>OY992807.1:13913320-15305373 GCA_963921375.1 Tiliacea citrago | reverse complement strand
TAAACTGATATTTCAAGGGAATACACTACCGGCGCCGGCCCGCGGTGGTTGATGAATACACTACCGGCGCCGGCCCCGCGGCGGTTGATGAATACACTACCGGCGCCGGCCCCACGGCGGTTGATGAATACACTACCGGCGCGCGGCGCCCGCGCCGGCCCCGCGACGGTTGATGAATACACTACTGGCGCCGGCCCCGCGGTGGTTGATGAATACACTACCGGCGCCGGCCCCGCGGCGGTTGATGAATACACTACCGGCGCCGGCCCCGCGATGGTTGATGAATACACTACTGGCGCCGGCCCCGCGGCGGTTGATGAATACACTACCGGCGCCGGCCCCGCGGCGGTTGATGAATACACTACCAGCGCCGGCCCCGCGGCGCTTGATGAATACACTACCGGCGCCGGCCCCGCGGCGGTTGATGAATACACTACCGGCGCCGGCCCCGCGGCGGTTGATGAATACACTACCGGCGCCGGCCCCGCGGCGGTTGATGAATACACTACCGGCGCCGGCCCCGCGGCGGTTGATGAATATACTACCGGCGCGGCGCCGGCCCACGCCGGTTGATGACCCCAAAAAAAAAACTCGTCAAATTAATTTCGTTTTTGTTTTATTATTTGTAGATATCGATACCCATTACGCTAGCTAATTTTATTTTATTTTCTATAAGTCAGCAAAATATCTTTCTTTCAGCCTGAAGACACCGCGGTGAGGATCGGCATCACAGAGTACACGTCGTCATACGAGGGCGTAGTCCAAGGAGTATTCCTGATGGACGGGGAACAGATCACTAAAAATTTATTGGAAATAGGGTATGTTCAAGTATGTTGTATACACGGCCAGACTAGCTACGGAACACGTGTGCTGCACCCGCTACGTGGCCAATCTGGCCGTGTATGTTCAAGTATGTTGTATACACGGCCAGACTAGCCACGGAACACGTGTTGCTGCACCCGCTACGTGGCCACTGGCCAATCTGGCCGTGTATGTTCAAGTATGTTGTATACACGGCCAGACTAGCCACGGAACACGTGTTGCTGCGACCGCTACGTGGCCAATCTGGCCGTGTATGTTCAAGTATGTTGTATACACGGCCAGACTAGTCACGGAACACGTGTTAGCTTATTTACAATGATTTTAATTAACTAACCTACTTTTAAATGTTCGCTATTTACTAAGGTATGAGTAGATACTTACGCTTCCCTGTAAAGGAGTAATTGTTCGAAATGCGAGCCACTGCGTTCAGCACACAATCACGTTTTAATAGATTGTCTTTCAGTTTTAATAAAGTGAGACACTTTCACACTTTTGTCACATCTGACGATAAACAACGTCAAACGTGGGCAAACCTATAGCCGCAGCCACACGCGTACTTCGACGAGGATCCCGTTCGAAGTACTCGATGATCTCCTCGTCTAGCTCTGGTGAGTGAGCGGCTAATCGACCTCTGCCTTGTGCATGCGCTGGTGTATCGAACTGCCCATGATCAAGTAGCCACTGTGTCGCCGCTACGATTATCCGAGCCTGTAAGACTTAGGGGTTCAGAATCCCGCGAAGACGGAGCGACTCCAAGTGTTGCGGCTCCGAGTAAATTCGCCAGGCAGCGTGGAAGTTATAATCAGCCCTAGCGTATAGTTGCACCGTAGTGACGTACTCCAAATTGGAATCATTGTAATGTCGATTAATTTTTGCAAATAAAAAAAGTCAATTAAAAAATCATGAACCCGCGTTGTTTGCGTAAAAAGTGAACTTAAAAAGAAATAGAAACAAGATTTATATTATAAACTATAAACAATCTCATGCAGTCGGAGGCAATAGGTCGTTATTGAGAAGATGCCTCAAAATTCACAAAATCACGATAACCATCTTTTCACGCAAGTGGGTTTGCGCAAGTGTCTTTCGCGGAAATGTCATTCACGCAAGTATACCAGATCCACGATGCATCAACCTTCAGTTGGCGGAACTTTCTCGTAAGAAACAGGATCTATTGGCATCAAAAATATTTTTTGTGAAAATTGCCCATTTTCTTGGTGAATGTAAAGGAGAATGCTCATGAATGTATGGGATTCGGTACAAAGCTGCATCAAAATAAACATTGTTTTTTATAGACTACACTTATCATATTAACTCCTACAAAAGTTCATTTTGTAAACAAAACCCGGGTTTAGGAGTTATTTTATAAAATCTAAAGTAACCTAAAATCTCGGTAAGTAATTGAGTAGTTCGAAGATACCAATGACGTTTGGAAATGTAAACTTCTTTAGGCACGTTGGGTACTTTTGGGATGGAGAAAAAGCACTGAACTCGCATGACCGTTACGCTCAGATACATATATATTATCAGATGTGAGTGTGTAGGTATATAGTTTTCACTTCTGAGGTGCAGTCCTACGACTGTTTTTTTATAGACACGTCATCTGCTAATATTAGGTAGTAAGAATTATGAGTTATAGCACAGAATACATAGTAGTGCTATAGCGACGTACAGCCGCGACACGGGGTGTGACAGTAACTCGGGGATATACCCGACCTTTATATTGTTGCTAGCACTGTGAGCGGGATACGTATCTAAGTGGAATACGTCTATTCCACGCCACCGTGATCACACTACCACACCAATACCAATAAAATATTACTTATCATAAGTGTCATGTTTAAAACGCACACTATGCAGCCAGGCATATTATAAGTTGGGGGATTACATCGCTGATAGCATTTATGTAACTTTGCTCACGGCCAAAACTAATGTCGCACCAATAAAAACGGTGTCAGTGCATCGATTAGAGTTGTGTGGAGCAGTCCTCCTAGCGAAGCTGCTTTCTGAAATCTCCGAAGTGATGGGAATCGGTAAATCTAATTTATACTATTGGACCGATTCAGAGATCGTGTTAGCGTGGTTAAATAGTCATCCCAACAAATGGAAGACATTCGTGGCAAATCGCGTTTCTGAAATTTTGAGCATCAGTGAACCTCAGCAATGGAATCATGTTCAGTCGAAAAGCAATCCTGCTGATTGCGCATCACGTGGATTATATGCGTCGGAATTTGTAAATTTTAAGTTGTGGGTAGAAGGTCCTGGGTTTCTGAGGGATAAACATAATCTATTTGGAAAACGCAAAGTGGTATCAACTCATATGGAAGAAGTAAAGGCACATTTGGTAACAGACAATAATTTTATTTGGGATAAATATTCATCGCTTACCCGACTAGTTAGAATAGTAGCATATTTAAGACGTCCTTTAGAGTTAAAAAAAAACGAAAGCTGAAAGAAGGAGTCATAAATGTATAACTGCAGAAGAATTAAGATTAGCGTTGGAGACATGCATTAGGGTATGCCAAGTTCAAAGGTTCGAAGCGGTAATCCGGGATCTGCAAAATGAAAGGCCTAAAAGAAAGATGTTTAAGTCTTTAAATCTTTACCTCGATTCCGTTAATATTCTGAGGGTGGGCGGTAGATTGGAACGTTCCGATCTTGACATGGATCGTAAAAATCCAATGTTGATTCCGAGCGATACGTATTTCACCAGTCTTCTAATCGCCGACGCACATCATAGGAACCTTCATGGTGGTCCTCAATTAACGCCTAACTACTTAAGCACAAAGTATTTTATTCAGGGAGCTAAGCGATTGGTTACGGCATACGTGCGAAAATGTGTAATTTGTTTGCGTTGTGCGGCATCCACAAAACCTCAATTAATGGGTCAGTTGCCACCTGCACGGGTTACACCAAATATGCCATTTAGGAGCAGTGGGGTAGATTATGCTGGTCCTATTCAGTTAAGGACATCAAAAGGCAGGGGTCACCATGCGTACAAGGGATACATTTGTTTATTTGTCTGCATGGCGATTAAAGCTGTCCATATTGAGGTCGTAAGCGACCTAACAACAAAGGGGTTTCTTGCCGCCTTTAAAAGGTTTGTGGCAAGACGCCGTCAATGCAAAGATATCTGGAGTGATAACGGTACAAATTTTCAGGGTGCTTCCAAGGAATTAGACACATTACTTCGCTCGGAAAATTCAGGTATATCTAAGGAAATTGCTGCGGCTGTAGCTCCTGAGGGTACCACGTGGCATTTTATTCCACCACATGCTCCGAACTTTGGCGGATTATGGGAGGCCGGAATAAAGTCATGCAAGAAACATTTAAACAGGGTAATAGGTAGCTCAACTTTGACTTTTGAAGAGATGTCCACTTTATTAAGCCAAATTGAAGCATGCTTGAACTCCCGTCCTTTGTGTAGACTGACCGATTCGAACACTTTTGACGCATTAACGCCGGGGCATTTTCTTGTGGGCGAACCAATTATAAACGCGCCGGACCACAACTATGAAGAGGCGAATATTTCTAGCTTGAAGAGGTGGCATTTGGTCTAACGGATGACACAACATTTCTGGCGTCGCTGCTCCGACGAATATTTGACCACATTGCTACATCGATACAAATGGTCTAAGAAAAATCCTGAACCAAACGTAGGGGATATAGTCCTAATTAAGGAGGACAACTTACCTCCTTGTCGATGGCTTCTTGGCAGGGTGGTTGAAAAACATCCGGGGTTAGACAATCTTACACGAGTGGTCACACTTCGCAGTAATGGTTCCATATTTAAAAGACCAACGTCAAAACTGTGTGTCTTGCCTGTTGCCTAAGGATGTTTTTAGTAGGTAGTTTTAAGTGGTAGTTATGCATTGCATTGTTTAGACATGTACGTAATTGTTTATGGTTAAGGTTATATGTAAAGGCTTTGTAGAATTTAATATTGGAAGGACATAATGTTGCACAAAATGTCCTTGGTGGGCGGAATGTTTAGCCGCACAGAGACAATATCTGAAAACGCCGCGACGTAGAAATATCAACTGTTTAAAATTTGGTCACTACTCGTCACTAGATGGCGTTGCACCATTTCGATCAATTTCTACATCGCGGTGTTAAGATTCTCCACCGATAGAGTAAGTAGTTAGGATTAAGAATTTTGTGTAACCACTGATATTCAAGGTGTAATCACGACATCTACGAATAAACCAAACTTGAGGTTCAGTGTCGGTAATACTGGTCCGCTTCCGCACTCCCAAGTGAAAAGTGAACAGTTTTTTAATCCCAACCCCCAGTCTACTAACCCCCAAAGTCAAGGGTTATTCAAGGATCGAGTGCTCATGCGTTCCAATATCACCAAAAACAAATATAAAATACTTAGGTGTATTAATGGACGAAAAACTAATTTAAAAAGCCTCTACCCCCGCACTTCCGCGGGATGTACAGTCTCATCACCGATGATCGTGGGTGATGCATCCGGTTTGCGGTCAGTAGTGTACGGACCCTCCTGTCCAGGGCGTCCAGCTCGGTTTGAGTCCATTTGAGTATGCCAAAAGAACATCAAAACTGGCATGACCCAACCGTTGAAGGCGCGCACCTTGTTCCCGCCCGAAAAAAGACTAATAAGTACTTTCTTCAGGCGACCAAAGAAGCGCTCCTTCAACGATTGCTTCATGTCAGCAACGTTGATCCCTAATGCTTCTGACATACCCAAATATGTATAGTTTTCGGGTGAGGAGAGGGATCTAAGGTGTATGGAATCCGAGAGTTGAGATCCCTCGGATTCCATAATCTCCCCTCGCTTTACATGCATGACTGCACATTTATCCACACCAAATTCCATCCTGATGGCGCTTCTGAATGTTTCAGTTACCTTCAGTAGCTCGATCAGTCGCAATTTGCTGGGGGCAAAGAGTTTCAAATCATCCATGTAGAGGAGGTGAGATATGACCTGACCTCCTCTCCTCAACCGATAGAATCCTCCAGCAGTGTACTTAGAGGATTCAGGGCTAAGCAGAACCAAAGTGGACTCAAACTGTCACCCTGAAATATTCCCCGCTTAATCCATACAGGCTCATCATTCCCCTGCATCTGTCGACATCCTGGATAGCGAAGGACCGTCCTCCATTGCCCCATACACGACATCAGGAAGGTGCGTAGAGTTGCATCTATCTTGTACAACTCTAGCACCCTCATGAGCCATGTATGTGGCACCGAGTCGTAGGCCTTCTTATAGTCTATCCAGCATGTCGACAGATCCTTGCGGGACCGACGAACCTGTTGGCTTATGGCCATGTCGATGAGGAGTCGCTCCTTAGTACCGCGGGACCCATTCCTACATCCATTCTGAGAGGCAGACATAATGGAGTTATTGTCAATGTGCGTATTAATTTTCACTCTCAAAATGGATGTAAGAAGTTTATAGACCGTTGACAAAGATGTGATCGGTCTATAATTCTTGGGTTCCGCGGGACTACCTGACTTATGGAGCAGGTGGGTAACGCCTGTTGTTAGAAACTGTGGTAGCGACCCAGACTCTAAGGATGACTGGAACTGAGATGCCAGGCAAGTGTGTGAACTAATTAAACATTTCAACCAGAAGTTGTGCAGTCCGTCCGGTCCCGGTGATTTCCAATTTGGTAACAGACGGACTGCTCTGTTAATAAAATTGTTGAATAATTAAATTGTTTGCCTTATGTTAGCTAGCACACACCACTAAAAAAAAAAACATAAAAATCGTCGAAAACTATACTCAAGCAGAAATAACGTAAACAAAAAGTACCTAAATAAAAGCCTCCAGACATAATGGGCATGCCCGCTTCCATAAAGGTATAGCTGTAACTCGACGTCACAAATGATAAACTAGCACCATCGAAGTAAAATAAAAAACAGTTAATCATTAATTATTATTTATTTATTTATTTTTTTATTAATCGTTTATTTCAGGCATTAGCACCCATAAAATGAAAATTGAAAACTTATCCTAAAACAAAAGTTAAATTAAACAAACAAACAAAAATAAACACTTAAGAAAAGTAACAATAAAACACCCCATCATTTCACACCAAGGAAGCCAAAACAAATGTTCCCATCATAACATTGATGAGTAGATTTATTTTGTCTCCCTCAGTAAATACACAGTATAAAAAACAGCTTTGACAATATTATTTTTACTTGCCACCACACGCGAAAAGAACGATGCCCTGAGCTTCCTCATGAGTGCAAAGAAGTTGGTTACTTTGTTCTCAGCAAACATCTCAGTCGCACTACACCGCCATCGCGCCAGGGCAGGTTAAGCATGACCCTAAACGCGTTGATATATTGTACACGAAGAGTGTTGTATGCACTCTTCGTGTACTTAACAATAACAAAATTGTTACTGTTATTTAACAAAAAAGAAAGCAACGCTATAAATATAATTCGTGAATTGTTTTTCAAGCAAACGATATAGTTATTTAATATACAAAAGAAACGTTCGGAAATGACTGGTTAGTCGATTCATCAAACATCGATTCTTTTGCATTCTACGGGTGTTTGGCAGAACGTTGAACATACGAAAATGGTGGGTAGGTGGGGTCATCTGCTACTTACTCAGCCCTAATTTATTTGGCCCTGGCCGACTGGGTATTTTTTAAAAAAAAAAAAAAGTTTTTTTCTTGTTGCACCACTTTCCTAACTTTAAAGTGTATTTTTTTTATTAAAAATGGGCAATAAAACAGGCAATTTTTTTTTTTTAATCTTTGATGTTGGCAGATTCTTATAAAATTATTGCTTTGTTCAGATGTTAGCTAGAAAAAAAGTTATGAGTCCTCAAACTTACAGAAAGATGTAAAAAATACTTGAATGTTAATTTCAACTTGCATTAAAAAAAAAACAAAAAATGATTGAGGAGTTCCAATTCTAGCAAAACATCCCTAGTGTGTGAGCTTTCTAATGGTATGTAATTTGCTTTTATAAAAAAAAAACTTTAAGAGTTATTTCATAATTTTATCAAGTAGGAAATTTTTGATGAAACTCTACCTTTACGGAAAGTTAAATGTTTTGCGAAATTTAATACTGCAAAGTTGGTAAAAATTATGGATCGACGGCTTGCCAGTAGCAGTGGTGCAAATTGACATTCACTATTCCCTTGAGATGGTTACACAAAGCAGGTAGAAATTTTGTTTCACTCTTGCGCAGTCATAGCGTATTTTTGCTCTCTTTCGCTCTCGTGGCACCGTGACGCGTCAGAATGAATTCTTGACGAAACTCTACCTTTACGGAAAGTTAAATGTTTTGCGAAATTTAATACTGCAAAGTTGGTAAAAATTAAATGATCGATTGAAATTATGCTGTACCAGTTAGGTGCGTTAATGAAACAATTAAATAATTTTAAATAATTTATTTAAATAATAAATCATATTAGATGTTCAAATTGACGCCCTTCATTCGCAATACAGGTGCGGCATCTACGTCTGATTTCTACAGTTGTTGTGCGCAGCAGCATCTCCTGTCGCATAACTTCGAAAGCAGCATTAATTCGATTTATCAAATCTTCCCGACTTTCTACTTCTGTAGTGTAAACTAGTTCCTTTGCCCTTCCCCACACGTGAAAATCGAGCGGAGTGAGGTCGGGCGATCGCGGAGGCCAGGGAATTGGTCCTCCCCTGCCAATCCACGAATTTGGGAAACAATTATCCAAATGCTCACGTACAACTAGACTAAAGTGAGCTGGGCAACCATCGTGTTGAAAGACAATAGGCCTGTTTATGTCTACTTGGAACACTTCTTCCACTAATGGTGGTAAATCATTTATCAAAAAATCCAAGTAGTTGTTCGCGTTGATGTTGTCGGGCAAATAATGAGGCCCTATTAGCTTATCGCCAATCACTCCTGCCCAGACATTCACACTGAATCTCCTCTGGAAGCCTCTTTGTCTCTTCACGTGTGGGTTTTGATTTTTAAGTGCCCAATGGTGAAGATTGTGATAATTGACAATCCCTTCTTTGTCAAATTTGGACTCGTCTGTCCACAAAATACTTTTTAAAAAGTTAACGTCGTCCACATCGGTATGCAGCAAATGGCGACAAAATTGCACACGTCTCCCAAAATCACTGTCATCGAGACCTAGAACAAACAAAACATGTCTAAGAATTGATTTCAATACTGAATCTTTTCTTCCTCCGAGTTCAAACTCTACAATTATCCAAATTTTTCATCTTCAATTTTTAAGTACACTAATTGGCTTTATGGCTTAGCCATAAAGACGTAAGACCAAATTCGGAAAGGGCGTGCGACTTTCCAATTTTGTTCTAAAAAGGACCCATAAGTGCTGGCAAGTTTACCTACGCTGACCACCTGCGCAAACCGAATCCGAAATCCGAATCCTGTAAGCGCTGGCCGCCTGATTGTTACGTGAATGCGGCCGAATAGGAATAGTTTATTGAATTTAATTTGAAATTAGAATTGAATGCGCTAAAAACAACATGAGGCAAAACAACTAATAAAGAAAGTGACGAAATCAAGGTTAAATGGAACGTTCAATTGAACTGTCTCATAATTTACTACATTCCACAAAATCGTATCAGATGCAGTGCATAAACGGCTTAATCTTACCTTGCACTGGAGTGTAGTGAAAAGCATGTCTACCATCTTGCCGGAGAACAGACCACACTTTCCATATGCTTAAGCCAAGTATTGAAGCTATCTGTCTAATGCTTTTGGTAGGATCCGCGTCAAACTCGGCAAGAACTTGTTCGTCAATGGTAGCATCGGGTCGTGCTGCGTTCACTCGTGGTTCTTGTAAGTTCAGGTTACCGGTTTGTCGTAAACGTCGGTAAGTACTCGCAAACGTCTGATGACTGGGTACTCGGCGGTTGGGATAACGCTCTTGATAAATTCTTCGCGCTTCACGCGAATTTGTATTAGCGCATACGCTAACAACATGTCCGCGTATTCCTCACTGGTAAAAGCAGCCATTTCTTTACCAATAACAACAGGTAACAGTAATAACAAAAAACTTAACAAACTTAAACTTAAACTTAACTAGTGATAACAATAAAAGAAAACGAAGTGAACAAAAACAAACGTAAGCGTAACGGGCACGTGAGATCGCAGAGGCAGTTAAGTCTCGACTGAATAAAAGAAAAGAATTCATTCTGAGGCGTCACGGTGCCACGAGAGCGAAAGAGAGCAAAAATACGCTATGACTGCGCAAGAGTGAAACAAAATTTCTACCTGCTTTGTGTAACCATCTCAAGGGAATAGTGGATGTCAATTTGCACCACTGCTACTGGCAAGCCGTCGATCCATAATTTTTACCAACTTTGCAGTATTAAATTTCGCAAAACATTTAACTTTCCGTAAAGGTAGAGTTTCGTCAAAAATTTCCTGCTTGATAAAATTATGAAATAACTCTTAAAGTTTTTTTTTTTTATAAAAGCAAATTACATACCATTAGAAAGCTCACACACTAGGGATGTTTTGCTAGAATTGGAACTCCTCAATCATTTTTTGTTTTTTTTTAAATGCAAGTTGAAATTAACATTCAAGTATTTTTTACATCTTTCTGTAAGTTTGAGGACTCATAACTTTTTTTCTAGCTAACATCTGAACAAAGCAATAATTTTATAAGAATCTGCCAACATCAAAGATTAAAAAAAAAAAAATTGCCTGTTTTATTGCCCATTTTTAATAAAAAAAATACACTTTAAAGTTAGGAAAGTGGTGAAACAAGAAAAAAACTTTTTTTTTTTTTTTTAAATACCCAGTCGGCCAGGGCCAAATAAATTAGGGCTGAGTAAGTAGCAGATAACCCCACCTACCCACCATTTTCGTATGTTCAACGTTCTGCCAAACACCCTGTATATCTCTATGACCAGCTGTAAACGGCCAATTAACCATAGATGAAAAAATGATAATCTTTTAAATAAAAATTCTATTCTATTCTAGTTATTTTTAATTAATCTAGAATCGGCAATGCATAATTTTTTTACGTGATTTTTAAAAGACGTGATTATGACACTTTCAAAATTCAAGGTTTTATTAATCATATCATGTGAAACGGAACGTCATGTATAGGTAGTAAAACATTATCTATACTTTTTAACTTTAAATTAAATTTCCTGTTCAAAAATCAAATCCCGGACGCGTAATACGTAAAAAAACCGGCCAAGTGCGAGTCGGACTCGCGCACGAAGGGTTCCGTACTATTATCTATAAAAATCACGTTTTTTGTATGGGAGCCTTTTATAGCCCTGAAATATTTGTTTGTTTTTAATTTAATTATTTATTTTTAAAGTGAATATATAACTAAATATTCTGTGAATATTTCAAGCATCTACCTGTTGCCGTTATCAATATAGAGCAAAAAAATCACGTTTGTTGTATGGGAGCTCCCTTAAATATTTATTTTATTATGTTTTTTAGTATTTGTTGTTATAGCGGCAACAGAAATACATCATCTGTGAAAATTTCAACTGTCTAACTATCACGGTTCATGAGATACAGCCTGGTGACAGACGGACAGACAGACAGACAGACGGCGCACGGTGGATCGAAAATCGGCTGTAGAAGACATAGGATCTCGATTTCTTAAATGTTATTTTTTTTGCTAGAAATTACTTCTGCTGATCTTTACTGTAATTTTACAAGCAATTTCATCTGGAGAGCAGGTCGATATAATAAAATTTAGAGATTATGCCCGCAAAACAGCAGAAAAGTACGTATTATTATACGACTGGTTCTACATGTCGTCAACCGTTCATAAATTATTAATCCATGGGGCTGACATAATCGAGAAAAATAATATTGTGCCGATTGGGACTCTCTCGGAAGAAGCCTCAGAGTCTCGAAACAAAGATTTTAGGAGGTTTCGAGAACATCATTCGCGAAAAAGAAGCAGGCAGGATTCCAATCAAGACATTTTAAATATGCTTGTTTTTTCTTCGGATCCTTTGCTAAGTGCACAAAGGCCTAAGTTAGATGCCAAGAAAAAGCAGAGCTTTTTTGCTGAAACTCTCGACTTAATTCAATTTCAGGGAACTGAGTTCGAGTTTTTGGATATATCCAATCTGGATGCTGACTCAGAATTGGAGTCTAACAACGAGAGTGATAAGGAAAATTTGTAAAAAAATTATATATGTACATATTTGTAAATTTGTATTTGAGTGTGTTTGGGTTTTTTTTGTAATATTTAATGATATTTTGTCTTTTTTTTATTTATTTTACTTTATTTTACAAATGTTTAGTATTAATTCCTTAAATTAAATTATTTTGTATATAATATAACTTTATATGTTACTTAAATAAGAGTTTGATAATCTTTTTTTATTTAAATTAATTAAAATGTGTCAAAAAACAGCAATTTTTTTATTTAATTTTTCTTGTTTTGTGTGTTCTTAATATTTGGGTTAATAACATATCGAACTTTTTAACTTGGACACTAAAAGGGATCGTTTTACATGTAAAAATAATTAAAAATATTTTGACGATTTTTTAAAAAAAACGGCATTAAATTTTTCGTCAAATCGGCAACCAAAAAATCATAAATAATTAGCACAATGACCACCTCCAATGATAGTACGGTTAAACATGCCGTTTAGGATATATTTCGATTTTTCATACTAGCTTCATACATTTTTTTCTTATAAAAATTATAACTCTTCTATTTGTGCACACAATTACTTCATATGACATTTTATAGAACAGTAAAGATCAGCAAAAGTCATTTCCAGCAAAAAAAATAACATTTAAGAAAACGAGATCCTATGTCTTCTACAGCCGATTTTCGATCCACCGTGCGGCGGAGCCTTAGTAATAGGGTTCACGTTTTACCCTTTGGGTACGGAACCCTAAAAATTATGAAAATAATTACTAAAAATTGTTTATCTTGATGCATGAGACTTTTTGGTACCACTTTCGGTCATTGTCCTTTATTTTTAAATCTGTGTATGCTGATCAAAATGTCTCAAAAAGTTAAGGACAGTCTCCTACTTCCCCATCTTAAACATCCAGCCTGTATAATTATATCATGATGAATGATTGACTGCTTAGCCCCATAAAGATATACCGTGATGATAATCATTTAAAAGGTTAAATCGGCAACTATCTGCAATGTTCTAACCGTTTGGCTCGTATATTTACAATTTAGCTGTAAACCATAGAGGAATACAAACATAATGCAATATTGCTCAACCCCCATAGTAAATAGCGTGATAATATATAGCCTACCGGCTGACCGGACTTATAGAGAATATATGTGCAAAATAGAACACTCTATCCGGTAGAATTTGCGTGAATTCTGTTTTATGAGGTATTTCTTTCCGACTTGCAAGACAAAAAATGTGATAGCTCGGCTAATATGCTTGTTATAAATATAATTTATAGCCTATAGCACTCAGGAATAATGTAGCTTTCTACCAGTTATTTTTTTTAATTGGGTCGATAGTTTCGGAGATTACCCACTACATACAAAAAAAAAAAAAAACTCTTTATAATATTAGTATAGATTTTCAGAATTATGATCATTAGAGTCATCAATCTCGTCAAATGCCATGGTTTCCTGAAACAGTCACTCAATAGGGTACTTAGGTTACTCAATAGGGGTTTGAACTTATAGAGTTGTATTAATGATTTTAATTATTATAATTTTGTAAGTTCATATATTTTGCGAATTCTATTTTAACGCAGGCTGTCCTGGCTCTTTCACCTTAACTGAACATAAATTTATGGAACAGCTGATTTGCATGACTGGAGAAATGTGACTACACCTCTGCCTCCTTCTTTAGGGAACAGGCGTGTGTGCCATGATGTTATTTGTTGTAGATTCCCGGCCAAGGAAGAGACAACGCCGACACCCCAGTCCCTTAACAATGCTGAGCCTCAGGCGGAACCGGAGTCAGACGTGAAACCAGAGTCAGAGGCGGAACCGGAGTCAGAGTCGGACACAGAGCCTAAGATGGACCCAAAGCCCGAGGGAGAAACGAAGCCAGATACGGACCCGAAATCCGATGCGGAAATGGATCCTAAGATAGACCCAAAGTCCGAGGGGGAAACGAAGCCTGAGACGGACCCGAAACCCGATGCGGGAACGGTACCTAATACGGACCTGAAGCCCGAAGGAGAAAAGGCATCTAATACCGACCTGGAGCCTGAGGGGGAAACGGCCGAAAACGAACCGCCGCCTGACCGGCGCAGGAAACTTCAGCCTTCTTCTGGGACTCGCCGCAGTGAAGGGACCGGACAATGTATGTAATAGAATGACATTAAATAGTCTACACCCATGCTATAAATCCTCTATACCCATGCTATAAATCCTCTATAAAAGTTTCTGAAACAGTTAGCTTATTGCCAACATTAAAACAACCAGTGTAATAGTAACCATAATATCATCCAAACGAGTGTTATAATGTTGTACTTAATTTCATTATGCAACTCCTTTGCTGTTTCAATCCCTTCCTTACTCATCAAACAGCCACATTCTCACTACTCACGTGGTATTTTTATGAATTTAAAAATATGAACATGTCATGTACGCGCGTTTAATAAAAAATAATCATTTCGGTTCCGTACCTCAAAAGGAAAAAAACGGAACCCTCGCCGCCCCCGCAGAATAAACGCGCAAGTGTAAAAAGTCAATTTACAGGAAAAATAAAAAACATAAATATTGATTCATAACTTTATGACTACACCGAATATAAGTTTGTTTTTTATGTCGTATAAAAGATTTTTTTTTTATAGATAGTCTAATTAATATTAAGTGTTAAACAGGTACCGTTTTTGAGTTATTGATAAAAAAACATTTTACAGAAACATTGTAATTTTTTTTTTATCGTTAATGTAGCTTTGAGTTTTTTTTCTTGTCCCTATTGTTTTTTTTTCGTTTTGCAATGCAATATAACTTTTATTTTCTTTGCGTTTTTCGCAGTACAATGATACCATTAATGGACTATTACGCGTTTATTCTGGTGCAGTCGGAAAGCTTCTGATAATGTAATAGGTGATTATGTTTTTGTTCCGGATAATATATCAACAAGGTCGTCACTATAACATTATGTTATGTTATGTACTCGTATATCGGCAGGAATATAACTTATAAATGAATAAAGTAATAAAAATCCGTAAAAAAAGAAATCTTTACTTTAATAATTTTGGATAGTCAAACATAAACATTTCTAACACTTAATTAATCAGCCTTCAGAAAACTCTATAATTATAAAAAATAAACATTAACAATCATTTTTTCTTACTAATTTTTGGCCTTCTTTATCTGTATACCTTAATATTCAGTTCAACTCGTTATTCTGCATGTCCAGCTTATTTATGACAAAACGAATAACTTTACCAATTAAGGTACTTAATATAAAATCTACATAAAAACATAATAAACATGATACTTTGGTTCTTTATTGGTACATCAATTTTATTATAAGAGATCAATATTTTACGATAATCTAAAAGGAGCTTTTTGTTTTCATTCTAAAACGATTATAGTTTGTGTAGCAGGCACTTTTTTTTATTAACTTGTTACAGATGATTAAAATATACTCTACTATGATTAAAGTCTTTAACTCTCGCAATTGAATGATTTGCGCTAATGACTAGATTTTAACTCTCTTCTTCATCAGAATCAGCCTCTTCAGTATTAATATCACAATTTAAAGATTTATGAAATACTTGATAGTGTCGAGGAATAGCCTCAGTACGACACAAACTCATTAAATCATTATAGAGGGACTTTGGCACTGGAAGAAGCTGGCTATAAGCTGGTTTTAAACTGTGCAAGATACCAGTAGCTTCGGTGTTTGAACTCAAAGCTGAACTGCTGCCTGTATTAGTTGCAGCTATTCTTCCTCGGGGTAATCTTGCGCTGCCTTTTGAGGGTCTAGTAGCTATCTCGGTGTTGACCGTGCGATAGTTTTTAGTAAAATCGAATTTGAACTTGAGCTGGTCTGGTGTTGTGCTTGATACACTAACCTCTTTTATTTGGGACCATTTAACTTTCTCGTTAGTATTGTCACGATCCCAATTTTTGCCGTCCACTAACAGTTTGATATCAAAGAAGTCCGCCTGTTGCATCTCTTTCAAATCATACTTATGTCCCTCCTAATGAACGCTAAGACATTAGCGTTCATTATGATGCCGTACATTTGATCAGGTGTGTATATAATTTTGTCATTTTTGGCTCGCTCTATACATGAATGCATCGAGTCTACTTCGGACTGGCTATGCCCCACTCCAAAAAATCGATGAGTAATATTTATATTTTTTGTTTTTGAAAGGTACAGATAGAGGGCAAAGATAAATCTATTTTTATTTTGGCCGGGGCAGCTATCGAAATAAAAAGAAAATAAATTGATGCCTCTGTTATGTTCCTGTTGAATAAAATTTAGAAGGCAACTACCGATTTCATTGGCACCTCGTTTAGCTATTTGCAAATGCCATACGTAACAGTAATATTTTTTTGTTAGACTATTATGGACTGTGAAGTCATACACTGGGTATTTTCGTTTATAATGGAAGACACCAACGTTAGATTGAGGAATGTTCAGCACTTTTTCAAGATCGAATGATGCTACTGTTGTAGTCGTGGGATTTGATTGTTCTTTCTCTGATTTCTTAATGTCACGTATATATTCTTTTATTAACATGTGTGCCTTATAATTTTCTTCTAGAGTCACTTTTCTTGCTTCATCAGCTTCGTTATATAGTGCACAGGTCGAACACATATCTATTTTTGGCTTAAAAATTGAATAATTAAATCGGGTGTTAAATATAGTCTCGTATTGCCTTCTTGTAGCCTTATTTACTTCCGGATGTTCTTTGCTAAATTCTATGAACCATTTTTTGTATAGACGGTACATATTCCTTATACTTTTAACGTCTTTGTGTAAATATAACCTCTTAGTCTCTTTTCTCACATAGTGCGACTCCTTTACGGGAAATAGACTGATGTGCGTTATTATACTCTGTTCAGTGTCTTCCTTCATTTTACGTGGCCGATTGTTATGAATACCTCTATTGTCTGTGATATCTGAGTCTGCCTTTCCTTTTTCAAGAGCAGTATAAACAAATGTGTCACGAATACTTAAAGTATTTAGAAAAAAAACTGTTTGCAAACCACAACAAGCTCTCCATTAAGAGGCAATCTGTATGAAAGTATTTGTGTGCGGTTGTTGCGTCTTGTTAGAGACATTCTTTTGATTTCCTTGAATTCAACATATCGTAAAATATAAAGCCATTGGCGTTCATGGTCTCCATTATTCCAGAATTGATTAAAAACAGCCACTCTTTCTTCCTCTGTAAATGCCTCATAACATTTTTTCTTACAAGAGCATACTTCGCGAATAGTTTTAGCAGGCCGGGGTACTTTCGAGCAAATAGAAACGTAAGCTTTTCCTGTGTTCTTTAATTTCTTATTCTTCCCATCCTGCCAGTCGTTTGTATTGCATTTTCTTTTTCTTGTAAGTGTTTTAGGTGTCCCATTGGAATTTAATTGCGTTGTGTTTAATTGAGTATCTACACTAATTAAATTGTCTAAATATAATGGTCTTTCAAAATTACCGACGTTACATGCACCTAAATCGTAAACAGGTTGCAACGTGGATGTTTCTTGTGTATCTAAGTCTAATAACATTTTTGGGGACTCCTGAGATACTACATTCACACTTACAGCTTGTCTCGGCGCACCATTTTTACTATTTGCATTATTTAGTGCAGGAGGAGTAGTTTAAAATACGATTATTTGGTTGACAAGTACGTTTACAATAACAATTAAGATGGAAACGAAATGTAAAGGATATTACCGTACTATTAAGTTCTTGAAATTTTCTGCGATTGCACGTTGTGGAATTATAGCATTAAAATCTGCACCAGAACAAACGCGCAATGGACAACGCCGTTAAAGTGATGTCTCAGTTGCACCTGATAAGTATGGTAATATGCATTACACAATGTAAGGCTTTAATTATGGTACGTATATATATATTGCAGATTTTTTGATTTTGGTTTTAAATAAAGAATAAAGTAATAACTTTTCGTAACTTCGTAAATTACTGGATATAAAAATCTGGGAAAAATTGAGGTGATGTATTTTGACCTATACATTACGAATATGGATTAACATCAAAACCGCCGCAATAGCACTTACGCGTTTATTCTGCGGGGGCGGCGTAAGATCACTTCGTTTGTTCATCTGTCTGTCAGTCTGTCAAGACCCTTTTTCTCAGGAACGCTTGGAAGTATCAAGTTGAAATTAATACCAAATACGAAGGTCTAGAGAGACAGCACAAGTAAAGGAAAAGTCCGAAAATTGTTAATTTTTAGTTCTAGGATATACCAGTTTCAACACAATGTTTTCCTTAAAAAAACTACACAAAGTAAAATGCCTGTCTGGGTTATGAAATGAAATGAAATGAAATGAAATCGTTTATTCTGTAAATAGGATATCGGAATCACTTTTACACGTCATATTAAAAAGTAAAAAATAAGCTAGATGTAGTCGACATTTCCTATCTGACTACCCGTGAGAAGAAATGGCGAAACAAACTCAGGGGTCAAAGTCTCTTTTAAAGTCCAGACATAATCTTGGTCAGATCATGTGAGGACCATGTAGATCTGTGTCTGAAATGGTCTTTTGAGGAAAGAACCACACAATTTTGAGTGGACCTGTCCAATCAGTGCAAGCATTTGTCGTAATCGTGCAGCTCGACTCAAGACTTAAGGAGCTCAACGACTCGACGAACAATACCAAAGAAAGTACATTTGGGTAGGCCTCATAAAGTGCTCAAAATGCCAGACCTCCATTAAAACTGAGAAAAAGCATAAAATAATAGGAAAATATTTAAAGAGAAAAAAAAAAAATGACCCACATAGTGCTCACATTCACAATAAATTAAAGCAGTAAATATAATACTTTTCAAAGTAAACATTAATGTAATATTGTATATAATATTCTGCAATGTCAATATTTATATAAAATCATGCATAATAACATTAAATGTCAAGTTTTCCAGTTTGATCACAAGGCTTGCAGAGCGAGCAGCTCAATCCCAAGCTTTTTTGTCTTCTAAATAATCAGAAATTTTATAGTACCCTTTTTTACAAAGTTTGGTTTTAATACAGCTTTTAAATCGTTTAATGGGTAAGTTTCGAATGTCAGTAGGAAGTTTGTTGTGAAAGCGTATACATTGACCCATGAACGAGTTGCCTACTCTGTGGAGGCGAGTGCGATGTACAGCAAGATTGTGTTTATTCCTGGTATTTAAACAATGAATATCGGACATTTTCTTAAAATTTGATATATTTTGTGTACATACAATAGATTTTCAAATATATATTGAGAGGCTACAGTCAGAATATCTATTTCTTTGAATTTTTCACGAAGTGAATCTCTTGGACCTAGATTGTAAATGGCTCGAACAGCCCTTTTCTGTAAAACAAAGATAGTATTAATGTCCGCACAGGTTCCCCAGAGAAGAATCCCATATGACATAAGACTATGAAAATAACTAAAATAAACAATTCTCGCAGTATCTACATCAGTTATCTGTCGAATTTTTTTAACAGCATAGGCGGCTGAACTAAGCCTTCCTGACAATTTTTCTACGTGTGGGCCCCATTGTAATTTACCGTCAATAGTTATCCCAAGAAAAACTGTCGACTCAACAGGGTCCAACTCTATTCCATTAAGTTGAACATTGGTAGTTAGCTGCCTGACATTTGGCATTGAAAATTTAATGAGCTTAGTCTTTTTTTCGTTCAAGAGAAGATTATTTACATTAAACCAATGGACAACCTTAGAGAGTGCATCGTTAACATGTTCAAAATTGACTAGCTGACGTTTGATTTTAAAAATGAGGGAAGTATCATCTGCGAATAATACAATCTTGTGATTATCCCTTATGTGATAAGGTAAGTCATTTATATAAATTAGAAACAAGAAAGGACCTAGAATTGAACCCTGCGGAACTCCCATAGTGACCGCAGATCCTGCAGATCTCTTGCCATTAACATCAACCCTCTGAATTCTGTTGTTCAGATAAGAAGTCAGAAGGTCGAGAGCACTGTCCCTCATACCATAGTGGTGCAGTTTTCGGATGAGTGTATCATGATGAACGCAATCGAAGGCCTTAGACAAGTCGCAGAAAATGCCAAGAGCATCCTGCGACTCCTCCCAGGCCTCGAATATGCTCTTCAGTAATTCCACGCCCGCATCTGTAGTTGAACGACCCTTTGTAAAACCAAACTGTTTCAGATGAAGTAAATTATTTGTATTGAAATGTCCTAACATTTGTTTTAAAATTAACTTTTCAAAGATTTTGCTCAATGTAGGTAATATCGAAATTGGCCGAAAATTCGTGGGATCAGTTGTGCTGCCAGATTTGAACAGTGGAATCACTTTACTAAGTTTCATCAGATTAGGAAATACACCAGATGCAATACAAGAATTAAAAACAATTGCTAAAAACGGTGAAATAACATCGATTATTGAAGACATGGTATGTACTGATAATCCCCAAAGGTCAGCAGTTTTTTTTACATCAAGATCTTTAAAAGATTCTATAATATCCTTAGCGGTAACAACCGTGAATTTAAAGTGTTTATCACATTCTGGTACGCATTCTTTTAGTATGGAGTAAGCAGAAGTGGAGGACGACGATGACAGAGTTTTGGTTGTTAAAATGGGAATATTAGTAAAGAAATTTTCAAACTCAGTTGCCACCTCCACGTCTGCCTTAATATCTACATCATTGATTTTTAGGTGGAAGTCACGATTACGTACTGTTGTTCTACCTGTTTCTGAATTAATAATATTCCAAGTTGTTTTAATTTTATTACCAGAAGATTTTATTTTATTTTTAATATGTATGGCTTTTGCTGAGGAACAGGCTCGTTTAAAAGTTTTAGAATATTTTTTAACGAATTCTTTAAAAGTTTCATCATGGTTATATGTTTTTTCATGATACAATTCGTATAACCTCTGCCTACTTTTGTAAATACCTGGTGTTGCCCAATCACTAAATATAACGCGGTCACAAACAGGCAATGTTTTTGAGGTGAATACCTTCCTAAATTCACTATTAATGAGGTTAAATAGTGAAGTATAAGCTTGATCTGGGTCGGTGTGATAAGACAAACCCGGTAGTTTTTCCATTAAATTATTTTTAAATTGTTCTAAGCGACTTATGTTTACAGGAATAAAACTCACAAGTTTTCTTTGAGCTCTGACTATTTTCTGAGGGAAAGTGACTAACTGGCCACAGTGATCAGAGTCCAATTCATTTAGAATTAAATGGCTAGAAGGTCTTAAGTTTGTAAAAATATTGTCAATACAGGTAGCGCTAGTGGCAGTTATTCTAGTCGGCTCAAAGAATGTATTGTACAAATTATATGACTTTAATAAGGTTATAAACTTATTTACTGTAGAAGATTTTTCCAGTATATTAATGTTGAAATCTCCACAGACAACAACTGTTTTATTACTGTTACAAGTCTTTAATAATATTTCTTCCATATATTTCTCAAAAATATCATATGAAGCACATGGGGGCCTGTATACACTCACTACAATGAACTGCTCAAGCTCAATGCAAGCTATTTCAATAACTCGCTCAACAGAGAGGCTCACAATATCCTTACGTTCTTTAAATTTCATATTATTACGAACAATTATTAAAGAGCCACCACGTATCATATTAACTCTGCTGAATGAGCTGGCAACCTGGTGGTTGTTAAAGCTGAACATGAACTGGTGGACTTTTAACCAATGTTCAGTTACACATAGGATATCAATATAACTACAGTTCATGAACAACTCTAATTCTAATTCCTTACCTATCACACCCTGTATATTTTGATGAACTATTTTTAAAGTATTATTATTACATTTATTTTGATTACTACAAGTTGATGGGTTCGAACCCATGACCTACTCGTATTTCGAGGCCGTTACTACTAGGCCAGCACTGCTCTCCGATTATGCTGATGCTTAATGCTTTTTTTCACCATATCTTTTGTACTTGCCAGCTTGTTCGGTGAGCATCCTTAGAGACTCGGTGCCGGCGGGGCACGCTTACAAACAGAAGACGGTCGGCTACGCGTGCCCGGGCGGACGGCTCGTCACCGTCGTTTGTCGCGGACAGAAAGTCACCGCGGGGCTCGACATATCGACCAACAACATTGTCAACATTGATTTTGATCGGTGAGTATACTTTTAGAACAATGATCTTTGGAGGTGATGGAACAGGGTAGAAGGTTCCTTGATTTAAAAACCGGCCAAGTGCGTGTCGGACTTAGGGTTCCGTACCAATTCTTTATAATAGAAAAACCGGCCAATTGCGTGCCGGACTACGCACAATGAAGCGGAACCCTTCAGTTTAGTTGGGATGAATTTATCCCATAAACAAACTTAACGTTGTGGTTTAAAAACATATTCTCAAATACATCGATATGCGTCACGCACGGTCGATGCTCCAACTGCAAATGTAAGTTGGTCGACTACATTTGACGGAGAAATCGGTGAAGATATATATAAAAAAAAAAACACATACAGCCGAACATATATAACCTCCTCCTTTTTGGAACTCGGTTTAAAAGTAAATACCGTTTGAGTCTACTTAAAACAAAATGAATTAGATATGCGATATACAAGAAAGAGAGCGTTGTTTGGTCGCCAAACACAGAATAAGCAACAGCATTCTGCTCGGGATGCACGCGCATTGAATCATACGGCGCGCATTTATTCTGTTTTCAAAGAGTGTAAAATGATGAATCAAACAGGCAAAGGTCTCGAATGCATTCTGCCTTTCGTATAACCAAAAGATTTGCCTACGTGCCTTTAACAAGTTAACAGAATGTGATAATAATAATTTGCTGTTGTTACTAATTCTTATTCAACATTAACTTCAATAATTGGATACCTACGTAATTTTTTTTTTTTGCGTGAGTCAAGAAGTTTTTATTGATTATTCTTTTTTTTTCTTTTCTGTTTGTCTTCGCACGGTTTGTGCATTTAGCCAGTGTCATGTAAAATTAGGTAACAAGTACAAATTATGAAATGAACTCCATTCAATGCATGATAAAGATGATAGATAATAATATCCCGCCCCGCTCCCCTTGAGTTTCAGTAAAGACGTGGCACTTTACTGAAACCTCGCGCGGACTTCTTGAGAGAACTTGAAGTGATGTTGCATCGTTTTGTTTCATTTGCCTACACTAATGCAGGTTCACGAACACTGAATGGTTAATAATCCACCACTACTCGTATTACACATTAATATTCGGCTAAACACAAATTTTTGAAAATAAAACAAAACTGCTAACATGACGCTTCACTTTCCCGCCAAGATATATATTAATATAATATATTTTACCACTTTGTCGGCATGATTAGTATACATACACACTTGATGCCAAATTACGGTAGTACTAAGAGTCTCTAAGCTAAGCCGGAGACAGACAAGCAGACGGATATGGCGAAACTATAAGGGTTCTTTATCGACTACGGAACCCTAAAAATGAGGGAATGTCAAAGAAAAATCTGTTTTATCAATATATAGTATTTGTTAGTAAAATATCATCATCATCATCGTTTCAGCCGAAAGACGTCCACTGCTGGACATAGGCCTCCCCAAGGGGGGGTGTATAACCTTGTACGCACTGTGTCAACTAAGTTGCACAGCGTTTTGTTGAATTAGTACTCGAGGCGTCGATAGATGGCGTTGATCGATTATTTAACTCGCGGTGTTAAGATTTTCCGTCGACAATGTATAACGTCTCTTTGGACTTAGAATAGGTAGTTAGTCTTGCCAAAATATATTGTTGGAACAAGGTCGCTGCGTTTTATTCAAAAACCTTCGGACGGTGCATCCGAAGCCCTAAGCAGACCCTGGCTGGACATCATCAGGTCGTACATGGTCCTTCGAAGCCGGATACACCAGTATCTGGGGGGCACCAAAGTGGTGGTGCATTTTTGCGTAACTGAGTTGGGGGGGGGGGGGGGGGAGTGTGCGTAACTGAGTGGGGAGTCTTAGAACAATTTTAATTACTGTCAAGGTGACATTTACTGTCAGCTGTCATTTTCAAGGGACACGGACTGTCACTGTCATTTTATGTGACGTTGACAGTGACACAGCCTGTCATTCAAGGTGACAGTGACACGGACCGTCATTCGGAGTGACGTTAACTGTCATTGGCAAGCAAACTTTAAGAAACGTTCCAGAGACTTTAACTTTAGATATTTAACAAAAAATATTGTGTTTAATGTACGTTGTTTTTTGGGTTTGGTCTGATTCCTTTGCGTTTCTTTACTCAAATAACTTAATTTAGTTAATGGTTAAACTTCGATAATTAATTTTATAGTTGTTATTTATTTTGTTTTTTTTTTTTTTCTCGCCTAATTGTTTGTTATTTTAAGATGGAGTCCAAACTGTTACTTCAAAGTGACAATTTGAATAACATTGTAAAGGCTAGACGTAACTTGAAAAAGTCTCCTAAGGAAAGGATCACGGATGTTTACGTTCAAGTGAGATTAGAAGCATTAGAAAAATTATGGGATGTATTTTGTAATACCCACAAAACGTTAATCGAAAAATTTGGTTCTCAGTTAAGTGATCATGAATATTTAAAAGACGATATGTATGATGAAGCTGAAGAATGTTATTTAGAATATAAAACCGAATTGAAATCTGTTTTGCTATTATTTTGTAAAGATTCAAAGGATAAAAACGTATGTGATGGGACTCCACAAGACGATACAAAATCTCAGACTGTTCAGCTACCAAAAATAGTTATCCCCAAATTCTCTGGAAAGTATGACGAATGGGTTTGTTTCAGAGATTTGTTTATTTCATTAGTTCATAGTAATTCAAAATTGAGTGGTGTCCAAAAAATTCATTATTTGAAAAGTTACTTGACCGGTGAAGCCGAACAATTAATACGGCAAATACCGATTGCAGAGGATAACTATGAGAGATGTTGGTCGTTATTAAAGGGTAGGTATAATAATAAACGGTATCTATCTCACAACATAATAAGGCGACTTCTCAGTCAGAAAAACATTACTGCAGAATCAGCATTTCATTTAAAGGAATTAGTGGATACTACCAGTGACTGCTTAAGTGGGTTGGCAAACCTCGGAATAGATGTAGCAAATTGGGATATAATGATTATTCATATTCTAACTTTAAAATTGGACTTGGAATCGAGAAAGCAATGGGAGTTTGAATTCAGTAGTAGCAACAGTTCCGATGACTTGCCAACTTACCAGCAATTCAAAGATTTCCTAACAAATAGATACAGGGCCCTAGAGTTTATTGATAATAAACCTTCAGCAAACAGAACTAACGGCAATAATAATTCCAAATTAAAATCATTACATGTATCCGAAGTTGTCTGTCCGTTTTGTTCTGAAGATACTCATAATTTAAGTGGCTGTAAGAAATTTTCTCGTGAATTAGTGGACAAACGTCGCGATTTCGTTACTACAAAAAATGTATGCTTTAACTGCTTAGGTAATAATCATACAGCGAGGGTTTGTCGCATTAGTTCAAAATGTAAATTATGCCATCGTCGTCACCACACACTATTACACCCAAAGAACTCAGATACGCCTGAGACCACTGATGTCAATTCAATCCGGGAAGCGGGCAAGAACGCTTCGCAGCAGGAGACAGAGTCTCCTAAAGCAGGGAGTTCTGCGGAAAAAACAGAAAGCCAAACGGCGGTAGTTAGCTGTTTTTCGAAAGGGAAAATTTGTAAACAGGTTTTGTTAGCGACGGCGCTAGTCAAGGCAGAGTCGAAATTCGGTAATCTTCACGTTTTAAGAGCGTTACTGGACCAAGGCTCGCAGGCAAACTTTGTCACAGAAAGCACGGTTCAGGACCTGAAATTAAAAAAGATTTCGTTGAGAAGTAAGATTTCTGGTCTAGGGGGAGATCAAGAATTACTTTCCAAATCAATAGTGTACATGAAAATTCGATCTAGAGTCAATCCACATTGCACATTCACCTTTAAGGCTCATGTTCTGTCCTCAATCACTACTCTCCTTCCAACGAGGAAAATAGATGTATTGGAATGGTCAGAATTAGGAGGGATTGATCTTGCTGATCCGAAGTATCATCAACCTAATAAAATAGACCTTTTATTAGGAGCTGAGATGTACAGTCAGATTATAAATGAAGGATTGATGCATAGTCCTACAGGTTCGCTTATTGCTCAGTCTACAGCTTTAGGTTGGATTTTATCTGGAGTTGTAGATTCATCCGTTAATCAAACGGAAGGTGTACTGTCATTACATTGTCAAATGCAAAAAGAAGAGGATCTCCTAAAACAATTTTGGGTACTGGAAACAGATCAAGAGCCATCTAGTCAACAGAAAATGACAAATGAAGAAATAAAATGCGAAGAGCTGTTTAAGGCTACGACGGTCAGAGACGTAGAGGGCCGTTACATAGTAAACTTACCATTCCGAAGCGAAGATCCAGGCTGCAAATATGGCGGTTCAAGATCTATAGCTATAAAGCGGTTTCATGCCCTGGAAGCTAAACTTAATAAAAATGTCGAGCTTAAAGCAAAATATGCTGAGGTACTACAAGAATATTTACTACTAGGCCACATGAAGCCACTAGCCGAAGCGGATATAGAAAATAAACATGCGGTCTACTTACCTCATCACGCGGTTGTGAGAGATGACAAGGACACCACAAAGGTCCGAGTGGTCTTTGACGCTTCCTGCAAAGGAAGTAATGGGGTTTCTCTTAACGATGACTTAATGATCGGTCCTGGGCTGCAACCCGATTTGCGACATCTATTAATTCGGTGGAGAACTCACCGTATTTGCCTTATATCGGACATAATTAAAATGTATCGAATGGTGCGCGTGGCTAATGAACACACAGACTTTCAACGCATTGTGTGGAGAGACCACAAGGACTCCTCCATTAAGGATTATAAGTTACTTACCGTAACCTTCGGGACATCTTCCGCGCCGTTCTTAGCGGTCCGAGCGATGCAGCAGGTGGCGTATGATGAAGGAGGGAAGTACCCACTGGCGGCTGAAAGAGTCCTCAACGACTATTATATGGATGATCTGCTGACCGGTTGTGATACTATTGATGAAGGCATACAAATTTACAGTCAAATGGAAGAGTTACTGGCTAAAGCAGGATTCATTTTGCAGAAGTGGTCGAGCAACAGCGATGAGTTACTGGAGAAAATAATCGGTGAAAGGTGTAAAGGACAAGAAAGGGTAGGTAAAGAGATCGACATTAAGCAGGATGCGATAATAAAAACTCTTGGACTTACCTGGAACAGAAGCAGGGACGCCTTCCAGTACTCCGTCAAGTTGCCTCCATTGCAGGAACCTGTAACAAAAAGAAAGGTATTATCGGAAATCGCAAGATTATTTGACCCTTTAGGATGGGTAGCTCCCGTGATTGTACTAGCCAAAATGCAAATTCAAAAATAATGGATTTCAGGGATCACATGGGATGAGGAAATCCCATCTGACATAAAAAAGGAATGGTATACTTACCGCAGTAGTTTAGGTGAGTTGAAAAATATTGCGGTACCCAGGTGGGTAAGTACCAACTCTAGCAATACCCGAGTAGAATTGCACGGCTTCTGCGATGCCTCGAAATCAGCATATGCTGCGGTAATTTATGTCCGAGTGATTGATTCGACGGGGAACATTCAGGTTTCGTTAGTTACTGCCAAAACCAAAGTCGCACCGATAAAACAAGTGTCGATTCCGCGACTAGAGTTGTGTGGGGCAGTATTGCTGAAAAGGCTTTTGTTAGAAGTAGCAAAGGTATTGCATATAGAAAAGCAGAATGTGCGAGCTTGGACTGATTCCAGCATTGTGCTGGCTTGGCTTAATGGTCTGCCGAATAAATGGAAGGTATTTGTCGCGAATCGGGTGTCAGAGATACTTACCTCGTTGGATCCATGGCAATGGTCGCACTCGCACGTTCCTACAAAACAAAACCCCGCCGACTGCGCATCTAGGGGCATGCTCCCTGCAGAGCTAAGCAAGCATTCCTTGTGGTTCCAAGGACCTGATCTCTTGCGAGAGATAAACATTAATTATGATAAATCTCAAGATTTGAACACTGACTTAGAGTCCGTCAGAGTGCACCATGTTGTAGAAGATCCGGACATCTGTGATCGATATGCAGCGTTGACGCGGCTTACCAGGGTTGTAGCCTATTGTAGGCGTATGTTGACAACCAAGAAAATCAAATCTGAAAAAATGTGGAAAGGTTATTTACGATCCGAAGAAATAAATGAAGCTTTTGAGACGTGCGTGAGAGTGTGTCAGAGAAAACATTTTGAAGTGGAAATAAAAGCATTAGAAAGGAAAGAACAAATTAAATCAAAAAGTATTTTAAGAACATTAACTCCATTTTTAGATGCAAAAAATATTTTAAGGGTAGGCGGCAGATTAGAAGAATCCGAATTAAATATTTCAAGAAAACACCCCATTATCTTACCAAAAAAATCACACTTTACTCATTTAATTATTGATTTCGGTCACAGGCAAACTCTTCATGGGGGTACACAATTAACCTTGAGTTACATTTATAATAAATTTTGGATCTTTGGAGTAAAACAGCTTGTATCTAGCCACATACGGAAATGTGTTACATGCGTTAAAAACAATGGGCTTACCTGTAATCCACTGATGGGGCAGCTACCTTCAGCTCGTGCCAAACCCTCTCGCGCATTTCTTCGTAGTGGTGTAGACTTTGCTGGACCTATTACATTACGCACAGCAAAGGGACATAAAGCTTATAAAGGATATATATGTTTGTTTGTCTGCATGTCAACGCGTGCCGTTCATATTGAAGCAGTATCTGACCTTACGTCGGAAGGATTTTTGCAGGCGTTCAAAAGGTTTGTGGCGAGAAGAGGCCATTGTCAGGAGGTGTGGAGCGACAATGGCACAAATTTTGTAGGCGCTGCAAAGGAACTGGGTATTCTCTTTACCAGGGAGAAGAATGGTATTTTGTCGGAAATAGCGGAAACTTTAGGGACTAATGGAACGTCCTGGCATTTTATTCCACCTCACGCGCCCAATTTCGGGGGACTGTGGGAGGCTGGAATAAAATCGGTGAAGTATCACCTAAAACGCGTCGTTGGTACTTCTACTCTGACTTACGAGGAACTAGCAACGGTGTTAGCTCAAGTGGAAGCATGCCTAAACTCTCGGCCGCTGTCTAGATTGGGAACTAATTCCGAAAATACAGAAATTTTGACTCCTGGCCACTTCCTGGTTGGTGAGCCTCTTGTTACACCACCAGATTATAACTTCGAAAACTCTAATTTAAACTCGTTAAAGAGATAGCAGTATACCCAACGTATGTTGCAAACATTCTGGCGAAAGTGGTCTCAGGAATATTTGAGACAATTCTTTTATAGACATAGATGGACCTCGGAAACTGCCTCTCCTAAAAGAGGAGATGTGGTCTTAGTTAAGGAAGACGGTCTTCCTCCGTGTCGTTGGGTTTGGGGTTTAGTAGAGGAAGAGCATCCAGGTAATGACGGGATCGTACGAGTGGTCACTATTAAAACGAAAAACTCGATTATTAAAAGACCTGTATCTAAATTATGTTTGCTTCCTGTTACCGAATAGCCTATTTAATCTATAATAATAGGATTTTTATACTTAGGTAGGAGAATTTATTAATGAGTATGCGGTGGTGGGAATCAAGGTGTTTTTTGTTGTTACCATTTTAGTTTACACTGTTGAAATTGTTAACTTTACATTAGTCTAGTTGGTTAGTATGTAATTTTTAATGTCTGCTGTCGCCTGAACTTGTTATAATATTAAGGTCAATTTATGCTTGCCCTTAATGGGGGGAGAATGTATAACCTTGTACGCACTGTGTCAACTAAGTTGCACAGCGTTTTGTTGAATTAGTACTCGAGGCGTCGATAGATGGCGTTGATCGATTATTTAACTCGCGGTGTTAAGATTTTCCGTCGACAATGTATAACGTCTCTTTGGACTTAGAATAGTTAGTCTTGCCAAAATATATTGTTGGAACAAGGTCGCTGCGTTTTATTCAAAAACCTTCGGACGGTGCATCCGAAGCCCTAAGCAGACCCTGGCTGGACATCATCAGGTCGTACAGGGGGGTTGACATATGGCTTCTCATTCCTTAGTTTCCAATATTTATTCAAACAAAAAATAGTCTACTCAACGAGCTCTAAACAACGATACCCCACTCAATGGGGAAGGCAAATTTTTTGGCGCCCCGTATATGGGAGCCCCCTTCAAAAGATAAAAAATATTTTATGACAATTTGTATGGCAACGAGATGCGTATATATCGCGGGTCTCAAACCATAGGGGCGTATCCACAAAACCCCTACTTTTCAGGAGAGACAAAAAACTTAATAACTTTTCTTGTGACTGAGCCAGATTGTTGTGTTTTTGCATATAACTATATATTTACACTGCAGTTAATATGGAATGCTTGATTTTAAGTTATTCCCTCTATAACACTAGTTTTTAGCGGATACGTCTATTTGCCATGACGAATATACGGTAAAACTCCGTCAAAGTTCCCCCAAAATGCATGGAATTAATGGTCGTAAAACCCTTCTCCTTAAATTATTAATATTTAAACCTATATTTATTTTTACCTAGTTGGTGACTCAAAATATTGCAATTTAGGAATGAGAACCCATCAAAATTAACGTTATTTGCGCGATTTTTAAAATTCATACGCCTGTCTGGCTTGTCATTTATATTGAGAGGAGTTTGAATTCAAAGTAGAGGTATAAACCAGTTTTATTCTACAATCTAGACAAAAAAAAACCAAACGGTAGTAATTACACAATGTTTTCTGTGTGAAAAGAAAAATAAGCATAATAATATATAAAAAATAAAATTTATTCATAAATCTGAACATAATTATTTTAAATGACTTAAAATCACAAACATTTAAATTGAGCTCAAGGCACATTACAAGAAACAAAATAATACAAATCTTAAAAAAAAAAATCTTATGAACATAATTATTTGAAACTTAAAAAGGCTTTTGAATGAATGAATGAATGAAATGCACCGACCCCAGCATGGTTAAACCAGACTCGATTGCTCGAATAAACCCAGAGATTCACCCTAGCCCCTGAAGCCTCATGTTTCATGAGACTACAACAGAAATATAAAATTTTATAAAGAATAAAATCTTTTTTTTATAGAAACTTAAGTCATAAAAACCAAGGAGAATAAATTCTCTAAAATAATAAAAAACAAAATAAAAGATATAAAAAAATAAGAGCAGAGGAAACATTGCACAAGTGATGTATAAAGTGTGTATTAGAAAGCACACCTTTCTGACACATGCTGTAGATATTTAAGCTTTCTTTAATTACTTTTTGTTCCTAGGTCGACGTCGTATATAAGATGCTCTTGTTGCAGCAAGGGTTAAGTCGTCGTCGTCATTTGTAGCTCTTGTCTCTGAATTTTCGTTTTCTACTACAGGCAAATTTTCGTAATGTTTGTGGTAATTCTTTGGATTAGTTCCATCCTTACACATAGCCATGAGGTCTTTATATTTAACTTGTTTTACTTAAATTCTTTCCAGTAATCGAATTTGAAGAAAAGCGAATTGGGAACATCCTCACCTGTATCCATCTAACGTTAGACCATTTAAAAATTGTTCCATCTGTGGTTTCTATTGTGTTAGCAATAGAGATACCTCGCATTGCCTTAAAGTCTTTAAATTTTGAATGGATTACACCTCAACAATGTATGGATTGTCTTTCCGTGCCAATCGTATCACATTTAGCCAGTCTTCGGGAATATAGATTTTGGCGTATTCCGAAGCCCGTTCTATTGTAGAATGCATGTTGTCACATTCCATGTGGGTGTGCCCTGGTTCAAGAAACTTGTAATCAATTATTTTTACATTATTTTCTGGAGACATCATTACATATCTTAGCATTGTAGCAACCACTGAATTTCAGTAATGTTTCATTATTGATGTTAGATGTATTGGTTGGTGTTTCTAATAATATACTGCACAGATTGGATTGGAGTAAAAAGTGGTGTAAGCTCTTGTTTACTTTGAACTGAAGAATATTCTGGCTCTTCAATAGGTATTTCGTTGGGTATACATACTGACATTGGTGACAAATGTGAAGCTAATGAAATATCTTTGGTACTATTGTCGCAGAAACTGCCATTAAAGCCTAAATTTTCCATTTCAACTATTACCACTTGTTGTTCAACTGTTAGTGGTGAATCCCTGGATGTATTCACTGGCCATGAATGTAAAATTCGAATTGGTTCTTCGACTGGAAGTGGTAACTCCTCGTAGTTGTCCATAGTCCGAGACCCTGTAATTTATAAAACATAAGAGAAAGGAAAATTCAAATATTATACAGATCATACCCTATTTCCATTTTTTTCTGGCCAGTCATATAGAACGTGAAAGTTTGTACGGATGGATGGATTTTTTATCCCGATATTCCCACGGGATCGTAACTTATGCGGGTGATACCGCGGGGCGCAGCTAAGTTATTGTTAGAACTAGCTGTTATTATTCTATATGTTAACCCAGGTTATAAACCATCTGTTTGCCAAATTTTATCCAAATCCGTTCAGTAGTTTTTGCTTGAAAGAGTAATAAACATCCATTCATCCATCCATCCATCCATCCATCCATCCATCCATCCATCCATCCATCCATCCATCCATCCATTCATCCATCCATCCATCCATACAAACTCTCACGTTTATAATATTAGTAGGATTAAAAACAAAAAAATACACGCAGTCAGTATTTATACGTAACCTACACTAATTCAATATAACATTCTACAAATACCATACCTAACTCGCGCTAAGGATACCTACCTGTTTAACACAAACGATCGTAAAACTACCTACATCAGTATAATTTACGTTATTGTTATATTAATAACAAAAAATCATCATTATAAACAAGAAACAACATCCTAATTAGTCAAATGAACAGTACCTATACTTTAAAACGGACATTTCAATAAGATTATTTTAAACAAATAAGGTATAATCAAAATTACTTACCATTATTGATAAACACATTAACACTGTTTAGTGCTAAACGCAGGATATTGTCTCTACTCTTCATTATTCACAGTAAATTCACAAAGTTATTCCACGCATTAAAATTACATCTACTCGATATAGCAGCTCACTGCAGAATGACTGTTTCCGTGTTGTTGACGTGCCGATACGTCCGCGTAATGACGAAATCTTGAGACAGCAATACTAAAATATGTAGACGTATGTGCATTCGCCCGCAGTGATGACTAAATATCCCCAGGATCTTGTTGACATTGATGGTCGTATGCGCATACGTCTATATGGCTCGACACAATGATTTCAGGTTAAAATAAAACAAACAGTCGTATGTGCATACGTCTCTATGGCCCGACGGGATTTACTTGGACCATAATAAAATTGAAAGTCGTAAGTGCATACGTCTATAAGGCACGTCAAAACTGCCTCAATAAGCAATAATATTGCTCTTACGTCTATCATACGGCTATATGGCCTAAAAATAATTGTAGACTGTCTAGCTTACGGCAAATAATATTTCGCAATTTATACAAAAAGTAATTAGTATTAAATAATAAGAAAAATTTAGGTTATGTATTCATAATAGTAGAATCCAACTGCATTAAAAACGAAAAATCGCATTTTTGCATATACGCCCCTATGGTTTGAGACCCGCGATATATATATATATATTTTTTTTTTTTTAACGTTGCCCCACACTAGGAATTTCTCCTGTATCGTGGGTGCGTTTACAAACATTTAAACTTACATACACAAACAGCCAGACCCGGAACAACTCCTTATAGGTCATACAAATATTTGTTCCGTGCGGGAATCGAACCCGCGACACGCAGCGCAGCAGTCAATCGCTTAACCACTGCGCCAATCGTGCCGTCAAATACTGAGATAATTTGAAGACTGAAGCCGCAACCGTTTGGCTGTAAAACCTGTGTGACAGACGACGGACAGGCGGATACGTGAGTGACAACAATAGGGCTTCCTTTTGGACCTTTCGGGTGCGAAACCCTAAAAAGGAGGAATCCTCCAGCCGGACGAAAATCAGAATCAATCAAAAGTCATTTATTCAAATTATGTATCATAATTACTTTTTGAACGTCAAAATTACCTATGACAGTTCCCCAAAACGCCTCCTTGCTTTAGCTGGGAAGAAGAAGTGGTGCAACAAACTCCTCAGCAGCACAGCTGTGTGACGGTACCGCGATGCAGGATTCTGGGATAATATTAAAAGTAATCTTAATAATTATTTTTTTCTCAGTTTTGAGGATACAAATGCTTGCGTATACATGGGAATCTTCAAACTCGGCCAAACCAAACACAAAAAAACATTAGCTGTAATTGAAAGTAAGTTAAAAAAAAAAACGTGTTTCATTTCACATAAGTACCTACCTAAAATAATTAATATTCATTTTACTTTTTATTTCAGATAGCTGTAAGTTTTTTTTTGTCTATTGCAAATGCCTTCTCATTCATAAATTTGATGCCCTACATAAAAGTAAAGAGTCCAAACCCAATAAACACGGAACCCTAAAATGTTTGCGATTTCGGTTATGTGATTAGGATTACAGAGCTGTGTTTCATACGTCGAGTTTTGAAATTAATTTTATTCATGAATTTTTCAGCACCAAGTAAGTTCCTAGATTTGTTTTACTTTTAGCTGTAACTCTTTACCGATTGGTTACTTTAAGTTTGTGTTATTTTCCAGTGATCAACGTGACAGTGAGTACTGTAGTGCCACCTCCTCCCTCGGGAGTGTTCAAGCATAAAGTTGTCTACACTTGCATCGTTGCCACGTGTAACCCCGCTATGGTAAGATGTCTACATTTGCATCGTTGCCACGTGTGACTCCGCTATGGTAAGATGTCTACACTTGCATCGTTGCCACGTGTGACCTCGCTATGGTAAGATGTCTACACTTGCATCGTTGCCACGTGTGACCCCTCTATGGTAAGATGCGTAACAGAATCCACGTGTTATAGTCGACCTCGTAATTAGTTTAGCACCCTAAAGCTGAATGTCACTTGCACTTCATAAAAACGATAAGCCCTATTTTCTATTACCCGACTGCGGCGAAGCCTAAAAAGGAGGGTCATGTGTTTGAATTGTATGTATGTATGGCCATCCCTATGTTGCCTCGTAACTACTAAACGGCTGAACCGCGAATTTCAATTCGCGGTTCAGCCAATAAACACAACAAATCTAACGACATATATTAATTATCATCCATTCATGGATAATAATTATGTCGTTAGATTCGTCTTTATTGCGCGAGTACCACTGGGCATATTAAAATTATAAAAAATCAAAATGGCAGACCTTTGGCGCCAAAATGTCTGTTTATAAAAATACTCCCATACCTATCGAGTGTGGATCAAAATAATGGGGTTTTACAAGGTGATTACAAAAATATATACAAGTTATGTGTTTAAATGTAATTTGGAATGAGAGAAATGGTAAAAACTATGTTGATCAGAATACTAACTTTTCCTAGTATATTCCTAGTATAGTATAGTCATTCTCGAAGTAGCTGTATTCGTTAAAACTAACAAGCATCCCATTTCCGGCATTAAATGATACGAGGATGCGAACCAAAATGCGGTTTGCTTTGAGTTCAAAATATCAGTCTATTGTGTACTGGTAGATAATTATAACACTGCTTTGCTTAAAAAAACATTATTGGTATGGCACCTATTATATTTAACAAATTGCCAAATCGTATCAAGGATCAGCCCTTAAAAAACATCAAGAAACTCCTGTCGTCGTTGCTGACAGAGAAATGTTATTATATATTATACTCTGTTACCGATTTTATAAATGATCAACTGTAATATTTCTTCACCTTATCTCATTTATCATGTAAATAACTTTAGACTTTGCTGATCCACGATCTCATTTATTATGTAAATAACTTTAGACTTAGCTAATCCACGATCTCATTTATTATGTAAATAACTTTAGACTTAGCTAATCCACGATCTCATTTATTATGTAAATAACTTTAGACTTAGCTGATCCACGATCTCATTTATTATGTAAATAACTTTAGACTTAGCTGATCCAGGATCTCATTTTTAATTTAAGTAAGTACCTAGTTTCTAAATTATCTGTAAGTTAACCTAGTCACAAATTTTTTCTATGCCAACAGGCAGAATGTACTGGGAGTATATCTAAAACTATAAACCATTATTGTAACCTGCATTTTATACAAATAAAAAAAAATATTTATTTATTTATGTTTGATCAATTAAATAGAAACTATAATATGATAGAACTTTCGGAGTGAGTGAGCAAGAGGCCGTTATAACCTGATTATAAATGGGTAAATAACGTAATTTACGGTCTTATAATTCTAACTAAAAAGTGTAAAATAAAAAAGGTAAATAAAAAAAATCTAAAAACTCGACTGCGTAAAAAGTGAACTTAAAGATGGAATCAAGATTTATAAGCTCATGCAGTCGGAGACATCTTCTTAAATTGAACAATAACGACCTGTTGCCTCCGACTTCATGACATTTTTTAATCTTGTTTCCATTTTTTTAGGGTTCCGTACCTTAAAAGGAAAAACAGAACCCTTATAGGATCACTCGTGTGTATGTCTGTCTATCTGGCTGTCTGTCCGTCTGTCACAGCCGATTTGCTCTGAATCTGCTGGATGTTGAAATTTGGTACACATATGACATTTTGTGATCTAAACAAGGACATGTTACGTAAATCAGTGAATTTTTGAATAGGGGGGTCAATTTGGGAGCAAATTAGAAAGTTAAAAACATAAGTTTTGCATACTGTACCGTGTGACATAATTATCAATTACATGGGCTTGTTGTGAGGATTTCACTTAAATTTTTTTTAAATTAAAAAATTGCCAATTAACCTCCTATCTCCGAAACTAATGAGCCTAAACTTTAAAATAAAATACAGATAATAGTTCTTTACTTAAAGATTACAGGAAAACCTATAAAAAGTCTATGATCTTAAAATAACATGGTAAATCACTCAATATCGTACGTACAAACTTTTATTTGCAGTTGGAGTGTATGGGGATCATGTTTTTCACCTACAATGTTAAGTTTGTTCTTGGGATAAATCATCCCAACTACTGAACCCTTAATTGTACGTGGTCCAATACGCATTTGGCCGGTTTTTTTTTAAAGTTCACTTTTTACGCAGTCGGGTTTTTTGATAATATTTTTTTTCAAGACCAATGTGGCAGTTCACCAATATGAAAAAAAATTGTTTATTCACACGGACCACATTTGGTCGTGTGGCCGATACCGACCACATCAAGGCCACGTCGCGGCCACAACGCAACCACCAGTGACCCGCGCACTAGCGGCCGGCCACATCGCAAACACAACGTTTCGTCGACGTGACGACGCTGTGCACACGTCCCGCCTGCATGATTTGGTTGAGTCAAGCCGTGCTTCCTCTACGAAAAACGGAGTCGATCGGTCTGTCTGCAAACATTAACCACATCGCAACTTCTAGCGACGCCGAAACCACATCGGAACTACTAGCGAAGTAGCGACAACGAAAACACATCGAAATTTTTTAGTTGCCACAACGCAAATGCAAGAAGCTGCAGTGATATTATTCCCACGTAGATAACCACTGCTTGCCCAGGTTGTGTCGCTGCGATGATCAGGCCCTTATTGATGGAATTATTGTTGTCAAAAGTGGAAAAACAATTACGAGGTTGACTACAACTAACGTCGGCTGATCAGAATGGCTTCTGAATAGATATCGTACATTTTTAGGTTTCCGTAGTCAACAAGGAACCCTTTAGGAGACCCCAAAGGAGTTTCACCATGTTCATCTGTCTGCCTGTCCCCAGCTCAACGCAGAGACTCTTAGTACTAGAAATCTGTAATTTGGCATTTAGCATACGTATTAATCACGCCGACAAAGTGGTAAAATAAAAACTGGAAAATATATTTTTTTAGGTAATTTAGTTGGGGTCCGACACGCACTTCGCCGGTTTTTTTAATAATGAGGAATGGGATGGGTAATATCGTGCCCTGCGTGTCCTGTTGTTTGCACATTCCAGGAACTGATGGACGCTAGTGATGGCGCCAAACACGTAGCCGAATTCTAGGCCGAGTCCATTTATATTGCCATCGACACGCTCAGAAGAAGAAGAATATGAAGAATGATCATTTCTATTTAAATAAAATGAGTGTATTTTTCCTCCATTTACGAGTAGTGTGACGTTGAGAAGTATTAAATAATAATTTTGTTTCTTAATCCTAATTCGTAGATTTACATCAACGACAAAACTCTGAAAAGTGATGACAAAAATCCCTACTACTCCTACACGTCAGAGGTACGTAGCACTTATGAACTATAACTTATGAACTATAACTTATGAACTATAATTAGGCTTCCGTAGTCAAGTTTAGAACATAATTTAAAAATGTGGCCTGTAACGGGATAGTACCTACCAACTGCAAACATGAACACGATGGAACGACGAAAATTATACAGACATTCACGTCTACAATTGTACATTTGTACCTACAAGGATCTGTTGGCGCGCAGCAAACATCAGAACTAACGCCGGCGCCGCCATCTTGTTTTCTCAACACAATTGAACACTTTCACAAAATGTTTGCCAACAACGCCTCCTGTCAATGTCAATCAAACGCCAAAAGATCCTCGAAGCGCAAAAATGATGAAATGAAATGTGATATTTTCAAGCTTGTTATTACTTTTTTTGTGTAGATGGTGAAAGGGAGTGATAAAGAAATCACGATGGTCACTATCAACTTCTCAATCAAGCCGTTTACCAAAGAGTACGAGGGGGTTTATCAACTCGTGGTGACCAACGGCACAGAGAGGGTCACTAAGAATATCATGGAGATAGGGTACGTATCACCTTCCTTAGGGTAACGTACAGAGACGAAACTTACGCTTCGATTCAGAATAAGTGCATTTTTGCCAATTGCAAGTAGTCACGTAATTAGTAAATACTACGCAGGGCCAAATTAATTTATTTAGCGAAACTGGTAAGTATTTAGTGCAAGTTATTTGAAATTATTTGTTTAACTAAACATGGTTAAAAGATTATGAAATGTTAATTAATTATGAGAGTTTTATATTTATTGATTATAGTGTTTTTTCTCAAACATGCTTTTAAATTTAAGCATTATTTTGTCAACCTTCTTCGAGATCAATCGAAATTACTGTACTGGCCAAATACATGCGAGCAGCCGCCAGGAAAAGTTGTATGAAAATCCATATGAGTCTTGGTTTAGCGGCCAAATAAAATACATAGTAAACTCTTAAATATCGTGTATTTTAAAAATGGAAAGATCTTTTACTCCGAAACATGGCAACCAAGGAGGTAATTTATCAAAGGTTTTATTTAAATTTTGAACTGGCTTGCAAATAGAAAGCTGTTTATTGCAAAAAAAAACCCAAATGAACATATTGGCGCGTGAAAACGAACAGCGAGCTACCCATCGCTCACCGTCCGCAAGCCCGCGCCTACGGTGGCCCGAAATCGGCCTGCGACTCCCGACGCCCGGGGCTTCTCCTGCGGCGCAAACTTTGCCTCTCCTCACGCGTTCCGCCTCCTCCTTCGCGGGCATTAGTGCTTCATAGAAGGAGGTGACTGCCTCCCATGCACTCTCGCTCCGAACCATGGCCTGAACCAGGGCCGGACGTGAGAGATCGCCGCCGCCGATCGCCTCCGTGAGGACACGGCGGTGCTCCGCCCAAGCCGGGCAGACCTCTACCGTATGCTCCACCGTGTCCTCCCGGGCGATCCACATAGTAGTAACACCCGGGCGGTTCCTCCCGCTTTATCCTGAACAGGAACCTCTCGAAACCACTGTGTCCGGTGAGGATCTGCGTCAGGCGGAAGGTGAGATCGCCGTGATGCCTCTATAGTCATTCCTCAAAGAGAGGGACTTATCGCCACAATTGCGCCCTGCCCAGCACTGGGTTGCGACAAGCGCACTCTCCATGTCGCCATGAGATCCCGCCGGAGTGTCCGCACCCCTACCATCTAAATGATTGTTTTTGGATGTCTGAAAAAAATCATGGCAGTATTATTAACCAAGTTAAAAGGAAAACTATGTCAGATAAGCAGGCTTTACAAGTTAACGAGTAGTAGTCAACCAACTTACATATTATGGCCGGTTTTTTTTGTTTTGTCGTGTTTGCCCTTCACATCAAGTTTCGCCAGCTAATTTATTTTGACCCTATCTATGTGGTGCAAGAATCTTGTCAGTGATTTTTTCCGTGATTTTGACAAATCAAATTGAAATTTTACACTTGAAGTTGAGAACTCTCGGACTCTTCCACATCGTTAGAAATTTAGAATTTCGCGGCTTCTTTTAAATTACAGTTTGACGAGTTTTCAACTTCAAACTCTCAATACAGAAACCGTAAGTTCTTCTTTAAGCTTTTGGTCCGGGACGGAACCTGCGACTACCATCTATAGACTACTATCTGATTACGTTAGTCTATTATCTGTCGTTTCGCCCCGGTTTCGATGACCGGGTCGGGCAGTAAATCACACGGTATTCTATTATCTTTGCGGCTATGCCTATAAATCCTTCACGGAATACATGCGTGACGTTATGTGTGGAACATAAAGTGTTTATCTGTTCCAGAGCGCTGGTGTAATGAAGAGGTGCTGATGCCACATGTCCACTATCTCATAGAGTGTATAGATCTATACGTTTTATGAGACAGGTTACAAAAGAGAGCCTATCATTTAAAAAATTGAGATGTAGATAAGACATTGTGTTTTATTCAATCAGTGTAAAATGTATATTTTACTTACTACAACTTATTTTAATATATTTTGTGTTTTTCTTTTAACATAATTATACAGACACTGAACTCTGATTAAATAAAATATAAGTACCTAACTCCCTCGTTTTGTACTCTATGAACAAAAAATGCCAGTTTTTTTCCCCATTGAACTCGGAGTGAGTTCAATGGGTAAATAAACTGCCATTTTTTCGACGGGTGTCGCTAGTATCGGTTGGCTCACGGAAAAATAGTGGTCCGCCGCTAAAATAAATATTAAATGGATTATGATTTTATTATTTTGTTGTTATTTTAAAAATGTCTTTGAAATATCTCGGTACCCTGGGGTTCCAGACCTTTGGAAGGCGTACGAGGGGCCGAAGACAACTCGCAGAGGCAATAACCGGCAATAACAAATGAGGCAATAATTATTCATATGTGCACTAATAATACAAGTGCATCCAAGAACACAGATCGAATACCATCGGGAACAGATCCCCGGTTGGTGCAGAATTATTATATTATAATTATGGTGTTGATAAGGTACCTACATTACCTACAAAGTAAGATTTCTTATGATATTTACTGCAAGATAACAAAGGAAATTGCTTAAATGAATGGTTAACAATTATTGAAAAGGTTTTTTATTTTTTACTTTCTAGTGGGACTGACCCACGTAGTCACTTAACTAAGTAACAATAGCACAATGTCAACTGATCATCACCTTTTACAAAATATTGCTTTTCAAGATGCAGAGGCATTCATTGTTGAGGAGTTCTCCTGGTAAGAACCAGGAGAACTGGAACTGACGATGACTTCACCATATGCATTGTGATGAGCATAAATTGCTTAGCAAGCATAATAAAATGCCTAATCGAATCGAAACCGTGTAATACTTATTATAAAGTAGTTCCGGTGGCCATCTGTTGTCTTCATCATCAGTTCCACTTCACCAAATGGTGTTTTTCGTGTGCAGCTGCATTAGTTACTATAAAAAATACCCAAATCGCTATAGGTGTGCCTATAAAACTTGAGGATTTCCCTAGATTTCTATAGAATCATATCTCTTTTATTGTGACAAAAAATAGAACACAAACATCTATATTTTCTTTAGATAAATGAAACAGTTTGTTATTGTGTAAGCTGTAACGAAAAATATGAGACAATAATGATGTCCATTTAAAAAATAAGTAATGGTTTAAAAAAATAAAAAGTGGGGTTATAGATTGCCCATCGTCCTTATAGATTGCCCATCGTCCTTATAGATTGCCCATCGTCCTTATAGATTGCCCATCGTCCTTATAGATTGCCCATCGTCCTTATAGATTGCCCATCGTCCTTATAGATTGCCCATCGTCCTTATAGATAGCCCATCGTTCTTAGAAAATTAAAAAAAGTTTTGTGAACTATACCGTATGACATATCAAATTAAAGGGTTTTAATGGTTTCTAATAATAGATATATGTTGTTGTATAATTTTAAAATAAATAGTAATAGTTACGGAACCCTCACCACGCGAGTTCCACTCGCACTTGTCCGGTTTTTTTTTACAGTATCTTTTACTATACAGGGAATCTGAACTTCTATTTCCCTGAAGGTCTCAGGATGGAGTAAGGAAAACCCCCGGGAAAAACCCCGAGTTAAAAACTAAAAATAATGAATAGAATACCTACGTGAAGCGAAAACTTTGTACCTTTTTACGAAAATTACGCGGACGGAGGAGTATACAATATGAAATTTGGCACATTTAAAGTTTATTGGAGGAGTGCAGAAAGCTAATATTTTTTATATAATATGCATTAGAAATAAATTGAATTAATAAAAAAAACGTTACACACACTGGCCTGGCCTTGGCCACTGGCCCTGGTACTCCAGGGCCTCATGACTTGAAGATCGGTAGGTAACAGCCTCAACAGAAGTGGACTGCTTGAGAATGGAATAAGTAAGTCGTTTTTAATAGCATGGAATTAGTGTACTCATGGATTTAGTAAGTAAGTACTACATAGATTGTAAGTAGAGGGGATCGAATTTCGACCAATGGGTGACCACTAATGTTTATTCTATGGGATATGGTAGTACTAGCTTTCTATGGATGAATGGACGTGCTCTGTCCTTCTTTTTTTTTGGGTGAAAAATTGTCAAATAACTTCCCGGGCCCGCCCCGGGCGTTCCCTCCCGCTTTATCCTGAAAAGGAACCTCCCGAAACAACCGTGTCCGGTGAGGACTCAGGCGGAAGGTGAGGACGCCGTGGCACCTCTCTAGCCACTCCTGAAAGAGGGGACTTATCGCCACAATTGTGTCGTGCCCAATGTCCTCTGTCCTGGGGTGGATGTAGGTGTCTCTCAGAAACAACATACACGGTGTTCTTCCAACTTCCTCTGGGCCGGGCTGGAGCACTCACGCATTCTTCTCACTTAGGGGCAAGTAGGTATTGGTCCGCCTGATATTCCAGCGGACCCCGTCACCCTCTGCGGTCTATTGAGGGCCAGCTTTTGTAGCTAAATTATAAAACTACTGATAAGTAGAACTTTGATTAAATCTGCCAAACATTGTAGTGACTTTCTATCCCAGATAATAAGACGAATACAACTAGAACAATAAAGCTTTTACGTATGAGACATAGTGATAGTATCATATAACATACTATTGAATCAATCTATTAAGATTCACCGTGTAGGACGAATGACAACATTGACGATCACAGAATACAGAACAGGGCCTTCGAGCCGTTGACCTGGCGATCTTTTACATAATACCTAGATGAAAATATGCATCGGCCCAGCCTTTTTCTAACTGTAGGTAGATACCTACTGGCGAAACAGTGCTATTTAAAAACATGAAATGTGTCATTACTGTTATTTTCTTTATTGGCAAGAAAAACCAAATAAAAATTATATGTGCTTATCTACGTTGTTTTTCACTAATCTACTGATAGGAAAGACCCATCAAGGTTCCGTACCTCAATAGGAAAAAAACGGAATCCTTATAGGATCACTTCGTTGCCCGTTTGTCAGTCTGTCAAGACCCGTTTTCTCAAGAACGCGTGGAGGTATCAAGTTAAAATTAATTTCAAATACGTAGGTTTACAGTCCCTTGGAGCTCTAAAAAATCATGTGCGTGTGAACTGAGGGACTGCCAACCTTCTAAGTCAACGCAATAAAAAAATACGGCGATTTATACGACATAATTATTTAGATATTTGCAAATAAATCAAAACCTATCTAGGGTACTTCCCATTGACTAGATTCATGAGATTTGGCAAAAAAACAAGGTCTCACAACACAAGTAAAGGAAAAAGTCCGAAAATCGTTAGTTTGCAGTTTTATCACACATAAAAATGTTTTGCTATTACAAACTTACATTTGCAGTTGGAAAATTGACCGTGGCGTATATCGATCTAAGGAAGAACATGTTTTTCAACTACCATGTTAAGTTTGTTTTTGGGATAAATTCATCCCAACTACAGAACCCTTCACTGTGCGTGTTCCAACACGCACTTGGCCGGTTTTTAGGGTTTTTTGCGACGGGTGTCGCTAGTATCGGTTGGCTCACGGAAAAATAGTGGTCCGCCGCTAAAATAAATATTAAATGGATTATGATTTTATTATTTTGTTGTTATTTTAAAAATGTCTTTGAAATATCTCGGTACCCTGGGGTTCCAGACCTTTGGAAGGCGTACGAGGGGCCGAAGACAACTCGCAGAGGCAATAACCGGCAATAACAAATGAGGCAATAATTATTCATATGTGCACTAATAATACAAGTGCATCCAAGAACACAGATCGAATACCATCGGGAACAGATCCCCGGTTGGTGCAGAATTATTATATTATAATTATGGTGTTGATAAGGTACCTACATTACCTACAAAGTAAGATTTCTTATGATATTTACTGCAAGATAACAAAGGAAATTGCTTAAATGAATGGTTAACAATTATTGAAAAGGTTTTTTATTTTTTACTTTCTAGTGGGACTGACCCACGTAGTCACTTAACTAAGTAACAATAGCACAATGTCAACTGATCATCACCTTTTACAAAATATTGCTTTTCAAGATGCAGAGGCATTCATTGTTGAGGAGTTCTCCTGGTAAGAACCAGGAGAACTGGAACTGACGATGACTTCACCATATGCATTGTGATGAGCATAAATTGCTTAGCAAGCATAATAAAATGCCTAATCGAATCGAAACCGTGTAATACTTATTATAAAGTAGTTCCGGTGGCCATCTGTTGTCTTCATCATCAGTTCCACTTCACCAAATGGTGTTTTTCGTGTGCAGCTGCATTAGTTACTATAAAAAATACCCAAATCGCTATAGGTGTGCCTATAAAACTTGAGGATTTCCCTAGATTTCTATAGAATCATATCTCTTTTATTGTGACAAAAAATAGAACACAAACATCTATATTTTCTTTAGATAAATGAAACAGTTTGTTATTGTGTAAGCTGTAACGAAAAATATGAGACAATAATGATGTCCATTTAAAAAATAAGTAATGGTTTAAAAAAATAAAAAGTGGGGTTATAGATTGCCCATCGTCCTTATAGATTGCCCATCGTCCTTATAGATTGCCCATCGTCCTTATAGATTGCCCATCGTCCTTATAGATTGCCCATCGTCCTTATAGATTGCCCATCGTCCTTATAGATTGCCCATCGTCCTTATAGATAGCCCATCGTTCTTAGAAAATTAAAAAAAGTTTTGTGAACTATACCGTATGACATATCAAATTAAAGGGTTTTAATGGTTTCTAATAATAGATATATGTTGTTGTATAATTTTAAAATAAATAGTAATAGTTACGGAACCCTCACCACGCGAGTTCCACTCGCACTTGTCCGGTTTTTTTTTACAGTATCTTTTACTATACAGGGAATCTGAACTTCTATTTCCCTGAAGGTCTCAGGATGGAGTAAGGAAAACCCCCGGGAAAAACCCCGAGTTAAAAACTAAAAATAATGAATAGAATACCTACGTGAAGCGAAAACTTTGTACCTTTTTACGAAAATTACGCGGACGGAGGAGTATACAATATGAAATTTGGCACATTTAAAGTTTATTGGAGGAGTGCAGAAAGCTAATATTTTTTATATAATATGCATTAGAAATAAATTGAATTAATAAAAAAAACGTTACACACACTGGCCTGGCCTTGGCCACTGGCCCTGGTACTCCAGGGCCTCATGACTTGAAGATCGGTAGGTAACAGCCTCAACAGAAGTGGACTGCTTGAGAATGGAATAAGTAAGTCGTTTTTAATAGCATGGAATTAGTGTACTCATGGATTTAGTAAGTAAGTACTACATAGATTGTAAGTAGAGGGGATCGAATTTCGACCAATGGGTGACCACTAATGTTTATTCTATGGGATATGGTAGTACTAGCTTTCTATGGATGAATGGACGTGCTCTGTCCTTCTTTTTTTTTGGGTGAAAAATTGTCAAATAACTTCCCGGGCCCGCCCCGGGCGTTCCCTCCCGCTTTATCCTGAAAAGGAACCTCCCGAAACAACCGTGTCCGGTGAGGACTCAGGCGGAAGGTGAGGACGCCGTGGCACCTCTCTAGCCACTCCTGAAAGAGGGGACTTATCGCCACAATTGTGTCGTGCCCAATGTCCTCTGTCCTGGGGTGGATGTAGGTGTCTCTCAGAAACAACATACACGGTGTTCTTCCAACTTCCTCTGGGCCGGGCTGGAGCACTCACGCATTCTTCTCACTTAGGGGCAAGTAGGTATTGGTCCGCCTGATATTCCAGCGGACCCCGTCACCCTCTGCGGTCTATTGAGGGCCAGCTTTTGTAGCTAAATTATAAAACTACTGATAAGTAGAACTTTGATTAAATCTGCCAAACATTGTAGTGACTTTCTATCCCAGATAATAAGACGAATACAACTAGAACAATAAAGCTTTTACGTATGAGACATAGTGATAGTATCATATAACATACTATTGAATCAATCTATTAAGATTCACCGTGTAGGACGAATGACAACATTGACGATCACAGAATACAGAACAGGGCCTTCGAGCCGTTGACCTGGCGATCTTTTACATAATACCTAGATGAAAATATGCATCGGCCCAGCCTTTTTCTAACTGTAGGTAGATACCTACTGGCGAAACAGTGCTATTTAAAAACATGAAATGTGTCATTACTGTTATTTTCTTTATTGGCAAGAAAAACCAAATAAAAATTATATGTGCTTATCTACGTTGTTTTTCACTAATCTACTGATAGGAAAGACCCATCAAGGTTCCGTACCTCAATAGGAAAAAAACGGAATCCTTATAGGATCACTTCGTTGCCCGTTTGTCAGTCTGTCAAGACCCGTTTTCTCAAGAACGCGTGGAGGTATCAAGTTAAAATTAATTTCAAATACGTAGGTTTACAGTCCCTTGGAGCTCTAAAAAATCATGTGCGTGTGAACTGAGGGACTGCCAACCTTCTAAGTCAACGCAATAAAAAAATACGGCGATTTATACGACATAATTATTTAGATATTTGCAAATAAATCAAAACCTATCTAGGGTACTTCCCATTGACTAGATTCATGAGATTTGGCAAAAAAACAAGGTCTCACAACACAAGTAAAGGAAAAAGTCCGAAAATCGTTAGTTTGCAGTTTTATCACACATAAAAATGTTTTGCTATTACAAACTTACATTTGCAGTTGGAAAATTGACCGTGGCGTATATCGATCTAAGGAAGAACATGTTTTTCAACTACCATGTTAAGTTTGTTTTTGGGATAAATTCATCCCAACTACAGAACCCTTCACTGTGCGTGTTCCAACACGCACTTGGCCGGTTTTTAGGGTTTTTTGCTACAACTTACTTCATTTGTTGACGTCGAAACAAAATCACATCGCTACCTACATTATTATAATGAAACTTTCTATGTTATTCATATTTGACCAGTGATGTCTAGGCATACATATAAATTGCCTACTGCAATATATGAACGGAAAAAGAACATCTTGTTTTTAGGGGTTTGTGGCGCTTAGCATAATCAGCCTACCACATTCTGACGGTTGGGAGTCTGGGACACTCCTCTCTGTGAGAGGGAGCGGACATAGTGCGGGTTGCTGGTCACAAGTCTTTGAATTTTTTGGTTCGAGCATATTCGAGCCGATCGGCATCGGCCGGTTTCCTTACGTTGATCACTACGTAGCCAACCAATGGCGCTTACATTCTACATATGTTTATGCAAATTACTATAAATGTAGTAAATGTACGGTTATCTTAATAAAGGTCGAAGTTCTCATAAGTTCGACTTTATAGAATGACTAATGATTACTATTTCAGTAAGTCTAGGTTACAAGTGAACAAACTTGTACATTGGCCCCGATACTGAAAAACATATTCATTTTAAACATTTAAAGAAAATAATGGTATTTTCTTTCAGATAGAACAAGAAAGAAATGGAAGTAATAATATAAAGTATTATTTGAGCAGTAAAATATGTTTAAATTGAAGAAAACTGCTAAAATATCGTGAGGAAATCAATGCTCGTTCGATGCTCTTGCACTATAGTGGGATTTGACACAGCTACAGATTGGCATATAATTCTGGGTCCCCTATGTTGTTTCGAACGCCGCTGTTGCGACACACGCTGTTGCGAATTATTTTTCCACTGCCTCACAGGTTCGAAAGCTCATGGACTCGAATGAAGTAGTCGCGAAAGACGCTGTTTCGAAAAACATTTTCACTGCCTCATACGCTCGAATGCTTGTGATTTCGATTTATTTAGTCATAAAGTGTACAGAAAAGTATTTAAGCAGTAATTAAATAAAATCAACAAATTCGGTGTCAACATCATCATTTAATATAACGTATAGTAATTTAGTTAAATTGGATATTGATGAAGAGTTTTTGTTTTGGTAACTGAATTTACCAACAATAGAGGGGACCTGGCGCTCGGCGGCCGCTGCCGCGGCACGCTCGCTTCGCTCGCTCGCCTTCGCGCGTTAATGGTCACTGTTCTAACCTAACCTAACCCAAATGATTAAATACTTTTCTGTACACTTTATGACTAAATAAATCGAAATCACAAGCATTCGAGCGTATGAGGCAGTGAAAATGTTTTTCGAAACAGCGTCTTTCGCGACTACTTCATTCGAGTCCGTGAGCTTTCGAACCTGTGAGGCAGTGGAAAAATAATTCGCAACAGCGTGTGTCGCAACAGCGGCGTTCGAAACAACATAGGGACCCCTATAATTCTACCTACCTACCAGCAAATGTACACCAATAAAAGACCAATCTTATTTACGTACTTTAACCATTTGAGGACTACAGGCTTGATGTTATGTTATCTTGTATTTCTCGTTATGGGCCTCAGAGTCGGAATAATAGGTGAAAACCACCTCCTTGGGACTGGAACCACATTGTACAAAATGCTCGCTTTCGGTTTCAAATTGGTTTTGGTGATTTTTGATAAACATGGCAACTTCATAAATGTATAGGAACGGAAGTGTTAATAATTTTAAATTAAAAAAAAAGGTTTGCAACTGTTGGTGTTTTGGATCATACATACTGCACGAAGACACTTCAATTCCCTATCGTATCTGTATGAATTCTATATATTCAATGTTGCGATTAGTACCATGGAATTATAAAAAAAGTTTTTTAGATCCATGATTAGTACCTAATATATTAATTTGCACACTTCATTAGGTTATAATACAATACCCCTTATACCTTCTATACCTGTAACACCTTTTTAACATGTATTATGCAAATAAATTATTTTATTTGAGTTTGATTTGATTTAGAATTACCCCAAAATATTACGCCATACCGCAGTGTGGTGGAGACGTGTGCGTGGTATGCGGTAAGAACGGTGCTACGATTGGCGACTTTGCTTAAATTGTGTAAAGCATAGCAATATTGATTAAGCCTTTTTAGGGTTCCGTAGTAAACAAGGAACCATTATAGTTTCGCCATGTCCGTCTGTCTGTCTGTCTGTCCGTCCGTTCGTCTGTCCCCGGCTTAGCTCGAAGACACTTAGTCCTAGAAAGCTGTAATTTGGCAAGGGTGTACATATTCATTACGCCAAAAAAGTCGTAAAATGAAACCATGATAAACATTTTTTTTAACATATTTTAGTTATTTGTTTTCTTCTGGCTAGGTACGACTTAATTAATTCTAGGATATTGCCCATTCAACTTGATACCTCCACGCATTCCTGAGAAAAAGGGTCTTGACAGACGGACAGACAGACGAACTACGAAGTGATCCTATATAGGTTCCGTTTTTCCGTTTGAGGTACGGAACCCTAAAAATACTTTTTTGCGATTACAAACTTACATTTGCAGTTGGAAATTTAACCGTGGCGTATATCGATATGGGAGAACACATTTTTCAACTACAATGTTAAGTTTCTTTCTGGGATAAATTCGTCCCAACTACGGAACTCATTGCGCATGGTCCGACACGCACTTAGCCGGTTTTTTTTTTTTTTTTTTTTCACAATGTTAAGTTTATATTATATTTATTTTAATGTGGCTGCCTAGCCTAGCTCTTCGGGGAAAACAGGCGTGATATTATATTGGGTTTATGTAATTAATATGATTACGCTTTAATTTAATATTTTACTACGACAATGATTTGTAAGTCCTAGAAAGCTGTAATTTGGCAAGGGTGTACATATTCATTACGCCAAAAAAGTCGTAAAATGAAACCATGATAAACATTTTTTTTAACATATTTTAGTTATTTGTTTTCTTCTGGCTAGGTACGACTTAATTAATTCTAGGATATTGCCCATTCAACTTGATACCTCCACGCATTCCTGAGAAAAAGGGTCTTGACAGACGGACAGACAGACGAACTACGAAGTGATCCTATATAGGTTCCGTTTTTCCGTTTGAGGTACGGAACCCTAAAAATACTTTTTTGCGATTACAAACTTACATTTGCAGTTGGAAATTTAACCGTGGCGTATATCGATATGGGAGAACACATTTTTCAACTACAATGTTAAGTTTCTTTCTGGGATAAATTCGTCCCAACTACGGAACTCATTGCGCATGGTCCGACACGCACTTAGCCGGTTTTTTTTTTTTTTTTTTTTTCACAATGTTAAGTTTATATTATATTTATTTTAATGTGGCTGCCTAGCCTAGCTCTTCGGGGAAAACAGGCGTGATATTATATTGGGTTTATGTAATTAATATGATTACGCTTTAATTTAATATTTTACTACGACAATGATTTGTAAGTAATCAATTCAGTTGGTTCAGGCCCATATTCTACGGACGCCTGCTACAGTACCTTCTATGATAAATAAAGACGCGGCTCGCACATAATTCTTGAAGTAAACTGCATAAATATCTTACATGTTCCAATCAATCTTACATGTTTCAATTCTAAATAAGATCTAATGTATTTTTCTGAATTCGTGACTGGAGTTGCAAGTTTGAAATTATAATGTCGGGCTTACATTAAAAGATTTTTTGTGGCATTCACTAGACCGAGTTACTTTTCTTGTAAGTTATGCCGCCAGGAATTCGAGGCATGAAGGACCGAGCTTCGTCATCCGAAATCCTAGTAGTTGAATGGAGGGAGCGACTTGCACAACCAATGGCAATGTTATGGAGGAATGGCTAGACAGGCAGCATAGCGCCATTCGTTTTCGGCTTTGAACTTGATTTTCCACCACTTCAAAACGTCGGATTAATTTAAATTTTTGCACACTTATCAAAGACCGATGACAATACAATAATTTAATAAATTTGTCCCATTACCAGGATCTTCAGGATTATCTATTTTTTCCATATTCAGAAACACGGTAGTGATTTGTGCCAAGTACTAAGGCATACATGACTTAAACTTTGAGACAAGCATGTGACTATTGACAGGATCAACTGGAGAGTTTTGTACGCCCGACAAAAAAAAATGTTTTTTTTTAACCCTAAAAGACACGCTATAATAGAAAACTAAACTAAAAAGTCGAAAATAATTTTAAATAAGTTTGAAATAATAATAGTGATTAACAAGAAATTTATTTTATCGTAAAAAAGCGTGGGGTGCTTGATGTAAATTCTTGCAAATATTTTATTGACAGATATTGGTAAAAGTAGAATCCTTATGAAAATATATTAAAAACACCGCACGATTTTTTACGATAAAATGATACCACTACGCGGTCCTGAGAGGTACTTGACAGAGTGATAGACACACTAAGTGATCACAACGAAGTGACACGGATAACGAAATAATCCTACAAGGGTTCCATTTTTAGGGTTCCGTAGTCAACAAGGAACCCTTATAGCTGTCCCCGGCTTAGTACTAGAAAGCTGTAATTTGGCATGGGAATACATATTAATCACGCCAAGATATATATATATAATAAAATCATGAAAAACTTTTTTTTAGGGTCCCTTGTACATACAATTGGGATGATATTATGTTTTCTCGTCTATTCCATGGTGTTATTCGTTGGATAGGCCGTTCACAAATATTGTGGGTCTGCGAAAACCATTTTTCAATTCAAGGATCCGTTTGCGTAATATTAAGCTTATTAAGCTCATATTAGTGCTATTTTTTGTTTGAGTCAAGCGTCCCCCCCGCCAACTAAATGGTTAGTTTTGGATATGTGACAAAATTCATGGCAGTAGTATATACAGGGTGTTTGGTGCATCGTGTGCCAAATTGAAATGGTCGACTGAAGAGGTCATCCGCTAGCCTTTCAGACCCCTTAACACCCCTCATGCTCTGTGGATTTTTTTTTATCGTCTTTTTATTGTTTTCCAAAAAAAAGACCCTAATTTTACATTCAAATACAGATTAAAAAAAAAATATAAGGCGTAGACAGAACAATAAAAAGACGAGAAACGAGAGGACGAACGAGACGGGAAGACGAGAGGGCGGGGCGTAGAGAATTTTAATTTTATTTCGATGTGTATTGTTTAAGAATACTTTTAAATACAAAATTAGTGATATTAGTCACCTAGTTTTTTTTTAAATTCACTCGCAAAGGTAAAACTTAAATTAAAGCTGTACATGTTACAGCTTTAATTTAATTTAATCTTTATAAGGCTACAAAAAAAAAAACCAAAAGCGACCGGGATCTTCCAACTCCCTCATTAATTCTCCAGTCTATCCTCTTTCTAATGATGTGCCACATGCCATAAAAGTATTTTAACAACTTTGTGAATTCGCTAGAATTGTGAATCAAGTCACATAAAACTACATTCCAAATTCTAATGAAAAAATATTTATTGCGGAACTGTTACTTGAGAAAGAGGTAAAATTTGGATTCTCACTCTTTCACAGTAAAATCTATCTTCTATCTCTTTCTTGCATACCTTAAATCGGTTTGAACAAATCGCGCCGCCCGACCCGCCATTTTTTTAGTCGAGACATCACTGCGTATGCTACCTAACGTGTGTGCTAGTTCACCATACTCCGCGATTCTTTTATTACTTTGTTATCGTTAAGTTTTGTTGGTTCTTGTTACAATTGTTTAATTTTTGTTGTTATTGTTAAACTTTGAGTTTTTTGTTATTGCAATGGCGACATTCTCTAACGAAGAATATGCGGACATCATGATGGCTTACGGAGCCGCTAATGGCGTCGCTCGTGCAGCGCAACGACTTTACCAGGAACGCTTTCCTGGTAGACGATTACCTGGCCGCAGAGTCTTCCAAGACACATACCGACGCATACGCGAGACTGGCAGTGTTACTTTTAATGAACCAAGGGGCCATATTGTGCGACATAATGTTGAAGTAGACGAGAGAATACTGGCACTTTTTGAGGAAGACCCTACAAGAAGCATTAGAAATGTGGCATCACATCGTGATATTTCAATATGGAAAGTGTGGAAAGTACTTCGTCAAAACAAAAAGCATCCATTCCACTACACTCCGGTGCAAGGTACGTAATTTTAAACTAACTTTAAACCCGTGCAAGCTTTGTTTGACCTTGCCTTTGTTTACCAGGTAATGGGTATGGTATGGCGTCACTTCCAGGTAGTGAATCTATTAGCACGAACAGCGGGTCCTTTCTTGTGCAATTACTTATTGCCCAAGAGAAATTTAAAAGAGTTTTTTGTTTGTTGCAGGTCTTGAGGGTGGCGACTTTGAGAGACGAGTGGCTTTTTTTCGGTTTCTTTTACACACGGATGTGGATGATCCTGATTTTTTAAAAAGAATACTGTGGACGGATGAATCCAAATTTACCAAGGATGGGATCCTCAATTTACACAATTTGCACCACTGGACAACGAAAACGCAAAACCCACGTGTTAAAAGACAGAAATCTTCTCAAAGAAGGTTTAGTGTAAACGTTTGGGCAGGAGTGATTGGGAATCAGGTAATTGGACCGCATTACCTGCCCGATAATCTCAATGGCGAAGACTACCTGGAATTCCTACAAAATTACCTGCCCGAATTAGTAACCGATGTGCCCGTATTTAATGAACGTGTGCCCATTGTATTTCAAAATGACGGCTGTCCCGCGCATTAGCGATTGACTGTGAGGGAATATCTCGACAATGTGTTCCCCAATGCATGGATTGGACGCGATGGCCCTATTCTATGGCCGCCACGTTCCCCATATCTAACTCCGTTAGACTTTTATGTCTGGGGACGTGCCAAAGAGTTGGTATATGCCACGGAGGTTCCAACTAGGGAGGTATTAGTCCAACGCATAGAAGCGGCATTCAATACTATTAAGGAGGAAATATGACTTCGTACAACAACTGTTGAAATACGAAACAGGTGTCGGGCCTGCATTCGCAACAGAGGCCAACAATTTGAGCAAGATTTGTAACAATGATTAAATAAATGTTAAAAATGCAATTTTGTTTTTTTTATTTCAAGTAAATCCCACGAAAGATACAGATATGAGACACGAATTTACCTAACCATAAGAATGAGATAGCAGATTTATAGGTTTGACAGGTATCATTTAAGAGATTTTTTTTTAAATCATAATTTTGAATATTAGCCTTAGGTGACTCGATTCACAATTCTAGCGAATTCACAAAGTTGTTAAAATACTTTTATGGCATCATTAGAAAGAGAATAGACTGGAGAATTAATGAGGGAGTTGGAAGATCCCGGTCGCTTTTGATTTTTTTTTTGTAGCCTTATAAACAACTGTAACATGTACAGCTTTAATTTAAGTTTTACCTTTGCGAGTGAATTAAAAAAGAACTAGGTGACTAATATCACTAATTTTGTATTTAAAAGTATTCTTAAACAATACACATCGAAATAAAATTAAAATTCAGAGTCTACGCCTTATATATTTTTTTAAATCTGTATTTGAATGTAAAATTTGGGTCTTTTTTTTTGGAAAAAAATAAAAAGTCGATAAAAAAAATCCACAGAGCATGAGGGGTGTTAAAGGGTCTGAAAGGCTAGCGGATGACCCCTTCAGTCGACCATTTCAATTTGGCACACGATGCACCAAACACCCTGTATAACGAAATTAAAAGGAAAACTATCTCAGTTAAGTAGGCTTTACAAGTTAACGAGTAATAGTCGACCAACTTAAATTTGCAGTTAGAGAATTGACCGTAACGTATATCAATGTATGGGAGAGCATGTTTTTTAACTACAATGTTAAGTTTGTTTTTGGGATAAATTCATCCCAACTACGGAACCCTTCATTGTGCGTGGTCCGACACGCACTTGGCCGGATTTTCGTTTTGAGGTACGGAACCCGAAAAATAGTTCATTACTCATTGTGTAGCGGTTTTCTTGAGGCCTACGCCCAACATTGGGCAGGTGCTACCGACACATTACAGAGTATCTCTATAATGACATTATTTAGTATTTATTTTATTCTAAACACGGTGAAAAGTGGAGTTATGTGTAGAGTGTGCGATGGTAATTCACACGGGGTCAGCGACCTCGGGGACGAACAACCTGTGGAGTAGACGTAGACGACAACTGGCACGAGAACATGATACAATAAGTTATGGAATCAGGCGTTACTTTGCGGAAATCCATAGCAATAAATTATTATACAATTTCAAAGTTTTAAATCCGCGTAAAACTAGTTTCAGGCTTGGATGCGGAATGCAGCACGCTTTCTCGCTCATGCAGAAGGTACGACAAATATGTCTATTTAACATAATCAGCTTATAACGTTCCCACAGCTGGGACACAGGCCTCCTCTCTGTGAGAGGGAGTGGGCCGTAATCCACCACGCGGGCCCAGTGCGGGTTAGTAGATGTCACGTCTTCGATTTTTTTGGTTCTAGGACAAGCCGGTTTCCTAACAATGTAAAAAAAAAATGTATAATGTACTTAAAATAACAAAATTTATTTTACAAAGTATGAAAGTTTTTTTTTTGCGCTGCCATCCCAGTGAACAGCTGAACGTCTCTCGCGCCTCTAATTACACTAGTACCCGAACCCTTCTAACACAGAAACGGTGCTTAACGGTAGAAATATATCGCTAGGACGTCCCCGGACGAGCTCCTTCACAAAGAGCTCTATTACTCCCTAGTTGGAAATGTGTTGCCATCCCAGAGACAAAGCTGAAATGTCTCATGTGTTTGTAATTATGTACACCAGAGGGCCTAGACAAATGGCATTCGTTTCGGAGCGATTCTATTTCTACAATCGCTATCGTTATTTCACTTTTTATCACAAACTTTTTTTTATCGGAAAATTAGCGATGACGCTATGATACGAATGATGACGTATTATATGATGATACGAATCGAAAACTAGCAATAACTCTTGTCGAAAAGTGATCTATGGAAGTTATCGTTTGACGCTGTCGATTCGTTTCATGGAATCGAATGATGATAACATTGTCTAGTTAATTTATTTTCGTTACATCGTCACCTATGATCACGTGACATTTCGAAAGCTTATGTCAACATTCTATTTCTACAATCGCTATAGTTATTTCACTTTTCTACTAGCGTTTTCGCTAATCAAATGTTACTATGTCTAGGCCCTCAGACTACCCTTCAAAACAGAATAGCAATACGTACAGGTTGAATTTAATTTCTTCAAGCTACTATCCAATACAAATAGCATAATTAAATGAAAATATGTTTTGGTCTTGCAGTGAGACAATTTATATTTACTAGTGGTCGCCCACTGGTCGAAATTCGACCCCCTATACTTACAATCTATAAAGTACTTACTAATTCCATGCTATTATAAAATACTTACTAATGCCATGCTCAAGCTGTCACTTCTGTCACTTATCTATCTTCAAGTCGTGAGGCCCTGATACTATGTGTGTGTGTGTCAAACGCACGATAGTGTGTGTAATGTTTTTTTAATAATTTAATTTCTTTTAATGCCTATTATATAAAAATATTAGCTTTCTGCACTCCTCCTTATAAACGTTAACTGTGCCAAATTGCATACCTACTCCTCCGTCCGCGTAATTCTCGTAAAAAGGAGTACAAAGTTTTCACTTTACGTAATGATAAATCAACCTATAATGTTACCACTGCTGGGACACAGGGCTCCTTTCGGCGAGAGGGAGTGGGCCGTAACCCACCACGCGGGCCCAGTGCGGGTTGGTAGACGTCACATGTCTTTGATTTTTTGTTTCTAGGATCATCCCGATTTCCTCACGATGTTTTCCTTCACTGTTATTGAGAGCAGTGGCACAAAACAGTAATATTTTCATTTATTTTTCACACAGAACAAAAAAAAATCAACAAATAACGACTCCGCTATTGTTCTAAATAGAATACATCAGTACTCATAATGACTCATCGTTTTAGGGGTCTTGGCTCTTTAGATCTAGACGTTAGATCTAGGATGAAACGTGTCTAGATTTTTGGCTACAGACGGGAAAAATAATAATGTGAATTTTGAACTTTTTAGATCTCTAGATTTCTTGGGAAGTCTGTTGTATACTTTTGTAATCTGTCTAGTCTTCCTACAAATTATTTTGGGGTTGCCTAACTTTCTACCAACTAAATTTAATTTCATCATTTAATTCAAGCAACTAAGACTCATAGTAATATCGTACGTGGACGATACGGTGTTTCTGTTTTCTGCTGATGCTTGGGAAAATGTGTATAAGAGTGCTCAGCATGGTTTTTATATAGTAAGCCACTGGCTGCAGAAAAATATGCTTACTCTTAATGCAAGTAAAATGCAATATCTCACCTTTTCTATGCGTAACTGTAATCGCCCTCCCTCAAATCTCTCCATAACAGCACACAATTGCTGTAATAAAGTAAGCTGTTCTTGCCCTGCCCTAATTAAATCGGACAAAATAAAATATTTGGGAACAATTATTGACAATAATCTATCTTTTCGACCTCATATAGACATGGTTACTTCTAGGGTAAGAAAACTGATATTCGTTTTCAAAAATCTGAGAAATGCAGCTGAACCTAAATTAATTAAGTAAGTATACCTAGCACTTGGCCAATCAGTGCTGCAATATTGTATTTCTGTATGGGGAGGGACGTCAATATTGTATTTCTGTATGGGGAGGCACGTCAATATTGTATTTCTGTATGGGGAGGCACGTCAAAAACTACACTCAAACCATTGAAGTTGCACAAAGTGCAATACTCAAGGTCAGCACTTTCCGGCCCTATCTGTTTTCAACATACCTTTTGTATCAGTCCTGTGAAGTCCTCACTGTCCGACAGCTCTTTGTCCTGCACGCAGTCTTGAGACGCCATGCTAATACTGAGTATAACAGGTCCTCTTATTTATCTAAGCGCAGACGAAAGGTCATTACATGCAATGATCTACCGACCTTTAAACACCCATACGTTCGCAAGTACTATTGTTTCCTAGGCTCTTTTCTGTATGAAAGACTAAATAAGCTTGTAGATATACACCCCTTAAATAGGAATAAGTGTAAACTTATGGCAGTAGACTACATTCGCAAGCTAAACTACAATGAGACCGAAGACCTGTTGTCTGTAGTTAAGTAGCTTATAATAATACTCACCCTCCTACACACATCCACTCATTTACACTCTACTCACCGGAGGACATCACTATACAACTAATTTAAGATTGTTCTCCCATATTTGTCACTTCCTTTTATTTTAATGTTATTTTATTATATCTCTATGTTTAATGTGTTATAGATATGTAATAGAGGTCAAACAAAGTGTTATTTCTAGTGTCGCCTACATCAGGGCAAGAGCGCTGATGTCTGAAATACAGATATTTTATATCTAGTTCGGACACAGATGTTCAATATCACATCATAAAATAAAAGTGTAATTTAGTGTACCTTAAAATATTTTAATGTCTGTATGATTTTGAACAAATAAATTATTCTTTATTCTTTTTATAGTGTTAATAACAAAATTATCTTGTATTGTTTTTATTTGATTGTATTTTTCTTTTATTTAATTTAATGTTGTGTTGCGTGATGCAAATTCTTTTACATTTTTACCCGACTACGGCGAAGCAAAAAGGAGGGTTATGATTTTGACCGGTATGTATTTATGTATGTATGTATGTTCATCTGTTCCCTCATTACTTCTAAACTGCTTGTCATAATTTGACAAATAAGGTATTGTTGGAAGCGTCTTGATTGTCCGCTGGTTATAGGCTATGTGAGGTCACATTAAATTCAATATGGCACCCTCTAGCAGACATTAAGTCAAAGCCTAAAAAAAAAATGGTTTATTCATCCCGTGTTTAGTATCAAATGAAAGGCCTTAATTAGCACATTTCAAAATTATATATATTGTCAGCTGTTGCTCATGGCTTTGCACCCAATAATTAGGTATAATTTCTATAAAATCATAAGCAACAATAAACATTTATTTTCTCTCCAAACGAAATACATAATTATATTATAACTAGCTGCGCCCCGCGGTTTCACCCGCGTAAGTCTCGATCCCGTGGGAATATCGGGATAAAAAGTAGCCTATGTCTTAATCCAGGGTGTCAGCTACCTCCATACAAAATTTTATCAAAATTAGTCCAGCCCTTTAAGCGTGAAGAAGTAACAAACATACACACACTCACAAACTTTCGCCTTTATAATATTAGTGTGAAGTGTGATGTGATAAACACGTATTTCAATGTGGCTTATTTATTTTAAAAAAAAACCGGGTGTAATAATAATGACATAAGCTGGGAGTACGAGTAGGTACCTGAATTTGACGGATTTTGAGGATCGGGAAAAAACTCTCTAGTTAAAGCGGTAATTGATTTAGGAAAGTCACTATTCGCTTAGGGAAAGGCCGATGTTGCCTTCAGCAGACTCAGATCCTTAGACGGATTATTTATTGGTTCCTTGGATCATAACAAATTGCTGAAAAATCACACCTAACCTATCAAAATAACACATTCTAAAAGTAGTAAGCGTCTTTGGCAAAGTGGCATACGACCACGGCTATCTTCTGAACATCACTATGAATATGTATTAAATAGGAACATTAAAATATAGTACGAGTAAGTTGTTTATTTAATAGACGATAAATATTGAATAGTTTGTACATAATAATGTCAGATGAGAATATTTTCTTGTTTCATACTTTTTAGAGCGTGATTTCTCAGTAGTCGGGTTAGTTTTTGAACTTATTTTTTTATTGTATAGATTCAAGTTTTATATCTAAACTAGCTGTGCTGCTGGGGAGTTTGTTGCGCCACTTCTTCTTCCCAGCTAAAGCACAAGGAAGTGGTGTAGGGTGGGCGTTTTTGGGGGACTGTCTTATGTAATTTTTGACGTTCGAAAAGTGCTGATTCTCAGCCTAGTTTGAATAAATGACTTTTGATTTGATTTGATTTGAACACATAAACAATAAAATTTGTGACATCACTGCTGCAAGGTGACAGGCCCAGCCAATATCATGCAGCACTGGCTCACAAACGGACAATCTAGCCTGCTTGCTACTATAGACAGGATGCTGTTGGTGCTGCCCCGCACCCTACTAACCGGGGACGCGCACCGCTTCCGCATCACAGTGTCAACGCGAGCTTCACACATCCCTGATGCGCTGCAGTATCGAGACAATCCCATCAGCACCGAATGCGAGGCAATATTGAGGTCGCGGTGTAAAAGTATTATACATAGAGCGACGCTATCTGAGCTCCATAACCCAGTTACTGGTTATTGCTCCGCTACACAAGTCACTTGCTAATTCAAAAACAATGTAGGTTTTTAATATTATTTACATAATATTATTTTACTTTCCAAGTAAGGGTGCATCTAGACTGCGGATGGTCGGCGGCGACTGACACATATATTGTGAGACATGATAATTATTACCAGCATCTGCCTTACCTTTTCCCAACCATGTTAGGGTCGGCTTCCAGTTTAACCGTATTGACCTGAATACCAGATTTTTACATGGAGCGACGGCCTATCTGACCTCCACAGCCCAGACATGATTGTATGAGCTGACATATTTTGAGAAGATCATCGAGGTAGATCCATTGATCTACATACATCACGTCTGTTTTCCCCGTAGGGTTAGGCAGAGGTGCACCTGTAGTATACCCACAATTAGCCAGTTATGACGTAAGTCCCATGTAATAATAAATAATTCTTAATTGACATAATAGGTTACAGAAACTTGTTTGAAGCCTCCTGAACTAGGTGTACCTGTATGTCAAGAGTCAAATAAAGAGTGAGTGTGACATTTCAGATGGAAAAACCTTATAACACTGACCGATCCGGGAATCGAACCCAGTACCTCATGAATAACAGTCGCGCTTGCGAGCACTAGATCACGGAGGCAGTCTGACCGACGAGATGGATCAGATGCACCTTAAACATTGGAAACCCCACGGCAACAATAGGTATGCTGTGAAGTTATTTATTATTAAACACATTGAATAGAAAATTAGTCTATGGTCTGAAATATTTCAAATTCATTTAGCAATAGTGATGACTGGTGCTCTTTTCTTCTGAAGTCAGAGAAAAGGACTTTTCTCTATAGAGTTCAGGTGAGATTCATCTTCTTTACAGCATCAGTGTTCTTTCCTTGTCCGTCGGTGCAGCATGTCATCTTCTCTCATACTTCCCTGTGAGTCGTCATCTCAGTAGTCACTCCCCTTTTCACCATAACTATCATCTTCCACACAGTCCATCCATCGTTTCTTTGGCCTTCCCCTACTCTTCTAGCCATCCGCATTCATACTCAAAACTTTGCTCGTGTTTTCCGCATTTCTTTATTCATCTATGTATATATTTTTTTCATTTTATTCATCTTCTTTCCATAATTATACTTTTCATATTCCCAAAATAAAAAAAAAAAGCAATGGAAGCACATCAGCATCAGGAATAGGGACCAAGGCACCGCTGGTCATAGCTCTAGAGAAGGGAACCTCCTCACTATGTGTGCCGTGTCTAGCAGTACTGCTTTCTGAATCAAGCCAGCCGCGCAATGAGAGCCTCCAGAGTCTTTTTTGTTGAGGCTCTCCGCTATTAGGCCATTGACCGTTACGACTATCGGTACAATTATAGCATTTTAGTTTCTTTACCAAAAAATAAAGTTTTTCACAGGTAAAACTTCTAACAGGCTTAACAAGTTTTCAAAAATGATTAAACCTTTAAAACATTCCTTACACGAATCGCCAAAAAGGCCATAATTCTCAGTAGGGTAAAAACCTACAGACCCCGATACAGAAAACAATAAAGGAAATCCCGTAAATTTTACTAAAATAAATAATTTTCGTATGCGGCGCACGCGCAGGCGGCCGCGAATTTTTTGCCTCGACACTTCTAACAGTACTGTCAACTGTTAACTTAATTTATCACCCTCACGATATCTGGATTAAGGCTTTAACGGTAAATATTGTGCATTTGGGTTTTTTGGTGAAATATTTTTAGTAAAAAAATTTTACTTTCTGCAGAAATGTTTTTCACTGAGTGACTATTTTTAAAACTACAGGATTTTTGTTTCCCCGCCTATGGAATTCGTAGAAGGTGTAGTAGGTATAGAGAGCTGGGTTTTCTTTTATGCTAATAATAACAAACTGAGATCACATAAGTAGGTAGGTGATATATTTTTCTAAGTGGTGCAAACAATTTCGTTTAAACAACCAACTATCCTAATCCTAACATATTATAAACCAAAGTCACCCGCCGTGTCTGTGTGTCTCTGTCTGAACGCGATAAACTCAAAAACTACCAAACGGATTTTCAGGCGGGTTTCACCAATGGACGGGGTGATTCAGGAGGAAGGTTTAAGTACAATTCATTAAGGTTTTGTGTAAATTGGCTGAAATATGACGATTACTGTTTAAGATGTCGGAAAAAATCATGCTGACTGCTACCTTTACTGGCGTAAGCCGTACGAGAAACATAAAATAAATGTTCTAGAGGATTGTACATCTTATAAAGGTCAACAAAAAAGTCCGCGATATCATTCAAGTCTAAGTATCTTTATTGATGACCACAGCAATGATTTTTTCCTTCAGAATATGATAAAAAAATCATTGTTATTTCCGAAACTATTTTGACCTAGGTACTCGTAGACGTAGACATAGGATACTTTTATCATATTATATGATATTATAGTAGTACTAGCTGCGCCCCGCGGTTTCACCCGCATAAGTCTCGATCCCGTGGGAATATCGGGATAAAAAGTAGCCTATGTCCTTATCCAGGGTGTCAGCTACCTCCATACTAAATTTTATCAAAATTGGTCCAGCCGTTTGAGCGTGAAGAAGTAACAAACATACACACACACCCACACACACACACACACACACAAACTTTCGCCTGTATAATATTAGTGTGATATGATAGTACGTCCTCGTAAGATAATTTCCGACCTCCTGCGGGCGAAACCGCGGGTTAAAGCTAGTTTACTATAATTCATTGAAGTGAATAAGAAATCTTTTCTTTTTTTTTTCTTTTTTAAAAACGTTGCCCCACGCTAGAAATTTCTCCTGTATTGTGGGTGCGTTTACAAACATTTAAACTCACATACACAAACAGCCAGACCCGGGACAACTACTTGTAGTGTGTGTACTTGCAAATATTTTTTCCGTGCAGGAATCGAACCCGCGACACGCAGCGCAGCAGTCAATGGCTTAACCACTAAGCGATGCACCTAAGGGATGAGAATGTGTGAGGTATTTTGTTAGGAACTACAAAATAATTATAATTTGTACCTCCTTACGTTTATTTCTTATATATAAATGACTGACCTAAAAGTTTAGTGGTTGTAAGCGCAGCCGTCAAGTGTGAAAATCCGGGTTTGATTCCCAGTCCAGACACGTGCTACCCGTCTATCGCATTTTCTCGGAAAAGTCTGCCACTCAAGGCCGTGTTTTTGACTATTTACAATAGCTTTGTTGCGTCTAATAACAATTTCATTGTAATAATTAAACTGATATTTCTTAAAAAAACTCACTGATAAGGATCCATCACGTTTTAATCAGATAACGACCATTTACCGTTTTAAGTCCTCAAAAAAGGACCTTGATGACCTAAAATGTCGTGGGATTATTGATAACAATACCATAGATTACGTGCAGGACTCTATAGAATGTAGTCGATGGTCAATGGTTTATGCTGAACCGTTTGGCGCTGTTTTTTGTAAGCACGTTTTGTTTTCATGTCACATATCTCTGAGACTGCCAAAGCCAAGATCAACTAAGTAGGGTTGGCAGAAAAAAATTGTTTGTTGAGTATTTTTATTTTATTTGTATGTGGTGTTATTTTTTTTTTAAATGGTGCTTGACAGTAAATAGAATTTGAAAAAGAAGTGTTAATTTATCAAAGTCAAATCGTTTACTTTACGAAGGCTTATTTAAAATGAAATTAAAGTTATTTTTCACTTTGTAAGTAAGTTATTTTTGGAAGTATGCAGGTTGTTTTTTTGTAAAAAGATTTTATAATTTTTTATGAATTTTGATTTATCACTTTTTATTGTCTCAGTTTGTAATTTATTTAAGTTAAAATAACCTAAATGTCAACTGCTTATCACCTTTTACAAAATATTGCTTTTCCCGATGCAAATGCGCTGATTGTTGAGGAGTTCCCCTGGTAAGAACCAGGAGATGAGATGAGATGATGTGGAGACAATGATGGTAACTTCACCATTTGCATTGTGACGAGCATAAATTGCTTAGCAACCATATTAAAGTGCCTAATCGAATCGCAACCGTGAAATACTTATTATTAAATAGTTTCGGTGGCCATCTGTGGTCTTCATCATCAGTTCCACTTCACCAAATGATGCCTTCCCAGTGCAAATGCTTAAGTTACTATAAAAAAACCGGCCAAGTGCGAGTCGGACTGGCGCACGAAGGGTTCTGTACCATTATCTATAAAAACGGCAAAAAAATCACGTTTGTTGTATGGGAGCCCCCTTAAATATTTATTTTATTCAGTTTTTTATTATTTCTTGTTATAGCGGCAACAGAAATACATCATCTGTGAGAATTTCAACTAACTAGCACGTCTCATGAGCTACAGCCTGGTGACAGACGGACAGACGGACGGACAGCGGAGCCTTAGTAATAGGTACGGAACCCTAAAAGTATCCAAATCGTTATAGGTGTGCATATAAAATTGGAGGATTTCCCTCGATTTCCGCTCAAACTTGACTTGGCGACAGTGGGATCACTTCGGGAGTAACCCTTTCAAATAAAAACATAGTTTTCAAATCGGTCTAATAAAAAAAACACGCAGATGAACATAATAAGTTCCTTCTTTTTGGAAGTCAGTTAAAAAGATACGTCGTCTAGTTTTTGAGATATGGAATATTTTCGTTTACAACCGCAGTTTCTTTGAGAAATATTCATCATCATCATCATTTCAGCCGAAAGACGTCCACTGCTGGACATAGGCCTCCCCCAAAAAGGGGGGTTACCATAATCGCCACGCTTAGCTGGTGGGTTGGCAATCGCAGTATGGTGTTAAAATGCATAGAGAGCGCTGCTATCCCATTCTCTAGTAAGTCCTTTAGTCGTCTTTTACGACACCCACGGGAAGAAAAAAAAAAGAAAGAGTGAGAATTATGAGCAAATATTAACTTATTTTTACAATCGATAAAAGCAATATTATTCATACCGACTACGGAACCCTTCAATGTGCGTAGTCCAACACGCATTTTCTATTATTTTATTTTTTTTCAAAATTCGCCCACTTTTTTTTTGCTGACCCTACAAAATGATTGCGAATTCCTCAGCTAAAGTACACTCCAGACATTTATAAAAGACGTCCACATCAACTGCGTTGTCTATAGAGGCGTATTCTTGAGACAATCCGGGTGTCCAACTATAAGTTAGCAGAAATACTAGTAGTTACAAGTACTTCCTAAGTGACAATTGTGTTTTTTGAAAGTGTCTGTGAAAGAAAATAAAAATTTGAATATAAAAAGTAAGGTAAGAACTTTGGATTTTTGGCATTTTTGTTATTTATGTGACTTTTAAGTTATTGATGCTCCTTGCACCCGGGTGTTTCATAACATAGATTTAATGAACTGTCTCATTAGTCGGGCTTCACAGGAAGAAAAACATAAATATTTCTCACTAATCTCCAATGAAATGCTAAATAAGATAGTGACTAAAATTTCATAATTTGCTATGTCCGGGAATCGAACCGGTGTCATGTTGTGCTGTAGCGCTTAGCCAATGCGCTCTATAACCGTATTGTAAGGTACAAACTACTAACCACATAGTAAATATTGAATTCCTTGCTAATAATCATCATTTTCCGGTTTAAAATGATGATTTGATTCTTGATTTATGATCATTATACCTAAATAAATATTTTTTCTGTGGTCTGAAATCATCAACAAACCGTGAGCAAGAAGCGTGGAGCATGTGGTGATCAAAGCTCGTTTCTTCTTCTTCGTATGAGAAGAGGCGTATTTCTTGCAGTCGGACAATTTACTGATTGATATATTTCTTTTATAAATATAGTGTTGTCTCTGCATCACCTTAAGATTCACTGGTAGAAAATACCTCAGGCATTTAGTCCGCTTTTGTTACAGTATTTTTCGACTTGTGCTAAAAGTATTAATCAATAAATAAATATGACTCGTACTACGGACTTATTTTGTAAATATTTTTCGAATATAATTTGTTTCTAAGTTCAACCAAAGACTTTTTGTTCATAAATAAATTGCTTTTAAAAAATAGGTCTATGCGTTTAACCTTTTGTGCGTGTTATGGATGACATCGATCTAAGATTTGGCCGCGGAAGTGCTAAGCTGTCAATGTTCTGAAAAGGGTTTTCAGTAGAAATATTTTGGAAATGTTGACTATGAGACTGTTCGGTTGCGACAACGCGCGCTGTCATTGTTTTCAGTTAATATAGTTCGTATAATAAACTACCTTGTCTGGTCGGCACTTGTCTTAATGTTTTCATTCTCATGTAACGGTCATCACACGTACTTACATCCGACGTGCAATCTGAGTACTTCATGCGACCCGAATCACCTTACTTTTTGGTAATGTTCGTCGGGTTATTGAGCTCTATAAGATTGAGTTGAGCTACACGATGACTGATTCATGCGTGACTACTGTCAGGACAGAGGGCCTAGACCAGTGGCGATGGCTTCCAAAGCGTTTCTTATTTCTACAATGACTTTCAATAGGATTAACATTATACTTTTCGGTAGCATAAGTCAATTCAATACATTTTTGAATTTTTCAATGAGTGATATCGCTCATAGAATGTCACTTTTTCTAGGCCCCCAGGTCCACTCAAGTCGGTGTGTTCTTCCAAAATCTTAATCCGGAAAAATGACGATTCATCCATGTGTAACTGAGCTGTAATAGGGGACGAGCCTAATTACCGTCTGCTCAATAACGTTGCAGACAAAAATGTTATTGTCAAATTTTAAATTACATAAATATATTTTTTTTACAGCATAACCAATATGGCGTCATTGCGGGTTAGACATCTGCTGCTACTGCTATTGGCGATGATTGTGATGGCTGATCGTGGCAGGAAGACAGAAGCAGCTGGCAGTTCCATCGTTAACGCTTTGAGGGTATGTACAGTCGCCAGCACATCAACTTACCACAAACTGTATAATTTTCTCATTCAAACTTAACCATCAACATTTTAAGGTTTAAAATCATTTGAAAGTTTGGTATAACCTGATGTGCTGGCTGAATGATTCAAAATCCCCCGTACGCACCGACGAAGATTTCTCAACGCAACGATTTTTATAGCGCACTGGATTTTTAACTCTTGGTGTTGGCCCGAGCGTTGAGAATCTAACAGATTGCATCCCAGCGCGTCAAAAAAATACACTGTTGGTTTTTTAACGCTTAGCGCTAAGCAGTGCGTTAAAAATCCAGAACGCGATAAAAAATCGCGCGTGGGTACGTAAGCTTATTTATTTAACGGCGCGGGATAGCCTTTACCAGAAGTGATCATCTGTGAGTATTAGTGATTTAGCAGCTTCAATATCATCAGGATTGTGCCGGAATATAACAGTTCGTCGTGGACGTGGCAACAGCTGCTTGGCTGACGTTTCTGTCATCAGAAGACAGCCGCCACGTAACCATCGATGCGAGGCTCTGCTACAGTGACAGTCGCCAGCCAGCGTCACTCTTATCCGACCTTTTCGGTGATTCCAGTAACTTCGTAACAAAAATAGACGGCGTCACTGGCAGCGTCGTTATATTTATTTAAAAACCTTAAATCTATCATTCGTTCTTTGATGTTCCTTATAGCTGCCTTGTTAATTTTAGTGGTAGAAAGCACGACTGCTGAGCGTGGACTCCTGGGTTCCATTCTCGGATCGGGAAGTGTTTTGAAGTTGTTTCATTAGGTATTTTTTAGTAGCAGCCCAGAGTTTGAATTTATGGCAGGTTAGCCCGCTGTTATATGAAGTTCTTAACATAACTGGTGCAATGTGGGTGTACCACACCTTGCCTTCCTTTCTCCCCCTTGAAACAAAAACAGCAAAAGTAATAGCATTTTATGGTTTTCCTAGGAAGTAACAAATCAAACAAATGCAGACACTTTAAATCTACCAGCAAACGCCTCATCTATCCGAGAGAACATTACCGATACATTCAGGTAAGTGAGAATTTAAATCAAGATCAAAAATCTTTTATTCAAATTAGGCTGCGAATCTACACTTTTTGAACGCTAACAATTACATGAGACAGCCCCGAAGCGCACGCCCTTCGCCACTTCCGTGTTTTAGCTCGGGAGAAGTGCCGCAACAAACTCCCCAGAAAATAATAGAATGAGCTCCTTGTGAAATTGTCGTTATAGTAGGTTACTGCTTTAAATTTGGTAGTGATCTGTCGGTTGCTGACAGAGGTTACAACGTATGCTAATGTAGTAGGGGTCGCTGCAGCAATGCGTTCTCCTCCACACCCGCTAGCGCCGTTCATCAGAGTTCTTCCTTCCGCTATATCAACTTTCATACCATATATTTGGTAGTGATCTGTCGGTTGCTGGCAGAGGTTACAACGTATGCTAATGTAGTAGGGGTCGCTGCAGCAATGTTCTCCTCCACACCCGCTAGCGCCGTTCATCAGAGTTCTTCCTTCCGCTATATCAACTTTCATACCATATATTTGGTAGTGATCTGTCGGTTGCTGGCAGAGGTTACAACGTATGCTAATGTAGTAGGGGTCGCTGCAGCAATGTTCTCCTCCACACCCGCTAGCGCCGTTCATCAGAGTTCTTCCTTCCGCTATATCAACTTTCATACCATATATTTGGTAGTGATCTGTCGGTTGCTGGCAGAGGTTACAACGTATGCTAATGTAGTAGGGGTCGCTGCAGCAATGTTCTCCTCCACACCCGCTAGCGCCGTTCATCAGAGTTCTTCCTTCCGCTATATCAACTTTCATACCATATATTTGGTAGTGATCTGTCGGTTGCTGGCAGAGGTTACAACGTATGCTAATGTAGTAGGGGTCGCTGCAGCAATGTTCTCCTCCACACCCGCTAGCGCCGTTCATCAGAGTTCTTCCTTCCGCTATATCAACTTTCATACCATATATTTGGTAGTGATCTGTCGGTTGCTGGCAGAGGTTACAACGTATGCTAATGTAGTAGGGGTCGCTGCAGCAATGTTCTCCTCCACACCCGCTAGCGCCGTTCATCAGAGTTCTTCCTTCCGCTATATCAACTTTCATACCATATATTTGGTAGTGATCTGTCGGTTGCTGGCAGAGGTTACAACGTATGCTAATGTAGTAGGGGTCGCTGCAGCAATGTTCTCCTCCACACCCGCTAGCGCCGTTCATCAGAGTTCTTCCTTCCGCTATATCAACTTTCATACCATATATTTGGTAGTGATCTGTCGGTTGCTGGCAGAGGTTACAACGTATGCTAATGTAGTAGGGGTCGCTGCAGCAATGTTCTCCTCCACACCCGCTAGCGCCGTTCATCAGAGTTCTTCCTTCCGCTATATCAACGTATGCTAATGTAGTAGGGGTCGCTGCAGCAATGTTCTCCTCCACACCCGCTAGCGCCGTTCATCAGAGTTCTTCCTTCCGCTATATCAACTTTCATACCATATATTTGGTAGTGATCTGTCGGTTGCTGGCAGAGGTTACAACGTATGCTAATGTAGTAGGGGTCGCTGCAGCAATGTTCTCCTCCACACCCGCTAGCGCCGTTCATCAGAGTTCTTCCTTCCGCTATATCAACTTTCATACCATATATTTGGTAGTGATCTGTCGGTTGCTGGCAGAGGTTACAACGTATGCTAATGTAGTAGGGGTCGCTGCAGCAATGTTCTCCTCCACACCCGCTAGCGCCGTTCATCAGAGTTCTTCCTTCCGCTATATCAACTTTCATACCATATATTTGGTAGTGATCTGTCGGTTGCTGGCAGAGGTTACAACGTATGCTAATGTAGTAGGGGTCGCTGCAGCAATGTTCTCCTCCACACCCGCTAGCGCCGTTCATCAGAGTTCTTCCTTCCGCTATATCAACTTTCATACCATATATTTGGTAGTGATCTGTCGGTTGCTGGCAGAGGTTACAACGTATGCTAATGTAGTAGGGGTCGCTGCAGCAATGCGTTCTCCTCCACACCCGCTAGCGCCGTTCATCAGAGTTCTTCCTTCCGCTATATCAACTTTCATACCATATATTTGGTAGTGATCTGTCGGTTGCTGGCAGAGGTTACAACGTATGCTAATGTAGTAGGGGTCGCTGCAGCAATGTTCTCCTCCACACCCGCTAGCGCCGTTCATCAGAGTTCTTCCTTCCTACAGCAATGTTCTCCTCCACACCCGCTAGCGCCGTTCATCAGAGTTCTTCCTTCCGCTATATCAACTTTCATACCATATATTTGGTAGTGATCTGTCGGTTGCTGGCAGAGGTTACAACGTATGCTAATGTAGTAGGGGTCGCTGCAGCAATGTTCTCCTCCACACCCGCTAGCGCCGTTCATCAGAGTTCTTCCTTCCGCTATATCAACTTTCATACCATATATTTGGTAGTGATCTGTCGGTTGCTGGCAGAGGTTACAACGTATGCTAATGTAGTAGGGGTCGCTGCAGCAATGTTCTCCTCCACACCCGCTAGCGCCGTTCATCAGAGTTCTTCCTTCCGCTATATCAACTTTCATACCATATATTTGGTAGTGATCTGTCGGTTGCTGGCAGAGGTTACAACGTATGCTAATGTAGTAGGGGTCGCTGCAGCAATGTTCTCCTCCACACCCGCTAGCGCCGTTCATCAGAGTTCTTCCTTCCTAGCTAGCAATGTTCTCCTCCACACCCGCTAGCGCCGTTCATCAGAGTTCTTCCTTCCTAGCTAGCAATGTTCTCCTCCACACCCGCTAGCGCCGTTCATCAGAGTTCTTCCTTCCGCTATATCAACTTTCATACCATATATTTGGTAGTGATCTGTCGGTTGCTGGCAGAGGTTACAACGTATGCTAATGTAGTAGGGGTCGCTGCAGCAATGTTCTCCTCCACACCCGCTAGCGCCGTTCATCAGAGTTCTTCCTTCCTACAGCAATGTTCTCCTCCACACCCGCTAGCGCCGTTCATCAGAGTTCTTCCTTCCTAGCTAGCAATGTTCTCCTCCACACCCGCTAGCGCCGTTCATCAGAGTTCTTCCTTCCGCTATATCAACTTTCATACCATATATTTGGTAGTGATCTGTCGGTTGCTGGCAGAGGTTACAACGTATGCTAATGTAGTAGGGGTCGCTGCAGCAATGTTCTCCTCCACACCCGCTAGCGCCGTTCATCAGAGTTCTTCCTTCCGCTATATCAACTTTCATACCATATATTTGGTAGTGATCTGTCGGTTGCTGGCAGAGGTTACAACGTATGCTAATGTAGTAGGGGTCGCTGCAGCAATGTTCTCCTCCACACCCGCTAGCGCCGTTCATCAGAGTTCTTCCTTCCTAGCTAGCAATGTTCTCCTCCACACCCGCTAGCGCCGTTCATCAGAGTTCTTCCTTCCTAGCTAGCAATGTTCTCCTCCACACCCGCTAGCGCCGTTCATCAGAGTTCTTCCTTCCTAGCTAGCAATGTTCTCCTCCACACCCGCTAGCGCCGTTCATCAGAGTTCTTCCTTCCTAGCTATATCAACGTATGCTAATGTAGTAGGGGTCGCTGCAGCAATGTTCTCCTCCACACCCGCTAGCGCCGTTCATCAGAGTTCTTCCTTCCTAGCTATATCAACGTATGCTAATGTAGTAGGGGTCGCTGCAGCAATGTTCTCCTCCACACCCGCTAGCGCCGTTCATCAGAGTTCTTCCTTCCTAATGTTCTCCTCCACACCCGCTAGCGCCGTTCATCAGAGTTCTTCCTTCCGCTATATCAACTTTCATACCATATATTTGGTAGTGATCTGTCGGTTGCTGGCAGAGGTTACAACGTATGCTAATGTAGTAGGGGTCGCTGCAGCAATGTTCTCCTCCACACCCGCTAGCGCCGTTCATCAGAGTTCTTCCTTCCTAGCTATATCAACGTATGCTAATGTAGTAGGGGTCGCTGCAGCAATGTTCTCCTCCACACCCGCTAGCGCCGTTCATCAGAGTTCTTCCTTCCTAATGTTCTCCTCCACACCCGCTAGCGCCGTTCATCAGAGTTCTTCCTTCCGCTATATCAACTTTCATACCATATATTATATATCTAAATTGTTTTGTTTTTTTTTAATTTTTTTTTTAAAAAGTCCCTATTTATAAAGGCCCTATTTTGTAAATATTTATGTAAATCAATTATTTCAATAAACAATTTCAATTTCAATAGTATGCTTTATTCATAGTTCAAAATTAACATAGGAAAAGTTTCTATAGATTCTATGACAAAATATATTTATTAGTAGGCGTGACAACGTATCGTTATGTTAGAAGACTATTACTTTAGAAAAAGCATCACGTCAGTTACACTATGTCCTGTAGTTGCATTTTAGAACCGCATACTTTGACGTTAAAAATTCACTTAAATCACCTTTTTTCAATCATGTAATATTCTCACTCCACTATTTTGTCCACAGCTGTGAAAACCGTACCTACGGGTACTACGCAGATGTGGACAATGATTGCCAAGTGTTCCATGTCTGCTTACCCTCGCAAACACCTTCTGGTCGCAATGTTACTTACCGCTGGAGCTTCATCTGTCCCAACGAGACTGTGTTTAATCAGGTACGATATAATTGATTAGGTAGTTAATGTGGTGATTGATTGAAAATCTAATTGACTGATTGATTAACAAACTCCTCCTTTTTGGGAGTCAGTTAACAATTGAATTAGATTGGCTTAAAAAAAACTTCCTCCCAAATTTAATCACATACATTCAGAGATAAGGGTCCCGGAATGTTAAATTTTCGTCTATTTTCTTAAATAACTTTAAACTTATGTTAAAATTATGAAAAAAAAAAATGAGACCTCACAGTAAGCTTTCTCATTTGATATTTCAAATGGTAAAGGTAAAGTTAGCAACACTCTTTTTGGAATTTTCTTATTTTAATCAAAATCAAAATCAATTTTTTTGTTTATTATTTCACATAAACCTACATGGGCAATTTTCATCCCAAAACTGACCCCCATAATCAAAATTTGTTTATTTACGTGACGTGTTTGTATTTGGGGCACAGAAATTCAGAGGTGTACCAAATTTTAACTTAATCGGTCCATTACATTCGGTGCAAATTGGCTGTGACAGACGGACACAGAGACAGACACACGAGTGCTCCTATAAGGGTTCCGTACCCAAAGGGTAAAACGGGAACCCTATTACTAAGGCTCCGCCGTCTGTCTGTCTGTCTGCCTGTCTGTCCGTCTGTCACCAGGCTGTATCTCATGACCCGTGATAGCTGGACTGTTGCAATTTTCACAGATGATGTATTTCTGTTGCCGCTATAGCAACAAATACTAAAAACCAGAATAACATAAATATTTAAGGGGGCTCGCATACAACAAACGTGATTTTTTTGCTCGTTTTTGCTCGATATTGATAACGGTAACTGGTAGACACTTGAAATATTTAGTTATATATTCACTTTAAAAATCAATAATTAAATTAAAATAAAACAAATATTTAAGGGTGGCGCCCATACAACAAACGTGATTTTTTGCCGTTTTTATAGATAATGGTACGGAACCCTTCGTGCGCGAGTCCGACTCGCACTTGGCCGGTTTTTTACTTGTGTTTGACTCTTTTGAATAACATAATTTAGTCACCACCAATTCCAATATAAATGCCTACTTTCAGGATTAAATCATTATAATTACTTAATGGTTTTTAGTCACAAGCGATTTCTTGCCTCCTACAAACATTAAAAATGTATTACTGTACTAACTGATATAATTATATTGATTGATTCACTAATCCGAATGATTGATTCAATTTCAGGAAGTCCTAACGTGCACAAGAGTAGCAGATTCAATCGACTGCAAAGACTCACCCGACTTCTTCCACTTAAACATGGAAATAGGCAAAACATCGAACAAAACTGAAGAAGTAAAAGATAAAAAAGATAACCGAAAGATACAGAAAAGAAAGCAAGAGAAAAGAAAAGAGAACATTGTAATGGAAAACGAGGTGGGAGACAATGTGAAGGATGAGTTGAATGGTCACGTAGAACCTATTGAGTTGACCAAGATGGGAGAAAATAGCCCAGTTTTGATCGAAGCAGTCATAGAGAGTGTAGACTCTGAAATAGAAGATGTAGAAATGGAACAAAAAAGAGAAGAAGAAATGGATAGAATAGTTATGGAGAGGAATATGAGGAATGAGAGGCAAATGAGACGAGGCATGTTTAGGTTTAAGGGAGATGTTAAGTGATTGATTCAATGAATTTGCTGATTGATTCATGTTTTGAGATTGTGTTCTTATTCTAATTGGTTTTTGGTCTATCGATTTTTTTCCTAGTTTTTATGTAAAAAAATATTTTTTACAGATTTCGGTCTTAAAGTTGATTTTTATTGCATTAGAGTAAAATAAATTTTTGATAGACCAGAAATTGATGACCGAATGACGAAATATTTTGAAATTAAAAACGATGATATTCCTTATCCTTAAGTTTCGCAGTGGCCAACCAAGTGTATTCTAAGTTTGGTAGTTTTAAGTTATTGTAAATAGAGATTTAAATTTTGAAGAATAAATAAATTAAAATATTAATTTGTTAAACTTAGTTTTTGCTTAATTCGACATGAATAGATATAGCGATGTCATGTATTAGAAGTAAGGGTTGAAGACGTTTAATTTTGACCAATTGTCATTACAAGTACCAAATCTGCCTAGCCTTTTCCCAACTATGTTGGGGTTAGCTTCCAGTCTAACCGGATGCAGCTGAATACCAGTATTTTACATGGAGAGACTGCCTATATGACCTCCACAACCCAGTAACTGGGTAACAAGATACCCCTTGGTGAGACTGGTTGTCAAACTTTTGGGCTTCTGAATACCCGTAACGACTTTCAAAGATCTACGAATAACGCCGGAACTAAAGGCGAACGTGCTTTCCGAGGCACGGAGAGTTCTCAATATGTAATAGACGGTGGATGGTCACCCATCGACGAACCCAACGCGGTAAGTATAGCTTAAACTTCGATCGCCCCATGCGGGTGTTATTATTTAGCCACATACAGACTTTCAAAAAAACACTACAAAGTGAAAAATAACTTTAATTTGGGAAGTCGGTGTCTTTGAATCTGTATTTTAGTTTTATGCCACCGACTTCCGAAATTAAAGTTATTTTTCACTTTGTAGTGTTTTTTTTGGAAGTCGGTTTTTTTTTTGTAAAAAGATTGTTATTTTTCACTTTTTAGTGCCGAAAAAGAATTTTCCAAATCGGTTCGTAAATGACGGAGTTATGCGCGAACAAAAAACGCAATGCAGAGTAAACGAAAAGATCGTTAATGTAGACAATGTAGATACATTATTTATTAGATTTTTGTTGATGTTTCAAAAACCAGTTGTCCGATTTCGATAAAATTTTCATGGGACCATTTGGAAAGTATACTCTTTCCAACAAAAAAATAATTTTTCAAATCGGTTGGGAAGCGACGAAGTTATACGCGAACAAACATAAAAAAAAAAAAAGTACAAACATCCGAATTGAGAACCCTCCTCCTTTTTTAGAAGTCGGTTAAAAAAAGCTTGGTCTTCCTTTGATAACCAAGCTCTATAGGCAAAACATAGTTTTCTTGGATGCAAATACTAAGGATTAATAAAACTCAGTTCAATAGTTTATCTTTATAATAGGTTCCGTGTGGTGCCGGACGTAAAGAACAGCACCATCCTATTTCTTCCCGTGGGGGTCGTTTAAGGCGTCTGAGGGACCTACCTACTTGCAATACTTGCTACTTGGAGGCACACTTTAGAGGCAAACAAATTAAATAACTTTTAGTAATCTGTGACGCGGTAGTTTTGAAAATAGTGTTTCAATAATTATTTACTTTCGATTTTATTGTGTGGTCTATTATTTTATGTTATAGGTTTGTTGGTATTTGCTGATATTATCTAATCATGCTGATAAGAGTCTGGATTTGAGCCCTGTTGGTAGCAATAGGCTCGTCCCGGTCTCTTAGGTATTAAATAACTTGAACAAACTATCGAAATGTAAGTGTTAGGTACTATAGGCGTGGCCTTATGTTAAGCAATTTTGGATTGAAAGGAAGAGGTAGGTATTTCAGCTCTGTCTCTGGGTTGTAACGCACCTTCGATGTCTCTGGGTGGCGGTGACCAAAAATTCGAAGACATGTGACAGCCACAGACCAGCACTGGGCGCGTGGTAGATTACAGCCGACTCCCTCTGTCAGAGAGGGGGTCTGTGTCCCAGCAGTGGGAAAATTATAGGCTGAGTATGCTATAGATGGCGGTGTCCACCGACCACCAAGGTGGGCTGCCTGCTTCTGTACCATTAAATTACTAGCCAAAAGAAATCGAAATAATTAAATTCATACGTCGGTTTACGAGGCAGTGTAAGACCCAGAACACATAAACGTCTTCGTTTGATTAGCTATAAGTTCCAATAGACCGTTTTATAGCACGCGATGAAAATCACTCGTGCATATCAAGCCTCTGAATTCGGTTGATAGGAAAATCTTATTATTTCTATTTTACTTAGCTGCAAGGTTTTGACGAACAAAGGTGAGCTGTTACACAGAGCCGTCACATCTGCGAATATTCGCAAGATAATTTAATTTGACCGTATTTAAATCTCGTGCCGAATTGTTTCAGCTTACTAACACTAAACGATTATTCGATGCATACCAGAAAGGTCCTAAGGCAGACTAAGACACTACTAAGACTAAGGTAGACGATGACAACCAAAAACCTAGTGAGATCAACCACAAGCAATCGATTAATAAAAATCTAACCATTTCAGCACAAGTGCACACAAACTGAAATAATCACCGATTAGCACTTACAGAAATTGAATTAGCGTAACTTCTCAATTAAAATATTGTAATTATTAGTTGACATTCTGCAGTAGATCTAAGTTTCTTACGATTAGTAACCACCATAAATCTGAATGAATTAAAATGAACATGGCCGCAACCAAGCCATGTGTCATTGGGAAAAACTAATTAATTCTTATCATCTAGGCAATTAACATTTCTACGGTTGATTTCAATCAAATAGCTGGCTTTTTAATCGTGAATAATAGTATCGAGTAGAAATTACCTAGATTTAAAACAACAAAAAATGTTATGAAAAAAATGCTGGTGGTATTGTTAATTTTATTCACGAAAGTTCTAGCTGATAGTGAAGAAGATAAATATGTTGATCTCTTACCAGATGAAGAGAAACAACAGTTTTTAGAAAAGGTAGCAAGGAGAATAATTCAAGATGTTGAAAGCCAGGAGAATGTTTCGGATGCTCAGAGTGGAGAACTGTCGGATGAACAGTTGAATCAACATACTGAATATGTGAAAGCAGTTTTAAAAGAAGAACAAAAAAACGTAAGAAGAAGTAAAGGCGAAAATGTTAAAGACAAAGAAGAAAAACCAGCATCTGATGAAAAAGAGACTTTAGGTGTAAAACCTTTGGGAACTGAAAAAGTATCTTTACCTGATTTGACTCTACGAGAAGAAAGAAGGGACATTGCTTCCGATGAAAGCACTAAAAATAAAATTACTATTGAAATGGTAACCGATAATTCACCTATAATAAAAAGATCAGTACAAGACGAAAATGCTAAAAATTATGAGAGTGACGAAACAACTTCTGAAACCTTATACAGAGTAACAAAAACTAACGTCACGTCTGAAGAACCGAATGAAGTAGAAGCTACTAATGAAAAAGGCGAAAACGATAACGTTGCAACTGAAGCAAAAGTTTTATCTGGGAAAGGTTCGGAATTAAATGGATCTACAACCGCAGGAGATGATAATGATGAATCGGGATCAGTGGAGAGTAACCAAAGCATTTCTAGTGAAAGTAATGGACATAACGTATCAGTAAAAGATATTAATGAACCATTGTCACGTAGATCAAACAGTAATGATAGCATATTAGCAGGAAATACAACAGAAAGTAATACTACGACTTCTACAGTGGTGGTTGTAAAATCTATGGAAAATAAGTCAGATGAGTATAATAATATTTCGAGTACTGATGAAGATTTTACGACTCTAACTTATCCTTTTGAGAGTAGTTCTATGAAGGACACTACCACTGGCCGTACTACTACTGATAGTCCACTATCATCAACAACAACAATAACAACAAACAAAGATAAAGATTCTGAGTCATTACAGACATCTACAAATTACACTTCAAAAGATACTGAAAACGAGGCTGAGACAAAAACAAAGAGTACTCGAACAAGCACATTTACTAATGAAAAAAGGACAGAATACGTCCCAGCAATAACGGAGTTCGTCCCAGAAACAACAGATTTGGTCCCAGAAACAACAGAAATGGTCCCAGAAACAACGACTGATACAGAGATTATGACGACAGAAGTTGTGACAGAATCCACTCCTATTCTTGTGACTACTGAAAACACTACCGGAAGTATTCCCGTCGTTACGACAAAAGGTACAAAGATTGTAGTTGAGGATTTTACGTCAGTACCAACTATAACCACTAGGGTCCAATCTACAACATTAAAACCACGAAAAAAAAACAAAAAGAAAAAGCCAATTGTAAAACAACACGCATTATCAGAAGAATTAACAACCATGGCTCTAGAATCTGATGAAGAGTCTATAGAAGCAACAACAAAGAAAATAATTAAGCATAAAGTAATTGTACACAAAGCATATAAATATATCGTTGGCCCGAAAGCAAAAAAAAATGTAGAAGCAGAAAAAGATGGCATTCAGAATAAAAACTTCATTGAGTTGGAAAAAAAATATTATGATAATAATTATAACGTTAAAGTAGGAAAGCAGTACCATGTATTTGAAATCCGTAAGTAATTACCATTGTAACGAATAGATTTTGGTTTATTTTACACTTTTGGGTGAACTTTATCTTAAAGTGAGATATGTAGGTAGAATATCAACACACTATTCGTCAGTTCTTTTAAGCTCCATGCTATGAGGAGACAGCCTAATGTTTTATTATATAGGCTGAAAATGTAGACTCCAGGCTGCTTCTTTTCCCGTTAGAAAAAAGCCAATAACACATGACCTGACCTAGGAAAAGAACCCAGGACCTGCCGTTTCGTAGTGGTGCTTGCGGACGCTGTCCATAACTGTCGGGTCAGTTATGGGCAATGAGCCAGAACAAATTAAAAAAAAAATTGTAAGTATTAAAGCCTAATATCTCTTTACAGCCGCTGATAAATCACCATTCATCAAAGATGAAGAACCAATCGCAGACCAGCCATATTACGTCCCTATATACAACTATTCTCCAAACAATGCTTACTTCAATCCAAAAAACCGTCTAGGACCAAACCCTGGAGACTCCAGTGCAGAAAATAATGCCGTCTTCAACGATGGTGATGATGAAACAGAAACACTTAATGTTAAAATGGAGTATGGTAGAACGATCGATAGTAAAAGAAAGAAGTTTGACAGCAAAGAAAAACTGTCTCATGGTATATATAAACAATCACTAACAACCAGCGAACATAGACCAAGAGGTAAAATAAAACCTGAAGATTATTTAGATTCCGATTATTATTTCGGAAGAGTTAGAAAGGAATTGGCGAGACGAGGCAATAAGGAGGATTTGGCAAAATTCCCTAACTCCGATGAGACTGATCACCCAGCTCATAGTATTCAAAGAGGAAGTTTAAAAGACCATGTTAGAGCAGTCAGGAATATACTCTTTCATCAAAAATCTTTTGGACTACTCGAAAAAGATAAGACCGGTGAGAACGTTGTAAATGAACTAAGAATGGGCCACCAACGCAGTCAAGCTAAACAAAAGCTACGCAAGGGTCAAGATGATGATTTAAAAAATACAAATGATAATAATGTTATAGATAAAGAAAATAATATTGCTATTGACTACTATTTCGGTAGAGAGAACCCAAAAAGCATAACGGGTATAAATCAAGATGGAATAAATAATATCCATGTACAAAAGGTGGGCTATTTAAAAATAAAGAACGATACCAAAGAGTTATATGTAATGGATGACTTCTTCAAAACAAATGTCGAGAAATATATCAAGGAAAATGGTTTGACGCTAGCGCCACAGCTTCCGTATCAAGCTACGACTACTTCAAATTTCGATCAAAGAAATGAAATAATCTCTTATTTGAAGCAAGAGGAGAGAAAACATAAGGCGGAAAATAACAGCGTAAATAGTATGGTTAAAAAAGATGTAAGCAACAATGAAGAAATCACAAATGCAAAACAAAATCAAGACAATATTCCTATAAATGAAAATAAAAACAATACTATAGAAAAAGCATTAGATGTAACATTAAATCTCAGACAGAATGACTTTATTAAAGTCAGCATTTATCTACAAGTATTGAAGGACATGGTAACTCTTGATAATAAAGCTTTGGTACAATATGACTGGTTGGGTACCACAGTCGATATACAGGCGGCATTGCAAAAGTTGTTTGAGTTAACGTAAGTAAATATTTGAAAGGCTCTTATGCTTTCTACGTATTGAGGAACCCCCTTTCTGTTACAGATGCCTATAGGTGGTCGTAACCACTATCCAGCTGATAAGTCGTAATAAGGCGTACAACGACGGTATTTCTTATTTCACCGGTATCTATACCCTAAAAATTAGAACACAACAAAGCTGGTATAATTATTGAAGAAAGTGTATATATTATTTGTTATCTGCCCGCTTTTGTGCGTAGCGTGGTCGTGCGTCACAGTGAAAGATACCTATCGCCTACATTTTCATACAAAGTGAAGCAATACACACGTGCGTAGCTTAGCTGTGGGTCACTTTGCAGCGATGCCTTAATGCAGTGACCGTTCTTCCCCGGACGAACACTTTCACAAAGATGAAACAACAAATATTTTAGATTGCACTGCTACATTAATCGTCTTCGTCCTTTTCAAAAATCAGCTAATTGATACACATTTCAGTGCCCTAGTAGCAAGTGAAGAAGATGTCCATCCAGCAGACATGGAAATCTTAAAATACGTACTCTTCCTACACAAACTAGCTACCGAGATTATTGAAGCCAACAATTTTGGAGCTCAACTGACGAAGAAGCTAGTTCTTCCTAGGAACATGAAGAAGTTAAAATTTCACATGCAGAAGAAAAAAGAGCTGATAAATAAGGTCTGGCTGTATTTAAGAAAGGAAATTCCTCAAGTGAATGAGCATGGAGCTTTGAAACATTTGAATATTTTTTTGATGGGTGTTGAAGATGGTTTGTATGATGTAAGTATTCAATATTTAATGATAAAAATATCGGTCAGTATTTGGTAAGGAATGGAGAACATGTCATGAGGAATGTTTTGAGTATGATTGTGAATGACTATTAGTATAGTATAGGAATATATTAGTATAGGAAGACAAAAAACAAGATAGATGAACTGTGTGAGAAATGATATGGCTAGAAAGGGGGTGACTACTAAGATGACAGCAGATAGAGATCATGCTGGGAAAAAACAGATGTTGTGCCAAACACTAATAAATTAAGATAAGGGCAGGAGATTCTTTGAGGAGACGCGTTTTGGCAAGTGTAGTGTAGGATGCCCTCAGCGAGATGGACTGACAACCTTAAAAAGGCTGGGATAGACTAGATGTGGAAGACGGAGGACAGGGTGTTGTAGTGCAGCCTGGGAGATTCCTACGTCCAACAGTGCGGTAGGCTGAGTTGGTTGGTGGAAAGGCGGAGGATGATGATGATATGCCAATTATTGACCAAGAATAGAGTAAACGCCTCTTCTCACAGAGAGCCGGAACGAGCATTGATCTCCCCGCTTGCTCACTGCGTGTTGGTGCTGACTATTATGTCTGGTCTGGTTTCCTCACTAAATTATGTTCAATAAGTTCTCTTCACGGTGTATCAGAGGTGTTTTATTATGGCATTAAAAGTTATATTTAGTATTGACCAGGTTTTGTTACCAAAACCCAGTACATAATGATGTTTTTGATTTGAGATGTTTTTACTTTACCGTTTTGTGAGTAGTGGTGATGAAAGTATTAACACAAAGTAAAGCGCGTGTCTGGGTTCGAACCCACGACCTACAACTCGTAAGTCGGGGCCGTTAGAACTAGGCAACCACTGCTCTTCATTTTCTGCTCGACAAAGTTATAATGCCCACATTTTTTTGCAGTTACACGATGCGATTAAAAACATAGCGAAAATAACAAAATATAGGAACCAACATTGGTACCTGAACTTGAAAGATTTATACATCAAAACAGACGAGAAACATCTCCTAGAGTTACTTCTGCACATGACAGCTTTACGACTTCTTACTTTGATTGAAGAAAGTGCTAAGAACGGTCTAGAAGAAGACTATATTCAGTATATGAAGAAGAATAGGAAGCACTCGAAGAGAACTTTGGAACAGATGATGTTTATAATTGAGATTTTGGAGGATTATAATAAATTTGTAAAATAGAATATCGTTTTTTTTTTTCACATTTTCCATGTAAAATACAGGTATTCAGCTGCATCTGGTTGGACTAGAAGCCGACCCCAACATAGTTGGGAAAAGGCAGGCAGATTGATTGAGCGTCCGTACTGTAATATCTGATCATCTATCTATATCAATTCATAATTATTATAAATTGAAGTAGTTTTTCGTGTCTGTCTGTGTGATCAGCATTGTTCTGCTAAACAACGCAACAGATTTTGATGCGGTTTTCACCAACATTAAGATAATTTAGTCCGGAAGTTTTATGTTTATAAATGTTATTAATAGTCAGCATCATCATCATCATTTCAGCCGAAAGACGTCCACTGCTGGACATAGGCCTCCCCCAAAAATAGGGGAGGGTTGCCATAATCGCCACACTTAGGAGACGGGTTGGCGATCGCAGTATAGTGTTAAAAAACATGCATAGAGAACGCTGCTGCCTATTCTGTAGTTAGTCCCTTAGTCTCCTTTTACGACACCCACGGGAAGAAAATAGTATGGGGCGTAAACTTATATACCTATTATAATTTTATCAAGAAATCTCGATGTTTTTTAAGCCGTAAAAACCATGTAAAACCGCGGCGGGCCGCTAGTAACTTTATCAAAAGAAACATCAAAATTGGTTCAGTGGTTTTTAAGGAAATCGCAGACATACAAACATACAGGTCGAATACAGAACCGCTTGTTTTGAAATAGGTTAATAATAATAAATGAGTTTTCACAACAAACTTTATTGAAAAACAATTCCTATACTTATTGTATTACTATACTAAAATCACATAATTATTATTTTGGTATACAAAACTTTTACTAAAATATTTAATCAAAACTTTTGAGGTAACATTTTGGAAATAAGTACATAAATACTTACACTATTTTCAGTTACTTACTTGATTGCATTGCTATGTATGATTGCAAAAAACATGTACCATAGGAATTCTTAAGTTGCGATTAAGTTAAGTCCCGTACTAGGCTTGCAAACAGTTCAAATATATCGTACCAAAAATAATATCGGTGTAAAGAGCACCTTGAAATACTGCTATGACAATACAAATAAATACAGGATAATATACATCCTTTGTTACCAGACTTAGCTTGGTCAGCTAACCCAAGTCTCTCGAAAACTTAAAAACTTGTTGCTGTGCACCCAGGGTTTGTTTCAAAAAACCAGCTAGGTGTCAACGTAACACACGACAACTAAATTGCAGATATTGGACGTTACACTTTTTGTTCGTTTTTGTCTTTCATTCATGGCATCTTACATCTTACAAATGACTGAACACAAAATTAATCATTAATGAACCGATCCACGGATGTTGGATTTCAGCACTCGGCGTGTTTCCCTCGCCTACGGAATGATTGAAAAATGAAATGAAAGGAGCAGATGAACGATGATTCCTATGTAATGTTGTCTTTGTCGTGTGAACGTGGAGTGAAACAAAAATGAACGATATCAGCGTTAAGCCCATTTACATGCTGCAAGTTTAATGCCTGTGGCATAAAATTAAAGCATAAATTACTGGCACCGACTAAACAACACGTACAATTGTTGCACGATATGAGTAAGTTAGTTGCCGTTCAAAACTGGTATTAGTGTAAACAGCACGTACAATAAAATCGCATTCAATAATTGACTCAATCGTACAAGGACGTGCAATTCTGTGTTTAGACGAGGCAAAACTTGCATGCAATAATCGCCTTGAAATAATTGCCTTGGTGTAAACAAAAGTCGCATGCAGGTATTGAATGGCAATAACTGAACGGCGTGCGATTTTGTTGCTCTTGAACGGTCCAGAAACTTGCACCGTGTATATGGGAGCTTTATGAACCAAAATAACCATTGTTCTTTCATTATGTCTTATGGCTCGGATTAAGATTTTCTAGGTCAACTAAATAAGGCATATGGTATCATATGTACTTACCAGATGTTTCTGAAAATATCAGTATTTTAGAACCCAGTCGCTCCATGTAACATACTGGTACTCAGCTGCATCCGGTTAGACTGGCAGCCGACCTCAACATAGTTGGGAAAAGGCCCGGAAGATTTTTTAATTTATCCTTATTTTTAGCCTCTTGTGTGCAAAATGTACATAGTGTTTAATATTTTATCATTTATCAATATATAAATTTAACTAATACTTAATTATTGGAATGGTTATTAGCTTGTTAACTGAAATGGGAATAAAACAAAACCTTATAACTTTTCTTGTTGTTGTAGAGACCATAAGTATTTGACACACAATTTTAATAAGTTAATTATAAGAAGTTCCATGAATTCTCAATCGAGAAAACGTTTATTTAGAGCCAGATGCAGCTCTATAGTTTTTTTTTGTCATTTTCTAAAAGCACCAAAATATTATTTGCTTTCATTTCAAAAGTTTTCTCTTACCCCAAATTAGCAACTGTGTAAATTTTAAAACTATGTATGTGTGCGAATTCACTAAGAAACCAATAATTTTCCTCTGGCCACATAAGGCTTAGCCTTCCGTCATTTTTACCTATATTTCTTTGTTATCAGCAGATTACAAAGAAAGATAGGTGCAATTAAAAGATAGTAATCATCTTGTCAGCATCAAGGCAAATTGTGCCATTGTCTACCAATATGTAGGAGTTCATAACAGTACCCGAATGTTATTATTAGTACTTCAAGTTTTAGAAAAAGGTCGGTTTGTAGAGCGTGGTCTCTGTCACTCACAACTGTGTGCCAGTCTCTTTCTAATGATCGATGTGTCTTATTAAGAGCCGAGTACTGTAGTTTATTAGTTGCCTAGTGAATACAACGGTAGAACTAGCTAGAACTAATCACGCCTCAGTTTCTAGGTCTGCTTCTATCTCTTCAGGAGTTCGCAGGTCTATAGCGAACCTCTTCTTCGTAGGTGCTTCATCGTACTCTGAAAAGGAGACATCGCTTTAATTAATATTGTGCTGACTAATGGTGTTTAATATACGTATGACGAAACATTAGGTCTATATTCCCCGAAGGGGCAGGTCAAGGTATAAAGCAGCTAGCTATTTGACCAAGATTTGTTACGCACTGTGTAATAGGAGATGAAACTTTTTTCATTAATCGGGTAGTCCACGCTTCGGGCAATTACTGAAAAATTGTCAAACGTCACATCGTATTGGCGCTGACCCTTTTGGGTCGGGTAATTAATCGACCTGGGGATCGAACCCAGGATCCCACGTTCAGCAGCAGTGCTTGTAAATACTAACTGGATCAACGACGCAGTCACACAAAATAAGTTATACCCAACTACTAACTGCATGGCAACCGTGGGTACAAAACAAGGGAACTGCTGCTGTCAACTGAAAGGCACCAACATAATTTCCATCTATAACAAAGAGTATAATAGAATAAATACTTGCAAATATAAAAAGAAGAAGAAAAATAAGAAGTTCCGACTACCTTTAACAAACCTTTACAAAGAATACAGAAAAATGTGACAACAATACAGAAGAAACATAACAGATTATAACACAGCACCTGTATCCCCTAAAGGGGTAGCCAGAGAAAGTGTTAAGAGAAAAGAGGATTCTAATTCAAAGAATGCCTTTCGAAATATTTTTTACAAAAGAGCCGCAGTCAGCCCCGCCAGCACGTTGTTGATTGACTTATAAATAATTATGTTAAACCTCGGCATGAACTAATCTCATACAGTTGTGTCAATACGAGAGAAAAAAAAACCGGCCACGCACAATGAAGGGTTCCGTAGTTGGGACGAATTTCCCAAAAACAAACTTAACATTGTAGTTGAAAAACATGTTCGCCCACACATCGATATATATGCCACGGTCAATTTTCCAAACGAAAATGTAGCTTGTAATCGAAAAAAAAAATATATGTCATAAAACTACAAATTAACAATTTTCGGACTTATTCCTTTACTTGTGCTGTGAGACTGTTTCTTGCCAAATTTCATGATTCTAGGTCAATGGAAAGTAGGCATACGGCGAGGGTATTACAGGGTTTGATTTATTTGCAACTATCAAAATATTCGCATAAATCGCCGTATGCTTTATTGCGTTCACTTAGAAGCTTGATTTTTTTAGAGCTCCAAGTGACCGTAAACCTACGTATATGATATTAATTTCAACTTGATATCTCTACGCGTTGCTGAGAAAAATGGTCTTGACAGACTGCCAGACAGACACACAGACAGACAGACGGACAACAAAGTGATCCTAGAAGGGTTCCGTTTTTTCTTTTGAGGTACGAAACCCTAAAATTACCAAAGAAAAGAGATCAGAAACACATCAGAAGACCAAGCTATAACCCTGGATTGATGAGTTACTTGGAACTGTTTTCTGATAGGAGCAGTGTCACCCTGTCACCTTGCTCTGCAGGATGTGCCAGGGAGACGGCCAGCTTTCACCTGTGAAGTATCATACTGCGATTACTAGGCGGAGTGGTAACTATTGTCACAAGAACATTGGTGGCTAGGAAGATCATAGTGTAATCATCTTTTTCGTTTCTAATGTTCCATCTTTATATAATTCCTCTATACGTGTGTACGTCGCTAAACTTCTCCTAAACGGCTGGATCGATTGCGATGATTTTTTTTAGGTGTATGTGCGTATGTCCCTGGATGGTTTAGATAATTACAATTGGATCCTGTAGGTAACGCTGGTCGGGCAAGACAAATTATAGAATGTATGAAAGTTCGTGAAGATGTATTGTGTTACTAAAAACTGACGATTGACTGCCTGTTAAATAGCTAAACGCAACCACCATAATAATATACGGGTAAACTTATTCAAATGAAATAACTAACACGGACACACTGCCAAGCTACCACATGATTCACTGTATAACAGAGTACATGAAAAGTTAACACTCTAGGTCTAGATTGAAAGTAAAATCGCGATCAGCAGCTGGTAAAAGTAAATACCTAAAATAAATATGCTGAACTTACCAGCGCTGGCCTGCATTGCTTTGACTCTTCTGGAATAATCTTGGAACGCAGCAGCTAAGCTATAAGTTAGTCGTCTCGCTGCATTTCTGAAAAATTTCAATAAAAAATTAGCTCCGGTCTGATGGATGCCATGACACATGAGACAAACTATGTAAATGTTTAATTTTTCTGTGAATGGCATGTCGCAGGTCAACCTAGGAGGTTGTCGGCTGGGTAGGGGAAGTCGCATTCGTACTCGCAGCCCCCCAAAGCAAGTGTACGAGGAAACACCGGTGTGGTTTTTTTAATCAGTAAGAGTCTTTCAGATCCTTATCCCATCCCAGGGCGGAGGTCATCCATGACGATTACCAAACCGATTTTTTTTTAAGGCGGTTGTCGGCTGGAACCGATCATTCCTGTGAATGCCTTAAGACATTAAGGTCTAAAGCTAGGGCATAAAACTTATAAACTAAGCGACTGCAAGCTAAGGGCACCCCCTGTGGGGCACGGATTTCGGCTTAGGGTCGCTGGGTGAGGGCAGCAAGGGACAAGCTTGATCGAATAAGGCTATGTGAATGTATAAGGTGCGCGTTATTCAGATGTGCATCCTATGCACCTGCATCCCAACCATTTTTTTAATTTACAATACAATCCCTTGTTTTGCAGGAGATTCATAATCCATTGTTTGTTAAGTTTGAAAAATTCAATTGCTCGACAACGTAAATAACGCAATGAATATTGTCGAATTGTAAAAAACAATTAGGGATGGTAATTATAAGTGTTTTAAGCAATTAGGTTGTTGGGCTATCAGTTCCACAAACACTTTGTTGAATGGCTTATAATTTTGCCATGGCGTGAACGATTGGCATATAATTTGCGCCGATACGAGAGATTTATTTATTTACGTCTTGGATCGCTAACAGAGGCTGGGCAATTACATGCATGTTAATATAAATAGGGACAAATCAGGTCTCCTATGTTTGGAAGCGCTCACATATAGGACACCACATAATTCATATTATTATCTAGCTAAGTACAACAAGTGTACGACGAGGACGAAAACATTAACATAAATCAAAATACAATACACGATAATCATAAAAAAAAATATACAAATAGATTTTAAACAAAATAAAAAAACAAATAATTAAAAAATTACCATAGACAACAGAAAATAATAACAAAATATATTATTATGCCTTTAATACTATGACTTTTATGTCTTTTTAGGGTTCCGTAGTAAACAAGGAACCCTTATAGTTTCGCCATGTCCGTCTGTCTGTCTGTCTGTCCATCCGTCCGTCTGTCCCCGGCTTAGCTCGGAGTCGCTTAGTCCTGGAAAGCTGTAATTTGGCATGGGTGTACATATTAATCACGCCAAGTCTTAAAAAAAACAAGAAAAAAATTTTTTTTTAGGGTACCTCCCTTACACGTAAAACAGGGACGATATTATTTTTCCCCTCTAATACATGGTGTCGGGTAACGTTGGATAGGCCGTTTAAAAATATTGTGGGTCTGTGAAAAGCATTTTTAATTCTGAGATCCGTTTGCGTAATATTAAGTTTAAAATGCTATTTTTTGTTTGAGTCAAGTGGCCCCCCCCTGCTAGCTAAATGGTTGAGTTTGGGGATATGTGAAAAAATTCATGGCAGTAGTATAACGAAATTAAAAGGAAAACTATCACAGCTAAGTAGGGTTTACACGTAGGTATATCGATGTATACTATGGGAGAGCATGTTTTCCAACTACAATGTTAAGTTTGTTTTTGGGATAAATTCATCCCAACTACGCAACCCTTCATTGTGCGTGGTCCGACACGCACTTGGCTGTTTTTTTTTAAACTTTGATATTATGCATGTATTAACCAATTCAATTCAGCTTTAGAGTTCTAGAACATTGCTTGTATTAATTTATTTATTCAAATCCCCCCGCCAGCCCGGAGCCTACATACCTATTTACCCCCTTCCCTTTCTACCTTGTCATACCTATCTAGGTAGGGATCTCAAAGTCTCTGCGGGTATCAGAAAGTCAAATTCTAACAAAGTACAGACGGCTCAGTTATGTTAGCTTTGACAGAAACTTTATAGCTACGAAAATAAAATCATTCTGATGCAATAACAATACCAGAGGTGACATAACGGTGAAGGACTGTATCAAAATAACATAACATTACGCCTGTAATCCCCGAAGGGTTAGGCAGAGGTGTAGCTATAGGACACCCACATTTCGCCAGTTATGTTTAAGTCCCATGTAACAGTCGTATTGCTATTGCTTTAACGTGATAACAAATTGACAACAGATAGAATTCACAGGTTTTCATAAGCCCAGGTTTACTCAAACATAGTTTTGTAATCTTATGATTTCTTATCAAACTCAGTTTTGACTCAACAAAACATTTTTTTTTCGCAATTTTTATTTAGTTTATCAATAGATTCGTTGACCCGAATCTTCTAAGAGATATTGAATCTGAAGTATTTGATATGAGATATGACGAAATTCGGTAGATTGACATTCTGTACGGTTTGGACATGTCTATATATCTCGACATTTTTCTGTCTGGGAGTTAAGCAATAGCTGGTGTTAGTCAACTACATTAAAATAATAATTTGTACAAACAACATGACATAGCTTCAAACTTGTATTTCATGTACGAAATTAAGTATTTAATTAATTAAATGGAATGAAGAGACAGGTACACTCGAGCAGGCTGGTAACTTGCAATTATTTTTCAACAACGTTCGGATTAGACTACGCAGTCAAGTTTTTTAAAATATTTCTTAAATATTAAAAGTTATAATGCACACATTCCGCCATTTTTGTTTAGGTCCCTTGTAAGAGGGGCGAACCCAACCGGGCACAAATCCAGACTCCGGGCTGCTACTGAGAAAGTCCTAATGGAAACATTTAACAACTATATATGCCCGACTTGAGGATCTAACACAGGACCCAACGCTCAGTAGTCACTCTGGTGTCTGCAAGACTAACCAGACAGTCAAACTAAAATAATCATCTGCCCTATCCCAACTATGTTGGAACAAGCTTCCAGTCTAATCGGATCCGGCAGAATATCAGTATTTCATATGGAGCGACTGCCTATCTGACCTCTGACCTCCACAACCCAGATACTGGATAACATGATACCCCTTGGTAAGAATGGTTGTCAGACTTTCGGGCGTCTGACTACTGTCAAAGGTCGATGAATGATAGCCGGGGCCGACGGCTTCAGATGCTTTACGAGGCACGAAGGGGCCCGGTATGAAATGGTTTACTTAGCCACGAGCCCAACATACGTGTCATAATGAATAAAATAGGATGCTTACCTGGACTCACAAACAAATAGGATGCTTACCTGGACTCACAAACAAATAGGATGCTTACCTGGACTCACATACAAATAGAATGCTTACCTGGACTCACAAACAAATAGGATGCTTACCTCGACTCACAAACAAATCCATGACACTCAAAGGGATTCAACCCCTTAACATCAGCATTGTCTTTGACTATGATCATGGAAAAAACCCTCGTATAAACCAGGTCTTGAACTCCATAGGAGATAGACTCAATATTAAAGAACACGGTCATGTGCTCAAATTCGTCAGTTTTTGAGCCATGGTCTAGAGTCTCTAGGTGCACGCCATCTAATGCTATCTTTAGTTTCACTATTGGTAGAATTTGACCTGTAAAGATAGAAAATTGTAAATTATAATTTGGTTTTTGAATGCGATGAGCACAATCAGCCTATAATGTTCCCACTGCTAGGACACAGGACACCTATATGTGAGAGGAAGTGGACCGTAATCCACCACGCGGGCCCAGTGCGGGTAGGTCGATCTCACATGTCTTCGAATTTTTGCTTCTAGGACATGCCGGTTTTCTCACGATGTTTTCCTTCACCGTTCTGAGAGCAGTGGTGATGAAATAATATTTTATACAAAGTAAAGCCTGTCAGTCGCGGTTGTTACCACTGAGCGCCACTGCTCTCTAATGGGATGAGTGTAATTTCTGCCTGCAGTTGTCCCATAGGGTTGTCAACCTTGTGCTCGCTAGTATTGTTCACAAGCTTCTTCTATTCTGTATTTAATTGTAAGGATAAGCCTATATTTTTCACCCGTGACTGCCAAAATAGAATACTCGAAATACTCCTTTAAACTCCTTTCGTTTAGTCAAGAAGGTGGGCAACAGAGAAAAGCTTTGGAATGGCAATGTATCTCGTGACCTATTCAAGTTTTCGCTTAATTAATCTCTAAGTTTTCTTACTCAACTTTATTATATTGTATTATTTATTATGCTCAACGGGATTAGTAAAACCTGCGTCTCACTATTGAACTACTTAAATAGGTTGTCTGTTCAGCAATAAATAGCGACTGCACAACATATATATAACTTGAACATGAGTACAACGGTCAGGTCAGCAGTGATTGCACCACCCTCGTAGTATGATGACTGGACACATACCTGGAGGTAGCGCCTTCGCAGCAGCCACCATCAGGTCGACCGGCTTCCTTGTGTGTTTGATACCCCATAGTCCTCGGGCGTCGCTCTGTCCTAAGTATTTAACCTGGAATCAAGAATAATGTTTATAGTTTAGTTACTGATTATAATTATTACTAACGACCCGCTCCTGCTTCGCACGGATTTTAGGACCTGGCAGAACGACCTCATAAACTTTCCAGAATAAATTCTTTAAATGATGGTGAAAACCGCATCAGAATCCTTTGCGAAGTTCAGATGAACAACACCTTAAGCCGTTGGTCCCGGCTGTCATTTGTGGATCTTTAACAGTCGTTACGGGTCGTCAGAAGCCCGAAAGTCTGACAACCAGTCTTACCAAGGGGTGTCGTGTTACCCAATAACTGGGTTGTGGAGGTCAGATAGACAGTCACTCCATGAAAAATACTGGTATTTATCTGCATCCGGTTAGACTGGAAGCCGACCTCAACATAGTTGGGAAAAGGCTGGGCAGATGATAACGATGATGAGTTTAGAAGAACAACGCGGTCACACAGACAGACACAAAAAGTGACTTGAATTTATTTATAATATGTATAGATACTCGTACGTAGATAACTACTAAACACCGTAGCGTGGGCAGCGCTGCAGCCCGAGGGCCGAGGAAAACGACGCGCAAATTGATGGTCCTATGTTCAGGAGGGGACTGTTAGTAGGGAGATGCTGATGGACGGGGCATTGATGAACGCACATCGCAGAACCTTTTTTATTCACAGAGGACGTACACGTTTTGGTTTTGTATTCTGGATCCAATATGTCCCTACCTTTTCTAGTGAGGGTAGGTATGAGAAAATTCACACAAAAAAAAGTACTATCCACCACCTTGACGTAGGTAACCCATTGGGTATTGTAAAGCCCCGTCACCTAGAGATAAGTTGAAATGTGTCATGTGATTCCCTTCAAACCACTGTGGTATACAACAATGCTGCTTTGTTCATAGTTATGGTGTGAGTACTTCCCTGGACGAGCACTTTCACGAAGAGTTTTACTACTGATTAAGCACTGTAATTAATACAGTATAAGCTATCTTTCTTATCTTATCTTCAAGTTTCCGCCAACCTTAAGGAGCACTTAAGTTGTTATTGTTATAATTTTTAAATGGTATTGTCATGTCGTTTCTTAATTAATCTAAGGCAACACTGACTAAGAGTGACGGAAAAATCGCGAGGAAATCTGAACTAAATAGTTTGAGATCGGCAACATGCGGTGAGCAAGCGTGTTGATCAATGTTGATTTCTTCTTTATTTGAGAAGAGGCCGTTGTCTGTACAATAGGACGATTACAAGCTGATAAACTACCAAAAACCTGTTTAGACTTAACGAAAGAAACAGTTTAGGCAACAGCATCCTTGCCTGCTAATAACCAAATTAATAATAGGAACGGTTAGTTTTTGTCCCTGAGGTACCTTTGACTGATGATCTATTAGCAATCGTAACACGATATAAGAAGGTCCAAAAACGAAAGCAGTTTTGAAAACGTGATTGATTTCTTAATTAATATCAAATGAAAGTGATATTGTCACCATAATTGAGCACGTTACTCAAGCTTGCCATAGGAGAGTGAATTAAATTGTCTCCACATATAATTTTTACGCGTTCTATTGTAAGTTCCTTGTCTCTGTTCTCACAGAGAGAAGGAATCAGCAGTGATCGATGGTGAATTTAGACCCTTAGGTGCTGGTTTCCATAATTAACGCTTTCAAGACAGAGCACGAGACACAAATAGAGGTTTTATTGTTATGACGGCTATCAATGGGCGTTTAGTGTCCCGAACGTATTAACTTATGGCTGCATTATTTGGTTGAAAATAATCTGGGATAGGAACTAAGTAGCTACGTTTTCAAAAGAAGGCCTTGTGCGTTAAATATCTTCAAATGGAGCACCGCTGTCACAACACTTAATAATATCAAAAGGATCAACATCAACATCACACTGTACATGCATTATCTAAAGCACCAAATCAGTTGCATTGCTCTATAAATCGTCTCAATTAGACCGGGCGCCATATTGTTGCCAGCGGATGTGACGTCACAATGTGTAGTATGTAGCTTATGCATAATGTTTAGCGGTAAATTAGTCTGTATGTACTTAGGTAGGTGTGTTACGGTATGCGCCTCATGGATGGGTGTACCCAACTATGTTGTAGATTCCAGTCTAGGTAGATTTTAACCATCGTCAGCCGCCTCTTGCACGCCTCACAACGCTTCAGCGCGTGAGAGTGCTCTACTCTCGATAAATATTCTCATTATAGTTTTGTCAAAATCCAACATAAAATCGTTTTTATTATATTATTTGGTCCTATACTATTAATTATACATGTAATTCCAATAACAGGGAAGTTTTAAAAATTAGAGACTTGAATGATAAGATTAATATATTTTTAGATAGATATACCTTGATATATAATAAATAAATAAAAATAATTAAAAAATTACGTAAACTCAAACTCAAACTCAAAGCATTTATTTCAAATAAACCAATTACAGGCACTTTTGAATTGTCAAGGGGTCGGTCAGTCAAAGAGATGAAGCTAGTTGCCCATTCCAAAGCGTAGTAGGTTCCTATGGAGAAGAACGGGCAAGAAACTCCACGGACACTCTTTTTAATCAAAATATTGTGATAAAGTATTGGTTACATCATTCATGTTGAAATTATACATGTGAGGACAATGTAGAAAGACGTGCACGTTAAACGCGTCCGCAATAAAAAGATAAAACCATTAAAAAAAAAAAACAAATAAAATAAGTTAAAATAAGCCGTGGCAGCCAAGAAATGACCAGTCCCCACTGACGGCGCCCGTTCACGAACATGACGCATGGATCAGCACCATTTAGCTCAACCATCTTGAAGGGAACTTAATGATCCAACACACACGCCACCATCAGCGAGACATTTGAGTGAGCATGACACAATCAGCCGCCAGGGCACATTCAAGTCAATGAAAGACGTTCTTAGTAAATGGTAGGTACATAGAGCTCACACATGTGCTATGAAATTATACAATACTAAGAGATTGAATCTATACAATATAAAGATAGTATTTACAATCTTCAGCAGCTCCAACAATATTTTTGAATGCTAATCAATTACTGTATGCGCCCTTGTGGAGCAGGACCAGCGTTAAGCCAAGCATTTTTGTCAGCGATGTAATCCCCCAACTTATAATATGCTTGGCTACATAGTGTGCGTTTTATACAAGATTTAAATTTCGTTTCATTTAGTTGGACGATGTGGGGAGGCATTTTATTGTAACATTTTAAACAGTACCCCATGAAGGATGAGTCTACTTTAGCCAGTCTGAAACCTGGTTGAACTAATTGGTCCCTAAGTAAGTAAGTATAGTGCTTTCCGTTGGGAAGTGTGTCTGTTTGTCGTCACGATTCACGTCGTCACACACATTATTCTAAATCTTCTTCTTTAAGTTTTCTTCCATCCATCGGATGAGCCCTATTGATTCTCATTATTAAACTTAAAGATTTATTTCCGTAAAATTGTTCGTCAACATGTTTCTGTCGTGTGAGGCGTGCACTTTTTTTTTTTTTTTTTCCAACTACATAATATGTTGGAGTCGGAATCCAACTAACCGTATGCAGCTCAATACCCGTATTTTAAATGGAGCGAATGCCTAGCTGACCAGCACAGCTCAGTTACTGAGCCTTGGTGAGACTGATTTTCCGACTTTCTGGCATGTGACTTACTACAGACATGATGTTATGATAGCTAGTTATAATGACGTTGCTCCGTTGCTCGCATGTCTACATACGAAATGCAATTGGTGTCAATAGATATGACCCTAGGATCACAACTGTCTCCTATTTAAGTAGATATAGTTGGCTCCAGTTTATTTGTATCATTTAAACTATAGGTACCTGCCCTGTTGGTCACATTAACTGCTATTTTCGATATATCGTGATCTGCCCAGCCCTCTCCCATAACCAGGTTGGGTTCAGTTCCATTACACCAGTTGCCAGACTTCCGGGTTTATTGATTAATTACACATGGATAATAGGGATCGGAAGGAATATCGGAAGCGTCTGTGAAGCAACCCTGTGGAGTTTGAATTAAGACATATGACCTTTGTCTCTGGGCTGGCAATTTATCTGTGAGGTCTTTAGTATTACACGGGCTCTCCCTTCTTCTCATATTACTTTGCATCTCTCACTCTAGCTTCCGACTTCTTCTTCGATGTTTTTTTTCTTGAAATATTTTCCGAGAAATCAAAAAGGTAACTTACTTGAAATGACATAGGTAAATCATCAGCGGTGACAGGCCCTTCTTTTTTTTCTTCTTTTTCAGACATTTTTTTTTGTTTCTTTTACATTACTTTGTCAGTCTTGATTATTATTAAGATTTTCAAAATCTTGGATTTTCATATCATTTTTATCTGTAAAGAAAGAAAAGATTATATAAATTAACTTTTGTTTGAGGGACGTTAACCGCATACGCAGTGAGCATGCGTGGTGATCAATGCTCGTTCCTTCTCTAGTCGAGAAGAAGCTTTTAGTTTGAAGAAGGACACTTATGCTTGTATTATTATTATAATTTTAGTCTAGAATCATGTTTAGCAAGATGAAATATGTTGTAACACGTTCTCTGTACACACTGATAAGCATAACCTTGAGAATATGAGTGAAATGTTTGTGTAACTCATAAACTATTATTGTGTACTTAATTGTTAAATGTGTGTCTTGACTCCTTCCGTTGAGTGATACGACCATTACACGTTAGTTTAACATTATAAGTGCTTGTGGTTAAGTAATATCAGCCGCACGGGTCCATCGGTCAGGTACGATCGGGATCTACGGTTGCAGCGGTTGGTCCGTGGACCATATTTACATAACAAGACCCCTCCGTCCATCGGAAAGCACGTTAAGCCGTTGGTCCCGGCTGTCACACGTGGATCTTTGACCGTCGTTACGGGTAGTCAGAACTCCGAAACTGACAAACAGTCGTGCCAAGGGGTATCATATTACCAAGTAACTGGGTTGTGGAGACCGATCAGGCAGTAGTTCCATGTAAAATAATGGTATTCATCTACATCTGGTTAGACCGAAAGCCAACCCCGACACAGTTGGGAACAGGCAGATCATGATAGTAAGCATCATCATCCTCCTGCCCGTATCATAGGATTTTTCAGTAATTTTCGTAAAAAGGGGTACTATTAAGTTTTCGCTTTATGTATTAATATAATGATGACGTATAAGGGCGTTTAGTGTCCTCTACAGTATTAATAATTATTAAAGCCAAGGAAACGAATTGTAAATTAAATCGACTACCAACTTAAATGGGCCGTATGAATATTCAAATCACAAAGTTGTATGAAATTTTAATTTAGCACGGCAAATTGACGTAGGGTGTTAATTTTCTTAACAATAAATTTCCCTGTCTGTACATGAGAATCTCCACATCAAAATCTCTACTGACCTGAGGACTGTTTACATGCTTGAATAAACGAACTAATTAATAAACAAACATGCGTACACGCACTGTGTTTCTTTTACACCTGTCGTTTATTTTGTAACGGTCAAAACATCTGGCCCCCTAATTTGGGACCCTCTGTTCTAAACAGGTGCGTACACGCAGAAAGTTTGGTTACTATCTGTTTTTAAGGGACTTTTAAGTCTCCTCGTTTTGTTTTGAGTATGAATGTAGGTGGCTAAGAATAGAGGAAAACCAAAGAAGCGTTGGATGGACTGTGTGGTGGCATGTATTTAATTGGGCCTCTTATAATTCTCATTTCGCGCTCCTAAAAGTATTATTGAACACTCCGATAATGATTGCACCTCTTTTTGTGACCCTCTAATAATTCTAGATCCTAAAGATATTATATAGCCAAGTAACGGCGACCTATTTGGATGTAGCGCTCGCCGGCCGCTCCAGCGGCACCGCTTGCTTCGCTCGCTCAGCTCGCGCGTGTTTGATCACAGTTCTAACATTACTTAATCTGACTGGTTGGGTTACCCTAGCTTAGTTACCTACTACGACCAATTGAGAGGTATACACTTAAAAAGAGGCTCAATAATAAAAAAATGTGTGCTACATTAGAAGCGCAAAAAGTTTTTGGAGGGTCAGTTAAATATTTCCCGTGACCAATGCTTGTTCCTTTTCTGCAACAGAGGCTTGGAGTGGTACAGTATTACAAAAAGCAATCATGATTTACGTATAATTACAAACGTTTCAGCAAATATAATACACACTTGTGTAAACCGTATTGTTAACTATGAGTACTAACTGCAATGTTTGATGTAACCTTGGACGGGTAGATACCAGTACTACGTTTTCACAATAATAGTATTAAATACATCATTGTTAGAGTTTAACTTACTTTAATGAATAAATTTGGCTAGTGATTGCAAGTGCCACTGGGTTCGATCCCCAAGTCGGGTAAAGGGTTTTCATCAGGAATATGTCAGTAACGGCCCAGACTCCAGATTTATATCTTTTTGTTGGCAATTGGCTCGCCCCCCATTACATCGGATTTTTAAACATAACTGACAACATAGTTTGGAAAAGTATTATTCATACTATTACAATGTACCTATATTTATTACTCATCTAACATTAACCGCGTAAAATTCGACTCTCGAACCGGAAACGAAAGCGTGGCATAAAATAATAAAAATAGATTGAATGCGGTCACCCATCCGAAACTTATGTGGAGCCAACATGCCAAGGTTGCGCAGTAATATAGGTACTTAGTTTGAAAGCTGGCACAATGTTGTGGCTGCACAGGCACTCGAAAGCAGAAAATATAAGTAAAAATCAACCTATACTCCCACTGCTTTTTTTTTTTTTTTTTGGGTGGGAAATCATCAAATAACTTCTCCCGCTCTGGGCGGAGCGGGAGGGCGTGTCAGACTTTTACTGACTAAAACCCACCCGTGTTCCTTCCGTTGCCTGTGTGCCAGGGCCACGATATCCCTTTCGGACAAACTCGCAACCCCGGCAGGCATTGGTCCTAACGGACCCCGTCAGTTTGTGCTGACATCTCTTTGAGGCGCGCGTGGAACACAACGCGCCGTCGACCCGGGCCTGGTCCTTATCGGACGGCGAGCTACCCATCGCTCACCGTCCGCAGGCCCGCGCCTACGGTGGCCGGAAATCGGCTTGCGACTCCCGACGCCCGGGGCGTCTCCTGCGGCGACTAGGGGCGCGAGGGCGCGAACCTTGTCTCACCCTCACGCGTTCCGCCTCCTCCTTCGCTAGCATAACTGCTTCGCAGAAGGAGGTGACGGCCTCCCATGCACTCTCGCTCCGAACCATGGCCTGAACCAGGGCCGGACGCGAGAGATCGCCGCCGCCGATCGCCTCCGTGAGGACACGGCGGTGCTCCGCCCAAGCTGGGCAGACCTCCACCGTATGCTCCACCGTGTCCTCCGGGCGATCCACACAGTGGTGACACCCGGGCGTTTCCTCCCGCTTAATCCTAAACAGGAACCTCCCGAAACATCCATGTCCGGTGAGGACCTGCGTCAGGCGGAAGGTGAGGACGCCGTGGCGCCTCTCTAGCCACTCCTCAAAGAGGGGACTTATCGCCACAATTGTGGCGTGCCCAGCGCTGGGTTGCGACAATCGCACTCTCCATGTCGCCATGAGATACTCCCACTGCTGCGACACAGGTCTCCTCTCTGTAAGAGGGAGTGGCCAGCAATCCAGCACGCGGGCCCAGTGCAAGTTGATGGATGTCACATGTCTACGAATGTTTGGTTCTAGTATAATTCCTCTTCAACCCCCAACCGTCAACCCCTCCTCCTCAACTCCTCTTTGGTTCTCACGATGTTTTTCTTCACCGCGTAGATGTCACATGCTTTGCGATAAATTGATAATAAGGGAAAGGAGGTCTACTCCGAAGTAATGTTAATTTACTGTTCGGCCGTTTCTTGACTTCCAATGTATCCTTTTTTGACTTTGAGTCCTAACCCGAATTCAAGTCACATTTTTGACTATGACTTATCTCTTTGACTGTCGATTTTTTTGTCATTCGCCGTAGTCAGCCATAGTCAGCCGTAGTCAGGAAACGGCCGAACATTCGGCCGATACTTCTGATTTATCTTCGGAGTAGACCCCTAGGTTTGTAATATTCGCCATAATATTAGTATTAAAAACAGAAGTCTGTAAGTTTGCAGCTGTTGCACTGCAGGCTAAGAGCCTCTTCTCATACAGAGAGAAGCGAGCAATGATCACCACGCTTTCGGACCATTGAATCCAGGTTTCCCCGAGACATCCGGCCTATTCTGTAAAGATCTCACCGTGACAACTTAGGTGAGTAAGTCACTCCAGCTGATACTAGGATTGACACTATTGACAGGTTACTTCAGCTAAGTTTAGTGGGCAGGTTTCCCCAAGATTTATTCTCCAAAATCAGTGGTATTTTAGACTAACTTTAGAATGCCTAATACCAAAATATTTACGTTATGCAAAGTCTATTTTTGCTTCATCGCCTGACATTTTAGTTATTTCGCCAACCTTGTGGACGATCGATTGCCGCTATCATGTCATAAATATTCATTACCTTTCATTAATCATCTGTTGGCTACTTAATGTGTAGGTATGTTATCAAAAATAAAATTATAAAAGCGATAGGAAACTAAAATAAAAAAATACATATCTACCAAAAAATGTTGCTTATAATTATAATTACCTATGAAAGTTTTATCTTCCAGGATAATTTTTTGATAATCTCGATAGTGTAGTGGACTCTAGTGCAACTCCGTGGGATATTGACTTCAATCCGGTAGAGCAGTGTCATTGGATATTACCAAAAGGAATTTCTTAGTTCGGAGTCTGGATTTGTGCCCGGTTATTACTGGCAATAGGCTCGCCTTCTATTGCGTGGGACTTATTTATAACTGGGAAAAAGTGAGTTTACTGTACACTTCTGTCTAATCGTTCGGGGTATACAGGCATGATGTATCGCATGAAATGGATTTGTAATTACACACCCGCGGCGCGTCACATTCATCTGTAATCTTTTATGTTTAGTTATTTTCTTTGAATTTTTTCTGGTTTTATAAGATTTTACATGAAGGCTTGGATTCCTTCTGGGGTCGGGCAGTACAAGGTTTTTCATTATGATCTATAATGTCCCTACTGCTACGACTCAGAAGAATGCCGAAGTCCACCACGCGGGCCCAGTGCGGGCTTGTGGCAAAATGTAGATAAATGAATAATTAACAGGAAAGGAAATAGTAGCCAACTATTATCTTTAATTGGGTTAAAATTACGATGATTGTTAATACATAAATCTACGCATTTTTTCTATCGATATTAAAATAACTGCATTTTTAAAGTAATTAGTGTAAAGATAATAATGTATTGTGTTCATGTAGTTCAATGGTATTTCTCGGAAATGGCTTCATAAGTATCATATTTGTTAGGTCTTGTACAGATTGGCGCGATATCGCGGGTGCGACTGACAGCGCGACCATTGTCGCGCCCGCGATATCGCACCAGTCTGTACGAGCCTTTAATCGTATCGCATAGATGGGCTGTACGACGCGCGAAGTGAGGTTCCGGTAAAGAATTGAGTACTCACTGACGCAACAGAGAAGCAACTGTAAAAATTAGGGTATCAGAAGCTGACTGAACATGGGCAGCAGTTTTGTTTAACGTAACGCAATGGAACGATGTTCAGCTGTTTTACATAAAGGAGCTGTTTTGTAAAACAGCTAGCGATTATGTAAAACAGCGGCTTCGACAATTCATCTGCGACAGATACACACAACCATGCACAATTTGCATGATCTACCTCGTCATCACCCTTCCTCGTTTTCCCGACTATGATAGAGTCGGCCACCAGTCTAACAAGATGCAGCTGAATACCAGTATTTAACGCGGAGCGACTGCCTATCTGACCTCCACAATCTAGTTACTGAGTGACACGATACTCCATGGGAAGACTGGCTGTCAGACTTGTGGGATTCTGACCATCCGTAACGACTGTCAAAGATCTACGAATGACAGCTCGGACCAACGGCCCGTGACGAGGAGGGGTCTCGGATTATGTATTAACCTAATCAAAATGTACAATAGAAAGCATACGGTCTATACTATTCTCATCAAGTACATTGGACAGTGTCATTCTATTCCTATCCTCGCCTGATAACACTATCAAAACTGATAACAGATAAGATTACAAAACACGGTAAAATTGTTCTATTAACTTGGAGCTCATTTTTAGCATGTGAAGATATTGTCTATGCATTAGCAACGAGAACGAATGATCATTGATCACCACGCTTGCTCCCTGCATGTTGGTCTCACGATATTTTCCTTCCACATGAGTTAGTTAATGATGTCTAAACTTAACAAGGCAAGGCAAATCGGAGGAAGGAAGAGGCATGTGTTGAACATTATAGGCTCTTTATACTTAAGCATGTTTACTTGCTTGAATGGGGAGCATGCTGCATATGACAAGAAAAGTGTTAAGTATGAATGTGGAGGAGTCTAAGAGTAGGTGGAGTGGAGACCAGAAAAAGATGGATGGACTGTGTGCAAGATGATATGGCTAGAAAGGGGGTGACTACCGAGATGACGACTGACAGAGAGAAGAAAAATCTTTCTGTGCCACACACGGCAAGTAAATTGGGATCAGGCGGGCGGGTGATGAAATTAGTAATTGCCAAGTTTAAGCCAGCGATTTCCTGCTCATACAAACTACAATTATTTTGATCGTAAATGATCATAGACATGATGTAATAGTAAATACTAGGTAGGTACTGATAATAAACCTTCTACTCGTAGGTGTATATTTATTCACGGTCATCAAGGATTGTATACAATGATTGTGTCATAGGCGAGGAGCTACTGATAATAGTGACAAAATACAAACATCACGACTATATTCCCCGAAGGGGTAGGCGGCAGCGGCGTTTATGTAAAAAACCCTCATTAATTACCAAGTCTTTTTCAACTATGTTGGAGTCGGCTTCCTCTAGCCGGATGCAGCTGATAATAATAAAGCTTTATTTATTGTCGTACAAATTACAAAAAAAATATTGAAATATACAAAGTAATAGAGTATAATGTAGTTTGTGCGAAGGAGGTCCCCTTCGGATAAAAGCCTCCTCCAAGGAATGCCAGTAATATTAGTTGCTGGCTGTGTCCAGCCAGCTTTGAGCCGCCACCTCCACTATCTCATCTACCCATAGGCCTGCTTCTGCTTCTAGTGCTTCGTGGTCCAGTTCATGTTACTATTTTTCCCATCCATCTATCATCTTTAAGCGTGGCCACGTGACCTGCCCACTTCCATTGTTTTCATAGAAATATATAAACAGTATATCTATGGCAATATTCCATTAATTTAGAGAGACTGTTCCATACCCAGAGGGTTTCAACAAAATGACAGTCATTTTCAATGCGTTTCGTAATTTCTACAGCAGTTTTCAATACGATTGACAAAAGGTTTTCGGTAGCTTGTTTTAAGTCATACGTTTTTGACGTTTCCATCACCGTTATTGCTGATAGTATCATCCTCATGACTGCAGGCTCTAAAGAGTAGCGCTTGTCAACGGTAGACCAACGACGCATCAATCTGGAGGTTAATTAACCTTATAAGATAGAAATAGGTATAGACTGACTGAGGCATATCTGTGACGTATTAAGGCTCTTTCAAACACACGCGATATCGCGGGCGAGACATGCACCGACAAAGGAATTGTCTTTGTCGGTGCCTGTCGCGCCCGCGATATCGCGTGAGTGTGTAAGAGCCTTTAATCGATAAAATATTCACGATGCTTGTCATTAGTAGGTACCTAGATACTTATAAATGTGTTTTTCCAGAGAGTCATAAAATTAACATATACCTATATGTTTTCCACAACTGCGTTTGCAAACGAAATTATTCTTCTCTCATATATGATCATGTCTGCATGAACCTAAGAGACTTAGCTCATGTTTAAATAACATTTAAAGGCAGTCATGGAGTGACCCATGACAAGTTCCATTTACGCAAAGTCAGGGAAGCCGTGTAGGCATTCATACAACTGTCCAATAATTGTGAGACAGATGATGAGGGTGTTCTACATTTATACACTTCTGCCACCTACCCCTTCGAGGAATATAGTCGTGATGTTTGTATTTTCAGTAGGTCATCGCCTATGACAACTGTCGAAGAATTACATTTGTGATTTGAAGTTATGGTCAATTGAAATGGATATAAAATTCCTGGTATTAAGATAATAGATCCCTAAAATGTGACATGGAACTAGTCACATAACATAACTGTTAAATGTGGCTATATGTACCTACCTCTACCTTACTCTTAATGCGGAATACAAGCGTGATGGACGTTAAGTATTGTGTTCATAGATTATATTAATGACATTTTAAGTATTAGATTCGTTATAGTGCATACGTATGTTGTTTTTTATGACTTATCTTCTTTATTATGTTGGTAGATTAAACAGATAATGTCTCTGATGGCTCTACTAAAGTAATGACAACTTGAATAGATACAGAGATAATTAAAATACTATTAATATAGTTAACAGCACCATATTTCCTCTTCAATAATGTTAAATATATTATCTACGATGTCAAAATTATCACCTGATATTGATTGCTACAAAAAAAAGTGATCCAATAGAAAATTAGTTATCACTACATTTTATAGGATTACATTTTATCTAAACACGAAAAGAAACAATAACAATAATAAACTTACATGCAAGAAAAACCACATAAACACTGAGTTTTCAAGAAAAAATCATCCAAAAATCACAATTTTCCCAAAAACTTTTGGCACTTTACCGAAGCAACACTGTTTTTTTAAACAGAAAAAAACACTAAATGGCCGCTGCGCGCGACGTCCACCTCGCGAATGAATAACTAATTCAGTTTTCAAAATCGGAACGCGTTGTTACCAATTTTTCTTGACCTGTAAACTTCTATGCATTTCGCCTTTGGTCTTCCATTTTTAAGCCAGTCAGAGGGACGGGGAGGTCACATTACATTGGCTTTGTTGCATGTCTCTACCAGACCGTAAAAGGCATTAAGGTGTAAAAAAATAAGCCTTATTACAATGGCATAACGTAGTTTTTAGGTTTATTAGACTGCAAATACAAGTTGGTTGATTACTCATATGGTAAGGTAAAGTAGTGATAAGATATACAGTATGATACTAAAATAATTTTCAATATTAAAAATCCATTTTGTGATTTCGATCAGAAAATTGAAATATAAAAAGATATTGCGTATAACGTGCTTATTTTTCTTGGGAAAATGTATGGCTGTAACAACTTTAACGTCGCTATAAAATGGTCTATAACCGATGGCCATTGTTCTATAAAAAAAATAACTGATAACTTTCGGTAAGAGTATAGTTCTGTAATGATTAATTTTGAAAAATAAATAAAACTAGTCTATTTTATGTGATTTTATCTATGTAGACTAATTTAGATGATTCACCGCCAGTTACACGTAAGTTCATTAAATATAATTCCCATTAAAAGTAATGCTGTCAATTTCTGATACGTTCCGTTAGATAAAGACAGATACAATTTGTATTAAGTATTTACAGATCTATTCCAATTAACACATATAGCGGGGTAGTTGCGTAACACACTGCCAGTAGCAATGGGTTTCATTTTGACAGTTCAACAACATTCATTGCGTTATTTAGGTTGTTGAGCAGATACATTTTTTGAACATATGAAGCAATGGATCAGCAATTTACTTCAAATCATTCAGATTGTGATTCAAACTGTGTTACCCAATTAGGGTGCAGGAATTCGGTCATTAAACACACTGAGGTGGCAATTAAAGTAATTAAATTGCGCAGTTTTATGTCATTTATAGGGAAACGTAACATAATTTTTAGATAAAGTTCTTAGATAAAACGAAAAGACAGGGACATCCATTTATATCCAGTACTGACAGACGATTTATCCCTGTACGTAATTCAATTTATTTTCTTCAAAGGACATGCTCTAAATTCCAATCTAAATTGGATTCTCAGGGGACGGGCGGTAATACGTGCGACCTTATTACAAATGTCTGGGGAGAAAATGCTGACATTTTCACTTCGATTATTGACCTGTTTTACTTTTACCCTTATACGGAACCCTTCATTGTGCACGGTCCGACACGCACTTGCTCGGTTTTATTTAGTGAACGTTCATTGTAGTATTTATTAAGGACCCATTTTTACAGCCTCATCATCATTGTACTTTCAGTGCTTCAACTGTGTTTAAATACTAGAAATAATATTCAAGACAAAAATAATGTGCCACGACAAAACTAAGTGTGATTAATACTGATCCGCTATTGTCCCACAAAACAAAAGACTTCTTACACAAAATGTACGGACATTGATCAACACGCTTGCTGAAATGCTCATAAGTATGAATAAAATACAACCCACTGTATAACCACATTCGTATACACCTGTTGAACTGTTTACCTGAGTGTGTGTAGACGTTTGATTGTGTGTGTGAGTACGTGTGTAACATACGGATATTGTGTGGGGGAGACGATGCGTGGTTATGGACGGTAAGTGGCTCTATTTCGTAGTCAATTGGTGGTAATTTTTTAAATGTCATTCATTATTGCACTTATTCACTCTAGTAAATCTAGTCTGGGTAATATACATAGTAGCGTAGAGAAGTCAGGTTGTTCTTCAAGTAACCCGATCCATTTTATATTTAACTTGACAGTTATTTCAGTAAAAATATCAAAAAGTGTTTGGGCATGACCAGGCATTCCGTTAATGCAAAACTGCATTTTGTTGAAAAGTTTTCATCTATACTAATAATAATGCTGAAGAGTTTGTTTCTTACGAGCAGAGATAAAAAAAAAAAAGTCAGAAAGAACGCTACGCGAAAACAAAGTAATAACGCAGGCAGGCGCGATGCGATGCGACGGGATGGTCGAGGGAGCTAGAAATTTCTCGCGGACGAAGATGGCCGATAGAAGCTACAAAAAAAATAAAAAAAATAGGTAGGAACTAGGAAGACAATTCTCTCATTCAACTAATGACATAACATCCTGCCCGTTTTCCCCGAAGGGTTAGGCAGAGGTGTACTATCTAATAGTACTCCCACATTTCGCCAGTTACGTGCGAGCTTATATTATTAACACAAAACCGGGCTTCGGGCTGCCACCGAGAGAATTTCTCTCTCATTCAAATCATAATAATAAGAAATCATTATTTTGTCTACGTACTATTAAAGTTAAAGTTAAAATTGTTTTGTAGCCCATTATTCTCTCGTCCCAAATGCTATCAGAAGCCTACTTCCCAACTTACCAGAACCAATTCTTAGTTGCGTGAGGTGAATATTTAATGATAACGATTTAAAATAGCAATTATATACCGTTGTAGACTCGTAGTACTACGGATGTCCCTCAGACGTAATTTAATTATATCATTGGCATGTTTTATGTGTTGTTGGAACAGCCACCGTGTGGTTTTATTCAGTAGGATTTGACATAGGGTTCGGGTAGTCAAGAACCCGAAAGTCTGACAAGCAGTCTTACCAAGGGGTATCGTGTTATCCAGTAACTGGGTTGTGGAGGTCAGATACGATATATATAATAATGGATGCAGTGATTAGACTGATAATGATGCTGATTAGACATAGCCACCAGTACCGGTGGAGTTTCTTGCCCATTCTTCTCCATACGAAACTACCTTTTGGAAGGGGCAACTAGAATCAATTCTATTTTTTTTGTAAATTTTGACGTTCAAAAGTGCCTCTTATGTGCCTATTTGAAATAAATGGTTTGACTTTGACTTTGACTTTGACCAACATAGGGTAATCTTCTACCTTTCCCAGACGTAGAGATGCATTCATTACGGACATCTCCGTTTTACAGGTAAGTATAATTATGGTTTTATGTAGGAGGCGAATGCCTTAACAACCTTAGCTACGCTGACGATATGGTTTTCAGACGTCCCAAAGTCACAGTAAACACGCAGTATACAGAACACAGAACAAAAAGTTTTAAGGTAAGCGCTAATTTTTAGTTTTCAAATGTGAAATGTACTCCAACTCTAAACACACATTTCTCTCAAAACAGTGAATCATTTCATTTATAGGATAAACAAATGAAATTCTAATTTAGAATTTAGAATTTTCGCTTATCACTGTAATGGCCAAACTGCCAGCTATACAATCATAGGATTTTTTTCATGGAATGAAAACTCTTTTGTGTTAAATTAGGGCAGAAACCATAACAACGGAAGTGTTTCGATTTTTCTTATGAGAAGTGTATTTTCTGTTCACAGCAAGTCATCCATCACGTTCAATTTTCATCAGCGCAAGTAGAGCCCCCTTCCCGCCATACTACCCACACCGGTAGACGCTCCACGCATGGCACACTTGTGATGTACTCGCACGGTTCACGACACACTATGGTTCAGTGGGTAGTGGCTGTCTGACACGGGTTTGATGTCCGCCTGTTTAACTTTACAGGGTTGTTGATGAAAATGTTCTATAATAATGACTCGTCTATAAAGGTCGTTTGTTTCTACCAGACTGCGCGACGCATTGGAGGGAATGGTTTAGCAGCCTACGTATGTATGTTTTACTTTGTGGCGCTCTAGAGACCAAACGGCGGGCGGCGCTCTAGAGACCAAACGCGTTGGCCGATTTTGATGATTTTTTATGACAATTTGTCTTAATCTTGTGAGTGTCATTAAAAAAAGACATGACAGTAATCAAAATTCAATATGGCGACAGCCAGACGACATATTGTGAATAAACAAATGAAAGGGGACCAACTATGTCAAGTGGGGTATCATTGAATAGGTTTTTGAAATTCTAGGGTTCCGTAGTCAACTAGGGACCCCTAAAGTTTCGCCATGTGTCTGTCTGTCGGTTCAGGAAAAACCTATTGCCTCCGACTGCATAAACTGGCCGATTCTACACCTACAGGTCAATAACAAATAGCTTGTAAAAAAAAATTGGATCTACCATAACCATTGTTATTGTTTATAGAGTTTACTAACATAGGTTAAGTTCATACTAACACTATGGATCCCACCGTCTGAAATAAAAAAAATGAATTTATAACCCTGTGGGGTATTAAAATTAAGGGCTTTAAGAGACGACCCCAAAAATATTATTCACGCAAATAATTAAAATAAATTTAAAAAAACCGTCTGCTGCAGCTGGGTAACGTTACTTAGTTAATAAAGTGAACAGTGATACCTACACTTTGTGTCTTGCTAAGTTGCTAGGGATCGATGCCCGGCTGCTTTTATAGAGGTTACGGCAGGGTGGTTCTGTAAATGTCGCTATCTTCTCATAGAGGGTGAACTATATAATAGGGGTTGTGTTTTCTTAATTAGTTTCATAAGGTTCAGTGAGTAGCGGGCTGACCTCTGTGGGACCGTTGCTCGACCGTGTTTGTTAGAAGATAAGCAATAGTGTGGTATACGAGGGACTAGTTTTTAGGGTTCCGTGGTCAACAAGGAACCCTTATAGTTTCGCCATGTCCGTCTGTCTGTATATCTGTCCGTGGCTTAGCTCAGAGACTCTTAGTACTAAGAAGTTGTAATTTGGCATGTGTATACATATTAATCACACCGATTATCATATTGAAAAAAAAAGAATGTAGGGTAGCAATTTTTTTCTCGTATATCCCATGTTGTAGGATTCGGGTTTATTGATTTTTAGTATTCCGTACCCAAAGGGTAAAATGGGAACCCTATTACTAAGGCTCCGCCGTCTGTCTGTCTGTCTGTCTGTCAGTCTGTGTGTCTGTCTGTCTGTCTGTCCGTCTGTCACCAGGCTGTATCTCATGAACCGTAATAGTTAGACAGCTGAAATTTTCACAGATCATGTATTTCTGTTGCCACTATAACAAAAAATACTAAAAAACAGAATAAAATAAATATTTAAGGGGGCTCCCATACAACAAACGTGATTTGTTTGCTCCTTTTTGCTCTATATTGATAATGGCAACAGGTAAACGCTTGAAATATTCACAGAATATTTAGTTAGATATTCACTTTAAAAATAAATAATAAAATTAAAATAAAACAAATATTTCCATACAAAAAACGTGATTTTTTTGCCGTTTTTATAGATAATGGTACGGAACCCTTCGTGCGCGAGTCCGACTCGCACTTGGCCGGTTTTTTAATTTACTTTTTATTTTACACTTTTTAGTTACGATTATAAGACGGTAAATTAGGTTATTTACTCACTTATAATCAGGTGATAACGGCCTCTTACTCACTCAGTCCAAAGTAAGGGATAGTTTATTATCATTTCTCATTTAAAGTACATTTAAACATATAATATGTATATATTTTTATAATCAAACCCTTAATTTTGAAACCCTACTCGCCAAAAATCAGCCATTTTATTTTTTTATAATTTTAATATACCCAGTGACACTCGCGCAATAAAGACGAATCTAATGGCTTAATATTCATCAAAATCGGTATTTTCGCTTCGCCGCAGTCGGGTAATAAAGTGGCAAGGTTGTCGATCAACACGGTTCTCTCACGCAGCTGTTACCAGCCACCCCGGCACGATCGTCGCTTCACCTAACCAAAGAGCGTACCTTATCGCGTGCAATTGAAAAGCCTATGTCCAGCAGTGGACTGCTGTGGGCTGATGATGATGAGGTTGTAGTCATTGACCATTGATGGTCGATGTCATTAAAAGTCAGTCTTTCCCCACACAAATTTAAGTTAAGCTGTTAATCTGTCTACCTTATTTTAGTTATGGGTGTTACGCTGTTATCGCGAGCGAGTGCAAAGAGTGAAAGAGATACAGAGAGAGTAGTGGGTCGTTTGCGTTTGATTCCTGAGAGGACCAATCAGCAGTACCACCACCAAACACCGCAATGACCTGGGCCTCAGTCTGCTATTACAATAGTGTCAGAATGGTCGATCATTGATTTCATAATTGTTGATTTTGACAAGTTTGGTAATCTACTATTATAATGGCGTCATTATGACTTTCCAATGGTCGGCCACTGACACTACATTGAAAGAAATTGTATATATTGGTAATCTCGTACATAATGGCAAATGAATGACATTTCTACTAATGGGTTTTATAAACAATGGCAATACGACAATGCTATTATTATAACATAATTATATTACGAGAACATTGACCGAACAATGATCGACCATTATGAATTTACCAGATTACGACCTTTTAGCCAAATGACAATGGCATGACAATGGGATCGTGTTGGAATGACTGAATTTATAAAAATAGCAGACTTGGGCCCCTGATAGAAAGAACCCGGTTTGGCCTCTGTGGATAGCAGGATTCATTCATGAATTATTCGCAAAGACATAATAGCTATTTATTATTATAGTTTGTCGGAAAACAAGTCTGTCTCGTGAGCTAATCAATTTGTCTTCACTCGTATGATTAGTGGCCGGATATCCGGATAGAGGTGCTAGGTGCCATGTTATAAGTGAAATGCTGAAATATTGTGGCATAGATCATTATTTTGAGGACAGTCTAAAAGCCAACAATATGCTATAGATACATTATATGAATATTTTTGGACTTATGATGCCTTAAAATAGGCTACACGAGTGGCGATACAGGCCAACCCTGGAGAAGCATCTACCACCTTGCTGACTAGCTAAGCTAAGAATAAGAATGTCTTATTTTATATGTAGCCCAGTCATGTTATTGACAGTGGAAAAATGGACGGTCTATGGATGAAACAAACGCCTGATGTAACTCTATTAGCTCACTCGCAGAAACATAACTCTGCTTTTACTTACGTAAGTTTGCGTTAACTTTGCTATATTTTAGAAAAGCGGTTACTTTACCTACTACCTATATAATAGTTTAAGTAAATTTGTAAAAAAATGCGAGGTAGATATTGCAATACATTTTAAATGGTTCTTGTGTGCACCAGGTGGGGTTTGCCCAGTTCCAGCAATCGACGTCAATACAAAGAGTCTTTTCAATATACTTCCTCGAAAACTGATTCATATCGCACTACGGTTAGGTTCACAATGCAATGTATTTCACACGCGTGCGATTTTTTATTTTCCAACACGTGTGCGGGAATAAAAATTGCGACTACCAAACTCAATTTTGACAAACTGTAATACGACAAGATTTAATTTCGACCATATGGAACTCCGACACGTCTTAATTTCGATAATACTTAAGTTCGAAATACCTTAAGTCCGATACTACTATACTCCGACAAGGCGTTTCTTCGACATGACTTAACTAGGAAACGATGCAACTTTGACGACATACTTATTCGACAACTATGCTAGTTCGACATGAGTCAATTTCGACATTCTCTATACTTGCGTATATACCAACACCTCTGAGGCTCTAACGTACCACCTACCACAGTACAGGAAAACTAATTTGAAATCAGAAACACACAGAGAGCAAGCGTGGTGATCAATGCTCGTGCCTTCTCTGTGTCAGAAGAGGCATTTTCTCTACCTGCGCTGAAAACTGTAGTTCTGAGAACAGTAGACGTCGCGAGCACCAACTTGTCTGCAACAATTAGTATCTTCATCATCATCATTTCAGCTGAAAGCCGAAACACTGCTGGACATAGGCCTCCCCCAAAGGGGGGGGGGAGGATTTGCCATAATCGCCACGCTTGGCAGGCGGGTTGGCGATCGTAGTATGGCGTTAAAATGCATAGAGAACGCTGCTGCTCATTCTCTAGTAAGTCCCTTAGTCACCTTCAAAGTCAAAGTCAAACCACATATTTCAAATAGGCACATAAGAGGCACTTTTGAACGTCAAAATTTTAAAAATAGAATTGATTCTAGTTGCCCCTTCCAAAAGGTAGTTTCGTATGGAGAAGAATGGGCAAGAAACTCCACCGGTACTCTTTTAAGGCGTTCGTAACATCCTAGTTGCCTCCGACTGCATTTATTTATTTTTGGTACCTACAGGATACTGGTTTACTGTTCATCTTGTTTCCATCCTTTCAGTTCATTTTTTTGCAGTCGGGTTTATTGTTTTTTTAATCATTTGTTTTATTTTAAGCTTTTTAGTGTTATTATTGAACAAATTCTTCAGTTAAGTATTGTTAAGTTAAACGATAATATTTAACTTATTAAGTAGGGGTAGCAAGATAGGATAGGATAGGTTTCAGAAAAGACTAGCTTCTGCCCGCGACTCCGTACGCGTGGAAGTCGTAAGATATACTAAAATAACAGCCACAGTTTTATAGAAAACTGCCTAGTTGGTCTAGTGGTCGGAAGTGCTGCTGTTGAGTATGAGGTCCTGGGTTCGATTCCGGTCAGAGGTCGATCAGACAGTGTTATTGGGTTTTTCATCTGACATTTCCCAGTAACAGTCCGAAGTCTGGGTTTGTGCCTGGTTAGTGGTAATAGGCTTGCCCCCTATTACATGGGCCCTAAACATCCGTCCACCTTTGGTTTATAAGCGCCTTCCTTATGCTAGCAGTTACTACAAGAATAAAGTTGCACGTAGGTCCCTCTTTTTTACCAGACTTGTGACTTAAATTTATAGAGGCCAAAAAAGATTCACGGGATAAACTAGGCAGCTTGTCGGCCACATTCTGCTCATAGATGCAATCATAAACATGTTTGTCACTTAAAACGTTCGGTACACCTATAACTACAATTCTTGGTCTTCTCCTATGGGGCTCTTCCACTTTCAGGCCGGAACTACTTAGCTGCGATGATTTCCTAAGTTTTTCAATGTCGTCTTTGGACTCCGTGCTGATTATAACGCCTCCGTGTTTTGTTTTGCGCAATCCTCTAACGTGCAGTTTCATTTGTTCAGGACATATGATTTTTTGGACAAGAGATTTAGTGTCGTCACTAGATTTTAATTTATCCGTTGGATAAATTGCAATAGAGCTGACATTGTTGGGTCGCAAGTAATTATTTTGATTGGTTTTTACCATGTCAGCGAATGAAACTTTTTTTGCCATCGTCGGTTTAGCGCAGTTTTCTTGAATGCTAGCTTGAATAGTTTTCTGGAAATTTTCGAGGCAATCAGTGAGGTCTCCTTTTCCTTTCAACGCTAGTTTTGAATTTTGTATTTCTTAGGCCTTTAGCTTCAAGTCCTGGTAGTAAACTGCCATTTGTGAAACGCCATGTCTAACCTTCCGCGATAAGGAGTTGATCCTTAGCTTTTGTTCGGAGTTCAGCTTTCCTTCCTGAGCAATGGTACATACTTCATTCAGGCATGATTCAATTGAGATCAACCAGTTACTAATGTCACTGGTGTCCACTGCCTGAATTTTTCCTTCAGCAACATTGTAAGGTATTTGAGGTTTGCTGGCAGGGCTGCTTGGTGGTGGGATACTCCAAGGGCTATTTCCACTATTGGACATACTTAATTCTTAAATGTTTCTCATAATTAATTGTTATTCACTAAAGTAAATCACTAACTTAGCAGAAAAATGCGCGATTCGTTTTCTAGGTCACAGATCACTCGGAAATATTTTAACGTCATATGATAAATAATATTGCTTATACACACGTCTGCTCTACTTGAGTGCCAGTAGAAATCTAAAAGTGAGCAAACTGCATTGTGAGGAGTTATTCTACTCATCACGCCGAAGATCCTCATGAGATCTTCACCAAATTTCTATGAAATTAACTACGTAAGTACGTAACTATTAAAATAAGTAAGAACCACCGAAATCGGATCTCATAGGGCGGGGATATCCAGTAGCCCCGTGTTTGCCCCTTTTTGGAGGAAGTACTCTTTCAATCGAAAATACCCTACGAAAAAAAATCTTTATAGTCATAAACCTGTATACCAAGTTTCGTCCAGACCAGTTGTAAAATACGACCTGTAGAGGAGTATCACCAAAATGACAGAAGAAAAAAACCGGCCAAGTGCATGTCGGATCACGCACGATGAAGGGTTCCGTAGTTGGGATGAATTTATCCGAAAAACAAACTTAACATTTTAGTGGAAAAACGTGTTCTCCCATATATCGATATACGCCAAGGGCCGTAGACCTTCGTATTTGATATTAATTTCAACTTGATACCTCAACGCGTTCCTGAGAAAAGGGGTATTTTCATACTGACAGACAGACAGACAGTCAGACGAACAGAGAGAAATGCAGACGGACAACGAAGTGAATTGATCCTAGAAGGGTTCCGTTTTTCCTTTTGAGGTACGGAACTCTAAAAACTGTAATTTTGCCACTTGAAGCAAGACGCTTCGCTCGATCGGTCAATTAATTCCATAACTCTTCTTGAATAATTATTGAAATAATAACTGCACTAATATCAAAATTGCGTGCTAGACATTGTAACATTCGCATCACGTACATACATGTCAAATTGACACCTTTGACAATGACATAACATCCGATTAGCACAATACTTTTCCTGTATAAAAAATAACATTGATAACAATTACTGGAAAATGTTAAGAGGCAACCAACCACTTTCACGTTCTAAAAATTGTTGACATTTTGTATCACTAATGGTACTCCTTTCTTCTGTGTTATCGTGTATGTTAATAATTATAAGTAAAACAGCAAAAAAAATAACAGTACGGTATAAACGATAGGTAGTAAAAACTAGTAAGCTCTTGAAAATGAAAATGAAAAATGTTTTATTGGTTATACAAGTAAATTTAACAATTAGTGATTGGAGTCTCCTTATAAGAAAAAAAGCCTGTGTTAGGAGACTCCGCTCTTCCAAACTTAAAATTTTAACATAAAATTACTTGTTTTAAGTGTTATAAAAACAGGCGATTTAAAATGAAAAGAGAAAATTAAAACTAGACAAGAAGCATGCAAATGTGTGAGTGAGAGTAGGGGTGTGTGAATGTGAGTATGACTATGAGGGTGTGTAAATGTGAAAATGGGGGTGTGTGAGTGTGAATACTAAGGAGTGTTACTGTGAGTATAAAGGTGTGCAAATGTGAATTTGAATGTTGAATGTGAGCATCTGTGTGTATGAAAGTTAAGTGATAATGTGAGGGTTTGTTAAATTTAATGTAAGCTCTTAAAGGGTGAAGAGTTGAAACCCGAAGATACCACAGTGTTCTTTGGCATAACTTTGGATGCCAATCTTCAATGGGGCCCCCATATAGATACATACATACATAAACTCACGCCTTCTTCCCATGGGGGTAGGCAGAAACTATAGAATACCACCTGCTACGCTCCTTACATACTCCTTTTGCTTCGCCTACGTTCATACATCTGGTCATACACGCACGCCGATTGCGAGTACTACGCACCTGACCTTTCTGAAGAACATCACCAATTTGGTCACTATATGTCCTTCTAGGGCGTCCCCTCCCGGCGTTTCCACTCACCTCTGCTTTATAAATACCTTTTGTTAGTCGCGTTCTACTCATCCTCTCAACATGACCAAACCATCTAAGCATACTCTTTTCAATTTTTGTTACTACATCTTCTTCCCATATAGATAAATGGTCAAAAAAGCTCTGCAGCATACGCCGTTAGCAAAAATCTAAATTGAACTGATTTAGAGACAGCCTGTTTAGTCATCATCAGTCTCCTGCCCTTATCCCAATTTATTTGTGTTCGGCGCAACATGTCCCTTTCTTCCACACTTCTCTATTAGTCGTCATCTCGGTAGTCACCCCCTTTCTAGCCATATCATCTTTCACACAGTCCATCCATCGTTTCTTTGGTCTTCCCCTACTCTTATAGCCATCGACATGCATATTCAAAACTTTCCTCACGACATTTTTCTCTTCCTGTGTTTGTTTGTGTTGTTTATTTTCCTGTTTAGTATACTTACTTAAGTTATTTTAATAGTGTGATATCGCACGGTATTCTGGGGGCTACTCCGGACATAAATCCGAAGTATCGGCCGAATGTTCGGTCGCTTCTTTACTACGGCTAACTATAGCTGACTTTGGCCAAAAATAAAAAAGACAGTCGAGGAGATAAGCCAAAGTCAAAACTGTGACATGAAGTCGGTCAAGGACTCAAAGTCAAAAAAGGAAACTTTGGAAGTTATAAAACGGCCAAACATTCGGCCGATACTTCGGTTTAGCGCTTCGGAGTAGACCCCCTGTTGTGGGGAAAGGCTGCCGATATTCAGACAATTCTTGAAAAAGGGCAATTAGTTCAATTTATAAATTAAGGCCCAGTCCCAGCCCAGCCCCTAAGAGACAAATTTAAAGAGATTAATATAGGTAATGACTGTACCTTCTCAGTCTATCTTTGAAGATGTTGTCTATCTTTCACAATGAAGGGTTCCGTAGTTGGGATGAATTTATTCATATAAAAAACTTAACATTGTAGTTGAAAAACATGTTCTCCCATACATCGTTATACGCCACGGTCAATTTTCCAACAGCAAATGTAAATTTGTAATCGCAAAAAAGTATTTTTTTTTATGTGATAAAACTACAAAATAACAATTTTCGGACTTTTTCCTTTACTTGTGCCGTGAGACCTTGCTTCTTGTGAAATTTCATGATTCTAGGTCAACGGGAAGTACCAAGGTTTTGATTCATTTGCGAGTATAAAAATATGTCGCATAGATCACCGTATTTTTTTATTGCGTTGACATAGAAGATTGATTTTTTTAGAACACCAAGGGACCGTAGACCTACGTATTTGATATTAATTTCAACTTGATACCTCCACGCGTTCCTGAGACGCGTTCTTGACAGGCTGACAGACAAACATACAGACGGACGGAGAACGAAGTAATCCTATAAGGGTTCCGTTTTTTCCTTTTGATTTACGGAACCCTAAAAATACTTAAGCTGTATCCGGTTAGACTGGAAGCCGACCACAAAATACTTGATGCGAAGAGGCTACGTAGATTGTTTGAAATTAAGAATTCGATATTAACTGTTTGATTCCAAACTAGGCATCAAAGAAAAGACGACACGGTTGGCGCAGTGGTTAAGCGATTGACTGCCGCGCTGCGTGTCGCGGGTTCGATTCCCGCACGGAACAAATATTTGTATGACCTACAATTAGTTGTTCTGGGTCTGGCTGTTTGTGTATGTGAGTTTAAATGTTTGTAAACGCACCCACGATACAGGAGAATTTCCTAGTGTGGGGCAACCTTTTAAAAAAGAAAAAAAAAAAAGGCCGTAGGTACAACACACCAGCTTAGCATTCATTCATACTTTTCTACCTAAAACTATAACTATCGTATTTAATCCTTTGTTTATAGGGTGCGCATGCATGTGTCCTTGCGTCCTTTGTGATTTTGTCCACTAAATTCACGTTATAATTTCTACAAAAAAAAATCGATTGTCTGTAAAGTCGGTTTACTGACGATAGTTGAACGTGACAACGTCTTAAGTTAACTTATTGTTATATTTTTGTCAATTATAGCATAACCTACAATCGCTGCACTAGCGGACCGATGCTATTTATTTTAATGATGAAAGCACGAATATTCGACAATATATTACTGAACATATATTTGATATCGAAAGAATCATTACCTTTATCGCCGCAATTATCGTTGCTATAAACAATTGACACCACATTCACTTCATATTTGACGAAAACATGTAAATGTATTATTGTATAGCAGCTGTCCACGCGGACGCATCGCTCACTCAAGTAGGAGAGAGACAGATGTCGAATGCTGCCGAACGCGGAGGCCGATTGTGCCTCTTTGTCGCTCGCTCCGCGCTCTCGCTTGCACTTCAAGCCTTAAATGGAACGCCTCACAGCAAGTTAACGCCGCATGAGTCATGTTTTTTCGTGCGTGCAGCCGGGTCCATCGCATTATAAGACATTGTCACGTCAATAATCTTTTGCTGACTGTGAAAGATTGTAAATGGCTTGTCATTATTTACTTTGTCGTTACCTACTTTGTTAGCCGCAACCCACCCAAACACCACCATCTGCATGGCCTTTTAACCACTATGTTGAGGTCGGCATCCAAACTAACCGGATACTGCTGAATACCACCAAACATCCTAAAGTAAAATAACTAATGCTGATCAGTAGGGTGTTCCTGATTGTTCACAAAATCATCCAAGGAAGAGACGTTAGTCTGTTTTTTTTTTTTTTTTTTTTTTTTCTCTGCCAACCCTGGCAGGCATTGGTCTAACGGACCCCGTCAGTTTGTGCTGACATCTCTTTGAGGCGCGCGTGGAACACAACGCGCCGTCGACCCGGGCCTGGGGGTCTACTCCCTAAGTCCGTTAACGAAGCAACGGGCCCGTCCGACAGTAGTCCGATACGTCGCAGTGAACCATACTCCCTAATGATTTCGGATTCATCAGTTTCCAACAGAATCATAGACAATCTTCGTGAACGAATGACGCATGACTATAGAGTTGCGCAATTTTACCGGTCGATTACTGGTTTACTTATTTTATGGTTTTCAGGTTTAAATAATCAAAAATTAATATTTTTCTCGTTAGAAACGACCGCATTTTTAACAATATTTTTTTTATTATTTCTAAATATAGAATTGAATTATTTTTGCCATTTTTGTTCCGAAACCGGCATTATCCTGTTGATGCCTTTGCCTATTTTGTTTTTGACGGCAATGTTCAAATGAAATGTCAGTCAAAGTTCGTACTAGGCGGGATGGATTACTTATTTTATTTTAATTTCAATTTATATGTTGTTAAATGGCCCCAACCGCTGCAGCAAAAAGTGTGAAAAACAAGTGTCAAGTTGAACTTTTCGGACGGGCAAAAACGCATCGGGAGTAGGGACACAACTGTCAAATCGTGTTGTAATTCATTCTTCGTTCGGGCCCGGAACGAATCATCCGTCCGAAGGTGATAAGGAGTAAGAAATGCCCGTAACGAAGGCCGACAGAACGGACTTCGTGCTTAGGGAGTAGACCCCCTGGTCCTTATCGGACGGCGAGCTACCCATCGCTCACCGTCCGCAGGCCCGCGCCTACGGTGGCCGGAAATCGGCTTGCGACTCCCGACGCCCGGGGCGTCTCCTGCGGCTACTAAGGGCGCAAGGGCGCGAACCTTGTCTCACCCTCACGCGTTCCGCCTCCTCCTTCGCTAGCATAACTGCTTCGCAGAAGGAGGCAAGCTGGGCAGACCTCCACCGTATGCTCCACCGTGTCCTCCGGGCGATCCACACAGTGGTGACACCCGGGCGTTTCCTCCCGCTTAATCTTAAATAGGAACCTCCCGAAACATCCATGTCCGGTGAGGACCTGCGTCAGGCGGAAGGTGAGGACGCCGTGGCGCCTCTCCAGCCACTCCTCAAAGAGGGGACTTATCGCCACAATTGTGGCGTGCCCAACGTTAGTCTGACCATGGAAAGCGCTTCAAACTTCAATCTGGTAACTCTGAGCTCGCTTCCAGTACCAGTAACACGGCAATAAAAAAAACATGCGGCATGGCAGTCTTTGGGGACTGCCGATAGAAGTGAAAACTAAGGACACGGAGGTATATCTATGTACATAATACACTTAGATATCATGGAAAGCGTTCGGTGACGATGACGCGAGTTCCATGATTTTTGTTCACCCGAAACCGCTTATCGCGCCTAAAGAAGTTTTCACTTCAAAAAACCGACTAAGTGCATGTCGGACCACGCACAATGAAGGGTTCCGTAGTTGGATGAATTTATCCTAAGAACAAACTGAACATCGTACTTGAAATGCTAACTGCAAATGTAAGTTTGTCGACTATTACTCGTTAACTTGTAACAAAGTCTACTTAGCTGTGATACTCGTAGTCCTAGACACTTTATGGTTAATAATCCACAATTATTACACATTAATATTCGGCTAAACTCAAAATTTATGAAAATAAAACAAAACTGCTAAACATGACGCTTCAGTTTCCCGCCAAGGACAGTCTCCTTAAACATTTCATGATTGTCAGTCAGACGCCTCGGCCTCCACTATTTCCGCTTCAGTAGTTCTTCAAGTACATCTTTGTAATACAGCAATGCCCGTTACGGATCACCAGTGCATTGCTATTATTGTGTACGTATCATCATTATTCTTGGTACCTGCATGCCGTGATTTTTTTCATAAATTCAAAAACAACCATTTAGATTGCAGCGGCCCGGACACTCAACTCTAACATAGATTTTTGATTGGAGGAGTACTTTCTCCAAAAAGGAGCAAAAGGGGACCCACTGGATATCTCCGCCTTATGAGATCCGATTTCGATGGTTCTTTATTTTTATAAAAGTAGTAACTTTAAGTTAGTCTCACAGAAATTTGGTGAAGATCTAATGAGGATCTTCGGCGCGATGGGAAGAAAGGCTCTCACTTTTAGATTTCTACCAGTAGAATCGGCCCTTTAACTACTAGGTAGGGATTGATGGAACATCTGCGACCACCTTCTCATCACAAATCTAGAGAATTCTGAACATAATTTTCAGAATTCTCTAAAACGAAGCTATAAGCCCAATATTAATGTTTGTTTCACAATAAGGTCACTAGATGGCGCTACTGTACACCGCTAGATCGCACCGTGGTTGTCGCTCGCGAAATACGTAAGTACGTTGCGTTCCGTCGAATATTTTGTTTGACTGAGTTTTGTTAGGTGTAAAGTAGCTTTAAAAGTAAAGTCTCGATAGTACCTAGTTGGTTAGTTGTGGATTAATTTATTTCTGTTTAATTGTCGTCTTGCCAGTAGTGTTGCCCAAATGCAAGAACAAGACGAGACTTAGCCAGTCTTGGTCTTGGTCTTGCGCCAATACACCTGGTCTTGGTCTTGGTCTTGGTCTTGCGCTCCCAGTCTTGGTCTTGGTCTTGGTCTTGCAGCAAGAGTCTTGCAAGTCTTGCAATTACCTATTAGTCTATTACTATTTATTAAAGTTTACTTTAAATCTTAGAAAAACGTATTAGAATTGGAACATTGTGAGCTTGAATTAACATAGCCATAGTAAAGATCAAGCAGATTAATAAATAACTGAAGATTTGATAAGAAATTCGAAAAATCAACTGACCTATATGTCGTTTTCCATGGAAGTAACTGTTTCTTAATAAACATTTATGATTTATAAGCTTTGATTTATAACCTAATCATAATACTACTTGCGTGATCAGTATAATGTATTCATTTTCATTCTAAGCACTCTGAAACTTATTTATTCTTTGGAACACCTGTAGGTACTCTTAAAAAAATTCGAAATTATTTTGCATGAGTATACCTACGCCCTATGGCGGCAATCAAATAGTGTCACAAATGTTATGATTTCGGCGTGGCGGCAACGATTGTTTTAGATTTCAAAAGAAGCCGCCGGCGCGTGTATCATAACCATGTACTTCCGAAAAGCGGCAAATTTCTTTGAGAAGTAAGTACAAAACCTTTGATGCCGCATTATCAAAGTGCCGATGGTTAAAACATAACTATGCATGCACTCAGTTTGATTTGAATAGATATTTTTTTATTCGCTATGTTTATGGTATTAGTCGTAATGCGCATAGGTCCAGTTTTTCATATTCTTTGATACAGTTTTTTGCGTCTCATAGAATTCCTAAGCGTACCTACCTATACACCGAACTGTTACACCTAACTACTCAGTGAAATAGCGCTAAGTCCTAGCTGCAAGACGCAAGAGTCTTGCAGGCTATGTCTTGTTCTTGCTCAAGTCTTGCACGGTCAGTCTTGGTCTTGGTCTTGCTAAAAATACGCGGTCTTGTTCTTGGTCTTGGTCTTGCAAAAACGCAAGAACAAGACCAAGACTGCAAGACCAAGACTGAATTTGGGCAACACTACTTGCCAGTAGCCATAATTTTTTTGGCTAAGCGCGATAGCTTCAATCAGTTTTCTGACTGCTTTGACTACCAAAAGCAACAATGTTTCCGCATGGCTATCATGGCTAACGTGTGGCACGTCGAACGGAATTAATTTTGTAAATGTCGACGTTGAGCTATGCTTACTGACGGGCGATAGGTATTACCTACGAGTAGGATGGCTGCAGCAAATGCAGAAATTGGCTCTTGAAGCTGCACTTCGTTCGGACTATCTATTGTCTCATATCCAAACCGAATAACTTTAGTGGAATATTAATTGTTGCAAAAAAGTTTGTGCTCGCGAGGTCTACTGTTCGCAGAAGTACTAGTTATATTTTTGAACGACATCCCACACAATGGCATAGATGAGAAAAAAAATCATCCCCGTTTACGTGTAGGAGCGATAACCAAAAAAAAAAAATTATGATTTTATTTTACCACTTTGTCAGCGTGATTAATATGTATACATCCATGCCAAATTACAGCTTTCTAGGCTTAAGCGTCTCTGAGCTAAGCTGGACACAGACGGACATTGCGAAACTATAAGAGTTCCTTGTTGACTACGGAACCTAACTAACAGTTGACAATCACAAGCACGGATTGCCCGTCGCATGTTAGCAGTCATAGAAAATACTTAATGAAATAATTGATTGCGTTCTGTTTTTATACTGTTTCTATTTTCCGATTAGCCACGTGGTGATAATTATTGTAATTGGACGCGAAACTCGGTATTTAGGGGTCCTTAAGAAGTTGGAATGGGTTTTCAAACGGATGCCTTTTTTTTTTGGGTGGGAAATTTACCAATTATCACAAATAACTTCTCCCGCTCTAGGTGGCACGGGAGGGCGAATCAGACTTTTACTGACTAAAACCCACCCGTGTTCCTTCAGTGCCTGTGTAAGTAGGTATTTTTCATGATCGTGTCAGTGTGATGATCGTAGGGAAATAATCCTAAATATTGATATTTTACTCAAAGCAAACATTTTTTTTTTTATAAAGCGTTTTGTGTCTACATTATTGCATGATACCGACAGAAATGTCAAAAATAACACGGTGAAATATTTTAAAGGACCATTCGGCCTGCTCAGGCCCTATAATTTATTGTTAGCCTATTTATTGTATTTAAACATACGTAAGTAAACTTTTTAAGGACCAAACCAACACAATAAATTGCTAATTAAATCATGAAAACAAACTGAAAATTTATAGTAAAACGTCTGAGTATTTTCTGAAATAATGAATCCCTGGAACTATTAATAATAGTATGTATACAGTACAATACAGTATCAACTAGTACGGGGGATACTATGACTGTTATTGGTGGCCTTATACAGCGTGTAGCAGAAATGTGTGGTCATATTTACGGTTGTACAGACCATAAAACTGATCAACTTTTTTGTATGGGACAGCTGATTATTTTTTTTGATTTCGATGTTGTTCCCGTCGATATTTGTCCAGTTGGATAGTCTGTAACACACATTTCTGATACACGCTATATATTATAATGTCAACACTATACTTAAATTAATAAATTGTAAATCAATAAATAATTAAGTAATTGTGTTATATTTATATTATTTAAAAGCATTAAATATTTTTTATTGCTATTGTTAGATATGATAAATGATTTTTATTTCTGTAAATAGGTTTGTACAAACACTTTTACACGTCAAACCTATTTTTAAAATAAAATTTGATGAGGTCGGCGTTTCCTATTTGACTACTCTGAGAAGAATTCCAAAACAAACTCAGAGGTCTCAGTCTCTTTTAAAGTCCAGACATAATCTTGATATGATCATGTGAAGACCATGTAGATAGGTGTCTGAAATGGTCTTTTGAGGAAAGAACGACACAAGTGGAGTGGACCTGACCAGTCAGCGCCCGCATTTGTCAGTAGTCGTGCAGCTTAACTCAGAACTTAAGGAGCTCAACGATTCAACGAACAATACCAAAGAAAGGACATTTGGGTAGGCCACATAAATTACTCCAACTGCCAGACCATGATAAAAACTAACTTATAAAGAAAAAAACAATGACCCACGAACGTATTCACATTCACAATAATTAAAATCATCATCATCTGCCGCCTTTTCCCAACTATCCAAATAATAATATATAATACTAGGCACAAAATAAACGCTATAATAAAAAATAAATAATAGCCGCTAAATAATAACTGCCGCACGGGTCGATCGATCAGGTTAAGCTACGCTTGCCGCGGTTGGTCCGTGGATGGGTGACCATCTGTTCATACCAAAATTCCTCCGTGCCTCGGAAAGCACGTTAAGCCGTTGGTCCCGGCTGTCATTTGTAGATCTTTGACAGTTGTTACAGGTCGTCATTAGCAAGTCTGACAACCAGTCTTACCAAGGTATATCGTGTTACCCAGTAACTGGGTTGTGGAGGTCAGAGAGGCAGTCGCTCCATGTAAAATACTGGTATTCAGCTGCATCCGGTTAGACTGGAAGCTGACCCCAACATTCTTAAAAAAAAATGACTACAAGTACTTCTTTCTACACGTGTAGGAAATTCTAAATAAACTCTAAAAAACGCATTCCCATGATAATAATTAATTAATCCAGATGATTATTTCTCGTTTTAATGACAGTAATTAAAAATAACCATAATTTATTGGATTGTATTGTTCTAGCTTCAACTGTCACCCTCCAGTCTTATTTTGTTTTTTTTTATTTGAATTAAAAAAAACTGATATGTGAATGACTGACAGATAACGTAGTCCATCCAGACCACTTTAGAGATAATTAAATTAATTTAGAAAGATAATAACAATAAATGATACCTCCACGCGTTCCTGAGAAGAAGGGTCTGGACAGACTGACAGACGGACAACGAAGTGATCCTATAAGGGTTCCGTTTTTTCCTTTTGGGTTATGGAACCCTAAAAAGAACCATCGAAATCGGATCTCATAAGGCGGTGATATCCAGTAGCGTCCCTTTTTGCCCCTTTTTAGGGTTCCGTAGTAAACAAGGAACCCTTATAGTTTCGCCATGTCCGTCTGTCTGTCTGTCTGTCTGTCTGTCCGTCCGTCCGTCTGTCCCCGGCTTAGCTCGGAGACGCTTTATTACGTCCCTATATTGGTAAAACCGATTATCTACCGAAAACTAAACTTGTGGCAATGAGGATTTAAAAGTTTGACAGAAAAATTATTTAACTAAATTACATATATCGTACTTGCAATCATGTAATTATAATGAAAAAAATAATAAAGTATGTTTGTTAATCATAAACATATAAGTAATTCATTGATAATGCTTGAAAAAATGCCAACCACTATCTTCAGGGAGGTCATTTAGATGGTTTTTCCTGAATAACGACATAAGCATAATGATGCTTATGTCTAATGATGCATGCATATATCATTAATTAAAACACTTGGAGCTTATCTTCCAGCTTCACCGTAACTTTTCGAAGAAAGTAAATAAGGTACCAAAACAACTGTAAAAATACACTCTGAAACATTCGACAATTTAAATTTATAAAATGATAATTGGTTTTGCTTGAGTAAAATTAAGAATTGTGGTAGACTATCTGCAAAATGTTCATACTTTTACAACGAACTACAGTAAGACTGGTCATTGTTATTTATATAATTACAAAAATACCAAAAAATCATTACTTACATGAAAGTAAAACCTGAATAAAGTAGGAAAATAATAAGAATGATAAATATTAGGAAATAATCAACTTTATTAGTAACTTTTTATTTTTATCTAAGTATACAAAACAATTTGTGAATTAATGAATTAATTTAAATTTTCTATCTAAGTACTTATACAAAACAATTTGTGAAACCATGAAATTAATTCATGTTTTCACAAATTGTTTAGTATAAGTACTTAGATAGAAAATCTGAAAACTAAAATAATGTATCTTTCATTCATTAGCTGATGAGTCCTCAGATGACTCAGATTGAGACTCTTCAGAGGCCACATCAGGTACGCGTTCAACGCGATCCCTATCTAGAAGGAAACTTCTGTACCATCCATGGTACTCTTCTGGTATAACCCCCTTCTCAGATTGAGACTCTTCAGAGGCCACATCAGGAACGCGTTCAACGCGATCCCTATCTAGAAGGAAACTTCTGTACCATCCATGGTACTCTTCTGGTATAACCCCCTTCTCACATAGATTAATGAGATCTTTTTTCTTAGCTTCCGTTATTGGAAGATGTCCATCATACAATTGTTCTAGCGGTGGAAACTGGAGTTCCGAGGTAGTTGGTAGTTCAATTACCTCTTCTGCTGCCAATCGTTTTGCTTTGTTTCTTGCCGCATAGCTGTGGTCTCCATGTGCTGAAGATGTCGATGCTGAATTTGTATTAATCTTATTTTGTGTGTCTGATACAGTTATATCCATTGCCATAAATGAATTTGACATGTCATAGTTATAGTATATTTTTTGTCTCCTTTTATGTACTTCATCCGTTTTATTTTTAACCATTTCACTTGCTGTCCATCTGTGTTTTTGGTTCTATTCAAAATTATTGTATTAGCCAACTTTTTCAAGTCTTTAAATTCATTGTATTTAAATTCCTTGACTTGATAACAATTTTTTGTTATAGTCTTTGTATCTTTCCTGTATTTTTTTTTTTTGATCTAGCACGTTTGAAAATGTTAATCTAGTCAGTCATACAAAAAGTATCAACATTTTTCTTGGCGGACTCAATTGCACTGTGCATTGAGTCAGATTTGCAAATGGTTGCTATTTTGAATTACCCACAATAGGATAGCAGCCACGAATTGTTTCCTATTTTGTCCTCCACATGTGTCAGACAACAAACTGACTTCCGTGACTTCCTCTGGTACACATTTCATTAAATAGTGACACAAAATAATTCCGATTTCTGAACTTCCATTTTTACCATTTGTCTCGGACCATACAAAACAATAAGCTTCATTAGGAGGCACACTTTCATACAGCGTTAAATTGTATAAAGTAAATTTTCTTGTATAGTAAAGGAGACCATCAGTGCATGGCAATTGTAAAATTGCCTGCAAATCGAAAGTACCAGACAGAAAATTTGTTTCTTTTTCAGCTCTCTTTTTATCTTTATCTTTTTCCTGATTACAAGTTTGCTTCCTATCAATGTGTTTCTGATATTCTCCTCGTATTTTATTTTGTTCTTCTGGATTAGCGCGATTGTACCTAGTGCACAAAAAACATTGGTCTTTTTTCGGCATGAAAAATCCCAAATTAAATTCTGTAGAAAAATATCTACGATATGTCATCTCCGACACAGGTTCCATATTTTCGTCTGCGCATTTTTTGACGTACAAAGAATACAATTTGCATAATGTAAGGTTTCTGTCTAAATACTTGTGTTTCGATTTCTCCCGTATGTAATGGCTTTCCATTGTAGGGAAAGATGCAATACGTTTTTTTATGTACTCAATTTTTTCAGGTGCAGTTTTATTCGGAGGCTCATGACGTCCGCGAGGGTCTTCTTGCTTGGCAAAAAGTCCTAAGTTATCACGGTGCTTTATAGCATCAGCTACGACACACGGAGCAATGCATAATGTTTGGCAGAAAAACTTTTGGCAAACATATATTTCGTTCCCTTCTATTGTGAAAAAGCATTGCTTAGCATAAGAGCGTCGTGTCGTTCTTTTCCTACTTACAAGAAGAGTCTTTACTGACTTAATCCTTACGTGAGCCAAAATAAATGATTTTTTTGAGGCATAGTCTAGACCCCAATATTTTCTGCATATTATTTGGCGCTCTTCATCTGTAACTTTATCATTGCACTCAAATTTGCATTTAGAACAATCAACAGGCTTAGGGTTTCTTGAGCTTCTAAATTTCTTTTTTGTAACATATGGCAAGCCTTCAGCTCGCTGTCTTTTTACCACATTAACTTTCCAGGTTTCAGGATTTCTTTGGTGCCAACGAGCTCGTGGTTTTAAGACCTTCCAACAACGTTGAAAAAGCTCGACAGTTATTGATTGTGCTACTAATAAAGACTCATTATTATTGTTATCTTTGGGAGATTTTTGCTTATTACCAAACAGCCGAGCTATAGCTTTGCGACGGCAATTTTTTTTTCTTTCTTCGGCAGCATGAACAGAATCTGGATTTAAGAGTTCTTCTAGTGTTATTAATTCCGAATAATCCGAATCCGCTTCAGCGGGCATTTGAATAATATCAGGAGGCTGGTATGTAGGATCGTCATCAGAAAAATCGCCACCGAATAGTGATTCTATGTCAGATTCTACAGTCCTTTCTTTGTTATTTGAAACTTGTGATGGCGAATTATTTCCTGTAAACAATTAATTTAATTTAGATAGTAAGGCATTATAACATGTTAGAATGTTTAGTCATAACAGGAATAACTAATACCTAACTAATTACCTACAATAAGTCCATGCGGCCGAAATCGCAAACACAGCGATTATATAGGTAGGTGTATCACAAAGTATATACCTAATTGTTTAGAGATAGGCAAGTTCTAAGCACTTTTGTTACTAAATTCTTTTACCTTTTTTCGACGCTGAAGTCCACAACCTTTTGCTCAGACTGGGTCATATATAAATCGTATGCCTGAGTTAAGAACAAATCTTCTTCTGGCGCATCATTCATCCAAGCGTCTTCGATTTCTACAATAAACGACAACCACATTAAAATATCGCTAAATAGGCCAATGCTCATTTATAATTATGAAACAAATCTTTAAATAGTTACTCGTGTCTATATTTTTATGCATAATGAATGATTATTTGAAAAATACCGGTAAATATAACCTCGAAACTGTTTAACACAAACAATTACCTTCTTGAAAAGCATTTCCTCCTGGATCCAATGACTCTCCAACTTCCTTAGCACTCATATTCAAACTTTATCACCACAAACACTTGGGCGATTAACACACGGCACCGCGCACCGCCGCGGTGAGAGAGGGTGAGAGCATCGCTCGACCGCGCGGTCGGGCGGTATTCGTGTGTTAGGCATCAACGGATTTGTTAGAGGCCAATGCGACATGAGGTCTGCTTCACCGCCTACCGCGGCGGTGCGCGGTGCCGTGTGTTAATGGCCTTACGTAAACTACGATAAAAAGAAATAAACTTGAAAAACAAAACACTACAACCGGCCGGCGCACGATTCGTCCATCAAAGATGGCGGCTAAGTCATAGATGTGCGCGCAGAGTGCGAGTGAAACAATAGATCAAGGGTCGATAATTGGTTTTAGCTGAAAATATTTATGTAGAAATATCACCATACGCTTCGGTGAAAAACAATTATTTAAGCATAGTTGCTTTTACTAGTATTTCAATCTTAACGATACGATCTCTGGTGTTGTGGAAAAAACAAATAAAGCTGCTTAATCTCTTTTAATTGAATTAAAATCTGCACAAGTGCGAAGGATTATGTTTTGTTAAAAGCAAGTAGAACTACTTACTTTCTTTTTAATGTGTAAGATTCTAACTACTAAGTTCTTTCCAATAATTCAGCAAAACCAGAACCATTTAAAGTATTTTAATTTGTATTAGTACAATGCCACAGTATGTTCAGAGTGTAAACAAATTGCAACTAAAATAAGATATGAAACGGAATGTGTTTTTGATTGCAAGGCTTCCAAAACATCGTACAGGTATAATACTTTAGCTGTTATTGAATGCAGATGTTACTTAAAAGCTAATAATATAATTGTTTTTTTGCGTATCTATCTCGGAAATTATGCATCGCATCGAAAAATCGGTTTTACCTGTAGATAGAGCTCAAAAAGTTGAGTAGCTTGGTGTAAATATAACTCATTTCTGAAAAAAAGTGCAGATAATCGGTTTTACCAATAAAGAGATGCAGTTAGTCCTAGAAAGCTGTAATTTGGCAAGGGTGTTTGTACATATTCATCACGCCAAAAAAGTCGTAAAATAAAACCATGAAAAACATTTTTTTTTAGGGTACCTCCCTTGCACGAACGTTTTGTACGAACGAAGTCGAAGAAGTGGGGAAACAGGTAGGAATCATTATAGTTACGCTTTTGAATTCCCGAAGGAGTTTTATGCACAGAAGTTTTGTAAAACAAGAATTTGCTAGTTTAAGGTCAGTTAATTATGAAGCTTAAGATTGTCGTAACTTCTTTGACTTTTCTAAACATTTGAAAAGCTTACAAACCATTGTTATGTAATCTAAGCTACATAATTATGTAAGCTAACAATATAAAGAGCTAAAACTGTTTAATTATATAATTATTCTTGTAATAGGTATTCTCTAGAAGTACAGAGATCCCATTAAGAAAATACAGATTTAAAATGTTTTATTTATAGACAATTCAAATGAGCTTTGGTAGTATACAATGCTATACAAATCTAAGAACTGTAATCTGTACAAAATATGGAAAACCCTACTTGGTAACCTGCATCTTGAGAGACAGTGATTCAGCTTAAATTCTTGTGCTTTATGTATAATAGTAGACTGTGTCGATCTACCTGGGGCCCAAGTCTGCTATTTTTATAAATTCAGTCATTCCAACACGATCCCATTGTCATGCCATTGTCATTTTGCTAAAAGTTCGTAATCTGGTAAATTCATAATGGTCGATCATTTTCTTTGCAATTTCTTTCAATGTAGTGTCAGTGGCCAACCATTGGAAAGTCATAATGACGCCATTATAATAGTAGATTACCAAACTTGTCAAAATCAACAATTATGAAATCAATGATCGACCATTCTGACACTATTGTAATAGCAGACTTGAGGCCCTGAGCGAATGAAAGATAAAAAAAGTTTTATACGTGATGTGTGTTTGTGTTTGCGTGAGTGTATGTGTGTGCGTGCGAGTGTGTGTGGGTGTGTTGTGTGTGATTGGAGATAAGTAGGTAGTTCGGCGACGTACTTAAGTAAGGATTCTGTTAGTTGATAGTCCTGTTCCAGTAGCCATTCCGCAGCTTTATCTACATACTCGTATTATGTTATCTGTATTATCTTTATTCTTAAAGAACATAATATAAAGCAAGAGTGCGCTCGAAATTGAAAAGGGTAGACAGAGATACAAAAAGTACTTGGTGACAGGGCGTAAGACGTTTATGATGAAGTGAGAGCCAAGAAGTTTTTTATTTATATTTTAATTAAAAGAAGTTAAACGAGTTTTCAAGTTTAACCGACTGTAGTAACTTACTGTAAAAAAAAATTACTATGCTATTTTAGCAAGTGACTTTAAAAGATGGCGCGTTAAGTCTGGATTCTAAAATGGTATGACATTTGCTAGATTACTTCTTAATTCAGGAAAAACATTTTTTAATGAATCCGGGTTTCTAGCCAATTCTGTTTAATTACATAGTTAAAATGTTGGTAATGCAGCCTAGGTATCTTTAAGTCCATAACTGTAAGGTACAAGTTCGATTGAGACGGAGAGTGACGCAATGTTGCCTAGTGTGAGAGAGACAAAATAAATGGTGACGCTACTTTGCTAAGTCTAACTAATCAATCTACGGCAAAGAACATTTACCCAACTCATTGCTCTCCCAAATCACCAGTAGGAATGCAAATGTCACAATAATCACCATTACACTTGGTTACAGTGGCGATACTAAAGTGGTTATTACTAGGTCAGCAGAGTGAGCTAATGAGGCAAGAGCGCGGGAAACAGTCGATGTGCGTACGTATTGCGATTATAAGTGTGGCGGTACCTTCAGGCGGTGTTGCGAGGTTTTGATACTTTGGGATTAGTTAGGAAATTCAAATCGTGTCTTAATAAAAAACTTTTTACAAAAAATCGGTTCGTAAATGACGGAGTTATGAGCGAACAAAAAACGCAATGCAGAGTAAACGAAAAGATAGTTAATGTAGACAATGTAGATACATTATTAATTTTTTGTTGATTTTTCAAAAACCAGTTGACCGATTTCGATAAAATTTTCATGGGACCATTTGGAAAGTATACCCTTTCTAACAAAAAAAGAATTTTTCAAATCGGTTGCCAAGCGACGGAGTTACGCGTGAACAAATATAAAAAAAACAAACATCCGAATTGAGAACCTCCTCCTTTTTTAGAAGTCGGTTAAAAAGATTTAAGTACTTACAAAATCAATATAATGGCATCATGCAATTTCCTTTAATTCCAAGTGAGAAACTGACTATCTATAGAAAGAGACAGACGCACATTTGTCAGTGCCAGAGACCCTTCAAAGCTGAACTTTTGAGTACATATTTGAACGTCGAAAATTAAAATACCTACGGGTAAAATGTCAATGTTCAAAACATCGAAAACTTAAATATCGAATGACCATATAACCGAAAATTAAAATAACGTAAGTTTATAATGTCGAATGGTTAGATAACCTACGCCCAAAATATCTAAAATCTAATTATCTACAAAAGTGACATCGAAATACCTAAATATCGAAAGTACAGAGTATCGAATGTCCTAAATATCGAAATACAGAGTATCGAATGTCCTAAATATCGATATTTATTTATTATGTACGTCACAAGGTAAGATAATTCGGATATTGGGAAAACCCGGATAATAACAAAATGGTGAAATAAAATCTGCGAGCAACTTGGACGTAGCGTTCGCCGGCCGCTTCCGCGGCCTATATTTCTTGTAATCAATATCAATGGACAATACAAAATATTAAACAAAATAATCCTTATCTTTGTTGAATAATCAAAAATATAAGTGAAAAATCAACTATAGAAAATACAAATACTACTCGTATACTAAGTAGAAATACCAGTACTACGAGAATACTTTAAAGATTTGAAGCAATGGCTATTAACAATTCCACAAAAGAGTACTCTGTAATATGTTGTAATATGTAATGCGTTGGCAGTGTGATAATTTCAAATCTACCTACATTTTTTCCACTCATAATAATACCACATAATCAACATTTGTTCGATATTTTAACGAGTTTTTAACGTAAATTTAATGAACTTAGGTGTATTAATTGTTTACATTTTGAACTTAGGTATAATGACTATCGACATTATTAATCAGTCGATATTTTAATCACTCGGCATTTTAATCTTAGACATTTTAGCTTAGGAATACCAATTTTCGATATTTCAATACAATCGATATTTAAATTTTCGATGTTTTGAACAGTGACATTTTACCCGTAGGTATTTTAATTTTCGACGTTCAAATATGTACCCGAACTTTTACATATTATCTTCTTGTTAACGGCCGCGTAGTTTATATACCATTTTTAGGGTTCCGTACCTCAAAAGGAGAAAAACGGATCCCGTATACTATCACTTCATTGTGCGTCTGTCTGTCTGTCAGTCTATCAAGACTCTCTTTCTCAGGAACGCGTAGAGGTATCAAGTTGAAATTAATATCAAATACGTAGGTCAACGGTCCCTTGGAGCTCTAAAAATCAAGCTCCTAAGTCAACTTAATAAAAAATACGGCAATTTATGCAACATATTTTGATACTCGCAAATAAATCAAAACCTATAGGGTACTTCCCGTTGACCTAGAATCATAAAATTTGGCAAGAAGCAAGGTAGCACAAGTAAAGGAAAAAGTCTGAAAATTGTTAACTTGTAGTTTATTACATTAAAAAAAAATGCGATTACAAACTTACGTTTTCATTTGGAAAATTGACCGTGGCATATATTGATGTATGGAAGAACATGTTTTTCACATGTTTTGTTGTTTAACTTTGTTTTTGGGATAAATTCATCCCAACTGCGGAACCCTTCATTGTGTGTGGTCCGACACGCACTTGGCCGGTTTTTTTTTCATATAAATAAAAGTCCTAGATATTTTTTTTAATTTATTTATTCAATAACAATACAAATTGTGTCTGAATGTTAATATTCGAAATATCCAGTAGAGGACTTTTTTTCTGCTTACGATTGATTCAATTAAGCAAAATTATAAATGGTTGTTAGTAAGTCTTGTACTCGTAATTTTTTGCTTGTGCTGTTACTATTTTTTTATGAGTGAAATTAAAAATAAAAGAAAAGGAAGTCAAGACAAACTTTAGCTAGCCTAATCCCATTTCATTTGGGGTCGGCTTTCCTAGCCTCCTTCGTCAAAAGTGTCTGTACAGGTATTCGAGCCATCTACTCGTGCTTAATAAAAACTACAAGTACTTATGTGAAAACATTGTGTTTGTCAGCTCCGACGCACGACTGGGGCTTACTCCTTGAAAAGTGCGCAAGGTAACGCTTTTGGAGGCCTTATATAAAAATCGATTATTAAGGAGTTCTTTCCGGCAGGGGGAGGAGGGACACTTGACCCTAACAAAAATAGCACTTTAAAGCTTAATATTATGCAAACGGATCCCTGCATCGAAAAATTTTGTTTTACAGACCGGCAATATGTTTGAACGGCCTATTAACGATACCATACACCATGAATTAGGCGAGAAAAAAATATCATCCCCACTTCACGTGAAAGACAGGTACCCTAAAAAATGTTTTTTTTCAAGATTGTACCACTTTGTAGGCGTGAAACGGAATTAATTAATTCATACTGGGAACAGACAGACAGACGGACGGACTGGCGTAACTACAAGGGTTCCTTGTTGACTACGGAACCCTAAAAAAACCACCAACTAACACCATCCCAGCTTTTATCATCGTTCCCATAACAATTTGTTTGCAAAACAAACTACAGTCGAACGGGTGACGAAGAGTTTTGATACTTGATATTTTTTCGGGATCAAATTATTATTCCTTTATTTAAAACTTTTAAAAGACAACTTTTTGTATTAGATGGTGATACCAAGCCAAATATCAAGTATCAAGACTCTTCGTCACCCGTTCGACTGTAGTTTGTTTTGCAAACAAATTGTTATGGGAACGATGATAAAAGCTGCGCTTGCGATCTTCTCGCAGTGACCTTGTACCTGCGACGTCACGCTATGCAATTGAGTATAAGCAGAGTAAAAGGTAGTAATGAAAATGATCTATTACGTAGGTATATTATTTGATTTATAGTTTTTTGCGGTTGGATTAGCCATTGGGAAAGGTTAGATTCTTTACTTACAGATTATAAAAAAAAAAATAGTAACTGAAACATTTTTTTTTTTTTTTTAATTTATTAAGTTTCATATTTTTATTCTGGCTCGTTGATCTATTGACCGCAAGCGGTACTGCTGAGCATGATAAGATAAGATAAGATAAGTCGTTATTTGCCTTAAACATGGTATAAAGTTGTTACAGTCTAGAATGTCCACATGTTTAGCTATACACAGTCTTGTATCAATTGCATGCAAATAATTAATAAAATGGAGATTAATTGGTTATACAATAATAGTCATTCGGATCATACTTCACAAACATTTTCATTAATACCTTTACATACATATTTTATATTTTCAAGTTAAGGAAATCTTTAATGTCATAAAAGTTATGTCCATTCAGCCATTTATATAATTTGTTTTTAAAAGAGTTAGTATTATTTAATAATTTGAGTTCATTTGGTATTTTATTGTATATACGTACACACATCACAAGGCAGCTTTTAGCATACTTGGCTGACTTAGGATTATCCTTTAATAAAAGTCTGTGAGGATCCCTTGTTGGTCGAGAGATTACTTCACATGCTTTATTGAACAATCCCTTATTACTATACACAAATTTACAGATTTCATAAATGTAAAGTGAGGGAAGTGGTAATAAGCCTAGCTTTTTAAAAAACGGTTTGCAGGACTCATCAGAACGGAGTCCACAAATGGCCCTGATGCATTTTTTTTGTGCAATAAATGCTCTATCCTTATCCGTACAGTTCCCCCATATGATAAGCCCGTAACGTAAAATGGATTCTATATATGCGCGATATGTAGTAATAGCCGTTTTTCTATTTGTCACGTTCTTTACTTGTCTGAGAGCATAAGCAAATTTATTGATCCTGTTGCACAAATTATCTATATGTACTTTCCAATTTAAGTCTTGATCTATGAGTACACCCAAGAATTTGGTTTGTGTAACTTCTTCCAGTCGATCAATATTAAGTTTAAAGTTGTATTTAGCATGTTTAGATTTATTAAATTGTATAAAATTAGATTTGTCTAAGTTGATTTTTAATTTATTTGTCTATAGCCATCCTAAAATATTGTCAATAGTGTTATTAATGTCCATTTCATGATCAGATTTTGATTTATACTTCCTATCAGACGTTACGATAATTGAAATGTCATCTGCAAATAATATACACTTATGATTAGTCACTAGTGGTATGTCATTTATATATAATATAAATAAAATGGGTCCTAAGACACTCCCTTGAGGGACGCCGCATTTATTTTTCCTGAGGTCTGATGAATAGGAAGAATGTAAGTTTTCATGTACTTTATCTATGACAACGTATTGTTTCCGATCACATAAATAAGAAGAAATCCACCGCAGTGCTAGTCCTCTTATTCCAATGCTTTCTAACTTTTTTAACAAAATGTCATGTGCTACGAAGTCGAAAGCTTGTGACAGGTCGAGGAAAAGTCCCGTTGTTATGTGATTATTATTTAGATTAGTCAGGATATTGCTCAAAAGGGAAAATATTGCCTGTGTTGTTGACTTGTGTTTTTGAAATCCAAACTGTTAATTCGCTATAATTTTATATTTAGTACAAAAGTCGACAAGTCTGTTGAGCATACATTTTTCGAGTACTTTTGACAAAATAGGAATAAGAGTGATCGGGCGATAGTTTTTCACGTCATTTTTATTGCTTTTTTTGTAAAGTGGTTTCACGACTGATAATTTTAAGGCATCAGGAAAAGTACCTGATGAAAATGAAAGGTTAATTAAATATGTCAATATATCATTTAATTCAGTGTTGCACATTTTAATTATTTTTGTGCCAATTTCATCATAGCCTTCGGAGTTAGTGTTATTTAAAGCCATTATCTCCTTTTTAACTTCATCTTCAGTCATGAAACTCAGAAACATGGAATTAGGAATTGACACCTTATTAGAGTCATTATGTAAATTATTAAAATTTAAGATGTGTGTTGAGTCAATAAAATAATTATTAAAAGCATTCGCTATGTCAGTGGGGTTTGTCAGCATTTGCTTATCTAATTGTAATTCAGAAATGTTATTGTCACATTTTGTATTTCCAATTTCGTGATTAATGACTGTCCACGTTGCTTTACACTTGTTATGGCTTTTTTTAATGAAATTAATATTAGATTTTTTTTTTGAATTAATAATGCTCTTTTCCAGTATATGTGAATATTTTTTATATTTTGTTTTGTACAATAAAGTTTTATTTTTGTAGTAAAGATAACGTAAAGATCTTTTAGTTTTGCAACTATTTCTTAGACCCTTACTTATCCATTTTTGTTTGTATGTGTTAGAGTTATTAATCTTTATTTTTATTTTAGGGAAGCATAAGTTAAATAACAGACATAATAAGTCATGAAATTTATTAAAAGCCTTATTTGGGTCAGTTTCTATGTGTACTTCTGACCACGATAAACTTGTGAGACATTCTTTGAATTTTTTAATATTTTCTTTACAATAGTCTTTCTTATAAATGTAGTATGATTTGGACTTAGAATTTTGCTCTTTTACTGGAAAGTCTAACAATTGGGCAGTGTCGTGGTCAGATAAATAAAGAGGCAAAACATCAGTCGATGTTGTCTTTATGTTACTTAGAATGTGGTCTATACAAGCGTCTTTACGAGTAGGAATGTTAATGTGCATTTGCAGATTGTAGGTATTACATAAATCTTTTAAATAGGTGGTCACTTTTCCTGGTTTTAGGGTATTTGTATTAAAATCACCAGCAATAACAATTTTTGTACTTGGCCCATATTTTTTGTGTGTTTCACACATAAATTGGTCGAGCTTATTCAAAAATACGTTAGGGTCAGACTTTGGCGTTCTATAAAGACATACTATTAATAATTTGTGCAATGGGATTTCAACGCCACAAGCTTCAAATGATTTTTGCGTTGAATATTTTTTTATGTAAGTAAGCTCATTGTATATGATACCCTGTTTTGCGAGAATACAGGTCCCCCCTCTCTGTTTGTCTCTACTAAACGCTGTAACCAAAATATAGTTATTTAATTTTAAATATTTTTCATTACCGGCACGCATAAAGGTTTCAGAGAAACATAAAATGTCAGGTTCTATATTCGCGTCTCGTAATTCTAGTAACGTTAGTTCTAGTATTTCCTGTTTTGATAAAATACTAGCGATATTTTGATGTAATATTTTAAAAGTCTTGGATTTATTACATTTTTTCACGAAAAAGCTGTTTCGTGTCTACAACCTTAAAATAGTGTGGTATGGTCAATGACGTATTATATATAGACACGTTATCAACAAACATCTCGGCGCTTAAAAACGGCGAAAATACTAGATAACTACTTATACGCGTAAACATTTTTGTCTTTAACTTTTGGGGTATAATTTGTACATCCTCTGAAAACACACGACGGCATGTTTTCTTTATATTTTGCACAGGTTTTCACACACGATATAAATTAAAAACAAACGTAGCGTCGCGCGACAGGTTGGTGCGTGACTGAGCGCAATGTGGCCAATTGGCTTCATTTCTTGTTGCCATTTTAGAGTGCGGACAACGTATCTATAGTTTTATACATCATTGGGTATGGTACCTATTTTTGTAGAAGTGGGATTTTTTATATTTGGTTTAGATAGAGCATCTGGCTGTTTTCGTGCAAAGTAATATGGAATTGTTCCCTTAGGATAATTTTTATGTTTGTTAACAGTTTTCGTAAGATTTGGTTGACTACGCAGTATTAATTTCTTTAATTCTTTGACATTCAAGAACTTTTTTTCATAATCATCATCGTCAATAATATAATTAATTAATTTACATGTATAATTTAATTTATGATTAGATTCAATAAAGTTAGCGTTTTTGTATTCATTGCAAATATTGCGTATAGTTTGGTTTAAGTCATTAACATTTAAATACATATTCTTTAGTAAACTCAGAACAATTACATTATTATTGCCGAATACATCGAGAAGTTGACGAAGTTGTGAGGATAAAATCTTAATATCATAGTCATTTTCACCCACACATATAATGAGTTTGTCACTTGGCGATAGCTGTATATTTTGGTAGTTCTTAATGACCTCACTAGTTAGTGCGTATGGCTTAGTTAGAGATGTGACAGCATATTCTACATATGAGGTATCCTGTCTTGATCGCATCAATGCAGATGATAGTCCAACACATTGTTGAGTGCCAAAAATATGTATTTTGTTTGTGCGTTCCACTTTTAATGCTTGCAATGGAACATTTTTTTCCTTTTGATATTCATCTTTTGTTGTCAATATCTTCTGAAGCTTCAGTAATTGATCCTTGAAGTTTAATATTTCATTTCCCGCTTGTTTCAACTGATGCTCCAGATCTGCGATGTTTTTTTGAAGGCTTAAGATATTCCCACTGAGTTTTATCTTTGTATTGCTAGCATTACTTGTAGGCAAATTTCTAGCTGGCGTAAAGAAGGCTTGCATATCTTGGTGTAACAAAGAATATGTATTGGCTTTTTTTTAATCTTCTGGTCTATCATGTTCTCGTTGCGATGATTGGCACAAGAATTTTTTCAGAGTAAGATTATCTTTGAGTAATTTATTATTAGTTTGATGAAGCTCATTGTTTTCGAGTATGATATTCTCAAGTTCATTCTGAGAACTACTAAGTTGCGTTTGGAGGAGTTCAATCGTATCCTTCAGTTCCTGGGCGTGGATTGAATCAGTTACCGTATAGTCCATACTCCTTGACAATGTTTTATCGGTTATGGCAATTGACTCATCGTATGTATGGTCCATTGTGAGCACGTGTGAGTCATATATTTCAGAGGTAGTGCTCTTTGGAGTAGACCAAGGCGTAATCTCCTCTCATACGTTAGGTGTGTCTTCTATATATGATTTAGGAGACGAGAGTTTTTTCATCCTCATTGTCACGTTGGATACAACAGAGCTGGGTGCGATTTGTTCTTTTGCTTTCTGGGTGCAAGCTTTGCATTCCCATCGGAATTTTTTCCTTTCTTCTAGGTTCTTTAAGCGGTATACTTTCTCAGGATAACCAACACAATCAAATTCGAAATGGTTTTTACATAAAGTGCATATTATAGTGCTTCGGTTATCAACTTGTTTTTTGCACTTGTAACAAGTGACGTGTAGAGGGTCCTTACGGCCGCTATTGTTAATGCTTTTAATTTTCGATCCCATTGTCTCTTTCCTGGGTTGTTCCTGAGTTTTGATCTCCCCGAATTGGGGTAATTTTCCTAATAGCACAACACTATGTACTCTTTGACAGTTTTTTAGCGTTTTGCAACTCTCGTTAAAATTCAAATCTTAAAATATTCCTTTAATTTATTATTGAGTTTTTGAATGACACTTTAATTTAACCTCTTTGGAATATTCTAAATTAATAAATGAATTTAGAAAAAGAATATCAAGTCGCTGGAATTGAACTCACTACTCCGGGTGGCCGATTAGGTGCAGACCACGACAGTAGCCACTCGACCGGACGTTCATTAATTATAGTGTTCAAAATTGCTGTATGCTTTCTGCAAATTTTACGTCACAAATCAGTTACGATTTTGATAATTTTGTATTGACGGTTTATCCAAAATTGTTTGAAATTTTATAACTTTGTGGAATATCACTGTATAGGTTTGTAATTTAGCTTGAATAATGCTATAGTAATGTTATGTAATGAGTTTTGGGCACTTTAACACTGTAATAGCACTGATTTGTCCTTTTTTCGAGATGATGTTACACTTGTATGTTTCAATGTTTTTACTTTTTAGTTTATGGAAATAATCAGCGAATAACAATGTCACATGCTTATTGTGGATCACTTTCACTAATTAACTTATTTAGAACTTGTAACTACGAAATAAACTATATTTAACAGTAAAATATTGCGGAGCTGATTTGTACTGTGGGCGCTGTCCATGAGGTCCTAGGTTCGATTCTCAGGTTGGTAAAAGTGTTGTTGGGTTTCCTTAATGGAATTTCTCTGTAGCAGCCCGCCGCGGAGTCTGGATTTGTGCCCGGTTGATGGCAATAGGGTCGACCCCTATTACATGGAATATAACGGGCGAAGTGTGGTCTAGTAATCGTTTATTCCTGTCGCTCGAATTCTTGCGTTTGTTACGGCAGTCATTCTAATTTATACCGTACCATACCGAGATAAGAGTTACATTGCAAAGACTTACTAATGGTTTTACGTGATTCTTTGATCATGAATTGAGACGGGGATACCATTACCTACTTCCTGTGTATGATTAAGTTTCTTATTTCCAGAAAATAATACTGTAGTTTTTTTTTTAATAGCTTTCGTTAAAACATAATATGTAAAGTCAAAGTCAAAGTCAAACCATTTATTTCAAATAGGCACATAACAGGCACTTTTGAACGTCAAAATTTACAAAAAAAAATAGAATTGATTCTAGTTGCCCCTTCCAAAAGGTAGTTTCGTATGGAGAAGAATGGGCAAGAAACTCCACCGGTACTCTTTTAAAAATGTTTTACAATATTTTGTTTGATTACATTAATTATATGATTATATGTGAAGACGATGCACCTAGAATAAAATTACTATACCATAATAGGTAAACACGTGTACACGACATAGGTGTACACGATTCGAAATAACTCCGAATCGTGTATAGATAATATATTGACCAACACCTGTGATAGAAATATTGGCAGTACAGACATTGACCATAATCGATTAGCGGATGGGCATGCAGCCCTCTTCTGTACAGCATATTTGGAAAAAGTTACTACTACACAATGCGTTAGTTTTAAATACATAGAGAGAAGATTATATAACGAGAAGAATAATAATGCATTCAGACAGAAACTACTAGAGCATGACTGGAATTTAGGTACAAACACGTTTATACGAAAAATCAAGGAACTACATTCTAGTACTTAAAAAAAAAGAAAAGTTAAAATCAACATAAAAAGAATTGGCCGATCTAAATGGCTAACGAAAGGAATAAGGATATCCAGCAAAGTGAAGAGATTTCTAAATTTTACAAATAAACCTACGTGTGACAAATCATTATTGGTATATCGTGAACAGTATCTTAGAATTTATAAAAAGGTGATTAGGAACGCAAAAAAAAAGGAAGTCACCAATCAAATTAATAAAGCATCTCACTCTCGCAAAGAAATTTGGAAAATAGTCAATAAAACTCGGAAAAATATTGACAATAATTTTTAAAATGATAAAATAATACTTAAAAATAATAATAAAATAATTTGTAATCCTATAGACTTTGCTACCATTTTTGCGGAAAAGTTTGACAACAGTAAAGGTGTAAACACTGGTAATCCAGAACTGGCTAAGAAGCATTTAATTGAAAATACTGACAGAGTTGATAAGTCTATGGCTTTTAATCCCGTCATGCCGATAGAGATTTACAAAATGGTAAAGGGTATGGATAGTAAAAAGTCATTTGGACACGATGAAATACCGCTGACCATAATTAAGGATAATATAGATATACCGGCCATACCCAATATCTGAAATAATAAATAACAGCGTCAATGAAGGCGTCTTTCCTGACCAATTTAAGTTAGCCAGAGTTCTACCTCTATTTAAGAAAGGTGCTCAAACAGATCCGGGCAATTACAGGCCCATTTCACTGTTACCGGTTCTATCCAAACTTTTTGAAAAAGTGATCAAATCTAGGCTTGTAAGACATTTGAGTAGTTTAAAAATAATAAACCGTAATCAGTTTGGATACCAAAAAAGGAAATGGACACTGGATGCAATAGACTCGTTAGTTAATAACGTGGTAAATAAGCTGAACAATAAACTTAAAGTTGCTGGCTTATTCCTAGACTTAAGTTCTGCATTTGATACTGTAGAACATTGCGTTCTAATGGATAAGTTGGAGCATTACGGTATAAGAGAAAATGTTTTAAAACTTTTTAGTTCTTATTTGACCAATAGGAAACAGTACGTCGAAATTAAATCACTTCACGAAGGTGTGGAAGAAATCCATAAATCGAAATCATTTACTGTAACTAGAGGTGTTCCGCAGAGTTCGGTGTTGGGACCCATTTTCTTTATAATATTTCTTAACGACCTAACTGAATACATTAAAAACATTTAACCAGAAGCTGACTTGATAATATTTGCTGACAATACGAGTGCTGTTATAGCTGCTGACAATATAGAGACCTTAAAATGTAAATTAAATGTATTAATAGCTGCTTGTGAAAGCTGGTTATCTATGAATAATCTTAAATTAAATGTTAGTAAGACAAAATGTATGATATTTAGATCTACAGTTAGGAACAAATCTTTAGTAAACGTAGAATCCTTAGGCAGTAAAATTGATATAGTAGAAAGTTTAAAATTTTGGGGGTACAAATTGATTCTTTACTTAATTGGAAGCCAGAATTAGATTTTATTAAGTTAAGTTTAATTCAATAAGTAGTGCGTGTTATGCTATCCGATCTCTGAGAGATATTTTGTCTATTGATCAACTTCCTACCGTCTATTTTGCTCTAGTTGAATCTAAACTTAGATATAGCATTAAATTTTGGGGAAATAGCTATAAATATAATGTTAAGGCAGCCTTTACTATACAAAAGCGAGCATTAAGAACCATGCTTCGTTTAAACCAGACAGAATCATGTAGGGAATATTTTATTAAACTTAGAATTTTAACGGTACCATGTCTTTATATTTTAGTTCTCCTTACTCACTTAAACAAAAACTTAAACGAGTTTGAAACAGACGATGAAAGAAAAATTAGAGTAGATACTCGCAGAAAAGATCTTGCTACTATTCTGCAGGCAAAGCTTAATGTTGTCAAACACTCGTCACGCGTGCAGTCTGTCAATCTGTTTAACAAATTACCCGAAGAATTAAAGAATATTCAGAATGTGAACATGTTTAAAAATAAACTCAGGGCTGTGTTAATCAACAAAGCCTATTACAGCATTGACGAATATTATAATGACAAAAATCTTAAAACTAGTATTTTATTAAACTTAAATTAAATATGTGTACTCTTTGACTTTATAAATGTTGTTTTTTTTTTATTCTTAATTTTTTGACATTAGATGTATCTTGTAGAATTTTGCTAGGGACTTTGTATACACAAGAATATTAATGTTTGTAAAGTTAGTTTTTTGTATTTGGATAGACGTTCTAACTTTGATGAACGGTGAGGAACGAGGTTACATATTATATTATAATTCGTTATGTTGCTTCTTTTGTGTACCTACTGTGTAAATATTTCGACACAAATGTATTTTTGTTATGAAATAAATAACTTGAACTTGAACTTGAAAACGAATTAAAAACTAAGCAATGATAAATGTATAAAAATGTAACTGAACTACTGAATAAATAATATTAATAAAGGATATTGACCAGGTTTGGACCAAATGTTGCCCAGACATAGACATGGGAGTACTTCCAAATGGTTCCTAGCATAAATATATACTTAAAAAAAAATAAAAATAAAAAGATCGGTCCCAGAGTTAAAAGTTATGTCTATAAGTAAAAAATATAAATAAAACTACCAGAAAATCTCTGGTAGTTTTATTTATATTTTACTATTGGATACTATGTATAAGATAGCGTTGGCTAGTTTGAACTCGTTGGTTTGTACTCATTGGATATGTATTGACAAGTGCTATAACGCTAGGTAGTGTCCAGGGTCTGATCATGGAGCCGGAAGGTGATCACAGGCACTCCTCAAGTAAACCAGATAACTCCATCATATTATGCGGTTTCATTAGATTTGTTTTGACAAGTGCTTTACACTAGGTGGTGTACAGGGTCTGATGATGGAGTCGGAAGGTATCCATAGGAACTCCTCATCCAAAAAAGATAACAATATCGTGTTTGAACTCGTTGGCGTTGTCTTGCCAAGGAGTATAGCCTAAGGTTGTATCCAGGGTCTGATCATGGAGCCGGAAGGTGGTCATAGAAACTCACCAACCAAACATGATAGAACTATCGTGTTTGGACTTGTTGGCTTTGTGTTGACAAGTAGGATAGCACAAGGTTGTATCCAGGGTGTGATGATGGAGCCGGAAGGTGGCCAAAAGAACTAATCAAGTAAACAAGATAGTACTATCGTGTTTGGACTTGTTGGTTTTGTCTTGACAAGTAGGATAGCACAAGGTTGTATCCAGGGTGTGATGATGGAGCCGGAAGGTGGCCAAAAGAACTAATCAAGTAAACAAGATAGTACTATCGTGTTTGGACTTGTTGGTTTTGTCTTGACAAGTAGGATAGCACAAGGTTGTATCCAGGGTGTGATGATGGAGCCGGAAGGTGGCCAAAAGAACTAATCAAGTAAACAAGATAGTACTATCGTGTTTGGACTTGTTGGTTTTGTCTTGACAAGTAGGATAGCACAAGGTTGTATCCAGGGTGTGATGATGGAGCCGGAAGGTGGCCAAAAGAACTAATCAAGTAAACAAGATAGTACTATCGTGTTTGGACTTGTTGGTTTTGTCTTGACAAGTAGGATAGCACAAGGTTGTATCCAGGGTGTGATGATGGAGCCGGAAGGTGGCCAAAAGAACTAATCAAGTAAACAAGATAGTACTATCGTGTTTGGACTTGTTGGTTTTGTCTTGACAAGTAGGATAGCACAAGGTTGTATCCAGGGTGTGATGATGGAGCCGGAAGGTGGCCAAAAGAACTAATCAAGTAAACAAGATAGTACTATCGTGTTTGGACTTGTTGGTTTTGTCTTGACAAGTAGGATAGCACAAGGTTGTATCCAGGGTGTGATGATGGAGCCGGAAGGTGGCCAAAAGAACTAATCAAGTAAACAAGATAGTACTATCGTGTTTGGACTTGTTGGTTTTGTCTTGACAAGTAGGATAGCACAAGGTTGTATCCAGGGTGTGATGATGGAGCCGGAAGGTGGCCAAAAGAACTAATCAAGTAAACAAGATAGTACTATCGTGTTTGGACTTGTTGGTTTTGTCTTGACAAGTAGGATAGCACAAGGTTGTATCCAGGGTGTGATGATGGAGCCGGAAGGTGGCCAAAAGAACTAATCAAGTAAACAAGATAGTACTATCGTGTTTGGACTTGTTGGTTTTGTCTTGACAAGTAGGATAGCACAAGGTTGTATCCAGGGTGTGATGATGGAGCCGGAAGGTGGCCAAAAGAACTAATCAAGTAAACAAGATAGTACTATCGTGTTTGGACTTGTTGGTTTTGTCTTGACAAGTAGGATAGCACAAGGTTGTATCCAGGGTGTGATGATGGAGCCGGAAGGTGGCCAAAAGAACTAATCAAGTAAACAAGATAGTACTATCGTGTTTGGACTTGTTGGTTTTGTCTTGACAAGTAGGATAGCACAAGGTTGTATCCAGGGTGTGATGATGGAGCCGGAAGGTGGCCAAAAGAACTAATCAAGTAAACAAGATAGTACTATCGTGTTTGGACTTGTTGGTTTTGTCTTGACAAGTAGGATAGCACAAGGTTGTATCCAGGGTGTGATGATGGAGCCGGAAGGTGGCCAAAAGAACTAATCAAGTAAACAAGATAGTACTATCGTGTTTGGACTTGTTGGTTTTGTCTTGACAAGTAGGATAGCACAAGGTTGTATCCAGGGTGTGATGATGGAGCCGGAAGGTGGCCAAAAGAACTAATCAAGTAAACAAGATAGTACTATCGTGTTTGGACTTGTTGGTTTTGTCTTGACAAGTAGGATAGCACAAGGTTGTATCCAGGGTGTGATAATGGAGCCGGAAGGTGGCCAAAAGAACTAATCAAGTAAACAAGATAGTACTATCGTGTTTGGACTTGTTGGTTTTGTCTTGACAAGTAGGATAGCACAAGGTTGTATCCAGGGTGTGATGATGGAGCCGGAAGGTGGCCAAAAGAACTAATCAAGTAAACAAGATAGTACTATCGTGTTTGGACTTGTTGGTTTTGTCTTGACAAGTAGGATAGCACAAGGTTGTATCCAGGGTGTGATGATGGAGCCGGAAGGTGGCCAAAAGAACTAATCAAGTAAACAAGATAGTACTATCGTGTTTGGACTTGTTGGTTTTGTCTTGACAAGTAGGATAGCACAAGGTTGTATCCAGGGTGTGATAATGGAGCCGGAAGGTGGCCAAAAGAACTAATCAAGTAAACAAGATAGTACTATCGTGTTTGGACTTGTTGGTTTTGTCTTGACAAGTAGGATAGCACAAGGTTGTATCCAGGGTGTGATGATGGAGCCGGAAGGTGGCCAAAAGAACTAATCAAGTAAACAAGATAGTACTATCGTGTTTGGACTTGTTGGTTTTGTCTTGACAAGTAGGATAGCACAAGGTTGTATCCAGGGTGTGATGATGGAGCCGGAAGGTGGCCAAAAGAACTAATCAAGTAAACAAGATAGTACTATCGTGTTTGGACTTGTTGGTTTTGTCTTGACAAGTAGGATAGCACAAGGTTGTATCCAGGGTGTGATGATGGAGCCGGAAGGTGGCCAAAAGAACTAATCAAGTAAACAAGATAGTACTATCGTGTTTGGACTTGTTGGTTTTGTCTTGACAAGTAGGATAGCACAAGGTTGTATCCAGGGTGTGATGATGGAGCCGGAAGGTGGCCAAAAGAACTAATCAAGTAAACAAGATAGTACTATCGTGTTTGGACTTGTTGGTTTTGTCTTGACAAGTAGGATAGCACAAGGTTGTATCCAGGGTGTGATGATGGAGCCGGAAGGTGGCCAAAAGAACTAATCAAGTAAACAAGATAGTACTATCGTGTTTGGACTTGTTGGTTTTGTCTTGACAAGTAGGATAGCACAAGGTTGTATCCAGGGTGTGATGATGGAGCCGGAAGGTGGCCAAAAGAACTAATCAAGTAAACAAGATAGTACTATCGTGTTTGGACTTGTTGGTTTTGTCTTGACAAGTAGGATAGCACAAGGTTGTATCCAGGGTGTGATGATGGAGCCGGAAGGTGGCCAAAAGAACTAATCAAGTAAACAAGATAGTACTATCGTGTTTGGACTTGTTGGTTTTGTCTTGACAAGTAGGATAGCACAAGGTTGTATCCAGGGTGTGATGATGGAGCCGGAAGGTGGCCAAAAGAACTAATCAAGTAAACAAGATAGTACTATCGTGTTTGGACTTGTTGGTTTTGTCTTGACAAGTAGGATAGCACAAGGTTGTATCCAGGGTGTGATGATGGAGCCGGAAGGTGGCCAAAAGAACTAATCAAGTAAACAAGATAGTACTATCGTGTTTGGACTTGTTGGTTTTGTCTTGACAAGTAGGATAGCACAAGGTTGTATCCAGGGTGTGATGATGGAGCCGGAAGGTGGCCAAAAGAACTAATCAAGTAAACAAGATAGTACTATCGTGTTTGGACTTGTTGGTTTTGTCTTGACAAGTAGGATAGCACAAGGTTGTATCCAGGGTGTGATGATGGAGCCGGAAGGTGGCCAAAAGAACTAATCAAGTAAACAAGATAGTACTATCGTGTTTGGACTTGTTGGTTTTGTCTTGACAAGTAGGATAGCACAAGGTTGTATCCAGGGTGTGATGATGGAGCCGGAAGGTGGCCAAAAGAACTAATCAAGTAAACAAGATAGTACTATCGTGTTTGGACTTGTTGGTTTTGTCTTGACAAGTAGGATAGCACAAGGTTGTATCCAGGGTGTGATGATGGAGCCGGAAGGTGGCCAAAAGAACTAATCAAGTAAACAAGATAGTACTATCGTGTTTGGACTTGTTGGTTTTGTCTTGACAAGTAGGATAGCACAAGGTTGTATCCAGGGTGTGATGATGGAGCCGGAAGGTGGCCAAAAGAACTAATCAAGTAAACAAGATAGTACTATCGTGTTTGGACTTGTTGGTTTTGTCTTGACAAGTAGGATAGCACAAGGTTGTATCCAGGGTGTGATGATGGAGCCGGAAGGTGGCCAAAAGAACTAATCAAGTAAACAAGATAGTACTATCGTGTTTGGACTTGTTGGTTTTGTCTTGACAAGTAGGATAGCACAAGGTTGTATCCAGGGTGTGATGATGGAGCCGGAAGGTGGCCAAAAGAACTAATCAAGTAAACAAGATAGTACTATCGTGTTTGGACTTGTTGGTTTTGTCTTGACAAGTAGGATAGCACAAGGTTGTATCCAGGGTGTGATGATGGAGCCGGAAGGTGGCCAAAAGAACTAATCAAGTAAACAAGATAGTACTATCGTGTTTGGACTTGTTGGTTTTGTCTTGACAAGTAGGATAGCACAAGGTTGTATCCAGGGTGTGATGATGGAGCCGGAAGGTGGCCAAAAGAACTAATCAAGTAAACAAGATAGTACTATCGTGTTTGGACTTGTTGGTTTTGTCTTGACAAGTAGGATAGCACAAGGTTGTATCCAGGGTGTGATGATGGAGCCGGAAGGTGGCCATAGGAAGTCCTCAATCAAACGAGACAGCACCATCGTGTTTGGAATCATTGGATATGTATTGACAAGTGCTTTACAAGTGAAGGCGATAGAACAGATATTTAAACAATTAAGTACTAATATGCTGAAAAGAACAAAATAAAATATAGGTAAAAATCTTTTTTTAAACCACCTTTTAATTAACTAAAAATACTAAATAAAACTGACGTAAATATAGAACGTTACTATTTTCTTTCATTTCTTGTTTTCTACTCGCGGCCCACACGTATCCCCCGTGAGAGCGCAGATGCCGCGCTGCGGGCCGCGCGGTCCGTGAAAGGTTAAAAAGATTGTTACCTATATTTTATTCAATTAAAGCAATTTTGAATGCAGTTTGTCAATGTAAAATTAGCTTCATTGTTTGACTTAATAGTTTTGCAAAGCGGTACTTCTGGACTCAGCGCATATTGTTAGGAGATTCCTCTCTCAGGACCTGACCTGATGACCTGAGGCAAAAATCTTTTTAAAAACAATATTTTAAATGAACTAAAAAGTATTAAATAAAACTTACGTCAACATATTTCCTTAAAAGCTATAAGTGTAAGAAGGACGGTCACGCCTCAAGCTTTTATGAAAATATTAAAGTTCTATGTTTGCGTGTATTTTATTTCGTACTTTTAGTTCAACAGTAGCTTGTTTTTTACTTATATTTAATTTTGTACTTTTTTGCATTATAATTTGTTTAAATATCTGTCCTATCACTTTCACTTGTAAAGCACTTGTCAAGATAAATCCAAATGGCCGCCACAAAACTAGGCTATCTTGTTTAGTTGAGGAATGCCCGTGACTCCATCATCAAGGACACCACCTAGTGTTTTATCACTTGTCAATACATGGCCAATGAGTCCAAATACGATCAAAATCAAAATCAAAAGTCATTTATTCAAACTAGGCCGAGAATCAGCACTTTTCGAACGTCAAAAATTACATAAGACAGTCCCCCAAAAACGCCCACCCTTCACCACTTCCTAGTGCTTTAGCTGGGAAGAAGAAGTGGCGCAACAAACTCCCCAGCAGCACAGCTGTCTGTTCAGATATAAAACTTGGATCTATACAATAAAATGTAAAAGAATTTGCATTACACAACACAACATTAAATTATTTGCCTTATGTTAGCTAGCACACGCCACTACACCAAAAAAAAAACATAAAAATCGTCGAAAACTATACTCAAGCAGAAATAACGTAAACAGAACGTACCTAAATAAAAGCCTCCAGGCATAATGGGCGTGCCCGCCCACACAAAGCTATAGCTGCAACTCGAAGTCAAAAATGATAAACTAGCACCATCGTAGTAAAATAAAAAACAGTTAATCATTAATAACAATAATAAAACCATGGTCAGCAAGACGACCAGTCACCACAAGCAGCACCCGTTCACGAGCATAACGCAAAGATCAGCCATTACCCCCCTCGCCATATTTGAGGGAAGGAGGCAACCCGACCCCCGACGCTACCGCAAGCAGTGACATCTAAGGGAGCATGACGAACTTGCTGCCGGTTGCTCAGGCAAGAATAATATAATCAATTGTCTAGGTCGCTAGCTAACCACTTATTGCAATACAACTCATAAAAAAAAACATTTTCATAAGTATATTATGTCACTAATAAATAAAAATAAATTGACTTAGACAGTCAAATAAAAATAAACAATTATATGAACTCATATAACCTGTGAGTAGGTACGCTAATTCTGGAGAAAGAACATGAACATTGTCTTGAGTTAATCACAGCGACCAACTATTCTTATCGTTTAAGTAGTCATTGATAGAATAGTATGCCTTTGAACAAAGATTGGATTTAACTTTAACTTTAAACGCATTAAAAGGCAAATCTAACAAAGAAGAGGGTAGCTTGTTATAAAAAGTTACACCAAGTCCAACAAATGAGTTATGAACCTTATGAAGCCAGTGAATAGGAGCACGTAATTTATCCTTATTTCTGGTGTTAATATTGTGAATATCACTGTTTTTAGTGTATAAGTGTATATTTTGCCTAACATATAAGATGTTGGCGAAGATGAATTGTGATGCTGCCGTGAGTATACCAATATCCTTAAAAAAATCTCTTAGAGAAACTCTGGCACCCAGCTGGTAAATTGCTCGAACAGCTCGTTTTTGGAGTACAAAAATATTTTGAATGTCAGCTGCTTTACCCCACAGCAGAATACAGTAGGACATAACGCTATGAAAATAACTAAAATAGACTAATCGGGCTGTATCAACGTCAGTGTATTGTCTTACTTTCCTGACGGCGTATGCGGCCGAACTGAGACTTCCCGCTAGGCTTGATATATGAGGTCCCCACTGAAGTTTGGCATCTACTGTTATACCCAGAAACACTGCCGAGTCTACAGTTTCAAGCACCTCTTTATCTAAAACGATGTTGGGTCCTAAATTTCTAACATTCGGTAAGGCAAACTTTATACATTTCGTTTTCTTGGCATTGAGAACTAAATTATTTGTCGTAAACCAATCCGTAACCATTAAGAGTGCAATGTTTACGTCGTCAAAATCTTGTCTATTCCGGTCTACTTTAAAAATAAGAGAGGTATCATCTGCAAACAGTACAACGTCACAGACACCCTTTATATAGAATGGTAAATCGTTAATATACACTAAGAATAAGAATGGGCCTAGAATTGAGCCTTGAGGTACACCTAACTGAACTGGTAGCTCGGAAGATTTCACACCATCAACATCTACACATTGGAACCTATTATACAAATAAGAATTTATTACTTTAAGAGCTTCATTTTGGACGCCGTAATGATGTAGTTTACGCAAAAGCGTGTCATGGTGCACGCAATCAAAGGCTTTGGAGAGATCACAGAAAACTCCAATAGCATTTTGCGAGTTCTCCCATGCGTTAAATATGTGTTTCAGCAGTGCAACACCCGCATCTGTAGTCGAACGACCTTTTGTAAAGACATATTGTTCATTGTGAAGGAGGCTGTTTATATTAAAATGTCTTAGCAACTGCTTGAGTATTAACTTTTCAAATATTTTGCTAAATGCAGGTAAGATAGAAATAGGCCTGAAATTGCCAACGTCATTTTTATTACCTGATTTAAATAAAGGTATGACTTTACTACTCTTCATAAGGTCAGGAAAAGTTCCTAAATCAACACATTTATTAAAAGTAACAGCTAGATAGGGGGCTACGATGTCTATTATATTACTTAATAGTTTAATGGAGATGCCCCAGTAATCACCAGTGTTTTTAGATTTAAGTGTGATAAAAACATTAACTACATCATGAGGTGTTACATGTTCGAAGCTAAATAAACGACTACATTTAGGCACACTACTATGCAAAAGATTTTCAGCTTTAGACAGGGATGAATTTAAGGAGCGAGTCGTAGTTATAGGTATGTTGGCAAAAAACTCATTGAATGCTTCAGCTACGTCAGCTGCATTATTAACTAATTTGTTTTCGACCATAATTTCTAGTTGTTTTTCTTGTTAACAGACTTACCAGTTTCATTGTTAATAATTTTCCAAGTGGTTTTTACTTTATTATTAGATTTTTTAATTGTATCGCTTAAAAATTTAGATTTAGCAAAACACAAATCTTTTTAAATAATTTTGAATAATTTTTGAGATACTCTAGAAAAGGAGTATCAAACCTGTATTTTTTCAAACCATATAACTCGTATAGTCTCGCTCTACTTTTATAAATACCTGGGGTAGCCCATTGATTAAAGCCAACGGAGGTACCATTAATGTTAATGGATTTGGTCTTGAAAGTAGATTGGTACTCCTTTTGTACAACATCAAAAAGGGCTCCATAGATGTCATTAGGGTTCTCGTGTTCTACTATAGATGGTGTAATTTTATGTGCTATATTATTTTTAAACTTGTTGCAACGACTAGCTGTATAAGGCCTGCATTTTATTTTATGCGTATTTTTACGTAATATAGGGAAGCTAGCTAATAAACCACAGTGGTCAGACGTTAAGTCACTTAACACTAATTTATTTTTGGCATCACAATCACTAAATATATTATCTAGACAAGTCGACGAAGATGCCGTGATCCTAGTAGGTTCAAAAAACAAGTTACTTAAATTATAAGACCTAAACAGATTGAGTAGTCTAATACTTAATGGAGTAACATGTAAAATATTAATATTAAAATCTCCACATAAAATTATACTTTTATTACTAGATTTTAACCTATTCAGTGAATCCTCCATTACTGATTCAAAACGAATAAAATCCCCAGAGGGGGGTCGATAAACGCAAATTATAACGTATCGCTCGAGTTCAACACAAGACAACTCAATAGTACGCTCGATGGAAAGATTAACTAAATCTAAGCGTTGTTTACATTTCAACATATTTGAAACAAGAACTAAAGATCCACCGCGAATAGCACTTTTCCTTACAAATGCACTTTGTACAGTAAAATTATTATCATTCATACATACCACTTCATGTTCTTTCAACCAGTGTTCAGTCAAACATAAGACCTGAACATCATAGTTCTCTATAAATAAACTTAACTCTAGCTCTTTGCCAGACAGACCCTGCATATTTTGATGTACAACATTCAACATATGCGGCTGACCCGTTGTCGCACCTAAAAGTTTAAACTACAAGGTGTATCAAAAGTAGTGTTAGTACCACTACTAACAGTAATCGATGGTACACTACAGGTACCAGTGTCACTATGTATATTGTATGCTAAAAGATTAGCAATATGTCTCCTACAACTAGGTGGCAAATACATTGTATAATTTGTCAGTTTGTAATCAGTAATAAATTGATTACAGTCAAAATATAAAATAGCGTCACTGTGACGACAAGTCCTATTATAAATTAACATATTTAAATTATAAATGTGCCAATTATGCTCATCAGACAAATAGTGAGAATAAGGCAAGGCACAAAAAATAAATTTACAACTATTTGTCTCATTGAGATGTAACATCAAATGGACACATTCAACTATGTCCTTTTTTCTTACAGTTAAACTATCCCCATATAATAAAATAACAGTTGAACTGGGGTTTATTTTTGTCAATTTAATAAAACTAATTAATTGGCTAATACTGGCACCGGGTAAACAATTATTAATTACATATTGTTGCGAACACTGATTAAATATACTACCAAAACCTTGACCAAATTTGTCATGGTGCTATCTTATTTGGTTTAGGAGTTCCTGTGGCCACCTTTCAGCTCCATTATCTGACCCTGAACATCACCCAGTGTTATAGCACTTGTCAAGACAAAATCAACGAGTCCAAACACAATGGTGCTATCTTGTTTTGTTGAGGAGTTCCTATGGCCACCTTCCGGCTCCGTCATCACACCCTAAACACCATCTAGTGTAATAACACTTGTCAATACATAACCAATGAGTCGAAACACAACTGTCCTATCTTGTTTGGCCACCTTCCGGCTCCATCATGAGCACCTGGACACTATCTGAGTACTTGTCAATACAAAACCAACGAGTTCAAACTCAACGATGTTATCTTATTTAGTTGAAGAGTTCCTATGGCTACTTTCAGACTCCATCATCAGATCAGCTCCTCAGTATCATATTTTTGCGTTGTCAGCGAAGTTATATAAGTATGTTTCAGCTCAATCAAATGCCAGGAAGTGCTTAAAAATGGATTACAATTGGAGTAAATGGAAACATACGATCGAAGCAAGCTTGTAAAAACTCAAAAAAAAATACTTTATCTCAAAATCCTGGGGTAGATTTTGAAGAGCTTTGGTTTACAGACTAGTGTAAGCCCAAGGAACATAATGCACTGTGTGTCTATTCTAGGCAGCACTTGGTCCAACTCCCATAAATGGATAGTCAATGTCCTTTCACTGTAATTAAAGGAAGTAAAATAATAATGTAAAAATGTTTTTTTGTAGTTTTCCTTACAAACTTTAAATACTTACAAAACCAACTTACATTTCTCGGGAACATAGTCATCATTACGTATGCAGCAATGCGCACATACTTATGTACTATCATCTCAAGGCCAAACGCGCAATTTTCGCGCTTCACATATTTCGGGCGCATCGTGCGACATTCTCCGGTCAAACTGGGCATTGTCCTTTAAAGAGAACGTCGACTACCTAAAGTCAAACATTCACCACAATTACTAACATTTAGATCACTTTGCTTTAAATACTAGGCCGAATCTTAGGTCCTAGGTAGATTTGAGGATGGGCAGCAGCGTCCTAGTAACGACATACCTTCTGCGATCCAAGCTTTTACAAGTGACGAAGTGACGGTACCTAAATGTACTTTCAGCGGAGAAATGTTTGACTGATCCTCTTGAAACTTATTGACCTTCTAATGATGGACACCTTTTTAAATTATTGAAGCTTTTTTAAACTTTCTGGCCTTTTCTCACAGTAAATAAGTTAATAAATACATTTAGAGTCAAAGTCAAATTATTTATTTCAAATAGGCACATAGGTATGAGGCACTTTTGAAAGTCAAAATTTACAAAAAAATAGAATTAATTCTAGTCTTCCAAAAGGTAGTTTCGTATGGAGAAGACTGGGCAAGAAACTCCACCGTTACTCTTTTAAAAATGTTTTACAATATTTTGCTTGAGTACATTAATTATATGATTATATGTGAAGACGATGCAACTAGAATAAAATTACTATTCCATATTAGGTAAAAACAATTAAAAATTAAGCAATGGAAAATAACTTAATTATGAGATAGATACTTACATGGTGCTCACATATTTACAAACATTGTAAAAGTATAATATTCAAAAAAAAAATAATAATAAGTCTGTGTATGAGTATAGGTAATCAAAGAATGTAAAATCAATATCATAAAAATAACAAATCATACAATTAAAATAGCAACCAGTTTGATTTTGTCTAGACTCTAAATTGTCCTATGGAGCTGGACCAGCATGTTTCCAAGTATTCCTATCCTGGATATAATCCTCTAACTTGTAATTATGCTTGTTTACAAAGTGTACTTTAATTATATGTGTTTTAAATTTTCTTTAATTTAATTGCGATACTTATATCAGAAGGTATTTTGTTGTAACATTAAACACAGTACCCCATAAAAGATGTATGTACCTACTTTAGATAATCTGAAAAAATGTTGATCTATTTTATCTTTATTTCTAGTATTAAAATGATGTCTATCACTTATCATAATAAAGATTAGATAATATTCCCCTTAAAACTACTGAGTTTTAAGGGGAATATTAGCAAAAAGTTTTCAAATTCCTGAGCTATTTCTACCTCTGAAGTGATGGGCCCATGTGGAGTCTCTAAATTTAATTGAATATTACGCTGTTTTTTCCTACCTGTTTCATTATTTATTCTTTGCCCGGTTGTTTTTATTTTATCATCAGCAGATTTTATTTTATTGCTAATATTTTTTTTTTGCTAGCTTTATCTATTTTGCACACACTTAAAAGTTTTAGAATCTTTTGCAACATATTGATGAAAGATTGTATTATTCATAAGTTGCTTTAGGCCATAAAGTTCAAAAAGATTTTCCCTGCTTTTACGAATACTGGAGTCGCTCAATCACTAAATACGAACTTTGTGTAAATACTTTTAGTCTTCAGTGGAAAATTGTCACTAAATTGCGTGTTTAATAGTGAAAAGAACTCGGCGTGGAACTCATTTGGGTCACAAATATTATTAAATCTCTGAACACATAATGTACTGGCCAAAGAATTATTTAATTTCTCTAAATTTTTACTTGTAATTGGCCTAAACCTTATTTTAGTATTTGTACAGGCATATAGGAGCAAAATGTTATTGTTTGTCCACTGTGATCAGATGGCAACTTATTTATAATTTGTTTGTGTAAGTAATCACAATTTCAAAAAATATTATCTATACAAGTGGCAGAAGAAGCTGTCACTCGGGTTGGTTCAATAAAAACATTTGAAAGATCCCCTCTATTGTTGGTAAATTCAGTTACCAAAACAAAAACTCGATGCCAGTTTAAATTAAAACTAACTATTTGATTATGATTGTTAAGCTGAGTGTACGACTGATTATCGGAGATAAGTTGCGTCCCTGATGAGCTCTTACGGCGAAGAGTCCTGTCGGCGAAGTGTCCTGTCGGCGAAGAGTCCCATCGAAGTAAAGTCTTGTCGGCGTTCAGTCTGTCGGCGTAATGTCTGTCGGCGTTAAGTCGTACACTCGCGAGAGGCAGCGGAAGTCGGTACAAAAAACTAAAATACAGATCCAAACCGGACACCGGCTTCCGAAATTAAAGTTATTTTTCTCTTTGTTGTGTTTTTAGAAAGTCCGTAGTAGGTAATTTTTTTTGTAAAAAGTTTTTCTTAGGGAAAATATCATGAATATCCTCAAAAGTAGGTACGTACCTTACATATAGGTAGTTAACTAAGCTACGTTACGTTGTGTGTTGAAGTGATATCGAATGCTCAGCTATTTTAATCGTGTTTACTGATCATATGAAGATATTCATGAATAGTAAAGAAGTTTATTGTTGAACGAACTGATTCTTTATTGATTGAGTATTGACACGAAATGTAGGCTGGAGTAGATATGACACAGGAATTAAACTTGAAACTCTAGAAAAGTTAAATAAGTGATTTTTTTATGAAAGTACTAGAATTTACAGCGTAAGTTATTAACTCAACTATTTAATAGATTCAGATTTCAGATCTTAGATTCTGCTACAAATTATCGTATGTTACTGGTTGGCAAACAGGCCACCGTTCCACCTGTTGGCAGTGGTTACCCAAATATATCTAGACAGTCAAACAGGCCACCGTTCCACCTGTTGGCAGTGGTTACCCAAATATATCTAGACAGTCAAACAGGCCACCGTTCCACCTGTTGGCAGTGGTTACCCAAATATATCTAGACAGTCAAAGCTGTGAACTCATCAAAATAATTTGCGTCCAACAGTTGGCCGCAAAATGCACGCACACTAGAATAACATAATGACAGCACAATGATGTGGCGCGAGTGTAAGACGTAGCGGCCACGCACACCAGCATAACAAAGTTGTCCTGTTTGTTTTAGTTCTTTTGCAGCGCGACACTATCTAGACATGTAAATAATCAAAGTGGTGACCGCCACGTATAGGCACCTTTTTTTTTTTTTTGGGTGGGAAATTATCAAATAACTTCTCCCGCTCTGGGCGGAGCGGGAGGGCGTGTCAGACTTTTACTGACTAAAACCCACCCGTGTTCCTTCCGTTGCCTGTGTGCCAGGGCCACGATATCCCTTTCGGACAAACTCGCAACCCCGGCAGGCATTGGTCCTAACGGACCCCGTCAGTTTGTGCTGACATCTCTTTGACGTATAGGCACCTGCGACGCAAACTTTAATAGGCTTAAAGAAATCAGAGGTCAGCAAGAAATGATCAGCAAGACAGCTCAGATGCTCAGTTGTTGCAAGTTTGGTTCTAATTTTAGATTATCAATGTTTTGATAATAGCTTTAGAAATACTCGTAAAATAAACATAATTAATTTTAACAATTTACAGGCATTTCGGAAACGTGTCGTTTCGTCGTTGCCCTTTGAGAAAAATGCTAAGTTTAAATATTTGTGTCAGTATGTATGTAAGTACATAACTAGTAGGTACTATTATTTCTTGAAGGCTTCATTGTTAACAAATAACAAACGGCTGTTATGGTAACTAATAATTCGTGATGTTCAAATGGTCATATAAACCATTAGGGGTTATTATTACAAATTGTTGTAAAAGGTCAAAACGTTATAATTATATGGTTGAACTTAAAAAATAGATTATATCGGTCTTGTGGGAATCTTCTGTCCTAATAATAGTTTTTTAACCGACTTTAAAAGAGGATTTTCTCAATTCGATTGTATTTTGGAATGTTGGCGTAGTGATTGCAAGTGTGTGTCGACCGTGGGATACTGGGTTCGAAACCCGGGTCGGAAAAAGTGCTATTGGGTATTTATAATTATGAGGAAGTTCTCAGTAACAGCCTGGATTTATGCTATGGGCAAAAGACTCGCCTTTTTATTTCAGGGGATTCGTAACATCACTGGCGAAATGTGGCTGTAAATATTCTCCCGAAGGATTTGGCCTTCGGGAGAATATTTTAGGCAGCCAGAAGAATAGCCCGCTCTAGCTCTGAACAAAGTTATATAAACCTTTGAAGATATATCATACTGCGGGGTGAATGCGTCACACACTACCAGTAGCGATGGGATTCATTTTGACAGTACAACAACATTCATTGCGATATTTACGTTGTTGAGCAGACAAATTTTTCGAACATATGTAGCAATGGATATGCAAAATACTTCAAAATCATTCAGATTGTGATTGACAGTGTGTTACTTAATTAAGGTGCTGGTAGTTGACAGGTTCAGTTCTGTGGCCCCAGGGCCCCCAGTACGAGCGCGCGGAGTGACTGTAACGTAAATACAAATGATTTTAAAATTAAATATATATTTATTTGTTGCAATTATATTTATTTCGTTTTAAGATTTTATTCATTTCTATGGGTGATATTAATTGTGCTTGCCGCATTTTAAACCAAAATGCTTAAGGATAGATATTTCTATAGACGTTTCTTCGTGCGTTGTGTTAGGGCCTCTGAACCTGAGACAAGTAGTCCGAGACACAGTGTAAGAGGCACGTCCAACTATGTACAAAGTTCTATGATTTTCAGCCGAAATACGTCCAATGCTGGACATAAAGTGCCCTTCCCAAGGAGCCGTTATGAGCATCACCGAAATAACCAATCCTGCGCTGTATGACCTCCGAGGTAAGTGCCCCATCGCAAAAAGATTTATTCGCATTCTTAATAAATTAATTATGATTAGCAACAAGTTATTACGCATTCCCATATAAGTGTGGTAACTAAGACCATAGACAATTTAATAATGTTTTTACAGAGTTGCACAGACCGCGGTGACCGGCTGCCTGCCGTGGGAAATTGGAAATAATAGTGTGGATAAGACTGCTCATATTTTTGCAAACGTTGATTCTTTTTTGTTTTTGTTGATTCTTTTAATGAAATCCATTCCAATAAAAACAGCGAACCAACAAAAATAAAACATAATATCTTATTCCATTTAATCCCATTATTTTTAAGGGTTCTACGGAACCCTAAAAAGAAAAAGCGGAACCCTTATAGGATCACTCGTGTGTCTGTCTGTCTGTACGTCAGTCACAGCCGTTTTGCTACAAATCTACTGGACCGATTAAGTTGGAACTTGGTACCTACGCATGAAGTTCTGTGACCCAAACACGGACGTGTAACGTGAATAAATGAATTTTGATGATGACGTCACTTTTAGCGAGCAAATTGAAAAAAAGGAAGTAAATTTGCAAACTGTATCATGTGACATAAGAAAGGCTTGTTGTGGGGGTCTCAAGTATTTTTTTTTTATTTGAAAATCGATGAAAATGGACTATTTTCCCCCTTATCTCCGTAACTACTGAGCCTAATATGTTGAAAAAATTACAGAAAATAGTTCTTTACATACTTTTAGATTACAGGAAAATCTATAAGAAGTCTATGGCATTAAAAAACATCGCCCAATATTGTGTGTGCAAAGTTACATTTGCAGTTGGCATGTATGGCAGATAATGTTTTTAAACTAAAATGCTTAGTTCGTCCTTGGGATAAATCAATCCTAACTACGGACCCTTCAGTGTGCGTGGTCCGACACGTACTTGACCGATATTTTTCCCTTACTTTCTCTTTATTTGTTTTTTTTTTCATTTCATTATGAATCCCATTTTTTTCTCCTGAAAATCGTTGGTCTAGTGGTTGCAAGCATGATTCCTGAACATCTGATCTTGGGTTCGATTGATCAGCTCTGTTAGAAGTTTTTCAGTAGCAGCCCGGAGTCTGGATTAGTTTAAGGTTTGTTCCTATTTTATGGAACTCGGCCATAACCGGTGAAATGCGTGTGCACTATGCACCTCCGCCTGCCCCTCATAACCTTTAAGGAATACAGAATCATATGTTATGCTATGAATACGACCAACATTTATTCAGAAAACAGAAGTATTATGTTTTAAGTATGACAACTTGCGATAATTTTTTACAACCAAATTACGTATTTTTGCTAACTCACAGCGTAACATTACATTATGAGAAAGTGATGTTTCTAGTGCGAATGACCGGTTCATAGTTTTGGACGTTAAGACGTAATATTTAATAAATATTATGTCAGTTATGTTTGTCTATCTTCGGTGGTAACACTTGGCAGTTAGAACGTGTTCGTCATTAATATCGGAAGGAAAAAAAAAAAGATTATTGTACAACTCTAGCAGGTTTTAGTTCAGCATTAATATGTGAACGGTGTTGTTAGAGCAAAATCATTTATATTTATGACACATTAAGTTATCGTTTGGTGCTCGATAATAATTTGTAGAAGTAATTGGCAATATTTTTAAATTCTTTTTTTCAAACTTATGCAAAGCCATTTCCCCACTACAATGGAGGTGGTTTCGTTTGGTCCACATGTACATACAGATATAGGCTAACCAAGTGCTGCTGGCTGCTGAAATTCAGTATTTTCATTGGACAGTTACCGTTAATCCATGGCTTATCCTCTTTATCCGCTTTGGTTATCCGTAACGATGTTAATCAAAATTTATTGTGCATTTTTTTTTACCAGCCCCAAGAAACTTTCAGTGTTTCCAAGGAGAACAAAGTCAAAGTCAAAGTCAAAGTCAAACCATTTATTTCAAATAGGCACATAAAAGGCACTTTTGAACGTCAAAATTTACAAAAAAATAGAATTGATTCTAGTTGCCCCTTCCAAAAGGTAGTTTCGTATGGAGAAGAATGGGCAAGAAACTCCACCGGTACTCTTTTAAAAATGTTTTACAATATTTTGTTTGATTACATTAATTATATGATTATATGTGAAGACGATGCACCTAGAATAAAATTACTATACCATAATAGGTAAAACGAATTAAAAACTAAGCAATGAAAAATAACTTAATTATTAGATAGATACAAACATCATACAAGTATGTTTTTCTAAAAAAATAAAAAAATAAGTCAGTGTGAACGTTCCATAGATACTTCCTCTTCTGGGTCGCTTGAAGGGGCACTTGAGGGGGGCCTAGACAAGTGACAATCGCTTTCAAAGCATTTTGTATTGCTACAACGACTTTAAACAGGACTGACATAAGGTTTTTGGTAACTTATGTCTATCCAATACATTTTGACTTTTCCATCAACGGTAGTAATGACAGAATATCACTTTCTCTAGACCCTTTGGTCATTGCACAGCAAACAATCTTTCTACTACAAACAATATAAGAACCATTAATTTCTGTACACTTTTGCTGCCGCTGGGATTGGTGGAGATTGAAACATGTGTTCTTTCTTGATGTTTATTGTTCCGAGTACTGTGTAACATGGGTTAAAGTTTCTTACACACTCACGCGATATCGCGGGCGCGACAGGCACCGACAAAGACAATTCCTTTGTCGGTGCATGTCGCGCCCGCGATATCGCGTGTGTTTTTAAGAGCCTTAAAACATAAAACATTTGTACGATAGCCGCTATCTTAAAGTTTTTTTTTTATATGTGTAGCTCTTTTATATTTTGATAATCCCTATAGGTATCCTTACATCCTGTTCAAATATTCTTGCCATACCTAAATATTAAGATAATAGCTTTTACAGTTCTTCAGTTTAGAAGAACCTTGATTAAATATTATTACAACAAAAGACAAGCATTTTGTATTTATATATTTTTTGTTATTTTTTTATATGCACGTGTTTCTGTGACAAATAAATATATTTTTCTTTATTTCTTATTTAAATTACCAGCTAGAAGTACATCAAGACTGCAAAGGAGTATTATCTTAATAGTGCGCTTATCCCAGACAGACACAAATAGTGTTCACCCACAGGAGCGTCTTATCCACCCAAATCGAACGCTGTATATAAAACAGTCCGACGCTGGCGCTCACATTTCAGTGCAGTTCAGTGATCACAGCAGTGAACAGTGATAGTGTTTATTGGGTATGTAGTGCACTTGTTTATGTAATGTTAACTAAGTATATCGGTAAACAGAGCCGGTAACTCAGGTAATAGTCACTTTAAAATAAAAACACCCTAATGCAATCGGGTCAAAGGCAAAAAAGTATATCACTACTTGACGGAGGAATGTTTAATTATTAGGTACATATAATTATTTTACTTTAAGTAGGTACTTAGTTTTAAGAAGTAAAAAAAAAAATTGTGAAGAATGAAAACTGAAATCATTTTCACGGTTTTCACTGTCCATCCTGTGAAAGTGTGTGTGAAAAATGGTTGATCTCGAGTTTAAAGAAATGGAATTTAAATTTCAGGATTTTCGCCATTTAACCCGGGAATCGAACCTATTGGATTAACCTTTAACTTTGGACTGCCTATTTTTAATGTCACCCTGATAATAATTCTAAATTTGAAAAAGAGTTCAATATTACAAATGTCTTTTAAAGCACGGGCTGCACAAAATGTGACCTATTTTTAGTTTGGACTAGTTGTTACTAAAAAACCAATAGAAAATTCTAAATACCTACCCAACTTTTTATTAATTCAGAGTTACTTATCAAAATCTGGAAATCGTTTAAAAAACTCACGGGATTATTTCAGGATGACCTAAGTATTATGTTTAAATACTATGTAACATGGGACGAGCCTATTGCCATCAACCGGGAACAAGTCCAGACTCCGGGCTGCTACTTAGAAATTCCTAATGAAAAAACGTAATAACACTTTGCCCGACCTGGGAATCGAACCCACAACCTCATGTCCAGCGCTTGAGACCCACTAGACCAATGAAACAGTCTGAACAAAATCTGCTTGTTGAATTGTGTAGACGTGCTTGTGATAAAGAAAGCATTCAACACAATTGTGTCGACAAAATTAACCTGATGTTATTTAACTATCTTGCTTTAATTTGGGAAAGGAAAACTTTCGTTAGCGGCCTTGAAACAATAGCAAGTAATTAATACAAAATGCTATCTCTCATTTAACTACAAAAAAGTAGCTAGAAATATTTTCTTATCCAATTCGGTACATACAACGGTTTCTAAGGTTCCGTACCTAAAAGGTTGCCAAGGCTCCCCTATCCGTCCGTCTGTCACAGGGCTGTATCTTTTGAACCGTAATAGGTAGACAATTTCAAAGAGTGTATACTACTATGGGCAATTTAGCAACAAATCAAAGAAATAAAATTAAGTTAAAAATTAAGAAACGTGTTTTTGCGTTTCATATTGTGCGGTGGTATGGAATCCTTCGTGTCCGGGTCCGACTTGCACTCGGCGGCTTTTTAAATATCATTTAAAATATCCACCTTGAATGATGATCCTTAAAGACTGGATAATCTTTTCACCATCAAATTTTAATGCACCAACGGTCATCGGTCATCTGGGTTATTCAGCAAACTGCCAATTTTTCTGGCAACAGTTCGAATGTTATCCTGCAGTGATCTTCCCAGAATACTTAACTCCATGGATAGCTAAACATTACTATGATAAATGAAAATATTAGGTCTCTCAACTTTCATTTCCGCAGTAGGCATTTTAGCAAAATAACCATGACTTTGATTATACGAGTAAACGGAGATGGACAAATATAACCACACACGATTGACCGTTAATTGTCATCATGCTGCGACTGCCTATCTGACCTCCTCAACCCAGTTAACTTGATACCCTTTGGTCTGGGTTGGACTGGTTGTCAGACTTATTTTTGGGCTTATAACTACCCGTAATGATTGTCACAGATCTACGAATGACAGCCGCGACCAACGGCTTAACGTGCTTTCCGAGTCACTGAAAGGCCTCGATATGTAATGGTTGGTCACCCATCCACAATTCATCCAATTTTTTTGGAAGCCAGTCAACTTTCTGAGCTGTCTGTCTATTGAATCTGCTATTTGTGGACTGCTTATTGACTTGGCAAGAAGAGATTTGACATCAGATTAAAATGCTATCTTGTAGAGACCCGGAGTAAAATTATTGCTGGTGATATAATTCCGAGATGTGAGTGGAAACGCCGGGATCCAACAACCTAAAAGGACCTATAATAGTGACCTTATTAAAGATGTTCTTCAGAAAGGTCAGGTGCGTAGTACCCGCAACTGGCGTGCGTGTATGACCAGATGTATGAACGTAAATGGAGCGAAAACAGTATGCAATGATCGTAGTAGTTGGCTAAATTCTGTAAATTCTGCTTATGGGGGTAAGTAGAATTTGGGAAGTAGGGGTGAGTTTATGTATGTATGTATGTATAAATCCGAATTTCCGTTGAAATATGTAACATGACACAGATGTCTCAGCAGTACAGCAATCGGCTACATTTTCAAAAGTGGTGATTGTTTTCGTGGTCATATTTATGAACCATCTTTTATTTTGGGCTGCGTAAAAATAATTAGTGTAGGAGACGAACCGTAGCGCAGCATCCAACAGATCAGTTACTACTTCAAACGTCTCTCTTAAATTACATTAACTTGAATCTAGATTATAAAGATGGCTTGATCTAGACCTTGAGGCCAACCTCTCCACCTTGGAGAGCAGGCAACCGTGAACAATAGAAATAACCTTAGGATATATCCATAGGTTGGGTCTCTTCGTATAGTTTTAAATGTCTTCGCAATAGTTGCTCCTTCTAAAATCTCAGCATCAATTCTATTTTCTTGTAAATTTTGACGTTCATGACTTTGGCTTTTTCTTTGACTTTTAGCTGAAATACCTGTTGATAGTCTTTTGATTTCTAAATTCTTTACGCCGTAGAGCTGTTTAGTACACCCACATTTCGCCATTTAAGGGTTAAAAGTATCACGTAATAGGGCGTAAGCTAATTTCCATTAACCGAACAAAAATCTAAACTTCGAAGTTTAGATTTTTGTTCGGTTTTCCGTTAGGAATTTCCGGAGGAGAAATTCCTAACGGAAAACCTAACAAAAATCTTCCGTAAGGAATTCCTAACGGAAATCCCTATATTATAACATCCTATTCGACTTGAGCATTGAATCGAGGACGAATCAACCACTTGCAGCAGCCGCACTAAAGCAGTGGTTGCCCGCACTGAAAACGGCCGCGGAGTTTTAGGTTGTAGGCTCCAACCCAAGCAGGCCCTATATTGGAACACGGGCATGTCCTACAACCAAACATTTGAAGACATGTGATATTACCAATCTGCACTGTGCGCGCATGGTGTATTTTGGCCCACTCACTCTCACAGAGTGGAGGCCTCTGTCCCAGCAGTGGGAATATTATTATACTTCAGTTTGAACTAGTCTAGGCATGAAAAGTTGCCGCCTATCCTCTTGACAAAATCTGTTTTGCCCTAAACGACACCCACAAATTGCGCCTGGTAGCCTAATTATTTCCAACAAAGAAATCTACATCAATGCTAACTTAGTAAATCCATTAATTTAATCGATAGAGCTATCAAATACTTGACACATTAGTCGGCAAAAACGTCATTTAAAATATTACTTACAAACAAACACTTTTTTCCATCACTTTTTAAATAATGACAAATTACAGAAAACACTGTTCAAACATGCGATCCACAATTGAATAGTTATCGAATCAAGTCGTTTATGAACTGAGTCGGAATTAGAAAGTTCAGGAACAAAGTATCATCACGCTATTGTTGTTAGGAACGTGATATAACGTGATTAACATGAAGTTTGTAGCATGTGGGTTCAATTTCTGGATGACTACACCGTTCAAAGTGCATTTAAATAGGCTTCCATGTGTTAAAGTTTACGCCTGGTGCACCCTGGGCAGTCAGCCTCTCTACGTCGCTCTCCTGGGCAGTCAGCCTCTCTACGTCGCTGTCCTGGGCAGTCAGCCTCTCTACGTCGCTGTCTGGCTAATATTCTATGTACCTATTTGTACCACGGTTCAAATAAGTAGTTCCTGTTATATGACACGAGAGGAGAATGTTGTATTTTTGACAATAAGTGACTAACGTAAATTAATAAAAACCCAAGTTTTCGTATCCCATCCCCCTAAAAGAAGTAAGAAAATTGGGTCATTAAAATTATGAATAGATAATATCTACTTACCTCCACATTATAATATTATTTTTAATTCTAAATATCCTCTAAAACCAACAGAATAAGCATTACAAACCATGACCTGATAACTGAAAATTAATTGCCCATGTCATTGTCGCCATTACCTTACTTTTAGCCATAGAATTACAGAACATGCTAATAATTAGAAATAATGAATTCAATTTACATAATTATGAAATAATGTGTAAGAAATGTTATTTTCACTGATACTCGTATAATGACGGAAGACTTAAGTGTGCGGGCAGTTGCGAGGAAGTCTGTAAGTCTGAGAAATGTTATAAAAGTAGAATACTGACAGAGACTTCTTTTTCCGTTATAGGTCACGGCAAACAAATGCTTGGTATTTATTACTTTCCAAGGAACGAAAACAATTATGATAACCGTAAAGCTTCGGTTGCCTCGAAAAGCGGTTCCGACATATTATAACGGCCGTCATGAAAATCTGTAATTTTCACCAGTATTTGACATGAAGGTGTCAAAAAAAACTCTGTATTTAGACAGTCGTTGTTGGTGACCGTGCACCGCTTTTTTAGGAAGCCAACGCTTAAGTGACATTAATTTAAGAATGCGGGCACAGCTTTACATACCATCCGTATGCAATTTTCTAAAACACAAAACATAAGTACATAGTTACCTATGATGTGGGCGTCCGAGCAACAAAGTAAGTGGGGATTGAGTTCAGACTAGATTCGGTATCTTGAATTGTCAACTGTTATTAAATAAAAAAATAAAATAATGTTTATTTTGGATAAGCAACATCCATAAGGGTTAGTAAACAAAAAGATAACTTAAACCTATGTTAGTAAACTTATTTTCTATTTAGACACAAGGTTGTTGTTCAAAAAGCATCTTTGAACAACATCACCTAGCAAAGGAGAGTCGTACCTCCCCGCTATGGTCTTCAGGATGGAGTTGGAGCCTTCCCGCACAATGCAGAGCAAAGAGGCAGATTTCTTTCTGACGATGGCGTGGAAGCCATCGACGTGTGCTTGTGCAAACATACCTGATGCACTGCAGAAACGGGGCAGCCCCGTCAACATCCTAAACCCGTTGTTATATTGGACCCGTAGGGCGCTGACAGCCCGCTGAGTATAGTTGGTCCACAGGCTGCACGTGTAAAACACTTGGCAATATGCTTTAGAAAAGCGTTATTTCAACAGCCTTGCTACAGCGTGCAAACCTGCGGGCCAACATGTTACATCGGACTGCCAGCGCCCTACGTTCCCTCTCAATATCCACTTGGTCATTAAGGTCGTCGGTTACGTAATGCCCCAAGTACCGTACTTGAACTGGTACACTCGCAATATGTTATTCCCATTTAGTCCAATCGGGGGCACATACTCCGGACATTTAACACCGTCAGCCTTAAAGACCAAGAACTCGCTTTTTTTTTACATTATAAATTAGGCCATTCTCTCGAGCATAGCCCTCACAACAAACAAGCAGCTCTCTAAGCGCCCTAACCGTAGGGCTCAGCAGCACCATATCGTCAGCGTAGCTGATATTGTTGGCACTAACGTCATCAATGCGACATCCGATTTTCTTGCTGCTGAGCTCAACGATCAGATCGTTTATATAGAGGTTAAACAGTTTTGATGAAGTTATCCTCCTTGTCTCACCCCCCACTCTAGCCCGTACGACACAGAAAGCCCATCGGCCCATCTCACACGGTTCGTCTGGTTGTAATACCAATACTGGAAGATACGCACCAGCTCCGCTGGCACTTTTCTCTCCCGCAGCTTTTACCACATAACCTCGTACGACACAAGGTCAAAGGCACGGGAGAGATCTAAAAAGCAAGCATACACTGGTGTTCGACGTTTCGTATAATATTGCACCGTATGTTTGAGGCCGAGAATCGCACTTTCAGTGCTAAGATCATTACGAAACCCAAACTGTGCGTCGTGTAATTTTAAAAAGCTATCTAACCGTGCGTCCAGCTGACTGTCAAGTACCTTCGCGACAATAGTAGCTAGGGAGATGGGTCGATAGTTACACTTATAAGCAACGTCACCAGTTTTATTCTTAACAATAGGCACGACAATAGTTCGCATAAGATCACAGGGAAGCTAGGAGTGACACATACATAGCGAGTAAAACATAGCGAGCACTCGTGCTATGTTAGGATGCTGCAAATGCTCAATGCTTAAACCATCGTGACCCGCGGACTTCCGTCTCGTCATTTTCTTAATGGTGCTAGACACCTGCTTGGCCGAAAAGCGAACCAGATCAGAATCACGACAGCATCCGTCATCGAGCACTCGCAGCGATGAGACCAGCGGTGACTCCACTTTAAAGTGGTCCATAAACACGTTGGCGATGACGTCCGGCTGATCAGCACCACCGACACTCACTGGAAGGCCAGGCTTATTATCAAACTTTTTGGTAGCCTTCCAGAACTTGTGAAAATTATTAGCTTTGCGGAGAGAAACTACAATATCAAGCTTAATTTGTTCTTGATGAGATTATTAAGGATCAAAAAAATATTCAAAAACTGGCACATTTTTTTTTATCAGACATTTGAAGTTGAAACTCTGAAAAAGCTTGATTTGAGAAAAACTATAATGAACTGTAGTGAACATTAATAAAAATCGCGAAATGCATTTTTGTCACCCAACTTTACAAAGCTGCGTACCTCTCTCGTATAACTCGGAAACTAAACCCTTTTTGTTTGGACGCCCACAGTTAACCGACTTCCAAAAAGGCAAGGTTATGTTCATCTGTATATTTTTTTTTTTTTTTGGATTTATGTTCATCGATTTCTCCGTCAATTGTGGACCAATTTTGAAAATTATTTTTTTCCAATAACTCAAAATAGCGTTACGTTGGGCTGGAGTTGCTCGAGATATTACCTAAAAGATGTCAAAATGCTTTTGTTTTTTTTTGGTATAAGATACGAAACGATACTACAAACTGTTTGACAGTTCGGTTAAAGCGGACAAACGCGCAAAAACGCAAAACAAACAAACATGCTTAAAATCTAGATGATGTAGACGATCTGCCATCTTTCCCAGGACATTGCGACATCAAAACGAATCCGATAAGTGGACCAAGAAGACTCTGTCATGTTTCATTTATTCTCATCATTAGAAAGGATTGCAGGAAATTATGAGATCGGCACAGTGGGTCAGATACATGGTCGGATAACAGAATCTACTTGAATTAAATAACATTCAACACAACTTCAAACATAATAAAACAATGTAGAAACAGTTTAAGAGGTCGGTGGTTTCAGCTTCCGATTTGGACTACTTAGATACATTTTTTTTTCATTTTGGGTGGAGTTAGTCGTCCAAAATAGTAGATCCTTAAACCTACTTTAAATCTATTAACTACTACTGATTATTATAACGTAATTTTTAGGGTTCCGTACCCAAAGGGTAAAACGGGAACCCTATTACTAAGGCTCCGCCGTCTGTCTGTCTGTCTGTCTGTCCGTCTGACACCAGGCTGTATCTCATGAACCGTGATAGTTAGACAGTTGAAATTTTCACAGGTGATGTATTTCTGTTGCCGCTATAGCAACAAATACTAAAAACCAGAAGAACATAAATTTTGCTCTTTTTTGCTTGATATTAATAACGGCAACAGGTAGACGCTTGAAATATTCACAGAATATTTAGTTATATATTCACTTATATAAAATAAAACAAATATTTAAGGGGGGCTCCCATACAACAAACGTGATTTTGTTGCCTTTTTTATAGATATTGGTACGGAACCCTTCGTGCACGAGTCAGACTCGCACTTGGCCGGTTTTTTTGTTAATTTTTATCTTAGCATATGAGAGGTGTAGAAACCCTTAGGATATTTTGCCGTCAATGTCATCCTTTAACGAGTTCAAAACCGTCGTTTTTCGTCAGGTGATCAAAGCAGGTCAGAGAGGGTTCAAGAAGTGAGGCAAGGATTAGGCTTATCACTGATGATAACGTACCTACTTTACATACCCACCAGAAGTAACAATTAAGACGGCTTGTCAAAAAACTTTAAATTTCTCATGATAGTTGAATACAATTCAAGGGCTGCCTCTGCCGATGTCGAAACAAATAAACTAAAACCCACAATTTCGTGCTCTTCGCCATTAACTATTAACCCATTGTGAGTAGCATCATGCGAAAACTTTTGGAACACAATTACAAAACCGAATTGTTTACGTTCTAACAAGATGGTTGCAATATTTTAGACCTGTGAGAATATTTTGAAATGTTAAACATTGTAATTTTATCTTGGTAGACATCTTTTTTTTAGTGTTGGGGTGGTAAAAGAATTGTGATATGGTGTGCGTAATTTGTTATGTATCTTTGTTGCTGTTATAAACTCGTGACCAGGAGGAGAGTAAGGTTTTGCAATTGTCTGAGAAAAGTCTCTGAAGGCAGAACTACCAAGTAGTAGGGAAATATCCTCTTTGAAATGGAAGCACCTTACCAACATATCTATGTATTTTTTGTTCTGAAAAGTATTCGGTTCGATTTGAAGGCTGCTGGTAAAATCTCAGGTATTTTGAGACGTTACAAAGTCGGTCCCATTCCCGGACCGGCCGGGCGGCCGTGTGTTTGGGTTTTCCATCTGGAACTTCTCAGTAGCAGCCTGGAGTCTGGATTTGTGCCCGGTTGATGGCAATAGGCTCGCCCCCTGTTACATGGGAGTTAAACATAACTGGCGAAATGAGCGTGTACTATAGGTAGATACACCTCTACCCAACCCTTCGGGGAATACAGGCGTGATATTATGTACAAAGTCAGTAACGCATTAGGAATCCCCTTTGTATTAAGGTGTATATTGACGGCATAGCTTCTAAGCATGAGGTGGCCTGTCCTAACATTTGATTGGGTTTTCCAAAGGTTTAATGTCTGTCAGACACTTTTTATTATGATTTTTGCGCCAAATGAACGTAAAATTTCGGGTATTATGCATACATAAGCCGTACTTGCTTACTGGATAATTACACTATCTACTAACCTATTTTAGTATAGTTTAGTAAATGCACAATGTTGTAGCTAAATAACAATTTTATTTCTAAGCAAATAAATTATATTACTATTTTTCTATTTCCATGCGAGATGATCTCATTGAACTTAAAATATGTTATCCAACACTGTTGTTGCATTTAACTTTTAGCTAAATTAAAATGAAGTAATTGTCCTCACCAATAATTAAGACACTGAAACCCACCATACATTCTACTTATTATTCCTACTCGTATACAAATCTGCGCACAGATCTATGTGTATGGAATCTAATTAATGTCTCATAAGGTGAAATATAACATTGTTACATGATCTATCTCGTTAGCCAACTTGTGGTCGCGGGTTCCTTTCCTGAGTTGAGCAATCGTTGCTAATATACTAGTTGGTATTGTTTCTCATGAAATGGGGTAAACAGGGTTATCGTTTGTTTTTCTATGTTATCCAATCTATCTGAACTTCTAAACTAATATTATAAAGAGGTAATAATTGTTTTTTTGTTTATTATTTCACTGATAGAAACTAACACTATTGTTGAGTGCCAAAGCATAATGTTTTCTGATAAAGAACGCAGACAAAGTCGCGGGCACAAGCTAGTTCTATATTATTACAGTAGTAATTTTGTTTTTATTGTATGTTTGTCTTTCTATTTATCTCCTTCTATAAAAATGTTGCTATAATGAGAGAAAGGGCTGGAAAAACTTTAATGGTCATTAGTTTGATTGCTGGATAGAACAGCTGGTACCTAGCATTAGAAATATTTTAAAGTCGTAGGGCTCTACGAGTACGACTGTGAGGGGCTCGTGGCTAAGTAACAGCCGCATGGGTCTATCGACCGAGGTTAAGCTACGGCTGCCGAGGTCGGTCTGTGGATGAGTGGACCATTCATTTCATACCCAGACCCCTCCGCGCCTCGGAAAGCACGTTAAGTCGTTGGTCCCGGCTGTCATTCGTTGATCTTTGACAGTTGTTACGGGTAGTCAGAAGCCCGAAAGTCTGACAACTAGTCTTATCAAGGGGTATAAGTGTTACCTAGCGATGGGTTATGTAGGTCAGATATGCAGTCACTCCATGTAAAATAATGGTACGTCAGCTACATCCGGTTAGACTAGAAGCCGACCCCGACAGACTTGGGAAAAGGCAGGCAGATGATGAGTAGAGCTCATTCTCTAGTAAGTCGTTTAGTCGCCTTTTATGACACCCGCGGGAAGGAACTCAGAAAACTAGAAACTTTACCTATATTCAAACACAATGTGAATTGTTACTGAATAAATAAATTGGAAATACGTGCTGTGGAAATGCGTTACTTGCGAAGCATGTTTGGTGCGACTATATGTGATAGCCTGAAACATTATGTGATATGGCAACGGTGTGGTTTAAAAGAAGATATAGTGATTAAAATTTAAAAGAGTATGCTTAGATGGTTTGATCATGTTGAGGGGATGAGTGAAAGGCGACTAACAAGGTATTTACAATGCGGATGTGAGTGCAAAAGCCGGGAGGGGAGGCCCTAGGAGGACATAATATAGTGACTTAATTGGTGATGTTTTTCAGAAAGATCAGGTGCGTAGTACCTAGTAGTATGACCAGACGTATGAACGTAGGCGAAGCAAAAGGAGTATGAAATGAATTGAAATCGTTTATTCTGTAAATAGGATATCGGAATCACTTTTACACGTCATATTAAAAAGTAAAAAATAAGCTATATGTAGTCGACATTTCTTATATATACATATCATATGTAAGGCACGTAGCAGATGGCGCTCTAAAGTTTCTGCCCACCCCCATGGGAAGAAGGCGTGAGTTTATGTATGGAAGAATGTATGTAAATAAATTGAATTGAATTGACCACACCTTTCTGATACAACTGTTTTCACACACGTTTTGACAATTAAAGCCACAAACAGAATTATGACTGACACCTGTAAAGTCAATTATAAAGTCGGAACAATGTGTCCAACAAATCAGACGGACAAAAAGTCGTATGTATGTGGAAGACAGAAAAACCGTATTGCTTATAATTGTAATGATATTGAGTTTTTGTGAGCGTGGGAAAGTATGTGGCGCTTGGTGGATAGTGGTAGGAATGTAGGTAGGGGGTTTGATTCCTGGGTCAGGTAAAAGTGGAAAAGTACACGAGTTGGAAATAAAATCAGAGATTTATAGTATCCAAAACCAGAAGGGAAGTAAGTATCTATCTGTGCTGTGTATGGGGTATCTAAAGGAAGTTTGTATTTTTTGTTTCCAAAAAATAAAAATACCGGCCAGGTGCGTGTCGGACCACGCACAATCAAGGGTTCCGTAGTTCGGGTGAATTTATCCCTAAAACAAACTTAACATTGTAGTTGAAAAACATGTTCTCCCATACATCGATATACACCACGGTCAATTCTCCAACTGAAAATTTAAATTTGTAATCGCAAAAAAGTTTTTTTTCTATGTGATAAAACTACAAATTAACAATTTTCGGACTTTTTCCTTTACTTGTGCTGTGAGACCTTGCTTCTTGCCAAATTTCATGATTCTAGGTCAACGGGAAGTACCCTATAGGTTTTGATTTATTTGCGAGTATCGAAATATGTCGCAATAATGTCGCTTATATCGCCGTATTTTTTTATTGCGGTGACTTAGAAGCTTTATTTTTTTAGAGCTTCAAGGGAACATAGATCTACGTACTTGATATTAATTTCAACTTGATACCTCCACGCGTTCCTGAGAAAAAGGCTCTTGACAGACTGACAGACAGACAGACGGACAACGAAGTGATCCTATAAGGGTTCCGTTTTTTCCTTTTGAGGTACAAAACCCTTAAAACAACTGACATTCATATAAAACACTACAAAGTGAAAAATAAATTTAATTTCGGAAGTTGGTGGCGAGAAACTAAAATACGAGGTATTCCACTAAGAGCACTGATTTCAACAAATCTAAAGACACCGAAGTCGATTGTTTTTTTATTTGTAAAAAGTTTTTACTTTTCACTTTTTAGTGGGTCAGTTTTTTATTTATCTAAGCTACAATAGCCGGGGTCCCTATGTTGTTTCGAACGCCGCTGTTGCGACACACGCTGTTGCGAATTATTTTTCCACTGCCTCACAGGTTCGAAAGCTCACGGACTCGAATGAAGTAGTCGCGAAAGACGCTGTTTCGAAAAACATTTTCACTGCCTCATACGCTCGAATGCTTGTGATTTCGATTTATTTAGTCATAAAGTGTACAGAAAAGTATTTAATCATTTGGGTTAGGTTAAGTTAGAACAGTGACCATTAACGCGCGAAGGCGAGCGAGCGAAGCGAGCGTGCCGCGGGAGCGGCCGCCGAGCGCCAGGTCCCCTCTATTGTTGGTAAATTCAGTTACCAAAACAAAAACTCTTCATCAATATCCAATTTAACTAAATTACTATACGTTATATTAAATGATGATGTTGACACCGAATTTGTTGATTTTATTTAATTACTGCTTAAATACTTTTCTGTACACTTTATGACTAAATAAATCGAAATCACAAGCATTCGAGCGTATGAGGCAGTGAAAATGTTTTTCGAAACAGCGTCTTTCGCGACTACTTCATTCGAGTCCATGAGCTTTCGAACCTGTGAGGCAGTGGAAAAATAATTCGCAACAGCGTGTGTCGCAACAGCGGCGTTCGAAACAACATAGGGGACCCACAATAGCCTAATGTCAACTGCTCATCACCTTTTACAAAATATTGCTTTTCCCGATGCAGGAATTAATTGTTGAGGAGTTGTCCACAATTACCGGAGAATCGGTGAACATATATATATAAATAAAAAACATACAGATGAACACAATTATGACCTCCTCCTTTTTGAAAGTCGGTTAAAAAGTAGTATGAAGGATCTGCTTGGGCCAAAATCACACTGCATTGGTACAGTGCGATTTATGATTGTCCTTTATGCCTACCTACCAACAGTTAACTTAGACACCACTGAAAACAAGTGTCATAATGGTCGCGAAAAACGTCATGAAAATAATTGTCTGTCTAATGTGCGGTCTCTGTGAGAAAATGCCTATGACATGCTGTGGGACACTTACAGCTTAATTTATTATTTGCTAACATACAGTTTATTACATTATGACTTCATCCCATCAAATCCTGTGCCTTCTTAAACTTAAATGCAAGAGGAATTTACTCTTCACGTAAAACGAAAATGTTAATTAACTTACGTCATTAAATTATCTCCAGACACGAATACAATTAAATAGGATCACAATTGCAACAATTAAAATTGTGTAAGTTTCATTTTATGGAGTAGTCGTCCTTACATTTTGAAATACAAGCCTTTCCTTTGGACCTCCTTGTGAAACAGTAATTATAAAACACTATAGCTACCCGGCGCGACTTTGTTCGCGTGGTATCCTACCCCTACATCCCTACCCTCCCCCTACCCTACTCCTACCATGCCCTACCTTCGCGGGCGTATGCAGAAAAACTCACCAAAGTTTTATCAAAATCGGTCCAGCCCTTTCGGAGGACAACCAAACTAACATTGTTTTTTATTTATGTAGAAGATGACAGAGATGACAGACAGATAGATAGATTTTAGTTTTTGTCTCTGAAATGGCAACAGCAAAAAAAACCTATGTATGCATTTATGGAGCCAGTGCTACAGCTGCCCCCGAGTTCGTCGGCGTGTATTTTGTATCTCATATTTTTTTATAAAAATATCCAGGATGTAAAGTAGCCTTTGTCCTTATCTAGGCTCCAGAGCTCCTATCTGTCAAACATAACGATCGGTTCAGTGGTTTAGGAGTTAAAAGGTAACAGACAGACAGACAGACAGTGTTACTTGTGCATCTATAATATGAGTATGGATTCTGGCGAAATACATAAGCCGTCTCCCAAACTTAAGTTCTAAACAATTAATTCCAAAATATTAAAAATATTTTTTGTATGAAAGAAAGAAAGAAAAGAAAGAAAATACGTTTATTTTGCGTTTAAGAGTGAAAATTAACAGAAAAAAATAATGTCAGGTACAGTAATTAAGGTTTCGTACCCGAAGGGTGCCAAACGGAACCCTATTACTAAGCCTCCGCTGTCCATCCTTCCGTCTGTCTGTCAGCGGTGTCTCTCATGAAACGTAATACGTATACAGTTGAAATTTTCACAGATTATGTATTTATTATATTTCTATTGCCGATATAACAAAAAATAATAATAATTAAATAAAGTTAATAATAAAGAATACAAGAAACGTGCTTTTTCGGCGCTTTTTGTTCGATTTTAATACGGTACGGAACTCTTCGTAGTCTTTATACGCACTATGCCTCCGTTGACCCCTAGTCATTAAAAATTGTATCATCAAATAAAACGAAAAGTATGTCACAGTGTTATAGGTCAGTGGTTGACCTTGTTGGTGCAATCATATTGTTTTAATAACAAGATAACTATCTCTCCCACATTGTTAGCAAAACAGGCTTTACAATAATTATGTGCCTATCTGCACATATTGTTATCCCTTTTGAATCGGCATATAAAATCATACTTAGACTGCGAATCAGCACTTTTTGGAGGTCAAACATGACGCCCACAGTTCAAAACTTCAGCCTGTTACTCAAACTCAAAGCATTTATTTCAATTAAACCATTTACAGGCACTTTTGAATTGTCAAGGAGTCGGTCAGTTAGAAATATGAAGCTAGTTGCCCATTCCAAAGCCTAGTAGGTACAAATGTAGAAGAACGAACAACAATTTTTTTTTTTTCAATTAAAAGATCACTTACCTTTCCTCTCAACTGTGAATATTTTTATATATATATGTTTGTATTTATATGCTTTATGTATTTATTTAGGTCTATGTAAGTTTTTTGCACGTGTGTACGTGTACGTATACGTGTGTAAATTTTATATGTATATGGTATAGTATAGGTACATTTAACATTTTAGTTTAAGACTTCGCATATTCATATTTTTCTCTTCTTGTTCTCACACACTATGGTCTACATTTCTTTTTCATTTCTCCTTTCGCAGGTCTGCTGGAAGAAATTTCTTATGAAATAAGCAGAACCTTTGTACTAATATTATAATTATGTCGTATCTCTCTGTATTTTACTGTGTGTACATAAATAATAAAATAAATAAACAAATAAAGCATTCTGATTCTGATTCTAAACGGGCAAGAAACTACATCGACACTCTTTTAAATAATGATACAAAAATATTGTTACATCTTTAGTGTTGAATTTACAACTAAATGTGAGGACGATTTATCAAAAAACAAACAGCAAATAGAAACACCAAAAAAACTATTTTAACACAGCCCAGAAACCACTGCCTCAATTGAGACTTGTAACCCAGATCTGTGCCTACCCCCCACTTTTAATAATATAGCGTATAGCCGATTTACAGCTAAAACCGTAGCCAATACCAATAAACAATTATATCTGTGTGAATTATAAGAAAAACTGCAACAATGTACTACATAGTTACAAACCAGTCGAAGAAACGAAAATATTTGATTACAATTGTAATTACCTCGCCATTACACATTGTCGCCAGTTATTATGCAAAATTATTTATGTGAAATTGTACTGGAGGCTGTGAAACTGCATAGCTATGTGCAGAAAGGTACCTACACACTTGACATTTTGGCCTGTAAATGTTCCCACTTCAGGGTAAAAACGAGCATTGATCCAACACATAGAGCTCACATTTTTTCCATATTTAAACTAGCTTTTTAAATCTAAACACACATACATAAACTCATGTCTTTCCCATGGGAGTAGACAGAAACTGTGGAACACCACCTACTACGATCCTAACTGAACCGCCACGCTCGGGTCGGTGACGCAGAATCGGGTCCATACTCAGCTCCAGTCAGTCGGTGACGCAGAATCGGGTCCATACTCAGCTCCAGTCAGTCGGTGACGCAGAATCGGGTCCATACTCAGCTCCAGTCAGTCGGTGACGCAGAATCGGGTCCATACTCAGCTCCAGTCAGTCGGTGACGCTGAATCGCGAATACTCGGCTCCAGTCGTAAGTTTTCACTTCTCTCTTGTGGTCATAAACACACACCCTCTTTTTAAGGTTCCGTAGTCAACAAGGAACCCTTATAGTTTCGCCATGTCCGGCTGTCAGTCTGTCTGTCCCCGGCTTAGCTCAGAGACTCTTAGTACTAGAAAGCTGTAATTTGGCGTGGGTATTAATATTAATCACGCCAGCCGACTAAGTGCTAAAATAAAATCTTCAAAAATTCACCTTGAAGAAATCTTTTTTTTGACGTACTTCTCTTGCACGTAAAGTGGCGATAGTATTTTTTTCGCGTCTAGCTCATGGTGTGGGCTATCGTTGGATAGGCCGTTCAAAAATATTGCAGGTCTGTGAAAATCATTTTTAGATTCAGGGATTCGTTTGCATAATATTAAGCTTTAAAGTGCTGTTTTTTGTTAAAGGCAGGGGGTCAGTCCCCGGGGGGTCAGGTCCCTGTCAGCGAAATGGCTGTTTTTGGATATGTGAAAAAATTCATGGCAGTAGTAAATGTAACGAAATAAAAAGGAAAACTATCACAGCTAAGTGAGCTTTACAAGTTAACGAGTAATAGTCGATCAATTTGCAGTTGGCGAATTGACCGTGACGATTTAAGATGTATGGGAGAAGATGATTGTCAACTACAATGTTATGTTTGTTTTGAGATAAATTCGTCGTAACTATGGAACCCTTCATTGTGAGTGGTCCGACACGTACTTAGCCGGATTTCTATTTCGGGCTCGTCCTTAAAATTACCTTATGAAAAAACCCAATGAAACCTTGCCTGACCTGTACATCGAACCCAGGACACATGATAAAAATAATTTATGTTTTTCTATTGTTTCAGGTTTGAGCCGAACCCACACAGTTGCAGCGAAAATGACACAACAAAAACGACTGTGCGGAATCAGTCTGGGTTCCGTTGGAGTTCTAACAGTATTATTTTATTTGATTGACCGGTCATTAGCTGTGAGTAATTTACAATAATTGTAACTGTTTTCTAACATTTAAGAAAAAGTTTGGAACGAAAATCAACACAAAATTGTCAAAAGCGTGTAAATTGCTATGGCCGTTTGGGGTAGACGTATTCTTGAGTGGAGACCGCGCATCGGTGAACGTAAAGTAGGACGCTCGCAGGCTAGCTGGAGCGACAATACGAGCTGGTGGCTGCTGGATGAGAGTTGCCAAGGCATGCAATAGGAGAGCCCTATGTCCAGCAGCGAACTGCTGTAGGCGGTGATGATGAAACTGCTACTGCTGAAATAATTGAGGTTCTATATTATTAACACTTAGCACGTAGATAATCTAACAATTATCAGATTAGCATCGATAAAAAGTTTAATTGACTCAATAAAGAGCTTATTAAATTGTCATTAGTAGATAAGTAATTTAGTATTAGACAATGCAATAATTATTATTGATGAGCTGATAAAATTGACACAAGATTTATTTTAAGCCTGCTAAAGGTGGAAACTAGTACCTGGGCATCTTCTAATAATGCATACTCAAATGAACTAACAAACATCGCGTCTGTAGTCCCCGAATGGTTAGGCAGAGGTGTACCTATAGTACACCTACATTTCGCCAGTTACGTTGAAGTCCCATGTTAGGGGGCGAGCCTATTGCCACCAACCGGGAGTAAATCCAGACTCCGAGCTGCTACTGACCAATTCTAGATTGAGAAACCCAATAACACTTTGCCCGACCCGAGCATCAAACCCCGCAGTACCTCAAGCTCAGCAGTAGCGCTGGTGAGCACTAAACCAACGAGGCAGGCAGATAAAAAATGTATAAAATAATATATGCGGTTTAGTGGAGCATTCTAGCATGAAAAGATTGAGTAAATATGGTACATATTCAGCTGCGCTCCGCGGTTTCACCCGTATAAGTCTCGATCCCGTGGGAATATTGGGATAAATTATTCTATCTCCTCATTCAGGTCATGGTCTACCCATGTGCCAATTTCATGCAAATCCGTTGAGCCGTATTAGCGTGAAAGCGTAAACAACAAACAAACTCACTTTAGTTAGGCTAGGAAGGATAGGATAGGATAGGATAGGATAGACAGGATAGAATAGGATAGGAAGGATAGAACAGGATAGTGGTTCCTCATAGACTACCTTATCAGGGAAACTGAGGAAATAGAGTTGGTAGTCCAACTCTATTTCCGTTATCATGTATTGCTGTATTTTTATCTGAAAGGGGCTGCAATGCTTGTAGTACATGCACTGTATATTGTGCACGCAATGACACGGGCACATGAGACACTTGAATCATATCTCAAGACTCACATAGTCAACAACCACATGGACAGTCTTGCTTTAGGCGGTCGCTATCTTTTGATTTTTCCTTTGAGTTGACAAACCTTTCTCTACTGCTGAAGCTACGGTCTTAGATAAGCGGTGACCGCCACATAGCGTCCGCAATTTACCGGCGAATGACGTCACTACAACATTATTTATGAAAATAAGTTGGTGTAAACACACCAACAACTTTACGATGTCAAAAAACGCTCTCTAGGGAAACCCTTATAGAGCGTTTTTTGACACCGTAAAGTCAAACCCCACTGTCATCTTTGTCATGTCAGCCTTCACTGCGGCCGTCATGTGGAGCTTTAGTCTTTTAATAGTAAATTGGTGTGACAACTTTTTATAAGTTTCTTGAAAATATCTAGTGCTAATGTAATGAAAAAGTTTTTAGTTAAATCGTTTCTAAGTATATTATATCTCTGATTTTAAATTGGTTTTCCTTCCTACGCTTTCAGTATTGCTGGTTCCTCAACTACACTGAATGCGTGCCTCACATTCGTGTCAGTACTCAATAAATGACAGATTAATTCTACGAACAATAAAACCTAAGTCGTCTCTATTCATAAATGCCTGTTAATAGACTTAGTAAACACGATTATAAAAGCTAAGCATTCGATTATACCTCAATACACGTTAACCTGCTTCCCTGGATTGAAATGTTTTTAGGGTTCCGTGGTAAAATGTTGTATATTAGGTTCCTTTCGTTAGTTAGGTACTTTATTTATCCTGTCACACGTTTGCCGCAGAAACTGTTCTTATATTCTGTTAACACTTTGCGAGTCAGTAAATGCTCCCAGACGTAATAACAATAAAACTTCTATTGTGTCTCCTTCAGTTTCCTACAACCGATTAATTTTACAGTTTTTTTATCTAACGAAGCTTTACTTGTGGTAATCAAGTGTACAAATACGCTGTAAATGTATGCGTGAAGACGTGTAGCGTCAGCAGTTCAGCACATAACACACACGCCCACTCTCACACGCACACACTTTGGCTTCGCCCGTGTCCCGGACGGTACCGAGAGCTCCTGTACTTACACACTCATTCACTGCGTGTTTGTACACTTGGTTACCACAAGTAAAGCGCGCGTCGCTTCATGAGATAAAAATATGTACGAGATTCTTTCGAAGATCTAAAGAGAAAAACTTTTTTCTTTCCAATATTTTTTGTTGTAAAAGATTTAATATTTTAACTTTAATGATAACTGATAACATATAATAACATGATCGAGTTCATTGATTTATCAACCATTTTAATAGTATCGAAGTTTATGAAAGGCCTTTGATAGAAAATCTCTACGGCACCCATCCTAGAGACTTGATTTGACATTTTAATTATTTTCCTATTCGAACGTAACAAAACTGTTACGTCATAATTTCTTACCTCTTCCCCAAAACTATGTGGAAATGAAGTACATTATAAAATCGCATGTCACACGACAGAGCGCGACCAACAGTCGTGGCGTGTGTAAGAATCACGCGACACGAGTCATATTATTAATTCAAAACTTTGATCAACTAAGTAGGTATAATTAGATAGTAATTATTGTATGTTTTATTGTTTAATTCACCCGTCATTAGGTAGATTATCTACTAGGAACATCAGATTAGTGGCTTTTGTTTGATACACATGTCGCCTTTTTTTGTTGAGTGGTAATATTAATTTTTCATTCCTGTTTGTAGGAGTAGGCAGCTCAGTCTACATGTCACATCATCATCTGCTTAGCCTGTTCCCAACTATGTTAGGGTCGGCTTCCAGTCTAACCGGATGTAACTGAATACCAGTATTTTACATAGAGCAACAGTAACTGCCTATCTGACCTCCACAACCCAGTTACTAGGTAATACGATACCCCTTGGTCAGATTGGTTGTCAGACTTTTGGGGCTTCTGACTACCCATAACGATTGTCAAAGATCTACAAATGAGAGCCGAGACTAAGAGCTTAACGTGCTTTCCAAGGCAAGGAGGGGTACGTGATGGATGGTCATCCATCCCCTGACCGACCTCGGCAAGCATTGCTTAACCTTGAAGATCGACCCGTGCGGCTGTTGTTATTTAGCCATTACCACCCACAGTCCTCCTGTCTGTAACACCATATTTATTTACTTACGACAATAAACATAATTATTTAGGTAGGTACTGCTAAATTCGGCTGATCTACTATTTGTTCACAAAATTCTGGTAAGGTCCTGTATTGAGTAACCCTGATTCGCTCTTGACCTTTTTTACTATAATATTGTCCTCATAGCTTTCGGAGTATATTTTAGCAGTAGGTAGACATCTTGGATAACAATTAAAACTGAAAACAAAAACCATGGCTCCATGATTATGTTGAAAAAATGTTTCAATCGTTGAATTCTCAAAATGGTAGCGAACTTTATTAGGAGTGTGATACGCAAATTGGCTGCTGAGGCCTAATCTGAAAGTTAGGGCTGTATCTCACTAGGAAACCAGTGGCGGCGCAACTATGGTCGGTCGCACTGCCAAAAAAATTATGGTAGGTTGTGCAACCGACCGGACGCCTGGTGAGATACCACCATAGATAAAGCTGAGTATATTTTGCTGGCAGTGTGACCATGGTTGCGCCTCCATGGGGTCCCAGTACCCATTTTATGGTCTTCAAAATGCTAAAACCTAACAACTTAAAAAGATAAATAAGACCGCCGCTCCTTCCACTCACATTCGTGTGTAACATTGTAACGTCTTATCACTACAGTACTTCGCGTTACACTTTCTTTCCTTATACTTTGTTAGTTCAAGCGGTGCATACTTGAATTAATTAGTTGATCTAGTCAACACTTACAATACGAATAATAAGGTGATGCTTCTTTTAAAAATGTCATTAATACCAGTGGATTACAAGGTATGTACGCCTGTCTGCTATCAACATATTTCGTTGCCCATAATGTACCTAACAGAGAATCTGTACATATTCCCTGAAGAGCTTGTACGCGGTGGTGCATATCTGTTAATTCAAATTTCGCCATTTGTGTCCTATGTAATATAAAATTTGGGCGAGACTGTTGCCACTAACTGGTCCTAAATGCAATCCTAATGTCAAGACTGACAGACCTGGAGATGACCCCTGATGAGACTCAGCACACGTTTGCGATAACTAGATCATCGAAAGCGTTCCTATTATTTGTTGCCTATCATTATCCTCAGCAGCCTACAGCAGTCCACTGCTGCACATAGGTGTCTCAATTGCAATTGCTATTATTTGTTGCCTATCATTATCCTCAGCAGCCTACAGCAGTCCACTGCTGCACATAGGTGTCTCAATTGCAATTGCTATTATTTGTTGCCTATCATTATCCTCAGCAGCCTACAGCAGTCCACTGCTGCACATAGGTGTCTCAATTGCAATTGCTATTATTTGTTGCCTATCATTATCCTCAGCAGCCTACAGCAGTCCACTGCTGCACATAGGTGTCTCAATTGCAATTGCTATTATTTGTTGCCTATCATTATCCTCAGCAGCCGACAGCAGTCCACTGCTGCACATAGGTGTCTCAATTGCAATTGCTATTCAACTTGATCCTCGGCAACTCTCAGCCAACTGCCACCAGCCGGCGTGGAAAGATCATCGCTCCACCTAGCCTGAGGGCTTCCTAATGTCATAAAACATATCCTATGGCACTCGGCAATAATGTAGCTTATTATCAGTGAAAGAGTTTCTGTAAACAATTTTACCTCCTATATAATAAGTTTGGATAATGAGTTTAATTTATTTATCTTTTTAGTCGCTAGACGGCTACATACCTGGAGAAGACTACCCGGTATTCACAGAAGTACCCAAAGGTTTGTCATTTACATGCGATGACAAAATACCCGGGTACTATGCTGACCCAGAAACTATGTGCCAAGTAAGTACAGTTCCTTATCTCGTATCGACACGAGTTGACTGAAAATAACTCGTGTCATTGTAAAAAGCAGTTGTCATTTTACTTATTTAAAAAGCAGTTGTCATTTTATTTAATTATATTACTTAACGTTCTTTAGCAACCTTATAAGGATTGTTACAATAAAAATAATTGAAATGCCTAATCAAAACGTCAATGCAATGTGTTTTGTAACTTTAAATGTTTGCTATAGAGATATTGGAAGGATATTTTTCTTTCTTTTTTCAAACCATAAAGTGATCTTGAAATAGGTCATCTTACTCTTCTTTTTGAGTCAATGATACGTTTTAGAAAAGGTGGACACGACACGAGTAGCGACACTGTGCGGTGTTGTCCAGAACATGGCCCGCTTGCTGGAATGTCCGAAGTCACCCGCACCTTTGAGGATGTAATGAACGCCACTGACGATTTATTTGAAGTAGATTTAGAGATTTTACTTATAGATCTGACTTATAAATCAATCTATCATAAATAAATAAAGCCTCAAGAAGTGAGCCATATCTTTAGATCTTTCCCCTACTCAAATACTCATAGCATCATGTCTCTTTCTTACAGGTTTGGCACTGGTGTGTCCCTAGTATCGGAGGCAACCTGATGTACTCCTTTGTTTGCGGAGCTGGCACCGTCTTCAACCAGAGGACCAGGGTCTGTGACTGGTTCTTCAAGGTAAACCAAATCTTCACTGTTATTTGATGAAAGAAACCATCGCGAGCTCTGAGGAAACTTTCACTGAGTGATCTGAAATTGCAAACATGCAGTGAACAGGCGTTTGTGCTTCTTCTCTGTACCATGAAACGAGGGTTTGATCTTGTATGACGTTGACTACACAATCCCACTGCCACTGCCTCGTTGGAGTAGTGCTCGCAAGTACTACTGCTAAGCATGAGATCCTGGGTTCGGTTCCCGGGTCGGGAAAAGTGTTTTTGGGTTTATCCATCTGGAATTTGTCTGAATTTGTGCCCGGTTTATGGCAATAAGCTCGGCCCGTGCTACATGGGACTTAAACTTTATTGGCGAAATGTGTGTGTTATATTATACAATATAGCTGATCTGATGACCAAAAAAAGTGGAACGATGAAAGTTATTAGTTCATTACCGTGGGGATATATTAAATGTTTTTTTTTTCTTGAATGTCTTCTGAAACATACCAATTTTATCCAAAACCCACTTAATAATCCTATAAAGTTGTGGATAGGAATTCAGCAACTGTTTGAGTTCCTAACTAATTTAACTAAATCTTCCACTAAGGAAATTTATGTAATTCTTGTTACTTATTAGATACCTAATTATAATAATGATGATGATGTCTCTTTCCAGGTGGATTGTCCAAACGCTCCAGCGTACTACGGGATAAACGAAGACCTGTACAAGGACGAGGCCGGAAACTTCATTAACGGGAAAAAGTAGATCTTATCATTATAGAGATGTAACGATTAATTAGTGGCAATCGACTTAATTAGTCGATTAACGACTATTTTGTGACATTTTTAGGAATGTTTTAGTATACTTTGTTTTTCACTAAATCCATACTCAATGCATTTAGCGGTGAACGAATTTAAAACATCGTTCTATTTGTGTCTATTGTTTTAAGATGACAGGGACAGATTGCTGTTTTAAATACGTTTAGCGTTAAATGCATTTAGTGATTGATGGTGTAAGTGGACCTTAGATACGCTGTATCTCGCCAAACTTTAAATTACACAGCTCCTAACTGTAGGTTCTCTGCAGAAACAACAAGAAACTAATTAACAAGAAACACATCATTGTGTTGGCTAAGGTTTTTAAGTCAATAGTTTGTGAGTCCGGGATGTTATCGGTCACAACAGCAGAAATAACTTCGTTTCTCACAGTTTCTTTGAGAATGACTATGAAATCCAAACTTATTTTTGTTGTCGGTAAAATCAATGTTATGCCTGCATTAAATTCATCTCGACTACGAAATCCTTCACTGCGCATTGTCCGACACGCACTTGCCTTGTAACCGACTTCTTTTATTTCTATTCTCAATTCACTATAACATTATTTACACAATACTATAACATAACATCACACTTGGTAATCCCCGAAGGGATAGGCAGAGCTGTACCTATGGTACACCTACATTCACAATATAATATTGAATTAATAGATTTGACTAATTTGTAAGTCGATTGTGTTACTATAATTGGTACATCTCTAACGTTTAGGTGTAAGATATCAAATAGAGATTATTCTCAATTTTAAGTACAATTAATTTGAGTGCAAAACGTCATAATTACAATAATAATAGTATTTTATATTTTTTTACAAATTAATTTATTAGGGAATTTTTAATTGGATTTTATAATTTTAACTTTTTTTTTTAACTAATCAGTGTAGAAAATATTGTGATCGATTTGAAATTAGAAATGTGATACATTTTTTTTACTTTAGTTACCTATAATAAAACTTAAACTTAACTTTCTCTATGATAGTTAGTTACCGATTTGCAACAGAAGTTACCATAGTTTTATAAAACGTTTAAATCAAAATTAACCATTACTAAATACTTAGAAGAGTAAAAATAAACAAATTTCACGTTAAATTAAAGTTATTTTGTCAAGACACCCACCCGCTTTCGTTACCTTTTTTAAAATTAATTAATTTAGTAAACTTCCAATTTCAAGCAGATAGATCATCTTTAGTAACTTTAAATAACTTATAGAATACACTGCCATTTGTTTATTTGATTAAGGTGCCTACAGACTGTCGAATTGTGAATGCTGTTGAAAGGTGAAAAAAATAATTCCAACTTTTCTCGTTAATAATCAAAATTTATTAAGTCTTTAGCCACCTGCACACCAATGATCAAACATCTACAATAAATTAAAAATTGTGCTTGCAGGGGTTATTCATACAACAATTTGTACGACAGACGACGATTATCAGCCCGACGCAAACGACATGAGTACGCGACGAGACAATCAGGCAAGACTGACAGTCCCGACATTCAAGATAGGAGCGACAAACTTGAAGTGACAGACACGACACCTTCAGGCAAAACTGACATTCAAGGTAGGAGTGACATAGTCGCAGTAGGGAGTAGAAGAAAACGAGGAAGAAAGTTTAAAAGTCATATGAACGCTAGTGACAAACCCGAATTGACTAAATCAAGCTAGAGTGACTGACGATATTGACTGACGATTTACATTCATAAACTCACGCCTTCTTCCCATGGAGGTAGGCAGAAACTATAGAACGCGAAACTAACGATTTGTAGTAGGTACTTAATGAGAGTTAGTTATGCTTTAAAATCATGGTTGAAAATCTTGAAATAAGCGCATGAGCGCTATTTGATTACTGAAAGTCTATTCAATTTAATTTGTTGTCAAATCTCATTACAATTTTGGTGAATCAAACACAACAGCTAAGTCTATGAGGTTTGACGGCTGAACTGAAATTCAGAGAACTTATAGAGAGTGCCACAAGGCTAAGTTGGCGCCTGAGTGACATTAAGGGCGCTGTTGGCAAACATCTGTATCACAGACATTGTATTGACAAAATAAGATGGCGACGTTTGTTCTGATTTTGGCCACGTGCCACAATAACCTTGTACTTGCAGCGTTGCATGTGAAAAAAATAATGTCATCAAATTATTTTGAACTGTTGACAAAATAGAACTCAAAATTACCGAGACGAAATTGACTGACAAAATATTAGCAATGATATTAAAATGAAAAGTTTTAGTTATGAAAAACAAAATATTCGAAAACTGACTGACGAATTACAGTAAGTATGTACTGAAAGCGATGAAATAAAGATTTGATAGATATTCCTCATGCTTTACTGAAAATATTCTGACAATGACTGACATGACTTGGGAAAATTTTATGGATTTTTATGTTTTTTAAGTTTCTTTATGTTCTAAAAGTTTAAGAAATTTAAAAATCTGTAAAACTGGAAAAAAAATTCTACCGATTTATTGTAAATGTTATTTTTACTTTTCATTTAAAAAACACTAATACCTTTGAATGTTATTCTATCCAGTTACATTATAAGGTCACTTTTAAATAGGTACTAATTGTATATTCACTTCTGTTTACCTATTTAAAGATAAACCTAATATATTGTTTGTATAAAATAATGCCTACATAAGTACCTAAACTAAAAAAATAATTGGATATTAAAATAAAAAGTGGCACATAATTTTAAAATCATAAAATGTTTTTGCCATAAAAATCATTATTAATTCTAAAATGAGTACTTTATTAATGTAAATATAAATATTATAATTATATTTTTGTACCTAATTATAAATTAATTAATTTATGAGGTTTTAATTTAATTTAACTTCCCTTTCCACGTTTCCCAAATGAGTCCGAAATATGCTCTCTTCTGCATTATCGCTCACTCACTGCTGAAAATCGTGACTCCGTTTGAATTTGTCAACGGTTTTTCTCCATCAGTTACGATCGGTGGCCGGGTGGAGTGCAGCGCTGATAGGTACCTCCAGTTGCTCTGATATTTGATCCGACCACCGTTTTGGGCTTCGGCCTAAATTTATTGTATTTTGTCCTCTATTTTGCCAATCACCATTAGAAGTTCCATGTTGGCAATGTGTCCGAAGTATCTCAAGAGAACGTTTCAGGCAGGCTGAAGACAGTAAGCAAATCGAATGCCAAACTTAAATAAGATTGGTCCTCTTCATTTTTTTTATCAACCTATCACAACAGCCAACATTACATAAGACAGCAGCTGTGCTGATCAGAGACATGATAATACTGTAGGTGAGTTAAGTTAGGTGTCACACCTAAAGCCGCGATTCCATTAGGCAAGTCTTGCATGCAAGTATGACGTCACATTTGCGTACAAGTTGCTTGCATTGGAAACAAGTTTTCGAGAGTGTGCATATTGCGTGCAGGTTTTACTAGCATACAAGTGGAGATATTCAACAATTGAATAGAACACCATACAGCGACAGATACCATGCGCGTACACGTCACTCGTTCGCAATTCGAAATAATAATATGCAACTAACGTTTGCGCGTTCAATTTGCACGTCACTTGATTTTAAAAGCTTACAGGTTCAAACTAACTTATACAAGTTGTAGCTAGTATGCAGGTTTGTTCAAGTTGTGTACAATTTGCAACTTGCATACAAGTAACTTGCCTATAAATGGAATCGTGCCTTTAAAGTCTGATTACACTATTTCTAACATTTATTATTCGTAACCGGGTTTTACAAAGTTCTTAGTTTTCCTTACCAGTGTTATTATTGCCTGCTCTACTATAAGTTTGAGCTAGTTTATATAACATATCTTCACGCCTGTAGTCCCCAAAGAGTAAAGCAGAGGTGCGTCTATAGTACACCTACATTTCGCCAGTTATGTTTAAGTCCCATGTAATAGGGGGCGAGCTTTTGCCATCAACTGGGCACAAATCCAGACTCCGGGCTGCTACTGAGAAATAAGCTAGTTTAACATTTGTGTAACACAACTGCAATGGGTGGTACTACAGTGTAGTGACTGTAGTGGCCGAGCTACTGGCTTCTACTCAGAAGTCTGGTTCGATTTTCGATTACAATACAAATATTAGTATAGACCCATCATCATCCGCGTAGCTGTTTCCCAACTATGTTGACGACATGCAGCTGACCAATACCAGTATCTTACATGCGACTGCCATCTGAGTGCAGTGGTGACCCAGGGGTAACGGCCGCGACTTACGAGTTGTCGGTCGTGGGTTCGATCCCAAGCAGGCGTTTTACTTTGTGTAAATTATTTAATCACCACTGCTTTCAAAACGGTGAAGGAAAACATCTTGAGGAAACCAGCATGTCGAAGACATATGACATCCGCCAACCAGCACTGTAACCCTGCGTGGTGAATTACGGGCCAGTCCCAGCTGAGGGAACATTATAGGCTGTTTTGCAGAAAGAGTGTTGGCCAATGCTGCAAAAGCCAATGTATCAACACTGCCATAGTTGTAAGATGGGTGGTGATGGGATGGCGTCTATAGTTATATTGTCAAAAAAAATAAAAACCCCTGCAGCCTCTAATCTTCGGTTACGAGAAACTAAGGGACAAAAAAAAAGTAGCTTGATAAGTTACTTGAGAAAATTAATTTTCTGAGTATAATTGTATAGTTCTAGAATTAAGTGCCGAATTTAATATTGGACTAAACAAATGTGAGGCAGAAGTGTGGTTTTAGCCAGTAGGAGTCCGGCCCTGCCCACACTGGCTCATGTATGGGGCAGTCTGGGCGTCCATGAGGATTTCCCACTCGTGCCAAAACAAAAAAAAAAAAAAAAATATTTTATTTCTTAAGAAAACTTACAGCTAGGATACAGATAGTTGACAGTTAATGAAAAAAGGCCAATTAAAAGTTTTCACTGACAATATTAGGGTAGCATAAGAAAAAGCAAACAGACAAGCGAAAGCAAGAATAAGTTATAAGCACTCGGAGAGAGTTAAGAAAAGACAGAACAGATTTGAGTGATTTTCAAAGAAGTTTTTAAACAGTATTATTTTAAGTTTAGGAACACTGGTGGATAATAAATCAAGATCATCAACACTCTGACACATCGAGTTGTATACCCTGCTAGCTCTTATCATATACGAGTTTTGTCGATATGTACACCGCACTGAGGGAACATACAGAGGTTGATGATTCCTTAAGGTGAATGATGGTACACGCAGCCCAATTTTGCTCATCAATTCAGAACAGTCGGTTGAACCATTTGCCAAATTGAACAAGAATACCATGTCGGCAATTTTTCCTGAATATGATATGATTCCCTTATAGGCCTTATAGGCTGAATATGACTGCCTACCTGACTTCCTGAGTTTTATCGGTGAAAATAAATAGATCGAGATATCTTATAGTACACTAGCTTCTGCCCGCGACTTCGTCTAGGTGGACTTCATAATTAGGTTCAGAAAGAAATAAAAAATGTAGATAAACATTACATCGTTGCTACAGTTCAAATAGATCTTTTAAGAGGAATAATTCCGTAATACATTATTTTCTTATAACTCTACTGCTGTTTACGCGGCGCACGCCAGTAAAGCTCACATTCGGCATGATTTTTTCCGACATACTCAACAATAATCGTCATATTTCAACCAATTTACACAAAACCTTTATGAATTATACACTTAAACCTTCCTCATGAATGACTTCGTCCATTGCTGAAAACCGTATGAAAATTTGTAGGTATATCGGTGTTTGTCGGTATGGGGTTTGTTGGGAGTTTATCGCGTTCAGACAGACAGACAGACGCGGCGGGGACTTTGTTTTATGTAGTGATAGTAATGCAGATACGATAGAAGTCACTTAAAATACAGATGCGACATTTCCATACCTATACAACTAGTATCTTCAGGCTCTAGCCTTGACAGGATATACAGAGAGCGGCGCGAAGCTCTTAAATATTAATGTTGCATTCTAGACACACACACGCGCTCACATAGGAACAGTTATATTGCATTGTGTTTATGTGTGTGCAATGTCGTTAGGGGGTGTTATAGGGCGGAGAACTTCGATACGACTTTAAGTTACAAGGCCATAAGAGTATTCTAGAAAGTTTTTCATGAATATTCAGGGTCAAATTAAATGAGCTACTGCAGACGTGATGGGAATCGATCTCTATACTCCGTTGGTTTAGGTAGTTAAATAAAGGTAAATAAAAGAACCACGTGACGAGAGAGCTGTCAAGTAGCCGACTAAACGTAATACCTGTCACTTCAGTTGTCATGCCACGTCACAGTTGTACTCTTCAATTTACAAACGTGTTATTTAGTTGACGTTTAGACAACCTGTCTTTTTGGGCTCTTTACAATAGACAGATTACAAAACGTATTTAATGTTAAAACCAGTCGAACCTTCGATAGACCGAAATGCCCTTTCCTTGAATTAAAATTAATTAGCATTTCAGATAATCATGCTTTTACTCTGGCTTCTGATGTAATCACGTTACTGCTGAATATTTGACATGGAGCTTTGAACTGGTTATGTAAATTGATTTGAGCCACCGTTTTTCAAGGGATTATGATAAAGCTTATTTATTAGCAGGGGACACTTTCTCCTGTCCACAGATAACGAACTTGTTATGCTTGATCACCATTACCCATCCGGTAATCAACACGAATGGTCTACTGTTAACTATCTTAACTTTTCACGACAGAAAAGACTTACAAACATAACAAAGAAATCGTAAAGACTTTTCTAACCAATGTAACCTAGCCTTAGTCACTGTCACTTTACCCAACTTGGAGGGGCGATGAGGCAGTAAGCTTCATACCTTGGCCACAAACAGACGTGGCGTAAAAAAGACAGCAAAAAAGTGTTTTCTAAATTCAAACATCAGTGACAGTGCAGTGAAAAAATTGTGTTATTTTTGAACGCAGATTACGGTAATAATTTCACGTTTTTTTTTTAAACGTTATGTAATACTACTGCTATATAGTTATTTTGGTAACGTAATATCCGAAACTTGTTTTGTAATTGGAACGCGGTTTCGTGTGTATATTCACGCTTTGCTCGTGATGTATGGGCAGAGAATAAATTATAGTTTTTGTGTCATATTTTTACATATTTTAGTGTTTTAGTTATCTTTCTCTCTAGGAATTAGACGGTCATTATTGGTTGAAATTAAGGTTTATACGTCTTAAATAATAACTAAGGATTTAGTCTTCATAAATAAGCTTAGTGGACACTTTAATTCTATGTTGAATGAGGAAAAATTGGCTTAAAAGTCCGTGTGTTTGCTAACAAAAAGTTACCATATTGATGAGGAAAAGCATTCGTTTATGTATAGATAAATAAACATAAAACAATAATATGGTATCGTACTAGAATTAACAACAATAGGAAGTTATGGGGAAGAGCTTTGCCCAGTAGTGGGATAATAGAGGTTGAAAAAAAACCCACTACAATTGCCTTCTGTTTGAGAATGGTCTGAATCCAGCTACTTATAATTATACAGATCAAACTATACATTTACAGTAGGTGTAATATGCTGATCTCGCACTGTGTAGAATTTCCGCACAATGACAGGTCAGCGTATACTGGAAATATATAGCTTGATATGTAGCCGTGTTTACATACAGGGTTACTGGTAATTCGACGTATTCCTTGCACGACGTCATAGTAAGGTTAAAATGCAACAAATTAAGCCACCAAATGTTCTACCGAAATTCAGTAGTTTTTGAGTTTTTTAAAATAAAGTAATGACAAAAATTACGAAAAATAAAATGTTTAATTAGTGATCTCTGCCAAGTTTTCAGCATTTTTGATTTTTTAATTACTAACAAAGATTTGCTACGGCATCAGCTACGATAATAAATTAAATTCCAGTATAGTCGCACCGTAAATCATTTTTAAATTGTGTTTTTCATAAAACAACTAAAAACCTAATTAACTCAAAAACTACTGAATTTCGGTAGAGCATTTGGTGGCTTAATTTGTTGCATTTTAATCTTACTATGACGTCCTGCAAGGAATACGTCGAGTTACCAGTAACCCTGTATAGAAAAGAGTTGCCTAGGTCAAGGATTTATCAAATATTTTAATGCTTCTATTTTTCATTACTTGTGTTCTCACTTTCTGTAATAATAAACAACATTTTTGTAATGCAAAAACCAATATTATCTTGTTAGTTTTAAACGTAGGCTTTTGCTACTTATTTTATTTGATTCCCTACGGAATATTAGTATAATAAGCATTTTTGAAAATAAATATGATCACAGGTAGAACTTTAATATAAATTTAATTTTATCACAAACTTCTAGAAACTTCAATCTAAACTTCTATCTTCTGAACGTAAACGAAGCAAATGGAGTATGTAACGATTGTAGCAGGTGGCGTTCTGTAGTTTCTGCCTATCCCCATGGGAAGAAGGCGTGAGCTTATATACGTGTATGTATGTATATTCTAGATACAAGGAAATCTTTCTTTTAAACTATTTTCTCGTTTTCTAAACAGTACACTAGTTACATCAGACACTTATTATTCGAAACAGGGTAGGCAGAAAGAATACTAAATACACTTAGTATTGCGAACTAAAGCCTCGCGCTCACTGAGCAACTATTGGACAGCTTGCCTGCAACCTGTTTCACGATATTGCTTAATACTATTGTCGATATTGACATACTTACTATTATTAGCAATAGCGGCTTTGAGTCTTGATTTGTAGCCGGTTAATGGCAATATGGTCGCCCGCTATTACTGTTAAAGGACTTTTGACATAACTGGGTTGTGGAGGTCAGATAGGCAGTCATGTAAAATAGCTGCATCCGGTTAGACTGGAAGCCAACCCCGACATAGTTTGGGAAAATACTAGGCAGATTGATTTTGAAGTAGGTAGTTAAAGACCCACATTCTAGTTAGACTCCAAAACTGCGGCATAACACAACACATCATTAAGGTAGGTTAGTAAAACGCAAAGTAGATGATGATGAATTTATTGCTCAAAAAAAAATGTGTGTTTATACACAACTTACCGTTGTCCAAGTTTATTTCTTTAGACTAATAAAATTGATTGTAGGTCACTCGCAGAACTATAATGCTGCAAGATGTGGAAACTTTTAGTCGCCCAGTGTGAACAAATCCTTATATTCAACTCGTCAATAAGTTGTCACCTTGATTTCTTGAGGAAGTGGGATTGAGTACGTAAGAGACTGTCACCTTCGAGTGTAAAATGTTATTTTGTTTATACAACATTATTTATTATCAAGTTTTTATATTTCCTTTTAAAAATGTGCACTGAGTTTTATTTATTTATCGTGACGGTTCTAACTTTTAAGACTAGTAGAATCATAGATGCTTCAATTTGTTTGCCATTTCCTATTTTGTTAAGTACCTGGTAGTTCTTGACGGGCCCACTCTGTCCTCCCATACCTATTAACACTGTAATTTAGAAATATTTTAAAAGCCAATTATTTTTGAAAGAGTAACCGTGGAGTTTGTTGCCGGCTCTTCTCCATAGGAAACGACCAATTGGAACCGTGCACCTAGCTTCTGACGTTTCATAAGTGCCCATGTAGGTTTATGTGAAATAAAATATTATGATTTTGATTTCAGGCCGTTGTAAAAAGATTTGTTAATCAGCATGATTGCTAAACTTGCTGAAAAATCTATCCTAACCTCGGGAAACTATATGAAAGATAAATCAAGTTGCATCTTAAGGCGCTGACAACATGTAAACCGCGACCACTGTCAGACTGCATACAAAAGAAAGAGAAGCGCGATGACACAACGATTGTAATTTATTGCAAAATATGAAGTAATTATCTATTTACTCAAAATTGAGTTGAATAATCGAAAATAAAAAACAACCAAGTTCTGCATACAAATAAGACGTTCTTGTTATTAATTAAATACCAACCGTACTTTGATATTTAATACAGATATTTTGGATTGAACCTCAAAGTAAAGGGTTAGTTTACCGTTAATTTGTATCGAGATTTTTTTTCTAAACGTGTTTTGGTTACAACCAAGTTCTGAGAAATATGTTCAAGAACACCTAACATAATTTTTTTCCGCTACCACAAACTATAATTATAGATTTTGCAATTTTTTTGTTTAATACAAGCCTACTTTTATGATTTGCTTCTTGTCAGCACAATTTAATTCAGTAATATTTATTTATTTATTTCCAACTTACATCCCACTCATTACATAACAAGGTAACCTATAGCGATGGTGTACTCATTTAAAGTATTATCCTAACTTAAATTATATTTAAATCATATTGATAATTAAACAGCACCTCCTCGTTGGTCTGGTGGTGGCAAGCGCTACTGCTGAGCGTGAGGTTCTGGGTTAGGTTCCTAGGTCAGGCAAAGTATTATTGGGTTTTCCTTTCAGCGATGTGTTTGATAGCTATTAGCTGTATAGAGAAAACACAAAAGTTATTGATGTTTTTACCAAAATAGACCAACAAAAGTAGAGATGGACAGGCCACATGTTAAGAGGCATACAATACAAGTGGAGTAAAGTCGTGACAGAATGGTACCCCAGAAATGGCAAAAGGAACAGGGGAAGACAATATAAAAGATGGAAAGACGAATTGACGCTCACAGCGGGTCCAAGTTGGAGAAGAGTTGCGAGAGATACGACTCAGTGGAAGTTGTTTGGCCTTTGCCAAAAGGCACACTGAACTAAGAGATATTCTGTAAACTACTGAAATAGCACAACGCAAAGATGTTCAGAATAAAGAGTGCTTATTATTTATTTATTATAGTATTACCACTTATTAGCTGTATAGCACTATTAACTATATAGCAGTGGCTTCTTATACGAAATGAAATTAATTCTGTATCATAAATAACTATGGTACACATGAAAGCGATTTCACACTATTAATTGCATGGTTTCCACATGATTTTTTTTCACCATCGGAACTGAACAACAAAATAAACTAAAATAAATATTTCAAAGTCCTGTTTCTATCACAAGTCGACTGTGGACTGTGGCAACGACTGTGAAACGAGCGCCGCAAAACATTTAGAAACAATAAATAAGTTGTTGCCAAACAGAATGAAGTTTAGACTAGTTTGCAATTTAACAAATATTTAAAAGAATCGCTTGTGAAATTAGACATTTTATCCTCAGTGTCAGTGAGCATATTAATATAACAAGATACCAGGGTGTATTACACCCACGTTACGCTTTTAATTTTTAAGTCCCATGTAATGAGAGGCGAACTTATTGCCATCAACCGGGCATAGATCCTGATCCGGTCCGGAGTCCGGGCTGCTACTAAGAAATTCCTTATGGATATCTCCCAAAACACTGCTGGGACAGAAGAATGGAACCAGACGTCCATACTCAGCATTTGCGATTGTGATCACTTACCTAAGGAAGCATAATTTAATTGGTCGACCAATCACATCTTATATGGCATCAGATTAACTCTTTTTCTCTTATATTGGATAGAACTTAACTTATTTTTTTTACCAGTGTTACCAGGGGTATCGTATTGTCCAGTAACTGGGTTGTGGAGGTCAGATACGCAGTCGTTCCATTTAAAATATTGGTATTCAGGTGCATCTGGTCAGACTGGAAGCCGACCCCAACATAGTTGAAAAACCCTAGGCAGATGATGATCAGATAGAACTTTATATAAAAAACATACATTAGCCAGTCAACGAGGTGGCGTGGTTGATAATATAAATACCAATAGATTTGGTCTAAACTGGTCAGAGTTCAAATCAGTTATGTGCATTGAGAGAGAGAGAGAGAGATATCAACTTTATTTCCAGAGTCGTCAAAAGTTCAGTAAACCCTGAGGTACCTACAGCCAACTGTCACCACTTTCCATCAGGTCTGTAACCTCATAACTTTGATTTCTATAAACCTAATTCAACCAATAAACATCTAAGTATAAACCTTAACTTAATAAGTAGTCGATGGTTGCTCAACCCACAAGCTGTTAGATAACCAATCGATGTTGACATCGGTTGACAAGCGGCAACCACTAACTGTATGTCTATGGTGACATCGGTATGTATTTCTATTACTTAAGTCAAATACGAGTATAGCTTAGTGGTTTAGTGGTCGATGGCACGACTGCTGAACATGTTATAGCTTAGGTTCGATAGCCGGTTCGGGCAAAGCGATACTTACTGTGTTTTTATGATTATGAAATTTTGGAGGTGTATTATTGTGCCCGATTAATGGCTAGCTTGCACCTTATTACATGGAGCTAACTGAAAATATGTAGGGTACTGTCAACCATTCATGGTAAAGATTTGACAGCGCCTTTATTTCGTAGCAGTAAGGTCGCTTTTTGTATTTCAAGTGTTACCACTGACGTATGGATATCATCTCTGCCTACCCCGTCGTAGAATACAGAGTTGATGTTAGGTTATTTTATTTCACTCGATTACATTACTGAATATAGCCCCCATAACCCAGTTACTGGGTAACACGGTTTCTGACTACCCGTAACGACAACGAACAACGATCTACGAATGACAGCCGGAACCAACTGATTCACGTGCTTTCCAAGCCACGGAGGGTCTCGGTATGTTATGGATTGTCACCCATCCACGGATTGACCTCGGCAAGCATTGCTTAACCCTGGAGATCGAGCCGTGTGGCTGTTTTGCTGATTATTTAACCACGAGCCCCTCTCGTGTCTAAATAACAATATTTCCAGTAAGCATATCAGTACGTGTAATATGCAATCATATACCAGGATTTCCTGCACGGTGCATTTCATTATGCACACAAATCAAATTAGCAAACAGTAATAAATACCGTTCGTGCCCACGTCTCACTAATTATAGTGGCAGGAAATTAAATGGCTTCTTCTTACACAGAGAAGGCACAAACATTGATCACCACGCTCGGTCATTGCATGTTGGTGATATCAGAATAATAAAAACCGGCCAAGTGCGAGTCGAACTCGCGCACGAAGGATTCCGTACCATTGTCTATAAAAATGGCAAAAAAATCACTTTTGTTGTATGGGAAAATATTTGTTTAATTTTAATTTAATTATTTATTTTTAAAGTGAATGTGTAACTAAATATTTTCTGAATATTTCAAGCGTCAACCTGTTGACATTATCAATATCGAGCAAAAAAAACACGTTTGTTGTATGGGAGCCCCCTTAAATATTTATTTTATTCTGTTTTTTAGTTTTTGTTGTTATAGCGGCAACAGAAACACATCATCTTTGAAAATTTCAACTGTCTAACTATCACGGTTCATGAGATCAAGGTTTCTTTATGATGTTTTTCTTCACCGTGTATTAACTTAGAAAGTATGTTTTTACAGGTATGTTTTGAGATTGAAGGCACATTGGTACAGTTAACTCAGTGGTGACACTTGCACTGCTAAAAGTGCCCTAACTGTAACGATATAAAGACAATGTCAATTTCAAATTATTACACAAACGTGGTGCTAAATTGTACTAGCTTTGATTGTATCTCGTGCTTAATAGTGATCCATGAGAACCATTATGACACATAAATCATCATCAACACACATCACAAATACTACGTTAGCATAAAATTCAAAAGCTCTCTTCTGATATAAAGAAGGTACGACTATACTACGAGTATATATATATATCACCACGCTCGCTGCATGTTGGTGATTTCAGACTATTTTTAGGGTTCCGTACCCAAAGGGTAAAACGGGATCCCTATTACTAAGGCTCCGCCGTCTGTCTGTCCGTCTGTCACCAGGCTGTATCTCATGAACCGTGATAGTTAGACAGTTTAAATTTTCACAGATGATGTGTTTCTGTTGCCGCTATAACAACAAAAACTAAAAAACTGAATAAAACAAATATTTAAGGGATCCACAGACATGATTTTTTTGCCGTTTTTATAGATAATGGTACGGAACCCTTCGTGCGCGAGTCCGACTCGCACTTGTTTATTAAGTCCTGTGTTCCTCACGATGTTTTCCTTCACCGCATGTCAGTAGGAAGTATGTATAATAGGTATGTTATGAAATTGTAGGCACATTGGTACCAACGGGAAGCTACGTGGAGATGGTGGTACAAGTGCTTGGTAGTTTTCTACGTATAATATATTTATATTAAGTTTTCAATGCACATCTAAATCATTTTATTATATATTTATGAAATACTAGCTGCGCCACGCGGTTTCACCCGCGCAAGTCTCGATCCCGTGGGAATAGTGGGATAAAAAGGTAGCCTATGTCTTAATCCAGGGTGTCAGCAAACTCCATACAAAATTTTATCAAAATTGTTCCAGCCGTTAGAGCGTGAAGAAGTAACAAACATACACACACACTCACAAACTTTGGCCTTTGTAATATTAGTGTATATATAATATTATATAACAAATGTTATACAAGGTGTCGTTTTTCATCGTCGTCAAATTCCAGGAGGTAACTATGCTAATGATTCTCAATACGAATCAAATAGAAAATAAGAAGTTTTTTTTTTCATATTTTCGGAGGTGCTTGTGTGGGACACGCATTTAAAAACGCGGCTTGTGTGATACTGTAACTTCCCTTTTACACACACATAAAAACGCGGCCGTTTATTCGATACCATAATTATTTTGCCTACCGTTGTGTCGTCGACACGTGATTTATTCTGAAATACTGTCAAACTTAAATAACAAAAAAACAAGTACGTATTAATTATTGAGCAGGTGTCGTAATTTTATTTGATTATTTATGTCTCCCTTAACAGCCTCCTGAAAATTGACGAGAATGCAAAACGACACGTTGTATAGTGTGATTGTATGCACAATAAATGTAGGCATACAACACAAATGCACACACACACACACACACAGTCACACACACACTATCAATCACTCGCAATTGTACCACGTTGACAACCTTTACTATGTGATATAATGAAGGGCCTGAACTTCTTAAATACAGGCCTAGGCTTTGTTTAGATTCCAGATCTCCCATAAATCACAACATCTGCTCAAAATACCTGTGAACTTAATATTTATAACTAGTATAAGTTTTATTATCAACTATTATTTTTACTATTAACCAGTATCGTAGTTGCAAATTCATGTGCCTCTTCTCATACAGAGAAAAAACGAAAACATGGGTCCCCCCACGCCTGCTCACTTTATTTTGCAACTTTGTAGCCACGTGGTGGCTTATTCAGAGCACCCATAAATCCTAGAGTTATTGCTAAATATCGCAGTAAGAGTAGTTACGGCAGTAGACGTTAGTTAAGTGCAGATAATATATAATAGTAGTGGTGCTCCAATTTATGGAACGTTTGCTTCCTTGTGAGGTCTAGTGATGGGATTAGTTAAGGTCGATTAATTGTCGATTTAGTATTGTTTGTTGCTGCAATCGGCGTCGTCTTGCTTAGATAATGATGATTATGCCTAACTATATAGCTTCTGCCCGCGACTTCGGTCGCATGGAATGCGTAAGAAACGACCCTCCGCGTCGCATTGCATCGCCCGCCCACGCTATTACTTCGTTTTCGTTTAGCGTTCTTTGTCTTTTTTGGGTTCCGTACCTCAATAGGAAAAAGCGGAACCCTTATAGGATCACTCGTGTGTCTGTCTGTCTGTCCGTCTGTCACAGCCAATTTGCTCCGAATCTACCGATTAAATTGAAATTTGGTACTCATAATTATTATGAATTTCTGTGATCTTAACACGGACGTGTAACGTAAATAAATGAATTTTGAATTTGGGGGTAATTTTTGGGTAGCAAATTATAAAATTTAAAAAAAGTTTTGCAAACGTTACCGTATGATATATCAAATGAAAGGAGCTTATTGTAAGAATTTCAGATATATTTTTATGATATTTTTAAAATAAATGAATACTTTTAAATTTATTTAAGAAAATAGATAAGCCATAGGGTTGTAGTGTGATGTTAAAAAACCTTTCTCAAGAATTGGGTTATTTAATGCAAAAAGATTTCCCGCGCGTTCAAACAAACAAACACTTCAGCTTTGTTATATTAGTATAAATAACTTGTAGCTCAAGAACTGGCATTATAAGTTCTGCCCTATGTTAGTTCTTAAATCTATTGTGTACACTTTCTGAGTTAACCATAGATAAGGCTAAGTTAAGGTAATGAAAATCATGTAGGCATAGTTTGGGAATCGTCTGAAATAAACTGACCGTGAGTAATTTTGGACCTCAATGCTCGTTTTTTCTTTTTATGAGAAGAGTTTTTCGACTTGCAATACAAAAACAACAGCTGTTCTGTAGTATTTGTACTGGAAATAAAGTGGTCTTGACAATACCTATAACTGGGTTGTGGAGGTTCGATAGTCACTTCATATAAAATACTGGTATTCTGTATCCAGTCAGACTGGAAGCTGATCCCAACAGAGTTGGGAAAAGGCTAGGCAGTGATGAATTAGGACCGGTCCTAATTCAAATATAAGGTTATGTTTTGGTCCCAACATTTTAAAAGTCGCGTTACCGATATCTTGACAATAGCCTATTGCAGGCTGGTTTAGAACCAGGACATCAATAAGACAGGGTAGATTATTTTAAGTAAAAAAATACACAAGCGTTAGTTACCCCACCGACGTACCTCATCATCTGCCAAGCCTTTTCCTAACTATGTTGCGGTCAGTTTCCAGTCTAACCGGATGCAGAATACCAGTATTTAAGTAACATGATCCCCCTTGGTAAGATTGGTTGTCAGACTTTCGGGGTTCTGACGACCCGTAACCACTGTCAAAGATCTACAAATGACAGCCGGGACCAACGGCTTAACGTGTTTTTCGAGGCACGGAGGGGTCTTGGGATGTAAAGATGGTTATCCATCCACGGACCGACTGCGGCAAGCGTAGCTTAACCTGCTCGATTGACCCGTGCGGCTGTTATTACTTTGCCACGCGGTACATCGACGTACCTAACAGTAAAGTATTACAGATCATGATTACAAATAAAAAACATTACAACTTCAAATATTAAACAATACATAATGCTGCTTTCACTGCAACGAACAAAGCGTGAAGTTTATCTAATTTATCAATCAACAAGCAACTACTGTTTTCAAATCGATTATAACAACATCCCTTTGGTAAATAGCGAGGCGAAGTAAATTAGAAGTGTGTCTTACCCTTGAAGTCAAATGTTGGACATGGACGCCTCACGATCAATATTTACATTGCAATATAACATCATAACATCACGCCTGTATTCCCCGAAGGGTTAGGCAGAGGTGTACCCACATTTTGCCTATAATAGAGGGCGAGCGTATTACAGGGCATCAACCGGGTACCATGTGGTGCCGGACGTAAAGAATAGCACCATCCTATATCTTCCCGTGGGTGTCGTAAAAGGCGACCAAGGGACTTTCAAGAGAATGGGCAGCAGCGCTCTCTATGCATTTAACACCATACTGTGATCGCCAACCCACCTGTCAAGCGTGGCGATTATGGCAAACCCCCCTTTGGGGGAGGCCTGTGTCCAGCAGTAGACGTCTTTCAGCTGAATGATGGGCATTAATGCAGACTTTGGGCTGCTACTGAGAAATTCTAGATTAAAAAACCCAATAACACTTTGCCCGACCACTGCAATCGAACCCAGGACCTCATGCTCAGCATAGCGCTTGCGACCACTGGACCAACGAAGCAGCCAATGTATTATTATATTGCTTCTTTATTTCACAGTCGTAGTTATGTTAAGTGTATGTTCTGGTCAAAGCATTTTGTTTTTTAATTCTTTAATGCTAGGTATCAGAACTGATATCGTTTATGAAAATAACAGCTATAATGTAATGCAGTACTCTGCTGCAACTCTGCGCCAGAAACTGCGTAACAGGCAAATTCATTTTGATTTTAAATTGTTCATCTTATAGGTATTAGTGCAATAATCTTTTTACTTTAAAAAAGTACGTTACATTTGAGGTTCTTTCGGAGTTTTTCTTTCAAATGAACAAGAAAAATCTAAAAACAAACGACAAAAGTATCCACTCACACAAATAGAGCATCATTAGCATTTTAACAACCTTATTATATCGATACTAAACAAACGAAACCCTCACACTAAAGTCAAACTATCGATGTTTCTTTCCCCTCCCTAGCAAGGACTTGTCGCTTGCCACAGATGTTACACAAGTGTTGCGACGCTTACGCAACCGACGTATTATCGATAACTCGTTTTATATCAGTAGCGTTTTTGTCCGTCTGTCTGTCAATATCTCAGGTATTCAGGTTGGTCTGTATTGCTTTAAAAATCGTGAGTTCGTGTCACGATTTGAACTAGTTTTTTGATAAGATTTTAGTGTGGAAAGCAGATTTTAGTTCATTTAGATTTAATTTTTGTGGTGACAAATTGAGGGACCTTGGGTGCAGTAAAAATGTTTAATTCTCTATTTTGTGTAATAAATAGTTGGTAGATCTAGTTTAAGCTCGGAGCTCGGTTATAAATATCGATTTGTAACTGGATCCGAGTTGAGTTTAATTCAATAAAATAATAACAAAATGTATGGACAGTAATGAATGCTCATATCTTTCAAGTATGAGAAGACGCTTTTGACCTGGAATCGGACAGAAACAACCTGAATTTGCAATGTTATATTAAATCTTATATTATTGGCAATGCTTTTTCAATGAATAATTACGCTACCAATATAAAATAAATCAGTTATAACTAATTTTGTACATAGGTTATCGGAACATTCTACGAAGATATTTTCTCTATACAAAAGACATCAACGCGTAATTCAACAAAGCATGGCTTACAAAAAAATCAACCGACTTCCAAAAAAAACACTACAAAGTGAAAAATAACTTTAATTTCGGAAGTCGGTGTCTTTGGATCTGTATTTTAGTTTTTTGCCACCGACTTCCGAAATTAAAGTTATTTTTCACTTTGTAGTGTTTTTTTTTGAAGTCGGTTAATTTTTTTTTTGGAAAAAGTTTTTTATTTTTCACTTTTTAGTGGGTCCGTTCAAATTTATCTAATTTACAATAGCCTAATGTCAAATGCTCATCACCTTTTAAAAAATATTGGTATTCCCGATGCAAGGGCGTTAATTGTTGAGGAGTTCACCTTGTAAGAACCAGGAGAACTGATTGTGACTTTACCATATGCATTTTGACGAGCATAAATTGCTTATCAACCATATTAAAGTGCCTAATCGAATCGCAACGGTGAAATACTTATTATTAAGTAGTTCCGGTGGCCATCAGTGGTCTTCATCATCAGTTCCACTTCACCAAATGGTGCTTTCCGAGAGCAAATGCATGAGTTACTATAAAAAATACTCAAATTTGAGGATTTCCCTCGATTTCCATGGGATCCCCTCATCAGAGTCTGATTTGGTGGCAATGGCACCACCTCGGGAGCGCACCCTTCCAAACAAAAAAAGAATTTTCAAAATCCGTCCGTCGTTATTGTTGTCATAAATGAAAAACATAACATTTTTGATCAATAAGGCGCCCCGAACTCGCTTTGTAATGTTTTTGTGATGTGGGAGTGATGATTTATAATCCTTATTATTTATATATTGTAATATGTATTATAAAATATGTGACAGTGAGTTTGTTTGTTACGGTTTCACGCTAAAACGGCTGAACGTATTTGGATGAAATTTGGCACATAGATTGACCATGACCTGGGTTATGACATAAGATACTTTTCATCCCGGTAAACGCAGACGAAGTCGCGCGCAGAAGCTAGTAGTAATTTAACATAACATCACGTCTGTATACCCCGAAGGGTTAGGCAGAGGTGCACTTTTTGTACACCCATATTTTGCGCCAGTAATAGTAATATACATACTTACATACATAATCTCACGCTTTCTTCCCATGGGGGCAGAAACTATAGAACGCCAACTGCTAATGGTAATATTTACACAATTAACTTACAATCACTTAAAGTAAAGTTTGTGTTCCATTAACAATCATTAACTTCTTTGAGTGTGTAAGAAATGAATATAAATAAATAAGCATGTTTGTCTTATAAATTCTGTTCTCAGAATGTATCCTCACTCAGCACGAAGCATAATATCTACAGACTAAGTATTAAAATAATTGGACTATAAACCAACCGATTTCTAAATGTTATAAGACTTTATTAATGACGCTATTAAATAGTATTTATTTATTGACGCAATAATCTTACTTGTTTGTTGGGATTTGATCGTGTTAGAATGAAACGGAGGAGCCCGTGGCAGTAGTAACAGCCGCACAGCAAAGGTTAAGCTACGCTTGCCGAGGTCGGTCCGTGGATGGGTTACCATTTCATACCGAGACCCCTCCGTGCCGTGTGAACCACGTTAAGCTAAGCTGTAATTCGTGGATCTTCCTTCTGCTTATTTTAGATGTCGATGGTAAAGGTAAAAATATTGTAGACTAGCTGCGCCCCGTGGTTTCACCCGCATGAGTCTCGATGCTGTGAGAATATCGGGATAAAAAGTATTTTTTGTTCCAACCCAGGTCATGGTCTACCTATGTGCCAAATTTCATCGAAATCCATTCAGCGGTTTCTGCGTGAAAGCGTAACAAACAAACTCACTATCGCATTTATCATATTAGTTAGGATTTATAATATTAGGAGGCCCTGTTGGTGATCACGCCAATAGCGGCATCAGTTGCATTTTTAGGTCCACAGACGGGAGCAGGTGTGTGGGCAGTTTGGATATTCCAACATATAAATAAATAATAATAAATAATAATTCTTCATATTCACCAAAACAGTCATCACATTACAAAATCCAAAGACTAAGAGCATAAGGCTAATAACTAGGTCACAATCATTTTAATACTCTGACTCCTAAACTAGGTGTAAGTACCTGTGTCTTAGGAGTCAGAAATATAGGCCATGTTGGGTCAGAAATATAGGCCATGTTGGGTCAGGAGCACCACTTGCACACTGGGTGTATTGTGGTTCAATAATCCTCCATTTCGCTAGATTGTGCTTGCTGCAGCCTACTTGTGGATCATTGACAGTCGTTACGGGTCGTCAGAAGCCCCAAACTCTGACAACCAGTCATACCAAGGGGTATCGTGTTACCCAGTTACAGTGTTGTGGAGGTCAGATAGGCAGTCGCTCCATGTAAAATACATCAATAATACAATTCAGCTGCATCCGGTTAGACTGGATTCCGACCCCAGAAAAGGCTAGCCAGATGATAGAATGAGGTTTAGTGTTCCCGAGTTACTCGGGTTATTTCGTTTCACGGTTCTTAATTTTTATTTTAAAATTTTTGAATTTGAATTTGAATTAAACATCATTTATCAATGTTTACCATGAATTACACTGTGTCAGCCATTAGTGTAATATTCACAAAAATGGATACTCGAAGCATGAAGTCTTAAGTTTGATTCCAAAAATAAAAACCATTCTTGAATGGCATGATTTAACGTGCTTAATGACATGCGATTATTGCTCTTGAACGTTCTAGAAAAATGCATCGTGTAAATGGGGCTTAATTTTGACTAGCAGGAAATTGTTAGTAGCATAATATTAAAAGTCATGTCCAATAAATGCTTAAAGAATTCCCCTAACTACGCGTTTTAATACCATCTTCAGAAACATAATTCTGGCTGTTCTAGAGCACACCTACACATCTGCCTACGATTTTAAACTAATAAAAATAAAACAGTTTCAATAAAAAAGCGGCCAAGTGCGAGTCCGACTCACACATGAAGGGTTCCGTACCACCGCACAATATTGAACACTACATATTTTTATTATTTGTTGTTATAGCGGCTATGTGAAAGTGTCTACCTATTATAGTTCTATGGTGGATTATGGTCTATCTTTTGACGGACGGACAGCAAAACCTTAGTAATAGGGTCCCGTTGGCACCCTTTGGGTACGGAACCCTAATAAAAACTACCAATTTAAGAACAAAAGTTACATTTAAACACAAATTAGATTACCTAATTTTATTTAAATTCGAACAGCTATTAGCTAATAAAGCCTTTTACAGTACAAAGTGAATTAGATAATCATCTTGGTGATTCAAAAAGGATGACACTAAAAGTCGAAGTAGTTAACATTTGGAAGAACATCCTGTGTCCAAGCTGGGTGGTATGTGTGTAGGTGTGCTCATTGTGGCGGTTTATAGCTCAACTTACTTAAATGTAGGTCATCTTTGTATTTTATTAGCTTCCTTGGTTTTATGAGAGGCTATTCTATTCTATTTAATTAATTTATCATCTGCCTAACCTTTTCCCAACTATGTTGGGATCGGCTTCCAGTCTAACCGGATGCAGCTGAATACCAGTTTTTTACATGGACTGACTGCCTATCTGGCCTCCACAACCCAGCTACTGGGTAACACGATACCACTTGGTAAGACCGATTGACAGACTTTCCGGCTTCTGACGACCCGTAACAACAAATCAATTTAATAAATTAAAGTTCTTCAAATCTCATTCTTCTACTTAAAAGATTAGTTTTTTTAGGGTTCCGTACCTCAAAAGGCAAAAATGGAACCCTTATAGGATCACTTCGTTGTCTGTCCGTCAGTCTATCAAGACCCTTTTTCTCAGGGACGCGTGGAGGTATCAAATTGAAATTAATATAAAATACGTAGGTATACGGTCCCTTAGAACTCTAAAAATACAAGCTTCTAAGTCAACGCAATAAAAATATATGACGATTTATGCGAAATATTTTGATACTCGCAAATAAATCAAAACCTTTATGGTACTTCCCGTTGATCTAAAATCATGAAATATGGCAAGAAGCAAGGTATCACAGCACAAGTAAAGGAAAAAATATTAAAATCGTTTATTTGTGGTTTTATCACATAAAATATGCGCTCACAAACTTACATTTGCAGTTGGACCGAAATTGACCGTGGCGTATATAGATGTATGGGAGAACATGTTTTTTTAACTACAATGTTGTTTGTTTTTGGGATCAATTCATCCCAACTACGGAATCCTTAATTGTGCGTGGTCTGACACGCACTTGGCCGGTTTTTCTTATTTCGTTCAATCAATCACAACTCTAACAAGATATGTGACAAGAGATTTACTGATCATTATAAGTCCCTCAAACTAGAAGTTCATCCGTCAACCGAACCGATTATGGTAGAACAAAACATAGGTCTTACAAGTGGTGGCTACCTACTCAAAGACGTCACTTATACATAAAGTGATAAAGCAAGTAAAGTTACTTGACAACATTGATATAACTCTCTGTAACAAGTATGAATTGTAACGTTGTCAGTCAAAAATGTGACAGATTGAAAACATTTCGTGTTCACATGCACTAAGAATATGTTGGCCAATTAAATTTAATGATTAATTATGTTAAAGTGTAACATCTGAGTGCAACAATAAGTTAATGTTGGTGAGATTTGTGCCAGAACACGCTTTAATACAAGAGAACATTCCAAGAAACTAGTTAATGAGGAACGTTTTTTCTAAAATATGGCATCGTTTAGCGATCGCTTTGCCTACAAATGACATATGATTGCGCCAGTGACTCTAACCTCCTGAGTAGATGTATAGGGCTGTGAGAACAGTCGTTGACAACAAAGCATGTGCAAATGTGGTGTTGCTAAATAACTACATGAGTTCATGTCATGTTTGTGTAAGCAAATCACTTACAAAGTTACAATATACAACAATGCTTTCTGTTTACCCTAAACCTGAAAAGTTATCATTATGAACAACATTTTCTATGAGATCAACGAAAAAAGCAGACTAGTGCGAGTCGGACTCGCAAACTAGAGCAAAACACACTTTTTAGGGTTCCGTACCTCAAAAGTAAAAAACGGAACCCTTATAGGATCACTTCATTGTCCGTCTGTCTGTCTGTCTGTCTGTCTGTCTGTCTGTCAGTCTGTCAAGACCATTTTTCTCAGGAACGCGTGGAGGTATCAAATTGAAATTAATATCAAATACGTAAGTCTATGGCCCCCTGAAGCTCTAAAAAAATCAAGCTTCCAAGTCAACGCAATAAAAAGATACGGCGATATAAGCGACATTATTGCGACATATTTCGATACTCGCAAATAAATCAAAACCTATAGGGTACTTCCCGTTGACCTAGAATCATGAAATTTGGCAAGAAGCAAGGTCTTACAGCACAAGTATAGAAAAAAGTCCTAAAATTGTAAATTTGTAGTTTTATCACATAAAATTTTTTTGCGAATATCTCGCATATAAATCAAAACCTATAGGGTACTTCCCGTTGACCTAGAATCATGAAATTTGACAACAAGCAAGGTCTTACAGCACAAGTCAAGGAAAAAGTCCGAAAATTGTAAATTTGTCGTTGTATCACATAAAAAAAAATTGTGAATATCTCGCACATAAATCAAAACCTATAGGGTACTTCCCGTTGACCTAGAATTATGAAATTTGGGCAGAAGCAAGTTCTCACAGCACAAGTAAAGTAAAACGTCCGAAAAATTTTAATTTGTAGTTTTATCACATAAAACAAACATTTTTTGCGATTACAAACTTAAATTTTCAGTTGGAAAATTGACCGTGGAGTATATCGATGTATGGGAGAACATGTTTTTCAACTATAATGTTAAGTTTGTTTTAGGGATAAATTCATCCTAACTACGGAACCCTTCATTGTGCGTGGTCCGACATGCACTTGGCCGGTTTTTTTCTATGGGGACCCACTTTAATTTTTAAATGTATTTTGTATTTTAATTATGGTAGCGGCCATATTAGGACACACTGTGAAAATTTCAAGTATCTACCTATTACGGTTCAAAAGATACGGCCCTGTGACAGACGAACGGACAGCGGAGCTTTCATAACAAGGTCTTGGTGGCACCCTTTGGGTACAGCACCCTAAAAAACAGCTGTTCAATCCATGTTGTCGATTTACCTGAACACGAATGTACAGAACAGATGACTTTGTTTCGATTTAAATATGGCATGTATTTGATGCGGCAACTAAGTAAAATGAATATAGGTTTAAAAAAAAAATAGAGTGGGTACCATATATAATGGGTTGGCAGCTAATAAGGAGTATCGTAATAAGTAATAGGTAGCATATTAATATATCAGTTTTTAGCTTTATTTTAATTTAAACTGGCATCGAATTTTTGTTTTGGTAACTGAATTTACCAACAATAGAGGGGATCTGGCGCTCGGCGGCCGCTACCGCGGCACGCTCGTTTCACTCGCTCGCCTTCGCTTGTTAATGGTTACTGTTCTAACCTAACCTAACCCAAATGATTCAATAACAGTAGATGACTTTGCAGCGATTAAGAAATAATATTTAATCGCTGCCATATTATTTTTTTTTGCAGCAAATAATTAGTCGCCCTTTAAGTTGTAAGTCGCCTCGAAAATTATATTCCTTTAAATATCCTATACTGCATTTTTTTTTCTTTTTTTTTTTTGGGTGGGAAATTATCAAATAACTTCTCCCGCTCTGGATGGAGCGGGAGGGAGTGTCAGACTTTTACTGACTAAAACCCACCCGTATTCCTTCAGATGCCTGTGCCAGGGCCACAATATCCCTTTCGGACAGGCTCGTAACCCTGGCAGGCATTGGCCCTTTCGGACCCCGTCAATTGGTGCTGACGTCTCTTTGAGGCGCGCGTGGAACACAACGCGCCGTCGACCCGGGCTTGGTCCTTATCGGACGGCGAGCTACCCATCGCTCACCGTCCGCAAGCCCGCGCCTACGGTGGCCGGGAATCGGCCTGCGATTCCCGACGCCCGGGGCGTCTCCTGCGGCGACTAGGGGCGCGAGGGCGTTGATTTTGCCTTACCCTCGCGCATTCCGCCTCCTCCTTCGCAAGCATCACTGTTTCGCAGAAGGAGGTGACGGCCTCCCATGCACTCTCGCTCCGAACCATGGCCTGAACCAGGGCCGGACGCGAGAGATCGCCGCCGCCGATCACGGAGGACACGGCGGTGCTCCGGCCAAGCAGGGCAGACCTCCACCGTATGCTCCACCGTGTCCTCCGGGCGATCCACACAGTGGTGACACCCGGGCGTTTCCTCCCGCTTAATCCTAAACAGGAACCTCTCGAAACATCCATGTCCGGTGAGGACCTGCGTCAGGCGGAAGGTGAGGACGCCGTGGCGCCTCTCCAGCCACTCCTCAAAGAGGGGACTTATCGCCACAATTGTGGCGTGCCCAAAATATCCTATACCGCTGGCGATCGTTCAATGCACGTGGGGCGATCCGGGGCCGCCAGCGTGCTACCATCTTGCTGATTGGCTAATATTTTAACCAAGGCATGAGCTACTTTCATATAATCATATACATTTTCTTCTTCATCAACTTCCATAGAGAAACTAACCTTTCGTTATGGGTAATTCAATTATTTTTTCCTTTTTTTGACTTTCAAGCCATAATTCTTTTAAAACTCGTGCCAATTATTATGCTTCGACAGCAGTCTCCCACAGTAAACTTAAACCATTTCATGTACCTTTAAGTGTAAGAATGTCTGTAATGTTTATCGTGGTGAGAAAATAAATACTTATAGTTATATTTCGGAATGTCTACTTAATTCCAATTCAATTAGATTTTCCTGTGTCATTCAAGAGTGCCTATTAATGTTCTAATTGAATTAAATAACTAGAATTTGACTTTGACGATACGAGAGGAGAAGTACCAGGCTAGCATAAGAACACACTGCATATTGGTTGCACTCGAGTGTACCCAGATCATTGACCGTTCATTGACCCCATATTCATAACGAAGTGATTTACATCAATCTTTTCGCATTGCCTATAAAACAATCAACTCGAATGGATTGTATAATATTTTATGTCTTTGTGAAAAGTAGTTTTTTAAGCTAGCGAATATATCTACAGTGGTCAAATACTAGTTTTAAATGGTCTAGCGTCCATTAATAGTTATCAGAAATAATATGACAACATAAAATGCGACCCCAAGATAGTTGGGAAAAGCTAGGCAGATACTGATAATGTGGATCGGCTTCCAGTTTAACTGGATGCCACCCAGCTGAAGCCCTGAGCCTGTGTCTGCTGCAGCTGAATCCCAGTATTATTTATTTATTAATTATTTATTTTATTATGTATTTACACACAGTAAAATAGAGATACGACATAATTATAATATTAATACAAAGGTACTGCTTATTTCTTAAGAAATAGAAGAAGGGTGGGGGGGTTGGGGTTTTCTTAGTATTGTACATGGAACGACTGCCTAGCTGACCTCCACAGCCCAATTACTGGGTAGTATCACCATAAACCTGCGGACTGCCTTAACCTACTGTTTTGTTGTACCTATTGGCAAGAACGATATGAGAATAGCTCATTCAAGGCTATATTGAAGTATCGCCACTCAAAAATAGAAATCAAAGTATTTTATTTCACAAAAACCTACATGGGCACTTGTGAAACGTCAGAACCTCGGTGCACGGTTCCAATTGGTCGTTTCCTATGGAGAAGCGCCGGCAACAAGCTCCAACTCGTGGAGGCTTTAATATCCACGACTGCTACATGTTTTAATTGTAATGAACTTCATCCAACACTGCCTGCCTCTCTAGGCTAGCGGTCGCTAACACTACCGCTAAGCATAGGGTTCTGGATTCAGTCCCAAGGCCGGGAAAAGTGTCATTAGCTTTTTTCTTGAATAAATTCTCAGTAGCACCAAAAAGTCTGGATTTGTGGCCAGGTAGTATATTACATGGGACTTCAAACCTCTGCCAACCCCTGCCGATAACACCGGCGTGATATTATGTTGTTTCTATTGTAGTCCAATTTCTGAAGACCTAAATTTGTTCAGTGTTGTAGTTTTATCAAAGCTCAATGTATAATGGTTGTATATGCACTATTTACTTTCACTATTCTGTAACTATGTTTTTGCTGCGGCTTTGCTCACGTTTTGTAATAATATGTATTACTATAGATGTGTATTGCAATGATATAAGCATGGATACTCGTTGCAATGGTGCAATAGTTGTAAGCGTGGGTACTGAATGTGGGGTTCTGAATTCGAAGCCTAGAGGGATTGTTGTTCTTCGGTTCTCTGCCAGACATTCACTAACGGCCTTTCTCAGACAAAACACTACATTTGCCTCCAATGATACTAGATAAATAAGTAATGTAACTATTGTTGAAAAAAAGTGTCGTACAATACATCAAATTATTTTCTGAAAGCGGGTTATACCTAATAATATTTTCATACTGAGAAGAAACGAGTATGACATCGGATATCAGTTAAAGCGAGGCAAAAATGTTTATAAAACTAACTCAAGTCAATTTGACGCATCATTAGATTTTAAGTGCAAAATTCAGGTTTTCGTTCAAGCTTCGACTTGGATCTAGATAAATTGCATCATTTAGTCAATATTATTTTTTGTAAACACAAAAAAAATATTAGTGCTTAGCTGAAGTTTGATTTGATGTAGGCAAAAAGATGGCTATAGTAAACTGGTCTAGTTATTTACAAGCCAACGGAAACTTATGTTGCATTTGCACGCTCTCTTGGACAAAGCCTCACTGTGATGTGTTCGCGGATGAATGGAAGAAGATCTTGTCAACATGTCTGGAGTATTGTGAGATGAGTGTATGACTGTCGACTAGTTGTATGCTTTTGTTGTTGTTCTTAAATAATGTGTGTCTTTAACTAAAGTAATAGGGTTTGGCCATTTTATGTTAAAATAAAATATATAAATAAATAAATGTTCACGGAACCAAATGTGTTCAATATTATTATGTAACTAGATAATAGTCACCCATTATCGAACTGACCAGATCAACTTAACCTAATGCCATCAGCAAATGAAATCCTCCTATTGACTGTAATGTCAAATCCCAGCGACCCTAAAGGATCAGCAAAGTATGATATAATGTAGGTTGTATAGGTATTGTATCTGTTACTAGCTAGTTTTTAAAATACTTTACATGACTCGTATAATCTGTGGAGAACGTAGTGGGTAGCACAATTGTTTTAAAATGTAATATTTAAGATATTATGATTGTTTCTTATTGTGTTACTGTTTGTTTTTCCTTAAATAAATAAACAATTTAGTCACGAACTCACGAACCCACCGTATTACACCTATCCCCTTAGGAGATCTGTACGAGCTATGTCCCCCGACATTATAATTAAACGTATAATTACTGTTGCTTCATCAGAACTATTACTAAACTTGACCTTGAGATATGAACACACTGGTCGCGACCCCTTTTAACATTAACAATTCCTTTAGCAATACTTAGAATGACTGCCTCATTGGTGTAGCGGTCGGAAGCGCGAATGCTGTACTTGTGATCCTGGGCTCGATCCCCGGTTCATGTGTTTCGGTATAATTTGTCAGTAGCAGCCCCGAGTTAAGATTTGTGCTTGGTTAATGGCAATAGGCTCGCCACTATCACATGGAACATAACTGGTGAACTGTTGCTTGCCAACAGTTCGCCAGTTATGTTCAAGTTGGCACATAAGAGGCACTTGTGAACGTCAAAATTTACAAAAAAATAGAATTGATTGTAGACGTCCCTTCCAAAAGGTAGTTTCGTATGGAGAAGAATAGGCAAGAAACTTCCACCGTTACTCTTTTAAAATGTTTTACAATATTTTGTTTAAGTACATTCATTATATAACCTAGTACCTGCCCCCCCCCCTGCCCCCTGCGCCTGCCCCTTCGATTTATTTAAGGAACCACTGTTAAAGTCGTGATAGAAACATCGTGCCAACAACTGCCTGGCTTCCAGTCTAACCGGATGCAACTGAATTGTATTGCATTGCCATTCTGACTTCCACAACCCATTTACTGGGTAACACGATTTGTCAATGCTCTTTCGCCCATGCGAAAAAGGCGTGAGTTAATTCATGGCAAACTAATTAGTAGGTACCTAAATCGTGTAATTAAATATCTATTAAAAGAAGTGTGTACTTACTTTACGCACGCGTGTGTTACTTGATGTAGGCATTCGTGTTATTGGGGTCATAGCCATAGGCTATACACGACTAGTTACCAACTGACCATTACATCGTCTTTATTACCTACCATCTATCTATGTACCTTAATGATGCATTAAAATAACCTTCACGAGTGGTTCAATACATGTATATACGTCGCTCATATCCTGAGCAGTCAGTCCCACTAATAATCGCCGGCGGTGAGTGGCATATTTTTACCACGGCATGCGGCAACGATATGGATTCTATAGTTCGAGACCGAAAACCACGCAGCACTGGGCCCGTGCGAGGGGTTCCCACCCATTCCCTCGCACAGAGAGCAGGCCTGAGTCCCAACAGTGGGAACATTATCATTGCAGCCGAAAGACGACCACTGCAGGAGTTAGGCCTTCCTCAAGAGTCGCCACATCGACCGGTTCTGTACTTCTCACATCCACTGGATTCCCGCGGCCTAAACATTACAAGGAACCTCATATAGTCTGATCATATTATTAGAAGGTGATTGGCAAAAGGGGCGTTGGCAGACCAACAGCCAGATGATGGGGAAGACCTTGATGAGACTGGCACATACCAGGGAAGATACGATGATGATATTAGTATCATACCTCAAATCACAAAATTCTATATCAAACTCACAGCTACACAAACACAAGTCGAAATGACTTAACCAAAATTCGTTTTACCATTGCGTTCGACTTTCTCTTTGCCGCTTACGCAAAACTAAGGCGGTTGGTTCGCTCCTGGCATTACAATGTGCCCCGGCGTCGCTTGCATACGCGATCAAATTAGATCACTTTGTGACGACATTTAGTAATAATTTAGCAAGTACTTAGTGGTAGGAAGTGTTTGAGCAGTGGAATTTGGGAGGGCATTTCAAGGGCGTCTGATATCTTATTCTGTCTGCTGCTTAAAATGTTATTTTCTCGTTTGTTAATACCTCATGCTGTGTAAACATATTATTATTGCAAAGTCAAAGTCAAAGTCAAACCATTTATTTCAAATAGGCACATAAGAGGCACTTTTGAACGTCAAAATTTACAAAAAAATTGAATCTATTCTAGTCGCCCCTTCCAAAACGTAGTTTCATATGGAGAAGAATGGGCAAGAAACTCCACCGTTACTCTTTTAAAAATGTTTTACAATATTTTGTTTGAGTACCTACATGAATTATATGATTATTAGATATTTAATTATACATTCAGAAAAACAGACAAAAATTCTAAAAACTATATTTTCGGCATTAGAACGATCTCGGACTTCAAAGCAATTATTTTTTTCAAAAATATTCAATGCACAATTTTAACTTCGCTTCGATTATGTTATTAAAGAAAATGTACTTTTTGTAGTTTGTGTCAAAATAGTAGGTTAAAAGTGTTATAAAATATATATATTTGGAATTGGCTAAATAGCCAATTCCAAATATATATATTTTATAACACTAAATAAAAGTATATAAATCAGTATCAAATAAAAGCTAGTAAATACTAGCTTTTATTTGATACCCATATTAATGTAATCATAAAATATATTTTTTTTTCCTCCTCTCGTTTTTGATTCGTAGATGCCACATTAAAATTTTATAGCCTATGTCACTCCCACAATTAAAACGAATCTAAAGATACCTCATATGTTAAAATCCATCAAGCCGTTTAGCCTACAGAGCGTGCCAAAGAAATAGACATAGATACATACATACACTCGAAAAACATAACCCTTCTTCTGGAGCAGTCGGGTAAAAAGAATTAAAACTCAGCAATGAAAAATAACTTAATTATTAGATAGATACATGGTGCTCACATATTTACAAACATCGTAAAAGTATGTTTTTCTAAATAAAAATAATAATAAGTCAGTGTGTGAGTATAGGTTATCACAGAATGTAAAATCAATATCATAAAAATAACAGATTTTACCATAAAAATAGCAACCAGTTTGATTTTGTCTATTGCAAGTAAGTAGTAGCAAGTTGGTAGCAAGGCTGACATGGCTTGTAACTTTCTTCCTGCGGGTCAAGGCTTCTCCTCATACAGAGAAGCAACGTATTCCTCACCACACTTACTCACTCTGGCCTTGTTTTCTGGACTGCCGCTACCATTTGATCAAATGATATGTTTCTTTACCTATATTACGGTTGGTTACGATCTTTTTCCTGATTCAGGCAAAGTTCTAACTGTTGTGCGGTGGTATATTGAAAATAGTTAATCTGATCCGTAAATCTGCTGTCGGTAACGTTGCTGTGTTGTGATTGGTCGACTGAAATAACAACCAATCATAATATGTGCAGAGGAGCAGCAGTGGTGGCCCAGTGGTAAGTTACAAGTTGTAGGTCGTGGGTTCGGACCCAGTCAGGCGCGTTCCTTTGTATAATTTACTAGCTGCCCGGCGCGACTTCGTTCGAGTGGTGTACTACCCCTACCCTACTCCTACCCTACCCTACCCTTAAACCTTCGCGGGCTTATGCAAAAAAAGTCTATCAAAATCGGTCTAGCAATTCCGGCGTCCATAGAGAACAAACAAACATTGATTTTTATTTATATAGATAGATATAAATAGAAGATTTCATCACCACTGATCTCAAAACGATGAAGGAAAACATCGTGAGGAAACCCCCAAACCTAACCTTTTGGTCCTAGAACCAAAATTTCTAAGACATGTGACTTCTACCAACCCGCACTGGGCCCCCGTGGTGGATTACAGCTCACTCCCTCTCACAGAGAGGAGGCTTGTGTCCCAGCAGTGGGAACATTATAGGCTGATTATGTTGTTATTATGTAATCATTACATGAATTGACATCACATTTGGCGACAGAAGACAAATTCTCGTAATTAAAAACATATACAAATTCAGGTAGCAATCTCAGTGACAGTCAATGTCAAAAACTTGACAAAAATGTTAGGCAATTTTGACAAATTTAAATTAGAATGCGGCGGATGTCCTTTAAGTTACGGGAATTTCCCCAAGACGATATTGAAATGGCTTTCAGATTCTAGAGAGACCTAAAATCGACACTAATATTATAAAGCGGTAAAGTTTGTATTTAAGGACGTAGGAGGCAATCTGTCGAAGTTCTGATTCGTTTTCTAAAATTCGTTCCCTAACAGAAAGCTTTACTATTGCCGAGTGCCTGTTTTATAGTATAGTTAAGTACCATACAGGCGAAGTCGCGGGCAGAAGCGAGATAAGAAATAAGACACGAATGTATCACTGGATACACCATATGGAGCAAGATTATCGCTACCCACCTCTACTAAAAACTGGTATCAAACATTGCGATACAGATTATGACAGTTTGATACTACATTACTTATACACTAACCTATTTCTTCTTAGTTTTGCAACCTGTCAATTTCGGTTGATGGCTGGCTTTCTATCACGAAAGGTTTTTAGTGACGACGTTAGAAATGTAGGTACTGGCAGTTTTCATGTCTCTAGGGAATAGGTTACTTAAAGGCAAGCGCGCACCATCCTCAGCCACATCATCGCTTACCATCGGGAGAGGTAGAGGTCAAACGTGTCCTAATCCAGTAAAAAATATTTTCATCCTTTTTTGTATTAAATAAACTACACTTTAGAAGAAAATTAATAAACAGTCTAGTTTAGCAGCCAATTGTAATTCAAATAACTCTTCTCCTATAAAGAAGAAACGAGCATAGATCACCACCATTTAGGTACTCATTAAGGATCAATTTCAGAATCATTTAAGTTCAGATTTCTTCACAATGTTTTTCTTCACTGGTTGCTACTAAGAAATTCATAACGGGAAATCTTTATACATATAATATAACAGTTTGCCCGAACAGAAAATCTTACTCAGAATTCAGGAGTTGCACGCGAGCTAGATCAACAAGGCAGTTCGGAGTACCCTGGGTTAAATATGGCTCGTCGAGCTGTACTAAAAGTTCGGTTTTCTAGAGCGTAATTTCCGTCATTCTTACCCCGCATTCCATCCAAAAGTGATCGTCGCAGTCATATGTCCGTTTTTTTTTCGGAAAACCGGAAAGCGCACCGACCTGACAAATGAACGTGACGATGGCTTTTAAATAGCACGTGGCCATGTCTGTGTGTCTCTATCAATCTTACTGCCTTTTTCCAACTATGTATGTTGGGGTCGGCTTCCAGTCTAACCGGATGCAGCGGAAGACCAGTATTTTACATGGAGCGACTGCCTGTCTGACTTTCACAACCCAGTCACTGAGTAGCACGATACCCCTTGGTAACACTGGTTGCCAGACTTTCGGGCTTCTGACTACCCGTAACCACTGTCACAGATCTACGAATGACAGCAGGGACCAACGCAACGGCTTAACGCGCTGTCTGAGGCACGGGTCTCGATGTGTAATGGATGGTCACCCATCCACAAACTGACCGGATAGCTTGACCTTCCCGTGCGGCTGTTATTATGAGACCACGAGCCCCTCTTCCTAACGCTTGGTGTATCATACTTACACCCGTGTATTCCAATTTTCACCAAACAATTGAATCTAACTCAGCACTATCTCTGAAGGAACCAAGTTAGATTACATAGTATTATGTTCCTCGCGACTTGAATCTTGTAATTAAGTGATGTATTCTATTGTGTATTGTTTAAAAATGAAAGTGCTATATGTATGTGTGGCTCACGACATTTTTAATTAAGGTTATTGACGGTTGTGTGCCTTGAAAACAATACTGTGTTTCTTTGAGACACCCCTCCCCTAATCTGATTCTGATTTGGTGGCAATGGGACCACCTCGGGATAATACCCTTTCAAACAAAAAAATAATTTTAAAAATCGGTCCATAATTTTATTAACGGAGTAATCGAGTAACAAACATACAAAAAAAAAAAAACATACCGTCCAATTGAGAACCTCCACCTTTTTGGAAGTCGGTTAAAAAAGTTGAACTATTTAGTATCATTAAACAGGGAGAATACAGAGGAATATGTTAGTATGGAATGAACGCCAACGACTTAAGTGGCTGTCAAAATCGGAATATCATCGTATATTCCGGATGGGTCGGCTAAAGAATGATATTAAAGTTCGATTTATAATTTTTCATGTGATCTGATCCATTACAAGTCAGCGAGGAAACACAGAGCCCATTTAGTTTCAAAAGAATGACGTGTTACTTATTTAAAACGATCATACTTTAAAATATCATTTGAGAGTAAAGTCTGCAGGCATGTAAATAGAAAGTTCCTATTGATTTCCTATGTCCCAAAGTGGCTTTACTCCGGCAGGGGTCCTATCTCCGGCCACGTGCCTATGTTCAGCACAGCGCCTAAGTCCGGCGACCTTAGTCACGCTAAAGAGTCAGATTACCTCATAATTGCACAAAATAAGTACTTTCTATAGATAAAAATTACGCGTATGTTAGAAAGGCGTTCAGCTCGGTGCGCATGAGTTCAATGCCTATCCTAAGCCTTACAACTGTCATAATGTTAAACAATTAAGCGGTTAATTTGAAAATGGAATGGCCGCCATCTTTGTTTTGTTTGTGAGAATGTAATAACGTTTCGTATTGTTAACAGTTTTATTGTGTTTCACAATATAGCATAACATCACGCCTGTTTTACATGAAAGGGTAGACAGAAGTATATACAGGGTCAAATTAATGTAGCTACAATACCTACACCTACATTTCGCCAATTATATTTATAACGTAACTAACTGCGCCTTGCGGTTTGACCCGCGTAAGTCTCGATCCCATCGGAATAACGGGATAAGAGTATATATATTAATCCAGGGTGTCAGCTTCCTCCACACAAAATTTTATTAAAATTGGTCCAGCCGTTTGATCGTGAAGAAGTAACAAACACACACACTCACAAGCTTTCGCTAGTATTAGTGTGATGTGATTAGTCCAACATTAATTCATTTGTATGACAATAGTTTTGATTGCATTTCATAAGGTTATAACTTTACCTAATCCATTCTTCTGTAGTATCCTATATTTTTTTATTAGGTTCACCAACAATTGATTACACTGATACAAACACATAATACATTTAAAAATTTAAAATAACAGTGCATCAGTTACTTATAGGTAAACACTACATGTATAAAACAATGGATCAGAGAAATAAGCTAACTTAATTAGTAATAAGCGCTGAAAAATTGGCAATATAGGTAAAAATAAATTTATGAAATTCTGATTAAAAGTTATAAATTTGATAAAGGTAAAAGATAAAATTGAAATTGAATTGACATAAACCTGTATTATGCAAGCCATTAATTTATATCTGAAAGGTGCGCCTATTGCATGTTTACCGGTACAAATCTGATCCCATGCTACCTTAGACTACGAAACGTCTATTGCTGCTATTACGAATGTCCTCATGCGAATACCCAACAGTCCTGACCAATTATAACCTAATTTATGTCTATTTTAAATAATCATGAAAGCATTTTCCTAAGTTTTCACCTGCCTGTAGGTAACGCTCCAATTGACTCGAAAAAGTCGTTCTAACACGCAATTGGTCCATTCATTATTCTTTTGTAAATAAAACCTGTCATCTTCTATGTACCTCGCTTTACTCAGTAACTGGATTGTGGGGGTCAGATTGGCAGTCGCTCCATGTAAAATACTGGTATTCAGCTGCTGCCGGTAAGACTGGAAGCCGACTCCAACATAGCTGGGAATGCTTATGCACTGCATAGGAAATTATGAATTAGGTACGGTACAGGATCGCCAGCGTGTCTTACAAATAAAAGGGTATGTTTTCCTTGCCAAGGGATGGTGTGAAAGATGATATGGCTAAAAATGGGGTGACAATGAAGATGACGGCTGATATAGAGATCCTTGGACGGAGGAGACATGTTGATGACATTTTGATATCGTGGGTGGTCCAACGAGGCAAAATAATGTAGTATGGTTGCTGATTTGAAGGAGGTTGAGAGGCTCGAGAGTTTGACATTTACAAGTCGATGTTAAAATATATCCATTCTCTAATAAACAAGTTTATTTATTGCTTCAAATCAAATTGATCAAACATTACAACAGTGCATTCGTATTGGCTAATTTTAGCAAATTGCCTACCAATTCTATTTGCTAACTAAATTGCTAAATTGAAATTGATGCGGTACCTAGTTTAATTTGAACTTTTGTTTTGTTCAACCTATTGCACTTCTATTTAAAGTTTAATTTACCAATAACCATGCCAGTTAATGAAACAATTACTGAATATCACGACAGTTAATGACTGTACCATCAGCCTATACCAGGTCAGTTAATGTACCATTGATAGGCTACCATGTTAGTTAGTGTACCGTTATCCAGCTATCCCCACAGTTAATGAACCATTAACTGAATATCGCGACATTTTGTGAACTATTAACTTCTGAAAGCTTCAGCACGCGCTGCGCATGCGTGGTGATCAATGCTCGTTCCTTCTCTGTAGGAGAAGAAGCCGTTGATATGCTGTGGGCCGGTGAGAGGCTGATATTATTACTATTCCATTTTCTATAGTACACTAAGATATAAAAATATCAATATAATTATTACATCAACAGCGGAGAAAGGCAATTGTGCACATAATTAAAATGAGAAGTTCTATCAAATATAAATACTTATGTAACAAATCAAGAAACTCAGAATTGCATAGTTTATGACCCGTTACTTGGTAGTTAAGTTATTGAAATGACATGATTACTAGTTTAAATGAGAGTTAGTACCGATAATCATAAGATTTGTTTGTCTGTCTAGCATAAATTAGAGAATTCGGTAATAATATAGGCAGTCTAGCTAGCCTTGTGAAAGAGTCTGAGAAAGTATGGCCTGTTAAAAACGTAAGTTCTGATGAAAGTGTAATCTAACCCTATATGTTCTAAAGGGAATTAGTAACACATTAATTTGTATTTAAAGGTTTCGACTTCATATCTCAGCCTTTTTCCAACAATTACCAGAAAACAAACAAACAATAAACGTACAATAAATTAATAAACAATTTTTCTTTCTTTTTTCTTTCTTTCTTTAATTATTGTTTGGATAACTTGATTAAATTTTAATTGAAAAATCATCGATGTTAATTAAAGTTACATAAAATATTAATTAACCTCAACAGTGAAATAAAAACACCTTTAAGATGATTTACAATTATAATTTCGGGTATATGTATTCAAATAATCAAATCAAAGTACTCAATTTGTAAGTGGTGCTACAAATCGACATCCACAGATACGTTTTCTGATCGCGTCTGTCTGTTTGTCTGTCTGTCTGTGTTCTGAACGCGGTAAACTCAAAACTAACGGATTATCCAACGGTTTTCATCAATGGACGGAGTGATTCATGACGAAGGTTTACATGAAATATTCATTAAGGTTTTGTGTAAATTGGCTGAAATATGACGATTATTGTTGAAGATGTCGGAAAAAATCATGCTGACTGAGAGCTTTACTGGCGTGAGCCACTTAAACCGTAAGAGATGCTTATAATTAATGTTCTACAGGACTGGACATCTTAAAAAGAGCAACAAAAAATAACATTTACAAAAAAGTCAAACATAAATGTCTATCTTAACCTATTTCTGCCGAAAGTACACCGCAGTAGTCCGCTGTGTTTCGGTTTGAAAGGTCTGGTTCAGCTTGCCTCTGGGATGCTATAGCACCTGCGATGCCTCTATTATTCTAGATGTCCATAGGTAGCCGTGACCGATTACAATCAAGAAGAGCACCTGCATGTTTGCTACCCATCCTCATCTGCCCACCTTTTTCTGTACTATGTTCGGGTCGGCTTCCATTCTAAATTAAATTAAATTAAATACCAGTATTTTATATAGCGCGACTGCCTATCTAACCTCCACAACCCAGTTACTGGGTACCACGATACCCCTTGACAAGACTGGTTGTCAAACTTTCGGGCTTATGACGGCCCGTAACGACTGTCAAAGATCTACGCGAGACCAACCACGGCTTAACGTGGTTTTCAAGGCACTCAGTATAAATAGATGGTCACCCATCCTACTCATATCAATGCGAAGTAATGCTAATCGTGTGGAAAACGAAATATTTAGCCTCATATTAAGTATTTCCGGTGGAAATCGGAAAAAAATCAGGCGAAGTATGAAGGAAATGATTTTTTTGAGGAAGGAAATAATGTTAATTGCATGCGTCCACTTGATTCTATTGGAGGAAGCTTCGTTTCACGCGATGTCGCCCTCGTATTGATTCGTGGCGGTTCGAATCCGGGCGTGCAATTATTTTTATGATTGTGAGCAAAAATGTCAGTTATTATAATAATTGAGTCGCGCAATTAGTTTTATAGTGATTTCTGGGTTGCTTGCTAAGGACAGTAAATAAATGGTTGATTAGCAATACCGTATTACGGGCAGTGAGTAGGTACTACATGGTACCTGAGACACAATTTTGCTATTTCTTAGAACGTTTTCATTCTCATCTCAGTATCAATCTGTCAAAAATATCTTGTTATATTGCGTTCACTGTAACTTGATGCGTGACGCGAGTAGTAGCACTGAATTTTACAGTCTTATTTTCAATACTATTAAGGTTCAAAATGGCGACTGACGAACAGAACTACTAATAACATGACTGCAAAATTCAGTGCTACATCGCGTCATGCGTCAAGTTATAGTGAACGCACTATACCTACATTTTAGATTTTTTCTTGACATTCATTGTCTCTAAGATGAGAATTGTGACTTGATTTTGAACGTTTTAATGAATGAAATTGGCCTTCTGGCCTTCTCAATCAGAGAAGGAACGAGCATTGATCACCACGCTTGCTCGCTGTGTGTTGGCAATATAAACCACTCATTCCATGTGTTTTTTAGGAACTTTCCACCAAGTATTTAAAGTGTGGTTATTTTGAGTCAATGAAATTACTTATTCTGTGTTCGTGCGATCAATATAACGTTACAAATGCTAGTTGGATTTCACGCGCAGGCGCAACCACTGTAGTAGGGTCACCATATGCAGCTAGGTTGTAGTTTGTGTTTAGAACAACATGCAGTATTACTTAACGTTTTAGGCAGAATGTTACTAAGTGGAGTTCCAGTGACAATACTTATGGTGTCACCAGATCTGACAGTGTAAACGAAAGATGGTAGATTGTAAGATTTGTGTGAAAGTCACATCGCTTTTCTTATAAAAGGTTTATTTTTCTCTAGCCGCTGGTGTCCCACACCTGGACCAACGCCGTCCCTGGTCCTCCTTCCACGTGCCACCGCGACCCGGTCCTCACGGTACGTATCCAAAATTTCTAGCCACCTTCCAAAAAGTTTTAATTCAGATTAATTGTTTGAATCGTTCTTATCCTGGCAAATTGTAAAAATCCACCAATTTTATATTGACCGCTGGATTAATGATCAAAATAAGCAAGACAGTGCCATAATCTTCACGGTTGACTGAGGTTGCCAACCAAATAATCTTATGATCACTTTTTGAATAAAGGGAAGAGAGTGGAAGGCCAATTTCTTAGGCAGAAAATAGTCGAATTTACTTAATATATCACACGATTTTAAAAACCGGCCAAGTGCGAGTCGGACTCGCGCACGAAGGCCTCCGTACCATTATCTATAAAAATGGCAAAAAAATCACGTTTGTTGTATGGGAGTCCCCCTTAAATGCTTGTTTTATTCTGTTGTTATAGCGGCAACAGTAATACATCATCTGTGAAAATTTCAACTGTCTAACTATCACGGTTCATGAGATACAGCCTGGTGACAGACGGACAGACAGACAGACGGACGGACAGCGGAGCCTTAGTAATAGGGTTCCCCTTTTATCCTTTGGGTACGGAACCCTAAAAACGAGTGAGCCCAGTAGTCACAAATGATGTGTAACATCTGACATCTCACTTTGGTAATAAGAACTGAGCAGCCACAGAAACGACCCCCTCTACTTACAATCTATATGGTACTTACTAATTCCATGCTATTAAAAAGTACTTACTTATTCCATGCTCAAGCTGTCACTTCTTGTTACACTCTTCCGTCCCTTCCCACAGAGGCGAGAAGGCGAGAGGAAAAATTTTACACATCAATAAAAAGGGTTGCCTTATAAAGCAATAGTTATGTAAAACATAACGAATGATAAATTTGAATAGACACCTTTCACGGCATGGTCTGTAAGTAGGCTGATACAACCATAAATGACACAACCATAAACAACAGAACCTTATGGTTATTGGCTGTGTGGGTGAATTTCATCGTTATATTATTATGACGTAATTGTTTCCTGTGGCCATCCGCTTAGCATTTCCTCAACTAAGTTCTGATCTGACAACCGGTCTTACCAAGGGGTACCGTGTTACACAGTAACTGGGTTGTCGAGGTCATGTAAGTAACTAGTATTATTGGTTGATTTGGTTGGCTTCCAGTCTAACTAGGCATAATATCGCGCCTTTATTCCACAAAGGGGAAAGCTGAGGTAACAGCCACATTTCGCCAGGGTCTAGTAGTGTAGGCTACTGAGGATCTGGGTTCAATCTCCAGGTCGGGTAAACACGTATCATTTGTGTTTTCCCATCCAGAAACTTTTAGTAGCAGTCCTAAGTCCGGACTTGTACTCCAACTATTGGCCATAGGCTCGCCCCTTTTACATGGGACTAACAACTGGCGAAATGTTAATACAAGAGGCCTAACAATGTGTTATTTCCCAAAATCAACTTAAAAAAGTTCAGTTTACCTAACATAAATCTATACTTACGACACAGTCAATAAGCCTTGAGATCTGTCCCCGAGTTACCCAACCGATACTCACAGTACTGCCCCCCCCTCATGCGCAAGCGTCGACCAACCAGTTGTTACTGCGCGCGCGCCGATTACAGACACGATTATTTATTTAGTTATATTTTTTTTTCTGTACAATTTCAACTTTGGAAAATCGTGTGGTACTATATTTTTCTTTTGTTTTGTTTGTTCGATTTTTTATTTGTTTTTTTTTTGTTTTAGTGCATGTTTGTTAGTTATATTATGGTGTGCGTGACATAAGTGTTGTATTGTTTTGTATGTATGTGTGTGTGTGTGTTGTGAGATTTTCTATGTTAATCTTGGTTAATCTTTATTTTATAGTAGTTTGCTGTGGGATAGTTAGAATTGTGAATACTGTGGCGGGCGTCAAGCTTTTAGTTTTCTGAGTTTCTTATATTTATAAGGTAGACCATGGGTTTACATAAACTTGTGCTTATCTGTGAATATCTTTGTCGGTTGATTCTAATATTTCACTTTAAGTGACTTTTTACCCAACTGCGGCGGAGCCCATAATAATGAATATAAAATAGTTAAATAAGCATCTAGAAAATAAACCTTTATTTTTTAATTCTTTTAAAATTCCAGGTCATGTGACATTCTATTCAATGAACCTATAGCATTCACAAGCTATTTATCCATTAACAAATTGCCGAACGTTACCAATGACAGTTAAGTAATGTCAAACAGGTTCTATGAAAGTCATCCGAGCCATTTGATCGTGAACCTTACAAACGAATGGAGCGGTCTATTATATTTAGTTATGTAGACTATGCAAGTTATTGTACTGTAGGTAATTTAGGGTTAATTATGATTATTTGGCGGAAAATATACTCGACTTAGAGTTGATTTTTTAATCGTCAGTTAACTTTGTTTGAGGAATAAATTCAATGGTTTAACAGCTTTTATATAGAAAATATGTCATGTTTAGGCGCCACCGCCGCCGCCGCCGCGCCGTATTAAATCTTCACATACTCGTATAAGTTAACTGATTAAAAATCAACCTAACGGCCGCAGTCGCACTTTAGGGACGTTACTTAGAAATAATTACTATCTCTATTTTAAAATTTTCTTGATGACCAAGTTTAATATAGTTGTCAATTGTATTAATGTTTGGATGCGCTGTGAGCTCTTTCCCCCTTCTTTTATAAATCTACTTATATTATTATTACTACTATTAGAATACTAATATGTTAGCTAATAAATGATGGATATATTTCACTGTAATTCAAATTAATGATCTTAATCATTCTAAAGCGACGTCTCTGAGTATCAAGGATAAACTAGGCTTTATTTACCACGAACTAAGTTTAATAATAGGTACCTACTTTGCGTAGATTCACAACAATTTAACAGAATAAGATTTAAATTCACGACCTCTTGTCTAAGCAATCTTTAGTCCATTGTACTTAAATTCTCAACATTGTATGAGAACCATACATTGACACACACTCATACAAAACATACGCACATATAAATTACAGGAAAAAATGGCAACACCATTTTAAATGCATAACAACGTTGACGATAATCAAAGGGGAATTACCCAAAAGATTTTATCCTATATCAAAGACATTTTTTATCTATATTTCAAATTCGCATTTTACGCTGTAATTATTTACACCATTTTCTATATTTTCGATTATTATTTTGGATTATAAACTTTATTTTTTTTGTTTGTATAGAAATGTGAAGTAATAGTGTGAAAAGTGAAGTGTTCGATGTTATAAAGACTGACTTTTGGTGACTTTTATCAACAGTAAAAGGAGATTTTGGTAAGTTGATTTGATTATCTACTTATTATTTATATATTTGTTTAATTTGTACTACAATCGATTTATATTTGTGGAATAGACAACCCACATTTTCTACGCTGTTTCTGAAGTCCACTACTCGTTGCGCAGTACCGCACCCCTCACCCCCGCTGGCACGTGAATTTGTGACTGCGCAGCGACTCGCCTCATGTTCTGATCCGCCATAAAGTTCCATAATACGGACTGGTGTCGGCACTCCACGTCATTGCACGTGTGTTAAGTAGTAAAAGGCGGCTAAAAGTAACTATAAATAAACGGCACGCAAGCGCAACACTGTACCTATACAAAATAATGCAAACGTATCACTGCATTTGAAATCGTCCTGATTATTGATCATCTTCATCATGTACAGCCATCTCCGAGCCTGTGCAGAACATTCACCCCCTAATTTTTAAGCCAGTTTTCCTTATTTTTGCCAAACTTGTCCAGGCTTTTGCGACAATTATAATAATGCCATCGACCTAACTTGCCACCGGTTTTCTTATAGTTAAATATCCTCCCAAATAACTATATTGGAAGAAGCACTTAATTTAATATCTAGGGGCATTAAACTAAAGGACATGCAAATTTTTTTTAATCCATTTTTAACTTTAATACCTACGTATAAGACTTTCATCTTTGCCTTTATGGCTCCGCAGACAGGCGCGACGCGACATTAGTAGCACAATTTCAATGAAAACTTCATGGGAAGTTTCGCGCTGCCCGTCGCGCCCGCGATTCGCGCCAGACTGCACGAGCTTTTAAACTCGGTCTCATCTCAACCAATGATGTAACAATCATTATTTTTACTATTAAATGTAGGCCACCTCTGTTGTAGGCGCCAGCTATTATATGATTATCTCATACTATTACTACCGGCATTGCCGGAGGGCGATCGAAATAAAAGCTTTAATTGGCTAGTCTATAATTACCTTTATAACCATCTTCTTTTAATCTGTGAGAGAAAAAATATACACAGTGTTGAGAACTTTGAGAATTAACACTTGACACTAGCTGCACCTTTTGGCAGTGTTTTTTTAGGGTTCCGTACCCAAAGGGTAAAACGGGAACCCTATTACTAAGGCTCCGCCGTCTGTCTGTCTGTCTGTCCGTCTGTCACCAGGCTGTATCTCATGATCCGTGATAGCTGGACAGTTGAAATTTTCACAGATGATGTATTTCTGTTGCCGCTATAGCAACAAATACTAAAAACCAGAAGAACATAAATATTTAAGGGGGCTCTCATACAACAAACGTGATTTTTATGCTCGTTTTTGCTCAATATTGATAACGGTAACAGGTAGACACTTGAAATATTCACAGAATATTTAGTTATATATTCACTTTGAAAATCAATAATTAAATTAAAATAAAACAAATATTTAAGGGGGGCTCCCATACAACAAACGTGATTTTTTTGCCGTTTTTATAGATAATGGTACGGAACCCTTCGTGCGCAAGTCCGACTCGCACTTGGCCGGTTTTTGTTTTCTGACATGAATTTCGTAGTCTTTGTGTCCAGTAAGTTTTTCTGGTAATGATCAAGATCAATTCAAACCAAAAAGTCAACCGCGATGTTTTGATTAGCCGTGATTTAACTATTCTAAAAGACTTATTATTTTAGTATTGGAACTACCTGTATATGAGTTATGTCTCGCAAGTAATAGCGTTTGAGGTCAACGGGTTAAACGAGTGATTGGTAACAATGGCTACCGACTGATTGGCCCTGCACACGTGTTTAGCTACTGGCAAGGGCCCACTAAGCATATCATAGCTCAGAAATTTTTGAAATGTTAATATTATTATGCTCGGTTGATGGCAATAGCCCTATTACATGGGACTTAAACATAACTGGTGAAATGTGGGTGTACTATATAATAGACGCACCTCTGTCTAACCCTTCGGGGATACAGGCGTGATGTTATGTATGTTATGTTAAGGGGGATGTGCTAAGGTAGCCCGCAAAATTCAAATTTTATTACGTTTTTTTGCAATTTGCAGGTCAGTACGAGGTTGTATGTTGATCTAAATATGATTCGCGGCCGTAACGAATATGGCTTTACAGAATTATAATCATTAGAATCGGCAATACAACTAACTCTCTTCGAAAAATCCTATTGAATGAATATTTCTGAAATAATCATTCAGTAGGATTTTATGAACTTAGAGAGTTGTAACGCTGATTTTAATGATTATAATTCTGTAAAGCCATATTTTTATGGCCGCAAATCATATTTAGATCAATATACAACCTGTTACTGACTTGCAAACTGCAAAAAATGTAAGAAAATTTGAATTACGCGGGCTACGTTAGCGCATCCCCCTTAATATTATTGAAGAAATGAAGACACTTTTAATTATCTTACTGAAATGAAAGGTTTAAGGGGTATAGTGCTACCCAGTCACTAGGTTGTGGAGGTCAGAAAAGCAATCACTTCATGTAAAATACTGGTACACAGCTGCATCCGGTTAGACTGGAAGCTAATCCCACATAGTTGTGATGTGTTATGCCTTCCACTCTTGCCTCGTGTGGTGTATTTCTCTAGCCAGTCTTTCTTGAATGTACCTAATATTCCACGATTTCTAATTGGATAAAGCAGAAAATAATTTGATTTATTGATTTGGAGCTAAAAATAGAGGTGTAAACAAAGCAGTATCGTGGATGATGACGTCACATCATGCCTGTGACAGTAACGGGCGTTTGAACTGCACTAGAAAATTGGTAGGAGTTTAAAAAAATCTGGGCATCACGCAGTATTTTTCTTGAATTTTCCTTTAAATACTTTTCTTGGGTTTAAATTACTGTCTTTTAGAGATTAAGTTGAAAAAAAATACATGCATACACCCTATTCCCTTCGAAATGCTTTCACCACACACCACTGCTGACCTCCAAACTACATTTTATCACAACTCTTTAAATAGTTACTCAAACGAGCCTAACGGTGCCTCTTATAACATATTCAAGTCAGGTTTATGTCGTAACTATATAAGGATTGTGTAACCCATAACCTCCCTTTTGTGGAGTAGGTTACACAGTGACCTGCTGTTCTTATGGGGTCGGTAGCCTTTAGCCTTGGTCTATTAGTCTTTCTTGTGTGTTAACCCCAAATTATGACAACTGGTCAGAATATCAGTATTTCTCGGTAATTTTGAAGGGCAGATAGGCTGTCGCTCCATGTACTGATATTCACCCGCATCCGGTTAGACTGGAATCTGACCCCAGCATAGTTGAGAAAAAGCAGGCAGATTATATGGTTTTAGCAGACCACTACTGGGTCTCAAAGGGTTTTTTTAAACTCGCCAATTCAACAATCAAAATTAAAACAGCCACACTAATATTTTACATGGAGTGACTGCTTATCTGACCTCCATAACCCAGTAAACGGGTAACAAGATACCCCTTGGTTAGACTGGTTGTCAGACTTTCGGGCTTCTGACTACCCATAACGACTGTTAAAGATCTACGAATGAAAGCCGTGACCAACAAAGGGAGGGGGGGTCTCGAATCTCGATACGAATAGGATGATCTGATCAAACCTGATTTTTATAAGAAGTCCCTTAAATCCACATAACTTTCACGCAGCGAAATCAAAGTCGATTCGAAAAGTCAACACACCTAATCGATTTCGCAGTGCTATCGTTATAAATCATTTGAAAGCTGACGATTAGACTGTGTCTAATCGATTCTAATCGATAGTAACAATCGCTTCTGCTGTTTCGTAATATTTTGACATCCAGTTTCATCGTTTAAGTATTTTTAAATTGCAAAAGCATTTTGTGTCTACATCGGGATTTAATTAGCAATGAAGTAAGATGCAAGGATGCACTTGACATGGATATAAAATGCTTCAATAATACTCCTTGAAAAACACTACAAAGTGAAAAATAACTTTAATTTTGGAAGGCCGGGTCGTTGAATCTGTATTTTAGTTTTTTGCCACCGACTTCCGAAACTAAAGTTATTTTTCACTTTGTAGTGTTCTTTTGGAAGTCGGGTGTTTTTTTTTTGTAAAAAAAATTTATTATTCACTTTTTAGTGAATCAGTTTTTAATTTATCTAAGTTACAATAGCCTTATGTCAACTGCCCATCACCCTTTATAAAATATTGCTTTTTTCCAATGCTGGGGCGTTAATTGCTGAGGAGTTCTCTTGGTAAGAACCATGAGAACTGGCACTGATGTTGACTTCTCCTTATGCATTGTGACGAGCATAAATTGCTTAGCAACCATCCTAAACTGGCTAATCGAATCGCAACCCGTAAATTACTTATTATAAAGTAGTTCCGGTGGCCATCTGTAGTCTTCATCATCAGTTCCATTTCACCAAATTGTGCTTTCCGAGAGCAAATGCATGAGTTACTGTAAAAAATACCCAAATCGCTATAGGTCGGCCTATAAAATTTGAGGATTTCCCTCGATTTCCATGGGAACCAATCATCAGATTCAAATTAGGTGACAATGGGACCACCTCGGGACAATAATTAACGAAGAAATCGGTGAACATATGTGCCAAACATATAACCTCCTCTTTTTTTGAAGTCGGTTAAAAAGAACGGAGAGAGCAATACAATGTAACAACATTGATCAGGTGTGTGATCAGTAAATGAGCTGTTAAAGTTTATGTTTGCTGTTGTGTTAGATTGAGCAATATGTCAACAACCATCATGTCATCATGTGTGTGTCGTAATATGTCGTATATTAGCTGACATTATACAAAAAATTGAGCCTCCAGCCATTAGGATATACACGGTGCGATATATATATCTGTGGCACACCATGAGCATAAAAATTGCAACTTCTAAAGTGTTTAGACGCTACAAGTTATTGGTTGCTTTCATTTTATTGTATGCCACAGGCGAGGAGCTCGCATCATGTATATGTGGAGCTTTACGTTACCCAGTGCCAAACATAGCTTACAAACGCTTAGCTTTTAAACCGACTTGAGCTGTTTTCATACATTTCGTGCTGATAGAGAAGAAATGTGTAAGAGGGGCTCGTGGCTAAGTAATAAAAGCAGCACGGGTCGATCGATCAGGTTAAGCTACGCTTGTCTCAGTCGGTCCGTGGATGGTGACCATCTTTAATTAAGCCGTTGGTCCCGGCTGTCATTCTTGGATCTTTGACTGTCGTAGTCATAAACCCGAAAGTCTGACAATCAGTTTTGCCAAATGGTTACCCAGTAAGTGTGTTCTGATCACGTAGGCAGTCGCTCCATGAAAAAAAACAGCTGTATCCGGTTGGACTAGATAAAGCTGACCCCAAAATAATTGGGAAGAGGCTAGGCAGATGATTAATTCTGTTAATTTGGTTATTTCTTGTGTTTGACTAATGGATGTCAAATGTATTTCCACACATACATACGTCCTTCACAAGTTTTTGCTGAAATTATCCTCAAAGTTCAATGTGGTTCTGAGAATAAATGTTTTACCGGTTTATCAGGTAGGCAGTCGCTAAAATTCAATAAAATATGCTAAGGCTTTAAATCAATTAACAGAATATCTGACTATTCTGTTAATTGATTTAATACCTTGGAGTAAGATGCCTCGTCATGAAAATCTAAACTAATATTATAGAGATATAAATTGTTTTGTTTGTTTGTAAGAGGTTATCCTTGAAAGTACTGATCCGATTACGAAAATCCTTCAACTGATAGAATGCTACACTATTGCCGAGTGCTATAGGATATGTTTCATTGTATCTAATAATTGACTTCCACGCGAACGAAGTTGCGGGCAAAAGTCAATCTGAAATACATCGTAAGATTTCAGGGTGTTAAATGTACATGGTCGGGCGGACCATGACCGTGGAACTAAACAGCCAACAAAACTTCTATTCATCAAGGACCATACATCTTATGCATTCGATACAGTACGTAAAAATAATATAAATAGGTATATACAGTCCTAGTTTACATAAACATGTACATATATTATGTGTATAACCCATAATTGGATTCACATGCTATTCTTGCTAATTGAGACAAAACCAGTTTTTTCTGAAGCTACGATGAGACCAGTCTCTGCTTTTATTTATGTAAAAAAGGCTGACTGACCTCCGTAACTTTAATCATAACTAGATTCTTTGTATTTTTGATGTTTTAAAGACTTACTTGGTGAAGTAGTAGTTCAAAGTGCGACTGTTAAGCGTGGGATCCAGGGTTTGACCTTCCGGCAGAGTATTGTTGAGATAGATTAGGATATACATAAGGATTTTTTTCTAGCAACCAAGGGGTATCGAATTACCCAGTAACTGAGTTGTGCAGGTCGGATAGGCAGTCGCTCCATGTAAAATACTGGTATTCAGCTGCAACCTGTTCGACTGGGAGCTGACCGCAACATAGTTAGGTAAAGGCAGGCTTTTTGTCACAAAGAACAGTAAGTTCCAGGTATTTACTGTATTCATTTATAGGACCATCGACCATTTAAAGTTGTATGAGCAATACCGTCCCGTTTTCGACCAGTCAAACGAGTTGTCCAACACCGCAATGAATGCTCTTTCGTGATTTTTACAACACAATTAATTCGCCAGGTTTTTATTATAGAAGCTTTTTTAAGTAACAATATAAAGCTGGGCACTGACCAAAGTTACGGGGTGTAATGTAACATTCGCATCGATCATGTTACGCCGTGTTCTTAAATCGGTGCAACATGCTCGATTGAACTCCGTGCTCCATATTCGCGCTAGTCTCAGTCTTCAATTTGTTATACTTATGTTCTGAATGAGCCGGGTTCCATAACAATGGTTCTTCTCTATATTTTTCAATAAAATACAAAGTTTTTTCTTTGTCCCACTCCATTCTTCAAGAAAAAAAATATACGGAATAAACGCGCACACAATTCTTGATTTAGTACTTTTTGTTTTTTGACATTGACATTTAATTATTTTGTTTTTAAAATAGAATCTTAATTATTGTCACATTTGCATGCTGAATGTAGTAGGCGCAATATGAAGAACTATTGTGTGTTATAAAATCTGTAAAATACCATATTTCAAGCAAATAAATTAATCTATCTATCTAAAAGGAACGACGTGTGTGCGAGCGCTCGTGACGATTTGTTGCAGCGTTAACGTCTGAACCGCGAAACACTCAAAGGATTCGCCAAAAAACCGACAGCCGGGTGGAGCACTCAAAGCGAGCATCGAGCGGCTCGATGCTCGCTGGCTTCCCCGTAACACTACGTACTGACTGCATGAATGCTCGCCGTGTAACATGTTACATTACACCTCGTAACGTCGGTCAGTACCCAGCTTTAACGTTCACATAAATTTAAAAACAGGAGAGGTAGAGCTTCTTGTGTGTGTGAACTAACACGTCCGGGATAGAATCTACCACCACGTCAACCATTCACCTCTCTGGGGTAGGGGTGCCAGTGTAAATTAGAGGCACATGAGTGTTCCCTGCGATCTGTAAAAACAATTCATCTACTGCTTATGGGCAGGAGGACGATGTATTTAAGTTATTTTTCTTGCACTGTCCGTAACATAATTGGTAGGTATCTTCAATTCATTTGAGGTCAATGCAGCACGTCTTCTTCTTCAGAAAGGACAGGTGTGGTGTACTAGGAACGACGCGTGTATGACCTAATGTTTGACCGTAAACGAAGCAAAAGAAGTATTTTAGGATCGTAGTAGGTGGTGTTCTGTAGTTTCTGCCTACCCCCTTGGTAAAAAAACGTGAGTATATTATATATACGCCTCAAAACGCTATGCTGTGTGAGTTATATCTTACCTCAATTATTTATTATTATAATATTATTATTATTATTAAAATATCTCAGGATTTTCAGTATTCATAATATGATAATGAATCTGTATTGATTGGTTGTTTAATAGTTCTAGACCGAGAGAGTTGTTAGTTGTCCATCACGTTTTAAAATATAAACATCAGATTTTTAGTATACGAGTATTTAAGTATTTTTGTTGAAATAAGGATCTATTCGATATTCATGTCTGGTTTCTTGAAAGTTTTTTGACCTTCAAGCTTTATTATAATTCGAGCGATTCCAGATATTTATGTGCTGACAAACCGATAAGTTGTAGGGTGAATGCACCGATAAATGTCTGTGGTTTTTTTAATGTAGAAAATAAAATGGGAAACAAAGGTATTAAAAAACATGTTTTATATTTGAATCAAGGAAAATATCGTAGCTTTGTTTCTTTAATAAGATTTAAATTATTTTATACAACTATTATATTGTGTGATCATAATAAATTACCAAGAAAAGTTATTGATTCTAAATTGAATTGAATTTAAATTTAATGTAAAGATATTCTTTTAATTTTGTTTATAGTAATGTATAATTTTCAATCTAATCATTTCATTTTCATTTTTTTTTGTGTATTTATTTAATTTTATTAATAATTATTGATTTAGTTTAATTGTATGATCCAAAGTTGGTAGAAATAAATAAAATAATAGATGATAATAATAATAACTATAATATGTATAACGGTTTTTTTTTTGCGTAAGCTTTTTGTAACGAAAAGGTTTTGAGTTTTTTCTTTAGTACCCACTCCACGTAAAAAACACAAGTAATTCTAATAAGCCGGTGTTGTCTAATGTTCAGAAGGGCTCTTAGCCAGTTTTTGTATTATTTTTGTTCTTTAAGTCTATTATTGTTTCACAAATACAACAACGAATATTTATGAATGAACGAAAGAAAACTACATCGCGTCTGAAGGAAAGTGGTGAAGTTCTGCTCCGATGCCTCAGTACGATGCGTTACACAGGGGAAAAAATACAAAAAAGAAATTTTTACTTCGCAGCTGTGACAGACGGTGAAACATGGTAATGGTATGTGTAATGATTTAGTTATTAGATTGGTATGAGTAGCGGAAAGATTGATAAAAAATCGAATAATAAAAATAATGTATTTGTTCCTCATTGATGTTATCGAAGAGACTGGTATTACGTGAGATTTAAACATAATAATACTTAACTGGCGAAATGTGGGTGTACTAATAAATATCCATCTAACCCTTTAGGAAATACAGGCATCATGTTTGCAGTGTGTTGTGGTAATGTTAGGATCATGTTTAGATCATACATTTTCGAAATTATCAAAATATTATTGTTTCTGCCATTTGTTTGTAAGCATAGTGTAACGTGTTGAGAATCTTCTACCCCCTTATTAATAAATCCGGAGTAAAGTTACACATAAGTATCAGCCCCAAGGTCCGCTAATGAGAAAGCAGTTTTGTTTAACACCTCAAGCCACATACAAGTTATCGCAATAAAATATGTTTTCAAACAATAGAAACTACAATAAAAATTCAATTGCTCAAACAACAACTGCATCATCCACCCTATTCACATTTTAAATATTTTCTTTGTTTATTTCGTACGCCTCAGACGCAAAAGGAATACAAATGAGATAATACAAATACTAGGTATTGCTCAGTATTGCCCAAGCATTGTATTATTCTTTGTTATGTATTGTTTGCATTGATACTTGTTATATTATAGTCTTTGTTGAAGCAATAATATTACTTACATAAGTAAATTGCTTCTGTTTGATTATTATACGTTGCCTAACTGCCCCGTTGGTCTAGTGGCTGCAAGCGGAACTGCTGAGCGTGGGGTCCTGGGTTCGATTCCCAAATTGTAATTTCTCAGTAGTAGCCCGGAGTTCGGAAGTTGATGGTGTGAGAGCCCCGTGCCTCGGGCAGTTCGTAAAGCCGTTGGTCCTGCGCCTGATCTCGCCCCGGTCGGGACCGATTGCCGTCCCATCGGACTTGTGCATTATCTCCTGCGCACTTGGCTAATATCCGTTGAGATGGGCCACCGCGGCTATTTGGTCAGGAGTCATCAACATCATTTGCTTAGCCTTTTCCAACTATGTTGGGATGGGCTTCCAGGCTTACCGGATGCAGCTGAATACCAGTATTATAAAAGGAGCAACTGCCTATCTGACCTCCACAACCCAGTTACTGGGTAATACGATACCCCAACATTTGGTCAGGAGTATTATTTAATTAATACGTTGCCACATTGGATGGCAAGTGTATGAATAGATTACCTCATATTTAGGGTAGTCGCAGTATTTATCTTCTTCGTATTTATACACTGATGATATGATGATACCTAATCTTTAATGAATAATGATGATTTGATAAGTTCCTACATAAGTACCTACATAATTTCTATAATTTAATTTTGATGAACATTATCATGGTTTGTGCACCATCTCTTCCTACCAGTTTGTACGCCACGATATGCGGCTGAACATGTTACAACTTTTCTGTATCTTTTATTAACTAGCAAAATTTTTTTTTGGGGTAGGTACCTTCGTTGTACGTAAAGTGGAGATCATACTTTTTTCTCGTCCATCCCAACGTGATCGTTGGATAGGCCGTTCGAAAGTATTGCGAGTCTATGAAAACATTTTTCGATTCAGGGATCCGTTTGCGTAGCATTCATTATAGAAGCCTGATTTACGCAAATGCTGTCAAACCTACAAACATACAATGAATAAAATATAATAATTATCACAACAAGATCAGCAATGAAATAGGGGAGGAATAGTATGGTTATATAAATCCTGGTTTGTGATATTGTGCATCATGAGATTTGTATCTGTAACATACCTAATATAACGGAAGGTGTGGGCCGCCCACCTACAGTACACCCACATTTCTCCAGTTATGTTACAGCCCCTTGTAATACGGGGAGAGCCTATTGCCATCAACGGGGCACTAATCCAGACTTTCTTGCCCGTTCATTTCCAAAGGTACACACGGCTACACATCAAGCTATATAATAGGTTGGGGGAAAAGTTTCTTCGCATTTTTTAAGAAAATTCAAATCATTTTTTAATATAGTTTATTTACATTTAACTAAAGTATGTAGGTATCATTTTGTTCGATAACTTTTTGCCATCTTGTAGGTAGGGACATGATCCCATTGCTATAGAAATTTTGGGACTTCTCATCAAAATACCGCGACAAGTGGTTTCGGCAGTCCTCTCGTGATGTTAACCTGACACTGCCTAAATAATTCTGAAGAGACCGAAACAGGTGGAAATCTGAAGGTGCAAGGTCAGGACTATACGGATGCATTAACACCTCCCAGCCAAACTCTCTTAATTTTTGCTGAGTGGCTAAAGATATGTGAGGTCTAGCGTTATCATGATGAAAAACCACACCCCTTCTGTTGATTAATTCCGGCCGCTTTCTCTCAACTTCTTGCTTTAATCTCATCCGTTGTTCGCAGTAGAGTTCAGAATCGATGGTCCTGCCTGGTGGTAACAGCTCATAATGAATAATGCCCTTCCAATCCCACCACACACACAGCATCACCTTGTTGCGAGTTAATCCGGGTTTCGCCACAGTCTGCGAAGCCTGACCGGCCTTTGACCACGACCTTTTTCGCACGTTCTTGTCGTACGTGATCCACTTTTCATCACCAGTTCTTCTTCAAAAATGGTTCGGTTTCATTACGTCGTAATAAAGAATCACAAATGAGTACACGGTTCATTAGGTTTCTTTCAGTGAGCTCGTGAGGTACCCAAATATCGAGCTTTTTTGTGTACCCAGTTTTTTTTCAAATGTGCCAAATCTGTTTTGTGGTCAATTCCCAGTTCTTCAGCTACGTCGTAACTACTGATATGCCGATCTTGCTCCACTTTTTCAAAAATGGCATCCATTGTATCCGTAATAGGGCTAATAGGGCGACCAGAGCGACGTGCATCTTTGACATCAAAATTTCCGGATTGAAAACGCTGAAACCAAATTTGTGCTACTCTCACAGACACTGCACTAGGTCCATAAACATCGCAAATTTTTTCGCGGCTTGTGTTGCATTTTTACCTTTTTTGTAGTAAAATTTTAAAATGTATCGAATTTCTTCATTAGATTCACTCATCTTGACAGTACGATAAACAAATGAAAATCACACATTTTCCTAATTTGAATTTGGTTCAAATGGTGAATTATGTTCTTTTAAATTTAAACTTTCAATGATACCAAAACCAGCCAAATATATATAGTACTCCTATAGCCAAAGAGATTTTATTACAAGTTCATACATACTATAATGCGAAAAGACTTTTTCCCCAACCTAAAATATCCAGTATACGCTGATCTCTTATTATACGGAAATCCTATACAATGCGAGATCAGCTTATACTGGAAATTTATAGCTTGTTAAAAAAAAATTAAACTATTTATTTAATCTAACTTTTCATGCTTTTTGTACATTAAATATAGCGCTTAATCTAGATACAATAAGATTATGATTGTGAGCTATAAACTTATTTTATATAGTTGCTCACTTAAGTTTATGGCTGAGAACCTACACGCTGACATCCTCCATTCCATACTTCCCCACAGTAAAGTAGGCTTTTCAGATGTTTTTAAATTTGTTTAGGTTTTTTGTCTTCAATATTTTTTTGGCAATTTTCTTTGGTAGTTCATTTAGAATGGCAGGAAAGGCGTACGTCCAGGCTCCTGACCATATTAATTATTCATCTTTGGCAGTTTATATGTAGGCAAGTACGACAGCTTACGAACAAAGTCTGGTCTCTTTGTTTTCTGCAGTTTATTTATAAATACGTATATAGTATAGTAGAAACGAGTCTCATCATAGATTTAGACATAACATAATACTAGTTTGGCCTTAATTAGCAAGAAAAACATCTATGGGTTCAGTATACGTATATACTAATGTACAGTGGCAGACTAGGACTGTTTAACTCTGTATAGGTTGTTTATTATATCTAATTTTAGAGATGTGCCTACGTAATTCCAATAAAATCAAAGCATTTAATTCAATTAAAACATTTACAGGCACTTTTGAATTTGGAGTGGCTCAGTTAGGCAGAAAATTTAAGCTAGTTGCCCGTTCTAAAGCTTAGATCACTCTGAAGAAGAACGGGAAATAAACTCCATGGAAACTCTTTTATATTTATATTTTTTTTATAAAACGTTGCCCCACACTAGGAATTTCTCCTGTATCGTGGGTGCGTTTACAAACATTTAAACTCACATACACAAACAGCCAGACCCGGGACAACTACTTGTAGGTCATACAAATATTTGTTCCGTGCGGGATTGAACCCGCGACACGCAGCGCAGCAGTCACTCGCTTAACTACTGCGCCAACCGTGCCGTAAAAATTGAGCCGGTCGTTTTAAAAGTTGAGTTGCTTATTACAAATTAGTAAAATATTCTTTGGATTTAAGCATAACCCCCTCAGATTCAAAATTGCATATTCCAAACAATTGCCACTTTGATGGCCCTAGAACTTGCAAGATTATTACGACCTAAAATGTTACGATGTCTAAAAGACAGCTTCAGTACGTAAAAGCATGGATTCTAGAAACGCACCGGTGCGGCTGGCAAAAATTTGTATATTTTTTTTGCCAATACGTGCCACTGAATATCTGAGAAAAGTAAGGCGAACAAAAACAAAAATTACTCGCATTAAATTGATTCTTCACACACATAAGTTTACCACAATGCACTGATCAGATTTGAATTACTCAAAAGATTCCGATGGCTAGATTTTCATTGATTGAGAACTTAATCTTCTTCTTATTCTTCTTAATTTTCATTGATTGAGAAATTTGTTAGAAGTAGTGAATGTCACGTTGTATTGAACAAAGAGATACTAGAATTCGTCGAAAGACTGTTTTCCTGGGAATCACGCTTGACTCAAAGCTGCAGTGGAGTGCTCACTTAACATCTCTTGCAGGGCGGCTAAGTTCAGCCGCCTACGCTGTTTGGAAAATCCGCCAATTAACAGACGTGGATACAGCGAGACTGGTCTATTTTAGTTACTTTCATAGCATCATGTCTTACGGTATTTTGCTGTGGGGACGGGCTGCAGATATTGTTTCTATCTTTATTCTGCAAAAGACGGCTATCAGAGCCATCTACAACCTCAGCAGACGCGATTCTCTAAGGGAACTGTTTAAAAAAATTAACATCATGACGGTACCTTGCCAATATATATATGAAAATATTATGTAGGTATGTTAGAAAAAACCTACATCTTTTCAGTAAGAATAGTGACAGGCATAATTTTAACACTAGAAATAGGAACAAATTAGATCAACCACGTTTCAGATTGTCAAAAGTACACACTTCTTTTATGGGGTACTGTGTTAAATGTTATAATAAAATACCATTAGATATTCTTCAACTAAATGAGAAGAAATTTAAAACATTCATTAAACGCACACTATGTAGACAAGCATATTATAAGTTGGATGATTATATCGTAGATAAAGATGCTTGGCTTAATGCTGGTCCTGCTCCACAACAACTTGGGCTCACTTGTTAGAATTTTAATATTTGGAAGTGATGCTTCCCCCCTTTTTTATTTTTTGTTTTGACATTACATTCGTAACTATCGTTTATTTTTATGTGCTTAATCAAGATTTAGTTGTTGAATACTTCAATAGGTAACAACGATTTTCCTTTTGCTAGTAAAATTTTATTAATCATTGAAATACATTGCAAGCTATAGTTTTGTATAATTTAAAAGCATTTTTTCAATTTTGTAAATGTGAGTTCCATGGAGCCGTTTATTATGTTATGATGTATGTTGAATTAAAAAAGCCTGGCAGTTGAGAGTATGTCATGCTCACTATATCTCGCTGATGGTGGCGCGTGTGTTGGATCATTCGATTCCCTACAAAGTGGTTGAGCTGGATGGTGCTGATCCACGCGTCATGTTCGTGAACGGGCGCTGTCAGTTGAGGCTGGTCATCTCTTAACTGCCAGGGCTTATTTTGTAATCTTTTAATCTTATATTTTGAATTGTTTTTTTTTTAAATATATTTATTTTTGTTTTTTACATTGTTCTCACATATAGAAGCGATAAGAATAATGTACCCAGGATTTTGTAATATCTTGATTTAAAAGAGTGTCCTTGGAGTTTCTTGCCTGTTCTTCTCCATAGAGATCTACGTTTTGGAATGGGCAAATAGCTTCCACTTTCTGACTAACTGACCGACTCTTTGACAATTCAAAAGTGCCTGTAAATGGTTTATTTGAAATAAAAGCTGTGAGTTTGAAATCAATGAAAATGCTAGCGATCGGTTTGCCATCCCTAGTATAGTAGATACTGCTGACCAATACAACAGCATATTTATGAACATTTTGTGGACGATTTGTCCTTCAATTTAACTCACCTACATATCTCTCCTAGGAATACAGTTACGCACCAATCTCTAAGGAATAATACCACATTACATGATCCATTGCAAAATGTCGACGTAACTGTCCGGCAGTCCGTCTGTTCGCCAATGCGGTCTATATAGGTGACGCAATATATCTTTAGGTCACTTGCGAAAGATCTTAATGTTTAGGCTAGACCGTTGAGGAGTAGGTGACAGGTTAGGTCGCGGTCTTGATGGTAGAGGGTGCTGTATATGCAGAGGTGTAAAGTACAGTCACGAGCATAAATGTCTTACAGTTACGCAAAGCGGTCAACAAAATTTAATACACTGTCGTCCATCGACGCTACGAACAAGAAGTTACGCAAAGTTCAAAATCGTTTTTCTCATATATAACAATGGCAACTTTAAGATAATACTATTTTTGAAAAACCATAAAATACCTATCAATGTTTTAGGAGAAAATCGCTTTTGGATCATGCGTAAGTACAAAGAGTTTATGCTCGTGACTGTACTTCTACACTTCGCTAGTTATGCTTGGGGCTTCAATCATGGCCTACTTTTTATGACTTACGGTGTGGAGACGTTGACACTCACGGTTCGAAATATCTACAAAATCAAAGTCGTTCAGCGAGCTATGGACAGGGCTATGCTTGGAAGCCCTCGAGGGGATCGAACCCACAGTAAGGAAGTTTATTGACGGATAAGTTTTTTTTACGGCGCGGTTTATTCGCAGTGTGTAGGCACGGTCGTCAGTGTTGTATGGATCACTGGAAAGCTTGTTGACAGACACGGTTTTCCTACGGCGTGGCATAAGCTGTTCCGTAAAGAAACCGTGCCGTGTACAAAAGGGCTAAATTAATTCGACAGTAAGTTAACCACAGCAGTAGTCGCCATACCCCACAAAATAAGGAAGCTTCTACGATTAACATGGACGGGCCATAAGTCGGTAAACGCAGGTATAGACGCCCTCGGGATAGGTGGAGTAAAGATTTTCGCAGGGTGGCTGGTAGCAGCTGGATGAGAGGAGCTGATGATCGAGCTAAATGGCGTGCGATTGGAGAGACTTATGTTCAACAATAAACTGCTATAAGCAAGTCGATGAGGGTGAAATTTCGACCTTATTGGAAAACACAATATCACTGGATCGAACCCAGGCAGGACCCCACGCCGAGAAGTTACGTTTGCAACCACAAGATCAAGGAGGCAGTCTATTCTGATTCATCGTCATCATTCTCCTCTGAAAGGGCAACTCTATTTGTGGTCGGCGCAACATGTCCCTTTCTTCCACACTTCTCTATTAGTCGTCATCTCGGTAGTCACTCCCTTTCTAGCCATATCATCTTTCACACAATCCATCCACTGTTCCTTTAGTATTCCCCTATTCTGATAGTCATTCACATTAAATCAATTCTGATTATAACACGGCATCATGCCTTGTTTCCCCGAAGGGTTAGGCAGAGGTGTACCTATAGTACACCCACATTTTGACAGTTATGTTTAAGTCCCATGTAATAGGGGGCGAGCCTATTGCCATTATCCGGGCAACCAATAACACTTTGCCCGACCTGGGAGTCGAACCCAGGACCAGCAGTAGCGCTTGCGACCACTACACCAACGAGTATAGTCGCCGCACGTAACTTGGCAAGAATCGTTAGATGTTTCTCTCATTTCTTTAACTTTCTTCTAAACAGACATGTATAAAAATAAATTCTGGCAATAACCATAGAATAATGACAAGAAATAAAAGAGTTTTTTTTTTTTTTGCATTAAGTGTACACACATGCGTGGACTTACTCCCACTACGCCAAAACCTTGCCAAGTTACGTGCCGGAGACTATAAGTTACGTGCCGGAGACTATAAGTTACGTGCCGGAGACTATAAGTTACGTGCCGGAGACTATAAGTTAATTCTGATTATCATCCACTAACTAATACTTAACGAGGAAGGCTTTGTCTCCAAATTGTGATTTGCCATATTCTGATGGAGTGTGTCCGGAATGAAAATATTAGAATAAATGTTTTTGGACAATATAAAAGGTATGATATTGGCTTCTGTAATGCCATCCTTGCTTTTCCAATGTCCGATAAGGCTAAACAATTGTACAAGTTAGTGATAAGGTAGATAGTAATCAACAATTTTGTGTTTTTCTGCACTGGGCGATGTGGTCGCTAAGCGACAAAGCCCTTTAAATAAATTAAAAAAAAAAACCACTAACTAAACAACAACCTTTGTTCACGCTCACATAAAGGTTCAATTACATTCACCATTTATAAGTAAAGTAAATAGGAAGTAAGTGGGTCAGCAGGTCGCGCGGTCATACTGAAATGTTGAGGTGATAATTGACACCTGTGCACGCAACATTCAGCGTTTTAGCGACTGTTATTAGTTGCAGACATTTTATTGTCCTTGGGCTTAAAAAAGATGACATTTTTTTTGTGGGAGACTGAGGTCTACTAAAGTTACGGTTTCGTAGAAGAGCGGTGGCCGCCACATTACGGCCGCAGTGACGGTCGTCATGACAATGATGGCAGCGGGGTTTGACTTTAAGGCGCTGACAAGAGGCAAATGATAAAATTAGGCTTGTCTTAATTAAACAAAAAATTCCTAACGTATATAGTTTGTGGTAGCGGAAAAAATATATGTTACTCTTGAACATATAATTCTCAGAACTTTGTTGTTACCAAAACACGTTTAGAAAAAAAAAACTCGATACAAATTAACGGTAAACTAATCCTTTACTTTGAGTTTCAATCCAAAATTATATCTGTATTAAATATCAACGTACGGTGGGTATTTAGTTAATAACAAGAACGTCTTATTTGTATGCAGAACTTGGTTGTTTTTAGGGTTCCGTACCCAAAGGGTAAAACGGGAACCCTATTACTAAGGCTTCGCCGTCTGTCTATCTGTCTGTCTGTCCATCTGTCACCAGGCTGTATCTCATGTACCGTGATAGTTAGACAGTTGAAAATTTCACAGATGATGTATTCCAGTTGCCACTATAACAACAAATACTAAAAATAAATATTTAAGGGGGCTCCCATACAACAAACGTGGTTTTTTTTCTCTTTTTTTCTCGATATTGATAACGGTATTAGGTAGACGCTTGAAATATTCACAGAATATTTAGTTATATATTCACTTTAAAAATAAATAATTAAATTAAAATAAAACAAATATTTAAGGGGGTCCCATACAACAAACGTGATTTTTTTGCCATGTTTATAGATAATGGTACGGAACCCTTCGTGCGCGAGTCCGACTCGCACTTGGCCGGTTTTTTTTATTTTCGATTACCTAACTCAATTTTGAGTAAATAAATAATTGCTTCATATTTTGCAATAAATTATAAGCGTTGTGTCATCGCACTTCTCTTTCTTTTGTGAGCAGTCTGACAGTGACAGCGGTTTAGCTGTTGTCAGCGTCTTAAGGTGTCAAACAACGCTGTCTTGGGAAACTGGTGTGTTTCCCAAGACACCGTTTTTTGACACCTTATTTCATAAACAACGTTTCAGTGACGTCATTCGCCGGTAAATTGCGGACGTTATGTGGCGGCTACCCCCTTCAAGGAACCCGTATCTTTAGTGGTAGTCACTTGAAAAGGTCGAAGTACCTACGGAGTAGCTCGTAGTTCAGTGTAGTTTTTTAGTCCTTTAGTCCCCCAATAGCGTTTCCCCACAGCAGACAAATTAATGAAGCAATGGATTAGCAATATCTTTCAAAATCATTCAGATTGTGATTGACAGTGTGTTACGCAATTAGGGACTCACCACACTTATTCAGCTCTGTTCAGGTCTTGTCCATACAAAATCGTTGTTTTCTATGGACAAAAGCTGAAAACTGAATGATGGTGACCTTATTGGTGATGTTGTTAGTCCCTTAGGGTGCTGGTCATACCCGCACGCAGGTTGTGAGAGCTACGCACCTGACCTTTCCGAAGAACATCACCAATAAGGTCACTAATGTGCTAGGCGGTCCCCTCCCGGCATTTCCACTCACATCTACCTTTTTTTGTCGTCTTTAATTCATCCTCTCAATATGACCCAACCATATTATAAGCATACTCGTTCAATTTCTTTATTATAATACAATAACAGACGGCCATCAGCCAATTACTAATGTTTAAGAATGAGGTCACGACACCTTCGCAGATAGTCACAAACATAATACCAACAACAATATTTCCTTAAATCACATAACACCTAAACAATAATATAACAATACCTCATTTACATCTAACGGTGGGCAGTAATACTTTTAGTTTCTTGACCGACTTTATCAAAGAGAGGTTATGTAACACGTCACAACTGCCGTTGATATTACCGGCGGTTGCGTCTTGTTCATCTGTCTGTTCGAGATGTTTTCTAGTAAACAAGCTTCTCGATAGGCTTTAGCAGTGAATTCGTATCAACACAATTTTTTTAAGAATAATTCATTTAGTAATAATTATATTTAACTAGCTGACCCGACAGACGTCGTGTCAAAATTTCAATAATTCAAACAAAAAAGGACGTTCAGAATTTCCCGAAATTTGATGACTTTTCGGAAAACTTTTCTAATTTATCCTTCCGTAAGAATTTGATTCGTGAACATTTTAAAACAAAAAATAGCCATATCGGACCAGAGCGGTTCTCAAGTGATGCGCTTACCAACGAACAGCATTTCATTTTTAGGGTTCCGTAGTCAACAAGGAACCCTTAAGTCCGTTTGTCTGTCTCTCCCCGGCTTAGCTCAGAGTTTCTTAGTACTAGAAAGCTGTAATTTGGCTGTAATTTGGAATTAATCACGCCGATAAAGTGCTAAAATAAAATCTTGAAATAATTTTTTTTTAGGGTAAAGTATACACCCCTTACACGTAAAGTGGGGATGATATTTATTTTTCTCGTCTATCCCATGATGTAATATCATTGGATAGGCCGTTAAAAAATATCGAGGGTCTGTAAAAGCTATTTCTCCATTTAGATATCCGCTTGCGTAATATTAAGCCTTAAAGTGCAGATTTTCAAAGCGAAAACGAAATAATAGCGCGGGGGAGCGATACGATGCGACGCCGTGGATCGGGGGCCGAGGAAGTTATATAAAAATTTGTTATTTTAGTATATTGCGTATGTTACGACTTCCACGCGAACGAAGTCGCGGGCAGAAGCCAGTAAATGAGATAAATTGCATTTGGACCCACGATCTACAACTCCTAAGTCGTGGTGGCACTGGGCCACCACTGACCTCAACAAGGTCTGACATTCACTTAACTGATGATACTTACCTAACAATGAACCTACATCTATTCAGAGCAATGACCATATCCAAGGTACACAGAATTAATTTAATGTTTGTACACAATATGTATGTATACAACAACCTTGCCAACTTGGTCAGATGCGCGAAGGCCGAACAGTGTCCTGTATTTACAATACAGATGTAGTAATATTTAGACTCACAAGTGATTATGTTAAAAACGAAGGTGGGTACTTATAGATGTAAAACTTATATGAGTCGCCGACTGGAGCCGAGTATACCTGATTCAGCGTCACCGACCCGAGCGTGACGGTTCAGGTTCATTCACTCTTCAGAAAGAATATTTTCAGGAACCATAATTTATTCGTAGATCTTTGACAGTCGTTATGGGGCAGTCAGAAAGCCCGAAAGTCCGACTGACAGCCAGTCTTGTCAAGAGGTATCGTGTTACCCAGTAACTGGGTTGTGGAGGTCAGATAGGCATTTGCTAAAATTCAATCAAATATGTTATTCAGCCATTCTGTTAATTGATTTAATGCCTTGAAAGTTGAACGCCGTGTAAAATATTATACGCTGAAATTGCATTTTCTTGGCTCGGAATCAATCGATTACACATCAAATACAGTAACTAAAAGGTCGCGACAATTTTACTTGAGTTAAGAGCTGCTATATTTTTACTAATAAAACGAAAAAACAACTTAATCCAAGTTGAAATTTGTGACATACGTACAAACTGTTCAAACACACAACTCTCCGCAGCCGGGTAAACGGGTCTTAAACAACACCTTGTTAAATCTATGCCACTTGACTACTGACCTTTGATTCTCATGACAGTATTGGCAAAAATAAAACTTGTCTTTGCTAAGGCGATCTTTAAGTCGTTAATTAGTTAGTTTAGGATGTTTGACAATATTGTTAGTAATTACCGTGGATGTCGTGGATGGTTACAATTTGTGAATGTGAGCACCGTGTAGCTGTCAACGTAGAAATCTGTCATAACTTATTTATAATAGTTTGTACACTCTAATCCAAAGTATTTGATGAAAATGGATGATAATTTATTTGTAGCGCCATTTACAAATTGAGTGCTTCGATTTGATTTTATATGAATACTAAAACCCAAAATTCTAATTTAAAAGTCGACAGCGATGTAGATGAATTTTTCGACGCCATATTATAGTTTGAGACAGTTTTAGATAAGTTAGGATTTAATTTTGTTATTTTTATTAATTAATTAGGTATAAGTTGTTTTTTTTTTACATATTATTTTAAATTTGGAAATTCGGTTTAGAAGGATTGGTGAAAAATACATATGAAGTCATCAAAATTTTAAGAAATACAGATTAACTGTTACTAATTCCCTTTAGTGAGTGATTGCGTAAGAATTTAACTTAAACAGGGTTTGTTTACATTTTTATCAAAAAGTTTTGAAACAGATTATAGGTACTTGTAGTACAACTAAGTACAGTTTCTTCCTACATCAGCTTCATATATAACTATCTATAAATTATGTTCAAATGAATTCAAAAGATTTTTTTGATAGAATTGGTAATAATAGAAGTTTTCCCCTGCATAGGAAACCACATTTTATGAGCAGTATATTTTAATTGTTGCCTTTCAATAGTGCTTAATATACTTATCTAATTAATACAATTAATGATTTGTTTGAACTTTTGAGAAAAACGAAATTATATTATTTGACTATGTGAGTCATCAAATTTTGCTAAAAGAACTGTATGGCTATGGAATACGAGGAAATATTTTGAAACTTGTGGAGTCATATCTGGATAATAGAACCCAGTGCACAGAAATATCACAACTCTGTCCAAAAAGCAATTTATTAACCATTTACACATCTGAAGCAAGAGTGATAAAATACGGCGTACCTCAAGGTAGCGTGCTGGGGCCGCTACTCTTTTTAATATATATTAATGATCTCCCAAAATTCATATCTCAGAATATGGTACTGTTTGCCGATGACAGTACAGCTGTTGTAAAGTGTACTAATCCTGTCTGTTACGAGAGTGATATTAATGATTGTCTAAGTAAAATTATTAACTGGCTTAATAGCAATTACCTAGTCATTAATTTAAACAAAACAAAATTAATGAACTTTCATCAAACGTGTGAAAAACCTCCTGTTCGCGTTGAATATGATAAGTACAAAATAGAAGAGACAAACGAGGCTAGATTTTTAGGTATAAAGATTGATAGTAAGCTGACATGGAAACCACATATCGAAGAAATTTGTCTAAAATTAAATAAATCTGCATATGCACTATTTCAGCTTTCAAAAAAAGTTAATTCACAAACACTTTTAATAGCGTATCACGGATTAGTTGCATCCGTTCTTAGGTTTGGTGTTATTTTTTGGGGGCAATCTACTGCAAGCAACATGGATCGAATACATCGTTTTTGCGCTTTAAAAACAGAGACTGTTTTGTTGTGATCCATGTGTGGCTTAAAAACTACCGAAACCTGTTCACCCCATTTTAAATCTTTAAAATTACTTACTATGCCAGCTATGTACATCTACGAGACTGTTTTGTTTGTTAAAACTAATTTACACCTTTTTACGAAAATTTCCGATGTAAAAAAAAATCCAATGCGGTCTCAATACGTAAATCAATTGTGCGACATAAAATGCAGAACCGCTTTGATGAAAAAGAGTTTTTTTGGAATGGCTTCAAAAATTTATAACAAAGTACCCGATAGTATAAGAACATTGCTCCTATCAAAATAAGAAAGCTCTTTCCTCTCTATTAATAGAAAAATGTTATTATACTGTTCCAGATTGAGATGATAATTTTTAATATTATTATTTTTTTTAGTTTATGCTTCGTTTTGTCTTTATTGTTTTATTTTTATTTAGTTTTTTTAAGTATTTTAGTTTTTTAATTTCTATTTAAAATTTTTATGCCTGCGCGGCAAAACATAGCGTTCAATTATGTTAACCTAACACCTTTATGTAAAAACCTATGTTTAACAAATAAAGGTTCTGATTCTGATTCTGATTCATGAAATCGTCTGTTCTGTAAAAAAAATCGCCGAGAAAACTTAGGTGAAGTGAGTTTGAAGTAAGCTGTCATTTCACCTGATGCTTGGGATTGACACTATTGCCAGCTACAATACTTCACGTAAGTTTTCAACACGCAGTGAGCAAGCCTGGTGTGGCGTGGCGTGCTGCTCACCGCTCGTTCCCTCTCTGTATAAGAAGAGCCTCTGCCTGCGGTCGGACAACAACAGGCTCTTAGTATTTCATTGCACAACAGCTGTAAAATTCCCACGTTTCACGTCAATCATAACTTTGTATGAATGTCAAACAATTGGTTACAGACATACTATAATAGTTTTAAGTATATTTCAATTTTAATTACATGTTGTTATGTCATTGTCTTATGGAATGATTGATTTGTCGTTTATTTTTTAAGTTTGTCACATTGAAGGTTGTCATATTTGGTTGTTATTGGCAGCCTAGATTGTTGTGATAATTTGTTGGACATTAAGATAAATGCTTGTTTTAAAGTTTGTCCATAACACACATTGATTATTAGAGGTTATTTTATAGGTTAGAGTAATCGAATTATTTCTATAACTAATTTGGGGTATCATTAATTTAACGGTGTTAGTAGCTAAATTTAAAAGCGTTTAAGGCTATTTTGTTGTAGGTATTACACATCATCACAGATGATCAAAAAACAATATGAGATAGGTACGTTAAATACCAGTTCCATAATACTTTTAAAACAATAGTTAAGTTCTACGATTCTATATTATTCACACAACTATAGATACCACAACTTATTTTTATTATTACAAAGCTGTGAAGTCAAAAAACTAAATGATCAATGACTTGTGTCCCTGTCCCTGTACACTCTAAAATGTGGCACACCGTTACAAATACAATAATAATAATGATCATAAGCAAAATTTCACCTTGTTTATAATTTCAAACATAATGTAGGTCAGTACAGTCACGTCTGTCCGTCTGTCACTTACATAACGGTAACATTACGTGATAAGAAATTATTTATTGTATTCAAATTCAATTGTATTAAGTGCAAATTGCATATATGGCGCTTTTACCCTTACGGCGTAGACAGGGCCTTAAATGGGACCGGCATGAATTGAACGGTATAGGTAATTTGATTTATTTAACGTTATTTTCATTCACTTAGTTCGTTATTTCCAGGTAGCTTTAGCCGATTATATTGTATACCGAGTCCTTGTGTACTTCAGAAATGGAAAAATAAGGAAGTCAATTACTAAAAAAAACAAGCCATTACATATCAAAAATATTGGCTGTTCTTTTTAAGTTGGTTTTACTTTTACCCCTTGGTAAAACTATGGTGTGGTTTCAAAAATTTAAAAGAGTATGCTTAGATGGTTTGGTCATGTTGAAAGGCGACTAACAAAAGGTAGATGTGAGTGGAAACGCCGGGCCCCAGGAGGGCTACAGTGACCTGATTGGTGATATTCCTCAGAAAGGTCAGGTGGGTAGTACTCGCAACTAGAGTGTATGACCAGATGTATGAACTTAAACGAAGCAAAAAGAGTATGTAAGGAGCGTAGCAGGTGGTGTTCTGTAGTTTCTGCGTTGCCCATGGGAAAAAAACATGAGTAATATTACATGAGCATTATATATATGCCTCAAAACGCTATGCTGCGTGAGTTATATAATATCTTACCTCAAAAATTTATTAGGTTCCGTAGTCAACAAGGAACCCTTATAGTTTCGTGATGTCCGTCTGTCCGTCTGTCTGTTTATTAATTTGTAATGTGACCCCTTGCTGGCAGGTAACCGCTTAACAACTTACACTAACTAAAAATGTTACACCACATACACCAACAGATAACAACCATATTTTTAGTAGCAATCGAAACACAATTTTAACGAGGGTTAAAATCTACTGAATATTTTTTTACTTCACTGCCAGACAACGCACAGCCTAAGCCACTGGGTCTATAGGCATGAAATTTTGCTCAAGAGTTCCTTGTATAACGAAAGTGAGCACCTTGGAAGGATTTTTAAACTCCTGAAGGCGTTGTGGCGACATCTGCATCGTCACATGCGAACTACGCATCACACTAACGTCACGCAAAATCCTGCATCGCGCAAACAAAGTTTACCGCGCGACTAGCTTAAATACAACGTCCCGACATCAATGGTCGGGCAGTTGCCCACCAGACAACACCCGTCCACTCGGAGGATCCTCCCTTTTCAAAGTATAAGTGAACTTTACACCCTGTTCCTCACACCTTTGTAGGGTTAAATAGGGAATGGCAGTTCGTAATGGCTTGTAAAATATAATTAGGATACCAGATGATACTGAACTATGTACCTAATTAACACAAAAAACAAATGAATAGTTAGTTACAGCAAGCTGCTCCAGTTTTTAAATCAAACCATTACATGTGCTGTACATTTTTAATCATCATAATTATTTGCTTTTAAAGACCTTATATAAATTAGCAATATAATAAAATTTACATATACAAAGCGTTACTTACATAATGTTCATATAAAACAATGCTCTTGTTATAACTTCAAGTGAGTAGAGAAAGTGGGTAGGCAGTGGAGCGTGGCGCTATGCGGCGCGTCACGTGTGGGGCGACCTTCGGTGCTGCTGCTGATTCTGTTTCACTAATCGTTATAGTAGTAGGAGTGTGGCTCGTGGCTAAGTAACTGCTGCACGGGTCGGTCGATCAAGGTTGAGCTAAAGTTTCTCCCTAAAGGTTTGTTAGAAAATCAGCGTCACGATCGCCTACTAGGAGCAGTATTTTTGTAAGCACGTTAACAGTTTTGATGATTATATTATTAGTTGTTTTTTCGAGTGCAATTTTCTTATGCACAATCGCCGGTCCATTAATAGGACATTTGTTGGGTTGTAGACATTGACATTTTTGTCGCAGCCGTGAAGGTACACACTGTTTTTTTCAAGCATTTCACTTTGGTATTTTTATGTAGTACTTCGCGTGTGCACTACACAAGTTCACCCAGTATTTTCATGTAGTACTTCGCGTGTGCACTACACAAGTTCACCCAGTATTTTCATGTAGTACTTCGCGTGTGCACTACACAAGTTCACCCAGTATTTTCATGTAGTACTTCGCGTGTGCACTACACAAGTTCACCCAGTATTTTCATGTAGTACTTCGCGTGTGCACTACACAAGTTTACCCAGTATTTTCATGTAGTACTTCGCGTGTGCACTACACAAGTTCACCCAGTATTTTCATGTAGTACTTCGCGTGTGCACTACACAAGTTTACCCAGTATTTTCATGTAGTACTTCGCGTGTGCACTACACAAGTTCACCCAGTATTTTCATGTAGTACTTCGCGTGTGCACTACACGTTTACCCAGTATTTTCATGTAGTACTTCGCGTGTGCACTACACAAGTTCCCCCAGGGGCAACCCTTTAATAAGTACTACTACTTATTTTTATACAATTATATTTAACTTACTAATGGCACTGAAACCTCAATATTTTACTTCTCGCCACGTTAGGACACCCGTGCGAAGCGCTCACAGGGCTCAGTTGTAATTTTAATAAGTTAGAGAGTAGAGAGAGATAGTTAGAGAGAGAGCAGACAGTTGAGTTAGTTTTAGTTAGCTATCCCTTTTGTAAATTAAATAGAAAAACTGTTCTTTTACAAATTGCCAACACGCAGTAAGCAAGCGTGGTTCATTCTCATACCTTCTCTGCATGAGAAGAGACCTGTCCGTGCAGTGCAACAGGTATACTACTTGTGCAAACTCTACCTACCATTTTAAAATAAAAGTCGTGACAGTAATACCCGTTCAATATTATTACAAAAGGAAAAAAGTGCTCGACGCAAGGACGTCGCGAAGGTGAACGCCCTGCGGTTGCATTCTCTATGTAGAGTATGTAGAGCTACTCTGTATATGTAGAGTTTCTTACCAAGTGTTATTGTTCGTTTATATCCTAGAACTAACGAAGCGTGTTTTGTTGAAATAAAAAGTCGTAGGTCGTATTTTGTATATTAATGCAAATGATAACTTTAAAATAATATGAATAAGTTCGAAATAGTAGAAGTGTGCGCGAACTATTATAATAATTTAGTCCGTGCAAAAGTTTCAATTCCTTGATCAATAAATCTGTTGACAAATCTCTTGTGCTGTTGTGGTTTCTTATTGAAATGACAACAGCCACTCAAAATGAGTTAAATTTAAAACTGAATAAATTGAATACTTAGACTTTCAAAAACGGAGGATATTTACTTTGTTTAAACTATTTATGTTTCTCTCTCCACCATGGTTAATCTAAGACGTAACTATACCCTCTCTCAATTAATCAAGAGGATATGCAGTGTCCCTCTGTCTGCTACATAACAAAATCTACCAAAATTTTTGATTACATACCTAATTCATACATAATCTAGCAATCAACGCAGCCCAACCGAGTCCACTGCCGGACATAGGAATGTTCTAGTTCTCACTACAACATCCGATCATCCACTAAATGTAGTTAATCCTTATTTCCCTGAGGACATAACGTTATTGTTAAATAACTGATTTGTTCATATGAGTAAGTTCATACACAATGATAGGAAGTGACTACCGTATCGTAGAGTCAGATCATCAGTGTATTGTCTTGTGTAGTGATGGGCAAGCATCGGTAAAAATGTCTATAGTTTTTTTTAGATTAAATTCAAAACCTAGCTGACCCAACAGACGTGCTGTCCAATTTCTATAATTCATACAAAATCCCCATAGAAAATGCACTTTCAGTTTTTCTGAATTATCCAGCTACTTTTCAGTTTTGATTCCGTAAAAACCTGATTCAGACTAATACGAACATTGCAAGGTGAATCTGCAGCTGTAGCCCGTGAAATTAAAATTTTCTTACGTTTTTTGCAATTTGCAGGTCAGTGTCAGGTTGTATGAAAGGAATAACTGCAGTTTTTTTTAGTCTGGCGCAACCCGTTACATTAGCATGTCGGTGACGCGAACCCATAAGTTTTGCCCCAACCAAAAATCGCTCAACGCGGCTACAGAAGTTTTCACTTCAAAAAATTGGTTGTTCAAATAAGATTTTACCACAAACCAGACAATTTCAATTACTGCCTTTTAAACCGGAGGTAGATGATAATCCACCTTTTACCGCCGTCATAAAAAAACCTATCGTTATAATTCTGCTTATCCCACAAGGTTAAGCAAGCGACAGTGTACATTGTAAATACTTTAGTAATGACCACTAAGAGAAGTTAGCCTTCTATTATGTTGACGGTATTTCAGAAATGTGCCGCAGTCATGTCTGTGCACTGAGTGGGCTTATATGTACCTACCTATTTCCAGCTGACATATCTTTCCGCCAGTCTCATCGCTAGCAGTCTTCTCAAAGACTTCTCAATTTCTTATTAAATTCTTGTTAAATCTTCTAACTTCTTAGGAAGGTTTATTCTTATATGTTATAAACACAGACCGTGAATCCATCCCTAATAGAGTAAGTACCTTTTAAACCAAATCTAATTCAAGCAATAAGATTTAAGTGGAATCAATTATTGGACCCTGTGTACTACGTCAATATAAATACAAAATAAACCAACCATAAAAAACGCAACAGAATTATTGGTCTAGCAGGCTACTGCTTGACCAATAATTCTGTTGCGTTTTTTACCATACTGCTGTTGCTGCAATTGTGCTGCTGTTTTTGGCCATACTAGCTATAGTATGGCCAAAAACAGCAATTTTATAGACGCAACAATGAAAGCCACAATAAACTGTTATTAATAATGTTTTTTTTTTTAATTATTAGCACACCAAAAAGCAAAAAAACATTACAGACAAGGTTTTTGCTAGGTTTCTTTTTCTTTTTCCCAACTACAGAGGTCACGACAGATTAAATAAAAATAGGTATATAAGTTTCGCAAAAAATAAATTATACAATAGTGTGAATTCGCCTAAATTAGTTTGATCTCATTTTATGGAGTTGCATGCAACAACAAAAATAATGTAGTTTTTTTTCTTTATTCATCATTCATCTGCAGACGAAGAATCTTCTATTAACCAATATTCCATTACTTTTTATTGGGTGGATATAACTGATAAAGTTTACAATAGTAATAATTGCATAATTTATTTATAGTCATCAGTAGTAGTATACGCGTAGTACAGACGCATTTGCTATAAAAAATTGCTATAATATTATGATACAAATAAATGAATCAGCATGAGCTTTATGTAATTCACAAAAAGGAACATTTAACAGTTTTGCGTTAAGTCGATATTATCGGATTAACATATCGATAAACACGTCCCATCACTAGCTACGACAACGCAAGGTCTTACATTTCACTTTATGAACATGGAGTGAAGTAAGGGGAGTGCTGTTTTGTCTATCAATGGAAGTGATTAATTAATATTTATGTATTGTAACACGGAGGGGTCGCGGCTAAATATTAGCCGCACGGGTGTGCCGAAGGTTAAGCTACGCTTCCCGCTGTCGGTCCGTGGATGGGTCACCATCCATTTCATATCGAGACCCTTCCGTGCCTCGGACCACGAAGCACGTTAAGCCATTGGTCCCGGCTGTCATTCGTAATCTTTGACAGTCGTTACGGGTAGTCAGAAGCCCGAAAGTCTGATAACCTGCAGTCTTACCAAGTGGTATCGTGTTACCCAGTAACTGGGTTGTGGAGGTCAGATAGGCAGTCGTTCTATGTAAAATACTGGTATTCAGCTGCATCCGATTAGACTGGAAATCGACCCCAACATAGATGTGAAAAGGCTCGGCAGTTTGATTAGGTATATATTTTGTTCGAAATAAATTATCGAAATAGACAATTGCTCCGAACTGATGATGGTAACTGTTAATCAAAATCTAAAAAAAATTAAGTCTGTTTTTAAGAGGTAATCTCTGGAAGTACTGACTCGATATAAACACATCTGTCTCTAATAGATAGTAAGCTACACTATTGCCGAGTGCCCTCAGATATGTTTTATAGTATCGTCGACTTCCACGCGGAGAAAGTCGTAGGCAGAAGCTAACGTATATAAAACTATTTCTTCCCGTGGGTGTCGTAAAAGGCGACTAAGGGACTTACTAGAGAATGGGCAGCAGCGTTCTCTATGCAATCGCCAACCCGCCAGCCAAGCGTGGCGATTATGGCAAACAGCCCCTTTGGGAGAGGCTTAAATGGTGATAATGATGATCTAAAACTGAAGGCAGATTTTTAAACACGTCAAAAAAGGCACGTTGTGTGTCCGCGTGAGAAATCAGTGCTCTGAGTGGAATACCTCTTGAGTTCCCGCCGCGCGCCGTGCAACATCAAAGACAGGGTTATGGTTCTATCAAAAACATGTTTATAATTGTTACCTAAAAAGTGTATGATGTTACCCTAACAATATTAAAAATGTTAAAGTGTTGTATGTTTGGATTATTGTTACACAATCACGCAAAAACGGATTTCGATGAAATTTAGCGCACAGCTATAACCTGGACTAACACATACAATACTATCCCGGTCCTCGGACAAAAGGTAATTGACAAATAATTATATCAATGTTTTCTTTGTTCCCAGGTGGAAGTGACACAATGAAGCGATCCCGTCACAGATGGGTCGGATTCAGCTTATTTTGTAAGTATATCTATGTATTCATTTTTAGTAGGTTCTATGTTCGTCTGTATGTATTTTTTTGTATTATATGAATGTTCATTGATATTTTCGTCAATAGAGGACCGATTTTGGAATTCTTTTTCATTTGGAAGGTTGGGCGGTCCGGTGGGTCCATTGGGTAGTTTTTGGGTAGCTTCAATAATACGTATTCATCCCACTTAGTCTATATGGATAATTTATAAGAACTTCCTATCACCGTTGTTTACAACAGGTAGTGGTATTCGAATTTGTATGGGCTACCCCATATTTTGTAAAAGGTGATGAGCAGTTGACATTGGGCTATTGTAACTTAGATAAAATACAAACTGACCCACTAAAAAGTAAAAATCAATAAACTTTTTTACATACAAAATACTAACAAAGTGAAAAATAATTTTAATTTCGAAAGCAGTGGCATAAAATAAAAATACAAAACAAAAGACACCGACTTCCGAAATTAAAGTTATTTTTCACTATGTAGTGTTTTTTTGGAAGTCAAGTGTTTTTTTTTTGTAAAAAAAATTTGTTCTTGTTGTTGTTGAAGAAGAAATAGCGCACACTGGGCTCGTGGCTACGTAATGACCGCCGCGCTGGTTAAGCGATGAATAAGCTATGCTGGATGCGGTCGGTTCGTAGATGGGTGACCATCTATAACGTACATAGACATATGATACAATACATCATATACATATATTAGATATGTGATTTATGATTTAGAGATCCGTGCCTCGAAAAGTACATTAAAAACCGCTGGTCCCAGTTATCATTCGTAGATCTTTGACAGTCGTTACGGGTGGACAGAAGCCCAAAAATCTAGACATCAAGGGTCGTCAACAAGACCCCTCAGTAATTGGGTTGTAGAGGTCAGATAGGCAGTCGCTCCATATAAAATACTGGTGTTCAGCTTCATCCGATTAGACTGGAAGCCGACCTCAACATAGTTGGGAAAAGGCAGGCAGATTGATTGAATTACGCTCACAATAATAATGAACTTTGTCTAGCTAGAGAGCTAGAGCAAACATGTTTATTTCTTGGTTTAGTTTGTCTGAACGGTGAAAAGCCGATTTGAACTGTCATCGATTGTTTTTCCTCAAAAAAGTAATTATTTTGACAACCTTATAAAAAGCAAAAAAGATTAAAACCGATCTTTCCGCGCTACTTGAATAGGCGCCAGCAAAGTTGTATGGAATTTAATTGCTGGTGAGTTTTAGCCACCAGAAATTTCCTTTAAAAACCATTCGACAGTAATGGTTTTTAAAGGGAATTTCTGGTGGCAGTTTTGTTTCAAAAATAGTCAGGTGCAAAAAGATTTTATTCAGAATTTGGCAAAACAACTGTCACTATCCGTTTTCAATCTGAAACCTCAAGATGATATAACATCTTATTCTAATAAAAGATAAATAAATACTGATATAATAAGTATGTATATTAAACAAGTATGCCAGTTCTTAGTAGGATACCTAATAATGTCATCAGCTAATTTGAATACTGAGCCAAGGTCAGTTATAAGGAAGCAGAAAACAATCTAATTTTAGTATTTAATGTTCAATACGCACGCGCAGACCTTGGAAAGATCTAGAATTAATTTGGAATAGGCTAAGGCTAGGCTTCGAGAAGATGTGAGTTTAACACACACATAACATAATATCACGGCTAGTTTCCCGAAAAGGCTAGATACTCGTAGAGCTGATACTTACATAAAGTTGGCCACATTTCGCCAGTTATGTTTAAGTTCCATGAAATAGGGTTCAGACCTCGCCTCGAACTGAATCGATTTAAGTAATTTTTATACCATGTTATATTTTGTCCCAAAAATATTTAAGTGTGATGGAAAATGTTATCACTATTTAATTACTTACAATACAACCGCCGTACGGTTATGTACCTACTGCCAAATTATTATCAATGAGCGCAAGACAAACCTGAAGGCGCGGGGGTGCCGTTAGCATGTTTTCGTACGGACAACCCGGTAACATAACAACCTTCTTTGTGTTTTTTTCATGATACAGTTTTGAAATTTTGTACATAGATTCTTTACATAAAAATACTAGACACGTGTTTCGGGTTTCGCATATACTAAAACTAATATTGTATAAATAGATGTATTTACTTTCTTTTTATCCATACATTATAGTTTATAGGAATACTAGTAATATTTGTGATCCACATAGCTACCTACGATACACCACACAGTGCACCGTGCTCTATTCATTCTACAGCTATTCGGTAAGATGGGCACGCCACAATTGTGGCGATAAGTCCCCTCTTTGAGGAGTGGCTGGAGAGGCGCCACGGCGTCCTCACCTTCCGCCTGACGCAGGTCCTCACCGGACATGGATGTTTCGGGAGGTTCCTGTTTAGGATTAAGCGGGAGGAAACGCCCGGGTGTCACCACTGTGTGGATCGCCCGGAGGACACGGTGGAGCATACGGTGGAGGTCTGCCCAGCTTGGGCGGAGCACCGCCGTGTCCTCACGGAGGCGATCGGCGGCGGCGATCTCTCGCGTCCGGGCCTGGTTCAGGCTATGGTTCGGAGCGAGAGTGCATGGGAGGCCGTCACCTCCTTCTGCGAAGCAGTTATGCTAGCGAAGGAGGAGGCGGAACGCGTGAGGGTGAGACAACGTACGCGCCCTCGCGCCCCTAGTCGCCGCAGGAGACGCCCCGGGCGTCGGGAGTCGCAAGCCGATTTCCGGCCACCGTAGGCGCGGGCCTGCGGACGGTGAGCGATGGGTAGCTCGCCGTCCGATAAGGACCAGGCCCGGGTCGACGGCGCGTTGTGTTCCACGCGCGCCTCAAAGAGATGTCAGCACAAACTGACGGGGTCCGTTAGGACCAATGCCTGCCGGGGTTGCGAGTTTGTCCGAAAGGGATATCGTGGCCCTGGCACACAGGCAACGGAAGGAACACGGGTGGATTTTAGTCAGTAAAAGTCTGACACGCCCTCCCGCTCCGCCCAGAGCGGGAGAAGTTATTTGATGATTTCCCACCCAAAAAAGCTATTCGGTAAGAACAAGTTTTGCTACGACAGTTTTATTTATTTATAAATAGTAGATATGTATTAGGTATGTTGAAACTGTACTCGCCGTCACTTGTCCCTAAAGACTCATTAGAAAACTACCGTCAGACAGCATCTGTCTGGTAATAATGCTGAAATGAACCTTTTTTGCGCAGCCGTTAGGCACACTCTATTGTTGTTGAAACATTATTTTCACTATTTTATTTTGTTATTTTGTAGTTTGTGTTTCATGAAAATTATTAGACATAAACATTATTTTTTCTTTCAAAAATTCAGAGAAAAAACGAGGAGTATTGATGAGGCTTGAGACTTTAGACCATTAGTAGAGGGAGGTATCTTTATTGTTAATACGAACAAAACAGTGTAAAAGCCACTTCTGGTGACTAATATATAAGTTTGGGTGCAGCTTCAAGAATGGTTGCATCTGATGTCATATTTCTAATTGTATCCTTGGCCTATTCCTGACAGTCATATAAAATAAACAGGTTGACCTATTAAGTAACCATAAAAGCACATAATATTCTCATAAACATAAAATTTTCCTAAATTAGCAAAATTTTACAGAATGACTAATTTAATATCAAATATTAAAATTTATGCAATCTGATATCTTTATTAATAGTGTTGTTTTAATATCGATAGTTCTGAAACGTTATCGATATTAGTTTGAAGTCACCGTCGCGTCCTCTATTGCGAATGGGCTTGACCTTACTGAGTTGAAAGCTAATTTTGCCACTATCACCACGTTTATAACAGAATAGTAGAATCACATTTTACTACCACGAGTGCGAACATTCAACGGTGAGAGAACAATTATTTTTGCGGGAGTGCAACGAGTCCCGTACGGTATATCGAATAACCCTTGAACGATATAACTGTACAGAAAGCATGGTTCACCGACGAACGGTAATACGAGAAAACTATTAGTCGATACCATTATTTAGCGACAGCACGTTTCGCCGAATAACGCTACATAGAATGAATGGTTGGCCGATACCAAGATTTGCCGATGTCATGGTTCGCCGGAACACGCTTGAACTAAATAATCCTTTATCGATAGCAGTTTGCTTTATCGATTGCAGCAAAAAAAATATAAAATTAGATACAAAATTGTAGTCACAGTCGTCTTATTATTTATTAATTACCACATAATGAGATCAGCAAAAAAATATATAAAATTAGATACAAAATTGTAATTTATTGAAGGGTAGTATTTAAACGTATAGTAATTTAGTTAAATTGGATATTGATGAAGAGTTTTTGTTTTGGTAACTGAATTTACCAACAATAGAGGGGACCTGGCGCTCGGCGGCCGCTGCCGCACACTGTACACTGGCACGCTCACTGTTCTAACCTAACCTAACTCAAATGGGTTAGGTTAGGTTAGAACTGCAAACTGCTATCGATAAAGGATTATTTAGTTCAAGCGTGTTCCGGCGAACCATGACATCGGCAAATCTTGGTATCGGCCAACCATTCATTCTATGTAGCGTTATTCGGCGAAACGTGCTGTCGCTAAATAATGGTATCGACTAATAGTTTTCTCGTATTACCGTTCGTCGGTGAACCATGCTTTCTGTACAGTTATATCGTTCAAGGGTAATTCGATATACCGTACGGGACTGGAGTGCAACAATATAATAAGCTACCCCAAGAGGTAAAGAATGCGAACTCGTTTAATATCTTCAAAACTAAATTAAAAAATCACATTCTAAATTATCAAACATTACTACCATAAACAGACTTGCCCCACTGCTACGTTGCTTTGTTGTGGCACTAGGTTCGCATTCCTTATCTGTAATGTATATTTACGACCACGGCAATTATTTCTTTTGCGGGTGGATTGAAAAGTTTTAAGTTTTGTGTTTCATTAATGTTATTTACGTACGAAATGAAATGTTATTTAGTTAAGTAATAATTTGATATATAGAAAAACAAAACCTACTTAGTTTGTATGTCAAAGTTCATAGAATACTATATTTTTAAGTTCTACAAATGTTCTCAAGTAAGTGAAATCCTTGTAATTTCTTATTGAGAAATAAATTTCTTTAACCATATAGAATCTCTTTCTTCTTTCTAGGGTTCCGTGCCTCAAAATGAAAAACGGAACCCTTACAGAATCACTTCGTTGTTCGTCTGTCTGTCTGTCAGTCTTTTAATACCCCTTTTACTCAGGAACGCCTGCAGGTATCAAGTTGAAATTAATATCAAATACAAGTCTACGGTCCCTTAGAGCTCTAAAAGATCAAGCTTCTAGGTCAATGCAATAAAAATATACGGTGATTTATGCGACATATTTTGATACTCGCAAATAAATCAAAACCTACTAGTAACAACGGGTACTTCCCGTTGACCTAGAATCATGAAATTTGGCAAAAAGCAAGGTCTCATAGCACCAGTAAAGAAAAAAGCCGAAAATCATTAGTTTGTAGTTTTATTACATAAAAAAATATATTTTTGCGATTACATCCTTACATTTGCAATTGGAAAATTGACCGTGGCGGAGAACATGTTTTTCAACTATAATGTTAAGTTTTTTTAGGGATAAATTCAACCCAACTACGGAACCTTTCATTGTGTATGGTCCGACACGCACTTGGCACGTTTTTTTCTTTGTTTTTTGTCTATTTTAGCTTGGTGATAGCCGTATTTTAGCTAACGGGACGACATTGCTGCCTACTCTGTTCATAAAATATCTTAACCCCATAAGCCAGCTTGATGATGACTCTGATTTGTAAGTCTCATCGCGTCATGTTAGCTTTGTGATCGCTTCACCAACTTAGAACAATCAATCATAACATAAGCAGAGTCAAATAACATCTTGTCACACGTTCACCAACTGCAACACCGTTTCATCGATCACCATGACAATTGGGATAATATTTGCATGGAGGTCTTTAAAGGGTTTTTTTTTCGACTCCCATACGGGCGAAGCCGCGGGTAAAAGCCAGTTTATCTATATTCTAAACTTTTTGAGAAGGACTAAGTGCCCATTTCACTAATGACATTGAACGCGATCAGCACATAAACCAAGTTTAAGAGCTGTCAGTGTCATTATTTTCTTTGGAATATTGACACTGACAGCTCTTGAACTCGGTTGGGATGTGCTGATCGCGTTCAGTTTCATTGGTGAAATTCGCCCTGAGAAGCCTGGGATTAGTGTACTGTTTCGGATAGAATTGGGTTTTCCCATTACGAAATTCTCAATAGCAGCCCAGAGTTTGATTTTTTTACCCGCTTAATGGTTGGCGTTTTTTGCGCTTTGCTTGTGTCTACACACATCTACCTCTTTGAATATACGCATGATTGCAAATTTCGTGAATCAATCAATTGATAGTTGGTGGCATAATGAACGTCTTGCCAGACGTTATTTGATTTGATGAATCTTTATGATATCCACAGTAAGAGAAGAGGTGGTTTATCCTTTGTGTGAGAACAAAGAAACGATGGATGGACGGCGATGTGAAAGATGATTTATGGCAAAAAAGGGGTGGCTACCGAGATGACGACTGACAGAGAAGTTTTACTTCGATGGTGCTAGTTTATCATTTGTGACTTCGAGTTACAGCTATAGCTTTATGTAAGCCCATTATGTCTGGAGGCTTTATATTTAGGAAATTTTTTTTTACGTTATTTCTGCTTGAGTATAGTTTTTTGAAGATTTTTATGTTTTTTTTTTTTTGTATAGTGGCGTGTGCTAGCTATCATAAGGCAAATAATATAAATATCTTGAATGTTCTGTGTTGCGTAATGCAAATTATTTTACATTTTATTGTATAGATTCAATTCAAGTTTTATATCTGAACAGACAGCTGTGCTGCTGGGGAGTTTGTTGCGCCACTTCTTCTTCCCAGCTAAAGCACTAGGAAGTGGTGAAGGGTGGGCGTTTTTGGGAGACTGTCTTATGTAATTTTGACGTTCGAAAAGTGCTGATTCTCAGCCTAGTTTGAATAAATGACTTTTGATTTTGATTTGTGAAAGATGAGATGATTTGATTTGTGAGACATGTTGCGCCGCTCACAAATAAATTGGAATTAGGGAGGATGATGAAACTATCGATACTTGAACACCACCAGTCTACAGCCTATATCTGTATGTTAATTACCTTAAGAACATTTCAGATGAGTTGCACCACAGTTTTTCTGCTCAAAAGTCAAGGACTTGCAAATGTTGAAACTTTAGTAGAAATGCCAAGATTAGCATTACATAAATAGTTATTTAGAATAAAAATGATTCATGTGACTTTTATAGCAATTGATTGATTGACGAAACTATTTGTCATACTCGTATAACATGTATATCATCATATTATAACACCATGCTTATATACTGCAAAGGGGTAGGCACAAGTGGATCAGATCACTGATGATGACCTGTTGTGACCAAGGTTTTATCTGGACTTTCAAACAGCTCTGAGTTTGTATCGGTGTTAATTATTCTCACAGCAGTCGGAGAGGACACCCACCTCATCTTTTTAAATTGTTATTAACGTGTAGTGTTTGTCTACTGAAAAAAAAAAAACTCTTATTGACCGAATAAGCGAATCGTCTCCCCGCTTCAAGTCGCAAAATTTACTTTCCTTTGTCAGTTCTGATAAAGATCTTCGGCGTGATGGGCAGAATAGCTTCTCAAAATGAAGTAAACTGCTCACGTTTAGATTTCTATCAGTGGAATCGGTCCTTTAACTACTAGGCAGAGATCAATGGAACACCTGGGACCACCTTCTCATCACATAATTAGGCTGGAGCGTTACCTCTGGCAATTAAAACCTATTTAAAGAAAAAAATTCTTTACCATGTTTTTAAAACACAAAAAACATGGTAAATTTTATTGTTGCAAAAAAGTTTGTGCTCGCTAGGTCTACTGTTCGCAGAACTAAGCGTGACATAAGTTCCATGTAGTGAGGGGTGACCCAACTGCCTTTTACGGGGTACAAATTTAGATAACAACGGGGAGATACTGAGAATTCGCTAATGGGAAAAACCCAATAATACTACCTACAACACCAGACCTGAGGATCGAACTTCAGACGCCAAGCTCTGCAGTCACCATGCAGAGAGGCAGCTTTTGATTCTATAATGATATAAATGCGAATGTAACTCTGTCTATTTGTCACATTTTCAAGCCTTAATGGCTGAACGGATCTCCAAATTCAGCACAAAGGTAGACCATGACTTCACGTTAGGTCAAAAGATACTTTTTTATCGCGGTAGTACGTTTTCGTGTGATAATTTCCGACCTCCACGCGGGTGAAGCCAGGGGCAGAAGCCAGGTCTATATAAAAACTGGCCAAGTTCGTGTCGGACCACGCACAATGAAGGGTTCCGTAATTGGGTTGAATTTATCACATTCTCTCTTTTCTTTAATTTATCACAGAAGTTCATGTGTACCATATTTCATCTTAATCGGTCCTGTAGATTTGGAGCAAATTGGCTGTGACATTCGGACAGACAGACACACGAGTGATCCCATAATGGTTCCGTTTTATCCTTTTGAGGTACGGAACCCTAAAAAAACTTGAATGCTGCGCAACTGTCTTCATAATCATAATAGATTCGGAGCAAATCGGCTGTGACAGTCGGACAGACAGACAGACAGCCAGGCAAACATACAGACACACGAGTGATCCTATAAAGGTTTTGTTTTTTCTTTTGAGGTACGAAACCCTAAAAAGCTGCGTATTTCTAAATTGTGATTGAACAATAGATACGTACTAAATAGGTTACTTGTTTGAAATTAAAATAAATACTTAAACACCATGTCTATTACCTTTCTTGTTATCCTCTAAACCACAGGCTACACAGCGAAGGTAAAAACAATAATTCTCAGAACCATCGAGAACTTTGAGGATAATTTCAACAAAAACCAGTGAAGGACTTTTGTGTCGAAAGATATTTGACATTTATTAGTGAAACACAAGAAATAACCATATTTAGTAATCATCTGCCTAGCCTCTTCCCAACTATGTTGGGGTCGGCTTCCAGTCTAACCGGAAGCAGTTGAATACTAGCATGTTACATGGAGCGTCTGCCTATCTGACCTCCACAACGCAGTTTCTGGGTAACACGACCTCTCGGTAGCACTGGCTTTTAGACTTTCAGGCTTGTGACCCTGTAACGACTGTCAAGGATCTACGAATAATAGCCGGGACCCACGGCGTAACGTGCTTTTCCAGGGCGTCTACTCCCTAGTAACGAAATTCGTAGTTTTTGGCGATTCCTACTCCGTATCACTTACGGACTTAAGATTAGTTCATGGCCCGAATTAAAAATGAATGACAACATGATTTGATAGTGTTCCCTAATCCCGATGCGTACTTACCCGTTAGAAAAAGTGAATTTGTCACTTGTTTTGATGGATCACCTACTTTCGCACGGGCCCGTATCTTCGTTGACGGACTTAGAGAGTAGACCCCCAGGCACGGAGGGGTCTCCGTATGTAATGGATGGCCACTCGGCCACCCGTGCACTTCAGTTGATTCATGTGGCTATTATTATTTAACCATGAGCCCCTCTGCTGAAAACTGTCGTTCTATATAGGATAACATCACGACTGTAATCCTCGAAGGGTAAAGCAGAGGTAACCTAGTACAGTGTACACCCACATTTCGCCAGTTTAAGTCCCATGTAATAGGGGGCGAGCCTATTGCCATCGATCGGGCAAGAATCCAGACTCCGGGCAGCTACTGAGAAATTCCTGATGGAAAACCCAACAGCGCTTTGCCCGACCTGGGAATCGAACCCAAGACATCATGCTTAGCTGTAGCGCTTGTGACCACTAGACCATCGAGGAATTAGATCGCGAACGCTGTTTTTTACTTTTTTAAATTCGTCTTACCAAATCTCATTCTCTCTTCTTCCAGGTATTTCCTTAATCCTCCTGGCTGTTGAGTTACCCACCACATCAGCAGCAAAGGCCACATCTCTCTTCTTCCCCAAGTCCACTACGTCCACCACAGCGGCGCCAGAAGAAGCTTCTGAAGATGGAACTGAGGTTAGTAGACCTTTATAATAAAGGGCGTACAGTATAATAATGGATTACGGATGTTGATGGGGTTCGGGGAAGCCCGTGTTGACGATTTTCATGCCAGTATGAAGAAGAGAACAGCGTCGTTAATGGGTAGGTTGCGCAGAAGCTCCAACAGTATCCTTAATCCATTATTAGACAAAGTGGACAGTCCTTTCATAAGGCACTGGGTACGGAGGCAGTGCCAACGTATGTGGGGCCACGTCAATTTTAGTTGTTTTAGTTTGTAAAAATTTACTAACATAGTTTTAAGTCATTGTTATTAATACGAGTGCTATATAGAATATAGATTGTGTGTGTAGTCCGAAATAAGAATATATTGTTATCATTAATGATCAGCAGAGGTGTGTAGCCCACTTCTAATGATCAGCAGAGGTGTGTAGCCCACTTCTAATGATCAGCAGAGGTGTGTAGCCCACTTCTAATGATCAGCAGAGGTGTGTAGCCCACTTCTAATGATCAGCAGAGGTGTGTAGCCCACTTCTAATGATCAGCAGAGGTGTGTAGCCCACTTCTAATGATCAGCAGAGGTGTGTAGCCCACTTCTAGGCTAGGCCTTCTTGTCAGTTATAATCAACTTTGGAAATGTTCTGTTAGAACAGTAAAATGTTTTTTACACACATAACAGAGGTAGCTATAGGTAGTACACCCATATTCCGCCAATTATTTTTATGTCCCATCTAACAGGGGGCGAGCCTATTGCCATCAACCGGGCACAAATACATACTCCGAGCTTCTACTGAGAATACACCCACACAAGATACTGTTATGGTTTCTTCCTAATTGCGATCCTCGATCTAACTTCGTCATTTTTCCTTATCTAGATCTTAAAAATCAAAATCAAAATGTTTTATTTCACATAAACCTACATGGGCACTTATGAAACGTCAGAAGCTAGGTGCACGGTTCCAATGGGTCGTTTGGTATGGAGCCGGCAAGAAACTCCACGGTTACTCTTTTAAAAAAAGTGGGCTTTAACAATGTTATAAGTTACAGTGTTAATAGGTATGGGAGGACAGTGTAGGCCCGTCAACAAGTACCAAGTACTTAACAAAATAAAAGATAGTTTACAAAGCTACAGTCTATTAAGCCTACAACGTTCTCACATTCACAAATTAAAAAAGAATCTATACCTATAAAATATTACTAAAGTAATAAAAATAAAAACCTACATATTTAAACCAAATGACAACATTGTCATTACAACTGTAAAAAAAAACTGAATAAATATTCTGTCCACAAGTCACTAATAAATATTTTAAATTAAAATTGTAGGTTATGTCAAAGTATGTAAAAAAAAAGAAATAAAAATCGTAATTTAGGAGCAGTTAATAGACGTTCATATAGTTATGCCGTTAATGAGGTACCAGGGAAGCCACATGTGTAGAAGGAATTATTGCCAAACTTCGTTGTCTTCAACGTAGTCCTTAATCTTATAGTATGCTTTTTTGATTAGGACACGTTTGATGTGGGTTTTGAACTTTCCATCGCTAAGTTCTAGAACCGACTTTGGCAACTTGTTATAGAAGCGGATACTGTTTATAAGAAATGACTTGCTTGTTTTAGTTAATCTAAATTTGGGTATCACAATTTCATGTTTACTAGTGTATTTATATTATGGAAATCGCTTCTTATTTTGAAAAGTCCTAAGTTTTTGCGAACATATAAAATACTTTCTAAGATATAAAGGGAAGGCAGAGTTAGTGCATCAATTTCTTTGAATTTGTTTCTAAGGGACTCACGAGGATCTCTTCATTATGATTCCTAAATGGAGCCATAACCACTGCCAAGCTTAAGTAACATAATCAGCCTATAATTTTCCCACTGCTGGGACACAGGCCCCGCTCTGTAAGCAGGAGCAACTGTAATCCGCGGGCCAAGTGCGGGTTGGTGAATGTCACATGTCTTTGAATTTTTGGTTCTAGGACATTCGGTTTCCTCACGATGTTTTCCTTCACCGTTTTGATTCAGTGTTTTCAACTCGTAAGTCGCGACTGTTTCCACTGGGCCACCACTGCTCTAACTTAACATAAGCTTTCAATAACTTTTTTTTACGACAGATCAAGTGGCAAAGGATCCACAGCCACTTACCACGCGGCTATAAATCCACTATTACCTAAACCCGGATACAAATAAAACAGATACAAGTATTTATAAGCCCTCAAGGTTGTAGACTTTTATATTCTAAAATTATTTATTACGTTATATAATATTTACAAGTTTAACTGATGTGACGCGTGTTGAAGCGAAAGTTATGCGAAAGCACGGTGACTTAATAAATTAACATAACATCATGCCTCTGAAAAAGGGGTAGGCAGAGGTATTCAGTATAGGTAGATCCACATTTCACACAGTACCTATGTTTAGATAAGTCCCGTGTAATAGGAGACGAGCTATTAACAGGACAATATACCGAGTACAGTATTGGGATTAAAAAATCCCAATATCAACTCATTCAACCTGGGAATAAAACCCCAGGGCGCTTAGCAGTCAGCAGTCGTGCTGACTAGCTAACTAGAGCAATGAATATCTAAAAAACTATCGAATCTGTTAATAAGACAAATTCTACGATAGCTATCGTCACTACTTCACTAGACAGGTTTTGAATTCAGGATCTATAGACCACCCTTTTATTTCCTAATAATATTCAGTCAATTTGGTAAAACGTAAGCTGACCTCTACACAGTTAAGATAATGCTACGAAGACGAGACCGAGATCTCAAGACATCTTCAAACAATAGCTCATCATAATAAATCTATTTGCCAGTGAACTGTAATTTGACTTCTGTGACCTATCACGCTAGGACTAAGTTAGAAACTTGATTTACTTACAGATAGGTAAGTTAAAGTGCCAAGGATGCACCTAGCAAATGTTGAGAAATAGCTAATATATACAACGTGGCGATTAGGTTATCACATTAAATAGTACAGCGGTTATTACAAGTTGTTATCAGTCTGTTAAAATAATAAAAATAAAAATAGACCTAAAAATAGAAAACTGAATTTTTCTAACAAACTAAATAGCGTAAAAATTGGCAATAAATAATCCACCCTTGATACTATTAGTTTACTGACCTGTAAAAGCGGCAACGCCGCGGCGCGCGGCGCGGGCGTCTAGGCGGCGGGCGGCGCGGCGGCGCACACGCCAAACGACAGTGAGACTAGCGGAGGGTAGGTACTTGCGCTCACGCGCGGGGCGTTATAATACATGATGTTGTTAAATACTAAAAGGGAAAAAAAGGTCTCACGGGTAGAATGTTAACTTTTATTAATTATTTTATTTATGTATGCTTAAAATACGTAATGTAGAATACGTGGTTTGAATTAATGTGATAACCTAATCGCCACGTTGTATATAATAACAGAGTGTTACAGTCGAAACGATCCTCGAGCGTGAAAACTAAATTTTAAGAAATATTTGCGGTGGACTGCCGTCGTTTGTCTAGTAGTCGCAAGCCCTACTGCTGGGAATGAGGTCCTGTGCTCGATTCTCAGGTCGGATTAAGTGCTATTAGGTTTTCCCATCTGGAATTTCTCAGTGGCAGCCCGGAGTCTGGATGTGTGCCCGGTTGATGGCAATAGGCTCGCCCCCTATCACATGAGGGTAACTGGCGTAATGTGAGGGTACACCTCTGCCTAACCCTTCGTGGAACACAGGCGTGAATAAAAAAATCACAATAGGCCGTTCAAAATTATTGCGGGTCTATTATAACAATTTTCGAATCAGGGATCCGTTTGCATAATATTAAGCTAAGCTAATAAAAATTAATTTTTGCTAGAGTCAAGAGTTCCCCCTTTTTTTTTTTTTTTTGGGTGGGAAATTATCAAATAACTTCTCCCGCTCTGGGTGGAGCGGGAGGGAGTGTCAGACTTTTACTGACTAAAACCCACCGTGTTCCTTCAGATGCCTGTGTGCCAGGGCCACGATAAAGAGTTCCCCCCTGCCAGCTAAATGATTGTTTTTGGATATGTGAAAAAAAATCATGGCTGTAGTAATACGAGTAGTCGACCAACTTACATTTAATTTTGCAGTTGGAGTGTATGGGAGAACATGTTTTTCAACTACAATGTTAAGTTTGTTTTGGGATAAAGTCATCCCAAATACGGAACCCTTCATTGTGCGTGGTCTGCCAGTTTTTTAAATCTTAAGACTGCTCTTGAAACCGATAAGCCTAAACGTCACTCACCCCTCAACTTCTACCACATCCATCTCAACTTTTAGCACACCTCTCCCATCTACTTATATATCTCAAACTCCTTTGTTTACCTATTTGAATTGGACCGGCAAGGAGTCGATCAGTCAGAAAGATGACGCTAGTTGCTCATGCCAAAGTGTAGTAGGTTCGTATGGAGAAGAATGGGCAAGAAACTCCATGGACTCACTGTTTTAAATCAAAATACTGATACGATATAAGACCAAACCTTCTTTTTTTATCGAACATGTTAATAATACTCTACTTTTCTCATTCCAGACTGAAACCACAGCGGAAGGCGGCGAGACCAACACCACCAGCAAATACACTGGAAACCCCCAAATAGACTACGTCAACGACCCTAACCTTCCCAGAGAGCTGCCTATCGGGTATGACCTATCCGAATACCCATTCTACTCGACCGTGCCTAAGCCAGAGACCATAGACTTCAAGTGTGATGGTCTACATGATGGGTTCTACGCTTCGATCCCCACTAAGTGTCAGGTAAGTCAAATGATCTCCTAATAACATCAAGCAACTGTTACAACATAAACATGTTTGTGCAAAAATGAATGTAGTCCACCGATATCTGAGGACATTTGTACTACCATCATAGCATTCCAGAGACAAAGCTCTTTATAAAAAAGTTTCTCCGGGAAACAAGTGCTAAGTTTTCCTTTGCAGCATTGTATCCATTTTGACGAGTATATAATAGATACCGGTAACACCTGTATGTCACCGAACTCTTCGATATGGAGACTGTCAGTAGCTTAGGACGTAAACTTTATCTGACAAGACAGCATCAGAACTGCATCGCTGGTCTAGTTGTCACCAGCGCTACTGCTGAGCATGAGGTACTGAGTTGGATTCCCATGTCGAGCAAAGTGTTGTTGGGTTTTTCTATCCCGAATTTCTCAGTAGCAGCCCAGAGGCTGGATTTGTGCCCGGTTGACTTAAATATAGCTGGCAAAATGTTACTGCATCAGAATCCTCTTGGTTTTACACTATGATGCTCTAGATATGCCAACCAGTTAAAAGCAAAAAGCAAAGTGTGTTTGCTTTTTGTTTTCAAGTCTATGTTTGGTATATGTACGAGTATCTCCTGTCATATCTTATATTATCTACTGTGATTGGTTGACCAAAATTACAAGAACCAATTAAATCATTATAATCACAATAAACAAAAAATTTTAGGTATTCCACTCAGAGCGCCCATTCAACGGCACTTGACCAAACGGCACCTAAGCTGTTCCACCAAACCACAGTTATCAATTTGGTCAAGTGCCTTTAAAATCAGTGCTCTGAGTGTGAAATGAAGACACCATCATCATACTGAGACGAGGGCTAAGTCTTTCCTATTGATTGATTGTTCCATGCTCATCGTACTTCCAATCTTCCAGGTGTACCATCACTGCATAGACGGGATCCGCTACGACTTCTTGTGTGCTAACTACACCGCCTTTGACCAAAGGACGTTCATCTGTCATTTTGTGTCCGTAGTCGACTGCAAGAATTCAGCGAAATACTACCATAGGTGAGTACCGAAAACCACTGTTTGATATAATCCATAAAGAATGCAGAACGAGAAGATATTCTAATAAAATGAAATTGATTATTCTGTAAATAGGATATCGGAATGTCTTTTATAAAAGACGTGTGCGTAATATTATAAAAATATAAAAAAAATAAGCTAGATGGAGCTGACTCAATCAATCTGTCTAGCCTTTTCTCAACTATGTTGGGGTCGGCTTCCAGTCTAACCGGATGCAGCTGAATACCAGTATTTTACATGGTGCGACTGCCTATCTGACCTCCACACCCTAGTAACTGGGTAATAGGATACCCCTTGGTAAGACTGGTTGTCAGACTTTCGGGCTTCTGACGACCTGTAACGACTATCTAAGATCCACGAATGACAGCTGGGACCAACGGCTTAACGTGCTTTCCGAGGCACGGAGGAGTCTCGGTATGTAAAGATGATGGATCAACCCATGCGGCTGTTATTACTTAGCCACGAGCTCCTCGTTTCCTATCTGACCCTTGAGAAAAAATGGCGAAAGAAACTCAGAGGTCAAGGTCTCTTTTAAAGTCCAGACATAATCTTGGTTAGATTATGTGAGGATCATGTAGATTAGTGTTTGAAATGGTATTTTGAGGTAAACACCACACCGTAATTTGGGTGGACCAGTCCAGTCAATGTTTGGCGCACCCTGTACAGTCATGCAGTTAACCTTGCTGACCAGATAATCTTTTCAGCTGTTATTCTTTTAACATCTTCTAAGTTCTTCTAACTGAACAGACAGCTGTGCTTCTGGGGAGTTTGTTGCACCACTTCTTCCCAGCTAAAACAGTAGGAAGTGGTGAAGGGCGGGAGATTCGGGGAGTCTGTGAAAAAATGCTGATTCTCAGCCTAGTTTGAATAATGACTTTAGATTTTTGATGTTTTGTGTCGAGTTTTGTTTTAGTTGTTTGAGTTGTTGTCGTCATAAATAGCTCGTCTTGACACGACATATTAAAGTGTTTACTACTTGGCTTTTTAGTAGTAGGTGTCTTTCAAGGCAAATGAGGTTGTTTACCGAAACACAATTGGTACTTACATCTTGTTGTTGTTGTTCAAGAATAACTTATGATATTATGATAAAAAAATATTTGTCATTCAGCGTCGCCTGATAGTGAACGTGTTTAAACATCTTTGAAAATGAATAAACGAATGAATTAAAATGAATGAATAAAACGCACAAATGGGACTCTAATCCCTGGCGTAGGTAGGTACCTACCGAGCCTTTGGTCTGGCCATTGAGCTACAGCTAAATCGAAATCAATCAATCTGCCCAGCCTTTTCCAAATCTGTTAGGATCGACTTCCAGTCTAACTGGATGCAGCTGAAAACCAGTATTTTACATGGAGCGACCTTGGTAAGACTTGTTGTCAGATTTTCAAGTTTGTAACTACCCGTAACGACTGGCAAAGATCTTCGAATAACAGTCAAGACCAACGGTTTAACGTGCTTCTCTTGGCTTTGGTCTTGATATGTTATAAATGGTCACCCCTCCACGGACAGACCTCGGCAACCTTTGATCGACCCGTGCGGCTGTAATTATCTAGCCACGAGCTCTTCAACCATTGAGCAACAGCATCAGTGTAATTTTAAATCCCTTTCATGTACGTCACAAGCTGTAAAATGTTGGAGTTATTTTCCAAAGTGGGTACCTCATCATGCACATCATGATTTGTAAAGGCAAGCACATCAAAGTCACGACACAGCTGTATTGCAAGTACCATTCCCTTCTTACCAAGGTTACTATTGTGCATGGAATAATTGCATAAAGCGTATAATAGACTCAAATAATTTATAAGCTTTGCCCGCGATGTTAGCCGACAGTTTCAACTTTGGATGAAAATAATATTCCATGGCCTTCTGCAAGTACAAAGCTTCCTCTCTGCCAAATCTCATGACAATCGGCTTAGCTCTTTAGACGCATGAATATAGCAAATATACAGACAAACCAATTTTTATTTTTATGATATTAAAGTAGTAGGGCCTCATAAATTATGAATTATGATGCTAAGTACTAGATGAAGAAGAACGAAATATACTAGATATATAATATTTTATAAACCAATAAGATCAATTTATTTAAACCACATTCTACAAACTAGATTGTTATGCGGTTTAGTAATTCTAGGAAATATCGAAGTACTTATTTTTCTTAGGTCGTAACGACAATGAAAATGTTACATAACATGAATCGAAAGTTGGTTTCTCAATATTTGTTTTTCTAAAAACTATTTAGTATAGTGTGTTGTTAACTATTTCTTTAAAGAACACCATGGAAGTAGAGATTTATCTGAACAGACGAACAGAGAGGTCGGATACACTAGCAGACAATGTTCAGACTTAGTTTGAACAATTTGCTTCTTAAAGTATTAATTACGGTCGTTGTAGGCGATTAATATTGAGGCCGTATCACGGTATCAGCCACACACGGTACGGATTTTGCTCAGATCAGACGATCTGAAGGTAGAACTGACCATGTATGGTAGCGTTACCTATGGTATATGCTTGTGAAAATCGTGTACAACTTTGATTGTCTCTGTGCCAAATATCAACCATGTTGTCTCAGTTTTTCCAATATTATTGTTCTTTTTCAGAAACGATGCACTCTACAAAGCTACCACGACTACCACGCCAGTGCCACCACCCACAACCACTACCACGACCACCACCACACAAAGACCACCGCGACCAGGCCGCAGGCGACCGGCGTACAGATACGATTATGATGATGATGATTATTACTACGCTAGAGATGATTATGATTATGAAGACAGGTGCGTAGCGTGCAAGTTTGTTATCACCTATAGATCGGTTGTTATCACCTATAGATCGGTTGTTATCACCTATAGATCGGTTGTTATCACCTATAGATCGGTTGTTATCACCTATAGATCGGTTGTTATCACCTATAGATCGGTTGTTATCACCTATAGATCGGTTGTTATCACCTATAGATCGGTTGTTATCACCTATAGATCGGTTGTTATCACCTATAGATCGTTTGTTATCACCTATAGATCAGTTGTGGCAAGTGGCAACTACCGTTATATTTTAGATATTTGACTTACGAATTGAACACAATCTGTAAACCAAGTTTAACATTATTTCCTTATAATACTTTCATACGTTTTGACTCTAACTGACGCTCTCAGAGACGGCCCTTAAAAATAACCAATCAACTTTGATGGACAAGTAAAAATTGGAACACTTACAGTAAAAAAAAAAATCTTAGGAATAACGTATATGTAATATACATCAAAAAGTAACAATACAATGTGACGTGTTCGATGAGCTACAAAATAACCGTCGTTTGTATATTGTGGTTCAGAATGAATTAAATATTGATTATTTTTAGGGTTCCGTACTTCAAAAGAACAAATACTAAAACTTGGTTACGAAACCGCAACATCTTTAGTCGTGTTTCTCAATATAATGCGCTGTTTCTACTATATTTATAAGATTGAAGTCTCAGTACCCAACGCTCAATCCGTGCACAGGGTTTGGACTTCGGACCGAATATGAAATCCTTATAGCATCACTCGTGTGTCTGTCTGTCTTTCTGTCCGTCGTTCACAGCCAATTTATCTCCGAATCTACTGGACATATAAAGTTGTTTGGTACACATATAAATTTCTGTGACCCAAATACGGACGTATAACGTAAATAAATGAATTTTGAATATGAGTGTCATTTTTGGGGGCAAATTAGAAAAAAAAAGTTTTGCATTCTGTATCGTGTGACATATGAAAGGGGCTGTTGTAAGAATTTCAGATATATTTTTATTATAATTAAAATAAATACTTTTAAAGTAATTTAAGAAAATTGATGAAAATTGACCATTCCCACTCCTTATGTCCGAAACTACTGGCATAAAATAAAAATAAAATACAGAAAATCGTTCTTTACTTAAAGATTACAAGAAAACCTATAAGAAGCTGTAACCTGCATTTATTTGAAAAACTGCGCTCTCGCCGTTATCAGAATACCATTCATGTTACGTCTCATAAAACTGCATTTTTCGGCAAAAGTGTGCTAGGTATGGCCCCAAAAATATATAATAGTATACCACCAGCTATTAGAAATAAAGAGTGTCTGGGATCCTTTAAGAAGTCTTTGTTTAAATTTCTTTTAGATAGATGTTACTACTCCATCACTGAGTTTACTACTGATAAACAGAGATATGACGAATCCAACTTGCTAATTAAACACTTATGATTTTATTTATTGATTATGTGTGAATGTGTTTATTTATCTCAAATTGTAATGACCTGTTTATCAACTGACATATTTTTTTTTTTTTTTTATGCAATCTATTGATGGCATGCCACCTTAATTGTAATTTCTTGTATATTATGTTAATTTTGTACGCCATTTATTGGCAAAACATAGTGCACATATTTTAGACAATATACTATCTGTAACCTTACCTATGTTTAACAACATAAATGATTGATTGATTGAATTCTATGGTCTTAAAATAACATGGTAAATCTCTGAATACTGGGCGTACAAACTTACATATTTTGTAGTTGGAATAGGTATATGAGGGAACATGTTTTTCAACTAAGTTAAGTTTGTTCTTGGAATAAATTCATCTCAACTACGTAACCCTTCATTGTGCGTGGTCCGACACTTACTTAGCCGGTTTTTAAGTAACTACTTTGAATAAAGGAATTAAACAATCAAGTTTATCTGCAATACAATCTCGTATAGCTACAGTTGTTTGTCTGCAAAACTAGTAAATCAAACAATTGACATAAGGTTTCACAATGATCAATAATTTGAATATGGCATTTGGCAAAGCAAGACCTAGCAAGACACACATCAGTAAGAACTTTTGTATATCATATAGGATTAATAAATATGTCTGTGTTTTCAGAAGGAGACCCAGACCCCGCAGGCCTGGCAAGAAGAAGAGGCCACAAGTAGACGACTACGAAGACGATAGGTATGTATTCATATCAAAAGTAATAGCTATCCCTCAGTACATTCTTTAAGAAGATTATAAAGATACAATTATGCCGAAGGAGCCCGCAGACTGCACCGACCTTGCCACCCGCTGCAATATCACCTTCTACGGAAGCGTTTTCACAGAGTAACTTAGAAACCAGTAGTTTCGCTGAGATCTGTTATTGCGATTTGGGTGGTTTTATGATTCTGCGGTTTGCGATCTGCGGTCGCCTTCAGAATTTTACCTTATATCAGCCAGTTCAACAGCAATAGTCCAATTGAAGGAAACAAAATGTGCAAAAATATATCGATAAATATCTTTAAAACATTCCAGATCATACGACCGCCGTCCAAGACCAAGAGACGAGGAACCAGAAGACGATTACGAAGTAAGAAGACCATACGAGAGAAGACCAGCGAAACAACCAGCATACCCTGAAAGGAGACCATACGATGATGAAGAGGATAGACGTCCTATTTCAAGAAGACCTAGGCCGAGGCCCAGGGATGAAGAAGAAGAAGAAAGATATAGACTTGATGATGAGGAAAGGCCTAGGATGGGACAGAGAGATCAGAACAGAGAGGATAGGCCAAAAAGGCCAAGACCGAGAGATGAGTATAGGCCTAGAGATGAGGTTAGGTCAAGGGATGAGGTCAGACCAAGGGATGAAGTCAGACCAAGGGATGAAATCAGACCAAGGGATGAAGTCAGATCAAGGGATGAAATTGTGAGTCTAAGAGATGAATCAAGAGTTCAGGATGAGGTAAGGCCTCGTGATGAAATAAGACCGCGCGATGAAATTAGACCTAGGGAACCATTAAGGACTCGAGAAAAAATTAGGCCACGCGACGAAATTAGACCAAGAGACGAAGTTGAGCCTCGTGACGAAGTAAGGCCGAGAGATGAAATAAAGCCACGTGACGGAATCAGGCCAAGAGATGAAATCAGGCCCCGTGATGAAATAAGGCCTCGAGATGAGATTAAGCCAAGAGATGAACCTTCCCGCGAAAGACCTGAAAGAAGACCTATTAGGGAAGAAGCAGAAATAGAAGAAGAAGTAGTAGTAGAACAAAAGATAGTCAGACCGTCCAGGCCAAGAGAGGACAGGTTCTCCGAAGGTCGAAGGTATAGAGGAGGAACCCCTTTTAAAACTAGAGACAATAGACCATACACAAAGAGTGATTTAGTCCAAAGGCCATATGATGACAGAAACGAGGAGAAGAGGGATATCCCAGGAGCACCTGAAACTCCAGCTACTACCTTAGTAAAACCAAATGGTTCTGGTATTTTTGGCAAACCTAGAATGCCTCCGAAGATCAAAAGACCAGTTCCAATAAACGAAAAAGATAAATATGATTATGTTCCTATTGCCACTACAAAAGCTCCTCCAAAAGTAGATGATGATGAGTACTATGATTATGAGGAAGATGATACAAATAGACCGTCGTCTTCTGGAAAGACCAGCACGATACAGCAAAGACCAAAGCTTGAACCGGTAGAAAAGGAAAGATTTAAGCCTACAAGACCTCATTATTCAGGTAAAGGAAAAAAAACCAAAAGACCAATAGATTATGAAGAAGAGGTTTATGACGAACCAGTAAAATCTCAAAAGTATACCTACAATCAGAGAGCTAAAGAAGAGAGGATTAAACCTAAACCTGTACCAGCAGATGATGAGTACTATGATTATGAGGAAGAAAGGAAAGAGAAAGAGAGATTCAGAGCAGGAGAAGACATTACAAGCAAAATTAAAGACTTGCGACCAAATGTAAAGGTAGTTAAACGTCCTTTTTTACCCTCTAGGGGTGGAAGCCCGTACCTTCCCCGCGGACTACAGCCCGTAGCGGGAAGGGATGTCTCAGCACCACTTAATACCACCCCGAAACCTACCACCACTTCTCCTAAACCCACAACTACGCCTACCCCTACTACTACCACTTCTACCACTACCACTACAACTACTACACCTAGCACTACTGTTACTACAAGTTCTACCACAGAAAAACCAACAACAACCGTCACAACAGAAAGGACAACTACAGAAGAACTTAAAGATGAATACGATGAAGAAGAATATTACGACGAAGAAGATATAGATTACGATAAGAACAACAGGAAAGAAACTACGACAGTTGTTGTGACAACACCACCAACAACTACAAGAGCAACAACAACAGTTTCCCCGACAACAAAGGAACCAACAACACAGGAACAAAAAGCTAAAAACTTAGCTTCAAAAGTTCTCCGAGTATACAATGATAATTACGAAGCAATTCGTGGCAAATTAGAATCTACATTATCACCTGGAGACTATATAAAACCTTACTTAGCTACCGCCACACCCTTAGTCTCAGATAGTCCATACAAACCTTCTGAATACAAAAAAGATATCAAACCTAAACCAGAAATATCAAAGCCTTACACAGCAACAGGAAAGCCGTTACTTCCTGAAAATATATCAATAAAACAGAATCTAGCGGACAGTATAGAAAATGATTACGATGTCAGGTTCAATGAAGCTCTAACACCAACTTTGCCAGTAAGCAGAGTACCATCAGGGTTTGTTATACCATCCGACAGAGATTATACATTCTCTAGATTCAGAAATAACTTGCAACCAGCAGATCCACAGTATGCTGCGTCGGATATATCGAGTTTCCAAGTCAGAAAACGACCTCAAGTTTCCGGGGTCAGTATAAGGACACCATCTTCTTATTACCTACATCCACAAAGGCTGGTGTATCAAGATGATCCTTCTCATAGGTATCCTAGACAGCTTTTTTATAGGTCTGTAGACTTTTATTAGAGTTACTGAGCATATATGAAAACTTGTTGGGTAGTTTTGTGATGGTGTGGCAACATTTTTGTGAAGGTAGATGGAAAGTTGTAAGATTTTTATGTCAAAATATTAAAATGTAGATTTATATGTTTTTTAAATTTTGAATCTTTGCTGAATCAGTCCATGTTTTTTTATAACCGGCTTTAAAAAAAACAAGCGGTTATACATTCGATACTTTGAGTGAAAAATGTTGCACATTCGGACAATTTTGTTGTTTCCAACAAAATATATTCTTATACCCTACAGGTTTTCGTATAAAGAAGTACATTAAAATGATAAGTCAATTAAGTAAAATAAATTATGTAAAGAAAAATAACAATTTTCGGAACATTGAAAGACCACTGCCAATTTTTTAATTTATAGAAATTAAAAAGAAAATAAAAAATACTCTTAGTTACCTGTATTTTAAGAAAAAACCTAGTGTGTTTGTGATCGAGAAAACTGATGGCATGATTGTGTGGGTGACATGACAGTCTGAACGTCACAAGCGTGTCAGCTAAGCGTTGGGATCAAAGTTCGGTCCCCGGGTCGGGTAAATTTTTATTGAAAATTGCCTACATTTATCAAATAATACGTTTTGTAAAACCTTGTACTATATTATTAGATAATGCCAAGAAGACGAATATATGAAAAAAAGTGTCTTCTCTTGTCATAATAACAAAAAGTTGGGCACTTTCATTATTCTTTGCTCATTTTTTTCTCGATTACTTCCACACTCAAAATAGTTGTACATTTTATAAATACGAACAACATTTTTATTTTTTATTTTGTACACATTAGTTTTAAGGGAGACTTTCCTATATTAAAAAACTATGTAAAATAAGTTTTGGTTTTCTTTTCTACCACCTACGTAGGTACGCTCTATAGTACCTACATAGGTGACGCCGGTTGCGGACACCTCGGCGCGGCGGCGTGCGGCGGCGCGGTCGACACTCTACATACAAACCAAGCGTGTCACCGTTTACTCGCGCTACTACACAAATGACGAATAGAAACTAACGGCTTCGATGGCGTTCCGAGAGACCGTGACAGAAGTTTTGCGATAAACTCAGTTTAGGCGCCACGAATCAAGAAAGGCGGTAGCGTGTCAAACCAAGAAAAAGGAACTGGCGACGCAGCAGCCGTGTGTTCCATTTGGAGCCACTTTTGACTTTTGAAAAACTCAAAATGTATTTAACAGAAACACATGACATTTGTGTTATTTATTAAAACCCCTTAGATTAATTAGGACCCCAATTTTGAAAAATACAGCTCAAACGGTTATTGAGTTATTAACGTCTAAAAATCATCATTTTTATCACTCACTGACATATAGATCAAAAACCTAGCCCACATCCACATCCACATCCTGATGACCTAGAAAGTTGCCATTTCGCGTCCAGCTGTGCCTACAAAGGAAAATATCAGAAAACAGTGAATTTTTACGATTTGAAATGTTTTCCAACCAAACGATTTTTATTAACACCGCGTTTCGTAATTATAATAGCAAAAACTTTTTCTTTCGCAGGAGAATATGTTTCACGATGAAAGGTCGCTTTTATCATTTTGAATACAAAATTATTTATACAACTTAGACAACCAATAATAACATAAACTGCAACTGGCAGCGCCGGCTCTCCTCATTGCGAATAATTTATTGTACAATTGTGTTACGAAAAAAATACATTCTTACACAATCTTGCAACTTATATTTGAAAATAGTAAAAGTGATTTACAAGAGATCAGATTCGATTCCTGTTGTTTATACTCGTAAACGTTTTATAGACACTGTTAAGTACCGTTCTTCTTTTGAATTTTAGGATTATTTTTTCACCCCACAACTAGTTATTAAGCTTTTATGTGTAATTGCTGATTCGATGAAGCTCTCGGCTTCTCATTAGTCCACTCGCTGAGCTATCGGATTGGCCTGCTAATGAGCACACTAGCGCCGCGTCCCCGCGCACTTTCTCACTGTATCAACGTGTAAAAAATCTCCCAACGCGCTCCGCGCTAACAAAAACATTTTTCTGAAAAGAAATGGTCCTTCAGTGATTTAATGCTACAATCCTCTCAAGACACTAGAAATTAACATAACCAGCACCTGTAGACAATATGTGTAGTGTGGTTTAACCTGGATTCAGACCTAGCCACCCCGCTGATCCCAAGAAGCTTGAAGCAGTGGGCCGGAGATAGCAGGTAAGCTTCACGAATTTATTACACAGACACTTTTAAAACGTACATAGTGCATACGTTCACCAGGAACAATTCCAATTTGCTTAGCATATAATTAGTATCCACAAATCACAAGGCCTTAGTCTCGACAGCGCTGTTCTCGACATAGACACATCAATATGTAGCAGAGGGCGGGCTTACGTTGCACTCCCCAGAGTTAAAACACTAGACGGGATACATCTTACCAATCTAGATCCTACTCAGTGTTAGGCACAAGAAAGTTCTATAGCAACGGGTGGGCCACAAGAGTGTTGTCGATTTAATTCTTCAATTTCTAGGATATGTTGTTAGCCGCGCCGCTTTCTGGAAATTGAGTCGCCGTGGAGCCGTACACGGGAGTGCAGCGTGAATTTTGTGTCCGAGCGTATTACGAAAACAATAAATCAGTGATTACTGTACGACGTTTGTATCGACATGAACACGGTTTACGCGATTTAAGTGAATTTGGTGCCAGCTTTACAAGAACTTCAAGGCAATAACCTCGAAGATGTGGTTTCAACAAGATGGTGCAACATGTCATACAGCTAATATCCATAGAGCTGGTGAAAAATGTTTTTCCTGGAAAACTCATTTCGAAAAGGCCAAGGTATTGAATGGCCACCACGTAGCCCCGATCTCTCGCCATGCGATTATTGTCTATGGGGCTACCTCAAATCGGTGGTCTACGAGAATAACCCGACCAATTTAGAGCAGCTGAAGAGGAATATTATTCAGGAAAGTAACAAAATACCGAGAATAACTTTGCAACGAGTTTTCCAAAATCTGCAACTTCGGTTCCAAGAATGCCAAGCAGCCGAGGGAAGTCATTTGGACAACATTGTTTTTAGGTTTTAACTATGTTTCTACTTAAAAAAAAACACAAATAATATTTTTCAGGGTTCCGTACCCAAAGGGTAAAACGGGAACCCTATTACTAAGGCGCCGCCGTCTGACTGTCTGTCTGTCTGTCCGTCTGTCACCAGCCTGTATCTCATGAACCGTGATAGTTAGACAGTTGAAATTTTCACAGATGATGTGTTGCCGCAATAACAACAAATACTAAAAAACAGAATAAAATAAATATTTAAGGGGGCTCCCATACAGCAAACGTGATTTTTTTTGCCGAACTATACTATACTAACTATACAACTAAAATCAATTTAAAACACAATTTCTTGGTTTTTTCTGTTACAACATTGTTTGCTATTCAAAATATAACTTCTTGAACACTCAAATTATTTACACAAAGCAGATACCTTAGGAATAAATTGAAGCTTGCGGTGGTATCCTTCTGCGAAACAGTCATGTCACAGAAGGACGCTGCGGAAAGGGAGCGGGAGATCTCTGGCACTCACCCGGCCCGCAGCAGGCGCACCGGGCGTCGGCAGAGGGCAGAAAATGCCCTCTTCCGGTCCCCCGAAATGGCCCCGGCACCAGCCGGGGATCGCGGAAATCGCACATGATCCCATGATCCCCGGTGCAAGTGTGGGAAGGGAACACCGGGGTGGTTTTTAGTCAGTAAGAGTCTGACAGACCCCTCCGCTTGCCCCCAGGCGAAGGACGTCTATGAGGGTATTCAACACCGAGAATAAAAAAAGGATATAAATTGAAGCTCAACATTTCACTTGGCTAGTTTTCACATACAAGTTACCATTTATATTTGGTTAGATGAACTTATCTTCTTTCTACGCAAGAACCTGTTTTTAGGATTCCGTACCCAAAGGGTAAAACGGGAACCCTATTACTAAGGCTCCGCCGTCTGTCTGTCTGTCTGTCGGTCTGTCTGTCCGTCTGTCACCAGGCTGTATCTCATGAACCGTGATAGTTAGACAGTTGAAATTTTCACAGATGATGTATTTCTGTTGCCGCTATAACAACAAATACTAAAAAACAGAATAAAATAAATATTTAAGGGGGCTCCCATAAAACAAACGTAATTTTTTTGCCGTTTTTATACATAATGGTACGGAACCCTTCGTGCGCGAGTCCGACTCGCACTTGGCCGGTTTTTTTATATTGTAAGGTGAACATATATCTACTCTTCTAAAAATTTGGTTTGCTGGTAAAATCTAGCCAAGTGAAGATTTGAGAATCTCCTCCTTTTTTTGAAGTCGGTTAAAAAGGGACTATTCCTCGAGGTAAACATTAAATCATTTAGGCCTAGTGATAAGAGTGAATTTCTCAGGCGAAAAATTTACGCGTCTAGGCTGAAAACGCAGTGCTGCTTTACAGATAATGCAACGATTTTTTTTCTCAGAATTAAAGAGACGTGAATCTAAATGAATCCACTTAAATTATATTTATAAGACTACTACTTTTTAAGAAAAATATTAGTAAATGACGAATTTTCAATTTCTATGTCTTGTCCACAATCACTTTCATACAAAGCATTTACCTCTCAGGCAAATAATCTCGAACATAATATATAGGAAAAAGTATTTTTATTGCGTTACGTAATAATTGTCCTACAAGAAGTTAATTATTTTTGAATGTTTATACTCATAGTTAATGAGTACATGTCACCGGTAGTTTTTTCCGAGCGAAATTACTCATTTCTATGGTCAGTTTGTTTCGCCGTACTGAGCTTCCACCAATGAGTTTACACGAAAAATAAATCCCTGCCCGGCAAGAGACAGCCGTGCGCTTGCGCGCAGTGAGAACGGAAGTGCATCATATCGCCACGTCTGCCCGCCAAAAATGTAAGTACGTGATTTTAGTTTACTCGGAACGAAATTTTGCAATTTCGGTGATCAGGTTTGAAAAGGACTTTTTCAAGAAATAAAGGTATCACTTTTATGCATGCACTTTTAGCCTTTGGTACACATTTAAGATTATAGAAAACAATAGTCATAGCCTTGATAGTTTCTTGTAATTTAAACAAAATAGCCACGTTTCCAATTTCTGTGGGCCAATTTCTGTGTTTTCCGTGACATCTGGATGTCCACGGAAATTACATGACTCCACAGAAAACGTACCAATCAATTAATGTTAATGAAGGTTTCTGAAAAGAAACAATATTTGTTATGCCGAAATTACTTTGACAGAACTCATTTAACATACCTAGATAAAGATTACACAGAGATAGCATTATCCAATCCATTACAGTCTGTTATATCCCATCCATTCCATCATTATTTTGCTAATGGTTTCAATAGCAAATGTGAGAGTTTAAATTGACTCAACAGTATTTTAAATATCTTTTTTATTTTAGGAATCCAAAAAAGAAAGAAGTTAGCCGAGAAGAAAGGTTAAAAAAGAAGATAATTGTAGAGCAAAAAGAAGAGAAAAAATTAAAAGCGACCATGTCAAAGCTGAGGAGTTGCGTAGGAAAGATCGAGAACGTTATTAGCGAAAAAAAGCAGAAGGAAAAACTGTACCCCTAAGTGAGATGCCAGCTCGAGCTTGTAGATTTAAACAAAAAAGAAACAATATTCATTTTAGAAATTACTATAAAATACAACAACAAAAAAAGGAAATACTCAAACTACAGGAAAATAAGTTAACCATGTTACGTAACTTTACCATGTTCATCTTAAGCCAAGTCACAAGATATTAGTATTACTCCACATGCTAATGAACAGGTTCCACGACCGTCTTTGAAATATCTACGTTTAAGAAAATTATGTTTACAAGAAAACCATGGTGACAGCGTTGAAGAGACAAACATAGCTACAAAGTATTTTTTCCATTCAGCAAACCAGTAGTCCACTCCCCTGCACATCACCTGTTCCACTTATATCTCCTTGTGTAAGCAGCATAAAACAACAATTCACAGATTTAAAGGATCTGAATTATTTTACTTTAAAACCAAGAACATACCTCAAGATAAGATCATCAAATCAGCTGACGCTTCACACGACTTGGACAATATAAACTATGACAATCTAGTTCCCTCAGCCTCATTTTTCCAAAATATTAACAGTGATATAATGTCGAAATTTGAAAAAAACCATTGAGACTGATAATGATGCTCACATTGAATATTCCAAAGAATTTGTTACTAGAAATAATTATAACATTTCTTATAGTGATGATGAAAATATTTTCTGAAGATTTTCGCCATGTTCATGATTATTTTTGTTTAAAGAATATTTCTTATAATTATCTTAGATAACTACAAGTTGATTGATGTCTAACATCATTATTATTTTTTATAGTTTATCTTCAGAGCGATGGCTTTTATTGAGCTGCTCTTATGATTATTAAATTAGTTGATAATTTGTCATTATGATACGTACAAGGTATCAAAATTAATGCTAACTGATTGACTGTGTATAGCAATAATTAATTATTTAGTTTTAAGATTCTGACGATAAGTAAATCTAAAAAGTGTTGTTTGATTTTGAGAAGTAAACTTGTCTAACAAATATTTAAGTAATTTGTTTAGGATTTTTTTATTAGTTTCAAATTATTCATACGAGTATATGCTAATCAGAATATGTAATTTCTTTCCTAGGATTTGACATTAGTTCTGTTATTAATATTATTCAGTTAAAACTGTACTGTTTACAGTGATAATATTTTTTTTTTAGTTTGGTTACAATTTGTGTATGTTGTGAGTTTGATAAATAATTTTAAGTAAATTTTACCTCATCATAGGAGTGAAAACATAATCAGTTCCTTGGTTGCTAATTTTGTATGACTGATTTAAGCAATAGTACACCACGTTGTATTTTTATAAATGCTTATTAAAAGGATTCGTATTAAATCAGTTCTTTTCATTATACCTTATCTTTCTTTACATATGACATTTTTTTTGTTTTTAGTAGTAAACAATTTCAGTGCACACGCACAATTTCTGTGTAACCAATACAATTTCGGTGGCAAAAATAAAATTTCAGTGGCTCGCCAATTTCGGTGGCGCAATTATCTCTCTAAGAAATATAATTATATAATCCCCATTTAGAAAATGTATATAAAATGTGGATATTTTGCGCTTTATCATTAAAGTTTTTTACAAAACCTGAAAATGAAAATGTCCATGGAAATTAGGTAAAAAATCGAGTTGTTGAAATTGACTCATAAAATAAAACAAAAGTAAAATTAATATTGTTCTATATTTTATTTTAACTACAATTACCTATTATTACAAACACATACAATTATAACTCTTAATAAATTATTATTTAATGTGTTTTGTAAAGCGATTTCAATTCTATAAATATAGGGCAAAAGAAATGAGGTATTCCACTAAGAGCACTGAACCATTTGAATTTTTTTAAATAGTTTATTTTTTATTTAGTTACTATACTCGTCACAAAATAATAGGCCCGATTTGACCGTTAACTTGAATCGATTTATCGTGAGTATCGAGTACCGCGTCGTATGGTTACTTCACTAATTACGTTGCGATTGGAAATTGCGACGTAACTAGTGAAGTAACCATACGACTTTTGACAACTTTAACTGCAACAATTGTGCAAAATTAATTTTAAAGTGAGACTTTCACGTAGATTTAAAATACATTGAATTGAGATAACCATTTTCTTCTGAACAACTGCATCTTCCTTATATAAATATTGAAATCGCTTTACAAAATACCCAGTAAACTAATTCTAATATTCTATGAAACTTAACTTATTTAAGACACTATTATATTATTCTTTTACAAAAATACAAAATTGGAATTATTCAAGTTACGTAATTCTGTACACAAAAACTTCATGAAATTATGAAAATCAATCTTTCGTGTTTAACTAATAATTTTTCTATTAGATTTTTTTCACAATTCCTGAGATTTTAACAACAAAATAATTACCAACTCATAGTTTTTTTGGTCAAAGATTTATCATAATCTAGACTTAGAAAGATATAATTATTGCAACAGTTTTAAATCACCAGTACCTAAACTAAAACATTGTCATGAAATTATTTGTCAAAAAAAGACTAATTAACAATAAATATCACCGATTCTTAAGTTAATTACGTTCCACAGCCATTGGTAAATTTTGGGCGAATTTATAGAGCAATGTCATGTTAACCCAATTTTTATATGAACCCATTTTAAAGGCCTCGTTTTGGGTTAAAACCTAGCTTGGTTGTAACATTTTTAATGTCATAATGTACTTTTCAAGAAAATAAAACACCACTGACTGTTAAAGGAAAACATTGTGAGGAAACCTAGACTTGGTAGCTTGAAATTGGTTAAACACAGTGAGTAAGCGTGGTAATCACTGCTTGTTCCTAATCTGTAATAGAATAGGTATTTGGTCTGCAGTCCGACAATTCACAGGCAGATTTTATAATGGATCCATTCAATGGTACTCGTAAGCTTTTGAGAATTTCTGCTGGTACTAGGATCAACATCAGCCTAAATCCAGCAACCTATTTGTCTAGGTCTGCAGGATGTGACAGGATCTTTAACTCAACAACGAGCATACATATCCAGTAGTTACAGCAACCTGGCATTAAAGTTGGGTATCCAATCACACATCTTCATCCAATTACATTAAAACCATAACCACTAACCAACCAATCAGAATCTAGAATTCTCAATCTGACTCTTGGAGCGATGCTTCAACCAGCTTTCATGCATGCCACTAGATTCTTCACTATATGCTCCATTCTGGATTCCAGGCTTGGTTTCCTGGATTTCTTTCTGGTCAGTGGATTCCTCTTGGTGGAAGATCCTGTTGATGGGGTATTGGATGAAGTAGAAGATGAACGTAGAAGACCAGATGAGGATCTGGTAGAGGCAGACCTGCCACCAGGTCATGATGCCGAAGACAGCGTACAGCCAGCGGTGGGAGAAGAAGTAGATAGAGTAGTAGCTGGAATAGAAAATAATTAAACGTTGGTTCAAAGTAGCGTCGATGTCTCGTTGGTCCAGTAGTCGCAAGCGCTAAGCGCTACGCTGAGCATGAGGTCCTGGGTTCGATTGCCGGGTCGGGCAAAGTGTAATTGGGCTTTTCCATTTGGAATATCTCAGTAGCAGCTCAGAGTCTGGATTTGCTCCCGGCTGATGGCAAGAGGCTGGTCCCACTACTACATGGGACTTAAACATAACTGGCGAAATGTATGTGTACTATAAAGGTGGTGCACGCAAGGTAGGTGCACCTCTGCCTAACCCTACGGGGACTGCAGACGTGATGTTATGTCAGGACAAAGTAATTAGTAAAAAGTAGTAAGTAGTAAAAAGGGAATTTCACTATATATATGTTACGGCTAATACCCGAAGTGCGGCTACACCTAGTTTTAGCCGGTTAGAACTAGGTGTAGCCACTTACTCTTGGTTAAACCTAGTACGAGCCGATTGTTTTCGGGTAAAACTAGGTCTAGCCTTCATCATGCCGGCTACAACTAGGTCCAGCCATTCCCTGTTGGATAAAACTAGATGCAAACAAGTTTACTTTATAAAAGTGTGATTTATATTTTGGTAACTGAATTTACCAACAATAGAGGGGATCTGGCGCTCGGCGGCCGCTTAAAAACTTAAAAATAGCGAAACACTATAGGTAATTTAATAATACTACAGTATTATATTAAACATTTGCATGCCATCACTGCATGGCGGAATGTGTAATGCAATAAGCAATAAGTGGACAAAGTTTTATCCCAATCGAAAAACGAACATTGATTTTTAATATTAGTTTTATTCGTATGTACTGTGTACCAAATCTACTTAATAAAATTCTTAAATTCATTCATACAGACAACGCACTGCGCACATAACGAAAATGAGCATTAAGAAAGAATTTTCTAAAATCCCTAAAGGGGTAAAAGTTAGTTTGTATGAAAGTTCCACATTTTTGTTGATGCGAATCCGCGTCGAATACACGGCTCGGCTTGTTAATTAAAATGTTCAAATACTCACACAATAGCATACAACACTCCAGACCCGCCAGTCAGCCACAACTCCAGCTTGAAATGCGTGGGATGTCTCCTGGCCTGCAGCACCGTCTCGATCAGCACCACGATAGCGATGTTGGTGTGCACGCAGTGGTTGAACCACCAGGGCACCAGCTGGTCGTAGACTTGCGGAAAGACCAGCTCGCGGTCGATCCAGTAGAGGGTCCAGAACATTGTGGTTATGAACTGGATACGATACAAAATGGGAGGTTATTAAAAGGTATTGTAAGAGAGTGACGTTAATTAATAAGGCTGATCTAAAAAATGCCAGTCCATAGATGGGTGCTCAGTTTTCGCAAATAGGTAAAGATATAATAAGATAGTATAAAATCGTAAAAGCTAGACCTTTGCATGCCCCAAGGAACATGTTTTGGTTGCTCATCAATGCTCGTAGTTGCAGTTCTATATTTAATTTTATTCTAAAACTTTGATATTGAATAGTAATCAAATTGTGGAAGAGGTAAGATGGCAGTCGTGTATTGTAAAAATAATTATGAGACAACATCTAGTTACGATGGGCACCAACCTGTTGATGGCATAGAAAACTCATCTCCTTTCTCACATACAAATTGTATTAAAAATTAATGCATTTAAAAAAGCGAGACATGAAGAGTTCCATATCAGTGTCCAATATTTAACACTACATATTTTTATTATGTTTTGTTATAACAGCCACAAATTTCACTTACTGGCTGGCCTGGCTTACTTCTGATGTATTCGCCCGAGAGATCAGCCCATGTAGACCACATTTCCAGCACTCAGTAGCTTACTGCTGGTTATGAGGTCTACTCTACAGTTAGGTTGGTTAAAAACATAACTCACCAGCGTCAAAGGCACCACGAGCCCCGAGAACATGACGTCCCTCGCAAACTTCAGCTTCCTCCCCAGAGAAGAGTCATGGCGGTCCAGCCACTCCATGATGTCGTACACTAAGGACATCGTCAGGAACATGGTTTGGAACAGCTGGAAGAATGAGAAAGAGGAGGTTAGGCTACAGAGTAAATTCATACCTATTAACTGTAAGGCAGTCTGCGGATAGTTGCGTAACGCACATAAAATGAGCATTAATCACATTTATTTTCATTTTGATAGTTCAGTCTGACATGCCCTCCCGCTCCGCCCAGAGCGGGAGAGGTTATTTGATAACGTCCCACCAAAAAAAAAAAAAAACCACGTCATTGCGTAATTTACGTTGTTAATGTAGACGAATTTTTCCCCATGAAGCAATGGATTAGGTAGGAATATATTTCAAAACCCTCGGATTGTGATTGAAAGCGTGTTACGGCGAAAATTTAAAGCTACTAGTGCCACTAGAGGTTAGAAAAGAACCAGCGGAAGCCACAAGAATTTGGCAATTTTAATCAATTTCCTCGCGATAAAAAGTGACCCGAGGCTCTTGCCAACTTCAATTTCTACATATATATCTGTAATTTTTATGGTGTACACAATAAAGAGTATTTATTGCTATTGCAGCCGTATTGACTGTCCTTTTCAAAACCAGTGGATAAGCACAGCCATAGGCATCGGTTAGGTATACGTACTAACAATACTAATATAATTTATGTTTCAATAAGTACGATTTGTCACTAACACAATAACTTTTCGTGATTTTATAACTTTTTGTGATCTTAAGTTTTTATGATTAAGGAGTAAGTTTGTATTCTCTGAAATAAATAAATTTATTTAAAGCCAAATGCCATCCCATTACTAAATCAGCACGATCACATGCAAACTAGGGAAAATATGGGAGTTTGAACAAGGTCCTACTAAAGATAACTTGACTACCAAAACGTTACAATTTAAGGTACCTACTTCCATGCGTTCCAAAATCAACATCAATTTGCCTGCCTATTCCCAACTATGTTGGAGTTGGCTTCCAGTCTAACCGGATGCAGCTAAATACTATAATACATGGAGCAACTGCCTATCTGACCTCTGCAACCCAGTTACTGGGACTGGTTGTCAGACTTTTAGGCTTCGACGGCTAGACCCACGTATGACAGCCGGGACCAACGGTTTAACGTGCTTTCTGAGGCACGGAAAAGTCTCAGTATGTAATGGATGGTCACCCATCCACTGACCGACTTCGGCAAGCGTTGCTTAACCTTGAAGACCGAGCCGTGCGGCTGGTATTATTTAGCCACGAGCACCTCCAATAGGAGGAGCAACCTTCATTCACATCATTAATTGTATCCTAATTTCAATTGCTCTGGATTTAAGATCCGTTATCTTTCATGAAACAGCCGTGTCCTGACTCCATAGTAAAACAAACACACATTATTTCGCAACTAAATAATTCAAAAACTAATGATTATAATTAATCAGTTAGCGTTAATTAAAGGTGACGCTGAGGTCAAATCATGTGCTTGTTATCGCAGACGGTAGACAAAGTTCAGTCGTGTAGAGGACAGACGAGTCTGTCATAGTGTATTGACGTGATGGGGTTCGGTCTAACTGACAGCGGAAAATGACCCACATCGTTAAGAGAAAATTAGGTATTCGTTAATTTTGCACGACGTGCATATAGTCAGGTATATAATATATCCAGCAGTAGATATGCAAATGATTCATGATTAAAATTTCGTTTCATTCAATTGGAGTTCGTAGGGAAAAACGTTTTGTTTTTTCTTTTTACTCTAAATATAACCGCGATGCCATAGAATAGTGAATAGGAAACACTACACAGTAATCAATTATTTTTCAGATCAATGTTCGCAAAATTACAATTGGATTTCACTTAGGTAAGTTCATCCAATTTTCAATTTTACTGTAACATTTTAAACAGTACCCCATGAACAATGAGTCTACTTTAGCCAGTCTGAAACTAATTGGTCCCTATTTCTAGTCCTATAATTGTGTCTTTCACCTCTTTTACTGAAAAGATTTAAATTTTTCATTACGTACATGATGTTTTCATAGATATATTGACACGGTACCGTCATGTTGTAAATATCCTTAAACAATTCCCTTATAGAATCGTGCCTGCGGAGGCCATATATTGCTCTGATGGCTCTTTTCTGCAGAATAAAAATAGACTCGGTAAATGCAGCCCGTCCCCATAGTAAAATACCGTAAGACATGATACTATGAAAGTAACTGAAATAGCCTACCGTTACGGTATCTAGTAGTAGTTTAGTAAATTGACGTATTTTTATCACAGCATATGCTGCTGAACTTAGTTCTCCTACAAGAGATGTTAAATGAGGACCCCATTGCAGCCTTGAGTCGAGCGTGATCCCCAGGAATTCAGTTCTATCGACGAATTCCAGTTTCTCCCTATTCAATACTATGTCGCAATCACTACTTTTAACATTCGGTAAAGCAAATCTTATGCTTTTCATTTGTTTCCCATTTAATACTAAATTATTAGCAGTGAACCACTTTTGGACCTGGGCCTCAAGTCTGCTATTACAATAGTGTCAGAATGGTCGATCATTGATTTCATAATTGTTGATTTTGACAAGTTTGGTAATCTACTATTATAATGGCGTCATTATGACTTTCCAATGGTCGGCCACTGACACTACATTGAAAGAAATTGCATATATTGTTAATCTCGTGCATAATGACAAATGAATGAAATTTCTACTAATGGGTTTTATAATAATGGTAATACGACAATGCCATTATAAGAACACAATTATATTACGAGAACATTGACCGACCAATTATCGACCATTATGAATTTACCAGATTACGAACTTTTAGCAAAATGACAATGGCATGACAATGGGATCGTGTTGGAAAGACTGAATTTATAAAAATAGCAGACTTGGGCCCCTGCAGTAGGGCGTTATTTGCGTCATCAAGATTTGATGCACGTCTATTTATCTTAAAGTGTCGTCGGAAAATAACACAAGTTGTGCTGCGGTTTTTAATAATCGGGGTAGATCATTAATAAATACTAAAAAGAGGAAAGGGCCCAAAATCGAGGCTTGTGATTATATTATAGATTTAGTTAATATAGATAAAGTTATGAGGAGCTCGTGGCTAAGTAATAACAGCTGCACGGGTCGATCCATCAGGTTAAGATACGCTTGCTGGGGTTGGTCCGTGGATGAGTGACCATCTTTACATAGACTCCTCCGTGCCTCGGAAAGCACGTTAAGCCGTTGGTCCCGGCTGTCATTCGAAGATCTTTGACAGTCGTTACGGGTCGTCAGAAGCCTGAAAGTCTGACAACTAGTCTTACCAAGGGGTATCGTGTTACCCAGTTATTGGGTTGTGGAGGTCAGATAGGCAGTCGCTCCATGTAAAATACTGGTATTCAGCTGGATCCGGTTAGACTGGAAGCCGACCCCAACATAGTTGGGAAAAGGCTAGGCAGATAGATAGATTATGTCCTGTAATGGTACAGTTAAGAAATAGCTATTTGGGTAAGATCTATTTGGGCATAATCTTAAGGTACAGCTGAGACCTAAAGCATGTCTAATAAATATTTATAAAATAAACAAACAAATACGTACATAAACCGTTATAAAGTATCACATGTCACAAATCGAAAGTATTATCTGCGTAAGTACCTATATTCAAATTTATTTAAAGGTAGTTAACCTCTCAACTAGAAAGGGCTAACCTTGGAAATACTTGAATGTACATACTGCTTAGACACTTCGAATTATTCGTATTGTATTGTTTTGTCTTGTCTTGGGTATTATTTAAATAAGTGGAACAGGTAACGTCTGCAATAAAGATTTTGAATTTGAATTACATGGAGTAAAAGTACCTACATAAATTAGGGAATTCGGAAAGTGGATTATGTTTGAACAGCCTTTCTTTTCTAAAAATATTATTTATTTAAGTACGCAGAACACTGACGAATGTGCTGAACTAACATTGCACTGATGGCCTTCATGCCATCATTATAAAAAGGCACTGCAGAATGCGTGGCAGCCGCAATGATATCTTGAAGATTCCAGCAGGTTGGTCGGTGGGGTTGGCGGGTCTCATCCCCGATTTGGAGCTCCTTTGTTAAGTCGTGTGACGTAATACTTAAGGATTATTATATCAGTTTTTTTTTAAGGAATCTCCCACATTTAAACAAATCTGTCAAAGTTTTGGGTGCTTTGCGCTACTCTAGCAGAGCCCAAAAGGAGGATATAATGTTCGTATATTATTATTATTTAATTTCAATAAAAATTAATTGCAAGCTCATGTGTACTCTCTGCGGTTGTCAAGTCATTATAAGTCTTCTTATTTACGTCTTTATCAAAAATAATTACAGCTCTCTATTATTGGCTTATCAAATAAGGAAATTTCTCGCCGACTGATCGACACTTCACGTGACCAGAGGGCTGGCTCGTTATTTGGCCAAAGAATTAGCATTGCCATTCAACGTGGCAGTGCTGCCAGTCTTCTGGGCACGTTTCCGGATGACAGAGACGCGGACGAGTACTTCGACGCTTAAGTGTCCTGTTTTTGTATTTTTTTTTTGTTTATCTCGTTAGTACCTAGTGTAAATAGTTAGTTCTGTGATAATGAACTTATCAAAAAAACGGTGGAGACATGCTGTAACGCTTCCCGCTAACAATAAGCCCTTATCTTACCGTTATCATAGAATGGGAACTGCTAATCAATATTGAACTAAAATAACCCCTGAATGCACAAATTATAATATTGATACACAAGAAACTTGAGTATAATCAGACCTTTAACTCAAAAGCCAAAAAATTTAATTATCTTTCAGATAGTGGATATCTAGCAGACTAAACAGACCCTAAAAGTACCGCTATGTGGCAGTATTTTTCACCATTTGAACACTTAGGTACTATTAACAAAATAAAAACCGGCCAAGTGAAAAAACAAACTTAACAATATAGTTGAAAAACATGAATAGGTACATCAAAATACGTCACGGTTAATTCTCCAACTGCAAATGTAAGTTGGTCGATTAATGCTCGTTAACTTGTAAAGCCTAATGTGATAGTTTTCCTTTTAATTTCGTTATAAACAACTTGCCCCAGAATTAACGCACAACCTAATAAGGGGTAATTGTACTCATCATTATAATCAACTTTTACTATGGGACTAAACCTGAAAACGCGAAAAAAAAATCAGTTGTTACCTACATTTTGACCCCAGGAGCTAAGCTGGGGACAGACAGACAGACAGACGGACATGGCGAAACTACAAGGGTTCCTTGTTGACTACGGAACCCTAAAAAGAATGTAGAACAATCAACAAATTAATTTACGCAATAACAGAACCGCTACGCTTATCGCCCCGCTACCCGCTTGCAGTGGCACCTTATCAAATCGAGGATGCCCTAGATAAGTAGTCAAATTGTATCCGTAACGCCGATAGTGCCCATAATAGGGACAGGCACGTGACCGAACTTTGGACGAACGCACGATAAAGGGGTTTGATGTCCGGTTGTTGAATTGTTATGGTTTTTTAGGGGTTCCGTATCTTGTACGTTCAATGCAATCTCCGTGTGTTTTTAGGGTTCCGTACCTCAAAAGGAAAAAACGGAACCCATACAGGATCACTTGTTTGTCTATCTGTCTGTCTGTCCGTCTCTCACAGCCGATTAGCTCCGAATCTACTGGACCGATTAAGTTGAAATTTGGTACAGATATTAATTTCTGTGACCCAAACACGGACGTGTAACCTAAATAAATGATTTTTTAATATGAGGGTTACTTTTGGGGGAAAACATTGAAATTTAAAAAAAATAGGTTTGCAAACATTATCGTGTGACATATCAAATGAAAGGGCTCGTTGTGAGGGTCTCGCATATACTAAGTTTATTATTTAAAATAAATAATTTTAAAGTTATTTAAGAAAATTTACCTCCCCCCCCCTTGTCTCCGAAACTACTGACCCTAAAATTCTGAAAAAATACAGAAAATGATTCTTTATTTACATTTGTTGTTAAAATAACTTTGTAAATCACTCAATATTGTGCGTTGTATGGGGGACATGTTTCTCAACTACAATGTTAAGTTTGTTTTTGGGATAAATTCATCCCAAAACTACGGAACCTCTTCATTGTGCGTGGTCCGACACGCACTTGGCCGGTTTTTTTAAAAACGCTTTCGTTTCTCTTTTTATTTGTGGTACCTACCGCCCAACACAGCAGGGGCGAGTCTATATCAACCGGACACAAATCCAGACTCCGGGCTGCTACTTAGAATTTCTTGGAGGAAAACCCCAATAACATTTGCCCGACCTGATAATTATTACTTAGTCAATCTGCCTGCCTTTTCCCAACTACATATGTTGGGGTCAGCTTCCAGTCTAACCGGATGCAGCTAAAAATACCAGTATTTTACATGGAGCGACTGCCTATCTGATCTCCACGACCCAATTACTGGGTTTAGCCTACTCTTATCCTGTAACTGTGTGTACATTGTGCAAATGAATAAATAACACGATATAATACCTGGGGGGTGCCCTACGAGCGAGTGACGCGTGTCACACCATACGACGTCTACGAGCGAGTGACGCGTGTCACACCATACGACGTCTACGAGCGAGTGACGCGTGTCACATCATACGACGTCTACGAGCGAGTGACGCGTGTCACATCATACGACGTCTACGAGCGAGTGACGCGTGTCACACCATACGACGTCTACGAGCGAGTGACGCGTGTCACACCATACGACGTCTACGAGCGAGTGACGCGTGTCACACCATACGACGTCTACGAGCGAGTGACGCGTGTCACATCATACGACGTCTACGAGCGAGTGACGCGTGTCACACCATACGACGTCTACGAGCGAGTGACGCGTGTCACACCATACGACGTCTACGAGCGAGTGACGCGTGTCACATCATACGACGTCTACGAGCGAGTGACGCGTGTCACACCATACGACGTCTATGAGCGAGTGACGCGTGTCACACCATACGACGTCTACGAGCGAGTGACGCGTGTCACACCATACGACGTCTACGAGCGAGTGACGCGTGTCACACCATACGACGTCTATGAGCGAGTGACGCGTGTCACATCATACGACGTCTACGAGCGAGTGACGCGTGTCACACCAAACGACGTCTACGAGCGAGTGACGCGTGTCACATCATACGACGTCTACGAGCGAGTGACGCGTGTCACACCATACGACGTCTACGAGCGAGTGACGCGTGTCACATCATACGACGTCTACGAGCGAGTGACGCGTGTCACATCATACGACGTCTACGAGCGAGTGACGCGTGTCACATCATACGACGTCTACGAGCGAGTGACGCGTGTCACACCATACGACGTCTACGAGCGAGTGACGCGTGTCACACCATACGACGTCTACGAGCGAGTGACGCGTGTCACACCATACGACGTCTACGAGCGAGTGACGCGTGTCACACCATACGACGTCTATGAGCGAGTGACGCGTGTCACACCATACGACGTCTATGAGCGAGTGACGCGTGTCACACCATACGACGTCTACGAGCGAGTGACGCGTGTCACACCATACGACGTCTACGAGCGAGTGACGCGTGTCACACCATACGACGTCTATGAGCGAGTGACGCGTGTCACATCATACGACGTCTACGAGCGAGTGACGCGTGTCACACCATACGACGTCTACGAGCGAGTGACGCGTGTCACACCATACGACGTCTATGAGCGAGTGACGCGTGTCACATCATACGACGTCTACGAGCGAGTGACGCGTGTCACACCATACGACGTCTACGAGCGAGTGACGCGTGTCACATCATACGACGTCTACGAGCGAGTGACGCGTGTCACATCATACGACGTCTACGAGCGAGTGACGCGTGTCACACCATACGACGTCTACGAGCGAGTGACGCGTGTCACACCATACGACGTCTACGAGCGAGTGACGCGTGTCACACCATACGACGTCTACGAGCGAGTGACGCGTGTCACACCATACGACGTCTATGAGCGAGTGACGCGTGTCACACCATACGACGTCTACGAGCGAGTGACGCGTGTCACACCATACGACGTCTACGAGCGAGTGACGCGTGTCACATCATACGACGTCTACGAGCGAGTGACGCGTGTCACATCATACGACGTCTACGAGCGAGTGACGCGTGTCACACCATACGACGTCTACGAGCGAGTGACGCGTGTCACACCATACGACGTCTACGAGCGAGTGACGCGTGTCACACCATACGACGTCTACGAGCGAGTGACGCGTGTCACATCATACGACGTCTACGAGCGAGTGACGCGTGTCACATCATACGACGTCTACGACGCAGTGTGTGTCATACGTGACTACGTGACAGCAAGATGATAGTGATCAATATATGAAACCGATTAATAAGCAAAAGAATCCAATCATAATCAGCCCAGTTTCCACTGCTGCGACACTGGCCACCTCTCTTCGAAAGTGTTAAATTAAACGAGGTTTTTGATAAAGTAACAGTGGTATATTGATTGAATAATGGTAAAAATACAAGAGCGACACACGCGAACTATACAATGGCAGACGTGCAAGACGGCAGAGCGAGCTAGCACATCAAAAATACAAGAGCGACACACGCGAACTATACAATGGCAGACGTGCAAGACGGCAGAGCGAGCTAGCACATCAAAAATACAAGAGCGACACACGCGAACTATACAATGGCAGACGTGCAAGACGGCAGAGCGAGCTAGCACATCAAAAAAGAGCTATAACAATTACCACAGATTAGAATAGAACATTCTAATGTCATGTAAACAAGGCTACTGATTTACAAGTATTATATATTATATTCTAACAGGGCCTCAAGTCCAAGTCAAGTCTGCTATTACAATAGTGTCAGAATGGTCGATCATTGATTTCATAATTGTTGATTTTGACAAGTTTGGTAATCTACTATTATAATGACGTCATTATGACTTTCCAATGGTCGGCCACTGACACTACATTGAAAGAAATTGCATATATTGGTAATGTTGTACATAATGACAAATGAATGACATTTTACTAATGGGTTTTATAATAATGGCAATACGACAAAGCCATTATAATAACACAATTATATAACGAGAACATTGACCGACCAATGATCGACCATTATGAATTTACCAGATTACGAACTTTTAGCAAAATGACAATGGCATGCCAATGGGGTCGTGTTGGAATGACTGAATTTATAAAAATAGCAAACTTGGGCCCCAGAGAGGACGAATGCGAATCCAATGCTGGTTAAATATTATTATAATAATTACTAGAGCTCTGAATGCTTCGCGCGGTTAGTACTACTTGACAATACACACAGATTTACTTATTACATCTATGTATTAATAAATTTACTAACTATTTGTGAAAACTGTATCAAAATCTGTTGCGTATGTAGTTTAGAAGAACAACGCGGTCACACAGACAGAAAGCCACTTGGTTTCAGACAATTTTTAGAGTCCCGTACCCCAAAAAGAAAAAACCGGCCAAGTGCGAGTCGGACTCGCGCACAAAGGATTCCGTACCATTATCTACAAAAACGGCAAAAAAATCACGTTTGTTGTATGGGAGCCCCCTTAAATATTTATTTTATTCTGTTTTTTAGTATTTGTTGTTATAGCGGCAACAGAAATACATTATCTGTGAAAAATTCAACTGTCTAACTATCACGGTTCATGAGATACAGCCTGGTGACAGATGGACAGACAGACAGACGGCGGAGCCTTAGTAATAGGGTTCCCGTTTTACCCTTTGGGTACGGAACCCTTGTAGGATCACTCGTGTGTCTGTCTGTCTGTCTGTCACAGCCAATTTGCTCCAAATATACTCGACCGATTAAGATGAAATTTGGTACACATAATACGTATTTCTGTTTTTAGGGTTCCGTAGTCAACAAGGAAACCCTATAGTTTCGCCATGTCCGTCTGTCTGTCTGTATGTCTCTCTGTCTGACCCCAGGTTAGCTCAGAGTCTCTTCTCTTAGTATCAATGTATGGGAGATCATGTTTTTCAACTACAATATTAAGTTGGTTTCTGGTATAAATTCATCCCAACTACGGAACTCTTCATTGTGCGTGCCCCGACACGCAATTGGCCGGTTTTTTTTCCTTTCTAGGTACGGAACCCTAAAAACATGTTTATTACAGCGGCTATAGGAGTACACTCTGTCAAAATTTCAAGTGTCTATGTAATACTAGCTGTTCAGAAGATATAGCCCTGTGACGGACGGACACCGGAGGCGTAGTAATAGGGTCCTGTTGGCACCCTTTGGGTATGGAAACCTTAAAACTGTGTGATGCCTGTGTATGCCAGCCTCTCGTAAGTACCTACGATAGAAATCCATGTTAATATGTGATGAAAGAGTTATCCCAAGAATTTCAAGAAGAAGACTCACACTCTGTCCACAATCTGTAGCTTCAGTACCTACCAATCCTATGAAACGCATATTCTTTAACAAATGACAGCCGATCATTCATTAATCTCTCAAACGTTATTATGATATCTAGAAAGTTAATTTGACCCTATTTAACCTCTGATCGTCGCATGAGTTGATAATCAAGATTATTGTAAACTTATTTAATGTAGGTACTGATACAATCATGGTGTGATCGTGTAAGTAGACAACATTTGAGAGTTTTTCAAGTACCTACTACGCAGTGTTATTGGGTTTTTCCATTAAACTTAACTGGTGAAATGTGGGTGTACTATAGCTACACCTCTGCCTTACCCTTCGGGAGTATTACTACCCCCCCCTAACCCTACCCCCCCCCTGTCCTACTGCCTATACGCTATAGCTTAATAAATATAATTAATTTGATGGCGTATTTTAACAATTCTAAAAAAAAACTGCCATCTGCGAGTCGGAGCTGCGCACTAGAGTTCCGTAGGTACCTACAATTTTATAGTTTACCTTAACTGTATTATTTTCCATAACACAGGCCACGTGTTCTGTTTAAAAATCTATTGGCTTCCTATTACGGTTAAATAGATACACCCCTGTGACATACACTCGCACGGACCGACAGACAGACAGTCGGATAGTGTTAGCTTTAGGGTCCCGTATAAAAGGTACCCGTTTTCACCCTTTGTGTACGGAACTCTAAAAATAATTCGTGCGAAAAGTCTTTCCACAGCTTTACGTGTAGTTGTAAAATAAATACAAACAAATAAATATTTAAATTCTTTATCGAAGCACGTGTGATACGTGTCGGCAAGTGTCGAAATTGTGTTGCAAGAAATAACTACGAAACTGATAACTCCTTAACTAGGTGATTATACACCAGCGACCAATTTATAGTAAACTATGAGATACTAGCTTCTGCCCGCGACTTGGTCCGCGTGAAATGAATTGTCCCCCGACCCACTGCGTCGCATTGCATCGCCCGCCCCGCTTTTTTTTTTTTTTTGGTGGGAAATTATCAAATAACTTCTCCCGCTCTGGGTGATCGCCCGCCCCGCTAAGACTTCGTTTTCACTTAGCGTTTTTTCTGACTTTTTTTCGTTTTGCTCGGCTCCTAAGGGTCGTAGCGTGATTTTAAATAGCTCACCCAGACCCTTACCTTCCTCAAGAACAGGGCTATCAATTGAAATGAGTTTTTTTTTCATTTTTTAATCCGACTGGTCGTTTCTGAGATTGCCCCCTACATACAAACTTACAGACAAACATTATTATTAGTATAGATAGTTATACAATAGGCGTAGTGACTGCGAGTTGGCTGTTGAGATACGGATGGCGGGTTTAATTCCCGTACTGGACATTTTTTTTTACTTTACTTGTGTTGATTTACTCCTTAATTTGAGAATATGGGTTTATTATGGTTAATAATGCAATTACAGATTATGGATTCTGTGCGGTTTCTTGTTCTTGAAATTCCTGAAATAAAACTTTGTCAGATACCTACATGGATTTATATATGCAGAGCCGGTATTACAGAGTATTTACAGATACACATCTCACATCACACAGATTTTATTACAGACTTGGTGTCACCCCGGGCTTCGCCCTTGAGGAGGTGGTTGGTAAATTATCCCACAAGAACGTGCCATAAAGATGAAAAAAAAAGTATCCTATGTCCTGAAACATATTATATAAATAATTAATTTCTCTATCGATAAATAGAAATGTAAAGGAATAATCATAATCTCCTAACCCAGGTCTACTTTTGTGCCAAATTTCATCTAAATCCGTCTAGCCTTTAAGGCGTTAAAAGGTGACAGAAAGACCGACCGACGGAGTTCTCTTCTTCTTTGTCGGTGCACTCTTGACAGAGCGGCCGTCATCATCACGTGCAGTGAGATTTCCGACAGCCGTGATTTGCCTCACGATGCGACGCCATTCTTCCCTGTCGGCTGTGACATGACGAGCATTCGTGTAATGAGCCACCCGCTGCGGATTCTGGTCGGTCCATCGCATGGGCGACCTGCCGCGTGCGGTCGTTCCTTCAACCTTTCCCTGCACTACAAGACGTTCTATGGAATCGTTTCCTCGTCATCTCCGTACTCGGCGGCGAGTACCATCGTGATTCTACCTAACAAACCACCCCCTTGCCCCCGCCCGCCCGCGCGGAGCGAGAAATCTAAATAACGTCCCCAATAATAAGTAAGTAACCGATGCTACAAGCCCTCTCTTGTATAATAGTCAATAGCACCCTAAGCCTAGGTTCGTGTCCCACTATGGGACGCCCTTAGCAGCAGCTGTGCTATTTAATCTATTTCTTTTACCCGGCGAGAGGCCCTTGAAGCAGAAAGGGCACTCCGGAGCCATCTGCAATAAGTCCGTAACAAAAAGAAAAAAGTTTCCTCCTCATAACACATGCCCAAAGAATTGGAGTATTCGAGCCGATACTGTAGCTGATAGACGCTGATTGATGCCGAGCTCTTGGTGTTGGTGCGACATTCTGTCCACGACACTCCAAGTATTTTCCTCCTGCACCACATTTCCAGAGCGTCAATATTTTTCTTCTCAATTTCTCTAAGTGTCCACGTCTCAGCAGCGTATAGGAACACGGGACACTCTAATGCCCGAATAAGCCGGGTTTTGGTCGCTTTGGTGATGTTGCGATTCTTCCAGACTTTCTTCAGCCTGTCTATAGCAGACCTAGTTAGACCAGACCCAGACAGAGCTACTTGCCCATTTATAATATTAGTAGGGATTATAAAAGAGTTTCCTCAGTTCACAAGCTGTCGTAAAGCTTGATTCCAGCACTTGTAGCACTATTATTACAGTTTTCAGTGAATCCTTAGTGACAGCACCTAACCCGTGAATTGCTTGCATCCTACAGCATTAGTTCTGTTGTCAATTTTTACGTGATTGGTATATATTGATGCGCAAATTGATCGTCTACCGAATGCAATTGAAGCGATTGACGATAACTACAACACTAATTGATGGTAATTGATCGTTTCGGGGACCCCTTATCCATCCCATGTAACGTAATTTATAAGTAGGTAGTAAGTACTCTACTAGCACCCACTTTTCAATACTGTCATCATTCGGGACAGTATTGGAGTCAGCTTCCAGTCGATGCAGCTGGATATCAGTATTTTACATGCAGCGACTACCTATCTGACCTCCACAACCCTTTCGAGCTTCTGACTACCCGTAAAGACCGTCAAAGATTTATACGAATGACAACCGGGACCAACGGTTTAACGTGCTTTACGAGGCACACTCCGACCCCTCGGTCTTGCTATGCTAAGCATGGTCACCCTTCCACGGACAGACCTCGGCAAGCGATGCTTAACCTTGAAGATCAACCCGTGCGGCTGTTATTGATTACCTATGAGGCCCTCCTGTTGTTATCCGCCCCATGTATCGTGATGTATATGTAGGGTACCTAGCAGGTATACTGTGAACTTTTCAATATTGATAGTATTGAAATGTGGGTGTTTGCAGTTTACCTTTGGCATTCTTTAACACGTTCAGTGCGGGTGCCCTCCTGGAGGGTTCACTCAACTCGCATATTAAATATCCGTTTTCTTAGCGAAAAAAAATAATAAGCTGTGAAAATAAAATCAGTTGTATATTTTAGCAGGATTTAATAGTTGGTTTTCAAATACAAGCATTTTTATTTATATTTAAATCATATTTTTATTCATTAAATAGGGTTTTTTGAGTTCGACCTGTATAGGTACGTAGCTACCTACATTGTTGCATTTACCTAAAATAAAATTGTTCATCATGTTTTTTTTCGAACACCCGCAGTTTAGCTAAAATAATTTGCGGTACAAGAAAATACTTTGTTATAAAAAAACAAAAACGTCTGAATTACTCAAAACGGCTTTTAACTTAGTCATATATCTGGCAGACAGTACAATTGAATGCAACCGAAACCAAATTATGATCATGCAAATTAATTAAAATGTTCGATAGGTACTATAAAAAGTAATGTAAGGCACTCACGAAATTCCATCCAGTCAGGTATCCAGGCTTATATCTATACAAATTATCTAATTCTACGTTAGAACTAGGTTTAATATCTAGTGTAGCGGCGAAGAGAGTAATATAGACATTATGTAGGACCCCAAACATGTGGATAACTGTGGTCCAGTACAACTTAGTATCACTCCTGTCAAATAGCTTTTCATTTTCAGTTATCAAAAAGCATAAAACGTTATAAAAAATATTACTATCTTTCCAAATAAACTCTTCCATTTTACAAAATAACTAAAACAAAAAACTTTTTAGAAAACTATTTTACGAAAATATCACTTTTCAATAAGAATCGAAACCAATTTTAAATTAAGAACACTGTTACGTTTTGAAATAATAGTTAAATTTTAGTACTATTTTTATAAAATGATTTAAGGATAATTATTTATTTAATACTTTTGTTCTAATAATAATAATGAACTTATATTATGCTAATAGACGCCCGTATCCCGTGGCGGTCTATAGCGACTACTCGATAATTATCGTAACAGTAATTAGATCGACGGTATCTTATTATATTTGTTGTTAATGAGTTATCATAATCGTGTTTATTTTACCCTCGTTTAGTTTATTTTTAACTTTAAAGTGCAATTTTTTGTTTGGTTCATGTTTTCTTAGTAAAAGCATGATTTACCTAATGAGGCAAATCATGCTTATGACCAACACTAGGCAATACTAGATTGAGTATGGACTAGTCCAATTTCAAGTGCAACCGTAGCACCTGCCAAGTTATAATAGCACAGGCGACCCATTCACATAATTTGCTTGTCTTCTTCTATATAAATAAAAAAACCGGCGAAGTGCGTGTCGAACCACGCACAATGAGGTTTCGTAGTTGAAATGAAATTATCCCGAAAACAAACTTAACATTGTAGTTGAAAACATGTTCTCCCATACATCGATATACGTCACGGTCGATTCTCCAACTGCAAATGTAAGTTAGTAGACTATTACTCGTTAACTAGCAAAGCCTACTTAGCTGAGATAGTTTTCGCTTTTGCTGGAAGGGGGGTGGGGGGCGGGGACATGGGAGGCCATCATCTCCTTCTGCGAAGCAGTAATGCTCGCGAAGGAGGAGGCGGAACGCGTGAGGGAGAGGCAGGGTTCGCGCCCTCACGCCCCCAGTCGCCGCAGGAGACGCCCCGGGCGTCGCGAGTCGCAAGCCGATTTCCGGCCACCGTAGGCGCGGGCCTGCGGACGGTGAGCGATGGGTAGCTCGCCGTCCGATAAGGACCAGGCTCGGGTTGACGGCGCGTTGTGTTCCACGCGCGCCTCAAAGAGATGTCAGCACCAACTGACGGGGTCCCGTAGGACCAATGCCTGCCAGGGTTGCGAGTTTGTACGAAAGGGATATCGTGGCCCTGGCACACAGGCAACGGAAGGAACACGGGTGGGTTTTAGTCAGTAAAAGTCTGACACTTCTCCCGCTCCGCCCAGAGCGGGAGAAGTTATTTGATAATTTCCCACCCAAAGAAAAAAAAAATATAAAAAAGGGGGGGGCGGGGACATTTAATTCCAAAATAGCAATCGGATCCCTGAATTGAGAAATATCTTTCACAGTCCCGCAATATGTTTGCGCGGCCTATCCAAGGATACCCCACATTATGGAATACACGAGAAAAACAAATATCATCACCACTTTACATTCCGTCCGATGATAAGGACCAGGCCCAGGTCGACGGCGCGTTGTGCCCCACGCGCGCCTCAAAGAGCTGACACAGCACCAACTGACGGGGTCCGATAGTTACAAACTCGCAACCCTGGCAGGCATTGGCCATGTCTGCCAGGGTTGCGAGTTGGTTCGAAAGGTATATCGTGGCCCTGGCACACAGGTATCTGAAGGAACACGGGTGGGCTTTAGTCAGTAAAAGTCTGACACGCCCTCCCGCTCCGCCCAGAGCGGGAGAAGTTACATGATAATTTCCCACCCAAAAAAAAAAAAAACCTTTTCACGTAAGGAAGGTACGCTACAATATTTTTTTCAAGATTTTATTTTACCACTTTGTCGGCGTGATTAATATGTATACCCATGCCAAATTACAGCTTTCTAGTACTCGTACTAAGAGTCACTGAGCTAAGCCGTGGACAGACAGACAGACGGACATGACGAAATTATAAGGGTTCCTTGTTGACTACGGAAACCTAAAAATGAAATGCTGTTCTTTGGTAAGCGCATCACTTGAGAACCGCTGGACTGATTTGGGTATGTTTAACCGACTTCTTTAAATTCTTCTTCTTTTTTTATTTTAATGTCTTATAATTATGTTCGTCAGTATGATTTTTTTTTTTATGTATTATATCACCGATTTCTCCGTCAATTGTGGAGCGATTTTGAAAATTAGGGCTTGAAACGGTATGCTCTCGAGGCGGTCCCATTGACACCAAGTCAGAATCTGATGATCCCATGGAAATCGAGGGAAATCCTCAAATTGTATAGCCACACTTATAGCGATTTGGGCATAGACTTATAAAAAAAGTCAGACGGAACTCCCGCTAAGACAAAACTGTGTCCCGTAATGGCGGCGACAGTCTTAAGTGTGAGTGAATTTAGGGTTGTCATGATAGCCAAAATTACCCACTTTTAATATTGTTTTATTTTAAAAAAAAATACAGGTCGGCAGACAAATTTGAGGTACTGCATATGTAACAACACGCCGGAGTCCTCCATTAGTTGTATAAAAGTCATTCGTTTCAAAATGTAAACTGCAAATGACACTGTATTTGTTTTCAATCCAATCATTTCGCCAAACTTCATTTACTTTAGGAAATCTAGTAGAAAGAATATAAAACAACTAGTAATAATAAAATTAACCTAAATAAATTGAATAGATTTAAAAATATATTAATTTCCCATATATTTAGGGTAATTTGCACACGTGAATATTGGCAACACTGGCCTGGTGATGAATTATTTTGTTCTGGTGAATAAATATTGATTGTAATCTATAAAATCAGGAACTAAGTTGTTGAATTATTCATTTTCCTATGAAACGTGATTCCTGTATTTTTTTCTTCCGATCGCTACGGTTTTTGCAACATTTCACCACACAAGACATGCTTTATTTCAATACTTTTTTTGCCGCGTAAACGTGTCGACTTCGACTGTGTTGACGTTTGCACGCGTAATGGGTGAGTATGCTGTGAATGTGTGCGTGGGGGCCTGTACGTACAGCGAGCTGGCTGACTCTGAGTGACACAGTTTTCTGTTAGCGAGAATCCGTCCGAGTTTTTTATACGTCCATGGATTTGGGTATTTTTTATAGTAATTCGTGCATTTGCTCTCTAAAAGCACCATTTGGTGAAGTGGAACTGATGATAAAGACCAGAGATGGCCACCGGAACTACTAAATAATAAGTATTTAACGGGATACGATTCGGGTAGGAACTTAAATATGGTTGCAGCTAAGCAATTTATGCTCGTCACAATGCATATGGTTCTTACCAGGATAACTCTTCAACAATTAACGGACCTACATTGGAAAAAGCAATATTTTGTAAAAGGTGATGAGCAGTTGATATTAGGCTATTGTAATTTAGATAAATTACACACTGACTCAGTAATAAATAATAAGTGAAAAATAAAAAACTTTTTCCAAAAAAAAACTTGTGACTTCCAAAAAAAACACTACAAAGAAAAACGACGTTTCGGAAGTCGGTGGCAAAAAAAAACATCCAAAGACCGACTTACGAAAAGTTATTTTTCACTTTGTAGTGTTTTTTTGGAAGTCGGTTGGGTTTTGTTTTAAAATGTTCATAATAGTCCGAATTAGGTTTTTGTGGAAATCAAAATCGGTATAGATTACCGGAAAATGTTCAAATTCGGGACAAACTGAACGTCCGTTTTTCCACGGGATTTCTATATGAACTATTCAAAAACTGGACAGAACGACGTCTGCCGGTCAGCTAGTTATAAATAAAACTATTATTTGGTCTAACCAAGGAATAGTTACTTTTTATTTCAAAGACAAAGTCAAATTATTTATTTCAAATAGGCACATTTTATGCCACTTTCTTAACGTCACAATTTAAAAAAAAGTAGAATTGATTTTAGTCGCCCCTTCCAAAAGGTAGTTTCGGATGGAGAAGAATAGGCAAGAACCTCCACCGTTACTGTTTTAAAATGTTTTAGAATATTTTGTTTAAGTAGGTAAGTAAGTAAAACTTTATTAGTTTAAACATGGTGTACATGATACATTGCATGCAAGATAATAAAAGATACAGAAAAGTTGTAACATGTTCAGCCGCATGCCGTGGCGTACAAACTTGTAGGAAGAGATGGTGCACAAACCGTGATAATGTTCATCAAAATTAAATTATAGAAATTATGTAGGTATTTATTAAAACATCATTATTCATTAAAGATTAGGTATCATTACAATTCAGCATGCATATTTTTTTGATAAAACTGAATGTCAAAGTAGTCATTAAATAAATGATATAACATAACATCACGCCTGTAATCCCCGAAGGGTTAGGCAGAGGTGTACCTAATAGTACACCCACATTTCGCCAGTTATGTTTAAGTCCCATGTAATAGGGGCGAGCCTATTGCCATCAACCGGGCACAAATCCAGACTCCGGGCTGCTTCTGAGAAATTCCTAATGGAAAATCCCAATATTATAACAATTAAATAAATTAGTTAATAAAAATATGAATTACTGTCACAAAAATGTCCAAATTACAATTATTTCACCAAAAAATATACAATAGACTACAAATAACATGTCAATAAAATACAACATCGTCATCTCTAAAACGAAGAAAAACTGTCCTCTTTCATTTGCTATACTGTAATAAGAATGCTCTTTCAGTTAGGAAACTCTTCAATTTACTTTTAAGAGGAGATATATTTCATGTTCTCCATATTTTGGGCAATTTATTAAAGATGGCCGGACCCATGCAAAAGATGCTATTACGAGCGGTTTTAGCGCCTTGACCACAGAGTTTGAAATTATCACGTCTATTCCTAGGGACGGCCGGACGCGAGAGATCGCCGCCGCCGATCGCCTCCGTGAGGACACGGCGGTGCTCCGCCCAAGCTGGGCAGACCTCCACCGTATGCTCCACCGTGTCCTCCGGGCGATCCACACAGTGGTGACACCCGGGCGTTTCCTCCCGCTTATGACTCCATATCTAAGAATTGATTCGGCTAAACCATATTAAGCAGTAATTAGCGCATCTGTGTTGAGAACCACAGCAAGCTGTTTCAGAGCGTACGCTGCACTACTCATTTTTTTACTAAGTGCCTCTATTTGAGGTTTCGAATTCAATCCAGAATCTATTATTAGTCCCAGAAATTTTATTGTGTCAGCTTCATGGATATTTATATGATCAAATTGAATATTAAAATTGTTGATTGTTTGTGTACGTTGTTGTATAAAGTGCAGCATTACGTTAGTTTTTTTTAAATTAATTATTAAATTATTATCATTTAACCATTTTATAATAGATATTAGTGAATTATTAATGTCATATTCATACGTGTTTATGTCATTACAAGCAATCGTCACCAAAAAGTGTAATCGGTTGTTCAGTAACTTTAGGCAAGTCATTTATATACAGGGTGAACAACGAAGGCCCCAAGACACTGCCTTGAGGTACTCCGTACATAACTTCGCGTTCCTCTGATCTTGAAGTTTCTTCAAGTCTACTTTATTTATTTATTGCACTGATTTCTGTAAATTGTTTACGGTTATGAAGATATGATTTAATTAATTCTAAAACGTTGCGTTCAACACCATAGGCTTCAAGTTTCTCTGCCAGGGAATTATAATAGACGCAGTCAAAGGCCTGTGTCATGTCACAGAATATGGCACAGACTGATGTTCTCTTATCAACGTTTAGCATTACATTATGTAAAAACTCATAAATAGCCAAATACATACTTTTATTTTTACGAAATCCCTTTTGTTCGTCACTTAATATATTATATTTTTCTAAATAGGTATTAATTTTACCATATATATCTATATTTTTCGACCACCTTAGACAAAACTGGTATAAGCGCGATTGGTCTGTAATTTATCATTAATTCGTGATTATCTTTCTTATATAGCGGTTTCACAATAGACTTATTTAATGCATCAGGAAATATACCTGCACTAATGCAAAGGTTGATAATGAAACACAGATGAGTACATTTTTCAAATGCAACTGCTTTCAATATTTTTGTGGCAATACCATCGTAGCCAACGCTGTTCGTGTTTTTTAGCTTCATTATAATATTTAGTATGTTATAGGGCGTAGACGGAGCCATAAACATAGACTGTGCTCTGCCAATAATTAATGACGTTGAGTTTGTTCCCGAGTTAATTGTTGGTTGTATTTTATCTATAAAATAATTATTAAATGTATTGGCAATGTCCTTTGGGTGTGTGATGTCTTTACTTTCAAATTTGATGTAAGAAATTGAGTTTTTCGGGGCATTGTATTTACTCTTATTAATTATTTGCCACGTAGTCTTAGACTTGTTATTAGATGTTTTAATATTGTAATTGTTTTGTGCTTTCTGAGTTAGATTCATCATTCTTTTGAGTAACTTTGAATATCTTTTGAATTTATCTCTATTAGCTTGACTTGGTTTTAACCTATATTCCCATAGAAGCTTCCGTTTCTTTTTACTACACAACTTTATCCCATTATTCGTTTATGTGCATTAATTCTATGTGAAGACGATGCACCTAAAATAAAATTTTATAGTCATTTTATTACACAAGAGGTATGTAAAACGAATTAAAAATGAACCCTAGGACAGATAAATTAATTATGTGATAGATACAGGTGCACACATATTTACAAATTTTGTAAAAATATACGTGTTCTTAAAAAAAATAAAGTAATAGGTCAGTGTGTGAGTTAAGGTAAACAGTATTCACAGAATGTAAAATAAATGTCATAAAAATTATACAATTAAAATAGCAAACCAGTTTGATTTTGTCTAGACTCTAGATTTTCCTATGCAGCTGGACCAACATGTTTCCAAGCATTCTTATCTGGGATATAACCCTCTAATTTGTAATATGCTTGTTTACAAAGTGTACTTTTAATATGAGTTCTAAATTTTCTTTCATGTAATTGAATTAAATCACAGGGTATTTTGTTGTAACATTTAACACAGTAGGGGTAAGGGGTACCCTTAGAAGATGTATGTAATTTAGATAGTCTGAAACATGGTTGCTCTATTTTATCTTTATTTCTAGTAGGTATTCAAATTATGTCTAACACCTATTTTATCAAAAAGATGTAGATTGTTTCTTACATACGTAATATTCGCATAAATGAATTTTCAAGGTACCGTCATAATATTAATCCTTTTAAATAGTTCCGTAGGAGATTCTCGGCGACGTAGATTATAAATGGCTCTGACAGCTTTATAACATCAAGGTTCAATATAATTACATAACTTTCATAAACTGCCCCGTTGGTCTATTGCACGCAGTCGCTACTGCTGAGCATGGTTTCGGTTCCCGAGTCGGGCAAAGTGTTATTGGGTTTTTCCATCTAGAATTTCTCAGCAGCAGCTCGGAATTTTGATTACCTGTTGTTATAGCGGCGGCGGTTGGTGGCGCGTACGTTGCCGATGGAGCGGAATGTTGTTTAAGTAGTTTGTTTTTATTTTATTTTTTATTTCTTATTTATAATCTCACTGTATGCTGCACCGGTTGACGTCATCACGTCAGTGCCGGCTGTCGCTGTAAACCAGCGCTGGGGCTCTGTCGCGCATAGGGTCGCAGCATTATAATAATTTATTTATTGTCAGAAAACAATGATCCATAATGGTTAGTAACAATTGAAACTTATAAACTATGTTAGTAGGCACAAAAATCACAAAATAAATATTACAAAATTAAATAGTCATTTGAAAATTTAAATTGGATTCACGATTTAAAATAACATTATAACATTAGGCTTTACGTGAACCATACAGCAGTGGTTCACGTACTGACAGTCAAAACGTTCAGAAAACGCGCTCAGGATACTGTTGCGGCTGCCCCGCATCCTACGCACCAGGGATGTGCACCGTTTGCGCATGATTGTGTGGAAACAATCCACACGAGCTTCGGCAAACATCCCCGACGCGCTACAGAAGCGAGGCAGCCTCAAGAGTACCCTGAACGCATTGTTATACTGGACACGTAGGGCTCCGTACTGTTTCTGCGTGTAATCCAACCACAGACTGCCAGTATAAAAGGACGTACAGAATGCCCTAAACAGGGCTATTTTGACGTCCCTCGAGCACCGAGCAAATCTGCGGGCGATCATATTTGCACGAACAGACAGCGCCCTACGTTCCCTTTCGATGTCTGCATCATCTTTCAGGTCAGAGGTTAATAAATGTCCAAGATATTTAAACATGTCAACTCTTTTAAGTGGGCATCCGTTGAGCTTAATTGCTGGTAAGTAATTTGGACTCCCCCTGGCCTGAAAGACCATGCATTCACTCTTGCTCGTATTATACAGCAAACCATGTTCTTTTGCATATTCTTCACAAATGCTAATCAGTTTTGCCACTCCACAGACAGAGGCGCTCAGCAGCACCATATCGTCCGCGTAGCTGATATTGTTAAGGCACACACCTCCAATATGGCAACCGACATGCATGCTGCTGAGCCTCTCTATCAGTGCATTAATATATAAATTGAAGAGCTTCGGTGAGGTTAGCCCCCCTTGCCTCACACCGCACTCCAATCTATACGGGGTTGAGTAAGCCCCCGACCATCGAACAACATTGACCTGATTGCTGTACCAGTATTGGAACACACGAATCAGTTCGTCTGGCACTGCCGCTTGCTGCAGTTTTTGCCACAGCAGGTCATAACAAACCAAGTCAAATGCCTTCGACAAGTCGAGGAAGCAAGCAAACACCGGTGTACTTCTATCAGTGTAGTACCTGACAGTCTGCTTTAAACACAATATGGCTGCTTCTGTAGAGAGACCGGCTTTAAAACCAAACTGGTTATCATGCAAAGTTAGATATTTATCCAGCTGTGTGTTAAGCAAACTGTCAAGCACTTTTGACATTACAGTAGCCAATGAAATGGGCCTATAGTTGGCCTTATCGCTGACATCGCCGGTTTTATTTTTAATAATTGGCACCACTACAGTTCTCATCATCCGCTCAGGCAGGTAAGAATGTCCTATACAGAAGGAGTAAAACATCGATAAGACCCTGGGCAGATGACGACCAGCATGTTTAAGATGTTCAATACTTAAATCATCGTGGCCAGGAGACTTACCCCTCGACATAGACATAATTACATGTCTTACTTCTTTTGCCGTAAACCGGACGCTGAACTCCTGACCACTACCACTAGGACTGCTTGTGAACTGCGACGGTCCCAATGGTGACGAGACAGCGAAGTGCTGCCTAAATAGTTCGGCAATTCCAATGACATCAGCAGCGCCGCTAACACTCACAGGCCGGCCCGGCCTACTATTGAGTTTATCGGTGGACTTCCAAAAACTGCGGAAATCGCCCCTAGAATGGTGCGACGCCAACTTGTCCATTTTAATTTGGTCACTATGGTTCTGGCACCAACGTAAGCGCGACTTAAAAATTGTTCGGCTTGTTTGCATTTCAGTCCAAACCCGACCCTCACGTGGTCTGCCATACGACACCCACTGCTCAAACTTTTGCCTGGCCTGCCTATGAGCATCACTCACATGCTTATTCCACCCCATTACCGGTTTCCTATTTCGCACATAATTTATCTCGTTACTGTCAGAAGCGGCTCGGCACAAAATATTAACAATGTCATCATACATTTTATCAATAATAATTCTGTGGTCCAATTTATTACAAACATAGTCACAACATGCACTTAATTCATTAGGAAAGTCAATATATTTTAAATTATCATTACAAAATTTTGTATAAATGTCAATTTGATTAATTTTTCTATCTCCCCATTTTATTTTATTACATGATTGATTTTTATTACTATTTGAATTGTATAATTTAGTTTTAATTTCATTTAAGTTGCATTGAATTACAAGAGGGTAGTGGTCAGACCAAAGTATATCATATTTAACATGTACATTCATAATCGTGCTCATCGCTGCTTTGGTAGCAACACAGTGATCTAGCCAACGTCTCGAGCCGTGCGCATCGCTTATAAATGTATATGTGTCAGAGTTAACGCCCAACAGTTCAACATCAGCACATAATAGTTCAGATTCCCGACAAAAGGAAACTAATTCAATATAAAATTGTTCATTGGGGTGCGAATTAAAATCTCCGAGTATAAAAGCAGTTTCGATATTGCTATCATTAATTGTGGCACTCACCAGACTTAGGCAGTCCGTAAAATCCGTTAAGTTTGCACTATTATCCGTCGGCATGTATACACTAAACACTAGAAATGACTTTGATTTCATGCATACTTTAACGGCACATACTCGCGGGTTATCGCACTGCACTACCGATACGTCGTCAAAAACACTTTTCCGCCACAACAGTGCAACCCCGCCGTAGGGCCGACCTCGTAGCATGCCGGCCGTGGTGTCCACCGCCGCCGTCCCGGTGCACCTGAAGTCATCGTCGATTTCACTCAGGAACGAGATATCGTGGGGCAGCAACCATGTTTCTTGCAAGGCAACTATGTCTGACGTGCTACATAGTTGCCTGACACTCTCCACCGAGCGTTTTATACTTTTACAATTATAGCTTAATAGTTTATACATTCATATTTATTTTACGCCGTTCACAGTACCGCTGTTTGCTCCGTTCGAGTAATTTCTCATCCTAAAATTTACGAATTTCCTGAAAATAATTCCCTCAGGCCATAGTTGGCTATTCAGAAACATCTCCATTTTAGTTTCGGAAACAAAGAATTTGTATGCGTTGTATTCTTTAGGATATTTAAACGATATACTTTCAAGTGTGATCACCTCGCCCGTTTTACGATGCACATAATCCGTAATATCTTTTTCCGTCGTGTCCTTATGTACTTGGGTAATAAAGATTGGCACTGTCTTGTTTGCAGCTTTAAATTTCCCTTCACTCTCCCTGGCAGTACCACGGGTGCCCAGATATCGGTAGCTCATATTACGCTTCTTGCGGTACGAAACTTTTTCCCATCCGTCATTCTCAAAGTTTTGCACCGGCTCATGTTTATCAGGCGCGGGTGCGGGCAGTGCCACTGGCTTATTATGCACGACCGTTCGTCGCTGCGGTGACGTCATAGCGGTTGAGCTAGCGGTGTCGGCGCAGGCGGCTGCGGCGGCGTTGGCAGCGACGCGCGGGGGGGGGCTGCGCTCAGCCGCTCGCCGCCGCAAGACAGCTGACTCAACGCCGCGGTCCGAAGTTTCGTCATCTACCTCCTTTATTCTTCTAAATGATTGTTCGTTATTTCCTAGCATTTGCAACGAGGATTCATCGATATTGTCATGGCAGTCATCTATAACTGATGAATTATTTACATGGTGTAATCCGATGGGACCGCTTTCCATAAGCCATCCGCCTCGATTCATGTTTACTTTACACACAGATGCGGGTATCAATGAGTGATTATGCTGAACGATTACCGTTTTGCGTGGATTGACGCATATTTTCCCCCAACTTGTTATTTTTTGTATATTTGTATTCTTTCTATGCGTCATGTTACCGCAAATAAACGTGTTTTCTTTCTTTGTTTCTATAGCGGCCATAGTAGTAGGTACCTACATACTCTATCAAAAGTGTCTACCTTTTACGGTTCAAAAGATAAAACCCTGTGACAGACGGGTGGACAGTGGAGCCTTAGTAGTAGGGTTGGGTTAATTGGTTAATTTTTCAAAGTAATTCCCGTTGGCATCCTTTGGGTACGGAACTCTAATGAATAAATAAAACTAAAAGGTTGTTATGAAGTGAAAATGCAGTCTGTTAAAATACCGGAAAATATTTCTTCATATTTCAAACTTGTTCGATTCAAAGAACATGCATACAACGTGTTTGGACAATAATCTGGCAATTTAAAAGCTTCATTTTAAAAATATTCAAGGTAGCAGAACCGGAGTGTCGTGGTATGTTATATTATTATTTCCTGATTGTCTGCCTCGTTGACCTACGGTCGCAAGCGCTACTGCCGAGCACGAGGTCCTGGGTTCGATTCCCAGGTCGGGCAAAGTGTTATTGGGGTTTTTTTTATTCAAAAATTCTCAGTAACAGCCTGGGGTCTGGATTTGTTCCCGGTTGATGGCGATAGGCTCGCCCCCTGTTACATGGGACTAAACATAACTGGCGAAATGTGCGTGTACACCTCTGCATAACCCTTCAAGGAAAAGCAGGCGTGATGTTATGATATTGTAATTACCTAATTGGCAGGTGCCTTGGTCTAGTGGTCGCAAGAGTGACTAGGCTTACCGTAGGGTCCTGGGGTTGAACCCTGGCTCGGATTAAGTTGTCTGATTAACAAGTATTACATCAAGGTTTAGTTTTTATACCTAGGAATACTTTAGACTTTTTACTTTTAGTACTTTACAAGGTCAAATAAAAAAACAATAGGCAGACTGCCGACAGAAGAAGTACTTAAAACTATGCATAGATACAGTAATACTGATAAAGTGATAACATTAGCATGTCGATGACGCGAACCCATAAGTTTTTCCCCGACCAAAAATCGCTCAAAGCGCTGAAGTTTTCACTTCAATTCCCAGCGAAAATTCACAGATGTTCCTCATATCACATCGGGATAGTTTACATTATTTTCGCGAGTACGATTTTGACCTTTAGTAACGAAATTAACCATGAGGTCTTGAAAAAAACATTTTTGTAACTTTAGGTAGATCCATTTTTGTTTGCTGCATGCAACAGCAAAACACTTAAAATTGTGAGAAATTCACTTTCCTCATCAAGTCTCCATGTTTCATTCTCAAGTTGGACCAAAAAGAAAGTAAAATAACAACTACTAAAATGAAAGCGTTTCAAAATAATTGATTTCAAACTAAAGTGTCTTTAAAACTAAAATGGTTATTGACCACACATAAAACATAACATCACGCTTGCAATCCCCGAAGGGTTAGGCAGAGATGCACCTATAGTACACCCATATTTCGCCAGTTATGTTTAAGTCCCATGTAATAGGGGGCGAGCCTATTGCCATCAACCAGGCACAAATCCAGACTTCGGGCTGCTACTGAGAAATCTTTGTTGGAAAAACCCAATAACACTTTGCCTTACCCGGGAATCGAACCCACGCCCTCATGCTCAACTGTAGCGCTTGCAGACCAACGAGGCAGTCAACTGAACCCATCAAGCAACTCTAAAATGACGATTATTATTTTAAAGACGTTAGATAGAATTTTAAAATAAAAATAATGATTACCTACTTCACAGTATGTCTTAAAATAGATGTTAAAAAAAAACATAGGATTTTTTTCAGTTTTATTATAGCTGTTAGCTCCGCTAGCACTTTGCTGTCTGTCTCTTATTATTATTACACGTCATGAGAACTATTGTTATTCCATTAGGATTATTTTTATCTCACGAAGCGACGCGCGCTTTATTTGTGGTAACCAAGTGTACAAACACACTGTGAATGTGTGCGTGAAGACGAAGGCGTCAGCACGTAACACGCACGCACATACACACATACCTCCGACTTCGCCACTGTCTCGGACGGTACCGAGTGCTCCTGACACACACACATTCACTTCGCCACTGTCTCGGACGGTACCGAGTGCTCCTGACACACACACATTCACTTCGCCACTGTCTCGGACGGTACTGAGTGCTCCTGACACACACACATTCACTTCGCCACTGTCTCGGACGGTACCGAGTGCTCCCGACACACACACATTCACTTCGCCACTGTCTCGGACGGTACCGAGTGCTCCTGGCACACACACATTCACTTCGCCACTGTCTCGGACGGTACCGAGTGCTCCTGACACACACACATTCACTTCGCCACTGTCTCGGACGGTACCGAGTGCTCCTGACACACACACATCCACTTCGCCACTGTCTCGGACGGTACCGAGTGCTCCCGACACACACACATTCACTTCGCCACTGTCTCGGACGGTACCGAGTGCTCCTGGCACACACACATTCACTTCGCCACTGTCTCGGACGGTACCGAGTGCTCCTGACACACACACATTCACTTCGCCACTGTCTCGGACGGTACCGAGTGCTCCTGACACACACACATCCACTTCGCCACTGTCTCGGACGGTACCGAGTGCTCCTGACACACACACATTCACTTCGCCACTGTCTCGGACGGTACTGAGTGCTCCCGACACACACACATTCACTTCGCCACTGTCTCGGACGGTACCGAGTGCTCCCGACACACACACATTCACTTCGCCACTGTCTCGGACGGTACCGAGTGCTCCCGACACACACACATTCACTTCGCCACTGTCTCGGACGGTACCGAGTGCTCCTGACACACACACATTCACTTCGCCACTGTCTCGGACGGTACCGAGTGCTCCTGACACACACACATTCACTTCGCCACTGTCTCGGACGGTACCGAGTGCTCCCGACACACACACATTCACTTCGCTACTGTCTCGGACGGTACCGAGTGCTCCCGACACACACACATTCACTTCGCCACTGTCTCGGACGGTACCGAGTGCTCCCGACACACACACATTCACTTCGCCTCTGTCTCGGACGGTACCGAGTGCTCCCGACACACACACATTCACAGCGTGTTTATACACTTGGTAACCACAACTAAGCGCGCGTCGCTTCGTGAGATAAAAAATACTATACGTGAAGAAGGTATTTTTACTTTAAAAAAAACCGCTCAAGTGCGTGTCGGATGAAAACATAGTTTTCTTCCAACATTCTAGTTATATCGTAGTTGTTAACTCAAAATGCCAGCAGAAACCAGAACATTTCTGCGTCGATAAAACAGTGCAGAAATGGTTGTATATAATTTTCATTACTACATCGTTATAACGATGCGGAAATGAGTGTATGTTTTTCATTGCTTCTTTGTTGTTACTTTTTTGAACTTTTTCAGTGACCAAAAATTTTCATACGTTCCATATAAATTGTACGCAGACAACCAAAGAGATTTAAAAATAATACGTGTGAAGAAATAATAATAAAAATAATAAAACAAATTAGCGCGAACTTTATAATTTTTACAGCCGAACATTACAAATATCATCAGTATTAGGTAGTAAAAAAAACCGGCCAAGTGCATGTCGGAGCACGCACAATGAAGGGTTCCGTAGTTGGGATGAATTTATCCCAAAAACAAACTTAACATTGTAGTTGGAAAACATGTTCGCCTCGTAAGTTGGTCGACTATAACTCGTTATCTTGTAAAGCCTACTTAGCTGTGGTAGTTTTCCTTTTAATTTCGTTATATACACTACTGCCATGAATTTTTTCACATATCCAAAAACAACCATTTAACTGGTAGCTAAAAATAAGTCAAGATGGCTTCCGTTGGCTATCACCTAGTCTTGGATACGTACCACTAACAGGGAAGGAAAACATCGTGAAGAATACTTAACTGAAAAGTCTAGAAATCGTCAACACCCAGTAAGAAAGCTTGGTTATCAATAACAAAAGTAAAAAAAAAGTCAAACCATTTATTTCAAATAGGCACATAAGAGGCACTTTTGAACGTCAAAATTTACAAAAAAAATAGAATTGATTCTAGTTGCCCCTTCCAAAAGGTAGTTTCGTATGGAGAAGAATGGGCAAGAAACTCCACCGGTACTCTTTTAAAAATGTTTTACAATATTTTGTTTGATTACATTAATTATATGATTATATGTGAAGACGATGCACCTAGAATAAAATTACTATACCATAATAGGTAAAACGAATTAAAAACTAAGCAATGAAAAATAACTTAATTATTAGATAGATACGTGGTGTTCACATATTTACAAACATCATAAAAGTATGTTTTTCTAAAAAAAGTAAAAAAATAAGTCAGTGTGTGAGTATAGGTTATCACAGAATGTAAAATCAATATCATAAAAATAACAGATTTTACCATAAAAATAGCAATCAGTTTGATTTTGTCTAGACTCTAGATTGTCCTATGGAGCTGGACCAGCACGTTTCCAAGCATTCCTGTCCTGGATATAATCCTCTAACTTGTAATATGCTTGTTTACAAAGTGTACTTTTAATATGTGTTTTAAATTTTCTCTCATTGAATTTCAATATAACAAGGTATTTTGTTGTAACATTTAACACAGTACCCCATAACGTCATTCCTTCTCGGTACGAGATGAGACATTTGCCCTGCTGGGACAGCTACTAGGTACATCAGCGTAGCATAGTTAATATGCGTCAGCTATTTTATAGAAAAACCCATATATCCTCTATTTATAAAATTCGTTAGAATATCTGCAAATGGCTAACAGAAGGCCAGATGTAAATAGCCTTGATGTTAGGAAGTATAATTTAAGCTAAGGATTATGACCAATTTTATGTGAATGACCTCAACAGCTGACAGCATAACAATATCTTTATACGTATTACAAGTTGTTTCTCCTTAAAAATTTTGAAGACGATTCTAGAATCTATGTAATATTATGAGAAATAAAGCAAACGTAGGTAATATGTATATACTTAACTAATAGTCCTGTCAACCTCGCTGACTGAACTAAATAATGCTAGAAGTGGATCTGTAGTGTAAGCAGAGGATTGAACTCACGACTTCGCACTTGCCAATCCGCGTTTAAACATTTTGCGCTAAAGCTAACGTACGCCACTGCCTACTTCCTGATGGTGAATAGTTGTGAGTTGCGACATTCATTGTTATTCAGCAACTTAACACTATGACCCTCACATAAACTTTTACATAAATATTTATTTAACAGAACCGGTTTTTGCATATTTTTGTCAACTTCCTGCATTCAGACTTAAATCTTGTATTTTTTTTTTTTTGTATTAACTCTAATGTAAGTGTTAAGTAATTTTAATTGTTACCTGCTTTCAATTATCTAATTCATACCAATAGTTAAGTTAATAGTTAGGACTTCAACACCCATTACAGGGCCAATAACTGTTAGTATCCTGAGACAAGTCTGTGCCCTGTAATTCAGTGCCCACCAAGATAAACTCGCTATATTTCTGAATTTTCAGTAGGAACCTAAATTCTGACATTTTTTAAGTTAAACAAGACATAAAATTTTAATGATTTTTGACGGAAGATAGTTTGTTCATATTTAAAATATCCAGTGAAACAAGTTTTTCTAGCCATTAACAAATTAATATAAAAAATTAGTTTATGGTACCTACATTAACTTTAAAAAGTGTCTGTACTACGGCATTACGGGCCGGTTTTTCGAACGTCAAATAACTTTTATCTGAACAATAATAATATGATGGATGGTTTAACATTATTATTTTTTTATATATATATTATTATTTTTCTATATATTCCTATATATATACTATATTTTTCTATACAAAGGCTGTGTACAATTGCATATTTCCCAGATAAAAATGAAGTGATTTAAATCCTATAAAATGGACTCACCAGATTCCAATTAGTGAACATACAATACGAATATTTCCAAACGACGCCCAAATCTGGATCGTTTCTCTGTTCTTCAGTTAAATTAGAAATTATTGCTGATCCAAAACTTATCGTATAGTAAAATATATCACAATTTAAAGCGTGAAAAACTGTTCTTATATAAAGATGAGAGCGAGCATCTCTTACACCTGAAACCTTCAGCATTTTTATTATTAATTTAAAGATAATTTAGATATGTCCGAATCACTCAAATTTTCAAACCAAAATGATGTTTTCATGAATTTTATAAAAGTCGATTAGAGTATTGTAAGAAATGGATAATGGTTAGAACTAAAAAAATATTGTTATTGGGTTTTTGCTCAGATTTAAGTGGAGATGAAGTCAGGGTTACTTGGAAGTGGTTTGAGGGTTTAACTTTGTCTTTGTAACTTAATGGGTAAACGAAGTTCAAAAAAGAGATTTTGCGTTTTTTTACATTTGAATGCATTTTATTCATACGAAGATATAACTTACAAAAAAATGCAACAAACTTTGATAATTAAGTTTAAAATAAAAGTTTTGAGGAATTTTTAAATTTATTTAGATCTAGCTTTTACCAGCGGCTTTGCTCGCGTTCAGTGGCTATCCCGCGGGAACAGTACTTTTTTCTGGATGAAAGGTCCCTTATATCCTTTTCTGTACCCCTGACAACGTTTACCAGTATGCAAACTTTCATGATGATCGGTTGAAGAGTTATGACGTGAAAGCGTAACAAACAAACAAACGCATTTATAATATTAGTTAGGATGGAGTAAGAAATACTGCATTCAAAATAATAAGGATAATTTTTCTCTGGTAATCTGAATGTCTTGAACTTTAAATTCAAACATATTTCCTAGGAAAATCGATGATGCGATTTTAAAGTAAGGAATCTCATGACTTCATGAGTCATGCCACACGAGGTAGGCAAACGACAGCTTGAATGAGCTATGTATTATTTTATGTTACTAGGAATAAAGCAATACATTATGCACATATCAATTGGAGTCCGCGTACCTCTGGTCAGTTTCCCTCAGTCGTCAGTTTATTTAATTTGCCAGTTTCGTTGATTAGTCAGTTTCGCTGATTGGTCAGTTTAACCGATTAGACAGTTGCGTTAACTCGACACTTTCCATTGTTTGCCAGTTTCCTCGATTCTTCAGTTCAGTACACTCAACGTAAAAGATATGTTTACGTTTAAGTAAACAAAAGTGGAAAATGCAAGGAACCCAATTTAAATCCACCTTAAAGTTGTATTTTTACAATCACTATATATTTTCTTTAAATATACCTATTTGTTTTCAATTTTTTTTTTTTATTATTTATTATTTTATCTCTGCCTAGCCCTTTGAGGAAACAGCCGTGATGTTATGTCACGTAATACGAACATAATTAAATTAGCAGACGTGACTTTACTTTACTTTGACTGACGAATTGAATAAAACTGACGAATCAACGAAACTGGCGAACACTGGAAACTGTCGAGTTGACGCAACTGTCTAATCCCCAAAACTGACCAATCAGCGAAACTGACTAATCAACGAAACTGGCAAATTAAATAAACTGACGACTGAGGGAAACTGACCAGTGGTACGCGGACTCATCAATTGGTAAATAATATTCTATAATAATGGCAATTTCACAGTAGTAGCCCGGAGTCTGGATTTGAGCCCGGATTATGGCAATTGCTCGCCCCCAGACTTAAACTTAACTGGCGACATGTACGGGTACAGGCAGAGTACCTCTGCCCAACCCTCCGGGGAAACAAGGTGTGATATTATGTTATGTCTCAATGTTAAACTATCTAGGGCCACAATTTGTACTGCGGAAGAACAATGTCAAAGTCCGAACATCGCGTGCCTATATCTAAGTACCTACGCATAAAATAATAGGTTTAAGTAATTACACACAATATCAAGTACAATACATATTTAGATTTAATGTTACACGACTTGCACTGTGAGGTCTTTTAACTATACATCTCATAAACTATTGTTTGAAGCATATTTCTGCAATTCATAACGATACTGCTTTCCATGTAAAACCAAAGATCTTAGCTTATAATTTCGCTTCTAACTAATCAAAGCTTAATAAGGGTGAATTTCACCCCATAACAATGATGACACTGACAGCTCTTGAACGCGGTTTAAATGTGCTGATCGCGTTCAGTTTCATTGGTAAAATTCGCCCAGTCCCTAAAAGTACACCTCATAAGCCAAAAATGTCTTGAATTCGTATACCTAGATACCGACAAATTCGCCACATACCTTCTAAATAACTGACCGAGCGGAGCGTCTCCTTCAAGTTTGGCAAAATTTGCTTCCCTCTGTCAGTTTGTTGGTACTCCTCTCCCTCAGGTCGTATTTTATAACCGATCTGGACGAAACTTAGGATACAGGTTTTACGACTTCATAGAATTTTTTTTCGTCTGGGATTTTGATAAGAGGGGTACCTACTTCCTCCTAAAAGGGACAAAAAAGGGGCTACAGGATATCTCCGCCTTATGAGATCCGATATCAATGATTTTTTTTTTATTCGAAAGGTAGCAACTTGAAATTGGTCTTATAGAAATTTGGTGAAGATCTGATGAGGATCTTCTGCGCGATGAGCAGAATAGCGTAAATAGTAATAAACTGCTCACTTTTAGATTTCTACTAGTGATTTTTATTCTGATGAACCAAAAATGGTTGAACAATCAAACACTTACAAACAACACCATGCGTATACAATAATAGCGTATTACAATTATATAACCATTAGTGCTATATGCAGTCGTTGTATGAACTCTGGTATCCAAAGAAAGATTTAACTTGTGTTATGGATACCAGCATTCTCACATAAATGAAAACATCTGTAGGTTGCATCAGAAGACGATATCAAGAGTGGTGGTAGCCAGAAGCCTTTAGTATTAGTGTGTAAGTGTAGTGAAATGTGAAATTATAATACTTGAGTGAGGAAAGATTGTGTCCATCCATCGTATCAGGGTAGCGTGTGTCTAAATAATAAAAAAATCGTTTCTTCGTGGCTCTGCGCTTGTAGCCTTTTGACCCTAATTTTCAATTCTTGAAAAGTAGTGGTGTATATGGAATAATGTTTGTTTATTCTATTATACAGTCGAGTCCTGATACCATAGAAATGCCGTCGAGCAAGTGCCGTTTTGCACCGTTTGAGTGCATACCGAGTAGTGTCGACGTTTGTCTCCGGCATCGGGATCATACATTACCGTCAGATGCTTACGCATAACTGTGTGAAGCACGAACAGACAAACCAGTGGAACCGGCCGGGCCCTTTAACTACTAGGTAGGAATTGATGGACCACCTTCTCATCACAAAACTATGCTGCAGCGTTGCCTCTGTCAATTAAAACTTATTAGTTAATTTTTCTAGCTGGCCTACAAATTTTTACTCATAGTTTTTCTTTACCATGTTTTTGGTTTTTAAAAACATGGTAAAAAAAAACATGCGGGGCAGTCTTTGGGGGTTGCCTGCGGATAGAAGTGAAAACTAGCGTTCGGTGACGATGACGCGAGTTCCATGATTTTTGGTCACGCAAAAAGTGCTCAACGAGCCTAAAGAAAATTTAACTTCAAAAAAAAATTGTGAAAAAAATATGAGTATAATCCCGTGTGAATATCACGTTTTAAATAACTTTAGTGGTTTATTAATTGTTGCAAACAAGTTTGTCTAGTTTGGTCTACTGTTGCAGAACACTTATTATGTTAACAACAGATAAAAATACGAAACAAAAGGAATATGCAAGGATCATAGCAGGTGACGTCCTGTCTACCCACCCCTATCCCATAGGGGTGGGTAGACAGGACGTAATAAAGACAGAACAGAACAGATTTTTTGATATTTTTAGGGTTCTGTACTTCAAAAGGAAAAAATGGAACCCTTATAGGATCACTTCGTTGTCCGTCTGTCTGTCTGACAAGACCCTTTTTCTTAGGAACACGTGGCGGTATCATGTGGAAATTGATATCAGGTACGTAGGCCTACGGTATCTTAGAGCTCTAAAAAAATCAAGCTTCTAAGTCAACGAGATAAAAACATACGGCGATTTAATACGACATATTTTGATACTCGCAAATAAATCAAAACCTAGGTAGGGTAGGTACTTCCCGTTAACCTAGAATCATGAAATTTGGCAAGCAGCAAATTTTCACAGCACAAGTAAAGGAAAAAGTCCGAAAATTGTTAATTTGTAGTTTTATTACATTAAAAAAAAAATGCGATTACAAACTTACATCAGCAGTTGGAAAAATGACTGTGGCGTATATCGATGAACGTTTTTTAACTACAATGTTCAGTTTAAAACTACGGAACCCTTCATTGTGCGGGTCCGACACGGACTTGGCCGGCTTTTTTTATTAGTTTCATGTCTTTAATGTGGTCTCCGTTTTGTAATTTTATGTTAAGGCGGGCGTTCTTCGAGCGCTGTAGGCATTTAACGCTTACCTCAGGCCCCGCAACGAGTAGCGATACGTAACAAGTTACGATGCGCGGAAAACACGCGCGCCAAGCGTACCGCTCAAAGTTCACGAACTCGAGTAGGTACTAAGTTGCGTCACAGAATAGAGCATTGAGTAGATCAACTTGAATTCTCTTCTTCTTAGTGTGTCGATGGCAATTATAATTTAAATTTCCTGTTTGGACCAGAACAGAATTGATTAGTAGAGGTAAGTTAATTTTGTTTTATTTTTCTAATAAGTATTTTTGGAACGGCACGCGGCGTAAGCTGGCAGAAATCGTCACACAAAAAAACGATCAAACTTTTTCCCTATCGATAGAAAGAGAGAGACAAAGTGCGAATTTGGTCAAAATGTAAATCCAAGATGGCGGCTACGAAAATGTACAAATTTTTCATCATGGGTATCACTTTCATAGTTTTCAAGGTTGCTAAAGCCGATCACCTTGATATAGTACTAATTCCAGGCTCAAACTGTCACTTCCTGATACACACTTCCATCCCTTTTCACGAAATCACTCCAAAAGAAAGCGAAAGGATAGATTAGACGTTAGGAACAAAGTTTCTTCTCATGTATGATATAAAACAAAAACAAAAATTTTGTAGCCGCCATTTTGGATTTACATTTTGACCTCACTATCGGCTTTAGCACCCTCGAAAACTATGAAATTGATACCCATGATAAAAAATTGGAACATTTTCGAAGCCGCCATCTTGGATTTACATTTTGACTAAATTCACATTTTCTCTCTCTAACTCTCTATATCGAGAACATTATTATTTTTCGTTCATGCCCATTTTATTTTACAAAATTTTATCTACCTATTATAAAATAACTATTTAAAAACGACGATGAACTATTTACTATACGTAGGTACCTATGTATTATTATTTACAAGCAATTTTTCTCAGCCGGTAACAGAAATTAGCGGGGGTGTCGGGTTCGAAAAAATTGGCATACGTCCGTCCTCCACGTTCCGCTTGGGACCACAGAGTACTTTATACTATACTGAAACTTGGGACTAAAGCACGCGAAGCGAGCGCATCAAAAGATGAAAACCCTTTATTTTGGAATTAGTGATATAGGTATTTTCATATTTCAAATTATGACGGCCGACAAATATCACATTTTTTACGACCTTTATTATGGTATAAGTTTTATTGTTCAAAGTCTAATATAACTCAAATGAAATGATAATTAGACCATAATTTAGACGTATCTTTGCGATTTAATTGGATGCAGTAAAGTGCAAGTAATCGTGAATCGCACGGCCGAAATATCTAGATCGAAGTGTGAAATATGTAATATATTTTTTTCAAAATTTTAATCCTGTTTATCTACGAATAAAACACAATACAAAACGACGATTTTTCGAAGAACCCCGCCTTAATGGGTTGTGAGTACGGAGGTTAAGGATACAATTGTAATTGAACATAATTGTTGCCTATTAGATTTATAACTATTCTCGAGAGAATAGGTCGGAAAACTACTACGCAAGCACGTAAAAAGAGCAATTATCCATTAATATAGGCGATTAAGATAATAATAAGTTTTGTTTATTTCCTAGTTTGTTGAAATCTTGCAATTAACACGTTCACTTGCTGTGTCTTACACGAATGATAAAAGAAAGTGACGGGAAAAATAAGAACTATCGAATTGATTAAACATCATAAGAATCTAAGTTCTTCTTTCTCTTTTCTAGTGCTGGCGGTGCTAGCCAGGCCCGTGCCCTTGAAACACGTATTCACACTCGTGCGCATAAATATTACGCCGTGTAATGTTTTTGTGAATGTTTCCGCGAAAAAGAGGCCTACCTATTGTTGATAGAAGCTATCCGAAATGTGGTCATCTTTTCGCACTGATGCAGATTTTCCTTCATAGAGCTCTCTAAGAAGGTCTACACGGTGTTTCATTTCAGCCGAAAGACGTCCACTGCTGGACATAGGCCTCCCCAACATTTGGGGGGGGGTTTGCCATAATCGCCAAGCTTGGCAGGCGGGTTGGCGATCGCAGTGGCCTTAAAATGCATAGAGAACGCTGCTGCCCATTCTCTGGTAAGTCCCTTAGTCGCCTTTTACGACACCCACGGGAAGAAATAGGATGGTGCTGTTCTTTACGTCCGGCACCACACGGAACACCATAAGGTGTTAAGGTGTGCCCATTCCAATAACTATTATATTATATATTATACAATATTATTATTAAACCGCAATGGCCATTTCTATAGGAGTAACTTAGGCTACTTTTATTTTAGAAACTACCACGCGAGCGAAGCCGAGGGCAGCAGCTAGTACATAGTATTGAACAAAGTCTGCTTTCGTGTCAGTCTGTGTGACCGCTTATTTATAATAGACCTTTTAAACTATATAAATTTTAATGCGGGCTTCACCATCATTTAGAACATTTATTCCTGAAGTTTTATGTGTATAGATAATACTTTCATATAAAACTTTGGTACAGCTCAGGGGGAGGGGGGAGGGGCTAACTGATAACAGCCGTACGGGTTGATGGAAGGTCTACGCTTGTGAGGTGCGGAGGATTACATATTGAGACTCCTCCGTGCCTCGGAAAGCACGTTAAGCCGTTGTTCCCGGCTGTCATTCGTAGATCTTTGACAGTCGTTACGGGTCGCCAGAAGCCCGAAAGTCTGACAACCAGTCTTACCACGGGGTATCGTATTACCCAGTTATTGGGTTTTGGAGGTCATATAGGCAGTCGCTCCATGTAAAATACTGGTATTCAGCTGCATCCGGTTAGCCTGGAAGCCGACCCCAACATAGTTGGGAAAAGTTAGGCAGATTGATAAATATTGACACAGCACAGAAATCTCAACGTTTTTACCTAAGCTGTTTAATGCACCGTGCGAGGCGGGGATCGGTCGCTAGTCATTTAAATAAACAAAAACTAATGACTTCAATAACCTTCACAAACTAAAAATAAAAACAATTTATTATCAAAAATTGAGACTACCTAAATAACTTAAAATAAGCCAAAGCAAAAGTGCAAAAAACCAGTTTTAAAATCGTATGGCCACGGCACTACGTATCTTATAAGGTCATTTTAGGCTATATACTCGTATAAACGAAAGTTTATTTTTAAAACATGCTTTTAATAGTTGTTAATAAAAAGAACTAAAGAGTTAAAAATAATGTTATACCGAATGGAAATAAGTCGTTATACAGTTTCAACCTTTACGCGATAATGAAGCTCCTCGTCTATGTTCCTAATCCTAACTAACATTATAATGCGAAGGTGAGTTTGTTTGTTTGTTTGTTGCGCTTTCAAACTAATACGGCTGAATGGATTTGGATGAAGTTTGGCACATGGGTAGACCATGACCTGGAGAAGGACATAGACTACTTTTCATCTAAATACTATAAAAACGAGTAAGGGTATAGTTCTTGCCCATTCTTCTCCATACGAAGCTACCTTTTGGAAGGGGCGACTAGAATCAATTCTATTTTTTTGTAAATTTTGACGTTCAAAAGTGTCATCTATGTGCCTATTTGAAATAAATAATTTGACTTTTTTTATGTTATACGCTTAGTCTATTAGTTACCTACGCATTTTATTTTCTGTGGATGCGCACATAGTATTTACTACTTTTAATCCCGATAGTACGTTCCATGGAATACTTTCTGACATCCACGCGGGTGAAGCCGCGGGCAACAGCTAGTCTCTTATAAAAGAACAAGTGCAAAGACCTCTTCTCATACAGAAAACGAACGAGCATTGATCACATGCTGATGATCTCAGAGCATTAAAGACAGGTAAACTAGTCGACATTACCTGCCTAACGTTTTTATGGTTCCGTAGTCAACAAGGAATCCTTAGGCATAGTTTCGCCATGTCTGTCTGTCTGTCCGCGGCTTAGCTCAGAGACTTTTAGTACTAGAAAGCTGTTAGTATATTAATCATCAAATCACAAAGTGGTAAAATAAAACAACCGACTTCCAACAAAAACACTACAGAGTGAATAATAACTTTAAATTCGGAAGTCGGTGTCTAGATATTTTAGTTTTTTGCCACCGACTTCCGACCGAATTTAAAGTTGTTATTCACTTACAAAGTTTTTTATTTAATTGGAAGCCGGTTGTTTTTTTTTTACTTTTTAGTCAGTTTGTAATTTATATAAGTTACAGTAGCCCAATGACATATGCTCAATAACTACCCTTTACAAAATATTGCTTTTCCTGATGCAGGGTTAGTTGTTGAGGAGTTCTCCTGGTAACAACCATGAGAACTGGAATTGACGGTGACTTCACCAAACCGAGCAGAAATTGCTTAGCAACCATATTAAAGTGCCTAATCGAATCGCAACCGTGATGTATTTACTCTTAAGTAGTTCCCGGAGGCCATTTGCGGGCTTCATCATCAGTTCCACTTCACCAAATGGTGCTTCACGAGTGCAAATGCATGAGTAACTATAAAATATACCCAATTTGCTACAAGTGAGCCTATCAAATTTGAGGATTCCCTAGATTTTCATGGGATGTCCTCATCAGAATCTGACTTGGTGGTAATGGGACCACCTCGAGCAAAACCATTTCGACCATTTCGAACAAAAAAAGAATTTTGCAATTCCGTCTATGTATGACGGAGTTATACCCGAACATTTCGATTCAGGGATCCGTTTGCGTGATTTTGTCAGTCAAGTGTGTATGTGTGTGTGTGTCCAGCTAAATGGTTTTTAATTAATGAAGACCACTATGACGGAAAATAATGTATTTAAAGTAACAGGAAGTTAAAATAACAAGTACTTTTTTAAACTTGCCTAATTAAATAAACGAGTTTTTTTGAACTCCTTACAAAGTACAAGATCATACACCGTGAAGGCTTTTGTCTTAAGACATTACTCATTCTTATTATTACTTTATCTAAACTTTTATTTGATCGTCCATGTTTGATTTTGTTTAATTTTATTTGATTTTAAATTATAATATTTTTGTTTGATCTTATTGGTTTTATTTATTTATTGTTATTATTAAACTAATGTCACTGAGAGGTAAAACTGTTTGTTTGTACGAGTTAATCACAGGAACTACTGATCCGTTTACAAAAAATATTTCGCTAATAGAAAGCTGCACTATTGGCGAGCGTCATGCGTGGATGTCGGACAATTTTACTAGAATAGATCAGATTCATGTTTACATAATACTAGCGAGCCACCCCGGCTTCGCACGGGTGCAATTTACATTGAAGACGGTATTCTGTTGACGACACGTTGTGCGCAAGTTCCGAGCCGTAAAGTCAAGATAGTATTTCATTAGTATTATTAATCACTTATTTTGTACTACACTCAGGTGCTGTACAAATACAAATAGGTGTTGTGGTTCCGGAGATTATCCTCCCTAAATATGCACAAACTCACAAAATTCGCTCTCTCTATCAAAATCAATCAATCTGCCTAGCCTTTTCCCAACTATGTTGGGGTCGGCTTCCAGTCTAACTGGATGCAGCTGAATACCAGTATTTTACATGGAGCGACTGCCTATCTAACCTCCACAAACCAGTAACTGGGTAATACGTAACTCCCCTCTCCCCTCTCTCTCTCTGTAACTTTTATGGTGTACATAATAAAGAGTATTCTATTCTATTCTATTCTATTCTACGATACCCCTTGGTAAGACTGGTTGTCAGACTTTCGGGCTTCTGACGACCCGTAACGACTGTCAAAGATCTTTGAGTGACAGCCGGGACCAACGGCTTAACGTGCTTTCCGAGGCACGGAGGAGTCTCGGTATGTAAAGATGGTCACCCATCCACGGACCAACCTCGGCAAGCGTAGCTTAACCTGGTGGATCGACCCTGTGGCTGCTCTCTCTCTATATAAAACATATATACATACTAGCTGTTGCCCAGGGCTTCGTGTGCAATTCACGATGAAAAGTAGCCTATGTACTACTCCAGGTCCCAGGCTACCTATCTGCCACATTTAAAAGAGTTAGGATAGGATAGGATTATAGTTAGGATTAATAATTAATTAATGTATAGATTTGAATTACACGCGGATAGAAGTCGTGCAGAATAGTATAGAATACTCTTTATTATGTACACCATAAAAATTACAGATTTATATGTTGAATGTTGCAGAAGCTACTCCTGAATAAGTCTTCAAATCTCGAGTAAAGGCTCTTACAGAGTCACGCGATATCGCGAGCGCGACAGGCACCGACAAAGAAATTGTCCTAATAGTGTCGCGTCGCGCCCGCGATATCGCGTGAGTCTGTAAGAGCCTTAATTAGGTGAATACCTACGCATCATCGGTTACCATCAGGTGGGGTAGTGGTCCAACAAGAACTAATTTAAACACAACAAATCTGTATAAATAAAATCAAAATCAGTCAGTGGATCAGCTTCCAGTCTAACCGGATGCAGCTCAATACCACTAGTTTACATGGAGCGACTCCCTATCTGGCCTCCACGACCCACTTACTGGGTAACACGCTACCCCTTGGTAAGACTGATTTTCAGAATTTCCGTACGTAAAGATTTACGAATAACAGCCGCGTCCAACCTGCCAATTCCAAAAGGCTTAACGTGATTTCCGAGGAACGGAAGAGTCTCGATTTGAAATGGATGCTCACCCATCCTCGGTCCGACCGCGGCATATGCCACAAGCCTCAGCAATGGGTACAGCCTATTATAAAATCAATTATAAAAGCACTCACAACATTCCAATTCGTAAAGAAGCACGGGGTAAACTTTGTAATCGCAAATAATTCCGGATTCTTCACTTTTCCACTGATATATAGATCACTCGTGTAATATATAAAAACTAAAATAGAATAAAAGAACATAGCACTAAACAAAACGTGGAATAGAATCCTAAAATACAAACGTATAAATGATTTATTTTCTATAACTTCAGTCACTGTCAATTTCACTTCCGCCATTGTTCTTTTCTTTATTGAATTTGTACCTTTATTTTAGTGTATTTTTTAAACTTAACCTTATTTTAATTACTATTTCAGAACAGGCACGTCTATTCAGATGGAGGTCACTGTACATAATGTAACCCGTTTCAACTTATAGCTAAAATGAGTTTTTCTAGTGTAAGTATGTACAATCATTGTAATTATGAATTCTGGTTCTCATTAAATAAAGTTTTTACCAGCATTGTTACTTTAAGTATTATAAATTAAATTTGCTTCCATAATATCACTTTAGAATCGTCACTCTTGGAGGATTGTTTACTTAATTATAATCTTACAATGGGTAAACTTTATGGCTGATTTATTCACCTAACAAGCGGTAAACATGCACACAATATAAGAACACCGAAGTAATTATTGCCTCGTTGGTCACAAGCGCTACTGGTGAGCATGAGATCCGGGGTCCAATTCCTAGGTAGGGCAAACTGGTATTGGGTTTTCATCTGAAACTTCTCAGTAGCAACCCAGAATCTGGATTTGTGCCCGGTTGATGCCAGGCTCGCCCCCTATTACATGCGACTTAAAAATAACTGGCGAAATGTGGGTGTACTATAGGAACACGTCTACCTAACCCTTCGGGAAATCCAGGCGTGATATTATAATTTATGTTATTTAAAAAACCAATATTTTTTTTCACATTTAAGACTGTTTTCTGAAAACCTGATCAAGTCTCTTATCAGTATAAATATATCCTATCAAGGCTTATGTTAGCTGTTGTGATTGGCTGATCAAACTATTAATAACCGAAAATAGTATAACTGGCTGCGATTAGCAACGTGATTGACCAGCCTGGCTTCAGATCGCAATGCAAGGCTAAACTTACCACACATGGCCTGACCTGTTGGACTACTAACAGGTCAGGCCATGTGTGGTAAGTTGAGCGTTCTTTGCGAATCAAGATTCCGGTGTACCTACCTCGGAAAATATGTTCATGAAACCGTCAGTCCTGGGGGTCTACTCCGAACATCAATGCAAAGTATCGGCCGAATGTTCAGTCGTTTCTTTACTACGGCTAAAGTATCGCTGAGTACGGCAAAAAAAAGACAGTCGAAGAGATAAGCCAAAGTCAAAACTGAGACTTGAAGTCGGGTAAGGACTCAAACTCAAAAAAAAATAATTAGAAAATCAAAAACCCGACTGCGTAAAAAGTGAACTTAAAAATCTATATCTAAATACTACCACTACTAGCTGCGCCCCGCGGTTTCACCCGCGTAAGTCTCGATCCCGTGGGAATATCGGGATAAAAAGTAGCCTATGTCTTATTCCAGGGTGTCAGCCATATAAAATTTTATCAAAATTGGTCCAGCCGTTTGAGCGTGAAGAAGTAACAAACATACACACACACACACACACACACACTTTCGCCTTTATAATATTAGTGTGATAAAATAACATGTCATTTTGTGCATTCAATTATTTTGTGTATTCAATTACGAACAAAAACCGTTTAAAATCAATATTGCTTACCTCCCATAACATACGGCGTGATAATATGTAGCCTAAAGCCTTCCTTGGTTCACAAAGAACATTTCTGCTGAATTTCTATTCAATCTATCCAGTAGTTTCGGCGTGAAGCCGTACCATACACACAGACAAACAGACAAAAATTCTAAAAAGTCACATTTTGTCATCAGTTACGTTTTTTCTAACAAAAGTCACTTATTTTTTCTCGAAAATTCTCAATGTAGTTTTTCTTTAGCTACTGTTTTATTATATGTATAGATAAACAATGTCAAGCAGTCGAAGGCATCTTCTTAACAATAACGACCTATTGCCTCCGACTGCATGAGATTGTTTATAGTTAGTTTATATAAATCTTGTTTCTATCTTTTTTTAAGTAAGTACTACATCACAGTAGGTAAAAATAATTAAAAATGAAGCAATGACAGATAAATACATTATGTGATAGATACGTGCTCACGTATTTACAAACATTGTAAAAGTGGACGATTTTCATAAAATTTAAACAAGTAATAAGTAAGCGTGTGAGGTTAAGTAGTCACAGAATGTAAAGGAGGTCCCGGGTTCGATTCTCAGGTCGGGCAAAGTGATATTGGGATTTTCCATTAGGAATTTCTCAGAAGCAGCCCGGAGTCTGGATTTGTGCCCGGTTGATGGCAATAGGCTCGTCCCCTATTACATGGGACTTAAACATGACTGGCGAAATGTGGGTGTACTATTAGATACACCTCTGCCTAACCCTACGGGGATTACAGGCGTGATGTTATGTTATGTTATGTAGAATGTAAATTCAATGTCAGAAAAATAATAAATTATACAATTAAATTAGCAAGCAGTTTGATAACCAGCGATATTACAATAGGTCAGTCTGATGTCCGGAAATTATAACAACGTCGTCTGCCATATATCATATGGATATCTACTTGTTTTCACCAATTAGTAGATGGAAGGGACATCACAGGCAGAGGTGCACCCACATTTCGCCAGTTATGTTTAAGTCCCATGTGATAAGGGGCGAGCCTATTGCCAAAAGGCCACAAATTCAGACTCCGGCCTGGTACTGAGAAACTCCAAATGGGAAAACCCAATCACACTTTGTCCGACCCGGGAAGCGAACCCAGGAGCTCATGCTTAGCTGTAGCGCCTGCGACCACAAGATGAACGAGGCTTGTTATAAAGCAAGGCTAAAAGATAATAATTTTTAATGATAACATTTTTAAGTTTTATCATTGAATTAATTAGTAATAATACTCAACACGGAAGGTCATGTATATCAGAATCTACAATATCGATGCAGAAACACGTAGATAAATAATACACATATTTTCTCAGCACGTACTGGAAAGAATATCGCATTCATAGCAGAGCATCACTCCGGTTTCTATTCAATTTAATATCTGAAGGTCAATTCTTGTACTAAAAAAAACAAACCGACTTCCAAAAAAAAACACTACAAAGTGAAAAATAACTTTAATTTCGGAAGTCGGTGTCTTTGGATCTGTATTTTAGTTTTTTTGCCACCGACTTCCGAAATTAAAGTTATTTTTCACTTTGTAGTGTTATTTTTTGGAAGTCGGTTGTTTTTTTTTTGTAAAAAGTTTTTTATTTTTCACTTTTTAGTGAGTCAGTTTGTAATTTATCTAATTTACAATAGCCTAATGTCAAATGCTCATCACCTTTACGAAATATTGCTTTTCCCGATTCAGGGGCGTTAATTGTTGAGGAGTTCTCCTGGTAAGAACCAGGAGAACTGATGGTGACTTCACCATATGCATTTTGACGAGCATAAATTGCTTAGCAACCATATTAAAGTGCCTAATCGCAACAGTGAAATACTTATTATTAAGTAGCTCCGGTGGCCATCTGTGGTCTTCATCATCAGTTCCACTTCATCAAATGGTGGTTTTACAGTGCAAATGCACGAGTTACTATGAAAAATACTCAAATCGCTATAGGTATACCTACAAAATTTGAGGATTTCCCTCGATTTCCATGAGAGCCCCTCATCAGATTCTGATTTGGTGGCAATGGGACCACCTCGGGAGCATACCCTTCCATACAAAAAAAGAATTTTCAAAATCCGTTCACAATTGACGGAGTAATCGGTGAACATACATTAAAAAAAAAAACAAGACAAACAAACATACAGCCGAACATATAACCTCCTCCTTTTTGGAAGTCGGTTAAAAACTGGCCACGTGCGTGTGGACCACGCACAATGAAGGGTTCCTTACTTGGGATGAATTTATCCCAAAACCAAACATAACATTGTAATTGAAAAACATGTTGGCGAAACTATAAGGGTTCCTTGTTAAATACGGAACCCTAAAAAACGTTTCAATTCAACTAATAATCTCATCTCAGCGACAATCAATATCTAATTAATCATGCCAAAAACATGTAAAAATTTTGGTGTATTCGTTTTTTTTTTACAAATTTTGAAATTAGAATGCTATTGTTCTTACAATGCGGGAATAAATCTGCTATTATTTGGTTGGCTATCTTTGAATCAAATCCATCTTCATTTCAGACAATGTTACACATTACAATGTACAGTCCATATCACAGACACTAGAATAATTTATGAATAGAATAATATTATAGCAGTAATTATAAAATTAATTAACAGATTATAATTTGTAATGGTATAGCCTACAGACTAACGTTAGGTATAGCCTACAGACTAACGTTAGGTATAGCCAATGATGTATAACTTTGGGTATAGCCTACAGACTAACGTTAGGTATAGCCTACAGACTAACGTTAGCATGTGGTGGATATTAATTCAGATTTGTTACAGTTGTAATAACCTATTTAAAAGTAAAAACCTATTTAAACCAAATGACATGATAGTCTGTCATTTGGTTTAAATGGGTTTTTACTTTTATTATTTTAGTAATATTTTAAAAAGATTATTTTTAAATTGTGAATTCCTTGATTGGCCTTATAGATTTGTGGACCATTTCCTATTTGATTAAGTACCTGGCGCTTGTTGACGGGCCTCCACTATTATACGACGACGGGCTCATACCTATTAAACACTGTAATTTTAAAACATTGTAGAAGCCAATTCTTTATAAAAGAGTAACCATGGAGTTTCTTGCCGGCTCTTCTCCATATAATAGGAAACGTCCAATTGGAACCGTGCACCTAGCTTCTGATATAAGTGCCCATGTAGGTTTATGTGAAATAAAATAATTTGATTTTCTGATAAAAATGAGATCAGATAAATAATTAAATTGTGGACAGATATACCGACTGATTAATAAAATGCGAACATAGGGCACTATGTTCAACAACTCACAACAGCTTAGGTAGGTGACATGTGATTTGACAGATTTATTGGTCACGGCCTCAATCTCGCTTTTGAAACTGGAAATAAGAGGGTACGACACTCATTCTCATATTGGGTGATATAAGAAAGGAAACCAGAGGCCCTTGACAAATGGCAACCGCTTTCATACCGTATCGTATTTCGACAACATGTTCAACAGGACTGACCAACGCTATTCAGTAGCTTCTGTCAATCCAATACATTTTTGACATGTCCATCACCGTCATCGCCGATTAAGTGTCACTTAGTCTAGAGTTCTAGACCCACGGGATTTAATTAAGAGGTCGGGCAGTAGCGTCCTCTAGTCTTTATAAAGAGTATTCTATATTTATTTATAATAAGCACACCAACAGCACAGTCACTTACAATTTATTAAAGTTAAATAACATCTAAAAATTGGCACTTCAGTAACCATGCAAATAACAGGTATGCATTAGCTTATGAACATACAGACAAAAGAGAAAAATAAAAAGTGTGTCTAGAGACCTAAATCTAGAACAATACAAAACAAGCCAATTTGAGCTACACAGACGTGCACTCTTCGCACTGTTTAAATTGGGATAAATTAACACCTTGAGCAGCGCGGGCGCAGCGGTAACGATCGCGACTTACGAGTTGATGGTTCGAAACCAGACAGGCGCGTACTTTGAGTAAATTATTTCACCACCACTACTCTGAAGGAATACATCGTGAGGAAACCTGGATTTACAGTTATATAATTATGTCTGAAATCACCAACACGTCTTGAGCAAGAGTGGTGATCAATGCTCGTGCCTTTTCTGTTTGAGAAGTCTTTGCAGTGAGACAGTAATAGGCTAGTATTATTATATCATATAATAACAATGAACTATTATGTATTATGTTAAGAGCACTGGTGACGTTTTTTGCAGTATACTGTTATTTTAGACCTGTTATAGTTCGATCGATCGTTAAGCTACGTTTGCCAAGGTCAGCCCATGGATGAGTGACCACCCATTACATATTGAGTCCCATCCATGCCTCGGAAAGCACGTTAACCGTTGGTTCCGGCTGTCATCTGTAGATCTATGACGTTACTGTTAGTCAGAGGCTCGAAAGTCTGACAACCAGTCTTACCAAGGGGTACCCAGGTACATACACGACAGATAGGCGGTCGCTCCATGTAAAATACTGGTATTAAAAGCTGCATCCGGTTAGACTAGAAGCCGAACCCAATATAGTAGTAGAGAAAAGGCAGGCAGTCGATGATGTTATAGTCTCTTAGCTATATAGCTACTAAGTTAAACATAAATATGAATAAGTATTGAACTTGACCAAAGTCCATGATCTTAGTAGTTTTCCCGCGACAAGGTTGCTAATTTTTATTAGGTACCTACTTAATTATACAAAAAAAGATTGATCAAAAAGTATTGCACGGTTTATATATGACATAAACACGTCATGTGTATTTCCCATGGGACAAAACCTCATGAAGAGAACATAATATCTAATCATTTGAATTGAGGCTTCAGAATAAGCTCCGGCTAATTTATTAAGAAACTAATTTCCTAAACAGTTCATTATTTAAATTTATCAGGAATTTCATTCAAATTCAGTTCCTTATTTTTTATCTGGGGTAATGCCGTATTGTGAGACGAAACTCATCTACACAACCATGAACACGATTTACAACTAGATTTAAGTTAAGATATTATGTAGCAAATCTGTTTTAAATGTAGATTCATGACAGGATCATTCTCGTTAACTTCTAAAGTCTGATAAGCTAATATAAATTATGCGTTGTTTCAAGAGCGTCGCTCCGTTATTTTGAAACAAGCAATGGTCCGTTCCAAAGTATCTGGTAATAATGTGAACAAATGGATCAGCCAGTTACATATTGAGTGCTTTAGTTTGTTTATTTGAATACTTATATCCAATATTGTAATTTAAAATCACCTTAAATAACTTTTTCTTTTGACAATTGAGGTTACCTTTAAAATTTAAAAAAAAATCGATGGTTACAATTTAATAATGTTATTTAAACAATAATTGTTGGCAAAATTGGTTAGATATAAAGTTGGAACTTTCCAAATGCAGATGAATGTCGTGTTACTAATTCGCTTTAGCGAGTGATTACAAAAGAATTTAAGAGGGATTCGGTAAGGTAGCCCGCGAAATTCCAATTTGCTAAGTTATTGCAATTTGCAGGTCTGTGCCAGGTTGTATGTTAATCTAAATATGATCCGCGACCGTAACAAATATGGCTTTACAGAATTATAATTAGAATTAGCATTACAAGTTTACAACTCTCTAAGTTCATAGAATCCTATTGAATGACTATTTCATGACAATGTCATTCAATAGGATTCTAATCCTCCGGCCGTCCGGATCATATTTGTGCTGTCTTACATTCTGTGTTTAACTAATGAATTAATATGTATTTAATGACAAAACAAGAACCTGGATAAAGTAGGGCCTATGTTCAGCAGTGGGTGAATGCGGGGCGGGCTGTGGATGATGATGATGAAATCACAAAAATTGTGAGTCGAGCTGGATAAAAAAAACAAGCACATAGATAGGTACACACCGCAGCTTTGGCCCGACAAAAATAAACTCGTGGGCCTTTGTCCAGTAGTGAGTGCACCTTGAATCATTTCATCCAAAGGCTAGCTAAATAGAGTTCGATAACCACCCGTTGCACTTTTGACGTGAACCACTTTAGCGTATATAATATTGGTTGGAGGGGTTAACACGACCACTATGCAGTAATGTGCCCCACATTGTCAGTAACCTACAAAGGAAATAACAACTAACCCGCACTGGGTTCGTGTGGCAAAATCGACCCGCTACCTCTTACAGAGAGGAGGCATGAGTTCCAACAGTGGGAGCATTATAGGCTAATAAAGCATGTGTTCAAAAATAACAACTAGTTACTTACGAAGTTCCAATTGGTGAGATAACACGGCGTGAACCACTTAGCGGTGATGATCCGTTCATCAGTCACATCTGTTTTTTGTATCAATAGGAACCACAAGTAACCACCGTAATAAAGAACTGAATGGAACAACCCACAGGCTACAATGTGAAATAATAACCTTAAATACAACCGAATTGAACGTCTTTTTTCAAATTCTTCATTCACTGTGATTTTCACTTCAGCCATTTTATTTTTGTTATTTGATTATTTTTATTGTCAATTTATTTTTATGGTGCAATTATTGGAACATTTCTTTATTTTATTGGATTATTTTGTAATTTTATTTTATTGTTTTTATTATGAAAACGTGCAGACCGGTTGAGGTCACGCTATAATATGTGATCAACTAGTATGTGTAGCAGTGATTTTAGGATTCCTTAGTCGTTAGCACGAGTCGTTGCTTGCAATTAACGTAATGCGGTTTCATTAATGATATTAATGATTAGGCTGATTAGAATGCAGGTTTGCTTAGATATCGTAATTTTTATGATAGGTTTCATTTCACATAATTCGATTCATTTCATTTAATGTTCTGTTATTCGTAAAATGCTTGTGACTCTTAAGAGAGTGAGTCTAGATTCCTTCCCTATGTTTTCGTTCTTTGAAGTAGGTATATTAAAATAGAATTAACGTAACTACTGCAAGATTAAAATTATGAGGTATGTTCTTAATTAAATCCATTTCTGTTTTTTTCTGTTTTGAAACTTGCAGCCTTTGTTTGTAGCTTTTAAAGGCGGGTACATCATTTCAGCTGAAACACGTCCACTACTGGACATACGCCTCCCCCAAGTTTTCGTAAACTACCAATATTATAAATTTAAAATATATATATAAGACGGCAAGTCTGCCATTATTCTATAAGCTGTCAATAGTGGCATTACACTCATTACTTAGCACCAGGGCCTCAAGTCTGCTATTACAATAGTGTCAGAATGGTCGATCATTGATTTCATAATTGTTGATTTTGACAAGGTTGGTAATCTACTATCATAATGGCATTGAAAGAAATTGCATATATTGGTAATCTCGTACATAATGACAAATGAATGACATTTCTACTAATGGGTTTTATAATAATGGCAATACGACAAAGCCATTATAATAACACAATTATATTACGAGAACATTGACCGACCAATGATCGACCATTATGAATTTACCAGATTACGAACTTTTAGCAAAATGACAATGGCATGATAATGGGATCGTGTTGGAATGACTGAATTTATAAAAATAGCAGACTTGGGCCCCAGGTGGAATTACAGTTCACTTCACGTAAGATTTCACGGTAAGATTTTAACAACATAAGCTGATATTAATTGTTTTATAGGTAACATCTGCAGAAGCGTGCACCATCCTCGACCGCATCATAGCTTCATTCAATTATGAAGTTAAACGCAAGACTATAATTAGTACATTTTGATACTAGTGGAGAATTTTTGTTATTGCATTTGAGGCGGAATTAACACCCGAGCCGTAGGCGAGGTGGTTTTTGAGCCAAGAACAGCAATAACAAATGTCCACGTGTATCAAACGACGTTTTTCAATACACTTTTGAAGAAATAAAATAAAATAACGATAAATATTTTTGTCATAAATTATTAGGAAACTATGATTTAATTTACATTTTTTTCCGCGCTTTGCTTTCGCCAGGTTGAAGGAGAAGCAAAGGTATAAAGCCGATTATGAAAAATAGAAAATTCAATTATTTTTGAGTTTAGAACACAAATAAATGTTAATTTGTTCATAAACGTTTTGTTTATTGTAATATTCATGGTATTCTATTTATAAACATTATTTAAATATTCGAAAAATATTAACGCCGTAAAGACGCATCTATGCCGAGATTCAATAAAAAATCACCTCCGAATAAAGAGGACCGTCTCTGGCGCGAGAGAGAGAGATAAGTTATCTGTGGCAATTTTTATTCCCGCACACGTGTTGGAAAATTAAAAATCGCATCCGTGTGAAATACATTGCATTGTGAACACAATCGTAGTGCGATATGAACCAGTTTTCAAGAAAGCGTATTGAAAAATATAAAAAGTTAATTGTGCGGAACCAATACACCGAGTCATGTAAACTTGCCAATAAAACCGGCTTTGATTACCTGAGTCTCAATGACGGTGCCACGCATGCTATAATACTAAATAATACTGATTTTAACGAACAGGTTATTGATATAATTATACTTGATGAGTGTGTATGGAACTACGTAGGTATAGGAAGGTTATGTATGGAAAATTGTTGATGTTTGATGTATATCTATACCCGCTTAGATCTTCTATATTACACAATAGGTTTTGATGTGGTATTCACAAACATTGAGAGCAAACCTTTATCAACTAGTTATTGTTATTTATAAATTCGGTAGGTTTATGTATATATTTAATAATATTTAACCTAGTTTTAGCACTGAAATTACGATGTTTTGATATGTCGCCATTGCACCCGTGCGAAGACTATAAATAACATAGTAATATAAAAAAACCGGCCAAGTGCGAGTCAGACTCGCGCACGAAGGGTTCCGTACCATTATCTATAAAAACGGCAAAAAAATCACGATTGTTGTATGGGAGCCCCCCTTAAATATTTGTTTTATTTTAATTTATTTTTTTTATTTTTAAAGTAAATATATAATTAAATATTCTGTGAATATATCAAGCGTATACCTGTTTCCGTTATCAATATCGAGCAAAAACGAGCAAAAAAAAAAACACGTTTGTTGTATGGGAGCAACCTTAAATATTTACTTTATTCTGTTGTTTAGTATTTGTTGTTATAGCGGCAACAGAAATACATTATCTGTGAAAACTTCAACTGTCTAACTATCACGGTTCATGAGATACAGCCTGGTGATAGACGGACAGACAGACAGACAGACGGCGGAGCCTTAGTAATAGGGTTCTTGTTTTACCCTTTGGGTACGGAACCCTAAAAACAGAGCGGGTCGCTAAATAGAAAAAAAACAGGTAGGTACTAGTCTCCCTCTTTGATCTAGTGGTCGCATGCGCAACTACTGAGCATATATTATGGGTCCTGGGTTTGATACCCACATCATATTTTTTTTTTTTCATTTGTATCTTCTCAAAAGCGTCGCGAAACATAACTGGCGAAATGAGGGTATACTATAGTTAAATCTCTGTTTTTTAAAGTGACATGGAAAACACAGGCATGTTGTTAGTTTATGTTAGCCCAGTCTGGTTTTATAACCAGTTAATATAATGGCAACAGGCTCAACACCTATTTACATAGGACTTGAAACATAACTGGCGTAGTAGCTACCTAATCTTTCGGGGAATTACGACGTGATGTTATATATGAATTACACAAAAGAATGGTGTTTATTTTGTAATTGTAGGAACATTATCACACACATCATAACATAACATGTAGTCCGTAGTGGGTTAGGCAGAGGTGCAGGTACCTATTATTGTACTCCCACATTTTCCAAAATCATATGACTGTTGGAGAAATATAATAAATAAATGTAGGATAAATATTGATACATAGAATTTACACAGAGAATGGTACTTTAATCAACTACAGCCAAGTCCATGGTCAGGTCTGTAAACCTCTTTAACCTCAACATTGAGAAAAAGGTTGTTTTGAAAGATGTTTTCGACTCAATAATGTACACAATTTACCAGCCACGGTTCCGGTTCTTGATCAAACCGGACTGGACTGAGGTTTCTGTCTCCGTCTACTGCATATTAAATTTATGTTGGTGTATTTCTTTAATGTCAATAAGAAGCGTTGTATTCAATATAGTTATTATCTTCATCCACATGCACCATTTACAGGCAATTTTGAAGTATCAATGAGTCGGTCAGTCAGAAAGATATAGGTAGTTGCCTATTCCAAAGTGTAGTAGTGGAGTTTCGTAAACCGGTTTCCAAATATTTATATTATTATATTAATTATTAACAAAAACAACGTTATCCTACATCTAGAAATATTTTCAATCCTTTTGTCATTTTTATTTACTATTATTATGATACATAATATTACCCACATTATTAACTATGCAATATTTACAAATACCTATACTGTGAAAACTGTTATGAATTGGAATGAATGCGCACTAAAAGTGTTAGCAAATCAAGTGATATCATTAGTAGTATATTTACATTATAGTCATGATGCCTAAAAGTGGAAAATATCTTAAGGTTGTCTTCCTCAACGCAGGGTCCCTGGGTACAGGCCATGATGATTTGATTTGTGCAATTGAGAGATATAGTTTTGACATAATGGCTATAAACGAAACTTGGCTTCGTCCGGGGGAGGAGGGGCGCGCGCCGGTCGTGCCCGGCTATCGCCTACGTCACGCTCCGCGGCCGTCAGCTGTTCGTGCGGGGCGTGGTGGGGGTGTTGGGTTTTATCTGCGGCGGGGTCTGAGCGCGCGCATCTGTAATGTCACGGCTGATCCCAGGTTCGATTCCGTCGAACAGATGTGGTTGACAATCTCGCTAAGCGGGAAAAAAATTGCCATTGGTACAGCGTATCGGCCACCGTGGTTTGATATAGATTACTTCCTTGATGCCATCACGAACACTATTGCTACGTTGGGAAACTTTGATCATTATATTTTGCTCGGTGATTTCAATGTGAACATGCTCAACATAAACGAGACTAAAGCCAAAAAAGTTAAAGAGTTTTTAAATTGCATAAGTCTCGTTCAACTTGTCACGATGCCGACTCATTTCACAGATACGAGTGAGACTCTTATCGACCTACTGTGCACAGACCTTAGGGCAAGACACACGACAGTAGAATCCTTTGGTTCGATTACAGGCCATTCCATTATAGTCAGTGAATTTCATATAAAGCGGGACAAATTCATACCATATGTTATCAATTTTAGGCCAATGAAAGACATACGTCTTTCATTGGCCTAAAATTGATGATGAGATGATTTTTATACGGATTTGTTGCAATCAAACATAGATCGTGTTTTTGAATTTACCGATGTAGCTGAAGTGGTTGAAACTTTTAATCACTGCATACTATCATTGTTTGATGTCCACGCACCAGTTAAGACTTGTCGTATTAAGGAATTATCGTATCCTTGGATTACGGGCATTATTCAGCTCATGATGCAGTTACGGGATAATGCATTAGCCAAATATAGAAATACTAAATCCGGAACAAAAAAAGAATATTATAAACAGTTAAAATCCTTGGTAGAAAGTTCCTTGTATCATGAAAAAATTGCATACTTTAGGCACAATATAAATAATAAATTAAATAATCCAAAATTCCTATGGAAGAACATTAAATCCACGTTTGCACCCTCAAAGCAAGGACAAGACCTTCCTCCACATTTTAGAAACCCAGACATAGTAAATAACACTTTTTTGAATGTACCTGGCAACCCGGTAGCTAGCACGTCGCTTGTATCATTCTATGAGACCCACAGATATAACGAAGCAATATTCACAATTGCTCCGGTGGACCAAAATGATATCTCCCGCATTATTTCTGACCTGCAGTCAAATGCTGAGGGCTACGACAACATAACCTTAAGTATGCTTACTCTAACTTTACCACACATTTTAGCAACGATTACCTACATTATTAATTGTTCCATATGGACATCAAAGTTTTCTTACCAATGGAAAATTGCCACAGTTAGACCGCTACCTAAGAGTCCAAACCCTATAGAAGTTAAAGACTTACGGCCAATCAGTATTCTGCCCTGTCTTTCAAAGGTAATGGAGAGGGTAGTGTGCCTTCAATTAACTCGGTTTTTAGAAGAGAACGAAGTGTTATCTGATCTACAATCCGGTTTCAGGAAACAACGCAGCACTTCTACGGCGTTACTAGATGTTACGGACAATATTCTATCAGCCCAAGATAAGGGTATGTGTTCACTGATGGTGCTACTAGATTTTTCCCGAGCTTTTGATTGCATTGACGTCACACTATTATTGTCAAAATTAAAATACTACGGTTTTGACGACAATGCCATTCAATGGTTCCATAGCTACCTCAGTAACAGAAAACAACTTGTAGAATTGCGTTTGTCGGACGGTACTACCTTGACTTCGGCCCTTACATATATACAAAGAGGAGTGCCACAGGGATCAATTTTGGGTCCGATTCTTTTTATTCTCTACTGTGCAGACATAATAAAGTGCCTTCAGAAATGCAAATATCATATTTATGCCGACGATGTCCAACTATATTTATCTTTCAGGCCAGATGATTATGAGTCGGCCATTAGAGATCTAAATGACGACCTAGAAAGAATCGCCGCCTGGTCAGATGAGAATTGTTTGGCATTAAACCCATTGAAAACCAAGTATATGTTATTTGGTACGAGGCAGCAGTTGAAGAAGATACCATTAAGCCTTAATTTGATTCTAATGGGTAAGCCTATTGATCGTGTGAATGAGGCGCGGAACCTAGGGTTATGTATGGATAACAGCCTTCGATTTGAGAAACACGTTGCTAACTCCGTAAGAAACTGTTTCTATCGTCTGAGACTGCTTTACAAAATGCGGCCATTCTTGTCTGAAAAGCTTCGCGAACAACTAGTGGAAACCCTTGTCCTGTCTAAATTAAACTATGCTGATACGGTTTACGGCCCACGTTTGCTGGCTCGTACCGATCGACTCATACAAAGAGTCCAAAATGCATGTGCGCGCTTCTGTTACTCTGTTCCCCCTAGAAGTCATGTCACCCCCTTTCTTAACAAACACTTTATTCTCAAGATGAAGTCGAGGCGAAAGTTACACCTACCGTGCCTGCTTTTTGGTGTCGTTCAGACTAAGAAACCGGAGTATTTGTACGACAAGCTTAGTTGGATGACTAGTAGACGAGATTGCGCGCCCAGGGCCTCAAGTCTGCTATTACAATAGTGTCAGAATGGTCGATCATTGATTTCATAATTGTTGATTTTGACAAGTTTGGTAATCTACTATTATAATGGCGTCATTATGACTTTCCAATGGTCGGCCACTGACACTACATTGATAGAAATTGCATATAATGGTAATCTCGTACATAATGACAAATGAATGACATTTCTACTAATGGGTTTTATAATAATGGCAATACGACAATGCCATTATAATAACACAATTGTATTACGAGAACATTGACCGACCAATGATCGACCATTATGAATTTACCAGATTACGAACTTTTAGCAAAATGACAATGGCATGACAATGGGATCGTGTTGGAATGACTGAATTTATAAAAATAGTAGACTTGGGCCCCAGGCAATGTGCACAACAACTTTCAACACAGTCTCATAGGACAGCAGCTTTCAGAGGCACTTTCCGATACGCTGCATCTAAGGTGTGGAATAATATCCCACCACCATTAAGGATACTGGGCACTATTCACTCGTTCAGAACACGTTTACGGCAGTATCTGATAGTTTCCCAGCAGAAACTAGATATGGTCGCCCTGAATGTTTCACTTATATGAAATGCCTACAGTACTAGGCTTAAAACGTAATTCCTGTTGTGTCACGAAAGTATATTCTGGGTCTACGGGTGATTGCGCTCGCTTTGTGATTTTCCGTCCTTTGCTGCCTAAATTTTATTGTCCCCAACTCGTCGACGCTGCTGCTCGTGGATACTTCACTTCCTCGGAATAGTTAATAAAAGAAATGAACTATTTATGTTTTTTATCATAGTTTTTATTATTTTTTGGTTTTGTAATTATATTTGTTTGATTTCTAGTTTATTTTATCTATTTATAACATCACATACATTATCTATTTATAAGTATACAAATATGTATTAGGTATGTTGAAACTGTTCATACCTACTTCCTGTCACTTGACCCTAAAGGTTCATTAGAAAACCAGCGTCAGACAGCATCTGTCTGGCATTAATGCTGAAATGAACCTTTTTGGCGCAGCCGTGAGACACACTATTATTGTTAAAACATTATTTTCTCTGTTTTTATTTTATTGTTTATATTTTGTGTTTCACGAACTGTGTCCAAATAAATTTTATTCTTTCTTTCTTTAGTTTCTTGTCATCTTGTTTCTTGCTTCATGGACACATACATAAACTCACGCATGCAGAAAATACAGAACGCCACCTGCTGCGATCCTTAGATACACCTTTTGCTTTGTTTACGTTTATTTCACAAGGAAAATGGTTTTATTAAGATTATCGTCATGATCTCTCAGATCATTTCTCGAGGCTAGTTCAACTCAGCCTATCGCAGTCCACCACTGGACACAGGGTTTGGTCCATCGACGATAAAATATATTCTATTCTCTTTATTATGTCGACCATGCGAATTGTTGATATAAATGTAGTAACATAGGGTGACACAAGGGGCAGTCTTAGCCCAGGTACGCACCAACAAGTCGGAGGCCTTGATCTTTCATGGCCCCCGGCGGGCGCCGCCGCCGGGATCACACATCGTGGTCGGGGGGGCTCAAATCGCTGTCAAGTCCACCATGAAGTACCTTGGATTGGTGCTCTACAGCCGGTGGGATTTTGGGCCCCCACTTCCAGCGGCTAGCGCCCATCTTGTTGGGCGCGGCTGCGGCGTTGTCAACGCTGCTTCCCAATTTGGGGGGCCCGAGCGCCGCCTGTAGGCGGCTCTACGTGGGGATCGTGCGATGGATGGCCCTTTATGGGGCCCTGATCTGGGCGGCTGACCTGACGACCGGAAGCATCGGCCGGAAGCATCGGCCGTCAGAGTCATCAGGTCGCACGATCTCCTACGAGGCGGCTTACGTACTAGCCGGATCCCCGCCCTGGGACCTCGAGGCGAAAGTACTCGCGTCACTGTATCGGTGGCGCGAGGACGCGAGGGCGCGGGGCGAGTGGCTGATGCAGCGACATGTGGAGTTGCGTTGGTCACAGCTTCGCGCAGCCCTGGTGGCGGAATGGCAGTAAAGGCTTTCACGCCCTACCGCCGGCCGGCCTCGCGACCATCGAGGCGGTCCGGCCGGTACTCGAGCCCTGGATCGGGAGGAAGCATGGCCCTGTCGTTTCGGGTGACGCAGGTGCTCTCGGGGCATGGTTGCTTCGGGAAATAACTGTGTCGCATAAACAGGGAGCCGGACGCCCGGTGTCACCACTGGGTCGACTGCCGGGAGGACACGGCGCGGCATACGTTGGCAGAGTGTGCCGCATGGGAGGAGCCTCGCCGTGCCCTCATCTCAGGAGTAGGCAGTGCCCTGTCACTGCCGGCCGTGGTCGAGTCGATGGCCGGCAGCGAGGAGTTCTAGGACGCGATGGTGTCGTTCTGCGAAACAGACGTGTCGCAGAAGGAGGCAAAGAAGGAGGGAAAGGGAGCGGGGACCTAGTCCGCTCACCCGGCCCGCAGCAGGCGCCCTGGGCGTCGGCAGAGGGCAGATAATGCCCTCTTCCGGCTCCCTAAATGGGTCCAGGGACGGCGGACTCGGGGACGTCCGCCGCTCCATATCATACTGGACCCGAGGTGGCGGCGCGTAGTGTTCCACGCGCGCCCCTTTCAGACGTCGCGCGGGGGGTCTTACACCTCACCCCCTCAGACTTGAGGTGGCCCGCAAAGGCGGGCCGGCACTAGCCAGGGATTGCGGAAGTAATAAGAGATCCCAAGATCCCCGGCGCAAGTGTGGGAAGGGCGGAGGACATCCATGAAGATTTTCCAACCCGAGAACAAAAAAAAAAAAAGGTAGGTACGTACGGACGCTTTTTTTTTCGCAACGTTGTTTTCGCGTACTGACTGTTTAACTCTAAATATTAAGCCAAGTATTGAGAATTCAACAGAGCGCATCCCAGCGCATAACGAAAACATACTGTTGGATTTTCAACTCTTAGCGCTAAGCAGTGATTAAAATCCAGTGCGCGGAAAAAAAATCATGCACACTTGGGCTTATCGTTAAAAGCGATCTTTTAAACACAACCTTTGGATGGATTTAAAGGGAGTAAGAGAGACAATATTGCAGAATATAGGCCTGCTATTATAGAAAAGATAGAATACTAATTTATTATGGATGTACCTACACCATAAAAATGTCACGACGATGACCAACACAGCGTCTACTCGTGGAATCGTCTGGATCAGCGGCTATAAGTCTGTCGATGTATTATATGTACATGGGCGGGCCTCCGTCAGTTTTGTTTACTTACACTGCAAACTACCTTTGTCCACACAAGCATATTAAAGCGGGAGTACCTAGTAAGTCTATATTTCTATACATATAATAAAATAGTAACGGAGTCAAAACTTTATATACGAGTATTATTGAGAAAAATGTAATTGCTACGAGGTGTGGGAACGATTCTGATGACAAAAATATAATTAGAATTTTTGTCTCAAACTCAAAGCATTTATTTCAATTAAACCAATTACAGGCACTTTTGAATTGTCAAAGAGTCGGTTAGTTAGAAAGTTCAAGCTCTTTGCGCATTCCAAAACGTAGATCTCTATGGAGAAGAACAGGCAAGTAACTCCAAGGACACTCTTTTAAATCAAGATATTATAAAATTGTGGGTACATTATTCTTGTCGCTTCTATATGTGAGAACAATGTCATCATTCTCCTGTCCCTATCCCAATTGATTTGGGGTCGGCGCAACATGTCCCTTTCTTCCATACTTCTCTATTAGTCGTCATCTCAGTAGTCACTCCCTTTCTAGCCATAACATCTTTCACACAGTCCATCCATCGTTTCTTTGGTCTTCCCCTACTCTCATAGCCATCGACATGCATACTCAAAACTTTCCTCACGACATTTTCCTCATTCCTCCGCATCACATGCCCATACCATGACAACCGATTTCCGCACAAGTTTTCAGTCACCGGTGCCACTTTCAGACTTCCTCTTATGTACTCATTTCTTATTCTATCCATTCGTGTCACACCACACATTCCTCTTAGCATACCCATCTCAGCTACATGCAATTCATTCATCCCTTTAGTGGCCCAACATTCTGATCCATACAAAACACAAGGTCTAACCATTGTTTTTTTGCCCGTTCACGAACATGACGCGTGGATCAGCACCATCCAGCTCAACCATTTTGTAGGGAACCAAATGATCCAACACATGCGCCTCCATCAGCGAGACATTAAAGTGAGCATGATGTGGTTGGGGAAAAAGTCTTTTCGCATTATAATATGTATGAACTTGTAATAAAATCTCTTTGGCTATACTATTTGTATCTGGCTGGTTTTGGTATCATTGAAAGTTTAAATTTTAAAGAACATAATTTCAAATTCAAATTAGGAAAATGTGTGATTTTCATTTGTTTTCCGTACTGTCAAGATGAGTGAATCTAATGAAGAAATTCGATACATTTTAAAATTTTACTACAAAAAAGGTAAAAATGCAACGCAAGCCGCGAAAAAAATTTGTGTATGGACCTAGTGCAGTGTCTGTGAGAGTAGCACAAATTTGGTTTAAGCATTTTCAATCCGGAAATTTTGATGTCAAAGATGCACGTCGCGCTGGTCGTACTACGGATAAAATGGATGCCATTTTTGAAAAAGTGGAGCAAGATTGGCATATCAGTAGTTACGACGTAGCTGAAGAACTGGGAATTGACCACAAAACAGTTTTGGCACATTCGGAAAAAACTGGATACACAAAAAAGCTCGATATTTGGGTACCTCACGAGCTCACTGAAAGAAACCTAATGAACCGTGTACTCATTTGTGATTCTTTATTACGACGTATTAAAACCGAACCATTTTTGAAGAAGCTGATAACTGGTGATGAAAAGTGGATCACGTACGACAAGAACGTGCGAAAAAGGTCGTGGTCAAAGACCGGTCAGGCTTCACAGACTGTGGCGAAACCCGGGTTAACCGCAACAAGGTGATGCTGCGTGTGTGGTGGGATTGGAAGGGCATTATTCATTATGAGCTGTTACCACCAGGCAGGACCATCGATTCTGAACTCTACTGCGAACAACTGATGAGATTAAAGCAAGAAGTTGAGAGAAAGCGGCCGGAATTAATCAACAGAAGGGGTGTGGTTTTTCATCATGATAACGCTAGACCTCACACATCTTTAGCCACTCAGCAAAAATTAAGAGAGTTTGGCTGGGAGGTGTTAATGCATCCGCCGTATAGTCACCTTGCACCTTCAGATTTCCACCTGTTTCGGTCTCTTCAGAATTCTTTAGGCAGTGTCAGGTTAACATCACGAGAGGACTGCCAAAACCACTTGTCGCGGTATTTTGATCAGAAGTTCCAAAGTTTCAATAGCAATGGGATCATGTCCCTACCTACAAGATGGCAAAAAGTTATCGAACAAAATGGTACCTACATACTTTAGTTAAATGTAAATAAACTATATTAAAAAATGTTTTGAATTTTCTTAAAAAATGCGAAGAAACTTTTTCCCCAACCTATTATGTCTGAATGTATGTTCCGGATTGGCGCGAAAACTACTGAATAGATTCTGTTCAAATTTTTCACAAATATTTCATAGAGGTCTGGTCATCGAATAGGATATAGAATATTAGTTTTAGTATATGCTAAACCCGAAACACGTGTCCAGTATTTTTATGTAAAGAATCTATGTACAAAATTTCAAAACTGAATCATGAAACATCACAAAGTTGGTATGTTACCGGGTTGTCCGTACAAAAACACGCTAACGGCGCCTCCAGGGTCGTCTTGCGCTCATTGATAATAATTTGAGAGTAGGTACCTAACCTAACCGTACGGCGATTGTATTGTAAGTAATTAAACGGTGATAACATTTTCCATCACACTTAAATATTTTTGGGACAAAATATAACATAGTGTAAAAATGATTGAAATCGATTCAGTTCCTTATTCTGAACAAACTATATTCAGGTTTCGCATATACTAAAAATAATGTTGTATATAATGTTATTACGATATTTACTATTTTATTATCCGAAGTATACCTACACAGTCACGTGAGCAAAATAATAGTTACAAAGTTCCAATTAGTGGCATAACCCGGTGTAAACTCTTTGTCAGTCAACGTATCAGGAACCTTCACATCAATCCGGTTCTATTCTATTCTATTTTTAGTTGTGGCAAGCGAAGCCGATGTCGACTATTCTGCCAATGTCAAAAGTGAATTGGAAAAGCAAGTGTGCTTTGTTATTGAAAAATTAAAGATAAAAATCTTCGATACTACAGTTGAACTTATTGTAGATCTTGTGGGGTTAGTACTGGACTGAAACAAACAAAAAGATAAAATTACGTAAATATTATAATTTTTAGCACATAAAATATACATATACCACATCCACACAGACTTATTATTTAGGGAAAAAAAAAATCATAATTTGATATTATTGTGACGGATGAAAATCATCAGCGACAAGCAGATCTGGAGAGGGATAAATCAATCCGGTTAACCAACAGGTAAAGAAAATAGCACCCATAACACCAAACCGAAGGGTAAATGACACACGTCACAAAATGGAATATGATCCTGAAGTACAACCGAATAGACGTTCCTTTTCAAAATGTTCATTCATTGTGTATTTTTCACTACTGTCATTTTTATTTTGCTTTATTTTATTAGATTCTTTTAGTTATTTCGTGGTGATTTTATTGGTTAAATTTCAGTATTTTATTGGATTCTTATTTATTAGTTATGCTTTTTTTTCTTGTACAACAGTTTGACATAGAATCAAGTTATATAATGATGTTCCGACTAAGAGAAAGATGGTAAAAATTATGCAGTAAGTATATATTTGAAACTTTTTATTAATCTTTTTTTTGACATACGATTGCGAACCGGTGACGGTTCCGGTTTTTAGCTAACCAGTCTGAATGTAGTTTTTTCCGATCTTTCCTTAAAGTCAATATCAGTTGCTTAAATTATAATAATAATAGCAGCCTATTATTGTCCCACTTCAGGGCAAAAGCCTCTTCTTATACAGACAAGGCACGAGCATTGATCACCACGCTAGCTCAAGATGGGTTGGCGAGTTCAGGTTTCCTCACGATATTTTGCATCACCAATGTCCGTAATGTCCAAGATAAAATCAGAAGACCCTTTTGAGGCGTTAACCACTGGGCCATCACGGCAACACTATTATCCTAATCCTAACTATCCCTTTTTTTTTGTTCCCTGGGTGGATGTCCTTCGCCCTGGGGCGGGCGGAGTGATCTGTCAGACTTTTACTGACTAAAAACCACCCCGTGTTTCCTTCCCACACTTGCACCGTGGAACGTGGGATCATGTGCTCCCTTTCCGCAGCGTCAATCTGCGACACGACTGTTTCGTAGCAGGACACCACCGCGTCCCAGGACTCCTCGCTGCCGACCATCGACTCGACCACGGCCGGCAGCGACAGATCCTAACTATCCTAACTTAATATTATAAGTGCGAGAGTGAGTTTGTTTGTTTGTTACGGTTTCACGCTAAAACGGCTGAACGGATTTGGATGATATTTGGCACATGGTTAGACCATGACCTGAATTAGGACATAGGATACTTTTTATCTCGATGTTCTCACGGGGTCGAGACATACGGGTGAAACCATGGGGCGCAGCTAGTAAATAATAATAGATTAATGTGACTAAATAAGCCCCATACTCGTAGTGCTATGATTTGTGCCTGATCTATCCTCAGTCATATCGGAGACCACTCCATCTTCCCTCGAAGAGGGAGTGTACATGACATGTGTTTGCGCACACACTTCAGCGTCATCTGCCTAGCCTTTTCCCAACTATGTTGAGGTCGGCTTCCAGTCTAACCGGATGCAGCTGAATACCAGTATTTTACATGGAGCGACTGCCTATCTGACGTCCACAACCCAGTTACCGGGTAACACGATATCCCTTGGTAAGACTGGTTGTCAGACTTTTGGGCTTCTGACGACCCGTAACAACAACGCGTTTGCGCACACACTTATGGATTATAATACGAGTATATCCTACATACTTGGCTAGCCTCCGTCGAAATTGGTCGCTTTTAAGGAAATTCAGTAAGGAGAATACCTTTAGGCTATACCCTCTTCGTCCGAGTGAATGAAGCAAGTATTGAAGTAGCCTCCAGTTGGGGCTACTCAAATGTACCTCCACTGAATCGTACCACACACGGTATAATAAAAAGAGGGGCTCGTGGTTATATAATAACGATTAGTTTTATGCCCTGGCTGGAAGCCTTAATTTATTGGGGCAACCACAGGATAGTTTGGTTAAGGAGCCGACAGAATCAGTTCAATTTTTTTTTCTTTTAATTTGGACGTTCAATAGTGCCTTCTATGGGCCTGCAGGGCTAACATGACACACGCGACAATTACTCACTCTCGCGCGAGTAATTCTTGTCTATTTCTGTAACCTATCTCGTTTTTTGACAGCGCTCCCATACAAAATACTCGACTCGTTCTGTCAAACTTGATGTTTTCTCGACAAACCCTAACATGGCACGTATTTTATCTCGAATTTTGACATTTCAACACGAGATATCTCTGATTTTTCTGTCATTTACTCGTCCTCGATTTTGACGACGAGAAGAGTAGACAAAATTATGATACAAAAAAAGGCATAACTGGCGACAGACGTGAAAAATTAAAACTTTGGAATAACATAATAAATACGTACACATGTACACAGGCCGCTGTGGGACGGCAGTCTGCAGCAACACGTCACATTAGCATTTCGGTAACGCGACTAACATGTTGGCGAATCGGTAAGCATGTCGGTAAAGCAGTTAGCATGTTGGTGACGCGGTTAGTCAGTCAGTCTTGATTAGCATGTCGGTGACGCAGTTAGCATGTTGGTGACGCGGTTAGTCAGTCAGGCTCGGTTAGCATGTAGGCAGATAGCACGTTGGAGACGCAGTTAGCATGTCGGCACGTTTTAATATGTCGGTGACGCGGTTGGAACGTCGTGCATTATTTTACGTGTTGGGGACGCTGATAGCATGTTGGTGACGCTACTGACATGTCGGTGACGCTACTGACATGTCGGCGACGCTACTGACATGTCGTTGACAAAGTTAGCAAGTCAGACTTGGTTAGGATGTCGGTGACGCAGTTAGCAAGTCAGACTTGGTTAGCATGTCGGTGACGCAGGTAGTATGACGGGAACGCAGTTAGCATATCGGCACGTTTTTAACATGTCCGGATGCTATTAGCATGTCGGTGACGCAGGTAGTATGACGGGGACGGTTTTAGCATATCGATGACGTGGTTGGCAAGTCGTGAATTTGTTTACATGTCGCGGACACTGATAGCATGTCGGTGACGCTGTTGACACGTCAGTGACGCGTTTAGCATGTTGATGACTGGGCTGCTACAAGACCTATAAATATGAGATTGACAGCAAATAGTTAATATCGGCACCTACTCCATATATTTTACATGATTATGGTCTGGAGCTCTACAGCATTTATGATCAGTGATGTTTATAATGCAATGACCTGTTGGTCCCAGTTAAGACTCCAGACAATAAGTCCAGTAAGTCTTCAATAAGTTATTATCTAATCTCTCTAATTGAGATTTGAGATACTTATCTCAAGACGGTGTCTTGAGCTAGGTATCTCAAGACGGTGTCTCGAGCTAGGTATCTAAAGACGGTGTCTCGAGCTAGGTATCTAAAGACGGTGTCTTGAGCTAGGTATCTCAAGACGGTGTCTTGAGATAAGTATCTCAAGACGGTGTCTTGAGCTAGGTATCTAAAGACGGTGTCTTGAGATAGGTATCTAAAGACGGTGTCTTGAGATAGGTATCTCAAGACGGTGTCTTGAGCTAGGCATCTAAAGACGGTGTCTTGAGATAAGTATCTCAAGACGGTGTCTTGAGATAGGTATCTCAAGACGGTGTCTTGAGCTAGGTATCTCAAGACGGTGTCTTAAGATAGGTATCTCAAGACGGTGTCTTGAGATAAGTATCTCAAGACGGTGTCTTGAGCTAGGTATCGAAAGACGGTGTCTTGAGCTAGGTATCTAAAGACGGTGTCTTGAGATAAGTATCTCAAGACGGTGTCTTGAGCTAGGTATCGAAAGACGGTGTCTTGAGCTAGGTATCTAAAGACGGTGTCTTGAGATAAGTATCTCAAGACGGTGTCTTGAGCTAGGTATCTAAAGACGGTGTCTTGAGATAGGTATCTCAAGACGGTGTCTTGAGCTAGGCATCGAAAGACAGTGTCTTGAGCTAGGCATCTAAAGACGGTGTCTTGAGCTAGGCATCTCAAGACGGTGTCTTGAGCTAGGTATCTCAAGACCGTGTCTTGAGCTAGGTATCTAAAGACGGTGTCTTGAGATAAGTATCTCAAGATGGTGTCTTGAGCTAGGTATCTAAAGACGGTGTCTTGAGCTAGGTATCTCAAGACGGTGTCTTGAGCTAGGCATCTAAAGACGGTGTCTTGAGATAAGTATCTCAAGACGGTGTCTTGAGATAAGTATCTCAAGACCCATAAATATGGGTAATTGATTGACAGCAAATAGTTAATATCGGCACCTACTCCATATATTTTACATGATTATGGTCTGGAGCTCTACAGCATTTATGATCAGTGATGTTTATAATGCAATGACCTGTTGGTCCCAGTTAAGACTCCAGACAATAAGTCCAGTAAGTCTTCAATAAGTTATTATCTAATCTCTCTAATTGAGATTTGAGATACTTATCTAAAGACGGTGTCTTGAGCTAGGTATCTAAAGACGGTGTCTTGAGATAGGTATCTCAAGACGGTGTCTTGAGCTAGGTATCTAAAGACGGTGTCTTGAGATAAGTATCTCAAGACGGTGTCTTGAGCTAGGTATCTAAAGACGGTGTCTTGAGATAAGTATCTCAAGACGGTGTCTTGAGCTAGGTATCTAAAGACGGTGTCTTAAGCTAGGTATCTCAAGACGGTGTCTTGAGCTAGGTATCTAAAGACGGTGTCTTGAGCTAGGCATCTAAAGACGGTGTCTTGAGATAGGTATCTCAAGACGGTGTCTTGAGATAGGTATCTCAAGACGGTGTCTTGAGCTAGGTATCTAAAGACGGTGTCTTGAGATAGGTATCTCAAGACGGTGTCTTGAGCTAGGTATCTAAAGACGGTGTCTTGAGCTAGGTATCTCAAGACGGTGTCTTGAGCTACGCATCTAAAGACGGTGTCTTGAGATAGGTATCTCAAGACCCATAAATATGGGTAATTGATTGACAGCAAATAGTTAATATCGGCACCTACTCCATATATTTTACATGATTATGGTCTGGACCTCAACAGCATTTATGATCAGTGATGTTTATAATGCAATGACCTGTTGGTCCCAGTTAAGACTCCAGACAATAAGTCCAGTAAGTCTTCAATAAGTTATTATCTAATCTCTCTAATTGAGATTTGAGATACTTATCTAAAGACGGTGTCTTGAGCTAGGCATCTAAAGACGGTGTCTTGAGCAAGGCATCTAAAGACGGTGTCTTGAGCTAGGCATCTCAAGACGGTGTCTTGAGATAGGTATCTCAAGACGGTGTCTTGAGCTAGGTATCTAAAGACGGTGTCTTGAGCTAGGTATCTAAAGACGGTGTCTTGAGCTAGGTATCTAAAGACGGTGTCTTGAGATAGGTATCTCAAGACGGTGTCTTGAGCTAGGTATCTAAAGACACCGTCTTGAGATACCTAAAAATATACAAAATAAAAAATCAAAAATAGATAAATATGGGTAATTGATTGACAGCAAATAGTTAATATCGGCACCTACTCCATATATTTTACATGATTATGGTCTGGAGCTCTACAGCATTTATGATCAGTGATGTTTATAATGCAATGACCTGTTGGTCCCAGTTAAGACTCCAGACAATAAGTCCAGTAAGTCTTCAATAAGTTATTATCTAATCTCTCTAATTGAGATTTGAGATACTTATCTAAAGACGGTGTCTTGAGCTAGGTATCTCAAGACGGTGTCTTGAGCTAGGTATCTCAAGACGGTGTCTTGAGCTAGGTATCTCAAGACGGTGTCTTGAGCTAGGTATCTCAAGACGGTGTCTTGAGCTAGGCATCTAAAGACGGTGTCTTGAGCTAGGTATCTCAAGACGGTGTCTTGAGCTAGGTATCTAAAGACGGTGTCTTGAGATAGGTATCTCAAGACGGTGTCTTGAGCTAGGTATCTAAAGATGGTGTCTTGAGCTAGGTATCTCAAGACGGTGTCTTGAGCTAGGCATCTAAAGACGGCGTCTTGAGATACCTAAAAATATACAAAATAAAAAATCAAAAATAGATAAATATGGGTAATTGATTGACAGCAAATAGTTAATATCGGCACCTACTCCATATATTTTACATGATTATGGTCTGGAGCTCTACAGCATTTATGATCAGTGATGTTTATAATGCAATGACCTGTTGGTCCCAGTTAAGACTCCAGACAATAAGTCCAGTAAGTCTTCAATAAGTTATTATCTAATCTCTCTAATTGAGATTTGAGATACTTATCTAAAGACGGTGTCTTGAGCTAGGTATCTCAAGACGGTGTCTTGAGCTAGGTATCTAAAGACGGTGTCTTGAGCTAGGCATCTCAAGACGGTGTCTTGAGCTAGGCATCTCAAGACGGTGTCTTGAGCTAGGTATCTTAAGACGGTGTCTTGAGCTAGGCATCTAAAGACGGTGTCTTGAGCTAGGTATCTCAAGACGGTGTCTTGAGCTAGGTATCTCAATACGGTGTCTTGAGCTAGGTATCTCAAGACGGTGTCTTGAGATAAGTATCTCAAGACGGTGTCTTGAGCTAGGTATCTCAAGACGGTGTCTTGAGCTAGGTATCTCAAGACGGTGTCTTGAGCTAGGTATCTCAAGACGGTGTCTTGAGATAGGTATCTCAAGACGGTGTCTTGAGCTAGGTATCTCAAGACGGTGTCTTGAGCTAGGTATCTCAAGACGGTGTCTTGAGATAGGTATCTCAAGACGGTGTCTTGAGCTAGGTATCTCAAGATGGTGTCTTGAGCTAGGCATCTCAAGACGGTGTCTTGAGCTAGGTATCTAAAGATGGTGTCTTGAGCTAGGTATTTAAAGACGGTGTCTTGAGCTAGGTATCGAAAGACGGTGTCTTGAGCTAGGTATCTCAAGACGGTGTCTTGAGATAGGTATCTCAAGACGGTGTCTTGAGCTAGGTATCTAAAGACACCGTCTTGAGATACCTAAAAATATACAAAATAAAAAATCAAAAATAGATAAATATGGGTAATTGATTGACAGCAAATAGTTAATATCGGCACCTACTCCATATATTTTACATGATTATGGTCTGGAGCTCTACAGCATTTATGATCAGTGATGTTTATAATGCAATGACCTGTTGGTCCCAGTTAAGACTCCAGACAATAAGTCCAGTAAGTCTTCAATAAGTTATTATCTAATCTCTCTAATTGAGATTTGAGATACTTATCTCAAGACGGTGTCTTGAGCTAGGTATCTCAAGACGGTGTCTTGAGATAGGTATCTCAAGACGGTGTCTTGAGCTAGGTATCTAAAGGCGGTGTCTTGAGCTAGGTATCTAAAGACGGTGTCTTGAGCTAGGTATCTCAAGACGGTGTCTTGAGATAGGCATTGAAAGACGGTGTCTTGAGCTAGGCATCTAAAGACGGTGTCTTGAGCTAGGTATCTCAAGACGGTGTCTTGAGCTAGGTATCTTAAGACGGTGTCTTGAGCTAGGCATCTAAAGACGGTGTCTTGAGCTAGGTATCTCAAGACGGTGTCTTGAGCTAGGTATCTCAAGACGGTGTCTTGAGCTAGGTATTTAAAGACGGTGTCTTGAGCTAGGTATCGAAAGACGGTGTCTTGAGCTAGGTATCTCAAGACGGTGTCTTGAGATAAGTATCTCAAGACGGTGTCTTGAGCTAGGTATCTAAAGACACCGTCTTGAGATACCTAAAAATATACAAAATAAAAAATCAAAAATAGATAAATATGGGTAATTGATTGACAGCAAATAGTTAATATCGGCACCTACTCCATATATTTTACATGATTATGGTCTGGAGCTCTACAGCATTTATGATCAGTGATGTTTATAATGCAATGACCTGTTGGTCCCAGTTAAGACTCCAGACAATAAGTCCAGTAAGTCTTCAATAAGTTATTATCTAATCTCTCTAAGTTGCCTAGTGACCTTCTAATGTCACAGTTTTACCCATTACCTTTGTACGGGTGACTGGGACATCAATGCTTCACAAGCATTATCTCAAGATACTAGGCATAAAATAATAAATGGTCCTTGGTGATTTGATAAGGCTTTTCAAACTGAATATTAGTAATAATAGCAGAGCAACAATAATTTCATCAATTATCCTCAAAGATTAACTTGAAGCCTATCTCCCATGCTCTTTGAAAGACTGGTGATTTTCATTTATTACACAAAATTAAAACTCTAAAAACAGGCTTAGCATGATGCTTTCTATTTCTACTCTATTGTAGAATAGAAATCGCTTGTCTATCTTTCTTCGTAGAAAACTGTCAGCTGGCTACACAGAAGCGTAATTTTTATCTACTTTAAAACACTTCTCTACGGTTCTCATGCTAAGCCTATGGAACCAGGAATGGTTGGTTAAGTTTCTTTTAGTACTAACCTAATAAGCAATGTGGAATAAGCAGTTTTTTTTACATGTATAAGATTTTGCAATATCAGGTGGCGATGACAAAGATAGTGTCAAAGTAGGTCTAACAAAGTCTCCCGCCATTTGAAATACTTAATTTCAGATAATTGACTTTTAAATTTTAATGACGTAGCCTACGTAACCCGTCATCACTGACGTAGCCTACGTAACCCGTCACTGACAGAACAATAAATGAAAAAAAAAAAAAAATGATTGGCATATTTATACTTTCGTACAGGGAATCCCCGACCGACGGGAAATACCCGCAACAATATTATGATATGAGATGACCGGGTGATTCCCCTGTTGGTTCGTTGGGGAATTACCTTAAGAGTATTGTATTAAAGTATTCCGAGTGGGGAAGTCCCTTCTAAGTTCTACGACAAACATATTATTAGGACTGTACCTGTGTAGTAAATAGTGGGTACCTACGTATTGTACGAGTTGCTTTTTGTCGTAATGTATTAAAATAATCTAGGCAAGGTTATTTTCAAGGTGCAACGGACTACGGAATACAAACTAGACTTGTTTGTGGCAATCCCGAAAATCCCGAGATTAGCCAAGTACAGTCCCGGGATTTTCGGGGCCAGAAAACGGTCGGGATCCCGGGATCCCGAGATTCGGTATTCTCTAGATGCTACCAAAAATGTCTCACTCATTTTAATTTGCGTGATTTTGTTTTGTATTTTAATTTCGGCATGCCAAAGAAAAATATTTAATTTTAATCAAAAAGTCTAAAAAATACAAAAAAACTAAACATAAATTAAAAGGGGTGGATGAAAATCATTATAGTACAAACTAATTCCACGCGTAAAACCGAATGAATGAGCTGATGTGGCTATCATAAAAATTATTTGTTTTTAATCATTTGCTACATCGGTCTCTCGTTGCGAGATAAAGAACTGTCAAAGTGCCTTTTTCGAGATATCTCGAGCTTAGCGGTCATGTTAGTGTTTAGAATGGCATCAGAATCGTCGACAAATTTCGACAAATCGAGAACGAGAGCGTTCTCGCGCATGTCATGTTAGCCCTGCTGTTTGAAATAAATGTTTTGAATGTGACAACCTCCTAGGTTGACTTGCGAGATTGTATTAAAAAAAAACTATAATTATAATAACAGCCGCACGGATTGTTCGAAGGTTAAGCTACGCTTGCCGAGGTCACCGTGGATGGGTGACCATCTATTACATACCGAGACCCCTCCGTGCCTCGGAAAAAACGATTTAAGCCGTTGGTCCCGACTGTCGTTCGTAGATATTTGCCAGTCGTTACGGGTAGTCAGAACCCCAAAGTTTGACTACCAGTCTTACCAAGAGCTACCCAGGTACACACACGAGAGATAGGCAGTCGCTCCATGTAAAATACTGGTATTCAGCTACATACGGTTAAAATGGAAGCCGACCCCGACATACCTACATGGAGCTGGCAAAAGGCCGGCAGATTGACGGGGTATACAAAAAACCATTACATAGCCCTTATACACGTGCATGCAAACTAAGTAACATTGTGTACAAATTATTGCTGGGAAACGACTTTTTTTACCGACTTCTAAAAACTGGAGGTTATATGTTCGGCTGTATGTTTGTTTGAAAGGGTATGCTCCCCAGGTGGTCCCATTGCCCCCAAGTCAGAATCTGATGAGGGGATCCCATGAATTCCTAGATGACTTATGACATTGTAACTTACACGCTTGACATTTATTATTATTAGATCTATTATTACTTAAATTCATAATTGACCGTTATTGTTTTTATCGAGTTTTCTAAATGTATTTAATTAATTTTATTTTAATTGCAATTGTATAATGTTTTTTTTTTAACACAATGTATTTATTGTTATGAAATAAATCATTTACTTATAACTTATGATATCGAGGGAAATCCTCAAATTTTATAGGCACATCTATAGCGATTTGGGTATTTTTATAGTAACTCATGTATTTGCTCTCGGAATGCATAATTCGGTGAAGTGGAACTGATGATGAAGACCACAGATGGCCACTGGAACTACTTAATAATAAGTATTTCACGGTTGCGATTTGATTAGGCACTTTAATATGGTTGCTAAGCAATTTATGCTCGTCACAATGCATATGGTGAAATCACCATCAGTACCAGTTCTCTTGGTTTTTACCAGTAGAACTCCTCAACAATTAACACTCCTGCATCGGGAAAAGCAATATTTTGTAAAAGGTGATGAGTAGTTGACATTAGGCTATTGTAACTTCGATAAATTACAAACTGACCCTCTAAAAACCGAAAAAGAAAAAACAACCGACTTCTAAAAAAAAACACTACAAAGTGAAAAATAACTTAGTTTCGGAAGTCAGAGTCGGTTTTTATATTTACAACGGGCGTGAGCTATTCTAATATTTAGGTACGAGAGAAGCATACGCAAACTGTAATAAAAACAATGATTATGTTTTTGTTGACGTACATTATTACATAGGTACAAGGTTCCAACATCCTACTATATAATATATATACATAATATTTAAAATGTGAAAGTTTGTATGTTTGGGTGTTTGTTACTCAAAAACGGTCACGCGAAAACGGACGAACGATTTGGATGAGGCACACAGATAGTTTATAACCTGATTAACACATAGTGTACTCTTTGTCCCGGTAGCTAGTTCCCGTAGGAAAATTTCTGACCTCCACGGGGGCGTAGCCGCGGGCAAAAGCTAGTAGGTAGTAAAATGCAAGAAATGACAATCATGTCATAATAACTACAAGGAAATAGCAAAATGAAATAATAATCAGGAAAATATTACATTTTTATCTTTATTTTAATACTACACACATATAACATCACGCTTGTAAGCCCCAAAGGGTTAGACAGAGGTGTACTTATAGATCACCCACATACCGCCAGTTATGTTTAAGTCGCGTGTAATAGGGGGCGAGCCTATTGCCATCAACCGGGCACAAATCCAGACTCCGGGCTATGACTAAGACATTCCAGATGGAAAAATCCAATAAGACACTGCCTGGTCCGGGAATCAAACCCACGACCACATGCTCAGCAGTACGCTTGCGACCACTACACCAATGAGATAGTATATACATATAGATCAGTTGGGTGCCTTAGGCGCTCTGGACCTCCTTCATACTCTGGAAAGCTGCATCAGATCTCATCCGAATCGTTACCTGACGGAGAACCGAGTTTTCGAAATTACCTCGTTTGTAAGAAAATGTTGCTCTGGGTACTTGGTTGTGACGGTAAGTGCAGTTTACGCTTCACAGATCATCAAACATCTTTGAGACTGTATTATTAGCGATGATTTTTTTTCTTTACTATACATACGAAGACAATTTTAAAAAAAATAACAGAAAAAACTTAGGTAAACATCGTAATTTGGGAGCAGTGAATAGACATTCACATAGTTATGCCGTTATTGAGGTACGAGGGAAGCCACATTTGCAAAAGGAATTATTGCCAAACTTCCTTGTCTTCAACGTAGTCTTTAATCTTACAATAATATGTTTTTTGATAAAGACACGTTTGATGTGGGTTTTGAACTTTCCATCTCTAAGTTCTGTTACCGACTTTGGCAACTTGTTACATTATACCGAGACCCCTCTGTGCCTCGGAAAGCACGAAACTGTTGGTCCCGGCTGTCATTCGTAGATCTTTGACAGTCATTACGGGTAGTCAAAAACCCAAAAGTCTGACAACCAGTCTTACCAAGGGTATCGTGTTACCCAGTTACTGGGTTATGGAGGTCAGATAGGCAGACGCTCCATGTAAAATACTGGTATTCAGCTCCATCCGTTTACACTGGAAGCGAACCCCAACATAGTTGGGAAAAGGCTAGGCAGTTTGATTTTTTATATTCAAATAAATACATAATTTCAGGGCAAAGTCCTCTTAAAACTTATTACCTACAAAAATAGGTATGTCACCGCCCGCAGCGACATCCAGCGACTAGTAGAACTTCTATAGGTAATTGAAGTTCATACGAAACTCAATAGATGGCGCTACAAACACACTTTATTTATGCAGTTAATAAATAGATTTTTTATTTATTTAGGGTAGCCGTATTCCTCAGTAGCAGCTCGGAGTAGTAGAAGAATATAATAATTATTTTCTAAATATAGACTCCGGGCTGCTATCCTAAATATTATAAATAATAAAGAGATTTGAGAGCTATTATAGCTCTCTCATCTATTTGGTACGCCATTACAGATTTCACTAAAAAAATTAGAAATTTTACTTATTTATGTTGACACAATGGCATTGCTTAATAAAAAATTAAAGACTACCTCTGGATGGGTTAATTAAAGGGAGAAGGAGAGACAATACCTACTGTAGATAATCAGTGGTGTACCATATAACTGGTGAACTGTGGGTGAACATATAACTGGTGAACTATGGGTGAACATCTGCCTAGCTGAGTGCGTGCGTGTACGTAGCGATGTAACGAGCTCGACCACAGAACAATAACTTTTGCGTAAAAAGGTATCTTACAGCATCATTGATGCAAAAAAGTGTTTTTTGTATGGCACCAATCATATTCAACTACATACCTAGTTCAATTAAACATAAACGTATTTAAGAAAATGCTTAAATCTTTACTGTTGAATAAAGCTTACGAGTATTACAGCATTCCGGAATTTTTGCCAGACAAAATTCAACGACTGTTTTTGACCTTATTTTGGTACTCATTGACCTGGTGATGCTGGTATGTTTAAGTTCAAGTCCATTTAACATTGCACGTGTCATTTTTGTATCATTTTAATTATTATATTACTTTATTCTTTCTTTTTGTTTAAATTTGTTTGATTTTAATATTGACGTACCTAGTACCTAGTAATATAATTTTTTTATTTCTCTTTTGACATTGTATTATATTTATTTTTCTTTTTTTTTTTTTGAGTAAATCAAATAATATCGTTTGATTCATTTAATTATGTTATCAATTTTAGTAAGTAAGTCAATGACATTTATGAATATTTGTACGCCTTCTGGTATAACATAGCGCGCTTGTAATTTATTTATAACAACTATTTTATTGTACCTATGTTAACAAATTAATAAATGATTATTATGTTTATTACATTTAAAAACCGGCCAAGTGCGTGTCGGACCACGCACAACGAAGGGTTCCGTAGTTCAGATGAATTTATCCCAAGAACAAACTTAACAGATAGGCATGTTCCCTCATAAATTCCAACTGCAAATTTTAGTTTGAATGCACAATATTGAGTGATTTACCATATTATTTTAAGACCATAGACTCTTCATAGACTTCTCTCTTATAGGTTTTCCTGTAATCTTTACTAAATAACCATTTTCTGTATTTTTTTTTAATTTTAGGGTCTATAGTTTCGGAGTTAAGGGAGTATGGTAAATTTCCATCGATTTTCTAAAATTACTTTAAAATTATTTCTTTTTAAATGATTACAAAATACACCTGAAATTCGAATTTGCTCCCAAAACTGACCGCCATATTAAACATCTGGGGGCACGGTAGTGCCCCCGCCAAGACGAGCCAAGCGAAGCGCAAGGGCCTACCTACCTTTTCTCGAAGTGTTTCGTCGTTTTTTTGAACTCTCATATAGTTGGTTTCCGATTGGCTTCGCCGTTTCGCTACCGTCGTGGAGGTGATGCGAATATTTAGTTTCTGAAGTAAGTAACGAAACAGCCAAGCCATACATTTTTACTGCTATGTAGAATTTGTGAAGTTAGGGTCGGTAGAGTTAGGCCGTGTAGATTCAGAAGCTTGGCTCTACATGAGATCTGATATCTTTTTCACAGGGCAAACCTTATGTGGTCGTCTTGGCAACATTTTACATGAAATGTTTTGGTGGGATTAATTTATTTAAGTTACACGTCCGTGTTTGGGTCACAGAAATTCATAATTATGTGTACCAAGTTTCAACTTAATCGGTCCAGTAGATTCGGAGCAAATTGGCTGTGACACAGGGACAGACGGACAGACATGAGTGATCCTTTATGGGTTTTTAAAGTTCCGTACCTCAAAAGGAAAAAACGGAACCCTTATAGGATCAGTATCAGCGGAGTCGACGACACGTCAATTTGTTATGTGCAAGACAGTCTAAGACAGCTCTCATGCATAAAAGTGTTTTCTGCATGGCACCAAATATATAATGATCACATACCAGATTCAATTAAAATTGTAAATGTTAATTTGTTTAAAAGGCATTTAAGAAACGTTCTCATAAGTAAATCGTACTATAATATCTCGGAGTTCCTATCGGAAAAAATCTGTGGCACCTAAGTGTCGAATGTCGATGTTGTTGCAATTTTAATTGGTAATCATTTTGTTTTAAGTTTTAATATTCCTGACATGCTCTTTTGCAATAATATTTAAAATTAAAATATAATTGGTTATTTGACTTTTTGATAAAATAAATTATTTATTTTTCTTATTTTTACCTTATTTAAAGTGACATCCTTGTAATGTATCCATTGACATACTTAATATTGTAGCCAGTGACTTTTTTTTTTTTGGGTGGGAAATTGTCAAATAACTTCTCCCGCTCTGGGCGGAGCGGGAGGGACTTTTACTCGGGTCAGACTTTTACTAAAAGAAAAAAGAAAGAAAATACGTTTATTTGCGGTAAATATAACGCAAAGAAATAAAAACACAAACACGAAAGAACAAGTTGAGGGAAAATATGCGTCACATTCACGCAAAACGGCCATCGCTCAGCATAATGCTGCGACCCTATGCTAGACAGAGCCCCAGCGCTGGTTTTCAGCGACCGCCGGGTAAAACCCACCCGTGTTCCTTCATTTGCCTGTGTGCCAGGGCCACGATATCCCTTTCGGACAAACTCGCAACCCTGGCAGGCATTAGCCCTAATGGACCCCGTCAATTCGTGCTGACGTCTCTTTGAGGCGCGCGTGGAACACAACGCGCCGTCGACCCGGGCCTGGTCCTTATCGGACGGCGAGCTACCCATCGCTCACCGTCCGCAGGCCCGCGCCTACTGTGGCCGGAAATCGGCTTGCGACTCCCGACGCCCAGGGCGTCTCCTGCGGCGACTAGGGGCGTGAGGGCGCGAACCCTGCCTCTCCCTCACGCGTTCCGCCTCCTCCTTCGCGAGCATTACTGCTTCGCAGAAGGAGGTGACGGCCTCCCATGCACTCTCACTCCGAACCATGGCCTGAACCAGGGCCGGACGCGAGAGATCGCCGCCGCCGATCGCCTCCGTGAGGACACGACGGTGCTCCGCCCAAGCCGGGCAGACCTCCACCGTGTCCTCCGGGCGATCCACACAGTGGTGACACCCGGGCGTTTCCTCCCGCTTTATCCTGAACAGGAACCTCCCGAAACATCCGTGTCCGGTGAGGACGCCAGCCAGTGACATTTGATGTAATATTATGACATCTTCATCATCTTCTTGAAACTAATGTTAATAATAATAATTGTGTTCTGAATGTTTAATATAAAATATGATTGTATTCTAGTTTTTAAATGTTTGTTAATTGTGTGTAATTTCGATTTTAAATTCTTGTGCGAGTAATGTTAAATAGTGTATGCTAATGTTAAATAGTGTATGCTAAGGTAGTTTACGTAATACAATTGTGTAAGACCTACTGTATCACCAAAAATCACACTAATAAAAACTTTGACTATTTTGACTTATCACTTCGTTGTCCATCTGTCTGTCTGTCTGTCCGTCTGTCTGTTTGTCTGTCTGTCTGTCAGTCTGTCAAGACCCTTTTTTCTCAGGAACGCGTGAAGGTATCAAGATGAAATTAATATTAAATACCTACGTAGATCTACGGACCCTTAGAGCTTTAAAAAAATCAAGGTTAAAAGTCAACGCAATAAAAAATACGACATACAAGTAAATCAAAACTTATAAGGTAATCCCCGTTGACCTAGAATCTTGAAATTTGGCAAGAAGCAAGGTCTCACAGCACAAGTAAAGGTAAAGGTCCGAAAATCGTTTATTTGTAGTTTTATCACATAAAAAAATACTTTTTTGCGATTATATTTGTAGTTGGAAAATTGACCGTGACGTATATCGATGTATGGGAGAACATGTTGGAACATATATGAGGGAACATGTCTTTCAAGTACAATTTTAAGTTTGTTTTTCGGATAAAATCATTCCAACTACGGAACCCTTCATTGTGCGTGGTCCAACACGCACTTGGCCGGTTTTTTTTTTCTTTTTGGGGTAAAGGAACCCTAAAAAGGTCCAAAACCAATTTAACTTTGCGATAAGTACGTGATACTTCTTACACAAGAACGATGTGCACTTGACTGGTTTTAAAACATTGCCTCATTCGAGGATTTCTCCTGTAAATAACGTGGGTGCAGCCGCAAATGTGACATAAGTACCTACACAAACAGCCTGACCCGGAACAGAATAACTATTTATGAAATATACAGTCAACAATAACATCACGCTTATAAAGTCCCCGAAGGGTTAGGCAGAGGTACACCTATAGTACACCCACATTTCACCAATTATGTTTAAGTCCCATGTAATAGGGGGCGAGCCTATCGAACCTACCGGACACAAATCTACACTCCGGGCTGCTACTGAGAGATTCCAGATGGTAAAACTCAATAACACTTTGTCCGACCTGGGAATCGAACCCAGCGTAGACGCGCTGGCGACCACTGGACCAACGACGCAGCTATACAAATACTTGTTCGCACAAAAACTTGTCATCTTTGAATTAGTAAAAGTAGAGTTTGGGTTCTGTTCAGGAATTGAACCCGCGACCTGAAAATAGAGGCTTTACCATTGCTCTAGTATATACAAACATTTTTTGATGTGTAACAACTTTCCTCTCGCTTTCTGTGGGAGTGATTTATTTATTTAAACTTCTCGCACACAATAAGGTACAAAGGCGGACTTAATGCCTTAGGCATTCTCTACCAATCAACCAAGGGTGGTGAAGAGATAAGATGGCGGGTGCTCTGATTGAGAGAAAATAATTCGTGAAAAGGAACGGAAGTGTGTAACAGGAAGTGACAGCTTGAACATATGGAATAAGTAAATACTTTTTAATAGCATGGAATTCTTATGTACTTTATAATAGCATGGCATTACTGTACTCATGGAATTAATAAGGGATAATAATTTTCCAGGCGACTAATAACTTAAAGGGCGACTAACTATTTGCTACTAAAATAATAACTTGTTGACTAATAACTTAAAGGGCGACTAACTATTTGCTACTAAAATAATAACTTGGCAGCGATTAAATATTATTTCTTAATCGCTGCAAAGTCATCTACTGTTATTGAATCATTTGGGTTAGGTTAGGTTAGAACAGTAACCATTAACAAGCGAAGGCGAGCGAGCGAAGCGAGCGTGCCGCGGCAGCGGCCGCCGAGCGCCAGATCCCCTCTATTTTTGGTAAATTCAGTTACCAAAACAAAAATTCGATGCCAGTTTAAATTAAAATAAAGCTAAAAACTGATTATTGAGCTGCTACTTTCTACTTAAAATAATACTTCTTATTAGCTGCCAACCCATTATATATGGTACCCACTCTATTTTTTTTTAAAACCTATATTAATTTTACTTAGTTGCCGCATTAAATACATGCCATTAACAAGTAAGCTGCTCAGTTGCTCATTACCAAGGTGAGATGTCAGATGTTACACATCTTATGCGACTACTGTAAGGCTTGCTCGTTTTTTTTATAGCGTGAAAGCTGACGGCCCTTCTCTTGGTGAATTTTCACAGCCACCTACGGAAATCCTGCAATATCAGAGGTATCGCTAATACATTACCATCCTAGAGAGATTTCCAAAAGTGAAATGTCGCATTTTCATTAATAATACGAAGATTTTCATAAAATCGTGCATATCACAATTTATTCTTGTTCAAAATATTTTATTTCACATAAACCTACATGGGCACTTATGAAACGTCAGAAGCTAGGTGCACGGTTCCAATTGGTCGTTTCCTATGGAGAAGAGCCGGCAAGAAACTCCATGGTTAGGTACATTTAAAAAAATAATTAACTTTTACAATGTTTTCAAATAACACTGTTAATAGGTATGCACGTATGGGTCGACAGTGTAGGCGTGTCACCAGTACTTACTAAGTACTTAACAAAATAAAAAATGGTTAACAAATCGAAGCCACTATTACACATTCATCTCCCAACAGTCTTCACTAGAGATCGGATATTCGGATGCATATTTACCTAAAGTACGTTTTTTTCCCGGCAAAGGAAACGGTTTCTTAAAATATATTTTTATTCCGGTATCGCGGGTTTCATTAATAACAGTGTGTAGGTATACAATTTTGTATTCCTAAGTATAACAAATATTTCTTATCTATTTAGAACTAGGCAAGTATTTTGTGGGAAATATAATACGATTAACAAAACACTATTAATATTTTCTACAAAACCTTTTATTATACAGGATGTATACAGGATACACAGTACGAAAGAGTAGTTCTTAAAAACTTTTCAGTCCTGGAAACCGACACTTTTTCTCGTACCGAAGCGCACTCCATACTAGTCAACTCTCAAACTTTAGGTGAATATGCATCCGAATATCCGATCTCTAGTCATCACCAATGATGTGACATCACGACCCGCCCATCACAATCCAGTCCTTACCACCTGCAGCCTTACCTGCCCCTCCGCAAAAGAAAGTACCCGCAGTCGATAAAACCAGCCACACACATTCGCGTCATTCAGTTTAACCTTGAGCGCGTCCGTGAAAGTAGCCATATATGTAAAAAAACGAAAAAAAAGAAACAAGATGGCTCCGAAATTGTTCGTAGTTTTTCTTTTATTGTTTTGTTCACAAGTACAAAGTGCATCGCTTTTGGAGAAGGGCTATGATTATTTTGTGAATTTGGGGAAGAATTTGGGGCCGAATTTGATGGCGATGTTAGAATGTGTGGGACAGAATGAGGCGTGGGACTGTGCGCGGGAGAAAGCTGGGAAGATGCTCGACGGCTGGGAAGATGAGGTGGAGAAGGAAAGAAGAAGCTGGGAAGGTAAATGGATATAATTTTTCGTAGTTTTTTTATAAGGTATGTTTTGTGTTTTATTTTCCAATAGTAGGGAACAGTATTGATCGGTTGAAATAATACACATCTCATTCAAAAAATAATACTAGTTTATGAAAGTCAACTTTATGATTTTACATTTTCTTATAAATGTGCATAAAAGCTGTCTTTAATTTTTATAATTGTTTTTAAACCGTTTAAAAAAATATATATTTATAAAATGCTTTTAAATATTTAAAATATTTTTTTTTGTTAACCTATCTAGGTGGAGAATAACATTAATTAGATAAACACGAGAATACACATGTGACATATTTTTTCCTGGTAAGCGAAAAACAAACATTACCAAAACGAAAAACTCAACAGACTTTGCAAGTTTCGAAGCCTGCTAAGAAGTATTTTTATTATTTTTATTTTCATACATTCTTTATTCTAAAAAAAAATTCACGTCTATTTGAATGTGTCTTACCACTATTAACTACGAATTAAGATCCGTATCAAATTGATGAGCTACTCACTGAACTCACTTTTTCACCGGAACCAGACCGTGCTTAAATATTTTAGTGTTCCAAAATAAGTAATAATATATTATCACCTTAATAATCTCACTTTCAAAAAGTAATTGACGTCGTGATTTTAATTCTGTCATTAACGTTTGTATATTTTTTTATTTTGTCATTCCATATTCAAAGTCAAATAATATATTTCAAGTAGACCAATCAATGGCACTTTTGAATAGAATTGATTTTAGATAGGGCATCTAAAATGTAGTTTCGTATGCAGCAGAATGGGGAAGAAATTCCATATTTCAATATTTGATTAATTACCTTTATTATTATTTGTCTCATTGAATAAATTGTCTGTCTTATTTGCGAGTTAAAAAATAACGTATGATTCTGTTACAATACATCAATAAAGTGAAAATGTAATTTAAAAAAAACAAGAAAGTTCTTTAAAAAACGAATTCCTTCTCTATGACAGATATGTGATATTTATGTAAAGAAGGTATCTTTTTCTTATAAGAAGTATGAGAAAAAGCTGTTGCCGTTCAGTGAAACATTAAACAAGCCGATTTTATTATCCTTCCATAAATGATTACCTGCCCAGGCCTTCTTGTACTAACCATAACGTACGCCCAGGAGAGAGATTACTATTGTGCATGCATATTAATTAGTAGAAAACTGTCAACTTTGAACCCACGGGGTGAAAACTCGCATATGTTTCAACGGGCAATTATTTTGTTGATCTTATCAGAGTAGGTAACGACAAAAATAACATTTTTAAATCCCCGTCAAGGTACTTTCATAATTATAGTTTTTTTTTTAATAAAATTGAAGTTCGTGTTTTAATGAATCAAAGCTAATATTCACATAAATAATTTATATAATAAGCTAACATTTTATAGTTATGTTCGAGCCGTGTGGGGTTGAAATACTCGGGCCGTGGGGTCTGAGTGCCCACTTGGTTTTTCGAGACATCTCCAAGCGGTTAGTCGACTCTTCACGTGACCAGAGGGCTGGCCTATTTTTTGGCCAAAGAGTAAGCATTGCCGTACAACGTGGCAGTGCTGCCAGCCTTTTGAGCACTTTTCCTCTTGACTGCGAAGCGGACGAATTTTTTGATACCCTATTATTCTTTCTCCTCCTCTTCTTTACACATTTACAAATTATTATTTGAAGCCTATTTTAATTTTGTGGGACATAAAAAAACGTTAACGTATCTAAGGAAAACGTGAAAATACGAACATAATCGTTTCTCCGTTACAAGACAAAATATTAATACCAACAGGGGAAACTGTCGGGTCAGTATAACTGTGCGTGATGTTTCGAGAAACTTACCGAATATCACACAGTAGTTTCGGAGATGTAATAATAACATCATCACCATTTCCTAATCCTCTTGCCCTAATACCAATTTATTTGTGGTCGGCGCAACATCTTTTTTAACCATACTTCTCTGTTACTCGTCATCTCGGTAGTCACCCCTTTTCTAGCCACATCATCTTTCACACAGTCCATCCGTCGTTTCTTTTGTCTCCCCCTACTCTTATAGCCATCCACAATTCATCACCATCGTCATCATTCCAGCCCAAAGACCTCCCCCAAACGGGTGGAGGGGTTTGCCATAATCACCACGCGTGGCAGGCGGGTTGGCGATCGCAGTATGGTGTTAAAATGCATAGAGAACGCTGCTGCCCATTCTCTAGTAAGTCGCCTTTTACGACACCCACGGGAAGAAATAGGATCCACATCCACAATTACTGAAAGCTTTTCTCACGACATTTTCCCCATTCCTCCGCATCACATGTCCATACAAGGAAATAACAACATCAATCTGGTTGATTGATGTTGTTATTTCCTTTTCTCAACTATGTTGAGGTCGGCTTCCAGTCTAACCGGATGCAGATCAATACCAGTATTTAACATAGAGCGACTGCCTATCTGACCGCCACAACCCAGTTACTGCGAAGTACGATACCCCTTGGTCTACACTAGTTGTCAGACTTTTGGGCTTCTGGCGACCCGTAACAACTGTCAAAGATCTACGGATGACAGCCGGGAACAACGGTTTAACGTGCTTACCGAGGCATGCAAGGTCTCCATATGTAATGGCTAATTATTTACTATATAATGACTGTTATCATTTAACCACGAGCCCCTCTTACTACTAACATAGTATAAGGATGTTCCGTGACCATTAGAGATGAGATAAATAAGACCTAATATTACAGTTTCAAATTCCTACGTTGCGTAGTTTTTAAGAAAAACCTCGACCGGAAGACGGAAGAGCAAAAAGTGATCTTAAAAAGGTTCTGTTTCACATTTACGATCCTGAACCAAGAACTAATGAAATATCGTTAATCCAGTTAGCTTTATAGCTGACATGAGTCTGAAAATCGATCACAAGATTCGATTGTTAGAAACTGAATAAAAACCGGAAATACGTCTGTAAGTACCGGTACCTACTTAGAAACTGTAAACACACAGAGATTCTGCAATAATTCACGTGAACTTGTTAACTATTACTCATGGTTTCTCTCGTAGCGATTGGTTCATCAAATTAACACTTTTTCTTTCCACAGTGGAGTCACAAATAAAAAGCAGTATTTAGCACTTTGTTATGAAACAGGTTTGAATAACTGTCTATTTTGTGTTTGGATTTCAAGAGGCATTAGCGATGTGGCTAAATAATAACAGCCACCCGGGTCCATCGAAGGTTATGCTACGCTTGCCGCAGTCGGTTCGTGGATGGGTGACTAGACATTACATATCGAGACTCCGCCATGCCTCGATAAGCACGTTAAGCCTTGTCGGTCTTTGCTGTCATTCGCAGATCTTTGACAGTCTTTACTGTAGTCAGAAGTCCAAAAGTTTGACAACCAGTCTTACCAAGGGGTGTCGTGTTACCCAGTAACTGGGTTGTGGAGGTTGGACAGGCTGTCGCTCCGTGTAACATACTGGTATTGGACTGGAAGCCGACCCCAACAAAGTTGGGAGTAGGCAGGCAGATTGATTGAGTAGTCCGATTTTTTTTTACCTATATTTTAATTTTTCTTTCTGAAAATCAGCTCGATTCAGAAGTCATGGTGGAATTGAAAATCTTTTATTCTAAAAGCCTGAATTATAGCAGATAGCTAACAGACTTCATGTGTTTCAATGTCTAAACAGAGATCAATCCTTAAGTTTCCTTCTGTAACACGATTTACTCCGATGACTTCTAAGATTTATCAAATAAATTAGGAATACCAATCCTTTTTGAGTAATTTAGACCTAAATCGAGGAATGTTTGAGGAAACAACTAAGACATTGGCTCTTGTTACCATAAACACCTCTCTAACCCCGGAAGTGTCATCTCTAACACGATTTCAACCTTTCTAGCCACAACCTTGATGCGTGCGCGATAATTTAGCGCAACGATTTAGCGTCTAGCGCCGCGCAAGCGCAGCCGCGTCACAGTTACTTGCGCGCGCGCCATTCAGCTTTTATAAAACAATTATAGGGCTGTGAGTCGTTTAATAGCTGTGACAGTGATAATTACATGTACATGTACAACTTACAGCCAGATTATGAGATTGCTTTCTTTTAATGTCTGAGATTGCAGCGATCAGAGGGTCTTTCATCTAAACAAATTGTACAAAGAGCAAAAATCAGTTTGTTTGTAATCTCTCGAAGCACTTACTGATCTGATTACGAAAACTCTTTCACTTATAGTAGGCTAAACTATTGCCGAGTGGCGTTGAACAGTAAGTTTAAAAAGTACCTGATTTCTGAAAGCTTGATCAAGGATCTAAAACTGTAACCTGTGATGCTACTAGGGTTTGACACTATTGACAGTTCACTTCACCAAAATTTTCACGGTGAGAGTTTTACAGAATAGCACTAGTGATGCTAGGGTTTGACACTATTTACAGTTCACTTCACCAAAATTTTCACGGTGAGAGATTTACAGAATAGCACTAGTGATGCTAGGGTTTGACACTATTTACAGTTCACTTCACCAAAATTTTCACGGTGAGAGTTTTACAGAATAGCACTAGTGATGCTAGGGTTTGACACTATTGACAGTTCACTTCACCAAAATTTTCACGGTTAGAGTTTTACAGAATAGCACTAGTGATGCTAGGGTTTGACACTATTGACAGTACACTTCACCTAAATTTTCGCGGTGAGATTTTTTACAGAATATACTGGTAGGAGCCTTAAGCCTATTAATTTACAAAGTTGCACGGGTGTCGCTACTGTGATTTTTTGGCAGATTTTGAATGGCGAAACTGTCAAGAACTAACAATACAATTACCTAGCTTCGTATGTGGACTGACAAGTTAAATGACGGTCGAACGATTTTTTTTTTAATCTTACCGTAAGAACTTAGATGAAGTGAGATGTCATTCCACCTGCAGTGCTATTCTTTAGCGATCTCACCGTGAAATATTGCGTGGATTGGACTGTCAGTGTTATCTCACTGATGCTAGGGATTGACCAAGCATTACATTTACGATCATAATCGAGATATTTATAAAAATTTTATGCTAATTCTGTTGAGCATTTTCTATTATTTCAAAGCTAGAAAAAAATCATGGCAGTAGTTCATATAACGAAATTGATAGGAAAACTATCACAGCTAAGTAGGTCTTACAAGTTAACGAGTAATAGTCGACCAACTTACATTTGCAGTTGGAGAATTGACCGTGACGTATATCGATGTATGGGAGGACATGTTTTTCAACTAAAATGTTAAGTTTATTTTTGAGATAAATTCATCCCAACTCCGGAACCCTTCATTGTGCGTGGTCCGACACGGACTTGCCGGTGTTTTTTGTATAGATTGTATTATCAAGCAGAACCCAATTGCAGTTGCAATTGCAATTGGAGATTTATCCGAAGCCTAAAGATAGCCGTAGTCATGCACACCAAATACACATAGCGTTGAGTGTGCTCGTGGGGAGGTTCCACAAGCACACTCTATACTTACACCCCACAGACACGCAGTACACTCACATACAACAATCCCACATGCACAACTTTAAGAACTTACCTATTTTAATTATTACCTTTTTTTTTTTTACTTTTTTTAAAATATTGTTATTGTTCTTTTTAACCCCTACTGTATTTTTAATCTGGAATCCGGAACGCTGTTGTCTCCCTCTTCGAGGTGGGCGTTAATAACTGCGACACAGTTTTGTAACTAATGTAGCTACGTACGCAATCAATTTGTTAAATGTGTTTTTGTTCCAATAAAGATTATATTATTATTAATAACAAAACCTAGACTTCTGCTAACCCTAGCGTAAGTAAGAGCTATCTAACAGTAGTGTAACCACAAGCTCATGGCATTAGGTTCCGTGCCAGCCCGGACCGGGTTCGAACACACTGCCATAATCGTAACGATATGATACTACTAACCGATTTGCTGTAGTCTCTATTAAGAATATTTATGATATCGAACTTGATTGAACATTACTAACGTCTGTTTATCCCGACGGCTACGGCAGTGGTGTACCTATTACAGTACACCCACATTTCCCCAGTTATGTTTAAGTCCCATGTAATAGGGGGCGAGGGTATTGCCATCAACCGGACACTAATCCAGACTCCGGCCAACCCTTTATCGATACAATTGTGATGTAATGTAATGTGGGGGTTGGATGTATAGATAGCGTCGAAAAAAAAACATTAATTATTTAAATGATAACGGACCACGATAACTTAAACCATGACCAATTCATTTCAAAACTGACCTAAGTTAACTTAGGTCAGTTTTGAAATGAATTAGTGAAATAAAAACTCGTTTTTTTTTCATTCGAAGATTAACCTCAATACAAGCCTAAACTTTTACTTTTTAATCAGATTCAAATATTTGGAAATTTCACAAAAAAAAGTTAATATCACTTTTTTAGAAAACTTTTTTGTTTTATCGATATTATGAATATGAAGAAGTGTTATAAAAACTTGATTTTGAACTTTCGATTTCATAAGTTTTTTGGTAGTAAAACTTTCACGAACATAATGTTTGAACAGACGTGGGTAACGGATTAGATTAACTGGACTTTTTACATCATTTGAAGTATTTCGATATCATCATTTCATTTTGAATAATAGATTTTATTGGTCATTCATTTTGATTCGATAAGATAATTTATTAAATTAAATCTATTTTCGTTGGAAATAATATATATAATATTTAAATAGAAATAGTAGAGTAAGAAATAGTTATATATTTGTAGGAAATTTTATAGATATTTAAGTGTACAACTGGTATACCTCTACCTAACCCTTCGGGGATTACAGGGGTGATTTATTATGTTATGTTATAGTTAGGTATCAAAATATAAATACCAGTTACTGACCCATGCCTAGGTTCGATTCCCGCGTCGGGCAAAGTGTTATTTGGTTTTTCAATCAGGAATTTCTCAGTAGTAGCCCGGAGTCTGCGTTTGTGCTCCATAGCCTCGCCCCCCATTACATGGGACTTAAACTTAACTGGCGAAACGTGGGTATACTACAGGTACACCTCTGCCTAACCCTTCAGGAAAAACAGGCGTGATGTTAGTATGTATCTAAGTCCAAGTTACCTCACGAAGTTTTTCTTTTTCGTAAAAAAAATGTATTTTTAGCTAAGTACGAGTATATTTCAAACTTTTGATAGCACATTACCTATCTCTAGTGGTCGCCCCCGGTCGAAATTCGACCCCCTCTACTTATAAACTATAAAGTTGGCACTTACTTATTCCATGCTCAAACTGTCACCTATCTATCTTCAAGTCATGAAGCCCTGGGACTATGTGAGTGTGTGTGTATCAAACGCATGGTAGTGTGTGTAATGTTTTTTTATTAATTTAATTTATTTCTAATGCAATTATTATACAAAAATATTAGCTTTCTGTACTACAGTTAAAGTTTAAAGGAGGAGGCTTCTTTAAACTTTAACTGTGAATTCCATACGGAGGAGTATGAAAGTCACAGTAAAAGTGTATAAGGATGAGGAGGCAGAAAGCTAATATTATTAGTCCGCGTAAAGTTCCGAAAAAGGGGTACAAAGTTTTCACTTCTCGTATAAATAGAATGATATTTACAAAGGTAGGAAACACGTGTAGGCCACACATCAATTATAAACGAAAGACTATAAAACAAATACAATTATTTCACCCACAAACTCCCACGGACTCGGCGAAAGTCAAAATAGTTGATCGCAGATATAATTACAACAACGAAACTTCAGTTTTCTCATATAAAACATACTACTACTTTCGATAAATACTTGGAGATTTTCTACGCTCAATCAAAATATTTTCCCATACCTATAGTTTTGTGTGCTGAAGATGATTCTTTGACAGCTGGCAATTTAATTTGCAATGATAACATAACACACATAACGCAATCCCCGAAGGGTTAGGGCAGTGGTGTACCTATAGTACACCCACATTTCGCCAGTTACGTTTAAGTCCCATGTAATAGGGGGCGAGCCTATTGCCATCAACCGGGCACAAACTTCGGGCTGCTACTGAGAAATTCCTGGTGGAAAAGCCCAATAACACTTTGCCCGACCTGGGAATCGAACCCAGGACCTCGTGCTCGGCAGTAGTAATTTGCAATGATGAGGCACATAATTCCATTACCATTACATTTAGGCACATGATCCGCCTGATCAAATCCCTGATCAGTTAATCGGCTGCCAATCAGCTTTGCTGTAGCGATTGGTTCACAGAAATAACTAATTATATCTCAAGAGTTTTTACAATAAGTGCAACATAATAATTAGGCTGATCTTTCAAAAACCTGACAAGGAAGAAAAAAAAGCGGCCAAGTGTGAGTCGAATACGCACACGAAGGGTTCCGTACCTGGTACCATATTTAACACTACATTTTGTTTAAACAAGTTTATTGTACGGGGTCCTTTAATTTTTAACTTTATTAAATTTTTTCATTTGTTGTGAATTGAGATAGCGCCGATAGTAGTACTCACTCTGTGTACTTACTATTGTTCAAAAGGTACAGCCCTGTGACAGATAGCCGGACGAACAACTGACCCGATAGTAATGAGGTCCCGTTAGCACCCTTTTCAAAAGAAATACAACAAAAGTACTTTGTTGCGTATTTTTCTTTTGTACTGCTTGGTCCGCCCGCGCCACCAAAAAACAGTTCAGTTATTCATCTTCATCTTGGGCTTTTATAGAGAAATTCTAAAGTCTTTTACTTAAAATGTAAGTTACAGATCTTTTAACAACTTTAAAAGAGGTATCTAAGGTGTTTACGAGTAATATCATTAACGTGTAGACTAGAACTGTAGATCTCGATGGTCGATCTCAAAATCATCTTTCTCGTTCGTGCTAACAAGCAGAAGATGGCGGTCAATATTACAACATGTAACTTGCACGATAGTTGTATGGCCATCCGTCCACGTACTGCTAATCACCTAGATTTGCGATGTAATTGGACCAGTTATTACCTGACTTCCAAATACACGTTTTATAAAAAAATATTCTGATCCTGATCCAGTTATGGTTTACCCATCGGCAAAAATGTCGAACTTCCATACAAAGTTTCATCCCATTTTTACCCCTTTAGGTATGATTTTTCAGAAATCCTTCCTTATGGATCTCTTTTGACTCTTTCGTTATATAGGGTAAAATTAAATTAGCTAGTGGAACTCTGATCATATCAACATAATGATCAAACAAAAAAGAAATTAATTCGACGAGTTTTTTTTTTGGAGTCATTAAACTCTGGTAGTGTAGTCACTAGAAATATTAGTTTTCTTTGTGTACAAAGTCAAAGTCAAAGTCAAACCATTTATTTCAAATAGGCACATAAGAGGCACTTTTGAACGTCAAAATTTACAAAAAAATAGAATTGATTCTAGTTGCCCCTTCCAAAAGGTAGTTTCGTATGGAGAAGAATGGGCAAGAAACTCCACCGGTACTCTTTTAAAAATGTTTTACAATATTTTGTTTGATTACATTAATTATATGATTATATGTGAAGACGATGCACCTAGAATAAAATTACTATACCATAATAGGTAAAACGAATTAAAAACTAAGCAATGAAAAATAACTTAATTATTAGATAGATACGTGGTGTTCACATATTTACAAACATCATACAAGTATGTTTTTCTAAAAAAATAAGTCAGTGTGTGAGTATAGGTTATCACAGAATGTAAAATGAATATCATAAAAATAACAGATTTTACCATAAAAATAGCAACCAGTTTGATTTTGTCTAGACTCTAGATTGTCCTATGGAGCTGGACCAGCATGTTTCCAAGCATTCCTGTCCTGGATATAATCCTCTAACTTGTAATATGCTTGTTTACAAAGTGTACTTTTAATATGTGTTTTAAATTTTCTCTCATTTAATTTCAATATATCACAAGGTATTTTGTTGTAACATTTAACACAGTACCCCATAAAAGATGTATGTACTTTAGATAATCTGAAAAATGGTTGATCTATTTTATCTTTATTTCTAGTATTAAAATTATGTCTATCGCTTATCTTGTTAAAAATATATAGATTTTTCCTTACATACATAATATTTTCATAAATGAATTGGCAAGGTACCGTCATAATATTAATCCTTTTAAATAGTTCCCTAAGAGATTCGCGGCGACGGAGATTATAAATTGCTCTGACAGCTCTCTTTTGCAAAATAAAGATGGACTCAATGTCAGCAGCCCGACCCCACAGTAAAATGCCATACGACATAATGCTGTGGAAGTAACTAAAATAAACCAAACGCGCGGTTTCTATATCTGTTAGCTGTCTTATCTTTCTAACAGCATAAGCGGCCGAGCTTAGCCGCCCCGCCAGAGAGGTTATATGTGGTCCCCATTGCAGTTTCTCGTCTATAGTGATTCCTAGGAAAACCGTTTGATTAATAAATTCCAGTTTTTCTCCGTTCAATATGATATCACATTCGCTACTTCTAACATTAGGTAATTTAAATCTAATACATTTGGTTTTTTTTACATTCATTCCTAGGAAAACCGTTTGATTAATAAATTCCAGTTTTTCTCCGTTCAATATGATATCACATTCGCTACTTCTAACATTAGGTAATTTAAATCTAATACATTTGGTTTTATTGTACATCACCAGAGGTCGTTAACCCCAATAAAATAATATTTTTTTTTAGGTATCGATACCCGGTATAAGCAACTCTTATGCAAAACTTCACGCTTCTAGAGCTAGCGGTTTAGGGTGCGTTGAATAAATTTGAATTTATGAGTAGTTATCTGTCCGTCTGCAGGGCCAGAGCCTTTTCTCTAACAGAGATAGAACTAGCTACTACGTATTTAAAACAAATACAGTCGAATGTTTGACTTTTGGAAATAACAAAGAAAATTAACTAATTTTCAATCGTTTATCTTTCACAGACGAAGCAGATGCTGAAATCAGGACATCAGGGCGGTCCATTGAAGAGATGCCGTCCAGGATAGGCCGGGAGATCACTGATTCGCTGGGCTCCTTGACTAACGTGCTGGAGCGAGGGATGGCCAGGTAAATATCAGCATTAGCTGTTTTCCTTCTGCTCTCGAGTCAGCACAACCTATACAAAAGTTCTTCGTACCCTGGACAGTCATATGGCATGATCTATTCTCATATACAGGGTCAAATAAAATAAGAAAAATTAATTAAATAAACTAGCGAAACTTGGGGGCATTGACATCTAAACATGATAAAATAGAAATAAATTATTTGATGTTTTTTTTGGGCCAACGAGCGCAGGCAGTTACTTGAAATAAGTTTTTTTTGTTTGATCATGATCAATCATCACGACAGTGAAGTTTACACAAAAACCAACTGTTTGGTATAACTGATGTTTCAAGTTTTACAAGCAGTAGATGACCCGAAAGACTTTTTTTTGTTTTTTAACTTGTCCTTAAATCAATACCCATCAAGTCTGTAGAGTTTCTATATTAACCCTGGATGACTGTCCCGGGTATGAAGAACTTGCGTATAAGTACCGACATGCTAAGGTGAATATCATCCATTTTATTTTACAACTAAGCTCGTTAGTACAGTGGACGCAAGAGCAACTTCTGAGCGTGAGGTCCTGATTTTCGACCCCCAGTTCCGATTATGCTAACTTTCATTTTGTCACAACATTGGCATCGTTGGAAGACGTACAAAGACAAATAGCATAAGGCCCGGCGCCCATTATCGGCATCGGCAAGGAAAAGGATCCTTCGGCATCCTACATGCAAGCGCACACTATCGGCAATAATGCTTTGGCATGCTGCAACGTTCTTAGGGATGACGAAGCGTCCTTAAGGATGACGCCCCGCAGGGCAAACTATCCCCCGAGTGTTGCCTCGGCGCCGGCGGCGTACCGAAGGTTGCCGAAGGATGCCGAAGCATCCCGAAGGATGCCGAAGCATCCCGAAGGATGCCGAAGCATCCCGAAGCATTCTCAAGGCTGCCGATACACCAGCCTCAAGCATACCGAAGCGGTATTTTTGTTATTACGACCACATATCACGGAAATTTCTACTTTATTGCCATTATGTTATAGTATATTGCTATTTGCCACCTAAAATCCTCAGTCGTACCGATGCCGATAATGGGCGCCGGGCCTAAATGTCCTTTGTGCGGGAACGGGGAATCAAACCCGCTTTAAGGGGGATGCGCTAAGGTAGCCCGCGAAATTCAAATTTTATTACGTTTTTTTGCAATTTGCAGGTCCGTAAGAGGTTGTATGTTGATGTAAATATGATTCGCGGCCATAACAAATATGGCTTTACAGAATTATAATCATTAGAATCGGCAATACAACTAACTCTCTTCGAAAAATCCTATTTAATGGCTATTTCTGAAATAATCATTCAGTAGGATTTTATGAACTTAGAGAGTTGTAATGTTGATTCTAATAAATAATAAATAAAAATTTATTTGACATAAAAGAACACTTATACAGGTTGGCACTTAATGTAAACATGGAAATAGCCTTGTACAAAATAAATGATCAAAGCATGCTAGGAAAAACCTTACAGGGGTCATCCATCCGTCCATTATGGATCTATAAGTTACTTAAAAATAGCAATGTGCACTTTAAAAAAAAAAAAAAACTAACTAATGATTATAATTCTGTAAAGCCATATTTGTTATGGCCGCGAATCATATTTACATCAACATACAACCTCTTACTGACCTGCAAATTGCAAAAAACGTAATAAAATTTGAATTTCACGGGCTCCCTTAGCCCTTAGCATCCCCCTTAAGTAGGAAATAGATTTATGATGATACAACTTTTCTGGATGAGCTATTTCGCAAGGAGACTACAGACTAACCCGGCGCTCTAACCAAAAGCGATCGTCGTTCGAGCACACGGTCGATGCGTTCTAACCAAAAGCGATCGTCGTTCGAGCACACGGTCGTGTCACATCTACCAACACGCACTGGGCCCGCGTGGTGAATCGGCCCACTCCCTCTCCTCTCACAGAGAGGAGGCCTGTGTCCTAGCAGTAGGAACGTTATACGCTGATTATGCTGAGGTAATATACAGGGTGGAATTTTGTAACTCTTAATACTGCAGATAGAAAGTTTTACTCAAAGGAAACATTCCTTTATTTTTGAATAGAACGCAAACTGCATTCAAAGATTTTCGAAAATTCTCTTCTCCCACACCCGGGAATCGAGCCGGCTAAAATCTGAAAAAATTATACCCTGTACTTTTATTGCATCGATCGTTAGGGTCAATTATAAGGATGAAATCTCTCTAACAAACATGATAAATTAAATGAAAGGAAAACCAGGAAATATTAAATTAATTTAATTATTTACAAAAAATGGTAAACTAACTAATTAGTTGCTCGAAATGGGCTCCATTCTCTTGGATACACAAATTTATTCTTTTAACGAATTCATTTCTAGTAACCTTTAATAAAGTGTTGTGGTGAATATTATAAATCGTATTGTGAACTTCAACTCTCAACTCGTTGTCATTCGCATAAGATTTCATGTAAATTTGATTTTTTACATATCCCCACAAAAAAAAATCTAATGGGGTGAGATCTGGCGATCTCGCAGGCCATCTGATTGTGCCGTTTGTACCAATCCAGGTATTAAAATGGTTATTAATGTAGGCAGTAGTGATTCTGCTGTTATGTGCTGGAGCACCATCTTGCTGTAGAATTATTTGGTTTCGCTCTTCCTCGGGGAAACCATTTAACTCGTTTCTTAAGAGATCCAGTATTTCAATATACTTGACAGTGTTTAAATGACCTTCGTACACGTGGACTAACACTACATTATTTCTCATAATTCCGCACCAAACGTTGAAAGAAAATCTTACTTGATTGTTAGTTTTATGAACACGAACAGGATTCACTCGAGACCAAAAATGGTTATTGCGGCGATTGTACATGCCATTATTGCTGAAGTTGGTTTCGTCAGACCATACAATGTTACACAAAAAATTAGGGTTTCGGTCAATTTCTCCAAGCATGTTTTCACAAAATTGTAATCGTCTGTCACGATCCCCAATATGCAATTTTTGCACCAACCGACCTTCACGGTAGCATTTATACTTATACTTTTTCAGCACTTTAAGTACGCGAGTGTGGGTTGTTCCTATAGTATGTTAAAACATCTAGTTCAAAATCGAAAAAGTTTTGCTGAATAATTGCCGTCTCTTCTTGAAACCACACGTATTCTTTAAATTTTCTACCATTCTTTTCAATACGAACCGCGTTGGTCCTGTCGGTCTTGATATCTCTCTCCATACCACCGCAGAGCTAGATTCACGTTTTTGTTATTTAAAAAATAAGCTTCCATTAAATCAAACTGTTCTTGATAAGCCATTTTCACCGTGAGACAAAATGTGAAATGAGTTGTAAAAACAATCAAATGTGAATAACAACTATGACAATCTAATTTTCAAATTTTAATCTAACATTCCATATTTAAATTACCTCATACACGCAGCTACGAGTATGTCGCAAAGGAGTCTGCATTACAAAAGATGGATGTTAGTTAAAGAGCTTTAACTTGACTCATTGAATTTGTAACTTCAGATTTCCTGGTTTTCCTTTCATTTAATTTATCATGTTTGTTAGAGAGATTTCATCCTTATAATTGACCCTAACGATCGATGCAATAAAAGTACAGGGTATAATTTTTTCAGATTTTAGCCGGTTCGATTCCCGGGTGTGGGAAAAGAGAATTTTCGAAAATCTTTGAATGCAGTTTGCTTTCTATTCAAAAATAAAGGAATGTTTCCTTTGAGTAAAATTTTCTATCTGCAGTATTAAGAGTACTTTCCCTCCAGGTGGCATTACAAAATTCCACCCTGTATATTATTATTCGTACAGTCGGTGATTGCCTGACCCTTCTTACAAAGAAGAATAATGGAAGAGCGGTCAGGTAATGCTGGTCTCCGACTGTACAAACATTTACTACAATACAATACACAAACACAACACACAATAGAATACAATGTTCTATTATAATTTCATAATCTTTAATTTCTCTTTTATTAAATCTGAGTCATAAATAACTTTCGTAATTTAATGTGATTCAATAAAACATAACAATGTAATAGCCATCAAGAAATTAACTGTAGTTTTTCATAGTTGTTAGAGAAATTACTGTGTGGTTACAATTAAATTATATGACTGACAATCTCTGAACTCTCTAATATCTCCAACTAAATACCCGATATGAAAATAATCCACATCAATCTGTCTGTCTTTCCCAACTATGTTGGGGTCAGCTTCCAGTCTAACCGGATGCAGCTGAATACCAGTATTTTACATGGAGCGACTGCCTATCTGACCTCCACAACCCAGTAACTTGGTAACACGATACCCCTTGGTAAGACTGGTTGTCAGACTTTTGGGCTTCTGACTACCCGTAACGACTGTCAAAGATCTACGAATAACAGCCGGACCAACGGCTTAACGTGCTTTCCGTGGCACGGAGGGGTATCGATATGTAATTGATGATCACCCATCCACGAACCGACCCCGACAAGCATAGCTTAAAATGCGACACATCTTATGGGATGAGACCGGATGGCAAGAGTATAATAATTATAATCATTAAAATAATACTGGTAATCAGCTGCATCCGGTTAGACCCGAGGCTGACCCCATCATAGTTGGAAAAAGGCAGCCAGATGATAATGCGGTGCACGCATCCAGCACAATAAAAAATAACCTCCTTACCGATACCATAGATTTCGAATGATAGAAAATTATGTTTTTTACATACTCGTAGCAACAAATCCGTCATAATTAAACGCTCAAATCAAGAAAAGAAACTGTTATTTTTTATGCACATCTGTCTGGAGATGATCAAAAAAGTTAACTAGGTTAAGCAAAGACCGCTCATTACATCTAGTTTTTGCGTTACCAAAGCAAAACGACATGACATCTTTAGTTACTGTTTAGTTTTTGTGATTACAGGTCAAATAAACAAAAACTTCACAATATTACAATTCTAGCTGCACCCCGCGGTTTCACCCGCATAAGTCTTGGTCCCATGAAAATATCGAGATAAAAATATCGTATGTCCTAACCCAGGTTATGGTCTACCTAAGTGCCAAATTTCATCCAAATCCGTTCAGCCGTTTTAGCGTGGAAGTGTTACAAACAAACAAACTCACTCTCTCACTTACAATATTAGTTAGGATGCTGATGCATCTGTACAGTAATATAAATACTATTTCCTAATTATCAAAACAAGTCGCTGCGTTTAAGGTGCCATGTCAACATACATACATCGTTAAACACGTTACTTTCCTTTTAACCTCGTCAAAGTCGGTAAACAAACTAGTTCACGTTATTATGTAGATGGCAGATCTTGGAACCATAGTAGGTACGTACATTGTTTTAAGCAAAGTGTATCATTGATGTAGGTGAGAGAAAGTGACCAAGTTCGATGTCCGGTCGTACACATGTGTGGGTTCAATGATTTCACCTTTAAATTAATTGATTTTTGAAGCATGCGTGTTGGTGCAAAACCCCATCACCAACACGCATGCTTAATTTGGGATTAGCAGAGCATCTTGAATTCTTGAATTATTCTCCATAAGTACATGTTTCTCCATACGAAACTACATCTTGGAAGGGGCACCTAGATCAATTCTATTTTCGTGTTAATTTTTGACGTTCAAAAGTGCCTTAATGGGTAGACCATTGACATGAAATAAATTATTTGTTTTATTAATTTTTTAATGAATTAAACAATTAATAAATAGCACGAAGTCTTTTGAAAACAGACTCTAAGTAGGTCAAGTAGAAAATATAATTCAAGTAAGTAGTAATGTTTTGTATGAGGTCCTGGGTTCGCTCCCCATGTCGGGCATAAGTAGTGAGTACTGGGTCTTTCCACATAGCAGCAGCCCGAGTTTCTATTTAACCAAACTGGCGGAAAAAACTGGTCATGTCACCTACTGCCTACCCTTACGGGAAATAGAGGCGTAATGTAATGGATGTATTTATAGAAGGCACAAAGTGCAGATAGTGCTCATCAAAAAAGGAAATTAATGCTTTTCTTTCTGTCGGGAAAACCAACAATTTCTCGCCATGATCTCACATAGTTTTCTCTTGACAAATATTAGCACACATTTCACAGTATGGCCACAAGTTATCTACTAACTGACCGTTAAGATAGCTTATATAAACATGTATATAGTGTAATAGTTTCTATATACACCATTGGACCTACAGTAATAATATTGTTTGTTTAGTTTCTGGCTCCTGCTAAAACGACCGTCATATCTATTATTTGATTCTGAGATGCTGCTGCAGCTGCTATTATGAAATGAAATGATGTTTATTTACATAATATAGGTAGATCTTCTAAGACACTTTTACCCGTCAATTTTTTGGTCAATATTTTAAAACTAGATATCGCCAGCCTTGCCTAGCTGACTGATCCCTGAGAAGAAATGCCGAAAGAAACTCAGAGGTCATGGTCTCTTCTAATTTTATGATGTTTATAATGAAATGGTCAAAGTTTAGTAAGCGTTCAGTAATCGCAACAGATTGTTGCTGTTGTTAGCAGGGAGTTTCATCGCATTTGATATACGGATTAAGGTTCTTACAGACTCACGCGATATCGCGGGCGCGACAAGCACCGACATAGTAATTGTGCTACTAGTGTCGCGTCGCGCCCGCGGTATCGCACTAGTCATTTAGTGGCAACAGCTATCACACTGCTGATTTTTTTCATATAAGATCATACTTTTGATTTTCTTGATAATCATTTAATCTACTTACAACAACTACTTTTGTAAAACAAACAGCCTACATTGCAAATAAAAAACCCATTTAATTCAATACTACGTCAAGAAGCAGTATAAAATCCTAATCCTAACTTCCTAACTACATATAATTATATTGTATTATAAACATTTATATTATAAATGCGGAAGTGAGTTTGTTTGATTGTTAGTTACGCTTTCACGCTAAAACGGCTGAATGGATTGGGATGAAATTTAGCACACGGGTAGACTATGACCTGGAGAAGGACTGGGCTATTTCTCATCCTGAATCGCAATTGAAGTCGCTGGCAACAGTTAGTGAAGTTATAAAAATGTGAGGCAAAGGCAAATCTAATAAAGCCCACCCATCATTTTGTATGTCACTCTTACTCACTTACGTTTTCCTCCCTCAGAGCCCTCGGCAAGAAGCACGACAGCGGCGGCGGAATCGACAGCATAACCATCAGCGCAGGAGGAGATAAAAAGAAGATGAAGAAAAAGAAGACCAAGCCCCCCAAGATCCACCTCATCCATCCAGTCATGATGCCCTTAAGAAAAGCCCCCAAAGAAGAAAAAGGTCGAGCCTTTGGCAATGGAGTACAGTCCTGGGTCATAGGAGAAAGGGCTCTGCCTGTCCCTGAGAATGCGACTGAGGTTTCAAGAGGCATGGTGTCGAACTTATGGGCTATGGGGCAAGATGCCCTGGATAAGTTGTCTGAGCATGTCGTGGACAATGAGGATTTGCAGAATGGGGTTAAAGATCGGAGTTCTCTTGAAGGTTGGTGGTGGGGAGTAGTTCGTTGCTTAGTGTCAAGTATTGGTACAGTTTGTGAAGGAGCTCGTCCAGAGAATTACTGAATGTCCGATATTAGTGAATGTTAAAACCGGTGTATGTTGACAATCACCATTTTCACAGACAATTTTATAAATGAATCATTTAAATACATTATTTCACTTCGCTCAGAAAAATATATTATAATAAAGATTAACCAAGTCGTCGTGTTGTATGATAACATTCACTGGTAAATGACCGCAATCGTAATGAAAATAATAAATTACAGTCATTTACGAGCGCGTGATGGTTGTTACAGTGTCTGATGGATGATACACCTAAAGTACGCGCAAAACTTTATGAGCTCTCTGAAGTTGCACGCAAGCGGCCTAAAAGTATAAAATAACATAACATTAACTAACATTTTTTTTATATTACATAATTATACAACATGTCCCTTAATTAACACACAACCTCTTAAGGGGTCATTGTACTCATCATTATGAACAACTTTTACTATGGGACCAAAACCAAAATCGCGAAAAATAAACAGCTGTTCCCTACATTTTGACGAGTTATTCGAACATAAATTAGGGAACAGTTGATTTTTTTTTCGCGGTTTCAGTTTTGGTCCCATAGTAAAAGTTGTTTCTAATGATGAGTACAATGACCCCTTAAGTGGGTGTGCGTTAATTCCGGGACATGTTGTATAAGCCGCACCTAGAACATTGATATGTTTCTCACAAAAATAATTAGCAATTAATATACTTCTAGGAGAGAGGAGGCCTGTGTCCCAGCAGTGGGAACATTATAGGCTGATTATGATGATGATACTTCTAGGCCACTCGCGTGCAACTTCAGAGAGCTCATAAAGTTTTGCGCGTTTTGTAACTTCAGACGACAAAGACTTTAGACACCACAGCTACACTAACTGCCGCCAGCACGTTAAGTGTATTCTAGTTTACAGAGACATGAGACTGTCGACCATCATCAGGAATTTCTTGCACGTGTCCGTAAACAGTAAACTAAACGCATACATAGTAAAATGACACGCAAAACAGTTGCATGCATTACCTCTTTTAAAACTGACCGTTTATCAGTGGCATAAATCTGTTGAGATAGTCACCATTTCTCGACAGATACCGACATGGGTAATGGGTCTTAGAGCATTTAAAGCCTACTAGAAACCCTACTAGAAAACCTACTAGAGATGACTTTTAGTTTCATATTTATAAATGCATAGTAGACGTTACGTTACAATTTCATATCAATTTAATATCAGACCTCCGAATTTACAAAACGACATTTTTTTACGAAACAGACGTTAAAAAAAGTCTGGCTACTGACAATTTTTTTGTTTTTTATAATGCGGCTGTGAATCACATTAAAAGAATCCCACTGACCCCTATGGAGGTCAGTGAACCTAATGATGATTACAATAAATTCAAAATATTTTATTTCACATAAACCTACATGGGCACTTAGGAAACGTCAGAAGTTAGGTGCACGGGTTCAATAAATTGGTCGCTCGTTTCATACGGAGAAGAGCCGGCAAGAAACTCCACGGTTACTCTTTTACAATACCTTCCTTTGCGTCGCGCAGTCTGGTAAAAATAATTGGCTTTTACAATGTTTTCACATTACAGTGTTTATAGGTATGAGAGGACAGTCTAAGCTGTCGACAAGTACCAGATAAACACTTAATAAAATAGAAAAGGGTGAACAAATCGAAGCATCAATGAGTTTACTGGCCTTTATCGTTCTCACATAAAACTAGAACAGAATCTATATAAAACAAAATAAAATAAAATAACTTACACAAAAGTCTGTACAAGATATTGATTATTCACTCATTTAATTAATCATTCGTCTAATCATAATTATTATCTCCATAATTTCTATGTGAATCGCACATTTCATGGTGAGTTTCAAATCCCCCAACATTTTCGATTCGTCACGATACTGTCCATGTTAGGAATACTGGTTTTCGCGAATGACCGTAACTTGATGTTGATAAACTTTCTCGATGTACTTTCTCCGGTATTCTGGTTCCTTTATTGTTGATGACCGTGTTCAAAGGACAAATGATGCGTCAACCAGAAGCTGCTACAGATTAACGATTAAGAGAAATACGTTTTTTAGGGACATAGGTACCTACAATGTGTTGTAGTAGGTGTCACACGTGTGACATCCACCAACCCGCATGGGGCCCGCGTGGTGGATTACAGCCCACCCCCACTCACAGAGAGGCGGCCGGTGCCCCAGCAGCGGTGTCTCATGCTGTAATACAACAGTGACAATACTTTGGCCAACAATATTGACATGGGAAATGTTTCCAGCCGCCTATGAGACTTACAACACCCAGGAGATGTGCTTGTATTTTTTTCAACGTAGGTATCCTTAAGAAGGAATAGAGCAATACTGCTGCTGAAATAGGTATTGTGGTCATTCTTACCCGAATAACCTATTTCACAAGGACATTGAATTTGATTGTGTTATAATAACACTAGTAAAGATCATAACTAAGGTAGCAGAAAAAAACTTCCTGAATGCTCACAACTTATTTACTTTTTTAATTTTACAGGATATCATTTAGTGTCAGCATCTTGGTAAAACTGTCTTGAAATGATATTAAGCATTTTGAATGCATGGAATGTCTCGATTTACTGTTAATTAGTTTTACTTGATTTTGTGATGAGCATGCAAGCATTTAAGCATGAGCATAGAACGTAATTTATTTATTTTCCTTAAATTAGAATGTAACATGAGTTTGCAGAATTTAAGAATGAGCACGATAAGCTTATCTAGCGGATTACAAAGAGCATGTCTTCCATATTAGATGTAACTTCAGCTTTTTCAACATATTTCTATCAATTTCTAGAACAAAGAGGTAAAAAGAAGAAGAAAAAGAAGGCCATCCTCAAACTCTTGATCCTGGGAGCTGTCATCAAGGCCAAGATTGGAACTCTGCTGCAGATCCTAACTTATAAACTACAGGTAAGATAGTTCGCTTTTATTTTGCCTTTGCACACAAAATTTGTTTCAGCAAAGAATCTAGAGTCGGAGAGTCCTGGAGTGACAACCACGTACGAACTGAAAAAAATTGCGTGGCTACATATGGTCGAGGTCAACTGGATGCAGGAAGCAAATGGGTCCTTGTGGCGTACCTTGGAGGCCTACGTCCAGCAGTGATTGTCTTTCGTCTCGGATGATGAGAATAAAGTATACTTTCTTTCTTGGTGTACCTATTTTAAATAAATTAATAAATCTAGAAGCCAAGTTTTAAAAAATATGGAGGTGTTTGTCGTCTCTAATTTATGATCTTTCACATTTCAGGTCAAATTCTTCATCGTGGCTGTTATTGGTTTGGCGATCAACCTGGCAAGACTCTGGATAGACTTGAAGAATAAGCACAGCCAGCAGCCGCAGAAGGTAAGCATAACTTTACCATCTAAACTAATATCATAAAAGGTAAAATTGTTTGTTTGTTTGTTTGTAGAAGGATATCTCTGCAAGTACTGATCCGATTACAAAAATTATTTCACTGATAGAAAACTATACTATTCAAATGTAGTAGGGCAGGTGACTACCACGCGAGTGAAGTCGCGGCCAGCAGCTAGTAATTGATGTAACTAGAGACAGATGTGGATAAAATAAAACAAAAACTTTTTACAAAAAAAAAGAACCGACTACCAAAAATAACACTACAAAGTGAAAAATAACTTTAATTTCGGAAGTCGGTGTCTTTGGATCTGTATTTGAGTTTTTTGCCACCGACTTCCGAAATTAAAGTTATTTTTACCCGACTGCCTCAGACGGAGGGTTATGTTTTTCGAGTGTATGTATGTATGTATGTCTATTTCTTTGGCACGCTCTGTAGCCTAAACGGCTTGATGGATTTTAACATATGAGGTATCGTTAGATTCGTTTTAATTGCAGAAGTGTCATAGGGTATAAAATTTTTACATGGCATCTGCGAATGAAAAAAGACAGAAGGAATTTAAAAAAATATTTTGTGATTTTAATAATATGGGTATCAAATAAAAGCTAGTAAAAAGCCAATTCCAAATATATTATAACACTTTTTAGCTACTATTTTGACTCAAACTACAAAAAAGTACATTTTCTATACAATAAAAAAATGGTAGCGAAATCAAAATTATACATTGAATATTTTTGAAAAAAGCAATTGCTATGAGGTTTGGAATCGATTTTAATGCCGAAAATATAGTTTTTATATTTTTTTTTCTGTTTGTCTGAATGTATGTTCCAGCATCACGAAAATTTTAATGGATAGATTCTGTTCAAATTTTGCATAATATTACCTATAAGTGTGGTCACCCGGTAGGCTATATTTACTTTATCACCCTATTTATTATGGGGGATAAGCAATATTGTATTATGTTCGTATTCCTCTATGGTTTACAGTAAATTGTAAAAAGAGCCAAACGGTTAGAACATTGCAGATAGGTACAGATTTAATCTTTTAAATGATTATCATTACGCTATATCTTTATGGGACTAAGCAGTCAATCATCATGGCATATACACGGTGGATTTTTAAGATGGAGAAGTAAATCTTAACTGTAGCTACATAGTAACGCGAAATCGGTCTTAGGAGACCGTCCTTAAAATTTTGAGATATTTTATTTAATCTGCATAATGAGATATTTTCACAAAAAAAAAATCCAATAGATCCTGATTCTTATGAGAGAGTTAGACCAACTCTGGTTGAATACATCGGATCTAGTACACTTGCGTGAATGACATTTCCACTAAAGACACTTGCGCGAACTTACTTGCACAAAAAGATGGTTGTCGTGATTTTGTGATGATTTTTGTGTGGTTTTCATGTTTTCGAGGTCTCTGATAACAATACTGGGGTCAAAATCAAAATTCAAGATGGCACCAACGAAAATTTGCAAATTTTGCTGACGACGATAATGGGTGTCAAAATCCAAACGCAAGATGGCGCCAACGAAAAGAAAACCGAAACCCTCATAGGATCACTTCGTTGTCTGTCCGTCCGTCCGTCTGTCTGTCTGTCTGTCAATACCATTTTTCTCAGGAACGCGGGGAGGTATCAAGTTGAAATCAATATCAAATATGAAGGTCTACGGTCCCTAAAAGCTCAAAAAAATCATCCTTCAAGTCAACGCAATAAAAAAATACGTCCATTCATGCGACATATTTTGATGGGATAAATTCATCCAACCTACGGTCATTGTGCGTGGTCCAACACGCACTTGGCCGGTTTTTTATAATGAATAGACTGGCCGCTACAAAACTCAGAAATAGCAAAAAGCGTTTCCCATCAAAATCGTTTATTTGCATAAATGGGTACAAAAGGTGTATAAAATTCAGTGCAAAGTCTTATTCCACCGTATACTAATGTCATGCAAATATTTAATGGACGTTAGTCAGCTAAAGGCTCTTCCAGACTCACTCGATATTGCGGGCGTGACAGGCTCCGACAAAGAAATTGTGCTACTAGTGTCGCGTATATATTTTGGCTGTTGAGATCAAAACTACAAACGTAGCATACAGGGAATTCTTATAAAAATAACATTTTGCTTATATGAATAGGGGGCGAGCCTATTGCCACTAACCGGGCACCAACCCAGACTTCGGACTGTTACTGGGAAATTTCAGATGGAAAACCCAATAACACTGCCTGACCGACCTCTGACCGGAATCGAACCTAGGACCTCATACTCAACAGTAGCACTTCCGACCACTAGACCAACAAGGCTGTATTCTATAAAACTGTGGCTGCTATTTTATTTTAGTATATCTTACGACTTCCACGCGTATGAAGTCGCGGGCAGAAGCTAGTCTTTTCTAAAACCTATCCTATCCTATCTTGCTATAAGCTAAAAACGACGAACTATAAAAAAAACGAACAATACTTAACTGAACAATTTGTTCAATAATAACACTAAAAAGTTTCAAATAAAACAAATTATAAAAAAAAAACAAAAAACCCGACTGCAAAACATGAACTGAAAGGATGGAAACAAGATGAAAGGATACTAGTTTATAGTATCCTTTAAGTACCAAAAATAAATAAATGCAGTCGGAGGCAACTAGGATGTTACGAACGCCTTAAAATTTGCCTCCGACTGCATTTATTTATTTTAGGTACTTAAAGGATACTGGTTTACTGTTCATCTTGTGTCCATCCTTTCAGTTCATGTTTTACAGTCGGGTTTTTTGTTTTTTTAAATAATTTGTTTTATTCACTTTGTAGTGTTATTTTTGGTAGTCAGTTCTTTTTTTTGTAAAAAGTTTCTTATTTTTCACTTTTTAGTGGGTCAGTTTTGAATTTACAATAGCCTAATGTTAACTGCTCATCACCTTTTACAAAATATTGCTTTTCCCGATGCTGGAACGTTGATTAATGAGGAGTTCTCCTGGTTCTTACCAGGAGAACTGCCACTCCCATATGCATAGTGACGAGCATAAATTGCTTAATCGCAACCCGTTAAATAGGGGTACTCATTATTATATTGTTCCGGAGGCCATATGTGGTCTCCAACATCAGTTCCACTTCACCAAATGGTGCTCTCCGAGAGCAAATGCACGAGTTACTATAAAAAATACCAAAATCGCTATAGGTTTGCCTATAAAATTTGAGGGTTTCCCTAGATTTCCATGGGATCCACTCATCTGATTCTGATTTGGTGGCAATGGGACCACCTCGGGAGTATATTTCAAACAAAAAAGGAATTTCAAAATCGGTCCATAATTAACGGAGTAATCGCGCAACAAACATACAAAAAAAAAAAAAACATACCGCCGAATTGAGAACCTCCTCCTTTTTGGAAGTCGGTTAAAGATACATTTATCCTGGTAAAAAATGGATTGGCGGGCAAGGGACTTGCGCTCAGTCCTCAATTGCTGCACTATAGATAGTCACTCAAGCATAATAAGGAGGACTGCAGAAAAAAATCGATACAAAGCCATATTATGTCTTATTAGTGGTGTTTGTACTTACATATTCCGAAGTAGATTTACCAGAAAGCTACAATATGAAGGCTACAATAAAACCAGGTACCTGGTTATACAGGAGAATAATAATAAGGAAATACAGATTTCCCAGAGATAAAGTGCGCTTTGGTTATCATCGTCTATCGCGAACGCGTGATGATAGGTGCACTACTGCAGAGCGAGTTGGTACAGAACTTAGAAGCTTTGCCTCTGTTGCGTGTCATTCTGTGGCGCGACTTTTGTACTAATTCATGAACACGAAGCTTTAAGCATTATGCATTCAGTTAAACCAGAAAAGGTATGCACCTTTTCTGGTTTAACTGAACTATTGTAATTGTGAATGTGATCCCATGTTTATCGCTGCCGCATAGCACATAATAGTCTATATCTATCTTAATAAATAACTACCATGCTCATAAAACAAGTGATTCACTGCCGATCTCATTAATTCAGCGATGCATGATAATAAACTCACTCATAAGGATCACACTGTATGAACAGTGAACACTTTCACTATATATTAACTAAAGTATTACATACATGCATACACTCACGCCTTTCCCCATGGGGTTAAGTAGAATCTACGAAACACGATATGCTTTAAATGTAATAAGTACAATCAGCAACATATAAGTCGATGTTGATTTCGGAGTTGTTATCCTCCTAATCCTAACTAATACAATATTATAAATGCGAAAGTGAGTTTGTTTGCTTGTTACGCTTTCACGATAAAACGTCTGAACAGATTTGGAAGAAATTTGACTTACGCGGGTGAAACCGCGGGGTGCAGCTAGTTATTGAATATAGTAGAACCTAATTAGTGAGAAAGGTTTTGGGTATGCAGTCTACTCTTATAGCCAACCACATCTATAAATGTGGATGGCTAAAAGATTAGAGAACCAAATAAAAGATGGATGGACTGGTAGAAAGGACTTCAGAGATGACGACTAATAGAGAAGTATGGAAGAAAGATAAATGCTGCTCCGAGCGATAAATTGGGGTAAGGGCAGGAGGGGGATGATTGTAGAATCTACTTAAATGTTAGGTTCAATATGTACATATGATATCCTAATGCTAGTCTTTGAAATATATATTCGCTACTCGTCAATCTATTGTTGTACCTAAACACGTAATAATTTGCAAGTTTTCTTCTAAGTCAACGCAATAAAAAAATACAGCTATGTATGCGATATATTTGATACTCGCAAATAAATCAAAACCTATAGGGTACTTCCCGTTGACCTAGTATCATGAAATTTGGCAAGAAGCAAGGTCTTACAGCACAAGTAAAGGAAAAAGTCTGAAAATTGTTAATTTGTAGTTTAATCACATAAAGAAAATGTTTTTTTTGCGATTACAACTTACATTTTCAGTAGGAAATTGACCGTGGCTTATATCGATATATGAGAGAACATGTTTTTCAACTACAATTTGAAGTTTGTTTTTGGGACGAATTCATCCCAACTACGGAACCCTTCATTGTGCGTGGTCCAACACTCACTTGGCCGGTTTTTAATTAATTACTACTCATTATCTAAGAGATCAAAGTCAAGCATTCCCTAATCCTATTCATTCATTCTTATGAATATGTTCATTCAGCGAATGAAAGTGAAGCTATTTGTACTTTCATTTATACCAATGAGTGGAGTTTAGTAAATCTTTGGAGTTCGTGTTTAACATTTAATTAAGCTCCATATCATAATCTTCAACAACGTCATTAGAAGTAACTTAGATAAATGGCCATAACATAATCTTAAAGCTACATATAATATAACAATGCGTAGTAACTGGGTTGTGGAGGTCAGATAGGCAGTCGCTCTATGTAAGATACTGGTATTCAGCTGCATGCGGTTAGACTGGAAGCCGACCTCAACATAGTTGGGAAAAGGCTAGACAGATGATGATGATCTGACACAGGTACTTACACCCACATTTTGCCAGTTTTATTTAAGTCCCATGTAACGGAATAGGGGGCGAGCCTATTGCCGTTCACCGGGATCAAATCCGCTGCTACTTAGAAATTCATGATGAAAAACACTTTGGCTGACGTAAGACCTACGACCATTAGACCGACGAGGTAGCTAACTTCTTGGTGTTACAGATGTCTACAATGGGCTATTTAAATAAATGAAAACCTCTTTTAAAAAGTAATTGTACGAGTACTCATCATGAATCATATGAACAACTTATAGTGTTGAAAAAAACTGCTACTGCATACATTTATATTCGTATAACTCAACAACTAGGTTCATTTTTCTGACTGACCGCATAAGTATAATGTTCCTACTGCTCTGCAGGACACAGGCCTCGTCTCTTCGAGAGGGAGTATCCACCAAGCGGGCCCAGTGCGGGTTGGTAGATGTCACATGTCTTCGAATTTTTGGGTCTAGGATATGCCGGTTTCCTCACGATGCTTTTTCCTTCGTCGTTTTGAGAGCAGTGGTGATGTTATTATTAACACAAAGTAAAGCGCCTATCTGGGTTCGAACCCATGACCTACAACTCGTAAGTTAGCACTGGGCCACCACTGCCCTGCACTGAATGACCGATTTCTTGACAATTCAAAAAAACCCGTAAATTGTTAATTTGAAATAAATGTTCCCAGAGAATCATTTTCCTTATAACAATTTCCATATCAGTAAACACATGATTATCCACTTTTTGAATGTCTTCGAAAGCGCAAACCAGTTCTTTTAGCTGAGTTCTTAAGTGTGTAGTGTGTGATTTCACATTTACGAGAAAACGGCGAAAAGTTACGAGTGTTTTTATCATAATGATTAACAAAAACTGAGATACTTTCATACGAGTATATTATTTAGATTCATATAACATAGCATCATGCTTGTGCCCCGAAGGAGTTGACAGATGTATAAGTGCACTCACATTTTGCCAGGTTTTAGTCCCATGTAGCTAAACTTAACTGTCCAGTTGGTCACGTGGTCGCAATTGCGACGGCTGAGCGTCTCCTGGGCCCAGGATTCGATTCCTAGGTCGGGCGGAGCATTATTTGGTATTTATTTCAGGAATTTCTTAATAACAGCCTACAGTTAAGAAGTTGGTGGTGACTGGTGTGACACTCCCGTATCTCGGAAGACATGTGAGATGGGCTGCCGTGACAGAAATTTGGTTGGGAGGATATTATTAGCAGGGGCGAGTCTTTGCCATCAACCGGGCACAACTCCATGCAGTCTCCGAGCTGCTACTCAGAAACTAACAGTATAATCGCAAAAATTCTCCATTTCTTTTCCATTACCGTGAAAGATTGATCGCTAATCAATTAAAGTGCTGGTCTCATTAATATTTGATACATACCTCAGTACAGACGACATAGCCACACGAACGCACTGGATACCTCAATGCATTTGATTGAATTGGAAACTGAACGTATCGAATACATTGTGGCATCACCAAGATGAGTTAAGAAGATCAACTATACCAACCTGTAATATACAGCGTGTATCAGATAGGTGTGGTCATGTTTCACTTTTCTTCTCACTGGAACATAACCTTATCTTTGACAATTCTCTAATTCTAAATTCACTGTCTCCCAAGATACAGGATTTCCCTAGTTTGGCGGGTATCTATTCTTAATGGACTTTCGACCACACTATACTTACGTTTTGTACCTTATCTTTGGTATAATGCTACTTTTGTATCCTATCTTTGGTATAATGCTACTTTTGTATCCTATCTTTGGTATAATGCTACTTAAGTTTTTACCGGTTTGTATACTATTGACAAAGTTTATGTTTTTGTGAATATAAAGATTTATTATTAAGGGGTACAGATGATCAAATTGAACACCTTGCTCCATGGGACCAATATCGTAATCGAATAAATATTCAGCGGTCCCATACGTTTAGGTCGACTGGTTCAGTACCCACTCTACCTGGTCAGTTTGGTACATTTCTAATATACACGCTTTATACATAACATATTCAGCTTATAATGTTCCCACTGCTGGGACACAGGCCTCCTCTCTTCGAGAGGGAGTAGGCTGTAAATCTACCACGCGGGCCCAGTTCGTGTTGGTAGATGTCACATGTCTTTGAATTTTTGGTTCTAGGACATGCCGTTTTCCTTCACCGTTTTGAGAGCACAGGTGATGTAATTATTTACACAAAGTAAATCGCCTGCCTGGGTTCGAACCCACGAGCTACAACTCGTAAGTCGGGGACGTTACCACTGGGCCACCACTGCTCTCCACGCTTTATAGCCATAAAATATTTAAAACTGATGCTTCTTTAATAATGCTTTAAAAGCATGCGTACCACGAGTCCATGACGCATACCTCTAAGCATGCATCGTGGACTCGCATTGGCAACAACGCATGCGTCAAAGGGTGCACGTTTGAACTATCTATCTCTGTCTATTTGATCACATCCGATCAAATCTGTATTAAAACCTTGAAGCATGATTGATGATGAAAGCTGTCAGATGTGCTACTGGCGTGAACATATGCATATGTTCACGCCAGTAGCACATCTCCGCCACGAAACCATCACAGCGAAACCGCAGTAGTTCAATTCAACTGGCTCGCGTCATGTTTTGCTACACGAATCGGATGCGACTAGAGGAACGTGACGCGAACCAGATGAATTGAACTACCGCGGTTTCGCTGCTATGGTTTCGCGGCGGAGATGACGTGCTACCGGCGTCAAAGTATGCGTTACCGCTTAACGCATCCGTAAACCGTGGCTGGCAGTGTGTTTGAGCATAATGTTTCAAAGGCAAATTCAGCGCTATGCGCTAAACTTGCCTTTATGGTAAAAATGATAAGATTTGTATTCATTGATCTATAGCACGGTCTGCCAAACTGAAAAGTCTGAATATATTTATTTCTTGAAAGTTTGTCACCGTGGACTTGAACAAATGACACAGATTTTTATGTGAATGCAAGTGTGAATGACAACCGTATTGCGTTTGATTCTCTTAACATCGTTACAAATATTTGTTTTCATAGTACAATTGTATTTGTTTTCATAGTTTGTATTCAATCAAAGGAATAGAACTGAAAATACCACCTATGCATCCGTCCGCCACTTGAGATCGCAAGTATTATCTCAAATAAAAGTCGTATTTGATATTACACCTCTTAGTGGGTACTTATGTAACTTACGCTTGTTAAAGCACCGCATTGTGGGCACATAAATAAGGTCTTTAAAAACTTCTCTCCATCATTGAATATGTAAAACGCCTGCTAACTATGACCTAGGATCTAAGCACTTTTGACCCAGTCTATGGTAGACCATATCTTGGCAATTTCCGCACGATTGCTAATTTTATTTGAATAAAAGAAAAGGCGACGCAACCTTAACTCCGCAAAACCTTGATTATTTTTTTGATATTTTATTAAAATATGTATTAGTATAACATTATACTTAACCATTATTTAAATTAGCACTTAATAATTCAACTATTGTGTAACGTATAAATAAATATCAAACAAAAAATATATTATGCAAGAAGCTGTGGGCTGCGCCGCCGAGCGCCGCGCCAGGTCGAAAGGGCGCAAAAATAAGTGCATCTACTTAGTTTAAATAAATGTTAATCTTAGGTAATTAGCTATAAACTGGCTTAAAAACTAAGCTCGTAGAAACATAACGTTGTCAACGATGTTGATCTAAAAAGACATTTGTTTGTCTTAAGACGCTTTCTCTGCGATTCATCTAGTCATCATTTGTGTAGGGCTGCCGCGAGAGGTGACAATTTTTGAGGTTTTTTTGCCAAAACTTAGTTTAAGTTTGCTCCCCCTTATTTGCAGTTTTAAAATTTTGGTATCGTGGAACGATGTTATAAATACTTTAGTCTTAGATATCGTAGAGTTACGGTGAAGGAAAACATCGTGAGAAAAATTGGTAAAGATTAGCCACCAAAATACAGCGAGCAAGTGTGGTGATCAAGATCATTGCTCGTTCCTTCGATAGGTATATTAATAAGAGCAGGCTTGACAGTTCATTAAGAAAACTACAAGCTGTTATGGGCTAGGTGGTCTCGACACGGCATAACCTATCTAACACTTTGTCTAAGATACATAAGCTACTGTTTTTTATGCACCAATTTTCGAAATCTTTCGGAATGTGATTGAAAGTGTGTACAATTAGGATGCTAATCTCCTAGCTTTGTACCCGAGGTAGACGGACTTAATAGAAATGTTACTCGGTAACCACTTATATTGAAAAAGTGCAGGACTAAAAAGTTTTAACCAATATTAAATTATACTTTTATGTTTACACGATTCAATTTGGTTGCTACACCTAATTCTAAATTAACAGGCATAAGGGAGCCGTGTAATATTACTCTATGATACCTATACATAAGAGCGCCTCTCAATGTGAAATGAGCATAGTAAGTAGGTACCTTGTGGTCTTGTGGTCGAGCCGCTCGTCATATTGAACTAGATAAACAAAACAAACGTAGGCTTCTCCGTGTATCTGTGTCACGCATGTTAACGATTACCAAAGAGCCTTCATCGGAAGGTAATTGGTGCCTAAAGTTCAAGACAAGGTCACTTTTCAAGCAGTCTGACGCAGTTGGTGGGTTAGCATCAGTCGATAATGTTGGGATACAGGCCTCCTAAGGTAAGAGGGAGTGGGCCGTAATCCACCACGCGGGCCCAGTGCAGGTTGGTGGATGTTACATGTCTTCTAGTAGTTTCCTTCACCGTTTTGAGAGCAGTGGTGATGAAATAATTTACACAAAGTAAAGCGCCTGTCTCTGGGTTCGAACCTACGACCTACTACTCGTAAGTCTGGCCGTCTCCACTGGGCCACCAGTGCTCCTGCAGTTGATGGCTGATTTTAGTTTAATCTAAGATTTTATTCCATAGTGAAACTGTTTTGAACTTTGTAGTTGCAATCGGTATTTTTTTCAACCTTTTAGTGTTATATTTTAAGAATCGTCTCTTCAAGCACTTTATTTTAATACGTCTCATGGTCACCGCACATTATTTTTTCAATGCTATACTTATAGACAGGAGAGCTCGTGGCTAAGTAATAACAGCCGCACGGGTCGATCCATCAGTTTAAGCTACGCTTACCGGGGTTGGTTCGTGGATGGGTGACCATCTTTATATACCGAGACTCCTCCGTGCCTCGGAAAGTACGTTAAGCCGTTGGTCCCGGATATCAGTCAGAAGCCCGAAAGTCTGACGAATAGTCGTAAGACGGGGTATCGTATTACCCCGTTACTGGGTTGTGGAGGTCAGATAGGCAGTCGCTCCATGTAAAATCCTGGTATTCAGCTGCATCCGGTTAAACTGGAAGCCGACCGCAACATAGTTGGGAAAGGCCAGGCAGATTTATTGATTAAATTATTGATTTGCATTTTGATTTTATTAAGACAAAACCTAGCTTAGGATTAACTATCGCGCGGCTTGGTCATAGACAGAGGCACTTCATGTATTAAAATCCATCCAGGCGTTAGGATGCTTCAAGGGTATTAAGAGTACCAAAAACATAACCCTGTCTTTGCTGCAGCGCAGTGGGGTAACAGAATAAACTTTAGCTTCTAGTACCTATCTGTGTCACGCGTGTTAGAGATTACCAATGAACAGCGTCTTCATTGAAAGGTATTGGAAGTAGCATAATGTTATGTGTAGCATGCTGTCTAGACAATTACCCCGAGGCGGTAGAATTAGCCTTTCAATCCGTTGAACAATATAAGTGACACGTGCAGGTGGTGATAAGTTGGTGACACAGTGAGGGCTCTTCGCTTTCGCCGCGGGGTCTTTTCCGGTTTTTGACTGTGTGACGTTTTTAAACTTTAGTAAGTCCATAAGTTAGTAATCTTTATTTCGTAACAAAAATAAATACAAACAGTATTTCCGTTAAAATTGCCTGGAACCCTATGTGACGGTCAAACTTTTAGATTTTATAAAAAAAAACCTGCAGTAGGTACGTAAATTATCCAAAATACGGTTTATTAGTTATTAAAAAAAAACACTCAAATATTATACAACGTTTTTGTATGCAATATTATGCTACTTTTATTTATAATCTTTATGCATGAAGCCATTGATTACACCACGCTTGATTAATTATTTTCTCATAATTTCCCGACTAATTCTGTGCCGTGGCAACCCTACATAAGAAATGAATACCTATTCTCGAGCGGGTGGGAAATACCACGATTAAGGTCGATGGCATCAGTGTGGGTCGCAGTGAAAGTGACCCCCGCGGCAGGCCACGGGTACTGAGTGCAGGGTGCGCAGGATGTAGTTATTATACCTGCTGGTCAGTAATTTGTTTGTTTATAAGTGAAAAGAGTTGAGAAAATATTATTATGGTTATTTATTAATATTTAAATTAATTTTGTAAAAACGTGAAACTCTTATCCATTTTTTCCGTTGGTGTTTTCATTAATAAACGTTTTTGAAAAGTATTTTAGTACGCCTATAATATAACATTCATTACGCCGGTTTTCCCCGAAGGATTACGCAAAGGAGTCAACAAGCAACAGACAAGCCAATAATGTTTTTTTTTTATTCGATACCCGCAGGGCATGCGATATTCCTTACAAACGTTCACATCGCACGATTTACCATACTATTTCGTAATTGAACTCTATACAGACACGGTCCAAAACAAAAGAGTATAATGTTAGTGCGTTGTCTGTCAATCAATCACGCAGTCAACGTTCCATACATATTTATAAGACTTATAAATTATGTACGAAAAACAAAAAGGGCGGACTTAATTCCTCAAGTTGTAATGAATTATTAATTTAAATAATAACTTCCGAAGGCACATCATTTAGAATTCCGTTACGCGCCCATTTTAAAACCTTTAATTTGCAAATACCTCGGAGTCGGTACCGGTAGCGACATCCGTGTGGGTCACAGTGAAAGTGACCCCGCAAGCTGGGGGCCATGGGGGCCCGGCGCGCGGCGCTGCTGGGTTAAGTTGTTTAAATGGGTGACAAGACCACCTGTCAAGGGTCTACGGCATGAGAAAAATAAACATGAATGTAAACAACTTTATTCCTAAGCAGTTTTAGGCGATAGGTTCGACATGCATCCTATTTGCGTAACACTATAATGATAATCTGAATTATTTTGAAGGACTAATACATTGCTTCATATGTTCGAAAAATGTGTCTGCTCAACAACGTAAATAACGCAATGAATGTTGTTGAACTGTCAAAATGAAACCCATTGCTACTGATAGTTTGTTACGCAACTAGCTGATCATGAGAAGATGTTTGTACGAGTAGGTAGCGTCGGTGCCTACAGGCCACCTCCACCTACTTTTGAACGACAGATTAGAGAAGGCACACGTAGACAAGACATTAAACGTTACAAGGTACAGCCTAATTTGAATATTGTAAAGCACAGTCCCAGATATCAATCGGGTATATTATTTAATAAGTTACCTTTAGATATAAAAAGCGCTATCTACTCAAGCTCTTTTAAAAATCAACACTATTCCTGTTGAATATGTGTCTTTAAGCTGTTGAAGATCTATAACGAAATTCCTATACATGTTGTATTTATGCATTGTTGTAATATTTAACGTGTTTTTTCCGTATGTATTTTTTTTTTATACCATGTCATTTCAGATACAATTTATTGTTCATGACTTATGACTTATTGGGGACTTAGGACTTAAGACTTACCTTTGGGGAATACAGGAGTAATGTTTGTGTGTTGTTAAGTTCATAAATTATTTTTTTCGCTTTGAACATAACTTCTTACTACTTACTTAAATATGAAGAAATGATAAAGAAATAATTGTTGAGTTATATACTTTAAGAAGTGTTAATTAAATTTGAATGTAGATTTGTAGAATTAGCATAGCTAGAAGCGATTTGGTGTAAACTGTTAGCTTATATTTGATGAATAAATGAATTGAATAACGACGTAAAGTTAACATTAGATAGTTTCTCCTATATCGTAACAAATACAAATCCCATGGTACCTACAGCTAGAACCAGCGCGCTGATTGCGTGGCACACATAAAATGACAATTGATCGGAATGGGTTTCATTTTGACAGTCCACACACGTCCATTGAATTATTATCATCCATTTACGTTGTTGAGCAGACGAACTTTTTAAACCTATGAAGCAATGGATTACCTAGCAATATCCTTCAAAACTCCTGGATTGTAATTCAAACTGTGTTACGCAATTAGGTTGCTGATCAACTATCTGTAGGCTAGAACATTTATTTGTTTAGCGCAGGAACCGAACCCGCGACGTAGCGTAAAAGCCAATGAAGGAATATCATTGAGCTCGATAAAACAGCCTCGTCAAGTCGCCTCGTCGATAAAATTCCGATCTTATATAGATCTGCGCCTATTCACGATCTCTCTTGTAGGCAGAAAATAAATTTCAAACATCTCTCTCAGATAATTTAATATGATAATTGTAATATTTACGCATCATTATTGTTATTAACGTGTAATTTATGTTAAATACCTACTTCTTATCATGACATCATCTTAGTTAGAATAGTTTCTAAATGATGATGTACCTATGGTTGGTTTATCGTTACTCTAACTAAGGCCGATTCCGTTAACTAAGGCAATCTATTTGATTTCTGCCCAAACCGTTTCTGAAAACCCGACCAACTTTAAAAACAGTATCTTTGTAAGTAGCGCAGGAAAATTACAGTAGGTTAATTAATTGTAGGTACTTACGAAATAACACCAGTTTAACTTACGGATGTGGTATCCTTAACTAATTTACTATGCCCGACTCGCATTAGCGTGGCAATAGTGGTCATTGCCCTTTCCCAAATATCTCCCCGTAAGAACCCAAATAATAAACTAAGTATGGTTTTTCGTTATTTGAACATGTAGAAGATCACGATAGATTCAGGACGTAAACGGATTTTATTTCAGTTTTTGAAATTAAGAATGCTAAAAATTTAGGTAGGTCAATGACCACTCTATTGCCACGCTAATGGATTCGAGTATGCAGAAATCAGGTGGTAGTTGCTCCATGTTAGGGATGAGGTTTTGGGGAAAGTTGAAGCAATTTTTATTTATTAAGATGTAAGTCAGGCAGTTCAATACGAACCGTAGCAAAATCCTGCGTTTTTTTAAAGATTAGATTCACGTCTTCACATTAATATTTTAACAACCTACCTATTAATAATGATTCTCTGTTGTCCTCAGATAATCTACTACGAACACGCCCAACACCAGCATCACTATGACCACGAAGAAGAGGAACAGCACGGCTGGGGACCCTGGTCCAGGAGCATACTACCTGATGATGTAAGTATAGAGGCCGGAAGTACACATCAGACATAACAGCATTATCCCAAGGGGCAAGGTATATAGGCACATAGACCACAGCACGGCCCGGGGGGCCTGGTCCAGGAGTATATTATATAATGATGGGAGTTTGATAGTCGGATGCACTTCTGACTATCAAATCAGACCTAACTGCACTACGATTAGGTCTAGTCGATCAGTGAATCCACAGCTGGACATAGTCGTGCTCCAAGCATCACTGAAAGCTAAGAATCAGTAAATATAGTACGTCAAAATGTGCAAAACTACCTACTTCCAAGTTTTAAGGTCGAGAAGATGTGACCCAACAAACTCCCCAGTAGCACACAAATCTGCTCCACAGCTTGCTAGCGTGCTAATTTGTGAATTTATCAGAAAGTGGCTGACTTTGTGAGTGTATTGTGAATTTATCAGAAAGTGACTTTGTGAATTTATCAGAAAGTGGCTGACTTTGTGACTGAATCTCCACGAGGACAGCACAGCTACCAACTTCGATGGCTGTCTATTTTCACGGCTTTAAACATTCTCGTAAAGCACGTGCCAACATGCCTGCATGACTTGCTCCATAAATACTACTTCATACATAATTATTTATTCAACCAGACGATACCGTATCCAATACCGATTTCTATAAATAACTAAACCCAGTTTCACATAAACCAGTTTTTTCCACAGGAAACCGAAGTGGACGCCAGTGAAGTCTCACCCTACAAAGCGCAAGAAAGAAATCCGCAGGTGTATACCCGTCCTTTTTTAACGCGAGTGTAAGATAGCTCTGTCTCTTTCACTTCAGTCATAGTGTGTAACCTGAATTGTATTGGAAACTTGTTAAACCTACCATGTATGAAGAGAAATCGTCAAATATTAAAATAGTATAATTATAGTCTAGTAGTCGCGCCTGCTTAGCACGAGGGCCTGGGTTCGATTCCCAGATTATTGGGTTTTGCCTTCAGAGGAACATCTCGGTAGCAGCTCGGAGTCTAGATTTGTGCCCGGTTAATGACAATAGGCTTACCTCCCATTACATGAGCCTTCAATATAACTGGGGAAATGTTGTACTATGACCGGTCAGGGAAATATTAATTGTTCATCTTTCTACGTCAATTTGACGTATTATAGCCATTACGGACCATTAAAGTTGGTAAACAATTAATTTCCCTGACTTCATTTCCATTTTTATAGCTATCTGCATACCCTATGGGAAATACAAATGTGAAGTTATTGTAAGTGGTGAAAACATCATAATTGGAAGCTATAGACAAGATATAAGTTTTTTTCCCGTAGTTTTTCACGAGATTGAAACTTGTATCAGTAGAAAGTGAGAATTATGGTTTTTTCCTGCATTTTCTCAGTATGTATGAGGAAAACTGTGTTTTCTGGCGATAAATCTTGTGTGGTGGGTTTTACATTATATTTCATGGTAGACAATGGTGTTTGTTAACAACTACTTGTGTGTTGCGATCTTTGATATGAGAAGTAGAAAATTGTGTTACGCAAATTAAAATGTGTAGGATACATTTTTCATGAAAAATTCTAAATTTTGGACATCCTACTGTTAACCCCAGTGTCTAAAAGATGGCTTTTGTGCTTAAATAGCTGGGTTTCAATCCCGCTGAAAACAAATATTTTGTTGTACCTTCATAAAGACAGGGACTTCCTGGCTAGTTTCTAGCCGTGTAACAAAATATATCAAAGTGGCCTAAACATTTTGAAAGAAAGAAATAAATGCATTTATTGACATTTTCCCCTTGTTAAACATTGGTGTCGGACAAACAGACAGACAAATTCACCATTTCGGATTTATGGCATAATATATTAGGTAAACATGATCGCACGCAAGTAGTCGGTGTTGCTAGCAAAAGGGTCAGTGTTGCAAGCATTATATACGATTATACCCAAGATTTAAGTGTAATTAATAAATAAGGCATTATTAATTAAGTTGAGGCCATAGTGTGATTGTTATTTATTGAGTGCTTGTGTGAATATGCCTTTATTTATTTTAATTAAATTATTTTTCGAATATGTCTTGTTTTACTTGAAAATAAACCGTCCTAAATAAGTTACCCTAAGATCTGTGGAAGACCTGGGCGCTATACCACAAAACTTTATAAGTGTAAAATTCTACAAAATTGTTAAAAAAAAAAAACAAATCACAAATACATATTATGCCAATATGTCATGTGTGTTTGCCTTACAATTATCGATCTACAAAACTTGTGTACTTTAAAAACATAACAAAAAGCATGGGGGCTTTGTCACGACGTCCTAGATTATAGAATTGTTTCATTGCAAAATTTATGTTATCTTACAAGTTTGTATAGGGACACCCTGCAGCAAACACGTAGTATACAGGGTTATTTTTAAGTCGTCAATAACCTCTTAAGGGGTCATTGTACTCATCATTATGAACAACTTTTACTATGGGACCAAAACTGAAATCGCGAAAAAAAAAAACCAGCTGTTCCCTACATTTATGTTCGAATAATTTGTTAAAATGTAGGGAACAGCTGTTTTTTTTCTGGCGATTTCAGGTTTGGTCCCATAGTAAAAGTTGTTCATAATGATGAGTACATTGACGACTTAAAAATAACCTTGTATACAGGGTCGTTTTTTGAGATGAGGCAGTAAGGGCAGCTACCTTAACCGTTGTAGCTACAGGAAAACGGTCTTAAGAGACTGTCCTTAACTTTTTGAGAAATTTTGATCTGCATTCATAGATTTTGATAAAAATGTACAGTCAGCAGGAAAATGGGCAAATTTCACAAAACTTTTTTTTATGACAATCGATCCTCTTTCTTATAAGGATCAAAAACCTATATTTGACCAATTGAGGTTTGAGTACTAGAAAAGTCATAAATCGAAAAAAAACTTTTGCTATACATTTCGTAGGAAATGATACTTTTTATTTTCAAGATGGATAGTTAGACCGCTACAATGAAGACTGGCCAAAATCAAACAAAAATAAATAAACTTCGAATTTCGAACGAATACGAGTCATAATAAAATTTTATTTGCTTTGAAAACAGAATCTAGACAGTATTGTTATGTATTGTAATTTCTGAAACTGCGCAACAGCCGCCATACTCGTACCTGTACTAACTTCATCCTATGCCATGACCAACTCGCAGTCCTGATCTCACGCCTCTTGATTTTTTTATGTGGCGATATTTAAAAAATGGACTTTGGTATGGTAAAAAATTTAAGTTCGAGTTTCATTTCCTACGAAATGTATGAGAAAAGTTTTTTTCGATTTATGTCTTTTCTAGTACCGAAACCTCAATTGGTCCAATAGAGGTTTTTGATCCTTATAAGAAAGAGGAGCGACTGGCATAAAAAAAGGTAGTGTGAAAATTGCCCATTTTCCTGTTGACTGTATTTTTTTTTCAAAATCTGTGAATGCAGATCAAAATTTCTCAAAAAGCTAAGGAGTCTCTTAAGACCGTTTTCCTGTAGCTACAACGGTTAAGGTAGCTGCCCTTACTGCCCCATCTCAAAAATCCACCTTGTATATATATTTGTGTTACGCTAAATTGTAGAATTGTCACTTCAATTTACATATTTGTAAGGTTTTTCTGTTGTTAATTTGGCTCAGAGGTTCGTGGTACACGCTCTTGTAAAATTTATATTCTTTTTTAAATTTATGGTATTAGGGCCCCGGTGATAGGCCTGCGATGTTTCTAATTTGACAAGTAGTTACACTATATAAATAAACAAAGTTACATGGTCCAGTCAGAACCAAAAGCTCCTGATTATTTTAGAATGTTGATTATCAACAACATATGGTTGTTGTTGGTTGATGCGTTAATATCATAAACCTGACTGTACTTGCCAGGTTAAAAACTTTTTGCTTGAACATCCAATTCAGTAGGTCGAAAGACTTCCACCAATAGATAGCTCCTCATGTTCTTCTATCTGAACAGACAGCTGTGCTGCTGGGGAGTTTGTTGCGCCACTTCTTCTCAGCTAAAGCACTAGGAAGTGGTGAAGGGCGGGCGTTTTGCGGGACTGACTTATGTAATTTTGACGTTCAATAAATGCTGATTGTCAGCCTATTTTGAATACATACCTTACAAAATCAAAGTCCCTCCGGCCACGTAAATGAAGATAGTGACTGTTAGTCTTATGGGGTGCGCAGAAAGAGCCGTAAGCTCACAGATCACCAATAGATTGCTTCACAACCAATAGATAGCTAACCACATGTGGTGCGTATTACAACACAGTGACGGGTATTCTCTTTTGGGGTGGATAGAAAGAGTTGTTAGCCGACAACTCACAAATAGGCCTAAAATACCTAGAAAGTTCAGAGTTGCCATCTCGACAGAATATAAAAATAAACGCACCATTTATAAAAACCAAAAATATATTTTCTCATTAATACATACTGATAAACAAACAATCATTACATACAGGCACTAAAAACAAAAACCGACGACCACCGATACTACTCTCAACTAGCCACGGAAACACACGATCACTCCCGACCACGCCCGAACTACCGCGGCGAATACTTCGGGTTATCAGGCGCATAAGTGAAACTCCTCAACTCATAAGAAACGCCATTTTGATTATCATTACCGATTTCTTTTTTGAAATCTTCGAATTCCGAGCAACCACCGAATACTCGATTCGGCTTGCGGTCGGGCGAGTTCGGATCGCGTTCGGCAGTCTTGGGGTCGGATGGCGCGCTGTGATTGGTCGGCAGCTGTCGGAATAAGGCGGAATGGGCGGTCGCCGTGTCGAGATCGGCTTTCCTTGATACGATTATACGTATGTCGGTGTGAAGGTACAGTTTACCGGATTTCGATGTCATGAACCTGGAATAGAGAGAAAATAAACTATTATTTTGACGTGAAAAGTCTTTAAAACCACACTTAAACTTACGGGTCGCATCACGGGTTAAAAAGCGCCTTACTAACCGATCAATGTACAAAATACCTTAGTAGACCATTATTATGTACCAGGAGACCAGAAATCACATAGAGATCATCGCCTAACAGCCGATCGTCTTAGACACCATTCTACATACTTGGAGACTAGATATCAATTATCACCTAAAATTAAGCAAGTTCAGTCAAAAGTACCAGAAGAGCAGACTCACCTGAGATGTATAAGATATCGCAGCCACTTATGTGCGTGATGCCGCGCGGGCGGGTCGGCCCCGGCCGGCATGTACAGCGTCCTCTGACGTAGGAACGTCCGCGCACTGGCCGGCATCCGGGTCAGGTCGTACAGCACCACGAACATCTTGACCAGGGTGCCGTGAGGGTTGAAGAGGGAGACCTGCACGGTGCCTGAGCGGGCGACACGGTAGCCGGAGGAGCCGAGGTTTATGTGACCCTGGAAAAAAGAAAAAGGAATTAGCTACGAGTACTAGATTTACTGGGGAAATAACATACGTATTAAGGTGTCAAGCATTTTTGTGTTTCGGTTTCAAAGGTACTGTGGAAACGAGGAAATTACAAGCACATACATATAACTCAATCAATAAATCCACTGTTTGACTTTTACTGGCTGATTTACAATTTACGTTAAAACTTTTATTTCTGAGTCAATTTGTTGCCTCAATCAATCAATGAATTGCCTGTACTCATTGATGGATCTAAACACTAACATGTTGGCTCATGAATTAACAACAAATTGACAGATTTATAGCAGAGCAGGTAATACGAGGATGTGGTGTATTATTACAGAGATCTATCTATCAAGTTTATTAACCCACAATTTGACCAATTAATGAACGAATGGAAACGTCGTTCGTACGTTCTCTTGTGAGGTGTGCAGATAGAATCGTAAGCTCACACCTCAACAAAAGATAGCTCACCATTTACGGCGCATGGGTCCCTCCGAGCTCGTAGAATACAGTGACTGGGAGTCTCTTGTGGGGTGGTCAGAAGGAGCTGCAAGCTCACAGCTCAACAATAGATAGCTCACCATATAAGGCGCGCTGGTCCCTCCGGGCGCGTAAATGAACACAGTGACTGGTAGTCTCTTGTGGAGTGGTCGGAAGGAGCTGTAACCTCACAGTTCAACAACAGATTGCTTAGATAGCTCACCATATAAGGCGCGTTGGTCTATCCAGGAACGTAGAAGAACACAGTGTTTGGTAGTCTCTTGTCGGGGGGGCAAAAGGAGCTACAAGTTCACAGCTCAACAATAGATAGCTTAGATAGCTCACCGTATAAGGCGCGTAGAAGAACACAGTAACTGATAGTCTCTTGTGGGGTGTTCAGAAGGAGCTGCAATCTCACAGCTCAACAATAGATAGCTTGGATAGCTCACTATATAAGGCGCGTAGAAGTACACAGTAACTGGTAGTCTCTTGTGGGGTGTTCAGAAGGAGCTGCAAGCTCACAGCTCAACAATAGATAGCTTGGATAGCTCACTATATAAGACGCGTTGGTCCCTCCGGGCGCGTAGAAGAACACAGTGACTGGTAGTCTCTTGTGGGGTTGGCAAAAAGAGCTGCAAGCTCACAGCTCAACAATAGGATAGTAAGTTTAAATAGCTCACCATATAAGGCGCGTTGGTCCCTCCGGGCGCGTAGAAGAACACAGTGACTGGTAGTCTCTTGTGGGGTGGGCAGAAGGAGCCGTAAGCGCCTAGTTCGGCTGTGAAGCCGTGGACGGTCGCTACGGGCTCCAAGCGGCCTTTTAGAGCGGATTCTTCGAAACTACCTGGAAATTAGATAAAAATAAATAATTAGATAAGCAATCATTATGGCGATAGTAGATACGACCATATTAATCTGAAAGAAAATCCTTTCATTAAATGTTTTTTGCTATTTCTGCCCCACACTAGGAATTTCTCCTGTATCGTGGGTGCGTTTACAAACATTTAAACTCACATACACAAACAGTCTTACAAATATTTGTTCCGTGCGGGAATCGAACCCGCGACACGCAGCGCAGCAGTCAATCGCTTAACCACTGCGCCAACCGTGCCGTCACGACCGACTTTAGGTAACGTTGTTGCTGATTGCAATTTGTTTTTTTTTTGACAGTCCTTTGTTACATCTAAATAATAAACACGAGTCACGTGAGCGAAGCTGCGAGATCAGCTAGTAATAAACAACGAATATGGAATGGGCAACTAGCTTCATATATCTACTGATCGCATCCTTCGACAATTCGAAAATGCCTGTGCCTACTGCCTATGCCAGTTAGCATACAGCCTGGGCATATTGTTTCTCAGGCATGTGAAAAGTTGAGTAGCATGTTCTTAGTATGTTACCCAATAAGCCAGTGCTGGGTCGCATGCGGATCTTGCTGGCGGGCGGCTCGCGGGGCGGCGGGCGCGCGGCGCGGGGCGGCGGGGGCGCGGGGGGCGCGGGGGGCGCGGGGGGCGCGCCCGGGGCCGGCCCAGCGGGGTGGAACAGGGCGCTGAGAAACGCAACATAACTATTATTATAGTGGTTCCGTAAGTGAACATAATTCAATATTTATACTTTTCGTTTCGCATTAGCACAAAATAATTATCAAATAAATAATGCTGAAAATAAAAGTAAAGCTACGTGGAACGTAATCAATAATTGCAAAACAAACTTTCCTTCAGAACCTTTGAATAAAATAAATATTAATGGTAAAATAGCTCATGATCCCACAGAAATCACTACGGCTTTTAATGACTACTATATAGATTCAGTAAAGCAAACGTCTTGTAATAAAAATAGCAATAGCTTCCCAAGCCAAACCTATTACCCTAAATCGTTGTTTATGGCACCTACTGATCCTCGAGAATTATATGAAATTATAAATTCATTAAAAAACACGAATAGTATAGGTTACGACGGTATTTGTACAAAAATATTAAAACTAGTATCAAATATTATAGCACCCGTACTGAATCATATAATTAACTTGTGTATAGAAAACGGTCACTTTCCAAGTAAATTAAAATTGACAATAATAAAACCGTTGCATAAAAAAGGTGATAAAACAGCTGTTCAAAATTACCGTCCAATAGCTCTAATCCCAGTACTGTCTAAAGTATTCGAAAATGTCATAAACAAGTCTTTATATTCTTTCTTTGAATCACAAAATATACTAACTAAAGAGCAATATGGTTTTCGTAAAAATAAAACAATAAATAAGGCAGTCTTTGAATTACTCTCAAAAATCATAGTCAATATTGACAAAAAAACACCGATCGCAGCCATACTAATGGATATGTCAAGGGCATTTGATCATGTAGACCATGAATTATTACTACGTAAGTTAGAAGGTTATGGCGTAAGGGGCAATGTATTAAAATTAATTAAATCCTACTTATCTGACAGAAAGCAAGTCACTGTCTTAAAAAAGGTTTGCCCAAAAACAAAAGTAGAAGATACCTATACGTCGTCGACTAGATATGTTACATGTGGAGTTCCCCAAGGAAGTGTCCTCGGGCCCTTGCTATTCATTGTATACATTAATGATTTACCAAAATGTAATAAACATCAAACCGTTCTTTTTGCAGATGATAGCACTGTCATAGTCCCATGTGAAAACATACATACTTTCGAAAATGATATTAATAGTTCCCTTCAATCCATAATAAACTGGTTAGAAATAAATAAATTGAAAGTAAACTTAGAAAAAACCAAAATAATGTTATTTTATCAGCGAAAAAATCAAGTGCAACTTAATATTACTTACGAAAATAAAAGGATCGCTGAAACTGATACTGCTACTTTTCTAGGATTACATTTAGACAATCACCTATCATGGAAATCCCATATTGAAACCGTTGCCAAAAAGTTAAATCAATATGCATATGCCCTATACAATTTATCAAAAATAGTAAATGAGTCTGCCGTTCTAGTAGCGTACAATGCATATGTAGTTTCTACACTACGGTTCGGCATTATGTACTGGGGAAATTCCACTGATAGACTCGTCGCTTTCAAAGCGCAAAAGAAATGCCTTAGATCAGTTTTTAAATTAAAATCAACTGACAGCTGCCTACCATATTTTAGGAAATTTAATTTACTTACCATGCCTTGCTTATATATTTATGAGATAGCTTTGTTCGTAAAAACTAATTCGGAAACATTCAAAGCTGTAGAATCTAAACGCCGTAATATGGACATTTGCTCCTACTCACACAAGACTGCCCTTTATGAAAAAAGCATTGTAGGTATGGCACCCAAAATATACAATAAAATACCCAGGTGCATCAGAGAAAAAAATGAGTTAAATGAATTTAAAAAATCGCTGCTGAAATTCCTGACACAGAAGGCATATTACTCAGTACAAGAATACCTAACCGATTATAATTTGAATAAATATTCAAATAAATTGTAGATAAATATGTGCTTTAATAATATTAGTAATATTTTAACATTTTTTCAATTTAATAATAATGTAATTATCTGCATGTAAATCATTTAATATTGTGATACTTATTTTTTAATTTAGTTGTAAGGACATTATAAATAATTAATATTTGTATGCCGCTATCGGCTAGACATGGCGAACTTATATTTTATTATGTACACCTTGTATATTACCTATGCTCTACAAATAAACATTTGATTTGATTTGATTAAACTGAAATAGATATTTTGTTATGTCACGGTATGCAAGTTTTGTTAAATTACTTATAAACGGTACTAAATATCTCCTTTAATATTATAAAGAGGTAGTTTGTTTGTAAGTTTGTATGTAGGGTAATCTCTGGAACTACCAGTCGGATTTGAAAAATTCTTTTTGCATTTGATTGAACCAATTCTTAATGAAGGTTATAGGCTATTTAACATCAAGCTACGGCCCTTAGGTGCCGAGCAAAAAGAGAAAAAATCAAAAAGAATGCGAACCGAAAACGAAGTAACAGCGCGGGCGGGCGATGCGGTGCGGCGACGTGGGTCGGGGAACAAGAAATTTCACGCGGACGAAGTATCGGACAGAAGCCTGTGTTTAATATTCCTTAAGTTATCTGATATTTAAGTATTCTAATTAAATACTGTACAGAATTTTTAACCAACTTCCAAAAAGGAGGAGGGTATATTATGTTCATCTGCATGTTTGTTCACCGATTTCTCCGTCAAATTGTGATATGTCTGGGACTCCCCCTAGTGGTGAGGCATGCGCGGTTATTGAATGTAACTGTTCTTTACCGGAGATTTATATTGAGCAAGATGTTTGCGTTTGAAACAACTGGATCATAATAAATGCGATGTGTGTGATGGAATACGTTCTCGTTTTCTTGTCAAGTGTGCGCTAAAGCTATCATTGCCACACTGTTATTTGTTTAATCGTTCACTGAAACTTGGTACGATTCCGATGTGATAAAAAAGGCGCACGTTCTGCCCATTTATAAAGATGTTGACAAGTCAGATTGCGCAAATTACAGATCCCTAAGTATATTATCTGGTATGGCAAAACTTTTTAAAGCGTGTTTGTATCAGCATTTTTATTCTCACTTAAACTCTATCTTTCTATTCTATCTCTCTCTATCTTTCACAATCCCAGCATGGATTTGTTCGAAGTAAATGAACACTCACAAACCTGCTCGAGTACAAAAACTATCTGTGTACTGCTTTCGCGATGGGTGGTCAGATAGACTCAATCTATACAGACTTTTGGAAGGCATTCGATAAAGTTAAACATGAAGTTCTACTTTTTAAGCTGAAATCCTACGGTATACATGGTTCCCTGTTCCGGTGGATAGTCTTACTTAGAAAACAGAAGAAACTCGTTTCTATCAGAGGATACTTGTCGTTACCGGTTAATGTTACGTCAGGCATCCCACAGGGATCGCATTTAGGACCCCTACTTTTCATAATTTTTACTAACTATCTTGTGAACAAAATTAGCATGTCCCTGTCTGTTGTATGCCGACGACCTAAAGGTATTCACGTCGATAAAAAAAAAACCTCCGACAGTGAGTCTCAGGTGCTCCATCAATCCCTACCTAGTACTATCTCTACTAATTCCATTGTTACAAAACTAAAAGAGAGCAATTTACTGCATTTTGAGGAGCTATTCTGCTCATCACGCCAAAGATCCCCATCAGATCTTGACCGAATTTCTATGAGACCAACTTATAGTTACTACTTTTCAAATAAAAAACCAGCCAAGTGCGTGTCGGACCACGCGCAATGAAGGGTTCCGTAGTTGGGATAAATTTATCCCAAGAACAAACATAATATATTAGTTGAAAAACATCTTCCCTCATACATTCCAACTGAATGTAAGTTAGTACGCACAATATTGAGAGATTCACCATGTTATTTTAAGATCACAGACTTCTTATAGGTTTTCCTGTAATCTATAAGTAAATAACTACTTTCTGTATTTTTTCAAAATTTTAGGCTCAGTCGTTTTGGAGATAAGGGTGGGGGGAACGAACCAATTTTCATCTATTTTCTTAAATAACTTTAATAGTGTTTATTATAAAATTATAAAATAAATATATCTGCAATCCACACAACAAGCCTTTCATTTGATATGTCACACGGTACAAATTGCAAAACTTTTTTTTTAATTTCCTCTTTTTCTCGCCAAAAGTGGCGCCCATATTTAAAATTCATTTATTTACGTTAAACGTCTGTGTTTGGGTCACAGAAATTAATATGTGCACCAAATTTCATCTTAATCGGTCCAGTAGATTCGGAGCAATTTGGCTGTGACAGACGGACGAACAGACAGACACACGAGTGATCTTATAAGGGTTTCGTTTTTTCCTATTGAGGTACGGAACCCTAAAAAAGAACCATCGAAATCGGATCTCATAAGGCGGAGATATCTAGTAGTCCCTTTTTTGGTGCAAGTACTCCTCCAATCAAAAATACTTGACGACAAAAAAAAATAAAGTCGTAAACCTGTATACAAAGTTTCGTCCAGATCGATTGTAAAATACGACCTGTAGAGGAGTACCAACAAACTGACAGAGGGAAGCAGATTTTGCGACTTGAAGCAGACACGCTCCGCTCGCTCGGTGAAGCAGATTTTGCGACTTGAAGCAGACACGCTCCGCTCGCTCGGTCAATAATATGTCAAAGTCAAGGTCAAATTATTTATTTTAAAAGTCTGACACTCCCTCCAAATAGGCACATAGATGGCACTTTTGAACGTCAAAATTTACAAATAAAATAGAATTGATTCTAGTCGCCCCTTCCAAAAGGTAGCTTCGTATGGAGAAGAATGGGCAAGAAACTCCACTGTTACTCTTTTAAAATGTTTTACAATGTTTGGTATTGGTACATCAATTATATAATTATATGTGAAGACGATGTACCTAGAATAAAAATACCACAATAGGTAAAAAGAATTAATAATGAAGCAATGAGATAAATTAATTATGTGATAGATACATGGTGCTCACATATTTACAAACATTGTAAAAAAAAAAAAAAGTTTTCCTAAAATAATCAGTCTGCGAGTTAAGGTAATCACAGAGTGTAAAATAAATGTCATAAAAATAATAAAATATACAATTAAAATAGCAATCAGTTAGATTTTGTCTAGACTCTAGATTGTCCTATGGAGCTGGACCAGCATGTTTCCAAGCGTTCTTATCCTGGATATAATCCTCTAATTTGTAATAAGCTTGTTTACAAAGTGTACTTTTTATATGAGTTTTAAATTTTCTTTCATTTAATTGCAATATATCACAAGGTATTTTGTTGTAACATTTAACACAGTACCCCATAAAAGATGTATGTACTTTAGATAATCTGAAACATGGCTGATCTATTTTATCTTTATTTCTAGTATTGAAATTATGTCTATCACTTATTTTTTTGAAAAGATGTAGGTTTTTTCTTACATACATAATATTTTCATAAATGAATTGGCAAGGTACCGTCATAATATTAATCCTTTTAAAGAGTTCCCTAAGAGATTCTCGGCGACGTAGATTATAAATGGCTCTGACAGCTCTCTTTTGCAAAATAAAGATGGATTCAATGTCAGCAGCCCGACCCCACAATAAAATACCGTACGACATAATGCTGTGGAAGTAGCTAAAATAGACCAAACGCGCGGTTTCTACATGTCTTATCTTCCTAACAGCATAAGCGGCCGAGCTTAACCGCCCCGCAAGAGATGTTATATGTGGTCCCCATTGTAGTTTCTCGTCTAGTGATTCCTAGGAAAACAGTTTGATTAATACATTCCAGTTTTTCTCCATTCAATATGATATCACATTCGCTACTTCTAACATTAGGTAGTTTAAATCTAATGCATTTGGTTTTTTTTTCATTTAGAACCAAATTATTTACCGTAAACAAATCTTGGACCTGAAGAATAGAATTATTCACGTCGTCAAGGTTTTGATACCGTTGGTCTATTTTAAAGATCAATGACGTGTCATCTGCAAATAAAACCATCTTTGGTTGATTTTGAAGTAATTGGGGTAAATCGTTAATGTAAACTAAAAAGAGGAATGGACCCAATATCGAACCTTGAGGAACGCCCATTGCCATTTCAGACCCCAATGAGTTCACGCTGTTTAGTTGAACTTTAACCTTTCTATCTTTCAGGTATGATCTAAGTAAATCAAGAGCTGTATTCCTAATCCCATAATGATCTAGTTTCAGCAGAAGTGTCTCATGGTTAACGCAATCGAAAGCCTTAGAGTTTTATGTTAGAGCCTTATGTTAGTGACAATCCTCGACTAACAACCGAAGGGCTCATTAGGCAGTTGAGTAAACTTCTCGATACACAAAACGATAGTAATCTGTTAGGTTTTTCTGAGCAAAATGTTTTGAAGTTCCAGTAAACTGACCAAAACGGTGAGAAGGACCCTGTCAGCTCTCAGCGGTTATATTTAAATATTGATGTATTTAAAAATCCAGTCACCTCTTTGGGGTCCCCGAAATTATCAATCGCATTTGATCAATTTCTATTGTAGTAGCAATATTGTCAATCACTTTAATTGCACTTGGTAGACGATCAATTTGCGCATCAATGTGTATGAATCGCGTAAAAATTTACAATAGCAATTGATTGTTTCCCTTTAATCCCAGGCTCATGGCTAAGTAGAGGAGCTCGTGGCAAATTAGAGGGGCTCATGGCTAATTAAGAGGCTCGTGGAAAAGTAGAGGGGCTCGGAACTGAGTAAAGGGTCTTGTGGCTAAGTAGAGGGTCTCGTTGCAAAGTAGAGGGGCGCATGGCTGACAGAAACTCACCTTTTAATCCCAGAGATGCCATTAATCGAGTCATCGAAGTCGAAGCAGTTGTTGCCCCTCCGCGCGGGCGCCGGGCTGGACGTGAGCGGCAGGCCGGTGTGCGCGTGGAACACCATGGACGCGGCCGACTCCAGGCGCCAGCGGAAGCGGTCCATGTCGCGCGGGGACGGCACCGGCCAGTCGGGGAACATGAAGCCCTGACAAATAAGGGGAGCCGTATTAGATATATTTTTTTAGTCATAAAAGATAATCTGGATTCAAAAAAAAAAACTTAAAAGAACAACCCACCAAGTACGAGGCGGACTCGCGCACTGGGGACGTACCATCAGAACAGTTCATTACAAAACGAGTACCTTTACTCGTTAGTCCAAAAAAAAACCGGCCAAGTGCGTGTCGGACCACGCACAATGAAGGGCTCCGTAGTTAGGATGAATTTATCCCTAAAACAAACTTAACATTGTACTTGAAAAACATGTTCTCTCATACATCGATATACGCAACGGTCAATTTTCAAAATTTAAGTTTGTAATCACAAAAAATGTTTTTTTATGTGATTAAACTACAAATTTACAATTTTCTGACTTTTTCCTATACTTGTGCTGTAAGACCTTGCTGCTTGCCAAATTTCATGATTCTGGGTCAACGGGAAGTACCCTATAGGATTCGATTTATTTGCGAGTATCGAAATATGTCGCAATAATATCGCTTATATCGCCGTATTTTTTTATTGCGTTGACTGGGAAGCTTGATTTTTTTAGAGGTTCAAGGGACCACAGACTTACGTATTTGATATTAATTTCAACTTGATACCTCCACGCGTTCCTGAGAAAAATGGTCTTGACAGACTGACAGATAGACAGACAGACGGACAACGAAGTGATCCTATAAGGGTTCCGTTTTTTCCTTTTGAGGTACGGTACCCTAAAAATGATAAAAAGTTATAAAGTTCTAATTGCAAACACTGACTTTAAAACACTAAACCACGGAACGGATTTCGATAAAATTTGGCATTGAAATAGATGGCATCCTAGGGAAGGACATAGTTTATTTTTTGTGTCAAAAATAATCCTAAAGGGGATGAAAATATAGGGGACGAAAGTTTGTATGGGAAGCCCAGCATTTCTTAAGTTAGGGATATGAAAACTCAAATTTATGCTTTTGGTAAGAAATAAAGAATTACGTGTTTCAGCGTTTTTGTAAAAATAATTTTATCCCGATTGGAAATAAGCCGTTTTATACTTCTTAACTTTTAAACAATAATGAAGCTCCTTCGTCCATGTCAAAATCTTCCCGTATCATAATTTATATATTTTCAAACCTTGAAACTTCATACCATGTATTAAATCATTGTGTACTTATCACAGCCTCAAGATTTCAAGTAAAAGCGTGTTGCATTACAACAGCAACAGAGAAAAGAAGGTATGACATGCTTTTGTCTGAAAACTTGAGACTAAAGTTTCTTACCAAAAGCATATAATATTTGAATTTTCATATCCCTAACTTAAGAAATGCTGGGCGTCCCAAACAAACTTTCATCCCCTATATCAAACCCTTTAGGATTATTTTCGAGACAAAAACTAGCTTATGTCCTTACCTAGGATGCCATCTGTATCCATGCCAAATTTTATCGAAATCCGTTCAGTGGTTTAGACGTGAAGAGTTAACATTCAGACAAGAGTTACTCTCGAATTTATAATATTAAGTATGGATGTCAAGAACAAGCAACAGTCTCTTACCTTATCATCTTTAGGAGATTCATCAGTATTCTCCAAAAATCGGTCAAAAGTCCCATAGTCACACTTTTCATATAAGACATAGTCTTCATCACTTATAGAGAAAGTTTTCTGACGTTTCGACTCTCTTGGTCGCGAGAACACCGTGTCTTCTTTCTCCAGTTGCAATTCTTCTATGTCCTTGTCCTGTTGCGCAAATCTATCACTCACAATTTTCTCAATTTTATCCACTATTGGAAAAAATCTCCGCAATTTAGGTCTCTTAATAACGTCACTATTATCACTAATACTATGATTATTATCACAAAATGTATCACATTTATGCTTTTTAATCTTCTTTTCTTCCTCAATTCTTCTGTCTTCTTGATTCTTCTGCACTGATGCTAGGTTGTAGTTGCCTTCTGATCTGACCATGCCTCTCTCGCTACAACTGTCACATGTCATTTGTAGAAGATTCCCACATTCGCACGACAATTCTTCTGTTTGGGTGGAAACTGTATTGGTTTTTTTGAACGCAGCTGGTGGTAGTATATCCGTGTCAACGAATGGGGATTTAGTCTCGATTCTGCTTGCTGGTAATGTCAGATATGTTTGGTTTCTGTAGCACCCTATAGCTCGGAATCTATCGAATCTCGACGCTTGCAAAATTGGTATCGATGTATGAGTTTCTTTAAGCTTCGTCAACCCATCCCCTTCCGAGGATGTACTGTCGTGAAGCTTTTTAATCTTACACTCTTTGCGAAGCCTTCGTTTATATTTAGCAATTTCTTTTAATCTCCGATCATCGAGTTCCTTCGGTCTATCTTTCCCGTCTGATTCGTCATCACAGTTACACTTATGCTTGCCGCTTTCACTGCAAGGTGTCAGCATCCTGTCGTCGACAACTTTTGAGTTATCAAACTTATTTCCTATACTGAGATCATTGAGTTTGCCGACAATTTCTTCATGAATGTTAGGCGGAGTATCCTTGCTTGATTTTCGTTTTTGGCAGGAGCATTTGATGTGCGGGATGTCATCTAGTCGTGGTAAGCTTTCTAGTATGATATTGAGGTATAGATTATTGCCGATGTCTGTGACTGGGAATTTATGATCGTTAGGAGGTCGGGCGAAGTCGGATTTCTTGTAGCTGTCTTGTGATATCTGTATGGAGTAAACGACGTTCAGTTTGCGATCTGTGTCCTCGTCATCGCAGTTCGCTTCTATTTTTTTGAAGTTGCATGTTTCGCGGCTTAGCTTGCGTCTGTAAAGAAAACGGAATTGGTGAGAAACTATTTTTGCATTTTAATGTTTTCTGAACAACATTTCGAATGCTACAATTAGTAACGCAAACTTTAACGTGACCGGAAGAAAAGTAAAGGAAAATCAGCAAACAAAAATCAGAAAACAGCAAATCGAGGAATTTTCACATCATTGACAACTCATGAAACAGTTGAATGTGCCTGTAATTTTACCGGCAGGCAAACGCTTAAAACAACATACAGCAATGTTGCTTGGCGAAGAAATAGGTACACATTCGTTCGAGGGTTAGTAAGAAAACATCCATAAATATACATCTATGTTAGTCACTAACATTGTGTCATCATCAGCTAACAGATAGCTTTTTAGTAACTGCAGCGAGTCTGCCTTCTGCGTAGAGAAAAAGTATTATCGTTGCGCCATAAAAACCGATTAAATTTCCCTCCTTCCCGCCTTAAACTGCACTCTTGTAGTCTTTATGCTATGTCAATAAAAATATATAATACATTACCAGAAAACAAAACCAATATATTTTTAAATAAATTAAAACAACAGACGAATATCTCACAGATAAATTCAATATTAAATAGATGTAACTGTTTACCAGACAAGTAAAACAATAAAAATAAACAAGCTAAAATATAATGAACATATTGATCATTCATTTAAATATGAATTTATTTATATTAAGTACGTACACTAATTGCAATAAGAAATATTTAAGTAAATAACAGGTTGGAAAAAAGTTTCTTCGCATTTTTTAAGAAATTCAATACATTTTTTAATATAGTTTGTTAACATGTATTTTTGCCATCTTGTAGGTAGGGACATGATCCCATTGCTATAGAAATTTTGGGACTTCTGATCAAAATAGCGCGACAAGTGGTTTTGGCAGTCCTCTCGTGATGTTAACCTGACACTGCCTAAAGGATTCTGAAGAGACCGAAACAGGTGGAAATCTGAAGGTGCAAGGTCAGGACTATACGGCGGATGCATTAACACCTCCTCCCAGCCAAACTCTCTTAATTTTTGTTGAGTGGCTAAAGATGTGTGAGGTCTAGCGTTATCATGATGAAAAACCACACCCCTTCTGTTGATTAACTCCGGCCGCTTTCTCTCAACTTCTTGCTTTAATCTCATCAGTTGTTCGCAGTAGAGTTCAGAATCGATGGTCCTGCCTGGTGGTAACAGCTCATAATGAATAATGCCCTTCCCAAATGTGACTTTCACAAATGAGTACACGGTTCATTACGTTTCTTTCAGTGAGCTCGTGAGGTACCCAAATATCGAGCTTTTTTGTGTACCCAGTTTTTTTCAAGTGTGCCAAAACTGTTTTGTGGTCAATTCCCAGTTCTTCAGCTACGTCGTAACTACTGATATGCCGGCCGATCTTGCTCCACTTTTTCAAAAATGGCATCCATTTTATCCGTAATAGGGCGACCAGAGCGACGTACATCTTTGACAGCAAAATTTCCTGATTGAAAACGCTTAAACCAAATTTGTGCTACTCTGACAGACACTGCACTAGGTCCATAAACATCACAAATTCTTTCGCGGCTTGCGTTGCATTTTTACCTTTTTTGTAGTAAAATTTTAAAATGTATCGAATTTCTTCATTAGATTCACTCATCTTGACAGCACGAAAAACAAATGAAAATCACACATTTTCCTAATTTGAATTTGGAATTATGTTCTTTAAAATTTAAACTTTCAATGATACCAAAACCAGCCAGATACAAATAGTATAGCCAAAGAGATTTTATTACAAGTTCATACATACTATAACGCGAAAAGACTTTTTCCCCAACCTAATAATTAAATAAACAGTAATAACATAAAATCTAATACAAAAATAAATAAATAGATTGACCAACACATCTAATATAGTTAAGTACAATTATATATTCAGAAAATAAATGAATGAGTGATAATATATTATATAATAATTAAACCTGTTGTATAAAACCAGAAAGATAAGAAATAATTTAATATTAAGTACCTAACAAGGAAAATCATTAAAGCACTCTGCCTCTCTCCTACTTATTTAATATATTGCTGTACCCGACAGAGTCCATAATTGTTTCTATTTAGTATTATTTACCACCTGTATCATCTGTACATTATGGATTGCAATAAAGATTATTTGAACTGAATAGATCCCCTACGAACAAAAATACTATTGCTATTAATACAAGTCAAGAAAAACAAGCCATACTCGTTTAACAAAAAATTGGCATTTGATGAAGCTGTCATCAACATAGGACGGTCTAAGCTGTACTCCTGTTGTTTCCTAGGCGCCTGGTGTTCAAACTTGCAGTATCGTAGTTGGTGTTACGAGTACATGCGTTCGAAGGGCAGTCATCAGGTGAGCCCATTTATGTGCAAAGAGCATCTTCATCCCTGCAGATATATACGAGTTTCCTGGTATTTGCAGTTTTCACTCCGCTCGGTGGGAATATCATCGTCAATGGTCTCCTTAACCGCCAGAGATCTTTTTCCTGAATCTCCTTTACATCAAATGACAACCGGTTCCCACACAACTTATCAATCACCGGTGCCACTTTCAGACTTCCTCTTAAGTACTCATTCCTTATTCTACCCTATCGTGAAACACCACACGTCTGCTTGAGCCAATCTCCTGTTATTTCCTACTCGCCTGGTACTTTAAGCTACACAATCTGATATGTTAATTACCTGCGTTCGGTGGGACTATCATCGGCGCTGGTCTCTTTCAGCCGGGAAAGCCAGGCGGACAGCTGCGAGAAGTGCAGCTGTGACCGCACAGCATTCAGCAGCCATTGAGATGTGCTGAACGCTGGGCTCTGGTCTCCCCTGGAAAGTGGAAAACAATATGATGTTATTATTTTATTATTGACAAAAAAAAAAACATAACTATAGGCCCTTTAAAATATTATAATGAGGTGGTTTGATGATGAAGGGACATTTTAAAAGTAAAGATATATTTATTGCGTAACGTATCAGTTTCTATTTAAACATGACATTTTTAGGCTCAACAGGTCTACCCATGTCGGCTACACAATAGTATGAAGGAATTTAAAATTCACTGACAGTCTATAATACTTCAGCGCCACCTCACTCTTTATCTCGCTGGCACACTACTGCTCGCGGACACGCGGGCAAGCAAGACAGAGCGGCAGGGAGAAGGCTCCAAGGCGCCGATAATTTAGGTTATTTCTTTTTACAGTGAAAATAATGGTACTTAATTTAAAAAAAAAACATAATAATTGCTTTATATTTAGTTCCTTTCGTATGCAAAGTTTCATGATCTAATTTAAAGTTTTAATACTAGCGGTTTCTTGTTTGGTTTGCATGGAACTTAGTAACTTTTTTCTATCGAGAAAATTTTATGGAATTTGGTGTCTTCGTTAAATATAATTTAGTAATCCTCAACTTTACCATATTATATTTATTTCAAAATTAATGCTGCAGTATTTTCGATACAACGAAGGATCATGCTAAGCAATTTGAGGTATTGTAGACTCTTAAACCGCTGGGTGCAGAAGTTTTTTTGTAAAACGAATGTTAGCACTAAGGAAGGATTTTTGTATATTCATTCCCTAAAGGGGTTAAAATAGGCTATGGAAATTCGTAACTTTTGTCGATGGGAAATTCCATCTTGCGCACGACTTGTTGCTTAAAAATTACACATGATTTTTCCCACAAAACTTATGCAGATTCATGCATTCATGCAGATAAAATGTATGGATCGATCTGAGATGCAATATGGTAAAGTAGCATTCAACTTGACAGGCCTATGTCCCGCAGTGGACTGCTATGAGTTTATGTTCTCTGCCTAACATTCCTTTGGTGAAATTATCATCTAGTCAGTGCAGCGTTGAGTGGTAGTTTTTTGGTGACAGCACAAAGTGCGCATCACGAACTTAAATATCATCACTCACCTCCTCTCTTCGAGAGGGAGTGGACTGAAATCCACCACGCAGGCCCAGTGCGGGTTGGTGATGTCTTCGAATTTTTGGTTCTAGGACATTCTCGGTTCCTCATGTTTTCCTTCACCGTTATGAGAGCAGTGGTGATGAAATTATTTTCACAAAGTAAAGCGCCTGGCTGGGTTCGAACCCACGACCTACAACTCGTAAGTCAGGGCCGTTACCACCGGGCCACCACTGCAATATCATCCCTCGTAGAGGCTCAAATCAAGCATCCTTTTCTGTATGAGAAGAGGCAGAACGAAAATCACAGACCGATGTAAAGACAATTTTATGAAGCGGAGAACCGGTCGTTGTGACAATTTCTAGGGAGCCAAGTGAACGTCTGTTTACTGATGATAATGAACTTACTTCTTCACCTGTGCCCTCATGGTCCACCTCTCCAGCAGCAGCGCGCGGTGCGCATGCTTGTCGAACGAGTCTCCCTCGCGGCACAGCGAGCTGTAGCAGTCCTGGCAGTTGGGGGCTAGCAGCACCTGGAATAGACACGAGAGATAGATTAGCTTTCGTTTTTTTGTAGTTTTCAAAATTGTGATGAAGTAGATGGACCCGCTGTTTAAGCTAGAAGATTTAAAACCTAGCATTTGTAGATTTTGTCTGTTTCCATGTAATACATCAAGCGGATGACGAAATTCTTTCCCGTAACTAAAATACACGTAATCTATAAGCATGATAGTCTCTATGCTCAATCCTTCTTTGTTCGAGAAGGCTTGACGTCGGATTAATATAAGCTGGCAATCAGGCTTGGTGGGGGGGGGGGGGAGTGATTTCAGGTATCTATTCTCGTATCATCGTAAGTAGCGTATTAGGTAATAATGTAAAATTAATTTGCATGCCCTAAACAGCCAAAATATGGACTGTACAGCTCGATTCAAACCTGATAGCGGCACCTCTTACCCCCGCTGACACGTTAATTTGTTCCTGAGCAGCGACTCGCTTCATGTTTCGGGCCGCTATAAAGTTGGACCCGGGCTGTACATCAACCACCAACTTTTACCGCAAATAAATAATTATTTATTCTTGTTTAGTTTATAGCAAAACGTTCCAGTTAAAATGCCATTAAAATTATATTATTGTTCAAACCGCATTTTTCTAACGGAAGAGCATAACACATAGTTAGCAGTGAACCTGTTAAGGTTATCATATTGCCTAACCTCAATGCAGACCGGGATCTGTTCGTCCCACAACGCCTGCACGCGGGTGTTGAGCTGAGCCTCCACAGCTGGCTTCGGCTCCTCAGTCTCTGCTGGCTTAGGTTGAGTTTGGACCTGGAATCAACAGACAACAGGTTCAACTGGGTGGCTGGAAGCAGCTGGATGAGAGTTCCCGAGGATCGAGTAAAATTATGTGCGCCTGGAGAGACTTGTGTTCTGCAGTGGACTGCTTTAGACTGATGACGACGAGATAAATTACGAAACTTTGACAAAATCGACTTAAAAGAAAGGGCTGGGTTCCCCATTTTTCTTTTAGATCGATTTTGATATAAGCTTGACGTTTGCGGATTCTTTGGCATAGGAACGGTATGTTTTATAAACATTTAATCACCTACTAGAATACCATAAATTCGTGGCTCTAGAATATTTATTAACCGTAGAATGAGCAATTTTTTTTGCCCTCGGAAGCTTTTAGAAAATATCTTTTAAAAACGTCTTACCAGCTGAATCACGAAGACCACAACTACCAGGGCAGCATACTTGAATAGCAATGGAAGAATTAGCGACTTTCTTACCCCAGAACTTCAAAAACCTTCTGAGAACTATTTGTTATCAAAACTACTAGGGAATCATACCTGTGAGCTGGTGGAAGGCTTAGCAGCGACTAGCTTGGAGTGTATGATACGGTCTTGGGGCGGGGCGCGGGCCGCGGGGCTGGAACTGCGCGACCTGATGATGAGCCGGCCTAGTTGCAGGAGGAGGTTAGGCCCGGAAGCCGGTGGCAAAGCCGCCGGCACGGGATCGCAACTGTGCATCTGGAAATAAAGAGAAAAGCTGTTAGTTCCCTTGCTATTCATTCTGGCGAAATATTGCAGCATGAAACACAGAAACAAAGCACATTTTTTTTTAATACATAGTTCAACTAGAAAAAAAATCTGACTATTTCATTGTATTCAGCTTCTGATAAATCTACTAAATAACTGTCTGAGTGCAAGTATGATTTATTATCCTAAAAACCTGTTATAAGGGCGATTATTTATTTGGAGAAAAATACAGCATTATTTTACGTTTTAACACTATCTGGTAAGGTCAAGTATTATAACTTGGGGTGATAGTTAACTATTTCCCCTGGTTCCCCACTAAAAGTTTACATTATCGGGAATGTTATCAAGCCCTAAAACTGTATGTGCTTATCTACTGCTGCGCTTTGCACTTTTCTTATTCTAGTCGAAAAGTTTCGCCAAATCCCCAAAAAGAAAATCGTTACATGCAACTAACAAAGAACTGAAACAGACAAAGATACATTTTCACCCCCGATGCTACTCTCACAAAGATACATTTTCACCCCCGATGCTACTCTCACAAAGAGCTTCGAATCCAGGGCACGAGGAAACCGGGTCACTAGGGTGGGCGGGGGATGCATCACGCAATGTGGGTCAAGGATAACCGCGCCTAGTAACAGCGATGTACTTGGTGTCTTTGTGAGTTTTGGGATTATATAAGAGAAATTTAATTAAAGGGTTTGTTTTTCGTGACCGCTAAGGCACTTTCAGCATTTATTTCAATTACAGGCACTTTTGTATTGTCAAGAAGTGGGTCAGTCGGAAAGATGAAGCTAGTTGCACATTCCAAAACGTAGATCTTTATGGAGAATAACGGTAAGGAACTTTATGGACATTCATCCCAGATCCACTAACTTGTAATGATTCTTGCTATCCCAGAGAAATACATGCCTGGATGTGCACACTGCATCGTAATTACAGAAAAGGAGAAAAATTAAGATCATCATCATCTGCGCGCCTTTTTCCAACTATGTTGGGGTCGGCTTCCAGTCTAACCGGATGCAGCTGAATACCAGTATTTTAAATGTATCGACTGCCTATCTGGCCTCCACAACCTAGTTACTGGATAATACAATACCCCTAAGACTGGTTGTCAGACTTTCGGGCTTCTGACAACACGTAACGACTATCAAAGATCCACGTATGACAGCCGGGACCAACGGCTTAACTTGCTTTCCGAGGCACGGAGGGATCTTGGTATTTAAAGACGCTCACCCATCCACGGACCAACCACGGCAAGCGTAGCTTAACCTGATCGATTGGCCCGTGCGGCTGTTATTACTTAGCCACAAGCTCCTCAGCACCCCTTAGGAGAAAAATTACGATCGCACTGGCCAATATCAAGGATGACAGTTAATTGTATCATGCTATTATGTGAACTGCTCCATTTCAATATGCAAGCTACGACACATTGAACATGACCAATATCTTTTGTTATGTGGATAGATTGAACTATTTAAGAGTAGGAGAAGACCAAACGAAGAGGCATTCCACTAAGAGCACTGATTTTAACAGCACTTGACCGAACGGCACCTGAGCACTTACACTAACGGCACTGAAACAAAATTTTGATGAGTGCGGTTCGGTGGAACAGTTTTCTAATATTACTTTAAGTCTCCGACCGGCACCTGCATACAATTTGTAGTGATGGGACGTATATTATATTCTGTGTTCAGGACATTACCAACTATAACATAACGAGTAGTAAGTGCAATCGAACCACGCACAGTAAAGGGCTCCGATATCGTACGTAATGAATGCGGGTAAATTTTTACGTATGCAATTTGTTTAACGTTGGATTCAAATCACTAAACTATTTCAACATAGCATAATAGCAGAGACGCTGAAAAAGTTAGACCAGATGCTGCACAGCTTAAATGGAGCCTCTCGACGGGTTGGCCTCGGTATCTATTTGGACAAGACGAAAGTCATGTACTATTCACTCGTCTTGCCGAGACCAATCTACATCAAAAGGTCGCTTTTTGAAGTTGTGAAGAACAACTTTGAGAATGAAGCGGACAGAAGGATCCAGTTGGGTTGGGCAGTGTTTGGAAAACTTCGTCAAGTCTCTTCGTCACCTATCCCGCAATGTTTGAAGACCAAGGTCTTGAACTAGTGCGTCCTGCCCGTTATGACATATGGTGACAAAACGTGGACACATACAGTCGGGCTGGTCCACAAATTCAAGGTTGCTCAGAGTACTATGGAGCGGGCTATGCTCGGAGTTTCTTTTTTAGGATGAAATCAGAAATGTAACTATCCGGAAAAGAACCGGATTTATCGACATTTCTTGCAGAGTAAGCAAGCTGAAGTGACAGTGGGCGACCCATGTTTGTTGAAGGACCGATGGCCTATGGACAGACGAGTCTTGGAGTGGAGACCGCGTATCGGCGAGATGGACCAAAGACCTTAAAAAGGTAGCTGAGACAGACTGGATGCGGAAGGTGGAGGACAGGGTGTTGTGGCGCAGTCTGGGATAGGCCTATTTTGTGCACTGGTCAGCGCAAGGCTGAGTACTACATAACACACATACATAATCAGCCTATAATGTTCCCACTGCTGGGACACAGGCCTCCTCTCTTCGAGAAGTAAAAAAGTAACAAGTAGTAAGTTTAAGTTACTACTGTTACTAGTGTGTGTTGTTTACTGTTGTTACTAGTTTGAGTTGCATGTCATTATGTTATGATTAAATATGTTAAGCTACTGTAATACTACCAATGTAAGAACTTTTATAACCATATTTATCAGCAAATAAATCTTTGACTTTTACTTTGAACAAGTCCAAAATGGCGGAAAATAATAATAATTAATATGCCTGACCTAGTTCTCGAAAATTACCATGTCACGTTGTACTGGGATCGGTCTATCATTACTGACCGGACTATTGTCGCCAATTTGCCTGATATAGTGGTCTTAGATCGATTAGCACGCCGCACAATGATTGTAGATGTTGCCATTCCACATGACGAGAACCTCGTGAAAGCTGAGAAAGAGAAACATAATATCTCGACACGAGCTTGTTGACATGTGGAATGTGAGCTTGGCTGTCATTGTGCCGATTGTCGTTACGGCCAAAAGCCTGAGGCCTGAAAGCCTCGATCAACATCTCTCGAGGCTCTCGTTAGGCGGTTGTATCAAGGGCGTGATTCAAAAGGCAGTATTAGAAGTTCCTATCTCCTGCAGCTCTAACAACTGGTAGCTCGAACCCTGCTCCCAACACCGGCGGAACTCATTTTTTTAATATTTTTAAATGTTTTGTTTTTTATTTTTGATTGTAGGAAATATTTAAAAATTTATTCTGGTAAGAAAACAATAAACAAACGACATAATTATTATTATAAATTAGACATCCTACCTACATAATAACACGCAATTACCAAACTTGCCTCGATGGGACAGCCCCGACTCACTGCATACTGAAACATACTTAGATTTCATGTAGCGGTCTATATGTGTGAGTGTGTTCATTCGACCATTTTGTTCCTAGTTAAAATACTGTATGATTTGAACCTCAGAACAATTTTGAACAAACGAAATCGCTAAGAAAAGTGACAAGGTCTCTCTAACTTTTTGTTTACTGACAGCGATACAAGTAAAACATTACTCTATGCTCCAGGTGAACAAGGTGGAATTATCCGGAAGACTTAACTTCTGCTGATTTGTATCGATATGTTTTGTTTGCTTATATCTCTTGAACAAAAAAATACACCCCATCACTAAAAAAATATTTTACATAGGTGCCGTTCGGGGACTGAAAATAATATTAATAAACTGTTCCGCCGAACCGCACATATCAAAATTTTGTTTCAGTGCGGTTAGTGGAAGTGCTAAGGTGCGGTTCGGACAAGTGCTGTTGAAATCAGTGCTCTGAGTGGAATACCTCCAAACGAAGGATTGACGGATATTAGAATGTGTTACATAATATAATATGGCTAGAGAGAGGGATAGTGATGGCGGCTGATAGAGATCATGGAGGAAGAGATGCAAGGTTATTTGAAAGTGGGTCAAAGCTGGGGCTATAAAGGGCTGACCAGGTCATGGTATATGTAAGCAATTAACAGGATGATTAAGTAAAAAGGGACTACACGACCAAGTGTTTTGCTTGGGACCCGCAAAGGGTAGGTCAAACTGGAAAGTGGTTCAAAGCAAACTTCTAAGGGAAGAAAACTTATCCGTATAAATAAAACTACTACTACAGTCGCCGTCAGATATATTGTAGCAGACAAGGTGACCAAATACTTCTGAACAATTTAAAACGTCAATAAGTTCCATACACTACAAGTTACCTTTAATATCTGAACATTCATTACTTCATTAATATCTGAGCAGATGCTTGTCAATAATTTCTATACACGCAAGGTTTGTGAGTTGAAGAGTTTGTGGAGACCAGAAAATACACGGTACTTGGAATAAAATGTGCTGCCTAATCGTCGGATTGGTCGTATTACAATTGGATTCTGGGGATGGGATGTGCAAAAATGGCCCTGGTGAGCTTGTAGAAATAAGTGGATGAATGAATTCAATGAATTTCAAGGAACTTCTTGAAGATACTTTTCTTCCAACTCCTAAAGTATTTTATCAAGATGAACACCTACCGTTCATTCAAGACAATAGCTCAGTGCATAATGGTCGTACTGTACAAGCATGGATTAATGAACAGAGAGAGCTTACTTTAATCAAACTACCGCCAAAAAGTCCAGACCTCCATCCCATTGAGAACTTATGGGGTAAAATGGTGCAAGAGTGGGATGGGAATCAATGTCGAGCAAAGGAAGCATTAAGACAACATGCAAATAACGTTTTGGAATCTTTCAGAGGACAAAAATTTTGTGAGAAGGTTGTTGGTTCCATGCGAAAACGGTTTATAAAATGCAGGAGGTTACACAAATACTAATATTTTATCTACTTATGTTGTCACAAATAAAAAAATATTTACAATAATTTTTAATTTCATTACTAAACCAAGATCTATTTTCTATCAATAGTTTGACATTAACATAAAATATCAGCTGTATCCTAAGCAAATGATTTTCTATACAATTTTTATCCCCTTTTCATCGTATTTATACGTAGAACAGACATTTGGTGTTCAAAAAGGGTGTTACCTGGAACTTAATTAATTTTTGTCAAGTCGATAGTCGTTTTTGGTTCGTCCTTTAAGTATATTACGCAGTAACGAATTAGGTAAGCTCGGTGTTTGTCTGCGTATGTACACTTGACGTTGTAAGTGTTCAGATATTTTTGGTTAGTTGTGTGTATAGAAATTTATTTATTTATTTATTTAAACTTCTCACACACAATTAGGTACAAAGGCGGACTTAATGCTTGAAATTATTGACAAGCATCTGCTCAGATATTTATGAAGTAATGAATGTTCAGATATTAATGGTAACTTGAAGTGTATGGAATTTATTGACATTTTAAATTGTTCAGAAGTATATGGTCAGCTTGTCTGCTACAATATATCTGACGGCGACTGTACAAACGTAAAAAAGTAAATTAATATCTGTTGGTGCAAATAATACTGGGTGGTGGAATACAGTTTCTGTAACTTCTAACTCCAAAACAGAGCTTTACAATCCTCATTGCAATAAGGATGCTGATGTGATGCTGTCAGAAGTAAAATGACTGCCAAAGAACTGTATATTTCGGTCTTCTTTGATAACTTTATTCTATTTCCCATATTCCCTGGTTTTGTCCCAGTATCTCATAACATAACATCACGCCTGCAACCGGACACAAATCCAGACTCCGGGCTGCTACTAAGAAATTCCCGATGGAAAACCAAATATCACTTTACCCGACCTGGTAATCGAACCCAGGTCCTCATGCTCAGCAGTAGTGCTTACGACCACTAGACCAACGTTCTAGTATTTCTGTATCAAACCCCTTTCATAACATTATAGCCTTTTCGTAATACCAGAACCATAATCAATTCAAAATGCATTAACAAATCCATACTAACATGACTGTAATAAAATTCGAAACGTGACAAATTACGACAAACTATAACTCAAGTATTGCACTTGGCAACACTGCGATAATATTATTGGTTAGCAACAATTTGACGCGACACACCAGTCACTACTTGTAACACTTGTTTTGAAAAGGTTGAATAATAGTTACGTAATACGGTTCCCCTAAAAAAAGTAAGCCTGTTGACATGTTTACCATCTTACCAAAACAGGCTTACATTTTTAAGCGCCGCAGGGCCATCTGACGGTATGTCGTCCACGCCAACTATGGACACCTGCCTGCAGTACCAGAGGATGCTAATGCGTTGCCATCCCAGAGACGACGCTGAATTGCCGCATACGCCTGAAATTACACCGGCCCTTTAAACCGGAACACAGCATCGCTGCTTAGCGGCAGAAATAGCTATGATGGCTCTTACACAGAAAGCTCTACAAAAATTTTCATTGAATTTAAATTCCATCGGTTACCTAACCTATCAGAATCTTAACCTCACACGCTTTAACCTCTATTCTTAACCCGCGAATGAATATAAACAGATTTTAACTATAAGAATACCGTTTATACTACTCAGACACATTTTTGGAAGCGCTCCAAAAACGTGTCGAGAAGTGTGTATTTTGGTTTATTTATTTATTTATATGCAAGATGTCGGAAGAACTGTTATATATCTTTTTACTAGATATCTTAGGAACTTATACACATTATTACTGAGGACATATAAAAGCAAGCGCCGCTTACGGAGGTCGGTCTGTGGATGGCGGACCATCCATTACATACCGTGCCACGGAAAGGAGGAAAAGCCGCTGGTGCCGGTTGTCATTCCGTTAGTCACTAGCCCGGTAACTTATCATACCAAGGGGTATCGTGTTACCCGTGTAAACTGCGGAGGTCAGATAGGCAGACGTTCCATGTAATATTGCAGCATCCAGATACATTCGGTTAGACTGGAAGACAACTCCAACACAGTTGGAGAAAGACTATGCAGATATTGATGACGAAGGGACGTAATCGATAGCGGTCAAACGCAAACCTTTCCAATAAAAATAATATGCCAAACATATATCAATCTGTTATTATTCTACTGCAGGACACAGACCTCTTCTCAAACAGAGAAGAAACGAGCATTGATCACTGCACTTATTGTGTGTTGGTGATTGCATCAAAATTATAGTCTTTTTCCGCATACAAATTACTGATAGTTAACCTATTTAGAAATCGATCAGATAACTTATCAAATTGTTATCACAAACGTAACGTAATGGTATCACAAGGACGTTTATGTTAGAATGTTTGATAATAATATTATTTCACACCGCTGCATGCTTCAACTGTATTCGACGTTCATCGCTGCCTACCCCTCTGGGACATACAGACATTATCATCGGGCCTCCGTCCGCATCATCCCAATTTATTTGAGTTCGGCACCGCATGTCTTCTTCCATATCTAGAGGAGATCAGCGTTATCTCAGTATTCACACACTTTCACACAGCCCATCCATCGTTTCTTTGGTCTTCCTATAACTCTCACAGCCATCCATCTACATCCATACTCAAAACTTTCCAGGCGTGATGCCATGTTTTTATGTACGTCTCCGTCGTATCGGTTGTCAAATTGTTATAATTTAATGATGTTGAATCATATAATCGTATGCTCATCTTTCCTCGTAGCAATTTTTTTTAAATCTAGTGGTCCACTTTCTAAGACTGTGATTTCTAGTCTTCATATTATTTCCTGTAAATACTAGGCTACCAGAAGTGTTAAAGAGATGCCGATATAGAAAGCATGCAACCATGCAACACACATGGCATGAACAACAGCTGATTTAATTTAACACGAGTGTTCTTCCATTGTTTATCTTTAGAGTGAATTGATTTCCCCCTTATCTTTATGAGGTGAGCAGAGAACAAGCTATCTTTAACATGATGGCACGTTTGCAAATCATGCATTTTATGCGATAAGACATTATTGATATTTGTTCAATAGATGGCGGAGCATGCAAGCAGTTTTGTCTATTATTATCAACCTTTAATATTGATTCACTGCAAGAAAAAGCCTCTTCTCATATAGAGAAGTAACGAACAATGAGTACCACGCTTGCTCACTGCGTGTTGGTGATTTCAGACCATTCATTCCAGGGTTCCTCTCGATGTTTTCTTTCAATGATTTCGTCTTTACAAAAACCACATTGGTTCAGATTTTCAACCTACAACCACTTTAGAAATCATCCCTTTGAATTTGGACGCTCCCAGGAGCACAGAGGTTTTTAACAAGAATTATTTCACACAGCCTGTCAACAAAACCCATTGTGTAAATAATAATATACGTCAGTAGGCGTCAGTAGACGTCGCCTACGTCTACGCAGTTTGAGCACGCGTACATTTTGCGTAATACTCTCTCTGATAATGCATTAACTTGCTTCTTTACTGTCTATGAAGATATTCTACATAATCATATCCTAACAAAAAATGTATCAACCGGGAGTATCTTTAGATATGGAGCGAAGGCAGCAGCGTCCTCTTGTCTGCTAATAACAAAATACTGCAATCATCAATCAGTCTGCCAGGCGATTTTTTGAAGGCCATACGACGGACAAAAATAAAGAAGATGATGGTAGTCTATCGGTAACACTTGCATCTTCGGAAGCAACTGGATGCTAACCTTATTTTCAACAAATATTTTGTCATAAGTCCTACAAAGCAGTTCCTTGTCATGCGACAAGTCCTAGTTTCTAATTAAGATTTTCGATCAAAACAGTTTGTAAGTAGGTATCTCAAAAACATGTGCGTAGAAGTTTTCCCAAATTATAAACATAATATCATTTTCGTTCAACAATAAAAGCGATGAAAAGTTTTTATTCCTGTAATTAATCCGAAACATACTAACCTATATAAACGATAAAACTGTTGATATACTAATTCACGGCACTTATCTAAATTCTACTCGCGGAAACATATCTATAAATACATTCTGTATGTTGACAAACATTCGGTTATCTCTTTCTGCCTTGTGTTTTTCCATCTTCTATCTCTTTTCGGCTCAGTCACAACATATGTCAACGATATATGATTATTATTTAGTAGGGGGGGATACTTGTTATGATTATATGTTTCACGTTAGCAACCTGTTAATTTGAAGATGTTTTTTTCTCAGTTTATCTCACTACAGATACTTAATTGGGCCGTTGTGGTTTTAGGCAAAAAGATGATTCGTCATTTCTTTGTTGACTATGGGTTCGTTAACTTTATTGCCGAGGTCATAGGGTCATATACTTAGACTACACATTCCTGATTAGGATGGACGTCTCATCCGCCTAGCCTACTATGCATGCATCCCCAACTATGTCGCGGTCGGCTTCCAGTCTAACCAGCAACAATATTTTACAGCTACTGCCATCTGACGTCCAAAACCCAATTTCTATATCCCACTTTATTTGCTATCGGCATGTCTTCTTCTTCAATACATGTCTATCAGCCGTCATTTCAGTACTCATCCCCTTTCTAGCCATATCATCGTCTCCACACAATATTGATATCCTTCAAGTTAGATCAGATTTTTAAATGAGGGCTATTCTTGCCACTAAGCGCGAGTCTCAAGCGACAAATTTTGAGCTATAATCCTAAAGTGGATTACATAATCAGCCTATAATTTTCCCACTGCTGAGACACTGGCCTCCTCTGTTGAGAGGGAGTGGGCCACAATCTACCACGCGGGCCCAGTGCGTGTTGGATAGCGATGCGAGGTAATTTCTAAGAAATTGACGTATGTACCCAAATCAGTGACTTATGTCATTAGAAATTATAATGTGAGCCAAGTTTGACGGGGTTGCTATGGTGAACCTGGGCTTAAGCCAGGTAGCTGTCACTTTTAGTTGATTATTCTCAGATTGTCACGTTACCGAGGGTACGCACGAGTTTGTGCACCATTGATTGGTTATTTTGGGGGTGTGGTAATATAGACACTTGATTCATCATCTGCTTTAGGGTCGGCTTCCAGTCTCAAGCGGGTGCAGCGGAATACCATTATGCTACATGGAGCGACTATTTATCTGACGACCACAACCCAGTTACTGGATAACACGCGCAGTAGTTACGGGTGTCAGTCCTCCCATCCCTTGGTACGACTGACACTTGATTGAAGACTTGTAAAGGGTTTTTTGGATGAATGCCTATTATTGGCTTAAAGCTCTCTGTTATGATTTCGGAGCCTGAAGTATCTTCTCTTTGTTACATTTTTACCTGGGTAGTGATTTATTTTGGAATTTGACATAATACATGAATGAACTACTGAAACTTTAAATTCCTCACCCGCGCTTTCTGCTGCCTTACTTAGAAATAATGTAAAGGCATGCCCTTTGGAGTTTAGGTTTCAGCATACAAACCCCCAGGCTCTTATAAAAGCGTTTAAAGATCTTAAAATCAAATCAACAGGAGATCTATGGGGAATGTCCAATAATTATAGGCCATTAAGGTGTTTGAAAAGTTGATGCTCAATCAAATGCTACGTCACTTTAATAAAAATTCCATCTTTCATGAACAACAATACGTTTTCAAATCTCTTTTTAGTTTACATTAATGATTTACCCCAATTACTTCAAAATCAACCCAAGATGGTGTTATTTGCAGATGACACATCATTGATCTTTAAAATAGACCGACGGTCACAAATCTTGACAACGCCGACGTAGATAACTCTATTCTTCAGGTCCAAGATTGTTTTACGGTAAATAATTTGGTACTAAATAATAAATTTTATTTAAATTACCTAATGTTAGAAGTAGCGAATGTGATATCATATTGAACGGAGAAAAACTGGAATTTATTAATCAAAAGGTTTTCCTAGGAATCACTCTAGACAAGAAACTACAATGGGGACCACATATGACCTCTCTTGCGGGCAGCTAAGCTCGGCCGCTTATGCTGTTAGAAAGATAAGACAGCTAACAGATATAGAAACCGCGCGTTTGGTTTTAATACTACGTGTTAGGTATTCAGGTATATAAAATTAAACAAAAGAAATGAAATATAATAAACTTAAATAAATTTGATATCAAATCTAAAATTACAGACTGGCTCTTACAACAGGACGACAATAACACCGAATCTCTACTGGCATATATCGTTTAACAAATCACTATTAAATAGGAACACAAAACACTACACACAAACAAACACCTCATAACACACAACACACACACCCTTACAACACAACTAACATTACACTCACGAACACGAACCTCTTTCCCATACACACCCCCACTCTTTCTCCATACTTCTATCCATCCATCCGTGCTCAAATAAATCTAAAATTACTTACTCAGCTAACTCACATTTTTGTTTCATGGTAGAATTAGCATCGACACTCGAAACCTAAGGTCCATCATTACAGGCTATCCCTAGTTTAAGAGACAGGATTTATTTTTTTGTTATTATAGACAATTATTTATTTGCTGCTGACATAGAGTCCATCTATATTTTGCAAGAGAGAGCTGTCAGAGCAATTTATAATCTACGTCGCCTTGAATCTCTTAGGGAACTATTTAAAAAGATTAATATTATGACGGTATCTTGCCAGTTCATTTATGAAAATATTATGTATATAAGGAAAAATCTACATAAATTTAATAAGATAAGTGATAGACATAATTTTAATACAAGAAATAAAGATAAAGTAGATCAACCATTTTTCAGATTATCTAAAGTACATACATCTTTTATGGGGTACTGTGTTAGATCAGATGTTACAACAAAATACCTTGTGATATTTGCAATTAAATGAAAGACAATTTAAAACCCATATTAAAAGTAAACTTTGTAAACAAGCATATTACAAGTTAGAGGATTATATCCAAGATAGGAATGCTTGGAGTCATGCTGGTCCAGCTCCATAGGACAATCTAGGATCTAGACAAAATCAAACTGGTTGCTATTATAATTGTATAATTTGTTATCTTTGTGACATTGATTTTACATCCTGTGATTACCTAAACTCACACACTGACTTATTTTTTTTTAGGAAAACATATACTTTTACGATGTTTGTAAATACGTGAACAATAAAAATAACTTAATTATGAGATAGATACATGGTGTATCTATCTCATAATTAAGTTATTTTTATTGCTTAGTTTTTAATTCTTTTTTCCCTATCATGGTATAGTAATTTTATTCTAGGTGCATCGTCTTCACATATAATCATATAAATATATAATTTTAATTAATGTACTCAAACAAAATATTGTAAAACCTTTTTAAAAGAGTAACGGTGGAGTTTTTTGGCAATTCTTCTCCATACGAAACTACATTTGGAAGGGGCAACTTAGGGCTACTCTAAGTAGAGGGGGTAATTTCTGTCGCTGCTCAGTTGCTTACTATCAAGGTGAGATGTCAGATGTTATACACATCATAATTATGCGACTACTGTAAGGCTTAACATTTTTTACAACGTTAAATGTAATAACATAAACTATCGGCGACTTGGAGCCTTCTTCCTACTGCCTTGTCTCGCTTGGATTGCTCGTTAGGAGTTTTTTGCCCATTCTCTTACCAACCCCTCCTACCTTTTGGAAGGGGGCAACTAGAATCAATTCTAGTTTTTTGTAAATTTAGACGTTCAAAAGTGCCTCCTATGTGCCTATTTGAGATAAATAATTTGACTTTGACTTTGAAGAAATGGCAAAAGAATACGAGGCCAAAAAATCGAAGAGATTTCGTTTAGTTAAGCTGCAGAGAACCATTGGTACCTTCCTATAATTTTGAAGAAGTGAAAACTAGCGTTCGGTGACGATGACGCGAGTTCTATGATTTTTGTTCACCCAAAAAGTGCTCAACGCGCCTAAAGAAGTTTTCACTTCAAAAACACAAAATAGTGGGATCTTTTAATTTTAACCTTATTTCTGCTTACCCCCCCCCCCCCGTCCTCCTCATTATGTAGATAAAATACACGTGCCATCAGCGTGATAATAGCCACAAGTGTTGCATTACATTATGTAACTGCGCAGAATAGTACTAGGCGAGCAGGAAGTTAAGAAGTTACTAAGCTCATTTGAATAAACCTTCAGACGACATAGCAATAGAAAACATACTTTATACTTATAGAAATAAAGCCTGAATTTGAGTGATGAGGTTATTGATTACCGAAATAGTAGCATGATTATTTTATGTTTTTAATTCGTGAATCGTTGGATTCAGGCTAACGTGTTATGCGTAGTTACTATGTTTTCATATTGACCAGAATTTGTTGATTACGGTAAACATGTTTTTGACATTTTTATTCAGCTAAAAGCGCCATTTTGGGATGTAAAATTATACTGGACACTTAAAATGACATCATCAACACTTACTGATCAAAGGATGTCATTAAGGAAGCATTTTAGTCAGTTACATAACTTATTTACAAATATTATTATTTTGTACAAAACTTTGGAAAGAATTGTTTTGTTTTATTGTTTTGGGTTGTTATAATAATATTATGGTTTGGTAATCGATGAGTTTGGTATACTTAATAAATGAATGGATTTGTTGGCTCTGTTGACAAAGGACAATATTTTACTTTTAACCAGTCTTTAATAATATCAGCCTGTATCAGCCCCACTGCAGAACAAAAGCCTCTTCTCACACAGAGAAGAAAAACATCAATAACCACGCATGCTCACTGTGTATCTGGGCATGAAGTTCTGCGTTCGATTCCCAGGTCGGGCAGCGTTATTGCGTTTTTCCGTCAGGAATTTCTCAGAAGCAGTCAGAAATCTGGTGTGTGCCCAGTTGATAACAATATTCTCGCCCCATATTACATGAGACTTTATATGTATTTCTGGCGGAATACTCCCAAGTATGCAGTATTATAGGTACACCTCTGCCTGTCCCTTCGGCGCTTATTGTCGTGGTGTTATGTTATGTAAAGTCTAGGCTTTTACTTTTTCTGTTGTGAGCGTAAAGTTTTGAAAGTATAAAATGCATTGAGACACGCCCATATCACATGACCCGGTGACCTATTTACCTAGATATGGTGAAAAGTAGGGCAGTACGTGCATACATTGACTTTTTCTTACCCAGATAACAATTTTAATGCTATTTAGCGACGAATTTGCCGATTTATAAAAAACTTTTTACCAAAAAAAACAACTCGACTTCCAAAAAAAATAACCCTAATTTCGGAAGTCGGTGTATTTGGATCTATTTTAGTTTTTTGCCACCGACTTCCGAAATTAAGGTTATTTTTCACTTTGTAGTGTTTTTTTTTTAAAGTCAGTTGTTTTTTTTTTGTAAAAGTTTTTTATTTTTCAGTTTTTAGTGGGTTAGTTTGCAATTAATCTAAGTTACAATAGCCTAATGTCAACTGCTCATCACCTTTTACAAAATATTGCTTTTCCCGATGCAGGGGCGTTAATAGTTGAGGAGTTCCACTGGTAAGAACCAGGAGAACTGGAACTGATGGTGACTTCATCATATGCATTGTGACGAGCATAAATTGCTTAGCAACCATATTAAAGTGTCTAATCGAATCGCAACAGTGAAATACTTATTATTAAGTAGTTCAGGTGGCCATCTGTGGTCTTCATCATCAGTTCCACTTCACCAAATGGTGCTTTCCGAGTGCAAATGCATGAGTTACTATAGAAAACACTGAAATCGATATAGCTGTGCATATAAAATTTGAGGATTGCCCTTGATTTCCATGGGATCCCCTCATCAGATTCTGACTTGGTGACAATGGGACCACCTCGGGGGCATACCCTTTTAAACAAAAAAGTATTTTTCAAAATCGGTCCACAATTGGCGGAGCAATCGGTGTACATACATAATAAAAAAAAAAAAAAACCATACAGCCGAACATAATTATAACCTCCTCCTTTTTGGAAGTCGGTTAAAAATGGTTACCGCCGCCTATCATCATCATCATCTGCCAGCCTTTAACCAGTTGAGAAAAGGCTAGGCAGATGACATAGACATATTCGGGGTTGGCTCTCTAACTGGATGCCTGAATATTATATTTTACATAGAGTTACTGCTTATCTGGCCTCCACAACCCCGATGCTGGGTAACACGATACCCCTTAGTTCATTACCGCCTATAAACCCCTATCAAGGGGTCTCATGTTCCTCTGATTTGAACAGTTTCCGTACCCTGGAACACGGCAATGCTGGATGGCAAATTGGAAAATAACCATTTTTGGCATACAAGTTGATGAAGGTCAATATGATTTTGTTATTAGCAGGCAGGCATCCATAATCCTTTCAAAACATAACCCATCTGTTGGGTAAATATAGTCATGAACTCATCAATGACGAACAAACAGTAAATCAAAGATCACGCTTCACCGCTCACACGGTGACCAAGTACCAGGCGCCCATAACACTAAAAGAGCTTTTGTATGTTAATAAGACCTTCATAACATGCCAACATAATATACAATAGTCGAACCCCGATATAATCCCAACCCAATCGTTAACAGATAGGATTCAATTTAAATAAACGACGTATACGACCTTTGGAAAATAAAATAGAAGCAAGGTAATTCGTAATTCTAATGGAAAATTTAATTTTCGTCTCTATTTTTAAAAGTTGTAGGGTTAATATTACAATGAATGGATTGGTTAATACGACCTTTTCAGGATTGGAGCCGGTGTTCGAATGCACTCTGACGTCAGACCTCCCCGAGCCCTTCTGACCTAGATAAGCTGTCGTCAAGCGGAAAATATCATATCGCTGCAGCAAAAAGCGCTTTGCCGTAATAAAGTATCTAATAATGGAATAAAATAAAAGCAGCTGGAACTAGCAGTTGGTTATAAGACCGGCCCAATACGTACTAGCGAACTAAGTGTTCTATATCAGGAGTCTTGATATAGAACCTTTAGTTCGCTAGTACGAGTGTAAGACAAGTTTATTGTTTACCTTATTTTTATATGTAGAGGCCATACTAACACGTATTCTTTACTAAGATTCGATCACGTAGGAAAACTCCAAGCATAGCCCCTCTGCATTGCCCTTTGTGTGACTTTTAGCCTTCTAATAAGGCCCATTGTGAGCGACTTAAAATTTCTTATTAAAGTTTTGTAATTTTGATTTATTTCTGAGATATAAATCAAAATTAAATAATTTTAATAAAAAATTACTTTTGATTTATATTTAGATTTTCAATAGGGTCTCGTTGACACTTGGCACCCTTTGGGTACAGAACCATAAAAAACAGCTGGAACTAGCAGTTTGTAAATAAAGCGATTGACGCTAACAAACGTTCAATTATAGAACGTTGAGTGACGCGATACATTCGCTGAATGGTCAGCTGTCAGTTGCAAAAGATGGCGTCGTTCGGTCTAGAGTTCTAGACTTGTAGTGATGGGTGTTAGCGGAATCGATTGCTAAATCGATTAATCGGTCTAGTTCGGTCGCATTGTTAGTGATCAAGGTTTGTCTCCTTTGTTAGGAGGCAAACACGATGATACATTTTCTTTTCTAACAACAAATGATGGAGCTGACTCAGCTTAAATAGGACTGCTATTATAAAAATCTTCCCTATGAAGGAAATCATGGCTTTTCCTATACATAAATCAAACAAAAAAACTAATTTATAAATTAAAAGTATAATTTATTATTATTTATTTATTTACAATAAAGAATAATTATGTTCTTTATTGTAAACATACTTTACAGAGACATTGTTACAATATTACAAGGACAGCTTATATGTACAAAGGTGAACCACTGAAACGAACTAGTTTAGGAGAAAACCTGATAAACAATTCAAGTCAAAAGAAATGACAACTTTGAGATGGGATGCTAACAGAAGAATTCAGCTGCGCTGTGCAGCGTTTGGGAAGCGTCGTCGAGTTATTTCGTGGCGTATTTCACAGAGCCTAAAGATTAAAGGCTTCAATCAGTGCGTCCTGCCTGTTATGACTTACGGAGCCAAAACGTTGACACTCGCAGTACGGCTGGTTCATAAATTCAAGGCAGCTCAGCGAGCTATGGAACAGGCCATGCTTGGAATCCCTCTGAGGTATAGAATCCGGAACGAGGCTATCCGGCAGAGAACCAAAGTTGTCGACATAGCTCACAGAATAAGCAAGCTGAAGTGGCAATGGGCCGGCCATATTAGTCGTAGAACCGATGACCGTTGGAGTAGACGTGTTCTTTCGTCTTTTCGTTGGAGTGGAGAATCGGCAAACGTAAGGTAGGACACACTCAGGCTAGGTGGAGCGACGATCTCCGCAGGGTGGGCTGGTGGCAGCTAGATGAGAGTTGCCGCGAATTGAGCTGAATGGCGTGCAATTGGAGAGGCCTATGTCGAGCAGTGGACTGCTGTAGGCTGATGATGATGAAAAGAAAAGACATCTGTTTGCCCTTCTATAATTGATTTACGAAGTAAAACAACACCGATTTATTAACATTTACATAGCCCTCATTAATTTGATACTGCCCATTGACCTTCAAACACCACTAACGCCTTTGCGTAGTCGTGGGTGACTTAGGGATAGCCTATTTCCAGACTCGAACATCCTCCATATACCGGCCCACACCATCGCAAACCCCCGCAACAGACCAAGAAAATAGGTTCCTATTTAATCTATTTATAGCTACTGTGTGAACTTTATTAATCCATATACCTATCTATAAACGATTCAAAAACAGAAATCAAATTGTTAATTTGCAAGAAAAAACTTTTTACAAAAAAAAACTACCGACTTCCAAAAAAAACACTACAAAGTGAAAAATAACTTTAATTTCGGAAGTCGGTGGCTTTGGATCAGTATTTTAGTTTTTTGCCACCGACTTCCGAAATTAAAGTTATTTTTCACTTTGTAGTGTTTTTTTTGGAAGTCGGTTGTTTTTTTTTTTTTTGAAAAAGGTTTTTTTTTTCACTTTTTAGTGGGTCAGTTTGTAATTTACAATAGCCCAATGTCAAATGCGCATCACCTTTTACAAAATATTGCTTTTCCCGATGCAGGGGCGTTAATTGTTGAGGAGTTCTCCTGGTAGGAACCAGGAAAACTGATGGTAACTTGACCATATGCATTTTGACGAGCATAAATTGCTTAGCAACCATATTAAAGTGCCTAATCGAATCGCAACGGTGAAATACTTATTATTAACCCTTTCGCGGACAGTGAACGCCTGATGACGTCATAACAATAAATCTTCTACTGTGTCTCCTTCACCGCCCGTGAAAGCGTTAAGCAGTTCCGGTGGCCATCTGTGGTCTTCATCATCAGTTCCACTTCAGCAAATGGTGCTTTTCGAGTGCAAATGCACGAGTTACTATAAAAAATACTCAAATCGCTATAGGTATGCCTATAAAATTTGAGGATTTCCCTCGATTTCCATGGGATCCGCTCATCAGATTCTGATTTGGTGGCAATGGGACCACCTCGGGAGCATAACCTTCCATAGATTTTTTTTTTTAATCCGTCCACAATTGACGGAGTAATCGGTGAACATCCTTTAAAAAAAAACGAACGAACATATAACCACCTCCTTTTTGGAAGTCGGTTAAAAATACAAGGTTTACAAGGGAAGATCTTACAGCCTTAAAGTCATTGTATTCTGCCTGCGAGCAAGCGTGCAAATTATTCATGATTTTAAGTCACAATTATAATGCAGATTCTATTAATACCTAGTACATTATTATCTAAAACACACAATCATAGTAGACATAAAACGAATTTTATCTATTCATCAACATCACTGGAAGCCTTGTTTCAGCCACTGCTGAGAACAGGTCTTCTCCGTCTTGTACCATGCTTCCCTGGTCTATGCGTGTAAATTCTATTTATTAGACTGGGTAAGACAGAAATAAGCGATGACGTCAAGACGATAAGCAGCAGCATCCTCCTGTCTTACCCGTCCTCTGTGATCACCATCATCGTCTGCCCAGCCTATTCCCAACTATGTTGGGGTCGGCTTCCAGTCTAACCCGATGCAGTGATGTATTAACACACTCGGAACGGCATCCTGAAAACAATTGTTAACAGGCCAGACTGTCCTATACAAAGACACTGGGTGGAAGTAGCTATAGGTACACGTAGATAAGTTATCTCATCACATAACGTCCCCTGTGATTCCCGAAGAGTTGGGCAGAGACGTATGGTGCTACCACACTGAGCCTCGAGGGCGGGTTTAGGCAATTTAGCTGTGTTTGTGACCTTACGAACAATACTAATATAGACTATAAGTACTTTCTGTTACTAACCCATCACTAAACAACCTATGGACTGTTCATTTATATGTGTTCATGTCTGAAATAAAGTTTTTTTTACTTTTTTTATTAATATAATGATGGCCAGCCTATTATTAGACCACACAGCAGGTTCCAGCAGATTCCACAGCAGGGCAAAAGCCTGTTCTCATACAGAGAAGGCACGAGCATTAATCACAACGCTTGCTCAGACGGATTGGATTGGCTAGAGTCATAGTATGATTTGTATGCCAGTATGAGGAGGTCAAAGGAAGCAGTTACTTGTACAGTTGGCTCAAGATTCGAGCCTAAACTTTGCGATAAAAATAAACGTGTCTCATTGGATTGGGGACTACCGATTCATTGAACTGACGTAATAGCCTAGAAAACAGCTGTTCCGATGTTTTAATTACTTGAGTAATTGGTAGAGACCGACCGAAAACTGTTTTTTTTTTCGGCGGAACACGAAATTCACCCTGATTCGCATTTTCGGCCGAATACGAAAAACGAAACGATTGGTTTTTAATGGTTCAAAGTAAAATAAATACAGTGTCAATTAATATTTAACCTTAAAACGAAAATGGTAGAAAATTTATAATTATATTTTTTTTTATTTTGTGATATTCGGTCAAATTATAGTTTGACCGAAACTCAAACTCAAAGCATTTATTTCAATTAAACCATTTACAGGCACTTTTGAATTGTCAACAAGTCGGTCAGTTACAAATATGAAGCTAGTTGCCCATTCCAAATAGTAGGTTCCTATGGAGAAGAACGGGCAAGAAACTCAACGGACACTCTTAAAATAAAATATTTGATACAAAGTATTGGTTACATCTGAAAGAATTGCCGAAGACCGAAAACAAAATTAGGCGATTTTAAAACGTACGGTTTTTGTTAATATCCTACAATAGGTATGAGGTAGGTACCTTGTATTTATTTAATTAAAAGCCCTTTACACACTTATTTTGATTTAGTCCATGTTCAACCACCTCAATTTTATTAGCCCTTCAAATTTAAGATAAAAACACTAGGATCACATCTTTATTACAGCCATTTTTAAGCATCTGCTGTCAGGTGGGTGATACTTTTAAGGGTTCCGTACCCAAAGGGTAAAACGGGACCCCATTTACTAAGACGCCGCTGTCCTTCCGTTTGTCTGTCCGTCTGTCACCAGGCTGTATCTCATGGACCGTGATAGTTAGACACTTGATATTGTCACAGATGATGTATTTCTGTTGCCGCTTTACCAACCAATACTAAAAAAAACAGAATAAAATAAATATTTAAGGGGGCTCGCATACATCAAACGTGATTTTTTCGCCCTTTTTATAGATAACTAGCTTTTGCTCGCGGCTTCGCTCACGTTAATTTAGAATTTGACAATTATTTCGGGTTGTACTCTGCTTGTCCCATAATATAATTCAATAATGATTCGAAAGACATGTGGCGCCATCTAGTAGAACGTTATTGTTGTTTTCCTCGGGAACAGTACTTTTTTTCGGGATGAAAGGTACCCTATGTCCGTTTCTGTACACCTGACATCGTATATGCAAAATTTCAGGATGACCGGTTCAGTGGTTTAGGCGTGAAAAGGTAACAAACAAACTTATTTTCGCATTTAGTTAGGATGGTACGGAACCCTTCGTGCGCGAGTCCGTTTCGCACTTGGCCGGTTTTTATTGAACACAAACGATGATTACCCGACCTTAGAAGCGTTTGAAAACCAGGTTACCTCAATAGAAAGTTTTAGCATCAATTATTGGAAATCTTGCTAAACAAATTCGAAAAAGTGAGATTATAATTTTAACCAACAGTGATGTCGTAATCTATTCTCAAGAATCGAACACTATTTAAAATCGATTCAACAAAAATAATCGATTCACACAACATAGCAAGCGCGTGCGTAAAAGGAATTGACGTAACGTGCAACGCTAGGTTCGAACCTTGGCACCGATTATTATAAACCGATCACGACTCCTAACGAACGTATTAATATTTCGATTAACGTTTCTTGATAAATATGATGGAGAACAATAGTCGCGTTATGGCACGATGATCATCATCGTCATTTCAGCCGAAGTACGTCCACTGCTGGACATAGGCCTCCGTAACTCACCACTCAAGCACCGTCAACTTCGACCGGTTCTGTGCTTCTCGCGTCCAGCGGATTCCTGCGGTCTTCACCAGGGGGCCGATCGCGCTATTTCTCAACGTAATTACCGTTCGAACGGAACGTTTTTGGTTTTGGTTTAGTTTTGGTTTAGCTGATGTAAGAAACGGTATCGCGCTATTTTTTGTGAGAGTATTGTTCGATCGATTGTTCCTCCAACGTAACTTCCAAAGTAAAGCTAAATCGTTTCCGTTGAAATGATTAGCGCGATACGAAATGTGTCTATCGTAACGTTTTTGGTTGTGGTATTAACGTTCAAAATTAGCGCGTTCGGCCCCCTGGTCATCGTTCAACCATGTGTGAGGCATTCCACCGCGCGCGGGCGGGCCTTCGGGGCGCGGACGCCAGTCCAAAACATTTCAGCCCCATGGGCCATCTGTTCTGCGAGCAATGTGCCTGCCCACGGCCACTTAAATTTGGCAATTTTTCGAGCTATGTCGGCTACATTGGTGTTCCCGCGGATCTCTTCATTTCTGATTCGATCACGCAGGGAAACTTCAAGCATAGCCCTCTCCATTTCCCTAACGCGATAATACATAGTAATGTCATAATAGACCCATTATTTCCCGTTGGGGATAAGAGCAACTGAGAAATCTAATAAATTATGTTAGGAAGATTATCTATCTACCTAACTTTTGGCTAAATAATGTTTCGGTTACAACATTTCAAGTCAAATCTGCCCTTCTAAGCAGACTTTCATGATAGACTCATATGCCGGTCATTAACATCCAGTAGTCGTATCGATTGTCCACTTCAAGTAATTTTGTCCGAATCAAAATTGACGCCAAAAATATTATCTATGTTAGCTTTGTAATCGATTCTGTTTGTTATCAAATATGTAGTTTTGAATAGGCCGACTGCGGTTACATGTCATTATTTTACTCAATTACTGATATCTAACCACGTTCCATTTACTGGGAAATATCGATTCTGAAATCCTATTGAAATTCTATAATTAAATGAATGATTACGGCATGATTACTGCACTTCTTTACAACAATGGAAGAATCCCATCTCTATGAAGTGTCGTCATCTCTTAACATTTATGATAGCCTAGTACTACTTGACCGCTGACTCATACATAAATGTCAGCCCGTAGCCGTCCAATGGTTGTTCCTATCCTATGGGCTTTTTCCATGATTGTAGGTAGGTGTTGTGACTCAATTCATGGCAAACAATTCATCATTGCCCTTTTCTAATTTGATTTGGTGTCGGCGCAGCATGTCAGCTCACATACATCTATATTAGCCGTCATCTCAGTATTCACCCCCTAGTCAATATAATCTTTCACACAACCCATCCATCGATTATTTGGTCTTCCATTCATACTCAAAACTTTATAAACTACATGCCTCATTCCTCTGCATCACAATCATGTCATGCTCATGCATGATTAAGGTGACGTCCCGTTTTGAAACGGAACAGCCTATTCGGTTTTTCGCCACGGTGTCCCCGAAAAAAAACCTGGGGACGCAAAATTGTTCCGTTATCAGAAACCGCGCGACAATTGGCGGGCCGGCCGGGCGCGGGGTGCAGGGAGAGCGTCGCTCGGCTGATGATAGCCGACCCGCCGCGCCGCCCGCGCCCAAATAAAGGGTAGAAGAGAGAGGCGATGTTATGATTGCATCATTCATTTCATGTCATTTGTGCACTTCTCGGGGTCTTTTAGTGGTAATTAACATGAAGATTTTTGTTTTGGTATCTTATTTCATTATGCCGAAACGCAAATGTACGTTCAATGTTATGTACAAGCAAAATACCCGTTTTTGCAAATAAATATTCCCACGGATGTCAAATGTGCTATGTGTCGCACAGAATTTAGTGTTTCCCATAGTGGTGCGGTGCGGGTGATATTGAACAGCATTTGAAGTCTGACAAACATAAAAATGCCGATCGTGCCGCTGCTTCAAGTTCTTGAATGTTGAACTTTTTCTAGAATTCTGACGCGCCCACAACAAAGGAAAAAGAAAAGGAAAAGGAATGGATATAGCCGCGGCAGAAGGCGCCTGGGCCTCTCACACAATACGAGAAAACCACAGTTTTCGCTCCAATGATTGTGCGTCGAAATTCAATCATGTTTCGATCAGAAGTTATTGTAGTGAATGTTTTGGCTCGTACAGCGATCAAAGAATAAAATAAAAGAGGATCTTGGTAAGTCCAGATGTATTACAGTTTCAACCCAGCATCAAACCATGGTAACAAGAAAATATATCCTGTTCTGGTGCGCTTTTTTCGACCTTACGAACATGTGCAAGTAATTAGACCTTTAGGACCAACCAGGGGAAACTTCTGATATCATTGTTAATTATTTAGTCCAAGTGTTGACATAGAATAATTTGACTGCAAAAGTCGTTGCATTTTATGGGGACAATGCCAATGTCAATTTTGGGGGCGCAGCTAGGCGAGGAACTAATAATGTGTTAGTGAAATTACAATCATAATATCTGGAAAATAAAAACCATCAATAGGTATTGGATGCGGAGCTCATATAATTCACAACGCAATAAAATCTGCTGCAGATGGCCTACCCGTAAATTAAGAATGCATTATTGTAAAGATAAACCTATTCTTTTTAAGGTTCCGTACCCAAAGGGTAAAACGGGAACTAAGGCTCCGCCGTCTGTCTGTCCGTCTGTCACCAGGCTGTATCTCATGAACCGTGATAGTGAGACAGTTGAATATTTAAGGGGGCTCCCATACAACAAACGTGAATTTATTGCTCGTTTTTGCTCGATTTTTATAACGGCAACCAGGTAGACGCTTGAAATATTCACAGTATATTTAGTTATATATTCACTTTAAAAATAAATAATTAAATTAAAATAAAACAAATATTTAAGGGGGGCTCCCATACAAACGTGATTTTTTTGCCATTTTTATAGATAATGGTACGGAGGTATATTTACACGGTCCGAATTTTAAAGAAAGAAAGCTCTGAAGGAGTTTTGCGCCGAAATTGGAACATAATATCAGAAAATGCTGGGCTTTAGTAAAACCAGATGGCTTGCGCTCTTGCCTGCCATAGAAAGGGTTTTAAAAATGTACCGGCCATTGAATAACTACTTTTTGAGCATTAAAAAAAGTCCCCAAATATAAAAAAAAAATGAAGACCCCCAATCAGAATAATCTGAATTGTAGCTTCTGTTTTTACAGGCTCCAGGGTTTATACATACTAAACGTTGATCAACGTTAAGAGACGCTTAAACGTCAAGAATGTGTGGTTAAATATTCGCTAATTGTTACTTAACAACGTTTATAAATAAAGGGCTGACCCCTTTATTTATAAACGCAAGTTTTCATGACGGCCTTCAATACAGCTTAATGAAAACGGACGGACTTTATTTAAAAAAAATTAGGCTGGTATTCTCAAAATTCTGTTTCCTTTATGAATCGGCCCTACTAATTGAGATAAGCCAACGTCCCGTTTTGAGTTAAAAAGTAAATGGTCACGTTCATGATACTATCTTGGTAAACAAATTGGAGACGATTCTTTAATTATCTATAGATGCTAAATTCAGGCCTGCTGGACACTAACAATATGGCAAAAAGAACTGCTTGACTTGAGTCGAACATAGGACTTCACCAAGCCGTGGAGCTTCGTAGATCCGAAGCAACCCGAGCGTACCCAAAGCAGGTTCCTCGTAGCTTACTAAAGTAAGTCTGACGTCATCTCTCAACAGTTATGGTAACCTAGTACTCAACCGTGAGTCAATAACGGTCAATTAATATGTTTTTTACTGCTCATCGGATTGGTGATGCGTAGTAAGTAGTAACCATGTGTTTACTGTGCTAGGAAAACGTCAATATTATGGTAAAAATAACTTTCCTGTTTGTTTTCCCCAGTAACAAAAGTTTAGGTGCGGATTATAAACAATACGCTCGATTTTCTAAAGGCCGAATAACCCGGTTTCAGAAAGGCTAATGACAAATTAATAATCTCAAAAACCGGCCAAGTGCGAGTCGGACTCGCGCACGAAAGGTTCCGTGCCATTATCTATAAAAATGGCAAAAAAAACACGTTTGTTGTATGGGAGCCCCCTTAAATATTTATTTTATTATATTTTTTAGTATTTGTTGTTATAGCGGCAACAGAAATACATCATCTGTGAAAATTTCAACTGTCTAACTATCACGGTTCATGAGATACAGCCTGATGACAGACGGACAGACAGACAGACGACGGAGCCTTAGTAATAGGGTTCCCGTTTTACCCTTTGGGTACGGAACCTTAAAAACAGCTAAAAGACTCAATCTGAAGTTAACTGCTGTGCTGCTTACTGGAATATAGCAACAGCCAATCGAATCACTCGACATGAGTTTGACCAAACACATAGAGAATCGACTGAGCGTGCCTCACACAAATGACCACTCTCTAGAAAGAGACAAAGCGACTTGGCAGCCCAATACCTGTCCCTTTTCTGCAAGCCTGTGGGTAAGAAAGGCGTTCCAGATTTAATTAATAGGAAAAACATTAAAAATGACAGTGACTAATTAATAGTAATAGAAAAAAAGTATTAGGCATTTCTCTATGAATATATTATTATTTCTAGACTGTGCAATAAAGTTGTTTAATGGTATTGCATAATATTTGTGTCAAACTACTGGGACAAGTCACTGATTCCTTGTAACACAGGTTACAACCTAGCGCAGGAGTCAGGGCTTCCATATAAATGTAGCATAATTTTATGTCAATAAAATATTATATGATATAATATTGCCACATCAATTACTTTGAGTTGTGGTGAGGCACACAGTTAATATTACAAGTCCAAGCGATAATATTACAATGTCTAACCACTATGTTATCATTATCATTGTACAATTTAATTAACAATACCTAACTATATTATATAACAGCTATATTAATTTTGTTGCTTAAATGGCTTCACTCACACATACATAAACTCAAGCCTTCTTCCCAAAAAAGAAAAAAAAAAGGCTTCATAGAGCTATATTTTGCGCAACAGCAAAGACAGAGTTATGTTTCATAATATTATCCTTGACTAAAGCTGCCATATTTCCGTCCCTATTTTACCACATCGTTGGTTTGTTGGCCGCAAGAGTCTACAAAACCTCAAATTGCTTAGCATGATCCACCGTTATATCGAAAATACTGCAGCATTCATTTTTATTAGGGTTCCGTACCCAACGGGTAAAACGGGAACCCTATTACTAAGGCTCCGCCGCGCCGTCTGTCTGTCTGTCCGCCTGTCACCAGGCTGTATCTCATGAACCGTGATAGTTAGACAGTTCAAATTTTCACAGATGATGTATTTCTGTTGCCGCTATAACAACAAATACTAAACAACAGAATAAAATAACTATTTAAGGGGGCTCCCATACACAATAAACGTGATTTTTTTGCTGGATATTGATAACGGCAACAGGTACACGCTTGAAATATTCACAGAATATTTAGTTATATATTCCCTTAAAAAATAAATAATTAAATTAAAATAAAACAAATATTTAAGGGGGGCTCCCATACAACAAACGTGATTTTTTTTGCCGTTTTTTATAGATAATGGTACAGAACCCTTCGTGCGCGAGTCCAACTCGCACTTGGCCGGCTTTTTTTTATAATAGCATGGAATTAGTGTACTCATGGAAGTAAGTACTATACTCGTATAGATTGTAAGTAGAGGGGGTAATTTCTGTCGCTGCTCAGTTGCTTATTATCAAGGTGAGATGTCAGATGTTATACACATCATAATTATGCGACTACTGTAAGGCTTAACATTTTTTACAACGTTAAATGTAATAACATAAACTATCGGCGACTTGGAGCCTTCTTCCTACTGCCTTGTCTGGCTTGGATTGCTCGCTAGGAGTTTTTTGCTCATTCTCCTACCAACCCTTCCTACGTTTTGGAAGGGGGCAACTAGAATTAATTCTTTTTTTTTTTTTAATTTTGACGTTCAAAAGTGCCTATTTGAAATAAATAATTTGACTTTTGACTTTGAACTGCTAGCGGTCTCTGTCAGACCGCGATCACCAGCAGTAGTGTGAGAGCAACGTACAGAGTGAGGAGGCGCTGAGATTTTATGGACTTAAGTGTCCATAAAATCTCAGCGCCACCTCATCACCTCAACATAACTAGCGAAATATCGAACCTCTGCCTACGCCTTCGGGGAATACAAGCGTGATGTTACGTCTCTGGTGGGCTTCTACTTGTGTGCTTGTGTCATTTACAAAGTATTTTAAGTACTTTCACTCACAGCAGTGCAGCAGTGGTTCGAACTTCTTCTGACCTTGCTTTGCGAAAGGCAGAAATTATAATAATACTTTGCAACTCATGTGTTATGAAATCGGTAATTATTTATTGTATACATGGTGTCCGGTAAAGAATCAATAACCTTGAAATAATATAATAGACCATAAATGTCCGTTCCAATTTTTGGCCTAAGACCCGATAAAAAAAAAAATACTGTGCATTTTTTATTCACACTATTTACTGCCTCTCTGTCGGCATAGTAATCGTAGAATATTCTAAAAACAATTGACCAATGTAAGTCATTCATTTGTGCTCGTGGTGAAGAATAATGTAAATTAGGATAAAAAAAAGTTTAGTATTTTTTTTAGAGCGGCCATAAGTTATATTATAATAATAAGTTAGTCATAGTATTATTCATTTAATTCGCTTGTATTTTAATAAATAAATTACTTTATAATATGCTATTTCAAGGTTATCCATTATTTACCGGACAACCTGTATAATGGAACAGTGATTGTAATGAATTCACGCATAACCCTTTTTAGGGTTCCGTACCCAAAGGGTAAAACGGGAACCCTATTACTAAGGCACCGCCGTCTGTCTGTCTGTCTGTCCGTCTGTCACCAGGTTGTATCTCATGATCCGTGATAGTTAGACAGTTGAAATTTTCACAGATGATGTATTTCTGTTGCCGCTATAACAACAAATACAAAAAAATCAGAATAACATAAATATTTAAGGGGGCTCCCATACAACAAACGTGATTTTTTTGCTCGATATTGAAAACGGCCACAGGTAGACGCTTCAAATATTCACAGAATATTTAGTTATGTATTCACTTTAAAAATAAATAATTAAATTAAAATAAAACAAATATTTAAGGGAGGCTCCCATACAACAAACGTGATTTTTTTTGCCATTTTTATAGATAATGGTACGGAACCCTTCGTGCGCGAGTCCGACTCGCATTTGGCAGGTTTTTTTTGTTTGGGTGTGAATTTATCCAATAACTTCTCCCGCTCTGAGCGGAGCGGGAGGACGTGTCAGACTTTTACTGACTAAATAAAACCCACCCGTGTTCTTTCAGTTGCCTGTGTCCCAGGGTCACGATATCCCTTTCGGACAAACCCGCAACCCTGGCAGGTCACACATACCCCTACCATGATGCGTGTATTCTCCCAGTCAAGTCCAGAGGGCCTAGACAAGTAACAGTCGCTTGCAAAGCGTTTCGTGTTTTCGGTAGCATAAATGTATAATGTCAAACCAATTATACAATTTGACTTTTCCATTGTTATCGCCGACAGAATGTCACTTTATCCAGGCCCTCAGGTCCCAATCTATTGCCATAAACCGAGCACTAACCCAGACTGAGCTACTAATTTGAATTTCCATATGAACAACCAAATAGCACTTTGCCCGACTCGGGGATAGACCACAGGAACAGGTAAATAAGTATGCAGGCAGGTAACTTGCAACAACTTATTTTTGCCTGTTACAATAAATACCAATAATGTTCAAATAGTCTAAAGAAATAAATTACCATAGAAATCCCCCAAAAAGAGATAGTAATCTTTATCTGAGGTACTAGGATCTTATAAACTAGTAGGAGGCCTAGAAAACTCACTGTTTCCAAGTTCTCATCGTCACACGAATCGAACACGTTGGCACACTCACCTGCAAAGAATAAATTAAACAATTAAATATTTGTCGCTAGATTTTATGCGCGCCTGGTAGCAAATTCGGCTGAAGATTATGTATTAATTAATAAATTAGTCTAATTCCAAGAACAACAAGGTGTTAATATTTTTAACTTGTAAATAAAAATGCTAGAAATCCAGTTCCTCTCAGGGTTTTGCAATCTTTTCATTGATTCTGATAATTACTTAATCTATTACAAACAACGATTATCTAGTAAAATACTTTATGATAAATAAATTGCAAAATAAATTAGTACGTATAGGTATGCATGAGACATCCTGCATTTCTTAAGTATACAAAACCAATACCAAACGTGAAATTACGAGGTACCACAAAGTCAAGAAAACTTTGTTTTTAGGGTTCCGTACCCAAAGGGTAAAACGGGAACCCTATTACTAAGGCTCCGCTGTCCGTCCGTCTGTCTGTCTGTCTGTCTGTCTGTCCGTCTGTCACCAGGCTGTATCTTATGAACCGTGATAGTTAGACAGTTGAAATTTTCAAAGATGATGTATTTCTGTGGCCACTCTAAGAACAAATACTAAAAACAGAATAAAATAAATATTTAAGAGGGCTCCCATACAAAAAACGTGATGTTCTTGCTCGATATTGATAACGGCAACAGGTAGACGCTTGAAATATTCACAGAATATTTAGTTGTATATTCACTTTAAAAATAAATAATTAAATTAAAATAAAACAAATATTTAAGGGGGGCTCCCTATAACAAACGTGATTTTTTTGCCATTTTTATAGATAATGGTACGGAACCTTACGTGCGCGAGTCCGACTCGCACTTGGCCGGTTTTTGAGATTATTAATTTGTCATTAGCCTTTCTGAAACCGGGTTATTCGGCCTTTAGAAAATCGCGCGTATTGTTTAGAATCCGTTTTTATAGATAATGGTACGGAACCCGTCGTGCGCGAGTCCGTCTCGCACTTGGCTGGATTTTTGTAACAAATCGCAGACACAAACCAATAACCTGAAATATGGTGTAACTTTTGTTTGTCCGCCTGCGATATCTTTTTGTATTTGCAGATGCTTTATATAAATATTATATAGCCTATGTCACTCCCACAGTTAAGACGAATCTAACGACACCTCATAGGATAAAATCCATCAAGGCGTTTAGGCTACAGAGCGTGCCAAAGAAATAGACAAACATACATAAATACTCTCGAAAAAAAAACATTACCCTGCTTCTGGGGCAGTTGGGGAAAAATTGTTTGAAATCGTGAATGGCAAAAAACACACAAATGAATCCTTGAGTTGAACATAATTTTTTGGAAAAAAAACACGGTTCAAACCTGCACATGTAGTGTAGCCATACAGTGAAAACCTCGCTAAGATTTTTTTCTGACAGTTTTATCTTCCCCTGTAAAATAACGTTTATTGCAACCACGACGTTTTCACTGCACGGCGGCGATAGGTAAGTGTGCATGCAACAAAAACGGATGTACGCGTATGTAGGAAGACGCATACAGTTAATGTGTACATTGGAGCCATATTATAACCAATAGGGCCTTGAGCCCCGATTGTGTTCATCAAGGGCTGGGCTGAGCCACGCTAGTTTGAGCACGTTATGAGGCAAAACCAGCCAATTACGTTGATAACTTTTATTTTGCATAGTTTTTTTGTTGTTCAGTAAAGATCCCAAATGTGATGTAAACCTTTTTGTTGTAATTAAAATGAAAGTCAGTCGTTAGCGGTTTTATGATTTGATATTATATTTCGTATCTTTTTAATAAACACGACGAGTTCATAAAAACACATAAGAATGATCAAACCGAGTCTAAATTGTATAATATTATCATAATCATGTCATTTCCGCATTTTATAAATAAGCAGCGCCTTAACTCAATGTTCAGGAACCTCTGACTCTAACGACATTTCTTTTTCTCATTTTTTTTCTAAAAAATATTTTATTCGAAAAATCAGACTACAAACATTTCCAGACAAACAAGGAGCTGTCAATTGAAAGTCCGAGATCAGAAACATTTTTCCTCACACCAAAATTCATTTCAAAGATGGAAAAGTCGAAATCAAAATTTCAATACTTCCTTAAATTGAATCCGCTAAGTATAGGGGGTGTCTAGACAGGGTCTAGACTAGACGGTTCAGACCCAGACCTAACCTAGGTCAACGTTCAGACTACAAAGGGTCCCTACGTACGGCGAGTCCACCTGTTAGACTGAGTTATGATCTAGGAAATGGATGAGTTTTGGAAAATGTATTTAGTTCCTAAAGGATAAAAAAAAATGCCTTTTACTGTACGAGTATATCCTGCTTTTGGTAAAATTACATAGAGTTAATTCCTTTTTTAACACGAAAATATTTTCATTTGATGAATTTCAAAATACGACATGCGTCTTTTGAGGAAAGAAGCTCACAGATTTGAGTTTTGACCTCCTGTCCAGTCAGTGCACGCTTTTGTCAACAATCGTGTTGCGCGACACTAAGAACTAAAGGACCTCAATTCATTCAACATTTTTTAAACAGTGTTTGCGGAGATGAATTAGTCATAGTTCATATACTATGCTAAAGAAGTAAGAAATATGTTTTTATTTGCCTCGCTGGTCTAGTGGTCGCATGCGCTACTGCTGAGCATAATGGTCCCAGGTTCGGGAAAAAGTGTTATTGGCTTTTTCCATCTTGAATTTCTCAGTACAAGCCGGAGTCTGGATTTGTGCCCGGTTGATGGCAATAGGCTCGCCCCTTATTACATGGGACTTAAACATAACTGGCGAAATGTGGGTGTAGGTACTATAGAAGCACCTCTGCCTAACCCTTCTGGGTATACAAGCGTGATGTTATGTTATGTTTTTAAAAGAGAAATGATAAAAAAAAATCTCGAGAAACTGCTTCGAAACAACTTTGTTGCACAATACTGACACAAAATAGCTTTACACTTTACGCCTACCTTGCAAGGTAAAAAGCATGAAGGACACGAACTGTCTCCGCCTACATAATGTACAGAACAAACAGGTATGTATATCACCAGGAGTGCCCATGACCTTTTGTCTCATTTGCAACTCACTTGTGATTAAATTACTTTTAATTGTTTGAGCGAGTGATCAGCGAAGCGTCTCTGCTTCGAGTCTGGCAAATTTGCTTTCCTCTGTCAGCTTGTTGGTACTCCTCTACAGGTCGTATTTTACAACCGATCTGGACGAAATTTGGTATATAGGTTTAACGACTTTATAGTTTTTTTTGTCGTCGAAATTTTTTAATTGGATTGGGGTATTTCCTCCAAAAAAATGCAAAAAGGCCCCATTTTTTGCATTTTTACTACTGGATATCGCCTTATGAGATCCGATTTCGATGGTTCTTTTTTATTTGAAAGGTAGTAACTTGAAATTGGTCTCATATAAATTTGGTGAAGATCTGATGAGGATCTTCGGCATAATGAGCAGACTAGCTCCTCAAAATGCTGTAAATAGCTTACTTTTAGATTTGTACCAGTGGAATCGGCTGGTATATTAATTTCTGCAAAACAGTTTGTGTTCGCGGGGTCTACTGTTCGCAGAACTAGTCGTATATTTCGGTACCACTTTACAGTGACTTTACACTCTGTAAAGACAGCAGGAGCCATACTATGACGTGTCAAAGTTAACGTATATTCTTTCCTGTCAGCAAGAAGTATAGGATAGCTCATAGCCTAAAGCAAAATAAGCCTATAATGTTCCCACACTCCTCCTGCCTCCTTTCGTGAGACGAAGTGGGCTGTAATTCACCACGCGGGCCTTTGCGGGTTGATGGATGTCACATGTCTTCGAATTTTTGGTTCTGGACATGCCGGTTTCCTCACGATGCCTAGCCTGTCATGGTTGCTGATTGACAAATATTTTAATATTAGTCAGTCAGCAAAGTGGTAGTAGGTTTGACCGTCTAGGGTCCGCCGGACGTACAATTAAGTTCGTGAAGACTGTTGGGATACATATAAAAGTCACGTCTCAGGATAAGTAGGAATAAATTAATATCGTGTTATTGGAAGATAACGGATTTTAATTTATTCCTAATTTGAGACTTTATATGGTCCTTCGAGCCGGATTTGAACCGGTGACCCGCGATATAACCCTACAACTGGAACTTTAAGCTTCTGGATTAACTGACGTCTTCACGGAACCCTAAAAATTAGATATGACATACTTTGCATAGGCCAATGTTCTGAAATTACCGCGTGGTGATCAATGCCTACTGCGTAAGATAGGCCTTTGTCCTGCAGGGGGGTAATTACAGGGTAATATTAATAACAACGAGCGTAAGACCACAGCTTTTTTTTGGGTGGGAAATTATCAAATAACTTCTCACGCTCTGGGCGGAGCGGGAGGGCGTGTCAGACTTTTACTGACTAAAACCCACCCGTGTTCCTTCAGATGCCTGTGTGCCAGGGCCACGATATCCCTTTCGGACTAACTCGTAACTCGTAGCAGTACCTACGGGTGATTTACGTAGTACAACTGTTACTGGTGTGTGGTTGACTGTACAAGGGAGGAAAGCTGTTGCCTTGCAGTTGGATAAAAAATGTATGGATGATTATTAAAATATGTTCAGAAGTTTTCAAGTCACTATCAAGGCAGACATTACCGTGTTTATTTACGCGCTAGTGAACGACTAAATCGTCACGTGCCAAACAAAATAAATTATAATACTGTTTACCCAGGTGTGCTAAAAGGTCGAAACGGTTTGTTTTAAAACAAAAGCAAGGCTCTGTATAGTAGAACAAAGAAATAGCAACATATATATATACTGGATAATTATGTACATGTAATATACATAATCGTTATAATATTATTCAAATTCAAAGACACATGCAGTAAGACAAATAGGATTTAATTATGACTTGTTTACTATTGTTCAAGTGCAAAATGTCATTGTTACTGTATTGTCGGATAGCAAAATGTCATTATTACTTTATTGTCGAATAGCAAAACCCTAAAACCATGGGATAGCTGCTACACCTAGGGAAAGGCTTCTACAGCGATAGTTCGCAGCCACCGAAGATAAACACAAAAAAATACCGGCCAACATATCGGACCACGCACAATGAAGGGTTCCGTAGCTGGCATGAATTTATCCCAAGAACAAATTAGCATTGTAGTCGAAAAACATGTTCTCACATACATTCCATACATGCAAATGTAAGTTGGTCGACTATTACTCGTTATCTTGTGAAGCCTAGTTAGCTGTGATGAACATTTTTATTTTTTACCACTTTGTTGGCGTTGTTAATATGTATACCCATGCCAAATTAGAGCTTTCTAGTACTAAGTCTCTGAGCTAAGCCGTGTACAGACAGTCAGACATACGGACATGGCGAAACTATACGGGTTCCTTGTTGACTACGGAACCCTAAAAAGTTCCTTTGAACCAGAACATAGAAATTATGCTTGATGGTAGACATATGTAATTCGGGTCAATTGTTGTAAGTTCCAGGAAGAAGTATTTCATAATGAGATTCACTTGAAAAGTTCTTCTGGGTCTAGCAGTCTACCAGATCATGCAGAAGTGGTATTTTAAGTTTGACAGAATTTAGAATACAAAGACAAAACTACTCAGTCACTGTTAAAACATAAGCCCAAAAAACTTTAGACCAAACGCAAAAAACTGCATCTAAAACAGTGCAATAGTTTCGTAGAACAATTACAGTGCAACTTTAGACAACAATTTGTTTATTTTTTTATGAACATGAATCGGCGTGTTTTTGTACCAACGAGAAGAAAAATAAACTTCGGTGGCTTCAATACAACTTTCAAACTTCGCGCAAATTCTTGCAGCTGATACAATTAACTTAAAAAAATACTTACTAGCACTGAAGAAACAAAACATGACTTAATACTAACTATCACAGATCATTAAAAAAAAATCACAATACAAAATCTATCACAGACCACACGTATACGTAAAAACTTTCGAAAATCGAAAGCGCGCAACGCAACTGCACTGCGCGACGTCTGAATGCAAACTGACGATATTGTTGCATATTTTTTCCCGTTTTTCCGACTACCTACAGGTTGTCTAGACGGGGTGGGGTGGGGGGTTTTATTTTATCAGGTCTATGCACTTTTGGGAAAGATTTTCGTTCAATCAACGTGAACAAAGAACGGTCAAACACCTTTGTGATAGAGATCAGATGGGAATGGTACTTATTTGAGTTTTTTTTATTGGGTACTTAAGTTTCATAGTGTTTAATAATTATGTTTTATAGTTGAGCGTTGAAATTGTTTTAAGAATTTTTAAGGGGCTTAAGACAGTTTATTATTTGATGAAATTAATTTCTCAAGAAATAACAACTTCTTAAGGAATATTATCTTTGTTCTCAAAACTTGTATGTAGTATCTTTAGGTATTTTAATGTGTGTCGATAAATAATAAAATATATAAATAAATTAAACATTGTTAAGTATTTCTTTTTTATAAAATGATAAGTTTTATAACTGTATCTTCCATCATTCATCTAAAAATAAATCCAATCTAAAACCTAATTCTATTTCCGCTATCGCAAGAAAAAACTTCGTTTTGTTTAACCATATATTTGGTAAAACCAGTTTTAAGCAAACCGACGCTATCGTGTTACTTTCGAAATAAAACCTGACCAATAAGCTTAACTTTTTGGTACTACGGTCTACAAGTAGTAGTAACACCGGTAACGATTGGTAAGATATAGGAATCGGGCAAAAAAACCAGCTATATCAGCATGGCTATTGTTAAAAGTTAACGGCACATTCACAAGCAGCCAATGTAACCACAGGTCGTAAGAAAAACTGGTTGTTTTGACTCGAAACTGAAGGTTCGAATGGCTTGGTACAGGAACAATATAAGACTTGTCTACTGCATAGCAAAGCCTCTCTTCATACAGAGAAAGAACTTACTTACTTATTATACTTACGAAGTGTTGGCGATTTCAGCCGACCTCAATCAATCAATGAATCAATCTGCCAAGCCTTTTCCCAGTTTTCCTAACTATGTTGGGGTCGGCTTCCAGTCTAACCGGATGCAGCTGAATACCAGTATTTTACATGGAGCGATTGCCTACCTGACCTCCACAACCCAGTAACTGGGTAATACGATACCCTTTGGTAAGGCTGGTTGTCACTTTCGGGCTTCTGACGACCCGTAACAACTGTCAAAGATCTACAATTCCGGAACCAACATCTAAACATGCTTTTTGAGGCATCTTGAATGTAAGGCGCACGGCTTGTATTATTAAAATTACCAAATTGTCAGCAAATTCTTTAATATTTTGTTTTCAAGATGTGACATTATAAAGACTGAACCCAGATGCGATCAGCTCAAGCCGGGGAAGCAAAGTAACCAAAAGAAGAAAGCCTGTTCAGCCCGAATTACAGCCGGGAGCAACGGCTTAACGTGCTTTCCGAGGCACGGAGGAGTCTCGGTATGTAAAGATGGTCACCCATCCACGGACCAACCCGGCAAGCGTATATTAACCTGATGGAACGACCCGTGCGGCTGTTATTACTTAGCCTTCAGCCGACCTATTATGTGAAAACTTATACTCCATTTGAAATAAGATTAGAAAAATAAACTTGTTTACAGTCCGTTCAACCGATTTTGACTTCTATTCCGTAGGCATAAGGATGGCATTAAAAGCAAACATGTGGTTACAATACCAACTGTTTATTACAGCTGCCATTTGCCATGCCACCAACGCGATAGAAGTCAAAATCGGTTGAACGGACTGTAAAAAAGGTTTATTTAAATGTCTAATCTTAATTCAAATGGAGTATAGGTGAACTGAGCTGTCAATAGTGTCAATCCCAAGCATCAGGTGGAATGACAGCTCAGTCCAAGCTCACCTCACGAATGTCATATTTTCACTGTGAGATGTTTATAGAATAGACCGGCTGGACCCACATTTCCTAACGGAAACATTACAGTCCTGCGGTGTAATTGCGAGTTCAAATTGTTCGATCATATAAAGCAATGGATTAGCAATATACTTCAAAATTATTCAGATTGTGATTTAAACTGTGTTAGGCAATTAGGGTGCAGAATTATCTTGGAAATTCTAACATTGCATTGCTTTCTAACATATGATAACAGTTGAATTGGTACTACAGCAGGTGCAGGTTACGAACCTGCAACCTGGAGCCGGCAAGAAGATTTTGAAAACCGAATATTGAAACCTACATATACGTCCTCCAAGTATAAAATTTATGTCTCAGTTATATGGGTTTTCCATTTTGAATTTCTCAATAACAGCCCGGAGTCTGGATTTCCCCTAAAACATTAGACTTAAACACAACTAGCAAAATGTGACTGTTTCAAACACCTCGCCAACCCCCTCGGAGAATACAAGCGTGATGTTATTCAATACTAATTAAGCCAATGCCAATTTCTCATTAGACTGCATCCTGACCCGACGTGACTCCAATTATAGAAAGTGACACTCGAGTCCTTTGACCTTTAATAGTCGCACTTAATTTAGTGTTAAAACCCCCTTGCTCTTTGTTTAATTAATTAAAGTCGAAACTACAACGTTTCATCTGATTTCTAAGTCGTAAAAAGTGGGGTAAGAACGTGACTAGTTTAACCTTAGCTTTCATACAATGCCTAAAAGATTTGATCCTTCATAAAGACACAGTCATAAAATATTTATTTGGCACCAAAACTAGGACTAGAACGACCGATTGGTTGTAATTATTGTATTGCAGCTAAGCAAAAACATGCATCTCTCCTTGATAGCCCTTAGTCCTTACCGCAATGGTTGACACTGGACCTTACAATTGGGCAACCGCGGCTTTCAAAGCCACTGTACTAAAACGCCAGTCAGTATTTTGACAAATGCCGTGTTTTGTCTATAGTTTTCGCCAGATAAGAAAAAAATAAAAGCCGTTAACACCCGTCTACCAATGTATTCCAATATTTCAAAACGATACGAAAAATATGTAACGGAAGTGTCGCTAACATGATCAAAACAAACTTATCGTGGTAAGGGGCGTCCTTGACGCGTTCACTGGACATGAGTTACAAACCTTTTGGCCAAAACCTGCATTTCTATTCACCCCGAAGGACGCGATAGGCATAATAACAAAATGGCGGACAGGTAATGCGCCCCTGACTCGCAAGTCGGATCAGTGACTTTTATTTTTCTCTTATCTGGCGAAAAGTATAGTGAGAAACAGTTTTACTATTAATTACATTATTACTATTAATTACATGACGCAGCCGTCGTTATGGTCCACCTACGTCTGTGCTACGGCAAATAGTTGTACCTAAACTGCAGTACCACACCATACGAGGTGCCGACAGCTCACTTCAAAACAAAAGGTCGTGACTGTTTCCAGTTCAACTGTTCAAAACTGGGTCAAATGAACCAGTTCAAATTGAAATTCGTCCTCTGAGGCACGCGAGTTTAGTTTTACTGAAGTTTAATTTCCAGAAAAATTGCAGAGCATCACGCTTGTATACCCTGAAATTTAGAGGTGTGTAGAGCATACACACACACATTCACTCACACACATACATACGTACACACACCCCCCCTTACACGCACATTCACATTTCGGTAAATTTAAATTATTAGCCTTTATATTCTGCGTTTACAATTTTGTTTCAAAAACATGTTACAAACAAATAATGTTTTTGAAAAAAATACTTTAAAACATACAGTTCAGTTTGCGTTAAAACTGACTATGGCGTTTCCAATAGTGCTAGTCATTCTAAACTTAACTTTATTTACACTAGCATAAAGTAGATATTTCTTTAAGTAAATGACAGGTCGATGTGGCGACGCTTGAGGGAGGCCTATGTCCAGCAGCGAACGTCTTTCGGCTGACATGATGATGATGAAATAACATCAATTTGGAAACAAGGATTTGAATATGGGATGACCGAGACGAGCCTATTGAGATCTAGGCACAAACCCAGCCTGCTACTAGGAAATTCCTAAAGTTACCCGTTAACACTATCGACCTATGGATCAAACCCAACACTCCATAAAATAACATTGCAAACATAAGACCAATAACGACAAAGCAATAGCAAGATCGCAAGTAAAAATAAAACATTCAGGGTAGAAACATCGTGGAATATAAGGAAAAGCAATGATTAAATTATGCTTTTGTAAGGCTTCACTAACCTTTCGGGCAACCGAAAGGCGGAAACATTATGATCCGTTTCACGTGGCGAAGTAGCTATTAGAATTCGTTCAGGTTCGGAAATATTCGCCAAGCTCTGAATATTATCTCTATTTTGTATACATATTATATAATTCTTCTGAACTCCTTGTCACTGAACTCCTCATAAACGGCGAGACTAATTGGGATGAAATTTTTGCTATGTGTTTTAGTGGGACCCTGGATTATTTAGATTCAGGCAGGACAACGTGTCAGGTGCGCTAGTAATATGTAACAACTCCTGGCCAGCTAACTTTTTCGATTTCCAGTATAACCAAATGCAATACCAAAAGCATCGCATGCCATCCCAGACACTAAGCTGACATGTTTCTTGTGCCTTTAGTCACACAGCCTCTTCAAACCGGGACATAGCAACACTGCTTGGCATCAGCAATGGTACGATGCACAGACGGGTATTTGACCCTAAAACGCGACCAAAATTCCATTTCAAAAAGGTCCCGTTTCCTAGAAATTAGCCTTACCTGCCTATACCCAAGGGATTAAGGAATAATGGGCGGCCATCTTTTTTACCTGATCCTTGTCAGAACACACCTAGTCAGACGAGTTTCGACTTCGCTGTTGGTTGTACGCTTATTTTTGTAGTGAGTGTTTGAAAAGTTTCTAGTTTTCATTAATTGATAAATTCTGTTTCCACCGAAGATTTTCAACATGGATATTGCAGAACCAGGTATGTATTATTGAAAAATATTGTTATTTCTAAAATAATTTGTTTTTATATAGAGTTATAGTGTTTTTTTTCACTAATCATTCTCGCAATTAAATTTAGAAAAGGCTAAAAGTAAGATAATCGGGCATTATCGGATTATATCTAGTATAAGGTTTGGTAGGACATACTATTTGTGATATATTATATAGAAAGAAAAATTGCCACTTTTTGCCTCTTTATATGGATTTCCTTTATTTTTATGTTTTAAGATCTCCATAAAACAAACTTTGTTTTGCGGTTGTGATTATATTTTTGGATTTTAATTGTTCTAGGAACGTCAGGAGCTCGAGTGTTGACGCGAATGGATATTTACAACATGATCCATAACCATTGTGATGGATTTACGATTAAAAAACAAGATGAAGTTGAAGGATAGTTAATTAATGACTCTTCTTTTGATGACGAAAAAAAATAAGTTTTTCTTCGTAAATTTGCGACATTCAAGTATGATTTTAAGTCAAGATGGCAAGCAGCAAACAGGACTAAACATATTTTTTTAAATAACAACAAACAATGGCTTCAAGGCACTCTTGAAATACCTCGGAAAATACTTTCTAGCGGTAATGCAGGGCGCCCAGAAAAAAACATTGGCGATTTGTCTGAACGAAGCAAACGCAGAAAAACTGAGAATCTTCGTGAAAGCCACGAAGCTCGAGAGCTATTATATGCCGGTCTAATGGCACTTCGAGAGCGTGGAGATACTGATGGAGCAAATGTTGTGAAGGAAATTACAGAATCACCGACTCGTGGCCGTGGACATGAGTACCGCATCGCCTTGCGCAAAAGTGACACGTCATCATTACCAGCAACACAAATAACACCAACTGCAGCGTTATCCATGTTTGTCGAAGCTAATTTAACAAGGAGACAGTACGATATAGTGCGTGAGACCAATAAAAAGTTATATCCTTGCTACACCATCCTCCAAAAAGAAAAACAGCAATGCTATCCAGATCCTGAAAGCATTACCATATCTGAGACCTGTGCTGAAACAAAACTGCAAGCATTGCTGGACCACATAGCTAAGCGATTGTTACTATATTTAGAGGAAGTTATTTCTACTTTATCAGTAGAGGAGTTGTCATCACTTGAACTTATATATAAGTGGGGATGTGATGGATCACAACAAGCTGAATATAAGCAAAAGTTTGAAAACTCAAGCAATACAGATGCTATAATATATTTCAGTCAAGTTTGGTCCCTGTTCAATTAGTTTGCAAGCGCAACAATAACCCTAGTTCTGTTATGACAAATGCAAATGTCATTTGGCGCAACAACTCTCCATCTTCACCCAGATTGCAGGCCTATGAGAATACGATTTATCAAAGAAACTTCCGAAACAACGAAAGAAGAAATTAAGCATTTTGAAGACCAAATTAAAGATTTGAATACTACCAAATTAACAAGTGCTGCACTCGAAGTTTCTGTCAAACACACCTTATTATTCACAATGATTGATGGTAAGGTATGTAATGCTGCCACAGATACTAAATCTACAATGAGGTGTTATCTCTGCAAATTAACTTCAACAGATTTTAACAATCGCGATAAAGTGAGGAGCTCAGAGGTAATCAAGGAAAATTTTAAATTTGGTCTTTCAATTCTTCATGCTAGAATCAGATTCTTCGAAAGCCTTCTTCATGTCGCATATAAGATTCCTGTAGGGAAGTGGCAAATTAGGTCGCAAGCAGAAAAAGACATCGTAAAAACTAAAAAGCAAGAAATCCAAGAAAGGTTTCGAGAAGAACTTGGTCTTTTGGTTGATATTCCAAAAGAGCTGGTTTTGGCAATACCAATGACGGAAATACGAGTAGGAGATTTTTTGAATGTTCTGCGGAGGCTTCCGCTATAACTGGTATCAATGAGGAATTAATAAAAAGGTTCGCAACAATTTTGGAAGTTATTTCGAGTGGATATGACATAAATATTGAAAAGTTTTCTTCATATTGTGACAGTACAGCAGAACTTTATGTTAGCTTATACAGCTGGCATCCGATGACACCAACTGTACACAAAGTGCTGATGCACGGGCCACTCATTGTGAAAAACGCAATCGGAACTTTGTCTGAAGAAGCAGCAGAAGCTAGGAACAAGCATTTTCGAGATTATAGGGAAAATTATTCGCGAAAGTTTTCCCGTGAAGATTGCAATAGGGATATTCTGTATAGGCTGCTGCTCACATCAGACCCGTATCTTAGCTCTTTTATTCCTAGACCTAAGAAAAGTTCTAAACCTTTTACCTCTTCCGCAAAAGAAATGTTTCTGCCATTTCACGACAGTGGTGACTCGGACAAGGAAAATTAAGATTAGGAGTACTTACCATACCGTTTTATAGTTGGTTTTTAATGCCTAATAAAATAAAAATGTAAGAATGTGCTTTTTTTTTCTTACCTTTTCTCTATCACCTAGATTCCTTTCCAATTGATATTTTGCCATCAACTAGGTTTTGAATCATGATTTTTCAATAAATTAGGCTATATAAGCACCGAAATATTCAAAAAATATTGTTAAATAGTTTTGGCCACGTGTTAGGGTCAAATACCCGTCTGTGCGATGGCCGTGTTCCCAGGGCGAACTCCTTCACAAAAAATCTACGAAAAGCGAAAACTTTGTACCACTTTAGTAGTATGAAATTGGCCACATTTTAAAGTTTATATCGAGGAGGAGTGCAGAAAGCTAATATTTCTATATAATATGCTTTAAAAATAAATTACATTAGTAAAAAATAACATTACACACACTACCATGCGTTTGCCACATACACACACAGTACCTGGGCCTCATGACTTGAAGATAGATAGGTGACAGAAGTGACAGCTTGAGCATGGAATAAATAAGTACTTTAATAGCATAGAATTAGTGTACTCATGGAATTAGTAAGTACCATATATATAGATTGTGCGTAGAGGGGGTTGAATTTCGACTAGTGGGCGACCACTAGTTCTACTAATAACTACTGAGGATTAGAGGAGTGTCTATTAAAAACATTCTAGTCCCACGTCGCAATGTGACGACCGCTATCCTCCTAAGTCAAGTTCACGGACGAACTCGTCAGTTTTTTACTCAAGTAATTGTGGGTTGAACGTTGAACATATCCGTGTTATGCCGCCTACACAGGTAAATATTATGATGAAAATATTTGGTACATTTGAAGTGGAAATGGGTATTAAAAATAAAAAGCAATTTCTTTGTTTTGGACGTGAAGTTCAGTTCTTGACCTCGTCACTAGATCATGACTAAGGGATATGGAAATTGGCATGTAGTTCCGAGAAGATTCACGTTAAATGTTCTAATTGAGGAGATATTATCTGAGGTTTATTTTCGTCAGGTTATCAGGGTATCAAAAAGTCACCTTCTTGCTTGCTGTGGTGTAGCTAAAGACAGGTACAGGAATGACATGAGGATGGGTATAAAGTTATCAACCTCCTTTAAGAAACTCCGTAAAACCTTTAGTAACATCATCAGCTTTTGCTCAATGTAGAAAGCCATACTGCTTGGCCATAGCATGTTATTTTAGGAGTCAATGGTTCCTCTCTCTGGAGCCACTTTACTATCTTATAACTATAACAGTGATAGCCAACATGAAGGTTCAATTCCCGTAATTATTGATCAAGAACAACCAATACTCAGCCTTGAAATGACAAGAAAAAACTATCTACACTTCTAACCCCTTTGCCAATCACAAGCGTGGAGCCTCTCATGTACACAAAAAACATCCAGTCATTGCCTCACGAATGAATGAGGCAGCAAAACCCAGGATACGTTCACGGAGTCACCAACCGCACCAAGGCCGCTGAGGGCAACGCACTTTGTGCCAATACACTGTTTGAATTAATGCTCGTACGCATGCTGTTGACCGGCTAATAATAGGCCGGGAGTTTCTTGTCCTGGGCGTTTGGTGAGCCACCAGGTGGTTAACAGTGGTGAGGGGTCTGTGATAGGTCTTTTTTTGATCGACGCGAACGAGACTGATCCAAAAGCATCTGATGATAGTGAAACAAATCCTGTTCAGGCTCAATTCTTACGGAAACTAAAGGAAATAATTAACGCATTCATCTGATTTTAGAAGGTTTTATCTTTCTACCGCACCACTTTTGTAATTGTCTTTTAAACTAGAGGTTCTGTGAACAGTGGACCTAGCGAGCACAAACTTTTTTGCAACAATTCAATTTACCATGTTTTTGTTTATAAAAACATGGTAAAGAAAATGATGAGTAAAAATTTGTAGCCAGCGAGAAAAAATAACTGATAGGTTTTAATTGACAGAGGTAACGTTGCAGCCTAGTTTTATGATTCGATGGTGGTCCCAGGTGCTCCATCAATCCCTACCTAGTAATTAAAGGGCCGATTCCACTGGTGAAAATCTACAACTTCCCTCCAAACAAACATCCCCGACGACTTAAAAAAAAATCTATTATGTCGTAAAACCTGTATACCAAGTTTCATCCAGATCGGTTGTAAAATACGACCTGTAGAGGAGTACCAACAAACTGACAGAGGAAAGCAAATTTTGCGGTCGGCCAATAGTATTATTTACTCAAAAATGCTTACTTTGACAACTTTCTTTATGGTACAGGCAATACAACCACCAAAATCATAATCAAAAGTAATTTATTTAAATTAGACTGAGAATCAGCATTTTTCGAACGTCAAAATTACATAAGACAGTCCCCGAAAACGCCCGCTCTTCACCACTTCCTAGTGCTTTAGCTGGAAAGAAGAAGTGGCGCAACGAACTCCCCAGCAGCACAGTTTGCTGTCTGTTAAGTCAGAAGAACTTGATCTATCGTATCTGATAATGCATACGCGGACAGCTAATCTATACCATACTCTATCAATGCTGCTTGCCCCTATAATGACGTAACCACCATAATCTTCTCCCACAAACAGCATGGAGTACTTACGTAAAACCTATAAGAAGCACAACAGAAACCACCAGACAGGAATAACACATGAGTCAATTATGTAAAATAGATTATAATCACGTCATATTTCGACGACATCGCTGGGTAAACCAATTATGTAAGCGTATAACGAGCTGAAAACTTAAAAAAAATTGGTGGGAAAAGGAGGGGCTCATGGCTAAGTAATAACAGCCGCACGGGTCGATCCATCAGGTTAAGCTACGCTTTCCACGGTTGGTCCGTGTATGGGGTGACCATCTTTACATACCGAGACCCCTCCGTGCCTCGGAAAGCACGTTAAGCCGTTGGTCAGGCTATCATTCGTGGATCTTTGACAGCCGTTATATGTCGTCTGTGACCGGTATGTTACATGGAGCGACTGCCTATCTGACCTCCACAACCCAGTTACTGGGTAACACAATACCCCTTGGTAATACTGGTTGTCAGGCTTTCAGGCTTTTGACTACCCGCAACGACTGTCAAAGATCTACAAATGACAGCCCGGACCAACGGCATAACGTGCTGTCCGAGACACGATGGAATATTAATAAATATTGAGTATTGATTATGATCTGGCTGATGCTGCTTAAACCCTCTGATAACTTTGTCGAACCATCTGAGAGCCGTTCACCTGAGCACGCGGTGCCGTGGCCGACTTGGAAATCTCTAAATAGAATTCGAACGTTCGAACCCAAGCCGGACGGAGCAAACACTATCTCCATAGATGGCGGTTCATGGACGTCTCAGATCTCCAGTGTGTATGCGGCGTCTCTCCACATACAACGGCTCACCTTCCATCTTGCACAACCTGTCACTGGTGTGCATTTGAGAAACTGACTGCGTCAATGAGTGGAGTTCGCGTAGCCGACTTTGTGTCAAACTTAATACTTATAATTAGTGATTAAACGAACTTACCTGTAAGTAAAGTTCTATCATAATTATAATGCATGATAGCCTCGTCCGAAGAGATTACAATTTTCCATGGATATGCTAAGGAGAAGACAAGTATGTCGTCATTTTCAGATGCCACCAAGTCTAGTGTTTACGATTCATTGACTGGCCAATAGAGTTACAATAAATTCTGCGTTCGTATGCGTACACGCAGCCATTCATAGAATGTCTGGAACGTTGGTGTTTACTAACAATTAGTAATCTGACTCGGTTAGAATGTCGATGACGCGTTACTATATGGTATTGTCAGTGTTAGTGTTTCTAAATGTGCTCACAGCTGAGATGGTGTAGCATGTTTACTACGTTTTGTACGTGGAATACCTCCGTTTAAGGGTAGTTTTGGGCCGGTGTTATCAGCTGACTGGCTGCTATTTTTACTACGGCATGAGAAAATAAATGAGGACAGAGTGTTGTGGTGCAGCTTGGGACCGACTGCGATAGCCTGAGTTGATGAGCGAATATAGCTCGTATTGGGATGACACAAGAAGGAGTAAAAGGAAGATTTGTATCCCTTTTCAACGCCCCAGGGAATGATTTTGATAAAATGTATGTTTGAATTTGCCATATAAAATCACATATAAATTTTTCTTCTCTCAACAGTATAATCAGAGTAGTGCTTATGATATATTTTTTTCTTATTCCAACGAAGTTCCTTAACGCGGCTTGCGGTAGGAGTTCACTGGTAGAAATCGTCACGTAAGGAAAAGTCAAAGTCAAAGTCAAAGTCAAACCATTTATTTCAAATAGGCACATAAGAGGCACTTTTGAACGTCAAAATTTACAAAAAAAATAGAATTGATTCTAGTTGCCCCTTCCAAAAGGTAGTTTCGTATGGAGAAGAATGGGCAAGAAACTCCACCGGTACTCTTTTAAAAATGTTTTACAATATTTTGTTTGATTACATTAATTATATGATTATATGTGAAGACGATGCACCTAGAATAAAATTACTATACCATAATAGGTAAAACGAATTAAAAACTAAGCAATGAAAAATAACTTAATTATTAGATAGATACGTGGTGTTCACATATTTACAAACATCATACAAGTATGTTTTTCTAAAAAAATAAGTCAGTGTGTGAGTATAGGTTATCACAGAATGTAAAATGAATATCATAAAAATAACAGATTTTACCATAAAAATAGCAACCAGTTTGATTTTGTCTAGACTCTAGATTGTCCTATGGAGCTGGACCAGCATGTTTCCAAGCATTCCTGTCCTGGATATAATCCTCTAACTTGTAATATGCTTGTTTACAAAGTGTACTTTTAATATGTGTTTTAAATTTTCTCTCATTTAATTTCAATATATCACAAGGTATTTTGTTGTAACATTTAACACAGTACCCCATAAAAGATGTATGTACTTTATTAAGTAGTATAGTACTTTAAAAAGGCGTTATTGCCCCTCCATGGGACTTTTAATTTTTCTCTGTCTCTTTCTATTTATTATATACGAGTGTGCGTGCGTGTGAGTATCGTGTAAGGAACTTCGTTCCTGACGGGGGTCCCCGACCGCACACGTTTTTAGGGTTCCGCACCTCAAAAGAAAAAAAACGGAACCCTTATAGGATCACTTCGTTGTCCGTCTGTCAGTCTGTCATTATGTCACGACCCTTTTTCTCATGAAAGCGTGGAGGTATTAAGTGAAATGAATATCAAATACGTAAGTTAACGGTGCCTCGAAGCTCAAAAAAATCAATCTTCTAAGTCAACGCAATAAAAAAATACGGCGATTTATGCCCTTTCTTGCTCGTGTTACTACCAGTAGTAATACTGTTAATTTGATCTCCTTTCTCTGCAGTATTAAGTGCGACATATTTTGATACTCGCATTTAAATCAAAACCTATAGGGTACCTACCTACTTCCCGTTGACCTAGAATCATGAAATTTGGCAAGAAACAAGGTATCACAGCAAAAGTAAAGGAAAAAGTCCGAAAATTGTTAATTTGTAGTTTTATCACATAAAATAAAACTTTTTTGCGATTACAAACTTACATTTTTAGTTAGAAAATTGACCGTGGCGTATATCGATTTGGGAGAACATATTTTTCAACTACAATGCTAAGTTTGTTTTTAAGATAAATTCATCCCCACTCCCCCTAACCCTTCATTGTGCGTGGTCCGATACGCACTTGGCCGGTTTTTTTATTAGTCTGTGCTCAGTGTAAGTCCTCAGTGACTTTTCAGGTAAGGAAAAGTGATATTGAATTTTTCAGTCAGAATATTCTCTAAGGCAAAAATGTAATAATTTCTGTTGCTAAAGGTCTCCTCATACACCCAGTTATTTTAAGCTCAGGACAGGAAAACTCTAACAAAATTACAACAAAGTAGAGTCACGCTTGCCGAAACACGTTTTTCTTACAAAAAAAAACCATAGCAATATTTTCAGAAGGCTATGTAGCAAAAAATACAAACAAAGGCAACCCAGTATATTGGAACCACGTGCTTGGTTTATCACGGAGTTATTTGTAAAGTCAAATTCATAACATCACGTCTGTATTCTTCGATTCGGTAGGCAGAGAGCGGTATTTTACTAAACGGGGTAGGTAGTGAGAGGAGTATAAGTAAGTACATCCACATTTCGCCAGTTATAAGTTTCACGCAATAGCTCGACCCTATTGCTTGAAACTTACAACTGTCGATGGCCTATTGCCATCAACAGGGCACAAATAAATGTCCGGGCTCTTTCCAATTATTTCTAAAAAGAAAAACTGAAAAAATCTTTGCCCGAGCCAGGTTTTGAACTCAAGACCAGCAGTCGTTCATGTGACCAACTCAACAAACGAAAAAGTCACACACAATTTTTTTTTTTTCTCTATTCCACATTGTCTCAAGAAATACTGGCCACTCTGTATTAGGACGTTCGCCCGGTCATTTACCAAAAAAATGGCGGCGTTACGTCATCGACTACATTTTTTATCTATGCTCAATAACTATTGCATTGATCTACCTATGATGCTGTCGAGAGAAAAGATTTACAAGTTTTGCGACTGACTGACGACGTACTGCCTAAACGGACGACGACAGAACCATTTAAATACAAATAATCTTTTCCCGCCCCTAAGCCGTATAGGGACCTGTCAAAGTCATTGTTCCAGCAGCAGTGCGAAAAAGAGATGGGACTATACAGGACGTACCTATAGCGCCATCCCGTTTTCGACACTTCCCTATGCGGCCCTTGACTAGACTCTAGTTTGTTGATCCTGACTTTTGGAGTGTTACTGTTTTTCCGGGAAAAATATAGTAAATTTATAATGTTTGACAAAACGATATCTGTTCAAATTCTTGATACAAGAATACCAGGAAATCTGAAACTAGGTTTCCACTGCATAACGTGAACGTAAAGTGATAATCAATACACGTGGCAGGCTGAATGATATGCAGTCGCTTGTTACGTGTTTAATATTGATGACAAGGCAGACAGTATTAGCTATACTTTGCCTGCCATTTTCTAGCGTTAAAAGTAATCAGGGGGCAAATAAGTGGCCACCACTGCATATGGACATCTGAAATACCAGACGCCGTCGTGAGTGTGTTGCCATCCTGCATCCCAGAGAAAGCCTTCGAATCAGAATATAGCAAGCAATTTTGCTTGGCGCCAGAAATGGGTATAGGGTTCTTCACTGGACGATCTTCTTAACATATCTAATAGTAGGCACTCATCATTTCCCTGCCTTGTCCCAACTATATTTGGGTCGGCTTCCAGTCTCAGGATGCAGTTGTTAACATGGAGCGACTGCCTATCTGACCTTCACAACATAGTAACTGTAATATGATACCTCTTCTTGGTAAGACTGGTTGTCAGAGTTTCGGACTTCTAGCGGCCCGTATCGACTGTCAAAGTTTCACGATTGACCGAACCGACCGTCCGTGTTCTTCGTAGAATCCTTTTGAATGAATATTATTTCATAGAAAGAATCATTCAATAGGATTCTATGAACCGAGAGAGAGTTGTATTGCTGATTCTAATGATTATAATTCTGTAAAGCTATATTTGTTACGGCCGCGAATCATATTATTTAGATCAACATAATTATAACCTGTTACTAACCTGCAAATTGCAAAATCGTAAGAAAATTTGAATTTCGCGGGCTACCCTGACGCTTTCGCCTTAACCTGATGGAGCGACCCATGCGGCTGGGCGGCTGGTATTACTTAGCACGAGCTCCTTTTATGACGATAGCTCAAACCATGGTCAAAATATTAGCCAGCTGACTGCCCAAGGTACGCCGGATGCACATTCAACTAACGCTTCTGGTGGAGGCAATTTTTACCCGACTACGGCGAAGCAAAAAGGAGGATTATGATTTTGACCGGTATGTGTGTATGTATAAATGTTTATTCATCTGATCCCTGATAACTTCTAAACCACTTATCATAATTTGACAAATTATGTATCGTTCGAACCGCGTGACGTCACATTAAATTGAATATGATGGAGTACAGTCATGAACTAAAAAAAAATTACTTAGGCTAGGTACGTTGGCATTTTGGGACCGCGAGGCGAAAGTACTCGCGTCACTGTATCGATGGCGCGAGGAAGCGAGGGCGCGGGCCGAGTGGCTGATGCAGCGACATGTGGAGTTGCGTCGGTCACAGCTTCGCGCAGCCCTGGTGGCGGAATGGCGGGACAGGCTTTCACGCCCTACCCGCCGGCCTCGCCATCATCGAGGCGGTCCGGCCGGTACTCGAGCCCTGGCTCGGGAGGAGGCACGGCTCCCTGTCGTTTCGGGTGACGCAGGTGCTCTCGGGGCATGGTTGCTTCGGGAAGTACCTGTGTCGCATAAACAGGGAGCCGGACGCCCGGTGTCACCACTGCGTCGACTGCCGGGAGGACACGGCGCGGCATACGCTGGCAGAGTGTGCCGCTTGGGAGGAGCCACGCCGTGCCCTCATCTCAGAAGTAGGCAGAGACCTGCCGCTGCCGGCCGTGGTCGAGTCGATGGCCGGCAGCGAGGAGTCCTGGGACGTGGTGGTATCCTTCTGCGAAACAGTCGTGTCGCAGAAGGAGGCTGCGAAAAGGGAGCGGGAGGTCTCGTCCGCTCACCCGGCCCGCAGCAGGCGCACCGGGCGTCGGCAGAGGGCAGATAATGCCCTCTTCCGGCCCCCCTAAATGGGTCCAGGGACGGCGGACTCGGGGACGTCCACCGCCCCCCATTACACTGGACCCGAGGTGGCGGCGCGTAGTGTTCCACGCGCGCCCCTTTCAGACGTCGCGGGGGGGTCCAACACCTCACCCCCCCGCAGACTTGAGGTGGCCCGCAGAGGCGGGCCGGCACTAGCCGGGGATCACGGAAGTAATACTAGCTCCCAAGATCCCCGGTGCAAGTGAGGGAAGGGAACACCGGGTGGTTTTTAGTCAGTAAGAGTCTGACAGACCCCTCCGCCCACCCCAGGGCGGAGGACATCCATGAGGATTTTGCACCCCGGCAACAACAAAAAAAAAAAAAAGGTACGTTGGCATTTGATCCCATGATCCCCGGTGCAAATGTGGGAAGGAAACACCGCGGTGGTTTTAGTCAGTAAGAGTCTGACAGACCCCTCCGCTAGCCCGAGGGCGGAGGACATTCATGAGGATTTTCAACCCCGGAAACAAAAAAAAGGTCCGTAGGTGGCATACGAGATACGACCACGGCTATCCTATGACCATCACTATGAATACTTATGTATTAAATACATTAAAATATATTACGTGTAAGTTGTTTATTTAATAGACGATAAATATTAAATAGTTTAGTCTACATAACAATTTCAGATGAGAATATTTTCTTGTTTCATAATTTTTAGAGCGTGATTTTCAGTAGTCGAGTTTTTTACATACATACGAATAACGTTTCTTGTATGAGAGCCCCCGTAAATATTTATTTTATTCTGTTTTTTTAGTATTTGTTGTTATAACAGCAACAGAAATACTTCATCTGTGAAAATTTCAACTTTATAATTTACAACTGTCTTACTATCACGGTTTATGAGATACAGCCTGGTGACAGACGGACAGCGGAGTCTTAGTAATAGGGTCCCGTATTACCCTTTGGGTACGGAACCCTAAAAACTAGAAATAAAAATATCAAACCTATTGCGAAGGAGGTCGCCAAAGTGAAATTCGCGATACAGAGTTGAAAAAACTGCGTTCGGGTTCACAGACCCGAGTAGGGCTGTGACTTATGCAGTTCGAATTACGTAGGTGTACGGTAGGGAAGCGCCAGGATCGATAAAAGCGCTCGAGAATTATCGATGAATGTTTAGTACAGTCGGTGACCAGCATTAGCTGACCCGTCTTGCAAAGTCAAAGTCAAAGTCAAAGTCAAACCATTTATTTCAAATAGGCACATAAGAGGCACTTTTGAACGTCAAAATTTACAAAAAAAATAGAATTGATTCTAGTTGCCCCTTCCAAAAGGTAGTTTCGTATGGAGAAGAATGGGCAAGAAACTCCACCGGTACTCTTTTAAAAATGTTTTACAATATTTTGTTTGATTACATTAATTATATGATTATATGTGAAGACGATGCACCTAGAATAAAATTACTATACCATAATAGGTAAAACGAATTAAAAACTAAGCAATGAAAAATAACTTAATTATTAGATAGATACGTGGTGTTCACATATTTACAAACATCATACAAGTATGTTTTTCTAAAAAAATAAGTCAGTGTGTGAGTATAGGTTATCACAGAATGTAAAATGAATATCATAAAAATAACAGATTTTACCATAAAAATAGCAACCAGTTTGATTTTGTCTAGACTCTAGATTGTCCTATGGAGCTGGACCAGCATGTTTCCAAGCATTCCTGTCCTGGATATAATCCTCTAACTTGTAATATGCTTGTTTACAAAGTGTACTTTTAATATGTGTTTTAAATTTTCTCTCATTTAATTTCAATATATCACAAGGTATTTTGTTGTAACATTTAACACAGTACCCCATAAAAGATGTATGTACTTTAGATAATCTGAAAAATGGTTGATCTATTTTATCTTTATTTCTAGTATTAAAATTATGTCTATCGCTTATCTTGTTAAAAATATGTAGATTTTTCCTTACATACATAATATTTTCATAAATGAATTGGGAAGGTACCGTCATAATATTAATCCTTTTAAATAGTTCCCTAAGAGATTCGCGGCGACGGAGATTATAAATTGCTCTGACAGCTCTCTTTTGCAAAATAAAGATGGACTCAATGTCAGCAGCCCGACCCCACAGTAAAATGCCATACGACATAATGCTGTGGAAGTAACTAAAATAAACCAAACGCGCGGTTTCTATATCTGTTAGCTGTCTTATCTTTCTAACAGCATAAGCGGCCGAGCTTAACCGCCCCGCCAGAGAGGTTATATGTGGTCCCCATTGCAGTTTCTCGTCTATAGTGATTCCTAGGAAAACCGTTTGATTAATAAATTCCAGTTTTTCTCCGTTCAATATGATATCACATTCGCTACTTCTAACATTAGGTAATTTAAATCTAATACATTTGGTTTTTTTTTCATTTAATACCAAATTATTTACCGTAAACCAATCTTGGACCTGAAGAATAGAGTTATTCACTTCGTCAAGATTTTGTGATCGTCGATCTATTTTAAAGATCAATGATGTGTCATCAGCAAATAACACCATCTTCGGTTGATTTTGAAGTAATTGGGGTAAATCATTAATGTAAACTAAAAAGAGGAATGGACCCAATATCGAACCTTGAGGAACGCCCATTGCCATTTCAGACCCTAATGAGTTAACGCCGTTTATTTGAACTTTAACCTTTCTATCTTTTAGGTATGATCTTAGTAAATCAAGAGCTGCATTCCTAATCCCATAGTGCTCTAGTTTCAGCAAAAGTGTCTCATGGTTCACGCAATCGAACGCTTTAGAGAGGTCGCAAAAGATTCCAATGGCATCTTGTGCTTCCTCCCAGGCGTTAAAAATGTTCTTTATTAGGGTAACACCGGCGTCAGTGGTACAACGCCCTTTAGTGAAACCGTACTGCTGTTCATGAAAGATGGATTTTTTATTAAAGTGACGTAACATTTGATTGAGCATCAACTTTTCAAACACCTTACTGAGAACTGGCAGAATTGACACAGGCCTATAATTATTGGGTTCTTTACTATCTCCGGATTTGAACAAAGGAACTACTTTACTGTGTTTCATGAGATCCGGAAAGACTCCTTGATCCACACTGGTGTTAAATATAAAAGCTAAATAGGGCGCAATGGTTTCGATTATAGATCTACAGACTTTTACAGACATGCCCCAGAGATCTTCTGTTAATTTAATTTTAAGATCTTTAAAAGTTTTTATAACAGCCTGGGGGTTTGTATGTTGGAACCTAAATTCCAAAGGGCATACTTTTACATTCTTTCTAAGTAAGGCAGCCGAGAGCGCGGGTGAGGAATTTAAAGTTTCAGTAGTTTTAAGGGAAATATTAGCAAAAAAGTTTTCAAATTCCTGAGCTATTTCTACCTCTGAAGTGATGGGCCCATGTGCAGTTTCTAAATTTAATTCAGTATTACGCTGTTTTTTCCTACCTGTTTCATTATTTATTATTTGCCAGGTAGTTTTTATTTTATCATCAGCTGATTTTATTTTATTGCTAATATAAAGAGCTTTAGCTATTTTGCACACACTTTTAAAAGTTTTAGAATATTTTGCAACATATTGATGAAAGCTTGCATTATTCTTATGTTGCTTTAGGCCATAAAGTTCAAAAAGATTTTCCCTGCTTTTACGAATACCTGGAGTCGCCCAATCACTAAATACGAACTTTGTGTAAATACTTTTAGTCTTTAGTGGAAAAGTGTCATTAAATTGTGTGTTTAATAGTGAAAAGAACTCGGCGTAGAACTCATTTGGGTCACAAATATTATTAAATCTCTGAACACATAATGCACTGGCCAAAGAATTATTTAATTTCTCTAAATTTTTACTTGTAATTGGCCTAAACCTTATTTGAGTTTTTTGTACAGGCATATAGGAGCAAAATGTTATTGTTTGACCACTATGATCAGATGGCAACTTATTTACAATTTGTTTGTGTAAGTAATCACAATTACAAAAAATATTATCTATACAAGTGGCAGAAGAAGCTGTCACTCGGGTTGGTTCAATAAAAACATTTGACAAATCAAATGACCTAAAAAGACTTAATAATCTGACAGTGTTCGAGTTATTTTCTAATAAGTTAATATTAAAATCACCACATATGATTATTGACTTACTATTAGTACTAAGTTTTTTTAACACATCTTCCAGTACAGAATCAAACAAAGATAGATTCTGGTAACTTGGAGGTCTGTATACGCATACTATAACATGCTTATCAAGCTCAACACAGGACAATTCAATGGTGTGTTCAACCGACAGTCCGATGATGTCTTTCCGTTCTTTCGATTTGATAGAATTTTTAATTAATATTAATGATCCGCCATGTATCATACGTTTTCGGCTAAAATGGCTAACTACACAATAATTTTCATAATTAATTGACATCACTTGATGATCTTTTAACCAATGTTCTGTTAAACAAATGACATCAAACTTGGTATTTTCTAAAAACAATTCTATTTCCAGTAATTTGGAAGAGCAACCTTGGATATTTTGATGAAATAATTTTAAAGTATGTTGCACTCCCTTTGTTTTTTTTTTATGAGTTAAATGGCCAGAAGATACCTTTTTATTATTCTCTAATAATAATAATTGGTTATTTGAATGGGTAACTTCTGTTGTCTTACAGTCTAGTTTAAAGAATTATCTGGAGTGACCTCCACAACTACAACTGAAGAGTCTAGAATGCCTGTATGAGTTCCAGCAGGAAGAGAATACCCTATCTGACTGGTAGTGGCCTCCAAGGATGTTGGTATTATAGGTGGATCCTCCTTCGTACAACATGATGACTCATAATTAATCTCTATGTTGTTAGTATAACTAGACAACACAGACTCGTCACTAATACTAAATTTCGTTATATTAGCTATAACCTCATTAATATTATATGCTATCAACATAGCAATCTTATGTCTACATTTCCCAGACAGAGATAAAGTTCTCTGAGTCAACTTAAAACCACTAACAAACTTATTAGTGTCAAAATACAGTAATTTGTCACTATGACAACATGTCAGCCTATGAATAGTATTATTCAAACTAAAAATATAATTATTATCATCATCTGATAAGGTGTCAGAATAAGGAAAAGCACACAATATCAGCTTTCCTACATTTAACTTTAATAAGGTGTTCACACCATCCACTATGTCCTTTCTGGTAATACTAGTACTATTTCCTAATAACAAAACCATTGTAGAATAATTATTTAGGTTTGTGTCTGTAATTCTTTTAATCATTTGTTTAAAACTTATGTTATGATAGCTCTGATTGGTAAAACTATGGCTAAGGTAATTGAGTAAAATTTTTCCAAAGCCAGAACCTAATTCATCACAAAAAAATATTGTTTTATTTTGCTGTGAGCTAACACAGGTCTCTCCTGGAAGAGCCAACACCGGAGGGTTCAAGTTAGGCTGAGGCTGAGTAGGTAGTGGCTGGTTGGCACAGCTACATGAGAGGTTATTAGTCAGAGACTCATACCTCTCAGCATTGCACTTCACCAAATCCAGTAGTTCCCCAGCCTCCAACAAGCGGTCACTTAGTTGACATTGTGAAGTTTCATATTTTTCAAAAATATCCTTCAGTAAGTGCTCCTTGTGTAATAAATCATTATAGAGCAGCTGGATGTCAGTGTCATATTTTTGCCTACATTTATCTAATTCAATAGTACATGTATTTAAAGTTTTTGATAGGACTACACGTTCCTTTCTTAGGGAAAGATTCAATTTTAAGAGATTTTGTTTTTTAATTGCTCTCTGTGACCGTTTAATTAATTTCTTGATTCTAATGTATTTTTTTAATTTATTGTGACTCATAACAATAGGACACAATGGTATGGTGTCATCACCAGTCAAATCAATCATTACAGCTGGCTCACACACTGAATTTGGCTTACTACCTACCAACTCATTAAATAGGTTACTGGTACTAGCAACATGTTTGCTGACCTTGATACACTCTGAGAGAGATAGCGCCTTTTGAGCTTCACACAGTTGGTGTTCAAGTTCTGTAATTCGATTCAGAGCCAGTTCGTGGGTGTCACTGCACTCTTGAAACGTTGAAACTAGATGTTGTAGTTCACTGTGCTGACCAGTTAAGTCCATGTGCTGTGTGTGTAACTGAGACAGTTCGTTCTTGAGGGATTTGTTCTTTAAATTAATGTTTTCCACTTCCACTTCACTGTCGTCCCTTTCCTGGAGCAGCTGTTTGCACATAGCTTTAGAACCCTCAAGCTCCTTCAAGGTAGCTCTTAGTTTTGCTTCCATATCCCTGATTGTAGCACTGCGGGTCATCATTTTCTTTGAAATGTCAATAACCTGGAATGTGTGAAGTTATGCAGCTAAATAACAGTGTAAGAAAAGATGTTCTAACATTTAGATTAGTGGCAGGTAGAAGAGAAAAATTAAGTTGAGAATAGGTAAAGAGTTGTTAACAAATAAGTAGATATTACAATTAGATGAAGTTAATAAGGAATTAGATGGGAATGTTAAACTAAAGTGAAGTTACAAAGAATAAGCTGCTTTTATTTAATGACTCATAGAAACTTGATTGACAATAACAAGTTTACACACATTAAAGGTTTAATAGTCTAACATATGAATAATATTAAATAGTAATAAATAAGGCCTAATGAGCCTATTTTTGTGTAGTAAAATTATGTAGTGTTTATTGTCTGAGCAAATCTTATCGTCGTCGATTTTACTTCCACAAGTTGTCAAGCAAAAGGAGACATAAACCGTGCTAGTGTGTGATGGACGTAGCTCAGAGACCCGAGCAGTATTTGTGTTGTTCTGCGGTCTGTAAATATTATGTAGAATAATAATATAACTAGAACAAAATACTCCCCGGGATTGATGATATTTTGAAATCCGTCACCGTTGGGTTGGTTGATTTGACAGCCGGTTTAATATCCCTTTTGTGCGAAGTTTTCGCAACAAAAAACACTGTATAATCACTGAATATACTAAATAATAACTAGGTATGACTATAGAATACTAATTTAACATAAATAAAACACTTTTTATTAATTTTCTAACTTAAATACTACGGATCGTTTTTTTTGACGACCAGCTACCAGTGTTGCCAGCTCTAAAAAAAAACGCAAAGAAGAATAATGGAAGAGGGGTCAGGTAATGCTGGTCACCGACTGTACCGGGTTTTAGGTTGAAGTGATATTATCATTTTTTTATAGTTATTATAAAATCATATTATTAAAATGGTGGATGGTAGTTTTATTAGTTTTTTTTAATATTTCCATAATTCTTTAGCAAAACAAACTTTTCTAACCGACTTCTAAAAGGAGAAGGTTTTATGTTCGGGCATAACTCCGTCATATAAAGACGGATTTGCAAAATTCTTTTTTTGTTCGAAAGGGTATGCTCTCGAGGTGGTCCCATAGTCACCAAGTCAGATTCTGATGAGGGGATTCCTCAAATTTTATAGGCACACATATAGCGATTTGGGTATTTTTATAGTAACACTTTCATTTGCACTCTGAAAGCACAATTTGGTGAAGTGGAACTGATGATGAAGACTAAAGATGGCGACCGGAACTACTTAATAATAATAATAAGTATTTCACGGTTGCGATTCGATTAGGCAATTCGAGTTTAATATGATTGCTAAGCAATTTATGCTCGTCACAATGCATATATGGTGAAGTCACCATCAGTTCCAGTGAGGGCTCGGAAACCGGTTAATTTTCTATGTAACCTTGACCGTTAGTATAAAGGATTTCGAAAAAAATATTAAATAATTAACGAAATATGTTAATTATTTAATATTTTTTTACATAATCAATGCTGAACTTAATGTAATGAAGCAATCTTTGAAGCTAATATCAATTGTATAAAAAATAACTTGTATCTTCGGAAATAAAAATTAACCGGTTTCAAGCCCTGGTTCCAGTTCTTCTGGCTCTTACCAGGAGAAATCCTCAACAATTAACGCCCCTGCATCGGGAAAAGCAATATTTTGTAAAAGGTGATGAGCATTTGAGATTAGGCTATTGTAACTTAGATAAATTACAAACTGACCCACTAAAAAGTGAAAAATAAAAAACTGTTTCCAAAAAAGTAACAACCGACTTCCAAAAAACACTACGCAGTGAAAAAAATACTTTAATTTCGGAAGCCGATGGCAAAAAACTAAAATACACATATCAAAACACTGATTTCCGAAATTAAAGTTATTTTTCACTTTGTAGTGTTATTTTTTGGAAGTCGGGTTTTTTTTTTGTATAAAGTTTAAGAATGTTGTATGTTAAACTTTATCATTTATTCTTAAACTACTCTTCGTAGATGTAACTGCATGAGCACATTTTTTTAGTTAGATTTATAATAATAAATAATATTTTGTAATCAGTCTATTGTAAAAAACCCAAAAGACAGGTTCTCTAAACTGCAACGATTTTTTTTATTTTTTTTTCTCTAACCTATGCTGCCCCACTGCTGGGCAAAGGCCTCCCTCCTCCTTCCATCTTTAACGACTTATAACTTTGCTAAATTGAAGAGTACAACTGTGACGTAGCATGACAACTGAAGTGACAGGTATTACGTTTAATCGCCTTTGAAAGCTCTCTCGTCACATGTTTTTTTTGTTTACCTTTAGTTAACTACCTAAACCAACGGAGTATAGCATGACTCATAGTGAATCGTATTTATAAACTGTGTATCGTGGACTTTAAAAATAATAGCAACGATACATTATTATTACATCATCTTAATCATAATAATAATTGATGTGTAACCTAAACTATAACAATCGTATTTCTATGAACAACCGTGTCGTACCGTAAACTGGTTATTTTTTCCGCTACCACAAACTATATAGATTTGGCAATTTTATTGTTCAAGACAAGCCTACTTTTATCATTTGCCTCTTGTCAGCGACTTAAGGGGCTAAATAGGGGGCAAACGACTGTATGGAATTTTGTAATTTTTTCCGATGGGTAAACCCATCAGGAGGGCGCACGGCTTGTCATCATCTGCTTAGCCTTTTTTCCCAAATAGGTATGTTGGCGTCGGCTTCCAGTCTAATCGGATGCAGCTGAATACCGGTATTTTACATGGCGCGACTGCCTATCTGACCTCCACAACCCAGTTACTGGGTAACACGATACCCCTTGGTAAGACTGGTTGTCAGGCTTTCGGGCTTCTCACGACCTGTAACAACTGTCAAAGATGTACAAATCCGGAACCTACGGCTAAACATACTTTTTGAGCCATCTTGGATGTAAGGCGCACGGCTTGTATTATTAAAATTACCAAAGTGTCAGCAAATTCTTTAATATATTGTTTTCAAGATGTGATATTATAAAGACTAAAACCAGATGCGATCAGCTCAAGCCGGGGAAGCAAAGTAACCAAAAGAAGAAAGCCTGTTAATCAAATCTACGAGTGTGAATGTGGAAAAACGAACGCACACCAAAGGCTTGATTATTACATTGGATACACTTTAATTAATTCACTGACTGATTTTGCATTAGAAAGCATACATAAGCAGACAGGATTTCATAAATTCTGTACGCATGCTCAATGTAAAACAATGTTTCCGTAATTCAACAAGAGTACTTACATAACACCCAGGCCCAGCTAATGACGATCACTGTTTAAATGATGAGCGAACTTCTATATCAGTGAATGGAGATAAAGCAGTAATGACAGACAAGTACGATAAGTTACTGACGTAATTAATGCTGGCACAATTAGATTTGTAGTAAAAACTAGCTATATATTATTTTTATCCTTTAGAAATGGAACTAAACTGGAAAATACTTGAAATTCTAGGAATGCAATCCTTTCTACGTTACTAAACATACAGACGAACATAAAACTTCATCCTTTTTGGAAGTCGGTCAGAAATGCGAAAGTGATTTTGCTTGTTGGTTTTGCTTTCATGCTCCCAATCAAAAGTCATTTATTCAAACTAGGCTGAGAATCAGCACTTTTCGAACGTCAAAATTACATAAGACAGTCCCCCAAAAACGCCCACCCTTCACCACTTCCTAGTGCTTTAGCTGGGAAGAAGAAGTGGCGCAACAAACTCCCCAGCAGCACAGCTGTCTGTTAAAACCGCTGAACGGATTTAGATGAAATTTGGCAAATGGGTAGACCATGACCTGGACGACCTAAGCTACTTTTCATCCGGGCATCATGGCATCCCAGCAACAGCTAGTATTTAATAACTCCTTATTTGCACGGAATCTAAGTAGGCCATTGTTATTGTAACAAAGGGAAAAGTGCCAGAATCAAATATCAGTCTTAATTGTTATTTTTTTCAGCAAGTAGCTTCAGGCAGGTTTATGATGTATTCTACTTATCTAGAATTAGTTCTTTATACTTTGATAAAATTGTGTTTCACAACTGAAATTTTATCTGAGAACGCTGGCGCTGTTAGCTAGGTAACCCAAAACATGTAGCACTATACCACAATTTCTTTAACAACGCAAAAAGTCCTTCAGTCCTCAACATTTTCTAAACCGTTATGTATGAATGAGTCTCCCTCATTTTAAGTAATGAAATAAGAAACAAAATGGAAGAATAGTATCTCATTTGTATGGGTCATCTGGATATAAAATGCGGTTTATTCATGCACTTCTGTGAGCCGAATCCAAATACTTTTGAAATGAGGGTTAAAAATGACAGAAGACATATTTTTCATTCATCATTCAGATAATTTTCAGGCTTAAAAAAAGTCGTTTTCTGAATTCAGCCTAGCTAGGCAATTGCTATCATTGCAATTTAACCTTGGCAAAAAAAAATGCAGAATAATCAAAAAACCGGCCAAGTGCGAGACGGACTCGCGCACGAAGGGTTCCGTACCATTATCTATAAAAACGGCAATAAAATCACGTTTGTTGCTCCTTAAATATTTGTTTTATTCTAATATAATTATTTAAGTTTAAAGTGAATATATAACTAAATATTCTGTGAATATTTCAAGCGTCTACCTGTTGCCGTTATCAATATCGAGCAAAAAAATCACGTTGGTTGTATGGGAGCCCCCTTAAATATTTATTTTATTCTGATTTTTAGTATTTTTTGTTAAAGCGGCAACAGAAATACATCATCTGTGAAAATTCAATCTGTCTAACTATCACGGTTCATGAGATACAGCCTGGTGACCGACAGACGGCGGAGCCTTAGTAATAGGGTTCCCGTTTTACCCTTTGGGTACGGAACCCTAAAAAAGGTATTTCTGATAAAATTCTCCAAAAGAACCCAAGGTTAGTTTTGATAATGTTACCAAAAATATATTTTGTTATTTCCTCAGATAGGCAGTGGCTCCATGTAAAATACTGGCATTCAGCTGCATCCGGTTATACTGGAATCCGACCTCAACATAATTGAGAAAAGGCTTGGCAGATGAAGACTTCCGATGGATAACTACGACACATACAAACTCTCCTATAATTCCCAAATACAGGCAGGAAATGCGTCATAGGAGATGAACAAAGTGCTAAATGAAATGCTTCAATGAAGAGTATTGTCGGAAGGAATTTGTGACATTGCTTCCGGGAGACTAATGATATGTTGATTCATGTATTATTTGGTTTTGTTTATCTGTTTGTCTTGTCTTTACTTAGCCATAATAGAGGTTACCAAGAGGAGTTTCTTACCAGTTCTTCTCCATAGGAACCAACTACGCTTCGGTATGGGCAACTAGCTTCATCTTTCAGACTGACCGATTCATTAACAATTCAAAAGTGCCTGTAATTGTGAGATGGAGTTTGCGGGTATCTTTACAAGGCGATGTACAGCTCCCATCTTGTGCTGTCGCGAATAGACTATTATTTCAGTCAGGTAGTTGCCCAGGCTGCATTAAACGTACTAAAGTATCGTTAATCATGGTCACTCAAACTCAAAGCATTTATTTATTAGGGAATATCTAGTTTTCCATCTATATTCCTTCACACAATGTAAGCAATGCTAGGCGACAGAAATAGGTCTTCTTCGGACGAGCCCTTCCACAGGACGAGGAACCTTCTACTACTGCGCAAAAACCGTTTTGTTTCGTTAAAGAAAACACTGATTTTGCATGAAAAAATGTCTGAACACGAAGGTACTTGACCAAGAATATTGTCAGCATCAAATATCAAAACACTGCGACTGTTTAAGGCTGGGTGCAATATGGCGCGTGCCGTATATAGTGCATTACGTGATGCTATTCTAAATCAAAGGACACGAGGTTCAAGGTGTTGTGAAGGGCGACGATTTTTTGAGCAAATGAAGGAAATAACTGTGAGATTGACGGTTAACAACCTTGAGGAGAAGTGGACCTCGGCATTTAGACAGACAAACGCAAATTGATCCAAAAATAAAATTATATATAAATGTGATGATTCTTAAGAGGCATGCAACTAAAAGAGTAATGAATATAAATGTTGATGGATGGAGAGGAAGACCACAGATGGATGGATGGTAGCGTGAAGGTAGAAATATTAGAAATGGCCCTAGTGAATGTTAGAGTGACGGCTGACAGGCGAGAATGGAAGGAACAACCGTGTTGCGCCGACCCCAAGTACCATGGAATAAAGGTCAGGGAGTAGATGATGATCCTTTCATAGAACCGATATATTTCTCTTACAAGGATTGTATCAACATTTTTTTTTTTCAATCAAATTGCATCTCTGCATTATCCACTATAGACCTAAAAGTTTATCTGTAAGCCGTAATTTTTTATGATATTGTCATCATTAGTCTATGTTATTGGTTGGCAAACACGCAGACGGCCCACGCGATCGTAAATGATCAGGTCATCACCGAGACATAATACGTCTCTCGTCTAGGTGCGTGTTCATCCTAGGTACAGGCACGTGAGGATATTAGCTGACAAAACTGATACTTTTAACACAACAACACACCTGTAATCCCCGAAGGGTTAGGCAGAGGTGTACCGACAGGACACCCACATTTCGCCAGTTATGTTTAAGTTTAAGATGATACTTGTTTCATTTATTTATTATTATATGTTTAGTACAGCAAATTAATACTCATAGAACAGCTAACATTATCGTCTTAAATTGAACAGCAAACACGTGTAGTCTCATCCAGGGTTGGTCTCGAAGAGCGCGTAGAGCATCGTCAATATACGGGGTTTAGGGGAGGTGGATTGATCTACAGTACCTACGATAAAATGGCACATTTGATTTATGCTTTCTTTCATGTGCTTGTAATTCCGCACCCATACCGTTACTTAAAATAAGCCCTAACAGCTAGTCTTGAATTTGCAACAGCAGGCTTAACATGACACTATATTTCAACTCTACTGTAGAATAGAAATCGCTTATCTACCGAAAATGTTCTACTGTCTTCACGGAAACGTCATTTTTGTCTACTATTCCGTCGACAAAACGCTTCTCTACGGTTCTCGTGCAGGTCTTCAGTACCTCGTTTCTGAATACATGATATTAGAATGTGGATGGCTAAAAGAGTAGGGGAACACCAAAGAAACTATGGATGGACTATGTGAAAGATGATATCGCTAGAAAGGGGAGAGACCGAGAAGGGGATCGAGATGATGACTAATAGAGAAGTATGGAAGAAACAAACGCGCCGACCACAAAATTACCTGGCCAGTAAATATTCCGTCTGTCGTTCATAATAACACAAAGAAATCTTCATAAACGTATACTTTACAACATTGTTATTTCTCGTGAACTCGGGTAACGGATTATTTACTGTAGCCTCGGTGCCTCCGATCTGCTCCGGATGTGACGCATCTGTTTTATGAAATAACGAGTTTATGCACTCTTTTTTAACATTTTTAGTAAGATTGGAATCAGCCTTAGTTGTTATTCTATGGCTTAGTTTAACTTTGAAGGTAACCACATTAGGTATGATTAGTTGAATAATTAATAAATTACCTTATTTAACCTTTAGCAGGAAAAAACAAAACCTCCATCGTTGATGTCTTGTCCCTATGTGTTCATTCAAGAGTCTGATTTTAGGGTTCCGTACCAAAATGGTAAAAAGGAACCCTTATGGTGAGACTAAGTCTGTCTGTCTGTCACAGCTGGATATCTCCAGAACTACTAATGCTATCAACTTCAAATTTGGAATAGTTTCAGATGAGGTTTACCCAACTATTTTGCAAACAAGAAATAAAAAAAAAAAAACCTGTTTTGAACCAGGGCTGAAAGGGGTTCTTAAAAAATCGAATGGAGTCTACTAGGGCATGTGGGTATTATATGAAAGAGCGCTGTTTGCACATTATCAAACATTTTATTTTAGGCATCATAGTTTTCAACTTTTGATGAAAAATGTAAAAAAAATACCGTTCCGAACGTTATCTCCGAAGTTTGCAGAGAGAAAAATCTGAAATTATTCTATGTGATAGAAGTTAATGTAAAGATTACAGGATAAATAAAACGATGTCTCTAAATAGCACAGTTTATCAGAAATCATCAACATCATTATATACGTACGGAACCCTCGGTGCGCGAGTCCGACTCGCTCTTGACCGGTTTTTATTTGTAAAACTTACGTTAATTTTTTGTAGTCCTCTCTCTCTCTCTCTAACATTCAGCCTTACTGTAAAATCAGTTAAATAACATAAATTATTCATGATGATATTACTTACTAAATTCTGCCCGCGACTTATTCCGCGCCAAATTTCTTGTTTAAACATAAAATATATCCCAGCAATACAATAGCTTCCCATTAGTACAAGAATTTTCGGAAAATAGTATTCTAATAGATTTACTACTGAAAAGAGCAAGCGCCTCGTGTAACAAAACAAAACATTAATCTCTATAATTATGTCATTATGACCAGTGCTGATCATCGATACGTCGAGGGACTATAAGGGACAAAGATCTTTTGTTCTCACTACGCCTCGCGCCCACATATGCGTCGTTTATAAATTGTCATCTAATTTGCATTATTGTTTCCATCCTTTTATGGGTACTTAACTAGCGTTATCTGGTAGTAAAATTGTCAGCTGGTAATTTTCCCACTGTTACGTCAAAGCCTCTTGTGTTACAGAGAAGGAAAGATAAAAAACCTCAGTGCGTGTTAATTATTTCAGATCATTCCAGGCAAGTCCAGGCTTTTTTCCTGCTGTTGCAGTTACAAACATAAATTATTCAATACTAACTTCTGTTCTTCTTCTTTTTTATTAATACTGTTTGAGCCAATAGGAGGCATTCTTTAGGTCATCCGAGGCGCAGGTGAACAGGCACTTAAGACACTCCAGCAAGTGGGGCGTGGTCTGATCAGCACCGCACTCGCGCTAGGAGTTGGTTGGGTCAGTAATTCCCCACTTCTCAATACTAAATATCTTTATTCCTTTACCATAATGTGTACTTAGGTGGTAGCTATATAATTTAGATCGTTGTGGACCCTGTAGGGCACAGCGAAAGGGTACTTCCACAAATTGTGTTTGCAGCGGCCTACCTGGGTACGCAATCGTTTGAGAGCTTTCCATAAAGGCCACTGCAGATCACGCCTAGGAGGAAAATGTTACTGGGGTTTAACGAAGTGTAGAGGTGGTGGATGCTAATCTTCCTACAATTTGCTTCTCTCATTGGGTGGTTTGTCCTGGATGGCCTGCGAAGAGCGTTAGAAGCTCTTACGACTTAAGCCTACCCAGGGTCATTGTGTAATCGTAGGATCAAGGAATAATCTTGCAGATAACGGCTGCAACGGCTATTCTAGAAAGTCCAATACTGTGACAAAAAGCTTAACAGCCATGACAGTTGCTAGCATGGTTACTACCGGCTTCCACGCACGCTTCGATTACCATCATTATTACTCGTGTAGCTGATCGCATAACAAAACCATTCCTATTCTTCACTTCACCGTTGAATATCTCAGTCTATTAAATCTCAAGAACAAATGGTAGATACACTATCTACAATTCAAGAGGTGGGAATGCACTTTCTTTACCTAGACTCTCAAGAGACAATAACCCAACTCTGAGTCTGTTATCAGTTTGGAATTGCGTCTTCCAATAAACAAGTAAAATACCAACGAAGTTAAAACTGTACATTTAATATTATGTTATTGCTACAACGCGCGACGTGGGAAGTGTGGGAACGAGTCTGATGCCGAAATTATAGTTTTCAACATTTTTGTCCATTTGTCTGGATGGTTCCTGATTGGCGCAAAAACGGCAGACGGATTTGGATGAAATTTGGCACACAGATAGTTTATAACCTGGATTAATACATAGTGTACTTTTAATGCCGGTAGTACGTTCCCGTGGGATAAATTCCGACCTCCACGCGGGCGAAGCCGCGGGCTAAAGATAGTAAGTATTACAAACGTATTGTTAGTTTGTGTTCTGCGTCGTACACATATCGTACGGACTGGGGCACTGATTGATAAAGGAAAGTTATTAATAGATTCTGCTAATTTGCTTTTACAATAATAGGTATTTAGATTTGTGGAGTAGCTCTTGGTTTTGTTTACAAAGAATTGCTTTTGATAAAAAATAAGACTAAGATCATTATATTATAAGTCTTGCGGGCTGATTATATCATCTGATCTCAGTCTTATTTTTTTAAAGAAAGACTTTTTTTTAAATTCTGCATAATCACACAAAAAGCACATTACAAAAAAAAATACATAAAAAACACATTTACAAAGTAGCCAAAAAATTCTTGAAATTCATATTTTTTAACCGATTTCAGAGAATTCGTGAAAGTTTTCTTGGTGTATTAGAATTTCAAGGAAAAGTTATTAGGATTATCGAAAATTTTATGCTAAGCCCTCAAGAAAGTTTTCTGTATTAAAAATCAGTTTCCAGTTAACTCACATTCTTTTTTCCTTTCGCGAAGCTTTTCTAGGCAACTTCTTTTGAATAAACCACGACCATGTTTAACATAGGATATAAGTTCTCATGGTCAATATGGTATTAAAGCCTGCGTCAAAAATAAAGAGTCCGTCCTTTCGTCACCGAACCACGCGGAGACAGTGTGCCGAAAGGTCACACAAACATCAAATGTCATATTAAAATTATGCAAAAGTTGACGTGTCCATAAACAGAAGAATTACACAAGTATTTACAAAGTTGTGAGACAAAAACAAGCCGTATCCATAGCTGACCTTAGTACACGCTCGAGCTGATAAAACCTTGTACACTCTACTTTCAACTAGCCTGATAAGCTGGTGATAGTAGTGAAATGCCGGATTTATCATTTACTCATCATTTCATCCGAAAGACGTCCACTGCTGGACACAGGCCTCCCCCAGGGGGTTTGCCATAATCGCCACGCTTGGCAGGCGGGTTGGTGATCGCAGTATAGTGATATTTTTATTTCTGTAAAACATGAGTAAGTACAATACATGTGCATTGTGGATGGAACTAAAAATAATTAATAAAGAAGGTACATGTTTTGCCAGCTAAAGCGTTAAAAAAAAACTCCGAATTAGTAGCAGCAGTATGTTGTTAAAATACATAGAGAACGCTGCTGCCCATTCTCTAGTAAGTCCCTAATTAGTCGCCTTTTACGACACCCACGGGAAGAAATAGGATGGTGCTATTCTTTACGCCAGGCACCACGAGAATGAGTTTCGGAAAGTATCTGTTGAATGAAATGGGAAGCTCCGATGCTGTGAGAGTTTGTGTAGATCACACGGAAGGTTTACGAGATGATGGAAAGGCTATAATTAGGTAAAAAGGGAACAGTCTTTAGCATTGGTTAACAGAACTGTTACCTCGTGTAGATACGATTTTAATGAGAATGCAGTGTTGAAAAGCTTAGCTAGTCGTCAGTATGGATTGTACCGGGGCTGACTGCCCAGGAGCTGCTACAAATAGGCAACCATTATTGGATGCAATCTTTAAGAGATCTAAGTCCATTGGAGTTAATAATAATAATACCAGCCTAATATTGTCCCACCCAGGGCAAAAAGCTCTCGTCATACAGAGAAAGCAAGAGCATTGATCACCACCCTTGCTCCAGACAGATTGGCGATTGCAGACTTATTTAATAAAAGTCTAGGTTTCCTCACGATGTTTCCCATCACCGATATCCGTCGTAGATGTCATCATCAAAGTGTGGATCACATCAAATCTACGACCATTTAGGATTATTTCATGATGATTGCGACTGCGAAAAACCAAACCCCATACAACCTCTTTACGCTGACGTCATCCTTCAAACCTAACCCAACATTTCTTAAACAAAATGTGAACCACCTTGAAACACTTTAGAGTAATAAGCTAATCACCTCATACTTAAAGTAATTGAGGAACTTGTTAATTACTTTAGATAAGAATGTTTGGTCTGCAACTATCGGTAGTTTATCAATATCAAATAGAGTGATAGTGTCGGTTTTGACAGATAAATGGGTTGTTTTTGTTGCTTAGCAAAATCAAAAGTCATTTATTCAAATTAGGCTGAGAATCAGTAATTTTTGAGCGTCTAAACTCTCTAACTACATGAGACAGTCCCTAGAAACGCAAGCTCTTTACCACTCCCTAGTGCTTTAGCTGGGAAGAAGTGGCGCAACAAACTCCCCAGCAGCACAGCTGTCTGTTAAGAAGACAACCAACTGAAGCAGAAGTTCCGCTAGACCATACATCATGTCTTTATTCTCCAAATGATTGGCAGAGGCGCGTAGTAGATCAATATTCCGCCAGTTATGTTTAAGTCCCATGTAATAGGTGGCGAGCCTATTCCCATCAACCGAGCACAAATCCTGACTTCGAGCTGGTACTGGCAAATTCTTAATAGAACAACCCAATAGATCTTTGCTCAACCTGGGAAACCGAGCCCAAGATCCTCTTCAACAGTCGCGCTTTCGACACCTACAGGGCAGTTTTTACGTACACAAGCATCATAAGTTGGATGATTATATCGTAGATAAAAATAATTGGCTTAATGCTGGTCCTGCTCTACAGCCACATGGGTTACCAGTTTGAAAATTTACTATTTGGAAGAGATTTTTTTCTGAAATTACGAACATAATGTTTTTGATTTTTGTGTGGTGTGTTGGTGAATACTTCAGTTTCTTTTTCGTAGTAAAATTATTTTGTATAATATTTTGTGTAATTTTGTATAATTTAGAAGCATTTTTTCAATTATTTTTATGTGAGCTGAGTACCATGGAGCCGTTTATTATTAAATGTGAGATTATTATGAGGTATGTTGACTTAAAAAGAGCATGGCAGTTGCGGGTATGTCATGCTCTGAGTTTGAGTAAAACCCCTGTTAAACTACACGATACATTTATAGGACCCGATATTTAGGTGATGTGTTATTCTAATAGGATACCCTTCCTCCCTTCTCTTATTATACCAGCCCGATTTAGGGAAAGGGTCCCTGAATATCACGTAGTGTACCATATTCCTAGCAAGGCTCGTATTCCTAGCAACTTCTCTTCTCTCTTATACCTATTATATAGGCTATAAGGCTCTTATTCCTAACAACAATGGCAGAAATGGCGGTTGTATTTATTTTAATAACGTGTACCTAAGACAAAGGAAATTAGATCACAAAGGATTTCATGACGGAAAATGCCAGTTTTCTCTCTCGAGATAAAGAAGACATTGTATTAGGATAATAGGAAACGGTATCCATCGCAGAAAATGATATTTTATCCTGGCATTTAGTATTTCATAATTCTCTTCCATACTAAAATACATATTATTATAATGTATTTTAGTAAGTATTATCTTTACCTGGACTCTCCAGAGACAATAACCCATCACTGGGTCTAAGAACAGTTTGGAATTGCGTCTTCCAAATTCCAATAAACAAGTAAAATAGTAAAAAAGGTAAAACTGTACATTGAAAATTAAAAAAAAAAAAGTCTTCGCTACGAGGTCTGGGATCGATTCTAAAGGCTCGTACAGACTAGTGCGATATCGCGGGCGCGACGCGACACTAGTAGCACAATTTCTTTGTAGGTGACTGTCACGCCCGCGATATCGCGCTAGTCTGTACGAGCCTTAATGCCGAAAATATAGTAATATTATTTTTTGTCTGTTTGTCCGAATGTATGTTCCAGCATCACGCAAATACTGCCGTATAGATTCTGTTCAAATTTTGCTAAGATATACCCTACAAGTCTGGTCAGTCTGACCAAAACTACAAACGAAGTATACTGAACCGATAGGTGGTCTGGTACTTGGAGAAGGACATACGCTACTTATCATTCTGGATTTTTGTAATAAAAACATTATGAAATGAAATACAAAATACACGCCGACGAAGTAGCAGGCAACAGCTTGTTTATGATATGGTTGGAGGGGTACTTCCTTCAAGAAGGGGCTAAAGGACTACTGGATATCTCCGCCTTATGAGGTCCGATTTCGATGGTTCTTTTTTTAACAGACTTTAAAAAGGAACGTCGGATGTTTATATTTTTTGTATGTTCGGGCATAAATCCGTCATAATTATACTATAGACATATTTACAAAATTCTTTTTTTGTTCAAAAGTGGTTTATTCCAAAATGGTCCTATTGCACCAAATCAGAATCTGATGAGGAGATCCCATGGAAATCGAGGGAAATCCTCAAATTTTATAGGCACACCTATAGCGATTTAGGTATTTTTTATAGTAACTCGCGCATGTGCTCTCAGAAACCATTTCGTGAAGTGGAACTGATGATGAAGGCCACAGATGGCCACCGGAACAATATAATAATAAGTATTTAACGGGTTGCGCTTCGATTAGATACTTTAATATGGTTGCTAAGCAATTTATCTCGTCACAATGCATATTATGGTGAGTGGCAGTTCTTCTGGTTCTTACCAGAACTCCTCAACCGTTAACGTCCCAGCATCGGGAAAAGCAATATTTTGTAAAAGGTGATGAGCAGTTGACATTAGGCTATTGTAACTTAGATAAACAAAAACTGACCCACTAAAAAGTGAAAAATAAAAACCTTTTTACACAAAAAAAAAAAACAACCGACTTCCAAGAAAACACTACAAAGTGAAAAATAACTTTAATTTCGGTAGACGGTGGCAAAAAACTAAAATACAGATCCAATCCAAAGACACGACTTCCGAAATCAAAGTAAGTTTACACTTTGTATAGTGTTTTTTGTGCTTTGAGTTGGTTTCATAGTTTGGTGAAGATCTTATGAGGATCTTCAGCGTGATGAGCAGAATAGCTCTATACCGTTTGTGCGAGGTCTACTGTTCGCAGAACTATTAGTAATACAAGGTTTCAAACATCTAAAAGCAGCAGCAAAAAAAAATTCTGTAGGTAGGCACCTGCTGGTTGCTGTAGGTAACTGCAGCATGTTATACTCCGCAAAAATGTTTTTTTTTTTAAGCCGCGAAGTAGTCAATAAATATCCACAAGCTGAGTCACAATTTCTGCACGAAATTCAAACAATTTCAACAGGCGAATTGAATAAACGTAACGATTTTGACATTGAATGTTAAACTAAGTCTTAAAGCTACACCCAGCTGTTATTTAGAAAATGGCCACGCTATTTGTAAATTAACTGCGTCACTTCCTTATATTTTCGCAAACTAAGCCAAGGTGAACGTTATACCAACTTCTAAAGGCTTTAGTGTGTGCTAAACCGATTCTAAATAAAATACTACGATGTGCATCTAAATTGATTTTAGTTCACAAATCCTCCACTAAAGAACAATGGCGGTAGTGTGTTTGATTTGAATTATGGTTTGTATTTGAATTTGCTTACAATGAACAATATGTATTATTTCGAAGTTTCAGATAGATAAACAATACCGATTGATAACGCTAACTAGCAGTGCAAAGGTTTTTTTAAGAAACCGATAAATACCGACAAAATATGTCACACAAATAGGTTTCATACGATAATGTCACCGTTACATTTTCCGGTAAACTGTGATTCTCAACAATTACGGTATTTACGGTTCGTAAAAGTAGGTCAGCCAGTAAAACTGAATTGTGTTTCTATTTTTCTCGCTAGTGGCGTAGTGGTTCGATAAAATAGTTATTTAATTTTACGACAAGAACTCATTAACAGGTCGTTTAATGTCGTTTACTAATACTCGTAGAGACCATTGGATAGACTTATTATGATGAAAGGGGCTAAATAATATATTTTTAAACGTCACCGATAGTAATTATATTATTTAACACGATTTGTAACAGAGGCATTTGTATAAAGAAATATTTATGTATATGTATGATGAGTGTTGTCCTTTGTAATTGTATAGTTTAAGTACTAACAATAGTTTCTAAGTTTTGGTATACTACCTTTGGATCTAGTTGTCCTAAAATAAATAAATTTGAATTTGTAACTAATGTGATGGAAATCGTATCATAGCAGGTTATTCAAGTACAAAATTATTAAAATGACTAAACCTTCATATTTATGAGGAGTTTTGGCCCAAGGACTGGCAAAAAGGAAAAGTTAAATATCATCATCAGCCTGAAGTTTTTCTTTGTTGGTGTCAGCTTCCTTAGTAACTAGGTGCAACCGCTTTTTTGTATTTAAGACGCTGACAACAGCTAAAGCGCGGTCACTGTCATACTGCATACAAAAGAAAGAGAAGCGCTATGAATACAACGCTTGTAATTTATTGCAAAATATGAAGGAATTATCAATTTACTCAAAAATGAATTGGGTAAGTGAAAAAAAAAAAACTTTTTTAAAACAAGCTTTTTAAATGCGCTAAAAAGAATAAAATAAACTTTTAATTTAAAACTTTTACTATCAACTTATAACGACATTACATTACATATAATATCATCGATCACGAAACAATATCTACTTATTAAAATACGCAACTTAGTGTCAACTTTGAATGCAGGCATTAAGTTTTTTTCCTATGTGTAATGCACAAAAAGTAGAAAGTATAGAACGGCGTGTGTTTAAACACGCAACCATAGAGTGAAAGTGAATTTGTTGATGCGGCAACACGCCATACTGTGTTCCGTTACGTTCAAAATAATCTAGAACTCGTAAAAATACAAAAATAATAAAGCGTGGAATACACATGCTACCTAGTAGTCATGGACGTACAAAAAAAGCTTTTTTATACCTCCATGCTAGTAGTACATACAAGAGCATGTTACTTTCGAGCAAATGCGACTTAGTAGCATTCAACTGGCACGTGTATAACGAAAAGAGCATGAGTATTTTACAGGCAGAGAGCATGCTACTAATGAGCATGCTACCTAGTAGCAAGTAGCAAACAAGCATGCTTATTAGTACCATGTGGACTAGCGACCCGCCCCTGCTTCAAACGGTTTTTACGACTTGACAAAACATGGTGATTTCTTTATTATAAGTTTAATATTAATGCACAAAAACCTTCCGGAATAGATTCTCTAAATAAAGGTGAAAACTGCATCAATATCCGTTGTATAGTTTAGAAGAACAAAGCGGTCACGCAACAGACATGATAAGCAACTTTAATTTATAATATTATGTAGGTATATACCTATATAACATAATTTGTCAAAAAATTTAGATTTATCGTGAGTTTCGAGTACCAAGTCGTATGGTTACTTCACTAGTTACGTCGCGGTGGTCATAGAAATGTGGCCAGATACAAACCATCTTTATTTTCTGAATATCTTATGAAAGACAACGCATTTCTATTGAATTATAGCTTAGTCTGTTTATGCGCAAATTAGGCTGTTATGGTAATAATAATAGCTAATATTCGTCTTCATACTGATGTCATTAATGTGATTACTAATCGAACTGTCAAACGTGGTATTTTTTAGTTAAACACTTTCTTTCACAATCCGTAGGATTTCGAAGGAAGTTCATAATAGGTACATTGAAAAATTCGTCTGCTCGACAACGTAATATCGCAATGAATCTTGTTGAACTGTCAAAATTAAAGCCATTGCAATTGTTATTACGCAATTAAGGCTTGTCCAGACTGGTGCGCAGGGCTCGGAAACCGGTTAATTTTCTATGTAACCTTAACCGATAATATAAAGGTTTTCGAACATATTTCGTTAAAAACTTATTTAATATTTTGTTACAAAATCAATGCTGAACTTAATGTGATGAAGAAATCTTTGAAGTTAATATCAATTGTATCAAAAATAATTTGTATCTTCGAAAATAAAAATTAACCGGTATCAAGCCCTGCTGGTGCGATATCGCGGGCGCGACGCGACTCTAGTAGCATAATTTCTTTGTCGGTGCCTGTCGCGCCCGCGATATCGCACCAGTCTGTACAATCCTTCCCCTGCTGGTTTGGGCTTTGTGTTTTTGTAGGTACAAAATTGCAGACAGCATATACTTTTTAGATGACTCAGAAAATTTAAATCTAATTACTTGTTTTTGGAAACAGATAGGTACCGACCTAAATATAAGGCTGTTATAACTATTCAAACACATTCATTACTAGCACAGATTGGTTTCTATCACAATAATGAAAACTGATCAACATACAGATTTTTTATAAATAGGTAGAGGCACATCACATAAAATCCAAAAAAAGCCTTAAAATTAAAAAGATTCCGTGACAAAAGTAATCAAACAGTCTACAGCACACAGTTAGGAGTATAAAAACAATATACCTAATGTTATTTTATTACCTACACCACTTTTGTAAAATAACTAAAAATAAGAACAAAGAAAAACTTACTAAAGCGCATCGACATGCGAATATCGATAACAGCACATCACTAACGGGGCACTGGCTGTGGCTGGATCCGAAACGACCTGAGCCCCGTCGGAACTTGTTTATTTAAAAAAAATAGGTACACGGCCCTCTTGTGCTCGCAAGAAAATGGAACAGCTGATTTTTATTATTATTTTCTTTAACAATCACTTATCAACACAATGTAGATATTAATTGAACCACTAAATTGCTTTCGTGAACTTATTTACGCAATAATACGAACTTATGTTGAATTAACACCACCGATTCGAAAAACCACTTTCCACTTTGTAAAATGGAGTAATACAGTTAGCACCATAACTGAATCGCATTATAACATGAAACTACATGTCAATTAACTTTCTAAAACGCAGGATTACGATAAGTATTAACGAAACAGGAAAAAAGAAAAAACCAAACATAATTATGTTTTTTTGTAGCGCATTTTAAAATAGAATTACCTTATTCGGCCGCAAACTATGTCGTTTAACTCCGCTCCTAAACACCTGGGCTATAATATAACACTCCGGTAATCGTTTCTTTTTCTCTTAAAATACATTATTACACTGTTTAATCAATGTCCGGACGCGAAAACGCAATCCAAATTTGAGATTTTATTGCAAATTTGGCAGTCGCAAGGGCGAGCGTCCAATATTCGCTCGCGACAGTAGCACACTAAGATGTCAGCTGTGTCAGCTGGGTTTGGTTCGTTCTCATTGGTAAATCGATTTGAAAATCTCTGTAGCACACATTAATTTGTCTCTCTATCTCGTTCTCTCATCTGGCCTCTCGCTCTGAGGCTAACAACCTTGATAAGATTTTAAGGCAATCCATAGAATATTTTTGAGGAAATTTTAGTTCAATCGTAATTTTTTGGACACATCTATACATGTGACATGTTTATTTCATGATTAGTATTCGGATCTTTCCAATCTAAATCATATGGGGAACAAAGCAATATGTCAACAAGTACATACATTGTGTGTGTATGTAACAAAGAAAACGTATTGACAATAGCGAAGCCCTCCTGATTGGTTCAAACTCAGCTGTTTTTGACACGAATAGCGATTGTCGTAGTATCTAAGCGTCATCACTAGATGGCAGTATACTCTCACTAACACCAAATAATAAAGCAAAACAATGCTTATACTCCAATTTGTTAATTTATTATGCTTTAAAATAAGTGATACCACCAAATGATACACATATACTTAATACTCATAAATATGGCTGCACTGTATAAAGAGTAATGAAGTTGAGTGCATTTTAGAAATAGTCAGTACTTAATTTGATCAAAGTGCATCTCGTAACCATAGTAACAGAATTTATTTGATGACATTAAAACCCAGCCGAAATCAAAACCCATCATTGTAGTTGCAAAACAAAATACTCCAGTAACTTTTTAATTTTATCGTATGTTTAAACATGTAAATGACCGTTTGGTGGTTCATATCGTTCAAGTTAAAAATAAAGTAATAAAATGGACTCTTTAGACCTGTTAGCTCGCGAGGATGAGTTCAAGAAACTCAATAAACAACTCGAGAAGAAAACAGAAAGTTTAATGAAGGAAATTGAACATGCAATGGTTGGTATTTATCAAGATTTTTGACTATCTTTGATGGACTACTTAATGTGCATTTATGTAATGTTATTGTGTATTAATAATGTACGCAATGCTATAGAATATTTTAAACATAGAACTGTATCAGTATCGGTTCATGTTCCAATACAACTGACAATAGAAATTACTCCAGAATGCGAATCACAACATCAACAGTCGAGCACTGTAGATGGTTGGACAGGCAGTGGTATGTGAGTTGTGGAACATGACAGACAGACACTATCTATATTACCTACTCAGGCCCAAGTTAGAATGGTTAGTAAAATCAGCCAGCAAGACTTATTTCATCAGCGTTTCCCTTGTCTATTACACAGCCACACTGCAGTGAGTGCACAGGCCTTTAACGCACTAGACAGTAGGTAGGTTTTTTTATGTAGCGAAAAGTAGAATTTTATCAAAGAAGCCCTGCGAGAAAGCCAGAGTGTTTTTAGCATGTTACTAAAACCAACTTAACTTTTTGTCTTCAACACAATATGCATGACTTGTAAGTACCGCATAGTAACAAACAATATTGTATAGTGCTCTGTGGTAACAAATCTATTGAAAATATAAAAACATTCCTTGTATCAAGATATAGCAATTTAACCTCACTAGATTTCACCTTTCACCTAATTCCACATAATTCTCGATAATGCTTCCTTTTAATTTCAGCAAAAGCAAGACATATTCTCAGAATTCTCGCCCAGCCTTACATTATCACCTGCTCACACCATAAAAAAACATAGCTGCGACTCCCATAGGCCTAACACCCCACCATATGTGCCTCCAAACCACAAACCTGTTCAAAAAAAGAAAAAAACACCTCCAAACTATTCACCAGAGTCAACATTAAGCGCCAAAATCGAAAATGGATTGCAAAGGTCTAATGTTGGTAGTACAAACAGTGATGAGGTTGAAATAAAAAGTGTGAATGCATGTAACTGTTGTACCAATGTGAAAATTGGTAGAATTGGAGACAATGAAGAGTTTTTGTTTGCATTTGTATCAGTTAATGTTAAGGATAAAGTACTGCCGCAGTCATTCCTGAAAGGTAACTTAGAATACTATTTACATAACATACATACATAATCAGCCAATGTTCCCACTGCTGGGACACAGGCCTCTCTATAAAAGGCTATGGGATCCACCACGCGGGCCCAGTGTGGGTTGGTGGATGTCACAAGTCTTCGAATTTTTCATTCTAGGACATGCCGATTTCCTCATGATGTTTTCCTTCACCGTTTTGAGAGCCGTGATGATGAAATAATTTACACAAAGTAAAGCGCCCATCTGGGTTTGAACCCACAACGTACTATTACTATAAATACTATTTACTTAACTTACCACTCTCATTACATAATGTGGTTGCAAGCGCTACTGCTGAACAAGAGGTCCTGGGTTCGATTCCCGAGTCGGACAAATTGGGTTTTTCCATCTGGAATTTCTCAGTAGCAGCCTGGAGTTTGGATTAATGCCCGGTTAATGGCAAAAGGTTTGCCTCCTATGGCAACTATATAAATATATAACTGGCGATAGGTACACCTCTGCCTAACCCTTCGGGGAATACAGGTGTGATGTTATGTTATCACACTAATATTATAAAGGCGAAAGTTTGTGTGTGTGTGTGTGTATGTTTGTTACTTCTTCACGCTCAAACGGCTGGACCAATTTTGATAAAATTTTATATGGCTGACACCCTGGAATAAGACATAGGCTACTTTTTATCCCGATATTCCCACGGGATCGAGACTTACGCGGGTGAAACCGCGGGGCGCAGCTAGTATATCTATAATTTTTGATAACTCATAATTTTTGTCTCAGTCATCATACCTAAATATCATACCGGCCAAACCAGGATGTCCAAGATTGGTTTCCCATATTAAGGCAGGTACAGCCCGATTCAAACTTTATGGCGGCTCGGAACATAAGGCGAGTCGCTGCGCAGTAACAACATCATGTGCCAGTGGGGGTGAGGGTAGCGGTACTGCAGCGAGTAGTGCACTTCAGAGCCGCCATTAAATTTGAATGGAGCTGTGAACTCAGTGTTACTCAGAACTGAAACAGCATCCTCGTGTCTGCTAATAACAATAAACTGCAATTACCAATCCAGGTGGATTAGTAATTCGCAATCTACCAATCTGCCAAGAAAAGTGATTATAGCATAATCACATTTGACCATACATTGGTACAATCAGACCTATCATTTCATTTCTTAAATGCATGGTTCATTTTTTAAATGCGTGTTCAGAGTCTGAAATAATTATTCATTTTTGTGGATTTTCAGAAAGACCTACAGTGGAGAATGTATGCAAGTTTCTATCTTCCAAGCTGAAGTTGATGCAAGAACAAATAGACAGACTACAGGGCACGCTAGATAAAAAAGTAAGTTGTAGGTACATGCTTTGATATTCGCATTATTTGCTTAGCTTCTCCCTGAACTAGGCTGGGTCAGTTTCCACTTTCCAGTCCTTTGCAGTCCGGCAGCGCCATCTATCGACTATATAATAGAGATAGACACTGAGGAAATACCAGCGATATCTAGCTTCGAAAACCTGATATTCTTCGTCGTGTCGAAGGCACGACAGTGTATTAAATTGTCTTGGCCCAAACCTTCGCCACTTCCAAAGCGTCGTCGGTGGCAGCGCAGAGGACGCTATGGCTGCATTTTTTGGAGCATAGGGGGTGGGACATAGTTTGCGCCACGCCTACACATCTACACCCTGCTGCCGTACCGTCGAGATAGTCCTACTTTGCGTGGTTGTAGTTGTACCTTCCCACTTGGGTTCAGAGGTGGTTCAGAGACTTCCAAGTGGGCCACGGAAGGTTGGACCCTGAGGGTAGATGCTCGAACGGGTGGAGGAAGAGAGAGAAATCCTAATTAAGAAATTGTAAGTGGCGTACTAGTCATTCAGAGCATTTTGTTTACAATATTTATGTCAATATTTTTTTATTGTAATTAAATCAATCAATTAAAATTAATTATGTATGTTGTAAAAGGTCAATTCTTTTGAAAAGCAGGCAAGACATTCTAATTTTTATAGATTAATGGAATGAGACCGAATCAAATCAAACAATTTATTTGATAATAGGTACAGGTATAAAAGGTACATTGTATTATAACCTAATGAGGTGTGCAAATTAATATATTAGGTACAAATCCCAACATTGATTATACAGAATTAATTTTAAATTGAACGCCTTACTGAAGATTGACTCCACGAATCCAGTAGATGTTTTAATATTTTTTAACACGCTTTTATTAGTTGCACTTGTAACTAACATTGTTATCAAATCTTAGGAATCAATTATAACCTACTTCTAATTGTCGTATCGAAATGAAACTTTGTATGTATACGTAGTTGGAATGACAAGACCATAACCTTGGAGTGGATCTGATGATGGAGCCATGAGGTGGATAGTGGAACTATTCAGTGGCTTCTACTAAACTCCTCGGGCTCATATGATTCGTTTTGACTAACACAAGTTTATTTAATTATTTTATCATTTTTAGTGTGTGATGAAAGCGTGTTTTCTTTAAACTACATATTTTTCTCCTTTCAGGCAACCCAATGTGACGGTCACTTGCGACAGCTAGCAGAGTTGGAGAGTGAGCGAATGTCTCTGCTCTCCAAAACTAACAACATGAAAGCCAGCACAGCCGACATGAAGGCCAAGAATATGCTGCTAGTAGCTAAACTTAATGTAAGTACACGTCATACATAGAGGCTTGCTAAACAACAGACTGTGATGCCCGTTCTCACTAACGCTAAGCGACATCTAAATAAATGCTTAATTAAAAGTGCGCTGTTGGTTTTTAACGATCGGTTTAGCGACGAAAGTTGAAAATGCAACAGCACGATTTTATTTAGGCATTCATTTAGGTGTCGCCTAGGGCAAGTCATCAACTTTGAGAATGAAGCCAACCGAAGGATCCAGTTGGGTTGGACAGCGTTTGGAAGACTTTGTCAAGCCTTCTTGTCGCTTATCCCGCAGTATCTGAAGACTAAGATCTTCAACCAGTGCGTCCTGCCCGTCATGACATACGGTGCCGAAACGTGGACACTGACAGTCGGTCTGGTCTACAAATTCAAGGTCGCCCAACGCGCTATGAAGCGGGCTATGCTCGGACTCTCTTTGAAGGATAAAATTAGGAATGAAATTATCCTGAAAAGAACCAGTTACCGACATAGCTTGCAGAGTAAGAAAGTTGAAGTGGCAGTGGGCTGGCCATGTTGGTCAAAGAACCGATGGCCAGTGGAGCAGACGAGTCCTGGAGTGGAGACCGCGTATCGGCAAGCGTTGTGTACGACTCGTGACCCAGCGGCGACGGACCGACGACCTTAAGAAGGTGGTTGGGTCAGACTGGATGCGGAAGGCGGAGGACAGGGTGTTGTGGCGCAACCTGGGAGAGGCCTATGTCCAGCAGTGGACTACGATAGGCTGAGTTGATAGTGTTGAAATGTACTAGCGTAGGTAGGCCACTGTCAGTCGTGTAATAATTCGAAAATATTTCGGATACGGTATCTAGATAAAAGCGGGACGCTGAACGGGTGTAGAGGCCGCGTTCAACCCAGATGTCTAATGGTCTTAGACTATTGCAATAATTATTCGTTCAACCCAGATGTCTAGTGGTATTGGTCGGACTGTTGCAATCATAATTCTTTCAGCCCAGATGTCTAGTGGTATTGGTCGGCCTGTTGCAATCATAATTCTTTCAGCCCAGATGTCTAGTGGTATTGGTCGGCCTGTTGCAATCATAATTCTTTCAGCCCAGATGTCTAGTGGTATTGGTCGGACTGTTGCAATCATAATTCTTTCAGCCCAGATGTCTAGTGGTCTTGGTCGGACTGTTGCAATCATAATTCTTTCAACCCAGATGTCTAGTGGTCTTGGTCGGGATGTTGCAATAATTATTCTTTCAACCCAGATGTCTAGTGGTCTTGGTCGGACTGTTGCAATAATTATTCTTTCAACCCAGATGTCTAGTGGTCTTGGTCGGACTGTTGCAATAATTATTCTTTCAACCCAGATGTCTAGTGGTCTTGGTCGGACTGTTGCAATAATTATTCTTTCAACCCAGATGTCTAGGGGTCTTGGTCGGACTGTTGCAATAATTATTCTTTCAACCCAGATGTCTAGTGGTCTTGGTCGGACTGTTGCAATAATTATTCTTTCAACCCAGATGTCTAGTGGTCTTGGTCGGACTGTTGCAATAATTATTCTTTCAACCCAGATGTCTATAGTGGTCTTGTTGAGACTGTTGCAATAATTATTCATTCAACCCAGATGTCTAGTGGTCTTGTTGGGACTGTTGCAATCATTATTCGTTGAACCCAGATGTCTGGTGGTCTTGGTCGGACTGTTGCAATAATTATTCGTTCCACCCAGATGTCTAATGGTCTTAGTCGGACTATTGCAATAATTATTCGGATTTTGGAAAGAAAGAAGGCCGATATGAGGATCCTATTTAGCCAGTCATGACGGGTTATGCCTTTCCTAAAATTAACACTTATGTAAATATGTAATATACCTTTTAGCTAATTCTCCACTTAGAAACATATACTGAAGCGTTTCTGAAACACCTTTCTTGCATCCACAACATCAACACATCTGTCTCGAATAGTCCCGATACTGTTTTCAGGGTTCCGTTTAATAGTTTTGCAAAGAACTCGAGTCCTATATAAACGGACTCTGATGATGAATTACAAGAGGACTTTTTTATGCAGCGTTTCGCACCTAAGTCCTCTTCGTGTATCGAGTCTAGCAATGAAATTGTTACATTCACGGGACGGGGGAAAAGGCTCAGATAAAAAAATAACAGTATTGACTAAGGATATTTTAAATTGTTATAGATAATTTTTCTTCAATCATATAGTAAATTACTTTACATCATGTTTCTAAGTACTAGAAATTTTAAGATAAAGGTTTATTAAAAAGGTAGGTACCAGTGATGCCCTGTCAAATTTGATAATGCTTTTTCTCAAAGCTAGCTTTTTCAGAGATTCAACTTCAAATGTCTGATAAAAAAGTGTTCCAGTTTTTGAATATTTTTTAATCCCTATTAATTGACTATTCTAGATACTGAATCTAGTCTCAACTCAATACCCCACTACTGGACCCTTTTTGCTTGAACGCCCACAACTGATTATGATTTACATTTTTACAGGAAAAAGAGCGCCTTTACAAGGTTTATTAAAAAGGTAGGTACCAGTGATGCCCTGTCAAATTTGATAATGCTTTTTCTCAAAGCTAGCTTTTTCAGAGATTCAACTTCAAATGTCTGATAAAAAAGTGTTCCAGTTTTTGAATATTTTTTAATCCCTATTAATTGACTATTCTAGATACTGAATCTAGTCTCAACTCAATACCCCACTACTGGACCCTTTTTGCTTGAACGCCCACAACTGATTATGATTTACATTTTTACAGGAAAAAGAGCGCCTTTACAAGGAACAAAGGACAGAGACGGACAGACTGACATGCGAGCTAAAACGTTATAGAATTAAATGCAACAGTGCGGAGGCGAAGAGCGCAGCGCAGCAGGAGACCGTCGATAACTTGCGGCAGCAGATTGATACCGTGAAGCGGACTGAAAGGGTAAATATATAAATAATTATTATTGCTTGCCTTTCAGGTCTTGCCGTTTAGGTTGTGGTTTCGAACCCAGGCAGGTGCTTTACTTTGTGTAAATCAGTTCATCACCACTGCTCTCGAAACGGTAAAGGAAAACACCGTGAGTAAACCTGTTTGTCCTAGAACCAAACAGTCGATGACATGTGATCTACCAACCCGCACTGGGCCCGCGTGGTGGATTATGGCCCACTCCGTCACCAAGAGGAGGCCTGTGTCCCACCAGTGAGAACATTTTAGGCTGGTTATGCAGCCAAGTTATGTGGCTGTTTCCTAAAACAATAACTGCATATTCCATGTATTGTATTCTGTATTCAAACAACTTGATATTATTCCCTAGATCACTTTTTCGACGCTCAAGCAAAACCTAGGCTATTTTAATCAAAACTGCTATTTATTTCAGGAATTCCGCGAATCCTCCCGCAGTCTTTCTGCGTCCCACCAGACTGCCATCTCTCGACTAGAAGCCCACATTAAAGTGTTAAACATACGGAGTGACCGACAGATGGCGTTAATTGACAATTTGAGGAGACAAAACGTTTTGATGAACACAGAGGGCGCTTTAAAAGTTCTTGAAAAAGAGTATTGTGATTTTTTGAATCAGGAGTTTTAAATTAATCTGCGCTAACATAGTCCATAATCTCAATATTGGGTTCAGCTTCCAGCCTATCCGGATGCAGCTGAATCCCAGAACTTTAGATGAAGACAGAAAATAAACTTTAGATGTGCGCAGCGCTTCATGTAAATCTGACCTCCACAACACTATGCAGTTACGGGGTAACATTATATAACCATTAGCAAGACTGGTTGCCCGACATTTGGGCTTCTGTCTACCCGTAACAACTGCCAAAGATCTACGAATCACAGCCAGGACCAACGGCTTGACGTGCTTTCCACGAGGGTTCTCTGTATGAAATTCTTCTTATTTAAATAATTATTGATATCGCAGACCACTGCTGGACATAGGCCTCTCCTAAGTTGTGCCACAACATGCTGTCTTCTGTCTTCCGCATGCTGTCTGTCCCAGCCACCTTAATAATGGCGTCGGTCCATCGTCGCTGAGGCGCGTCCCACACTACGCTTGCCGATATGCGGTCTCCACTCCAGGACTCGTCAGCTCCAAAGAGTTTTAATAAATATTGTATTAACCAAGTTTGTTGGCGTTTTCTCGTCCTTGACGGATACACTGGTAGTTATTGTAGGTGGTTAGTTGACTTACAACAAACCACTGTTAAGTTCAATAGTTTATTTATGAAAACAGTTTTCGGGTATGTTTGTTTAGTTATCTGAGCCGCACTTAATGTATTGTTGTTATAGAACGACGCGCACATTAGCGCGTCGTTTAGTTTAAGTTACGACTGAATTGAGTTATTATCAAAGAGATTTAAGATAGAAACTGCATAGAGGCCATCAGAAGTAATGTCATAGAAAAATTGTGATCCCATGTCTCAGTGACGCCATCTAGCGTAATATAGCAAAGTTCAATAAAAGTTAAGTTTGACACGTTACACTTTTACCGACACCAACCTTTGATTACAAACCGTCAAATAGTTTGAAACATCTAAGAAAATGATTTACCTATTTTATCTAAATTCTGGGTATATTACAAAATATTAACGAAAAGAAACCGTGGATAAGTCTAGTCGTTTTATCACTACGAGATTTGCAATACCTTATTGCATAATTAGGCTTAAACTTCTAAAATAATTTTCTCTTGGTGGACACGAATGCGACTTGAGGTGCGGTGCAGTCGTACCACACTAGACTGAGTGACTTTTGCCCACTAGGACAAATGTATCGGATTACGATTTTGTTCGCTATGTCCCGTAAATAATTTAATGCCTGGTTAGTTAATTAGGTACGTATAAACGTACTTTTGCTGTATGAGCGTTATTGGCTCGTACAAAGTTATTTGTTTAATTTTATGACTAGACTTTTTTTTAGCTCTTTTGTATTTGATAGTTAAACAGGCTGACTTATACTTGAATTCAGAATCTTATACATTCCTCTGCATTTACTCAATTATCAACTTTAGATGTATGTAGTGTAAGTTGATTTTTGAGTGACCATTTGTAATATTCTATATCAATTCTGGGTGCAATGGAATTTGACCTTTGTTATGTATGATATTGTATTTGTGTTCCAAAAAGATTTTGAATTGAAGTTTACTTGGTTCCGTTCTTTACCGATTTACAGCCATCGACAAGGTGTAATAGAAATAACAATAAATGTAAAGAAAAACCGGCCAAGGGCGAGTCGGACTCGCGCACGAAGGGTTCCGTACCATCATCTATAAAAATGGCAAAAAAACACGTTTGTTGTATGGGAGCCCCCCTTAAATATTTGTTTTATTTTATTTTAATTTTTTATTTTTAAAGTGAATACATAACTAAATATTCTGTGAATGTTACAAGCGTCTACCTGTTGCCGTTATCAATATCGGGAGCCCCCTTAAATATTTATTATATTCTGTTTTTTAGTATTTGTTGTTATAGCGGCCAACAGAAATACATCATCTGTGAAAATTTCAACTGTCTAGCTATCACGGTTCATAAGATACAGCCTGGTGACAGACGGACAGACAGACAAACAGACAGACAGACGGACAGACAGACAGACAGACGGCGGAGCCTTAGTAATAGGGTTCCTGTCTTACCCTTTGGGTACGGAACCCTAAAAAAGGGTCACAGGGGTAGGGTGAGGGAGGGGTTAAGGGGTACCCATCACTATGAACAACTTTATTATTTATTTATTTACTAGCTTTTGCCTGCGGCTTCACGCGTGTGGAGGTCGGAAATTATCCAATGAAAATGACTACCGGGATCAATAAAATTTGTTATTTATGTGTTAATCCAGGTTATTAACTATCTGTGTGCCAAATTTCACCCAAATCAGTTCAGCCGTTTTTCTGTCGTAGTAATAGCAGAGGAAAAGGTCATTGACTGCAGCGCCACCGTCAACCATAATTATTTTGTTACGAGTAATTTTTAATCGATATGATGTAAAGGCATATTTTAATCGAAACTAAATACCCAATTTAAATAACATATTTTATTGGATAAGGATTAATATAATACCGGTTGAAATAACTTCGGAAATAACAACGGTAAATTACTAACTTTTTAAGATGTACAATCCTGTAGGTAGAACATACATTTTATATATCTCTCCACGGTTACGCGGCTCACGCCAGTTAAGCTCCCATTCGGCACGATTTTTTCAGACATCTACAATAATCGTCACATTTCAGATAATCTATACAAAACCTTAATGAATTATACCTACATCTAAAACTTCCTCATAAATTATTCCGTTCATTGGTGAAAACCATTTGAAAATCCGTTCAGTAGTTTTTGATTTTATCGCGTTCAGACAGAAAGACAGACGCGGGGGGGGACTTTGTTTTATAATATGTAAAGATGTATAAACTATATTTTTACATATTATAAAACAGTGGCCCTTACTATGGGAACTACACTGAACTGAAAAAAATTTCTGCTTCACATGTTCGCATAACTCAACAACATTTATTTTTATTTTTTTTATTCTTTAATTTTGTAAGAGGCTTTTATCTACAGTGGCATGTCAGCCTCATCATAACTTAAAAATCAGTAAGTAGGTTTGCTATCACGTCTGGAGTTATGCTAGCTAATTTAATTGACCCTGTATAGACAATAGAGTACAGATGTGAAAGTACCTCTGTCTGTCTCTTGCTTTTCCACGACTTAACGGCTGAACGTATTTTGATGTGTGGCACAATAGACCATGACCTGTGTTAGGACATAAGATACTTTTAATCCCGGTAGTACGTTCCCGTGATATGCGACCTCCAAAAGCTAGTGGATAATAAAACTACACCTTATTAAGCTAGTGTTTTAATGATAAAAGTAGTCCTGAACGTAGATGCCTATATCGTAGCTTAGTCCTTTGCCCCTCTCGCTCTTCAGTCGGAGGTTCACGTAGGAGTAGCCCACTCCTCCGGCTGTGATGTTGATGGAGGCCTTACTGTGGTACGTGTCTAGCGCTTGGATGCCCTGGAAGGAGAAAATGGAAGATTAATATTTCGTCGTGACCGAATTTTGGTCACAGTGACCAATATCGGAGACTAGCCAAGTACGCTGGAGGTATTATAGTCCATAAGTGTGTCTGAAAACCGTAGATCTAAGGCGCAAACACAGGAGCGCTGTTTCTTTACTTTCAGAGTCCAGGCGCCACTCCGACCGCGGAGCAATCCCGCGCAGGGTCAACGACTCAACGACTTTACGTGCTGACCGGGGTACGGGGGTGTCACACGCTCAACTTCCAAACTCCAAACATTGTTACTACTGTTACTGTTGTACACAAATCACTGAAGTAACTCTTGGTCAGCAGGAGGATTACAAGGTTGCTTTAGAGCATATATATCCGGCTCGAAGGAACATGACCAGGATTTAAAAGTCCGACCCGCCGCTAGCCGTTTTGCGTGGATGTGACGCATTTTTCCCCCAACCTTTTCTTATCTTTGTATTTATGTTCTTTCTTGCGTCATGTTTACTGCAAATAAATGTATTTTCTTTCTTTCTATAAAACAAATTGTAAGAAAACTGTTAGGAACTATACCTACATAAATATTAACTACATCTGCGACTCAAAAGCCGAATGGCTAAGGCTGGCGAGCAAGAGGTCGTGAGTTCGATAGACACCCGATACACTATTTATGTGTGAATCCACTTTGCTAATTAAATAACTATGCATCAGGTATGATGGTAAAGACTAGGTAATAAGATAATAATAAAATTCTTCCAACCGTTTTCGGTCATGGCGGCCAGTCTTAACGGAGATCTTATAGTGCGCAAGTGTGTGCGCAAACACAGACCGTGCACTGTCTGATCCCTCACTCTCATAGTCCGATCAGACGCGGGACAATCTCGATGAATGGGAGAACATGTTTTTCAACTACAATGTTAAGTTTGTTTTTGGGATAAATTCATCCCCAATTACGGAACCCTTCATTGTTCATGGTCCGACACGCACTTGGCCAGTTTTTCTTTTTCACAATACCTATGTCGTCTGGTTGTCACCATATTAAATTTTGATTAGTCATGTCTTTAGTGACACACAAGATTGAGACAAATCAATTGACGTAAGAATCATCAAAATCGGCCCACGCGTTTGGTCTCTAGAGCGCCACAAAGGGACAAACATACATACATATATAAGCTGATAAACACATTACCCTCCTTTGCGTCGCACAGTTTGGTAACAATGCCCTTCATCTATTGAGACGTTAGTTTACCTTATTATCCTATTCTAATTAATAATAATAAAAATAAAATAAAAATCGTTTAATTCAGACTATTTGAATGTCCATATTTTGTTAGTGTTACAGTGTCTTAAAACTATGTTAGTCATCAGGAGATAAATTAATGTATGAAGTAGATAATGTAATAATAAAACAAAATGTAAAAATTAATGCTTATTTGTCGACGCCATCCACGCTTTGTGTATTGTGCCTTTATTTACTGTTTACACGTCCGAAAATATAAGGTTTACATAACCTTGAATCAAAGCCACCAACGTATTTGACCGTCCCACGATAAATATTTGACCCAAAATCCCTCAATTTTGTCATGTTAATTGTAATGAATGTGCTGATCAGTGAGTCCGTTGTCAAATGATCAAATCTCAGGTTAGCTGTTGTGATTGGCTGACAGAAATAACGATAGCGTGGCAATAACATAACAGCACAGACCAGTTGAGTCGATGCTTGAAGTCCTCAGTCCGAACCTTGGACGACTTTGGGCTGATTTATGATGAATCACATTACTTTTATGAGATTTGACAACAGATTATTGAATCAACCTGCAATATGAACTAAAAGATAATATGGCTTTTCGTTGCGAACTATTACACGTAGGTACCTAGTTGAAACACCGTGTACGTCAGAATGGCTGGTTGCCTGTGGCTTTGGTCTATGAGAGTTGATTAGAAAATTGCTACATAATTGCTTATATTTGCTACATTTAATAAATAAGTGCTACATACTATATATATTTAGAAATAACATATTTTTTTTGTACAGCCATCCTGACGTTTGGTTGGCTGGTCGCCTCCTAGTTTAAAGCCAAGCATGCAGAGTTTCCCGAAATGTATTGCGTCAATAATTGCTACATATTTGCTTCATTTATCTAATTTAGTTGTATCTTCAAACATATGTTAAATAAAGGATGTAGCAATTATTTTAATTATCCCAAGGAAAAGTGCCTGATAAAACAATAAAGGCAAATACTTAGTTATGTTGAATCGGTTTAATCGTTTAGGCTCTGGCAACATATAACGATAACGATATAATGCCTAGACTGTGATTCCAATACGATATCTGCACTAGCAACGACTAAGAATAATTGTTATAATGATAATTATGGGATTATTGAGGGTAGGTACGTATTTTTTTTTAACGCAAGAATCGCATTACTTACGCTGTTGCCAGAGCCTAAACGATTAAACCGATTCAACATAACTAAGTATTTGCCTTTATTGTTTTATCAGGCACTTTTCCTTGGGATAATTAAAATAATTGCTACATCCTTTATTTAACATATGTTTGAAGATACAACTAAATTAGATAAATGAAGCAAATATGTAGCAATTATTGACGCAATACATTTCGGGAAACTCTGCATGCTTGGCTTTAAACTAGGAGGCGACCAGCCAACCAAACGTCAGGATGGCTGTACAAAAAAAATATGTTATTTCTAAATATATATAGTATGTAGCAATTATTTATTAAATGTAGCAAATATAAGCAATTATGTAGCAATTTTCTAATCAACTCTCATAGACCAAAGCCACAGGCAACCAGCCATTCTGACGCACACGAAACACCCTGCCTTTAATGTCTTCCTTAATAAATATATATTTGTTACGCTGCTTTGGCGGCAACAATTGGTATGGTGGCAGTACTTCCCAGGATGAACTACTTTACTAGGAGCAACGAGGTTCATGTAAGGTACCACTTATTCTTAGTGTAAAACTTTATCCAATAAAACATACCGCCGAATTGAGAACCTCCTTTTTGGAAGTCGGTTAAAAATAAACCAATGATGCTACTTCATTGCAATAACCCTCTTCACTTTATTCGGACAAGCTATTTATCAACTGATTACAGAGGTCAGGGGCTTGATTCTTAGAACTGTAGTTCAATATCAAGAGTTCTACTTTTAATGACTATTTATTAGAAAATTTAATATCCATACATAGTTTAATGAATGTATCATAATTTGTCAAAGAAATGTGTCCACTTCATAGTTACAATATGGCCTAATGCATGTCCACAGCGAATGGCACCCTGTATTAGATGAGATCATAAGTCAAATATTATATCTGGTGCAGTATTGGTGCACGTACCCACTATCAGTGGCGTAGCGTGGGTGTCAGCCGCCCGGGGCAGTGGAAAATTTCGCCGGCCCACAGTGGAACGAGTGTATAGGAGAGGTTGGACTTACCCATTTCCGAGAAAAAAAGTCTAATTTTGAAAAAATAATAATGCCATCGTATTTAACTATCAAATGCCTTCAAAACTTGTGCTGACAAAATTCTTTTTATCTCTCGTATTTCAGGAGTTAATTGAGAAAATGTGAATTTTTACCATGCAAATGACTGTATCTAGCTCCCTACCGCCTGATTCCGGCCTTGTTTCAAGTTGTGGGCTTTACTATCGTATTACGCATAGCAAAAGGTACATTTACTTCTAAGACACATGGTGCGCCAAACGTGCACCTTCTGACATATAGGGTGATGTATTTTTTTACTGAATCGAGCTCTCTGCCTCCTGAATCTGATCCTATTTCAGGTTGTGGTCTTTACTAGCATAATACACACACCAAGAGCTGCATTTAGTGCTAAGACACATGGTGTGCCAAACGTGCACCTTCTGATATAATAAATAAATAATAAAAAGAGAAAAAAAAAGAGAGATTAATCAATACTGATTTGAAGGCTACTTATTTTGCCATACTCGTATTAATACTATATCCAGGTACCCTCATTGATTGATTAATATTACACGGTCCTATTTGCTGATGAGGCATGGTAAATTAGTTTATTATAAGCAGTTTATTAGTGCTCATTACTACATTAGTTATTCTGTGTAAACCATTAAGTAGTCATTTCTCTAATCACTTTACTTAATAACTTATATCACATTGAATTGGGTTCTCTGGAAAGTTATATTTTGTATCGATACTCCTAATAGCTATTCCACAATACAGTCTATGTGTGAATCATATTACTGTAAGTTTAACGAAACCGAACGAAATTTTAATATAAGGACAAAATATGTTTTTTGTTAAAAATATATAAATCAACCTGTATGTCGGAAGGTGCACGTTTAGCGCACCATGTGTCTTAGCACTAAATGCTGCTCTTGGTATATGTATTATAATAGTAAAGAACACAACTTTAACCAGCACCAGATTGAGGAGGCAGAGTTGGATTCACTCATTTTCATAGTGAAATTTCACATTTTCTCAATTAACTCCCGAAACACTAGAGATTAAAAGAAATTTGAAGCAAGTTTTGAAGGCATTTGATAACTAATAATGATGGCATTATTTGTTTTTCAAAGTGAGACTTTTTTTTCCCGGAAATGCCTATGTTCAACCTCTCCTCTCCCTCTCCCTATATGTCAGAAGATGCACGTTTGACGTACCATGTGTCTTAGCACTAAATGCAGCTCTTTGTGTGTGTATTATGCTAGTAAAGACCACAACCTGAAATAGGATCAGATTCTGGAGGCAGAGAGCTCGATTCAGTAAAAAAATATATCACCCTATATGTCAGAAGGTGCACGTATGGCGCACCATGTGTCTTAGAAGTAAATGTACCTTTTGCTATGCGTAATACGATAGTAAAGCCCACAACCTGAAACAAGGCCGGAATCAGGTGGCAGGGAGCTAGATACAGTCATTTGCATAGTAAAATTTCACATTTTCTCAATTAACTCCTGAAATACGAGAGATAAAAAGAATTTTGTCAGCACAAGTTTTGAAGGCATTTGATAGTTAAATACGATGGCATTATTATTTTTTCAAAATTAGACTTTTTTTCTCGGAAATGGGTAAGTCCAACCTCTCCTATACACTCGTTCCACTGTGCGGCCCCTTATTTGTGAAGCACGGGTCCGGACTCACTTATTCCAATTTAATAGGTTCTAATGAACTTTTTAGCAAGAACAATCATCATTCTTGTAAATTACACAGCTTACAAATAAAAAAGTAATTATATAATAAAACGTAGGTTACATAAACTACTTAATTCTTACAATGTTTATTTTAGGTACTCTGCATTCGTATTCCTTCCAACCGAAGCTTATACTTTTGAATATTTGCGAATAGGTACCTACTTCCGAAGTTTGTTACGCTAAATTCACGACTCCACGGTAAACTATAACCGTGGTCGAATTATTATTATACATTCATTAAAAGAAAGGGGATTCCCCGATTTTGTCACAGAATGGGTAAGTATCGAATCGGTCCGTAGCTGAGGTGCAACAAAAACATGATATAAATAAAATGGTTCCAATTTTTACTGGATTAGAGAGATTATAATTATTTATTGTGAAATTTTGCCGCCCCCCTAAAAGTGCCGCCCGGGGCGGGTCGCCCCGGGCGGCTCATATTTTGACATGTCGCCATTGCACCCGTGCGCAGCGGGTAGGTAGGTACCTACAATAAAATAACTGATCACTCACCTGAATCAATCGATTATCCTGTTGCGTATAGAAGAAATACTTCACTCTTTTCGTAAAAGGAAAAGCATTGTATTCCACCTTAGTATGATTTACTAACACCACCTTATTAGCAACATTTCCTATAATTAAATGATCAGACCACACTGACACAGCCACTAAGCAGAAAACTGATAGAAATAATAGGTATTTCATTTTGTTATGTTGTAGATAATGAAGACACGTCTTCGTTGATCGTTTGTGTGAATATAGTGACGAAAAGATCATAGAGTTATCGTGTGTAATGATTTGATTTTGTGCTGTAGGTAGAGTGGGGAATTCGGACGAAACCGATCTGCCTAACTACGTTAAGTTAATTACGTTACGTTGTACTGTTTGCAGATGATACCTCTCTTATTTTTAAAGTAGACCGGAATAGACAAGATTTTGACGACGTAAACATTGCACTCTCAATGGTTACGGATTGGTTTACGACAAATAATTTAGTTCTCAATGCCAAGAAAACGAAATGTATAAAGTTTGCCTTACCGAATGTTAGAAATTTAGGTCCCAACATCGTTTTAGATAAAGAGGTGCTTGAAACTGTAGACTCGGCAGTGTTTCTGGGTATAACAGTAGATGCCAAACTTCAGTGGGGACCTCATATATCAAGCCTAGCGGGAAGGCTCAGTTCGGCCGCATACGCCGTCAGGAAAGTAAGACAATACACTGACGTTGATACAGCCCGATTAGTCTATTTTAGTTATTTTCATAGCGTTATGTCCTACTGTATTCTGCTGTGGGGTAAAGCAGCTGACATTCAAAATATTTTTGTACTCCAAAAACGAGCTGTTCGAGCAATTTACCAGCTGGGTGCCAGTTTCTCTAAGAGATTTTTTTAAGGATGTTGGTATACTCACGGCGGCATCACAATTCATCTTCGCCAACATCTTATATGTTAGGAAAAATATACACTTATACACTAAAAACAGTGATATTCACAATATTAACACCAGAAATAAGGATAAATTACGTGCTCCTTTTCACCGGCTTCATAAGGTTCATAACTCATTTGTTGGACTTGGTGTAACTTTTTATAACAAGCTACCCTCTTCTTTGTTAGATTTGCCTTTTAATGCGTTTAAAGTTAAAGTTAAATCCAATCTTTGTTCAAAGGCATACTATTCTATCAATGACTACTTAAACGATAAGAATAGTTGGTCGCTGTGATTAACTTAAGACAATGTTCATGTTCTTTCTCCAGAATTAGCGTACCTACTGACAGGTTATATGAGTTCATATAATTGTTTATTTTTATTTGACTGTCTAAGTCAATTTATTTTTATTTATTAGTGACATAATATACTCATGAAAATGTTTTTTTTATGAGTTGTATTGCAATAAGTGGTTAGCTAGCGACCTAGACAATTGATTATATTATTCTTGCCTGAGCAACCGGCAGCAAGTTCGTCATGCTCCCTTAGATGTCACTGCTTGCGGTAGCGTCGGGGGTCGGGTTGCCTCCTTCCCTCAAATATGGCGAGGGGGGTGATGGCTGATCTTTGCGTTATGCTCGTGAACGGGTGCTGCTTGTGGTGACTGGTCGTCTTGCTGACCATGGTTTTATTATTGTTATTAATGATTAACTGTTTTTTATTTTACTACGATGGTGCTAGTTTATCATTTTTGACTTCGAGTTGCAGCTATATTTGTGTGGGCGGGCACGCCCATTATGCCTGGAGGCTTTTATTTAGGTACGTTCTGTTTACGTTATTTCTGCTTGAGTATAGTTTTCGACGATTTTTATGTTCTTTTTTGGTATAGTGGCGTGTGCTAGCTAACATAAGGCAAATAATCTAATGTTGTGTTGCGTAATGCAAATTCTTTTACATTTTATTGTATAGATTCAAGTTTTATATCTGAACAGACAGCTGTGCTGCTGGGGAGTTTGTTGCGCCACTTCTTCTTCCCAGCTAAAGCACTAGGAAGTGGTGAAGGGTGGGCATTTTTGGGGGACTGTCTTATGTAATTTTTGACGTTCGAAAAGTGCTGATTCTCAGCCTAGTTTGAATAAATGACTTTTGATTTTGATTTTGATTTTACGGAGATGACGGCTGATACAGATGTAGGTATTGAAGAAGACGACTTGCAGCGCTGACCCCAATATATAGTAAGGACGGGGAAACTATGGTAATGATATGTCCTAAATAACAATGCCTGAGGACATCCAGTAATTCTAGGTGTTTTAGAAATAACTGGTGTGGTTAATGATAAATGATTTTATTTCTTTATGTAGGTTTGTACAAACACTATTACACGTCAATAATGTATATTTTTTTAATTACATTAGGTCGGCGTTTCCTTTCTGAATACTCTGAGAAGAAAGGCCGAAACAAACTGAGATCACGGTCTCTTTTAAAGTTCAGACATAATCTTGGTCAGATCACGTGAAGACCATGTAGATTGGTAAAATGGTCTTTTGTTGAAAGAACCACCCAGACACCACATATTTAGTGGACCTGTCAGTCAGTGCACGCATTTGTCAGTAGACGTGCAGCTCAACTCAGAACTTCAGGAGATCAAAGATTCAACGTACAATACCAAAGAAAGGACATTTTTGAGTAGGCCGCAAAAAATACTCAAACTGCCAGACCATGATATAAATTAACTGAGAAAAAATAAACAATGATCCACATCACAAGACATTAAATTACTTACTATCTTAAATGTCATTGATCCATGCACATAGTCTTCACATTTATTTGGTGACTAGGTACCTACGCTAATGAGTAGTGTTTCAGATGAATGATGATGACAGAGAGTCGTTAAAAGATACCAAGAAGACTGTTGCCCAAGAATGACACAATATTATTACATATTAGGTAGGTCCGTGTAGGTGCATTTTTCAGTACTTAGCAGCTGGATTTGTGCTCGGTTGATGGCAATAGGCTCGCCCCCTATTACATGGTACTTAAACGTAACTGGCGAAAAGTGGGTGTAATATGTACCTCTGCTTACCCTTCGGGGTAAGGCATAATGCTAAGCGAGTGTGATGTTATGTTAATGTAGGTACATAAGTAGACCTATTGTGTTATTTATGTAGATTAAAGTATGTCCCATTGTAATCAGTCTAAGAGTAAAACAATGCTTCAAGAACACGTTCATCATCATTATCAGCATGTAGAGTATTCTGCTGGACCTAGGCCTCCAATCTCACGCCATTCATTTCGATTGTCGACTATTACTCTCATCCAGCTGCTATCATCAATCACCCTGCGAAGACCATTGCTCCACCTAGCCTGAGGGCGTCCTTCCTTAAAGGTTTGGCGATTCGTGATCTACATTCAAGAACTCTAAAGATTTGTCTCTCTCGCCATTACACAAAAAGTCCAAATTAAAACACGCCTACAGCAAAAACCCACTACAAAATAACATAACATCATCATTCGCGTTCTGCATATTGAGTCACCGAAGATCGTGGATTCATCTTATTATACTTAATAATGATCTCGTATTGTTCGAGATATGCTAAGTGTCTATAGAATAATCTAGTTACAGACACGTAGCGCCCTAAGGAGACGTGACATATGATCTACAATGTTAACAATAGCATAATAATATCATCATGATCATTTCAGCCCGGTGCTGGGTATACATAAGTTGTAATATTTATAATGTTCCCACTGGTGGGACACAGGCTCCCTCTCACAGAGAGGAGTATGTGAGAGGGAGTGGGCCGTAAACCACCACGCGGGCCCAGTGCGGGTTAGTAGATGTCACATGTCTTCGAATGTTTGGTTCTAGGACATGCGGGTTTCCTCACGATGCTGCCGGGTATAAGCCTCCCCCTTTATCTGCCATACTTCCCGGTACCGTGCGTCCCTCTTCCAGGTGTTTCCCACGACTTTGAAGATATCAAAATCAAATAAAAAAATCAAAAGTCATTTATTCAAACTAGGCTGAGAATTAGCACTTTTCACACGTCAAAATTACATAAGACAGTCCCCGGTACTCCCTCCTTCACCACTTCGTAGTGCTTTAGTTGGGAAGAAGAAGTGGCGCAACAAACTCCCCAGAACATCATCATGAACCCAACGCGCTTTTGGACGGGCCTGGTTTCTATGGGCTAACCTTGGCCAACATTCGGTCACAGCTTTACTCCATCGACTAGATGTCCTGCCCAACACTTCTTGAGGCACATCGCCCTGTCCCCGACATGAAATCCTGACTGTATTCTTTGAAGGGGTAGGCAAAGGTCAGGGATTGATAGTTCACATACATGTAACCAGCTATGTTTTAAATTCACATAGGGGGCGAACATTTGCTTATCAACCGGGCACAAATTCAGACTCCGGGATGCCCCTGGAAAATTTCCAATGGTAAACCCACTATCTCTGACTTACGAGGTTAATTCAATATACATCATAATTATCATAATAAACGGCTCCAAGGTTTCAAACATTTACAAAATTTGAATAAATTATTTTAAATTATACAAAACTGTAGCTTGCAATGTGTTTCAAAGATTAATCTTTCCTAGCAAAAGGAAAATCATTATTAAATTACCTATTGAAGTATTCAACAACTAAAAATTATTTCTGAGAACATCGTGATTCATGGAATTCCCTAGAATAGAAAATAAACATAATGATTGAACCAACATAATAATTATATCATGGTGACGCGTTCACGTGACATCATGATTGTCATGCCTGTTTCCCACGAAGGAGTAGGCAGAGATGTATTGTATACCTACTCAGTTATTGTAGTAAAGAATATACCCGTTAAGTAAGTATTTAGGTTTTATTTAACAAAATTCAACATATTCATTCCATGACATAATTAATCCAGACAGTTTCTTCTTTACTTTATGCGTTCTATATTGACTAAGGAATTTATAATTTATTACCACATTCTCCTGGGCCTATTTATTGTGCCACGTAGTCAGATAAATGAGCAGGCGGACGTCGTACTCTTTGAGAACGACGCAGAGTCTCTGTCATGATGTTCTGTGGCCGGACCATCTCATTCTGGGAATCTCGCTGGTCATCTGTGACACGATCATCGACTGCATCGATGAACTCGTCGTCATCTACGAAATCAGCTTCATCACTTTCTAACGAAGATTCCTCAGCAGGAGATAGGTGTCGATTAGATACGACAACTTCTCTTCCACTGCTCAAACGCACACGAGAATGTTGAGGATTACTTTCCAGAGTCTCTACTTCTTCAACCTGTGGATCATATTTGCTAGTTCGATTATGGTTTCGCACTTTTCCTGTGACGTTTAGCCATGTAGGCATCGACTGACCAGTTGAGGATCTCCTGGCGGGTGAGAACACCCGCCCATGGGGCGTACTGTTTGTAGTCGTGCAAAGAAGGATCTTACAGAATATAGAGCCTGAGTTAAAAGTGACTCCCATTTGGGTATAGGCAGATCATGGTTTTTCAAAGCCAATTGTACTGTACAGTTACACCAAATGATTCCGTTGTATCTCTCCGTTTATCCATTACCCTGAGGGTTGTATGGTGTAGTGTAGCTCGTAGCAATGCCCTTCTGGTGAAGAAGGGTTCTCTTTTGAAAGAAAAGTAGTACCTCGATCTGAGTGTACGTAAGTTTGCATTCCAAATATAGAAAATAAGCCAGTCAGTTTATTAATTACCGTGTTGGTAGTCAAGTCTGGGCAGGGATATGCAAATGGGAATCGACAATATTCGTCCACAATCGTAAGCATATATCGATTGTTTCTAGTGCCATCTGAGGGAAGTGGACCTTTAAAATCTATCGATATTCTTTCGAATGGGGCCATCGCTTTTATAGTTTTCCCATGTTTTGTTGAAAACGAGGCTTTACTTCTGCACATATAGAACAATTTGCGGTAATACGTTTTATCTCTTCAGTGGAGTAGGCTAAATTCTTGCTTCAAACCCAATGAACCATTCTTGTTACTTAGGATGACACAAGGTTTTATGCAGTTCTTTGAGTGCTTTTCTGAATTGTGTACAGAGGCTACTATTGGCGCATTAGCTCTTGATATAGCATCAGCTGCTCTATATTCTACTTTCCAGGGCGATAAACTATGTCAAAATTGTATTCGGAAAGTTCTAATCGCCAACGTCGTATTTTGTCATTTTTAATTATTGACGAATGCTGCTGATTAAACATGAATGCGACCGATGTTTGGTCAGTTATCAATTTAAACTGTCGTCCGATCAGGAATTGTCTCCATTTCCGAAGACATTCGACTATAGCCGCGGCCTCCTTCTCTATGGCGGGGTGATTCCGCTCGCTACTGTGAAGGCTTCTCGAGAAAAAACGCAACAGGCCTGCCTTCTTGTGACAGAGGTCCCGCAATAGCATAGTCTGAAGCGTCTGTTTCAACAACAAATTGTATATTGTCATCAATCGCGTTTACTGCTGATTTGCTAATCTGTGTCCGTCAAAAAGCGTTTGCGTCAAGCACGCTTTCGTATGCGTCATTTTTTTTTGTTAATTACCTGGTACTTGTAGACAGGCCTCCACTGACCGGGTGATGGCCGATGTCCCCAAGATCCAAGTTCCCCAAAACTTATATTATTAAATAAAATTGTACGACTCTGTCTTGACCGAAATCTAGAATGGTACAGTCGCCGAAACAATGCTTACGTATACGTATGTATTGTTTAATGTTATTACTTTAGAGAGTCAATGGGTAAAAATATTATATGTAATTTCATTGCAATTTACGCTTAATAATTTAATATTATTAACAACATGAAAAACTGATGAGTACCTACATAGATAACAAACGACGATGTTCTGTACTTCAATAACAAATAGGCGCTCATGAATAGTGGTGTTAATGAGTGAGAATGAGAGGGAAATATCAAATATTGTTTTTGCACTTGTGCGAATGAGAGGGAAATATCAGAACTTGTTTCACTTCCGCGTCCTCGATTCCTGTTTTTTATCTGTCAGGCAGTTTGCATAGCGACGTCGCTTATTGTGCATGTTGCAAAATGAACAATTTAAGTGGTGGTTCGTCTGGTGGTGAATGTAGTCAACGTGGTAAAGTTGAAGCGAATTATAAACAAGAAAAAGCGTAACTTGTAGTGTTTGGATTTAATTTTATTGTATAAACTTAATTTTAAATAAATATAGAAGTTATTATATAACACTAGCTGCGCCCCGCGGTTTCACCCGCGTAAGTCTCGATCCCGTGGGAATATCGGGATAAAAAGAAACCTATGTCTTAATTCAAGGTGTCAGCTACCTCCATACAAAATTTTATCAAAATTGGTCCAGCCGTTTGAGCGTGAAGAAGTAACAAACATACACACACACACAAACTTTCGCCTTTATAATATTAGTGTGATGTGACTAGTTGCGCCCCGCGGTTTCACCCGCGTAAGTGTCGATCCCGTGGGAACAACGGGATACAAAGTAGCCTTTATGTTAATCCAGGGTGGCAGCTACCTCCATACAAAATTTTGCCATAATTGGTCGAGCTGTTTGACCGTGAAGAAGTAACAAACACACACACTCACAAACTTTCGCCTTTACAATATAAGTGTCATGTGATGAATAAAAAAATCGTAGTCGATATCTCGCAGATGGAGTCGAATCCGCTGTTTTACAAAACAGCTACCGACGTTTAGACGTAATGCAGAATGCCTTTTCTGCAGTCGCCATAAGAGTCTTTCTAATGACTGATAACTTGTAACTAATTTTGAGTTTAAAATCACTGTTTTCACTTGAGTTGAGGTAAAACAAAGTTAGAGTTTATTAATGTGACAAAAAAAAGAACAAGAAAAAGACAAAATAAAGAGATATACAATTCAGTAAATATCAAGTTTAATTTATAATGATTACTTATTACAAATTAAGTACTTAAAGAATCTTAAGTAGGTAGGAAATTATATTTAAAAAAGTATTAATTCGCAAAGAGAAAATAAAACATTCAGTGTGATGGATGAACCTGGTGACTATCTACCAATCTAGCTACATCCGGTTCAATATTGGTGAGTTGCAGCCTTAAATCTCCACGTTCGTTGATTTTCAAACGGTTTCTTTGTTACGTCAAAATGTTTGTTACCACACTGAAGCTTTTTTCAACTAGATATGATGATGGAAAAGCGATAAGGTATTTTTCAGCAATGTTCCACAATGTAGGATACTGTTTCAGTGTTGCGTTGCAACCAGAACTTCTGATAGCCTTGGTTGAACTTCTGCTTAAGCTCTTCGTCTGTGCTGATGGTAATCAACTGTTCTTGCATTATCACATTGGCTTCTTCTATGGGATTTATTATCCATTGAGGAATTTGTAAATTTAAAAGATCCTCAAACCTCTCCGTAAAATCCTTGTGTAATGCGTCCAAGTGAGTGACATATAATAAAATGTCATCTTCTTGAAGCATTTCTGGTAATTTTGACAAATGCGGAAACTGCGAATATTCTTTTCTGCCTAAATTTTGTTTATAAAGGATTAGTTTACCCACGAAGGCCGATATTATTCTAATTATTCTTAGTACACGTAACACAACATAAACAATACAGTACCTACCTACCTATCTTGAAAGTTTTAAATAAGAACTTGTGTTAATTTAATAGGGGTCGATTTTTAGACCTCCTCGACCCCCACAATCAGTTTTCGTTTATGTCGACCCCTAGGAAACCACTTTGGGAATCCCTGGTGTACACGATACATTGCATGCAAGATAATAAAAGATACAGAAAAGTTGTAACATGTTCAGCCGCATATCGTGGCGTACAACGTGGTAGGAAGAGATGGTGCACAAACCGTGATAATATTCATCAAAATTACATTATAGAAATTATGTAGGTACTTATCAAATCATCTTATCATTACAATTCATAAATCAATTAATTCAAAAATAAGAATTACAGTCATAAAATTTCCACATTAGAATCATTTCACAAAAAAACAATTACAATAACATGTCAATAAAATACAATATCGTCATCTCAAAAACGAAGAAAAATTGTCCTCTTTCATAAACTCTGCTATACTGTAATATGCTCTTTCAGTTAGTACGAGTAAACTCTTCAATTTCCTTTTAAGAGCAGATATATTTAATGTTCTCCATGATTTGGGCAATTTATTAAAGATGGCCGGACCCATGCAAAAGATGCTCTAACGCTTATGAGCGGTTTTAGCGCCTTGACCACTGAGTTTGAAATTATCACGCCTATTCCTAGGGACAGCATCAGACAAAAGCTGAAATAAATGAATATTTGATTTAATGAACATTACTGTTTCCAAGATATATAACGAAGGCAATGTGAAATCTTACGTTCTATAAAATAAGATTTACAGGTGTCCGTTGTTTGCAGTATAAACATCGATCTAATGCAGCTTTTCTGTGCCCGAAACGCTATTTCATTGTCCGTGCTATTCCCCCAAAAGATGACTCCATATCTAAGAATTGATTCGGCTAAACCATAGTAAGCAGTAATTAGCGCATCTGTGTTGAGAACCACAGCAAGCTGTTTCAGAGCGTAGGCTGCACTACTCAATTTTTTACTAAGTGCCTCTATTTGAAGTTTCCAATTCAATCTGGAATCTATTATTAGTCCCAGAAATTTTATTGGGTCAGCTTCATGGATATTTATATTATCAAATTGAATTTAAGATTGTTTATTGATTGTGTACGTTGTCTAAAGTGCATAATGTGTCTTTTTTTAATTAATTATTAAATTATTATCATTTAACCAATTTATAATAGATATTAGTGAATTATTAATGTCATGTTCATACGTGTTTATGTCATTACAAGCTATTGTCATAGTGCAATCGTCAGCAAAAAGTGTCATCGGTTGTTCAGTAACTTTAGGCAAGTCATTTATATACAGGGTGAACAATGGAGGCCCCAATACACTGCCTTGAGGTACTCCGTACATAACTTCGCGTTCCTCTGAACTTGAAGTTTCTTCACGTTTACTTTTTTTATTTATTCCAGTGATTTCTGTAACTTGTTTACGGTTATGAAGATATGATTTAATTAATTCTAAAACGTTGCCTCTAACACCATAGGCTTCAAGTTTCTCTGACAGGGAATTATAATGGACGCAGTCAAAGGCCTGTGTCATGTCGCAGAATATGGCACAGACTGGTGTTCTCTTATCTACGTTTAGCATGCCATAAATTTGCAATAGCCAAATTTATACTTTTATTTTTACGAAAACCCCTTTGTTCGTCACTTAGAAGAAGAAGAAAAAGAATTGAATGATGATGGTGGTGATGTTGGTTGTTGTTGGTTGTTTGATTGATTGAATTGGATTGTAGAAGATAGGAAGACAAGGAGGGGGAAGACCTATATAAGGCGGTGCAACGCCGGCACCGCTCTCTTTTCACTTCGAGACATCGCAAGCGTAAGACTGTTAGGACGTCACTCTGTCGGTTATATTTTTTTATTATTATTTCATTGATTGTGTTGTGTCATTATCGTTATTTTACGTGTTCGCTATTTTTTTTTTTGTATTAGGATCTAATAAAGGTTTTGTTATTTGGTTAAATTGTTGTCAGATTGATTCGTTATAAGTTTATTTTTTGTAGGTATTTGCATAAATCTTTTTTAAAAAAACACTTCTGGTTTTAATTTCCAAAATCAGAAGTGGGATAGTTCCTATTTCTATCTGCCCACTTTTCTATTTGTTATTTTTTTTTCTTTCTTTTTTTTACTCTTGGCACGATTCTTTTTTCTGTTGTACTTTTAGTAGGCAGTTGATTTATTTTTCTTTTTGCGTTAAGCGTCATTATTAGTGATAGATTTGACTGTTCATTGTTTGATTAGTTTGGTTTAGTTGTTGATTTATCTATTTGTGTTGTTTTTATTTGGTGGCGGTACGTAGGATCGTTCTTTAGTCGATTGGTTTATTGTTTTCAGTTGTCTTGTGTTTGGGACGTTAGTATGGCAGACTGCAATGAAGATCATAGTCACATGCGATGCGACAACCGCGATAATAGCCCGCGTCGCGACCAGAGTTCTAATCGCGATCGTCGCAATAGTCAGGGGCGCCAAAATAGTCGGTACCGCGATCGATCTTCTAATGAAAACGACATGTTAAGGCACGAGATACAAGCAATGATGTCTCGCCTTAAGACACTAGAAGATAAAACGAGGGCTTCACCCTTGCCAGTACGTTCGTGTGATCGTGATAAAACTTTAGTGAATGATAGTGTATGTGATCGAAGACCATTGCGGCGTACGCGAACACCGTCGCTTGAACGAAATACGTCACGATCCCTAGGCTGTATAGAATCGCGTAGCGTGCGTCGTTCGTCACTGCCGGAGCGTCGCCGCCGTTTGGTTTCACCTTTGCCTAGAGAAGTTATGTCTCAACGTATGTCACCGACTCGCGAATATAACCGCCATCGTGAATCGCGTTCTCGCTCTAGAACACCACTCCGTGCGTCGAACCGTTTGACTAGGGATGTGAATGAGCCTTCGAATTCAGCACAAGCTACGATAACTGATCGTATTGTGGATGCTATTCGGTCAATTAATACTGCTAGTAGATCTCAACATTTTTATATTTCAAACTTCGATCCTACCCTACATAATATTGACGATTGGTGTTCGGAGGTTGATCGCGCCAAAGTACTAAACAATTGGAGTGATTTCGAATCCTTGTCGCGTATCGGTAATTGCCTAAAAGGTGATGCTCAGTCGTGGCTTAACGAATGGGTAACTAATGACCGTTCGTGGAGCAACTTTAAAAAAGAATTTAAGCCTTTGTGTCCTAGGGTACCAGACGTCGCGAATATTTTATATGACGTAATGACCAAAAATTCCGATAACTATTCTACTTATGCGGATTACGTACGTCGTTCATTACTTCGTCTACGAATAGTGCGAGGACTTAGTGACGAGCTGATTTCGGCGATAATAGTCCGCGGTATCACTGATCCTAACATAAGAGCGTCGGCGACTAACGCTAAGTTATTGCCTAATGATCCAGTTCAATACTTTTCAATTTATTTTAAACCGAGTAGTAGTAATACATCAAAAAGTGCCCCGTTTCGTTCTGTGAGAGATAAACAAACTGCAGATTTTTCTCGTAAACGTAATTTCAACGATATTAAATGTTTTTGTTGCGGTGAATTAGGACATATACAGGCTTCATGTAATAAGAAACCAAGGATAGATCAACCGCCAAATGGTTCGTCAAATGATTCTATGCCAAATTCTACGTCTGTGTTAGTACCGACTAGGTCCGAACCTTGTACTTTTTGTAAGAAACAGGGTCACAAAGCTGAGTATTGTTTTGCTAAGCAAAGGTCGGAAGCTGCAAACAAAAAGTAGTGTTAATTTCTATAACGAGTTTGTAAATACCAAAAATAGAGACGTTATTGTAGCAGTTATACAGGACATAGCGGTCGATGTTTTGATTGATAATGGGTCCACTATATCCTTAATTTCGTCTTCGTTGCTTAAGCATTTTAATTATTCACATACGCCAGCGTTTCGTATTTTGAAGGGATTAGGCACACCGGAAGTAGAGAGTACAAGTAATGTGACGTTACCTATTGAATTTAATGGCTTAACCCTAGAAGTAGATTTGTTTGTAGTGTCGGCCGAATATATGAACACGCCGGTCATAGTGGGAACAGATGTTCTTAATAGGGACGGTGTTAGGTATGTTCGCACCAAACATTTTCAGTCACTTGCAAGAAGCGTAAATAACTCGCATAAGGTAATGAACATACAGTTTGAGACTTCAATTCCAATCAATACGCCTCTAATTGGCGGTCACTTGGATAAGTTGTTAGAAATAATTAATAATTTTTCTCACTATTTTATTTCTGGTACTGCAACATCAGGTGTAAATACAGGGTCTATGTCCATTCGACTAAACACTAACACTCCTGTTTACTATCGACCGTACCAACTTTCTCACACCGAGATCTAATACTTGGGTAGAACAATTTGTGAAGGTCAGGTCAGGCCGAGTCACGAGAAAGTGAAGGCTTTGATAGACTCAGCCGAACCGCAAAATGTAAAGCAGGTTCGCCAATTCATAGACTTAGCCTTTTACGAATTTTTCATGATGAACATGATCATCCTGGGATCGATAAGACCGTTGATCTCATCACGAAACACTTCTGGTTTCCAAGAATAAAGGCATTTGTGCAAAAGTATGTGACGCACTGTTTAGTGTGTCTTTCCCATAAAAAAGTTCCCCGAGCTCCTTTACAGCCCATTCACTCCTGGGAAAAACCAGATTCACCTTTCGAAACCATTCATTTAGATTCCTTAGGTCCACTTCCTGAAACCAATGGCTGTCGCCATCCTCTTATAATTGTAGACGCCTTTTCTAAATTCTGTTTGTTATACCCTATGTACCGACAAGACGCTAACGAACTAAAGCGCCATTTCACTAATATGATTTCCCTCTTTGGAACTCCTAAACTAATAGTAGCCGACAGAGGTCGCATGATTCAGCGTACTGTTTTCCTAAATTAGGTCAAAGACATGGGTTGTGACACTCACCTGAAATGCACCAGTCCATCGGGCAGGTGGAACGATATTGTCGCACTGTGCTCAACATGGTGCGTATTGAGTGCAACCATCGACAGCAAAACTGGCCCAGTGTAATGTGGAAACTGCAGTTGATTCTTAACATCACAAAACACAGAACAACTCAGTATTCAGCTTTGAACCTATTGATAGGTATCGATGCTGCAACGCCACTCATTCGCAGCTTGCTTCGCGATGTGGCCTTTGAAGGTTTGAGCCCTAATCGGGAAGCTCTTCGCGAAATGAGTCGTCAAAGAGCACTCGAACGTCTCCGTTCAAATCAAGGACAACAGAACGCCTATGTCAATCAGAGGCGAAAGCCACCTCGTGTCTTTGAACTGAATTCTTTTGTGTTTGTGAGAAAACAGGCACAATCAACTGGAAAGCTGGATTCATGTATGCGAGGGCCGTATCGTGTGATGAAGGTACTGTCACACGGACGTTACGAGTTGCAGCTCTTGGCTGGCTCGTACGGAAAATCAACACAAGCAGCTGCGGAATACATGATCCCGTGGCAAGGGGAATGGACTCCCGACGTATGTTCAGCTTTGCTATGTGTTGTAAGCTATATACTTTACTGAAGCTGATTTCATATCTGTATCTGAATCCAATTTGATAATCATTGCTTGTATAGTATTAGAAGATCTCTATTAACCTAATGAGTGTTTTCTTGTCGCTATTGATATTCTGAACGATGTTGAAGGGAAGTCGAGTCTTGCAATTTGAGATGGGCCTCTGTCTTGGAGCGCATCGGACATGCTATCTCAAGTTGACGGATACACTTCAAGTGAGGTACGGTTTCATGTTATTGGATGGGCCTGTCTTGGAGCGCATCGGACACGCTATCCTAGTACATGAAACATACCTCGGGCAGAGCTCGTGAAGGGAAACTGTCTTGGAGTAGCCTGATCGGACGTGTGGTCTTGGAGTGGTGTTCTCAGACATGTTATCCTAGAGCTGTGGTACACGTAGGCATAGGTTGGCCTCTGACGTATCGTGTTCAGTGGGAAGTTATGCTTGTTGATAAGCATCATATGTACCTACTATGATATATATCTAGGATTGGTTTGAAACATGCTTTTATGTGAACTGATACACACACGCAAAGTTATGCCTCACGTAGGTCTCTAACGAGTCGTGAGGAGGCGGTCTTCCGACAAGTTCTGCCCCGGGTGGTTGGTTTGGATATTTGTATGTTTCACACCTATTGTTCGTAAGTTATGCTAGATTAGCCTAACTCAGAGTTGTAATTATGTAGTTGAAATGAGTTTTACGCCAACAACCACTGTTTTGTTGTTTTTACAAAACTAGTATTGTCCGAGATATTTGTTTCCTTTGCAGAGTCAGACAACGGAAACGAGGAGTCTGCCCCTTGTGTTGACCGACCAGTGCAACTCGAGCAAGCTACTGACGAAGTTGAGACGCCACTTGATGAAGCCGAACCGCAACCCTGCACCTCTGGCACGCAGACGCAGAGAAAGATGCCCATCAGCACTTTATCTGCATACAGTGGAGACTCGGGGTCTTCCATGCCAATACTAGAGACAGACCTTCAAAGCTAGAAGGCAAAGGAGTCCGAGGACGGCCTCCTGTCAGGAAAGGCCGTGTAGAAGATAGGAAGACAAGGAGGGGGAAGACCTATATAAGGCGGTGCAACGCCGGCACCGCTCTCTTTTCACTTCGAGACATCGCAAGCGTAAGACTGTTAGGACGTCACTCTGTCGGTTATATTTTTTTATTATTATTTCATTGATTGTGTTGTGTCATTATCGTTATTTTACGTGTTCGCTATTTTTTTTTTTGTATTAGGATCTAATAAAGGTTTTGTTATTTGGTTAAATTGTTGTCAGATTGATTCGTTATAAGTTTATTTTTTGTAGGTATTTGCATAAATCTTTTTTAAAAAAACACTTCTGGTTTTAATTTCCAAAAATATAATATTTTTCTAAATAGGTATTAATTTTACCATATATATTTCGAACACCTTAGACAAAACTGGTATAAGCGCGATCGGTCTGTAATTTATCATTAATTCGTGACTATCTTTCTTTTATAGAGTTTTCACAATAGACTTCTTCAATGCATCAGGAAATATACCTGCACTTACATTTTAGTGTTTTTTTGGAAGCTGGTTATTTTTTTTTTGTTGAAAGTTTTTATTGTTCACTTTTTAGTGGGTCAATTTTTAATTTATCTTAGTTTAACCCTTAAATATGTCAACTGCTCATCACGTTTTACAAAGTATTGCGGGAAAAGCAATATTTTGTAAAATATTGGGATTGCTGGGATAAAAAAAAATATAAACATCCGAACTGACAACCTCCTCCTTTTTGAAGTCGGTTAAAAATAAGGTTTAACTAGGTACTGATTTTATTTTATTCTAACACTTTTGAAGACGTCAGTACGAGCAATGGTCAAGCATGAACTTTACAAATAAATTATTTTACATTTTGGGGTCGTTGGGGATTAATGTATGAAAAATCATTTTGCCCACTGAACTCCCTTAACTATTAAATAAATAAATCATCATTTATTTCAGATTCATCATTATGATTATTTACATCCATATATTTTGTTAATACAATTGCGAGCTTACAAACACATATATTTTTAACCGACTTCCAAAAAGGAGGAGGTTATATGTTCGGCTGTTTGTTTTTTTTTTTTTTATGTATGTTCACCGATTACTCCGTCAATTGTGGACGGATTTTGAAAATTCTTTTTTTGTTTGGAAGGATATGCTTTTGAGGTGGTCCCATTGCCACCAAATCAGAATCTGATTAGGGGATCCCATGGAAATCGAGGGAAATCCTCAAATTTTATAGGCATACCTATAGCGATTTGAGTATTTTTTATAGTAACTCGTGCATTTGCACTCGAAAAGCACCATTTGGTGAAGTGGAACTGAACATGAAGACCACAGAAGGCCACCGGAACTACTTAAAAATAAGTATTTCACCGTTGCGATTCGATTAGGCACTTTAATATGGTTGCTAAGCAATTTATGCTCGTCAACATGCATATGGTGAAATCATCATCAGTTCTCCTGGTTCTTACCAGGAGAACTTCTCAACAATTAACGCCCCTGCATCGGGAAAAGCAATATTTTGTAAAAGGTGATGAGCATTTGACATTAGGCTATTGTAAATTGGATAAATTACAAACTGACCCACTAAAAAGTGAAAAATAAAAAACTTTTTACAAAAAAAACAACCGACTTCCAAATAGAAATGAAGTGCCCAATGGATCGTTTATGGGTTAGATCTTATCATAGAGTTCAAAAAGGACACCAATAAGAACTACTAACTCCTTACCTCCATAGACACAAAAAACTTCAGAAGAAAAATCTTTAATATGACAAGGATTGACAGAAAGAAAAACAATAGAATATCGTAGTGCGAACTTGGTTGTTATTATTTGGATAGATTCATAAGTTTTCTTTGTTAGTTCATCGACATTTACATGGTATCATGCAAGGAGCGAAGTCTATAATTAGTAGCCAATGTTATTTATCAATTTACTATGGTGAGTCCCGTTTTGTATTTTCCTTAGATGGTCGTATGTACTATGGGCCGTTGCGCCGTCAAAGCAAGCTGCCCGGCCCGTAGCATTTGCTTCGGATGCAACTTAGAGACTCCGGTATTTTTTCTAGGTTTTTTGAAAATAAATGTGGTGATGGATTTTGAGGCAGGATGGTGCAGCTGAGAGGGTTCTTTTTAGCAATGTCGAAAGAAGAATATTCGTAGATAATTTTGCTTGTCAAGGCAGAGGTGAACCTGCAGGGTGCTGAAGTGACAAATTGATTAATGACAACGACCTGCACGTCTGCACAAATTTATTCGACATGTCATATCTCCAAGATTTCTGTGCTATAGTCAAGTATTTATTACATAAACCTTTCAGAATAAATTCTATAATTGGTAATAGTGAAAACCGGATCCAAATCAGAGTTTAGAAAACCAACGCGGTTACCTAAGGAAAACAACTTTGTTTTATAATATTTATTATGTATATTTGAACACTGTATGTCTCTTGGTCTTTCATGATTTATTTATTTTTTATTTATTTTAACATAAATTGGCCAAAGGCATTACATCAGTTAAAGACACAACACATTATATAAGTACAAGAACAAAAGAATACAGCTACTCGACAGTCATACGCTCATCTCACAATACTCCAGACATGTTGACAAGATCTTCTTCCATTCATCCGCGAACACATCACAGTGAGGCTTAGCGTCCAAGAGAGCGTTGAGCGCAGAGAGTGTGCGAGAGACAGGAGACTTGGCTCGAGCGACGGTTCGACGCCCAAGGCACGGCGAACGATGACTACCAAACTCAATTTCGACAAACTGTAATACGACAAGATTTAATTTCGACAATATGGAACTCCGACACGTCTTAATTTCGACAATACTTAGGTCCGATGCGTCTTAATTTCGAAAATACTTAAGTTCGAAATACCTTAAGTCCGATAGTACTATACTCCGACAAGGCGTTTCTTCGACATGACTTAACTAGGAAACGATGCAACTTTGACGACATATTTATTCGACAACTACTCGTATCAATGCTAGTCCGAAATGAATCAATTTCGACATAGTCTACTCTGGCATGCTGTTACTTTGACAATATCTTAAATCGACATGATACTTCTGAGACACAATGCTTCGAAATTATTAGGCATTTAGGGAATAAATAATAACTTTTATTTAAAAATAACTTTTTTTATTAGTACATTGGTAAGTGAGTATCATATAAATGCTATTTTAAGCTTATATTACTGAATACCTAATTTAAATAAAACTCCTAAACAAGTCCATATTAATTATTTAAAAAAATGTATATTTTAATGTAGTGTAGCATCGTGTCTCAGAAGTATCACGTCGCTCTAAGATATTGTCGAAGTACAGCATGCCGGAGTAGTATAATTATGGCGGAATTGACTCATGTCGGACTAGCATAGTTGTCGAATAAGTATGTGGTCGAAGTTGCATCGTTTCCTAGTTAAGTCACGTCGAAGAAACGCCTTGTCGGAGTATAGTAGTATCGGACTTAAGGTATTTCGAACTTAGGTATTGTCGAAATTAAGACGCATCGAACCTAAGTATTGTCGAAATTAAGACGTGTCGGAGTTCCATCTTGTCGAAATTAAATCTTGTCGTATTACAGTTTGTCGAAATTGAGTTTGGTAGTCGCGAACGATCTCTGCCTCCTGCTACGGTTATAGCTAATCGGAACAAAAAGATGGGACAGTTCGTCATGCAATTCAGGAGCATCTGTTTTTCCGTGAAGACTTACACATACCTATTAATAATTTGGTCATTTTTAGGGTTCCGTACCTCAAAAGGAAAAAACGGAACCCTTATAGGATCACTTCGTTGTCCGTCTGTCTGTCTGTCTGTCAGTCTGTCAAGACCATTTTTCTCAGGAACGCGTAGAGGTATCAAGTTGAAATTAATAACAAATACGTAAGTCTATGTTCCCTTGAAGCTCTAAAAAAATCAAGCTTCCAAGTCAACGCAATAAAAAAATACGGCGATATAAGCGACATTATTGCGACATATTTCGATACACGCACATAAATCAAAACCTATAGGGTACTTCCCGTTGACCTAGAATCATGAAATTTGGCAAGAAGCAAGGTCTTACAGCACAAGTATAGGAAAAAGTCCGAAAAGTGTAAATTTTTAGTTTTATCACATAAAAAAAAATTGCGAATATCTCGCACATAAATCAAAACCTATAGGGTACTTCCCGTTGACCTAGAATCATGAAATTTGGCTACAAGCAAGGTCTTACAGCGAAAGTAAAGGAAAAAGGCCGAAAATTAAATTTGTAGTTTTATCACATAAAAAAAATTTGCGAATATCTCGCACATAAATCAAAACCTATTGGGTACTTCCCGTTGACCTAGAAACATGAAATTTGGGCAGACGCAAGGTCTCACAGCACAAGTAAAGGAAAAAGTCCGAAAATTGTTAATTTGTAGTTTTATCACATAAAAAAAAACATTTTTTTGCGATTACAAACTTAAATTTTCAGTTGGAAAATAGACCGTGGCGTATATCGATGTATGGGAGAACATGTTTTTCAACTACAATGTTAAGTTTGTTTTAAGGATAAATTCATCCTAACTACGGAACCCTTCATTGTGTGTAGTCCGACACGCACTTGGCCCGTTTTTTCTGCTAACTTAGAGAGAATTGTAACCTAAACAGCCTAAAAGAAAGTTCGAAGGGTACATAAACGGATAATATCCATTCAAACGATAATTGATAAGTAGATCAATAACGCAACGGTATTTATTTGCAATCTAAACGCAACTTGACCTGAGTAAACATAAGTACTTGGTTATTTTACCATTTCAACCGTTTGAGCTTCAAGTCAAGTTCCTGCCTACCTTTAGTGTAAGGTTGGTTCTTACCTCCTTCGTTGAGAGCCTCGTCAAGATGCCGCGCAGCCGCTAAAACAGCAGGCTAATTGCGTAACACACTATCAGTAGGAATCGGTTTCAATTTGACAGTTCAACAACATTCATTGCGTTATTTACGTTGTTGAGCAGACAATTTTTTCTAACATGTGAACATAAAAAATATCATCCCCACTTTCTTTTAAAGTGATGATATTTTTATTCAAATCTTTCCTGTTGCTTTTTGTGGGAGTGATATTGTGAAAAGGGACGGAAGTGTGTAACATAAAGTAACAGCTTGAGTATGGAATAAGTAAGTACTTTTTAATAGCATGGAGTTAGTGTACTCATGGAATTAGAAGAGGGGGTCTAAATTCGACCAGTGGGCGACTACTAGTAATTAATAATTATTCGAATAAATATTTCAGTATTTAGCTTTTTTTTAATTTTGGAGGTTAATTTCTGTCGCTGATCAGTGGCGTATACCAAGGTGAGATGTCAGATGTTACACATCATATTATTATGCGACTACTGTAAGGCTCGCTCGAACTTTTTTTCAAAGTTTAATTTTAGTGCTTTGTTTGTTTGTTTAATATGTGTAGGTACCCATGCCAAATTACAGTTTTCTAATACTAAGAGTCATTGAGCTAAGCCGCGGACAGCAGACAGAAAGACGGACATGGCGAAACTATAATGATCCCATGTTCACTACGGGTCGTGTATTCGGTCAGTATTTTTCAAAAGTTTCTATACTCCATAGGTTTAGGTAGTTAAATAAAGGTAAACAAATTATAAAAATGGTTTTTATAGATGACACTTTCTTGTTTAAAAATACTTTGTAACTTATAACCAATTTTTTATTATTATTATGAAAGTTTCTTGTTTTACTACTGTATGTTAAACTTTATCATTCATTCTTATAATACTCTTCGTAGATGTAATTGCTTGAGCACAATTATTTAGTTCGATTTATATATTACTATATTATTTTGTAATCTGTCTTTTGTAAGGAGCCCAAAAAGACGTGTTCTCTAAACGTGAACGAAATAAAACGTTGCTAAATTAAAGAGTACAACTGTGACGTAGTATGCCAACTGAAGTGCCAGGTATTACGTTTAGTCGGTTACTTGACAGCTCTCTCGTCACGTAGGTTTATTTAGAAATTTAGGTCCCAACATCGTTTTAGATAAAGAGGTGCTTGAAACTGTAGACTCGGCAGTGTTTCTGGGTATAACAGTAGATGCCAAACTTCAGTGGGGACCTCATATATCAAGCCTAGCGGGAAGGCTCAGTTCGGCCGCATACGCCGTCAGGAAAGTAAGACAATACACTGACGTTGATACAGCCCGATTAGTCTATTTTAGTTATTTTCATAGCGTTATGTCCTACTGTATTCTGCTGTGGGGTAAAGCAGCTGACATTCAAAATATTTTTGTACTTCAAAAACGAGCTGGGTGCCAGAGTTTCTCTAAGAGATTTTTTTAAGGATATTGGTATACTCACGGCGGCATCACAATTCATCTTCGCCAACATCTTATATGTTAGGCAAAATATACACTTATACACTAAAAACAGTGATATTCACAATATTAACACCAGAAATAAGGATAAATTACGTGCTCCTTTTCACCGGCTTCATAAGGTTCATAACTCATTTGTTGGACTTGGTATAACTTTTTATAACAAGCTACCCTCTTCTTTGTTAGATTTGCCTTCTAATGCGTTTAAAGTTAAAGTTAAATCCAATTTTTGTTCAAAGGCATACTATTCTATCAATGACTACTTAAACGATAAGAATAGTTGGTCGCTGTGATTAACTCAAGACAATGTTCATGTTCTTTCTCCAGAATTAGCGTACCTACTGACAGGTTATATGAGTTCATATAATTGTTTATTTTTATTTGACTGTCTAAGTCAATTTATTTTTATTTATTAGTGACATAATATACTCATGAAAATGTTTTTTTTATGAGTTGTATTGCAATAAGTGGTTAGCTAGTGACCTAGACAATTGATTATATTATTCTTGCCTGAGCAACCGGCAGCAAGTTCGTCATGCTCCCTTAGATGTCACTGCTTGCGGTAGCGTCGGGGGTCGGGTTGTCTCCTTCCCTCAAATATGGCGAGGGGGGTGATGGCTGATCTTTGCGTTATGCTCGTGAACGGGTGCTGCTTGTGGTGACTGGTCGTCTTGCTGACCATGGTTTTATTATTGTTATTAATGATTAACTGTTTTTTATTTTACTACGATGGTGCTAGTTTATCATTTTTGACTTCGAGTTGCAGCTATAGCTTTGTGTGGGCGGGCACGCCCATTATGCCTGGAGGCTTTTATTTAGGTACGTTCTGTTTACGTTATTTCTGCTTGAGTATAGTTTTCGACGATTTTTATGTTTTTTTTTGGTATAGTGGCGTGTGCTAGGTAACATAAGGCAAATAATCTAATGTTGTGTTGCGTAATGCAAATTCTTTTACATTTTATTGTATAGATTCAAGTTTTATATCTGAACAGACAGCTGTGCTGCTGGGGAGTTTGTTGCGCCACTTCTTCTTCCCAGCTAAAGCACTAGGAAGTGGTGAAGGGTGGGCGTTTTTGGGGGACTGTCTTATGTAATTTTTGACGTTCGAAAAGTGCTGATTCTCAGCCTAGTTTGAATAAATGACTTTTGATTTTGATTTTGATTTGTTTACCTTTATTTAACTACCTAAACCAACGGAATGTAGGTACACCGAATTTATCCGTGATTACTGGACTGATTAGAAAAAGAATAGTAGATTGTTATAAAAAGGTCGAAAGGGGTCGATTCCCATACGACGTAGTCTCGAGTAGGAATTGATGACTTTAAGTTTTTTTTTAATTCACACTGGCTGTTTATACAATAACAAGACCACAGATTTTTGTAAAATCGATGTTTTTCTTAATTATGTAAAAAAAATCGTAGCTGACTACATATCCAAATTTAGTTCTATTTTTAAAATTCATTCCCGCCCTAGGGAGGGAAGCAATTCCTATGAATCTTTCTGTCCAAAGGTGGGAAGCAGCGATTCCACCCGCTACTCAGATCATACAAACGCTACTTTCCGAGTATGAGAAATGAAATATTTATATCCCTTATAAATTACTAACTTTTTTGGACTAAATGATACCTATAGTACATTATGATACAAGTTAGTGTTCAATGCTAATGATCATTGCACACGCGTGTCATACGACGTTTTTCAATACACATGCGAGCAAGTGTATGCGGCCTACGAAACGTTCATACAGTGGAAAAGTTCATACTTTTCCAAGTGTGTGTGTTTTTGCAAGTGTGTTTCGTAGGCCGCTCGGTATTTCTCTCTAGATTTTGGTGTCAACAGGCTATCACTCGCGTTTAGTGTCTCGATTAGTATTTCCGGCGTAGCTCGTAAGTCGACATTTTTCATGATAATTAACAACACCACGAAAACGTCAACAAATATTTATGGATAATGGCTTTGTTTTTTCCGCGGGTGGCGCTGGCGCACAGGGAAATAAAACTGGCAAAACCTAAACAGCCTATAAAAAAATATACCTAGTAAACACAAAATAATGTTTTGAATATGCAAACTGAGATTAGTATGTAGTGAACAATATAAGTATTATAATTTGATCAAATGATGATATTCAAGATAGAAACTCAAACTCAAAGCATTTATTTCAATTAAACCATTTACAGGCACTTTTGAATTGTCAAAGAGTCGGTCAGTTAGTCAGAAAGTGGAAGCTATTTGCCAATTCCAAAACGTAGATCTCTATGGAGGACAACAGGCAAGAAACTCCAAGGACACTCTTTTAAATCAAGATATTACAAAATCCTGGGTACATTATTCTTGTCGCTTCTATAATATAGAAGCGACAAGAATAATGTACCCAGTATGTGAGAACAATGTAAAAAACAAAAAAAAAACAATTCAATAGATGATTAATTTATCATAATGTAACCAAAAATTGTTTATTAATTCACAAAAATATTAATTGTGTTTAGAAATCTCTTTGCCGAGATTGGAAAAAAAAATAAAGAGACACTAGTGTGGTAGTGTACTCGTAAAGTAAAAAACACGAGAGTATATAAGCTGAATTATGAACCTAACTGCGTTGCCATAAGAGTCACTTTACAAGCGTGTTGAATATTTTTTGTGGATTACCTACCTCTCTTGTAGGTAAAGTGGGGATGATATTTGTTTTTGTCGTCAATTCCATAGTGGTGGTGTATCATTGCATAAGCCTTTCAAAAATATTGCGGGCCTGTCACAACCATTTTTGATTCGGCGATCAGTTCCGTAATTTAGATGCAAATTTTTGTTAGTCAAGTTAGTGTCCACTCCCCCCGAGTGTCACCTAAATGGTTGTTATTGCACAGATATCTTAAAAAAACATAAGATAAGATAAGATAATATTTATTTTGTAAAACATGAGTACAGTATGAAGGTCTTATAATTATATGAGGTGGCTACATGTTTTGCCATTTATGGCGTACAAAAATTAGATGCAATAGAGAAACAATACAAACCAAAAAAAAAAGAAAAGAAATACAATGACAAAATTTAAATCAAATTGAAATTAAAATGTCAAAATTTAGATTTCATTCAAAATTACGATGTCAAAATTTAAATTAAATTCAAAATAACAGTCAACATCTAAATTCAGTTTGAGTAAGACTTATAGAAAAAAAATAACAAATTGACACGCACCAACAGATTCTACACAAGCAAAATATCATTTAAAAATTAATCTACGCTATAATAGCACTTCTCTAGTAATAACCCCTGAAGGGACTTTTTAAATTTGTTTAAGAGGCATACATTTAATAATATCTCAACATGGCCATAGTAAGTATATAGGTATATCGAAGAAAAACTAAAAGAAAAACTATCACAGCTAAGTAGGCTTTACAAGTTAACGTGTACTCGCAATAGTCGACAACTGACATTTGCAATTGGAGAACTGACCATGACGTATTTCGATGTATGGGAGAACATGTTTTGTCAACAATAATGTTAAGCTTGTTTTGGGATAAATTCATCCCAGCTACCGAACCCATCATTGTGCGTGGGCCGACACGCACTTGGCTGGTTTTTTTACATATAATATCTTATAATCAAATTAAGTAATCCATACTACTAAATATTATAAATGCGAAGGTAATATTGTCTGTCTGTTTAGTACGTTTTCACGCCTTAACGGGTAAACTGATGTCGATAAAATTTGGCGCAAAGGTAGACCTTGTCCTTTGTTAGGGAAATAGGATAATATTGATTCCGGTACGTATAGGATAATATTGATTCTGGTACGTTCCCGTGGCATAATTCCGTCCTACACGCGGGCGAAGCAGAGGGAAAAACCTAGTTTGAATATAAAAATGAAACTCTTGTTTGTTTCAGTTTATTATATCTGATGGTGCTTGCCGAAAGCCACACTTTATCTAAAAGTATTGATAACGACCACAAATTAGATAATAATATATTCGAGTCTATCCACGACGTAGACCGGCCAATAAACCCCAAGACAAGGAAAGACAGACAACACAAGTATAAACTATACTCCAGCGAGGATGAAGACGCCGTGCTGCCTGACACTTTAAAAGAAACTCAACCCTACACGGGACTTGACAAAACAACTGCGAAAACCACTCGGAACACCACAACGGAACATGCGAAACACCACAAGTCACCGAAAAGACGAGTCGGTAGCTTCTGGAGGAAACTGAGCGGGAAAGATAAAAAGAAAGACTGTAATAAACGCGATTCCTTTGACAGAAAAAGAAAAATATCTAACCATAAAAAAGAACCACAAAAAGATTCTTCGAATCCTGGCCCAAGAATAAAAGGCCGGAAAAATAGAAAAAAAATCTCTCTGCGGCAGCCTGAAGTTAAAATTACAAAGAGAGATGCAAGCGGGCTGTTTTGGACCAGACCATATTCTTACACACCACAGAGTTACAAATTGCAAATGGCAATCTCACCACAGGTCGACAACATGCTTAAAAGTAAATACAGAACGAAAGCTGTACACCCATTCGCAGCAAGGGTGGATGCACGTGTGGGTGTAGCCGACAATTTGCAAGGACAACTAGAAAACATTACCTCTAAAATATATAATCTAAAAGAGAGATATGGTGGAAATCCAGTCGATATAAACAAGCCCTCAAATACAGGATCATCGTCCGTCAATAATTCAGAAACTCCATTTGCAACGAGTGTGGATGTACCCGACAATTTGCAAGGACTACTAGAACGCATTACCTCCAAAATATTTGATCTAAAAGAAATATATGGTGGAAATCCAGTCGATGTTAACAAACCTTCCAATACAGGATCATCGTCGACCGTTATTGCAGAAACTAACAAGCCTCGTTCTACCACTACTAAAGATACTGTTACCACTACCGAATCTGATTTTCAAGGAACAGCACAAATAGAGCTCATGCTTAATGATATGAAAGCAAGGGCGATGCATATGGTTTCTTTTCAAAAGCCATTAGTGACCGACCTTATCAGTAGTTCTGTTACAGAAGCCACTTTTAATTCCAATCCCGACCTCGCGCGTTTTGGCATACTCGCTCCAGGTTCTGGCTTGAGCACATTTATATCAATCAATTACAATGAAAACTTGGAAAAAATGGCATCAACGAAATCAGACGAATTCAATCTAAACGATTCCATATTCAGTGCTAATACAAAAGCTCATTATTTAGCAGCTAGGTCGATCAAGGAAGATACGATGACTATCGCTCAGAATGTCGAAGATATGCTGCAGAGGGAGTTAAAGAACATATACAATAAAGTCAAACATAAAGTATCCAGCGATTTGCGTAAAGAAATTCATACCGCTAAGTCCACGGCAAAGGAAAGTTACAGAAAACTTTCCAGAAAATTTTCCAGTAAGTGCAAGACTGCTGTTAACGCAACCAGTTCCGCCACCTCTTCTAAAAATACTAATCCAGCGAAACCCAGAACATGTCCGTGTAAATCCACGACACTGAGGAAGAAAGAGCAATCGTCATCGATCACCACTACCACCGCACCAAGAGTCAAGAAGAAAGATGATACAGAAGAAGACAAGTTTATAGAAGAGAGCTACACCCCGGAAACAGTTAATAAACAAACGTACGACGACTACATGATGTTGACTCTATTCGAACAGATTCTATCAAAAACACATGGAGAAAACTTTAGAAAAATGCTTGCGACAACGGAGTTTTCAGTATTTGCTAAAAAGAAGAGGGAGAATTTCAGGTTATCTAAGAGAAACCCGGAGACCCTTACAGACGTCAAACTGAGAGAAGTTATTCAGAATTTATATGATGATGGCAGTAATATGCCCGATTATGATTATATCGACCCTTCGGCTAACGTGTCTTCCACCGAAACAACTACAGCTAATAACAATTATAATGATGCCGACTATGGACTTGATACATCGGGCACAACGGATAATAATAGTGCAGACGATTCTATGGTGGAGATTAATGCTAAAAGTAAGGGAATGACACCAGCGCGCACAGATGATCATTCCGACCATGCTGGCCATACCACTGCAGACACCGATATTTCCGCCGCAGATTCTGATAATACTGCCTTCGACACAAGCTACGAAGGCTTGACCAACAAAATCTGTTACAACGAGTTCGTAAACGGGTACAAACACTATTTAAATTTCCAAAAGGGCCAAAATAATCAAAACTTTTCAAATCTGATCAAATATCAGGCGCATAGACATCACAGTGTTGACGATATAGGTAAATATATACTTAATAAAATACCACCATTACCTTCGTACAATAAGAAGAAAAGAACGCAGAGATTTTCCGATGATTCAGAAAACAATATGGACTATCAGGAGATAACAACAAAAAATGACGATTCTTGGTTCAGAAAGCACTTCTACCTCTTCATTGACAATGGACCTCCGAAAAAATACCATACTTCAGAAACGGTGGAACTGAAGCCTCCTTCAACCGAACCCAAACTATATACGATGACAGAATCTACGCCTGGAACAGTATCTAAAGATCAAATCTTCATTAGGATCGGCTCGGATGGTGTCACACGAAAGGCTAAGCACACTCAGGAGCTTAGTTTGGATAACCTCTCGAAAGTTTTGGATTCAATTAAGGACAAGCAAACCGGCGATACATTATCAAAAGGTACGATATTTTAAATTGATAATTTTAAGCAATAGAGTGAAACGAATTGCTATTTCTAACAATTTTCTTATGTTTTAGCTAAACCGAATACGCAAAAGGATACATTTAATCCCACTGATAACTATAATGTTACGCATGATGCAAATAGTCGGGATAAAAGTATCATTAGTAAGCTTTTTGCTGGGAAACAACTCAGACATGCACTTACGAAAGATACGGAATCCACAGAATACTTCCCAGGTTACATGTTTGCTGAAAGCATGCAGGGGAGATTGAGAAGATCGATTACAAAAGAAAACCTTGAAAATACCATAATGGCTGATTTTATTAATAAAGATATAGAAGAAAAAGCTTCTACTGGCTCCAAGGCAAACGCAGTACAATTCAATAACAGAGAAACAAACAAATATGGTTACGTAGATATTGATCTAGTGCCGAGACAGACAGCGATCATCAAACTGAGAGACAACGCCAAAAAGAGTAGAATTATAAACTTTTTCAAGAAGTTCAATTTTAAGAAGAAAAATTCTATTAATCCGAAGCCAAAACGCTCTTATCCACAAAATAGTAGAAGGCAGAGGTTCAATCCTATTAAGAAGCTAAAATCCATGTTTAAATGTAAGGAAGAAAAAGAAGAACTCGCCCCCGATCGGCTTCTAAACCCTGATTACGATATGGTGAACTCTCATATGAGGAACTATAAACCTATGAAATATGCCAGGCCATTGTCCGTTGCAGATATGCAAAAACAGATTCCAAATATCAGTGACATCTATTTCGAGGCTGAACCAAAGAAAAGTACCACAAATCTGTCTTCTAACTTTTTCCATTTGGATGACAAAGATCAAGATCTGTTGTATAATTATCATCCTTCGTCTTCCAGTAATAAGCCGTCGGTCCATATTCAAACAACACCTGGTAAGTTTGCACGTTAAATAATAAATGTAATCTATACAGTAGCTCTTTGGAACTTCTCTCAAGAAAGAGTACCACTATGGTACTTGTCCTGCCAAGCAGCATTAATGAATTTTCAGAAGCTACCAAAACGTATAAGCTCCGCACACGAGCCCAGTTTGCGAGTCAGTTTAGTGACTTATATCAAAACCCAGTCAGTACTAAATTGTCTTCAAATGAATTCGTTTACGAGGCCAGTGAAAGGATAATTACTGAACTATCCACTGATCGTACTCACAAACTGGCCTATTTTCCGATGCCCATAACGGTCAAGCAAGCAAAGGTTTTGCCAACCCTCGTAGCTTGCCCACCAATGAAAAGGGGGTACAAAGAAATAAACCTGTCTGCAACTACATATTTCTATACAACTGTCTAAACGGAGCCTTTTTTAGCCAAGCAGATGATGAAGACAGCCACGAGAACCAACGCAACGCAAGTACCGTCAGCGCCGTCATCATCAACTGGATTAACATCAATAAGTCTAATGGCATCACCCACCAAAAAGCCAGAAATACAGAGAATACCACCTTGCAATGTAATGACGGTGAACGTGAAAACGATGCATCTATCAACAACCACGTTAATGACTACAGAATCCACTTCTCTAATGACAATTGACGACATGGGTTTAATCCTCGACAACATGCAAAACAAACTAAAACAAGATCCAGAAAATTTCCCTAAAGTAACTACAGTATACAATCCTACTTATGTACGACAAACTGGGAAATACGAATACAATAAAAACTTACAATCTCAGCCACATCTGAAAAGTCCACTTGAAGAACTGCTTATTAGAAGTAAACTCACAAGAATCGTGAAATTCCCGATTAGGAAACGACGTTACAAGAAAAAAAGACACGAAGACTCTGAACTAGTTAATACTGGTAAAGATCACTTAGGTTTTGGTGGGCCATCAGTTCTAGATTACATACACGATTTGGGAAGCCAGAACACTCTTCCAGAAAGGAGAAAATCAGGAAACACCTTGAGGAAATTACACCATTCTCATATAAGCACGGCTAATAACAAGGACAAAAGTAGGTACACAGACTATTTCAATGATCTGCTAATGTGGCATAATGATATACTGAACCTGGATACAGTACCCAATCCTTTATGGGCGAATATATTGAAGACCGTACAATCAGACACAGGGAACATTTACACGACGCCAAACATGAATAGTCTATTAATCGGCTTGAAAGAAATGAATGACTATTTAAACCCAGGGGAGGACAACGTTAACAGATCAACGATGATTATATCCCCAAATAGATCTTTGAACGTGGGATCGAAAGACCGCATTGGCGTAAGACAAGTCAAGAATCATCTGGATGAACAGGGGATCATACGGAGCATAGCTATGGATGATAACACTATAGTAACTAGTAAAGATGTAGTTATTAGAGGAGAAGCTAAGTATTACCAGTGTAATAAACCGAAAAAAATTGTAAACAAACTAAGTTCCAGTGATTTTATCATGAAACTAAGTAGGTTGAATGTGAATAATGATAATAAAAAGAACGAAAAGGTTCACTTTAAAAGAAAAGGTAAATAATATTAATAGAATATATAATCACAACATTTATTTCAATTAGGCCACGAGGGACTTTTGAATCGTCAAGAAGTTGCCAGTTTGTCATAAAATTGTGTTGCTAGTTCCAAAGCATAAATATTCCCATGCAGAAGAACGGGCAAGGATTTTCTTACTTCCTGTTTTGAGCAATGTATAAACCAATTTCTGTTTATACATATTCATCATTCTCCTGCCCTTATCACAATTTATTTGTGGTCGGTGCAGTATGACCTCGTCTCCCACACATCTCTATCAGCCGTCTTCTCAGTGGTCACTGGCCTTACCATATCATCTTTCACACAATCCGTTGTTTCCTTAGTTTTGCTCTACTCTCCATCCACATTCATATACCAAACTATCTCTTGGTCTGTTTCAGATGACCGTGGGTTTTCTCCATCTCCTAACAATTCCGAACCATCTATCATAGTTGACACCACACTCATGGCTTATGATGATGACGTGGATTCCGTCACCAAAGCTTTAGAAATCAGGAAACAGTGTAAGTAAATTATTATTTACTGCAATGGCGACATCTCAACACCCGAATGTATGTGCTAACCTTAGTTAGCACATACATTTCTTAGTTATATTAATGTAATATACGCATAAACCTTCGAGAATAAATGCTCTAAATTATGGTTAAAACGGCATCAAAATGTATTGTGTAGTTTAGAGATTTAAGCGGTCACACAGACAGACACAGGTCACAAAACATATCTTTTTGGATTATCTTTTTGTAAATGTGCGGCAAACGCCATCATATTAATCGTATGTAACAATGAGAATTGATGATTAAATGAAATTACCTGTACGTGAAGTTCAATCACAATTGCTCGAAAAGCTTCGTTCGAAGAGGAGGCTCCCTAGTATGTTAATTTGCATGAATATTATGAAACAGTCACACATACGAGCAAAATGGAAGTTTAGTATATGATTTATTGGATCTTATTCTTTCCATGTTGAAGCAATTTTATTATTTCTCTCAATCATTTTTTTATTCGAAAATCATGTCTTTTTAGGATAATTATAAAAAACATACAAGATGGTTTGGCTTTTATGTCTAAAATAAATATTTAAAGCAAGAAAATATAGTTTATTATCCACCCACAAGATATTTTTTCTCTAGATCAATTATTACTTTGGTTATAAACGAAATAAGAATTGAGACTTACGCTATTTAGTTTCATGCTCGAACACGATCAAAGAGCGCACGCAATATTCAACTTTATTACTGATGTATTAGCGTTTAGCACATAACGGAGAGCGGAGAGCGAGGGGCGGAGCTAGCGTTCGAAATTTGATTTAGACTGCCTGCTCTTAACACACATGTAGTTTCACTTACAGACTCCGCCATTTCGCATTGAATTTAGGAGACAATTAGGTAATTGAATCCAATGGAAAGTAGATTAAAAACTTTTTTTCGTGTCTGCGACATTCGCACCTAGCCAGCTCATTTAGTTTGGAGATTTGCTGAGCTGTTTGTTATTTCACGACTACGTTCAGGATGACGGAGGAAGAGATGCTAATATCTTCAAACGAAGCTCTTCGAGTAATTGTGATTGAACTTCACGTACAGGTAAGTTCGTTTAATCATCAATTACTCTCAAGCTTCGTTCTCGATATTAGCATTAACACACATGTAGATGTTTAGAGATCTCAGTCGTGAAATATATGTTTCGGGAGGTTCCTGTTTAGGATTAAGCGGGAGGAAACGCCCGGGTGTCGCCACTGTGTGGATCGCCCGGAGGACACGGTGGAGCATACGGTGGAGGTCTGCCCTGCTTGGGCGGAGCACCGCCGTGTCCTCACGGCAGCGATCGGCGGCGGCGAAATCTCTCGCGTCCGGCCCTGGTTCAGGCCATGGTTCGGAGCGAGAGTGCATGGGAGGCCGTCACCTCCTTCTGCGAAACAGTAATGCTCGCGAAGGAAGAGGCGGAACGCGTGAGGGTAAGGCAAAATCAACGCCCTCGCGCCCCTAGTCGCCGCAGGAGACGCCCCGGGCGTCGGGAATCGCAGGCCGATTCCCGGCCACCGTAGGCGCGGGCTTGCGGACGGACGGTGAGCGATGGGTAGCTCGCCGTCCGATAAGGACCAGGCCCGGGTCGACGGCGCGTCGTGTTCCACGCGCGCCTCAAAGAGACGTCAGCACGAATTGACGGGGTCCATTAGGGCCAATGCCTGCCAGGGTTGCGAGTTTCTCCGAAAGGGATATCGTGGCCCTGGCACACAGGCAAATGAAGGAACACCGGTGGGTTTTAGTCAGTAAAAGTCTGACATGCCTCCCGCTCCGCCCAGAGCGGGAGAAGTTATTTGATAATTTCCCACCCAAAAAAAAAAAAAGTAGTGATATATAATATATTCCATTATATAGGTACATAATATTGTATCTTTGCTTTGGGAGTTTGAATGGAAAAAGTATATATATATCTACTATGTTTCATAGCTATTTTAAAGTCAATCACATAATTCAATAGCTTTTCAATAATTAGGATTATAATACGGAAACGAGATAATTATCCATTTAACACACTTGTAACAAAATCACATTCGGTAGACATCATTTGAGATTATTCTAGTGTAATAAGTATTTAGCAAATAGGTACCGTAGAAGTGAACTCCACCAGTTGTACGTACGACACTGAAAGTTCTCACTCGGGTGACACTGAAAGTTCTTAGAAAATCAAAAACTGAACAAACTAGCAAGTTATTCGTTTTATTATATATTTTCAAAATAGTTTCCATTTACATCAATACATCGCTGCATCCGATGGAACCACTGAGAAAAGCACTTTGCCCACTCGTCCTTAGGGGTCTCTTCAACGGCATTTTGAAACGCAGCCACTGCTTCCTCGGCGTCCATAAAACGTTTTCCTCGAAGTTTTTCTTTTATTTTCGGAAATAAATAAAAATCGCAAGGTGCGAGGTGGGGGCTATAGGGCGGCTGACCCAGTAATTCCAAGTCTGACGTCGCCACTTAGTCGATTGTTTGTTTGCTTGGCGTTGTCGTGGTGAAGGAAGAAGTTCGGGAGAAACGACCTCGCAGTAGGATCCACTGCGAGGTCGTTTCTCCCGAACTTTTTCCAAGACAAGGGGTAAACAATTGTTAGTGTACCGCTCTGCAGTAACTGTTTTTCGATCCTCTAACTAAACCAATTGTTGCGTAATGATCTTACTGTCCTTCCGAAGAACGATGCCACCATCTTTTTTCCCACGCTTCGACGTCTCTTCTCTTTAGTTGGCAACTCCTCGGAAGGAAACACCCAGACAGACTGTCTCTTAGTTTCAGGATCATAACAATAAATCCAGCTTTCGTCACCCGTAAGTATGTTGAACACAGCATTTGAGTCACCTCCGTTAAATCTTTGAACCATTTCACGACACCAATCAACATGACGGAGTTTTTGGGCCTGTGTCAAATTATGAGGTATCCACCGGGCACAAAGTTTCCTGACCGCTAAATGTTCATGGAAGATTTTGTGCACTTGACTCATGCCGAAGCCTAAGCTTGTCCGAATCTGCTGATAAGTCACTCTTTTGTCAGTCTCTATCATACGCCGCACAACACTGAGGTTATCTTCAGTCGTCGCCGTACAAGGCCGTCCCTCACGCAGATCATCGGTGAGATTAGTGCGACCACGTTTAAACCAGTTGTAAACAGTGGCACGAGATGGGGCTTCATCGTGAAAGGCCAATTGAAGTCATAACTTTCTTGTTGACTTAAATGACATCGAAAGTCATAAAAAATCATTGTACGAAAATTTTCTCGCGTTAAGTTCACGCTGACGTGACACAGATAATTTTTAATTTGCCGCCAAATCGTAAACAAAATGATGACAAATGAATAAAATACATAACATACACAATAATAACTCTCTCCGAGAGAAATTTAAGGAGATTAATGTAATGACTGTACCTTCTCAGTATATTTTTGAAAATCTTTTATATGCCCATAAAAATATAAAATTGTTTAAAAAATACAGTGATATCCATAATATAAATACTAGAAACAAACATAAATTTGTTGTACCTACAACAAGGCTCAAGAAAATAGGTGGCTCGTTCCGATGTCAATGTATACGTTATAATAAACTTCCAAGCCACGTTCAAGATCTAAGCCTTAATAAAAATTCAAATCATTCATTAAACGTAAGTTGTGCCAGAAAGCCTTTTATACCGTTAAAGATTATATTGAGGACAAAAAGGTTTGGGATTGAGCTGCTCCAATTTTTACTTATTGAAGTGGTTTATTTTTATTGTTTGATGTTTTTTTGCTAACTTTTATTATTTTATATACGTAACGTAATATATACGTAATTTAACATATACGAATATTTACTTGTAAAGTATTATATTATTTTAATTATTGTGAATGTGAAGACTATGTGGGTTATTGCCCTTTTATTTTTATTTTTACTTTGTCTTTTATTCTCAGTTAGTGTTAATCATGGTCTGGCAGTTTGAGTCATTTAAGCGGCCTACCCAAATGTCCTTTCTTTGGTATTGATCGTCGCATCGTTGAGCTCCTTAAGTTCTGAGTAGAGCTGCACGATTACTGACAAATGCGTGCACTGACTGGTAAGGTCCACTCAATCTGTGTGGTTCTTTCCTCAAAAGACCATTTCAGACACCAATCTACATGGCATTCACATGATCTGCCCAAGATTATGTCTGGACTTTAAAAGAGACTGTGACCTCTGAGTTTTTTTTTTTTTTTTTTTTTTTAAAAAAACGTTGCCCCACACTAGGAATTTCTCCTGTATCGTGGGTGCGTTTACAAACATTTAAACTCACATACACAAACAGCCAGACCCGGAACAACTACTTGTAGGTCATACAAATATTTATAGTTTGTTTCGGCCTTTCTTCTCAGAGTAGTACGATAGGAAACGCCGACCTCATCTAGTTTTAAAAATATGACTGACGTGTAAAAGTGTTTGTACAAACCTACTTACAGAAATAAAAATCTTTTTTTTTTTTTCTTTTTCTTCTTTTTTTTTTTTGGCTTCGCACGGTTTGCGCATTTAGCCAGTGTCATGTAAAATTAGGTAACTAGTACAAAGCTGTAACTAATATTTAATAATGTATAATTATGAAATGAACTCCATTCAATGATGCATGATAAAGATGATAGATGATATCCCGCCCCGCTCCCCTTGAGTTTCAGTAAAGACGTGGCACTTTACTGAAACCTCGCGCGGACTTCTTGAGAGAACTTAAAGTGATGTTGCACTGTTTTGTTTCATTTGTCTACACTAGTGCAGGTTCACGAACACTTAATGGTTAATAATCCACCACTATTACACATTAATATTCAGCTAAACACAAATTTTAGAAAATAAAACAAAACTGCTAACATGACGCTTCACTTTCCCGCCAAGAAGTCTAAAAATCATTTATCATTTATCAATATTGGCAGTGTTCCATTTTCAAATTTTTTTTTTTTTTTTAATTATTTCGTTTACAAGTGGCCAGGGGGCCAAGTCTGCTATTTCCAATGATTGGTCATTATGACGACCATACCAAGGCAACGCCATGACCATTGTGCCAATAATTTGTAACCTCCTAAATTCATAATGGCGTGACAGTGGTCCATAGGGAAGTCAAAATAATAGGAGCTTGTCAGTACGAGATTACCAAATACAGACAATATTTCCAATGGAGTATCAGTGGCACGTCATCGGAAAATCATAGACGCCTTTCAATTAGGAGATTAGCAAAACTCAAACTCTACAATTATGGCGCCAATGATTGGTCATTCGGACACAACTGCGTTAGCAGACTTAGCCCCCAGTTCTAAAAACTTTCAGTGTCACCCTCGTATGAAATCGACTAACACCTACGCTATACGCTGTGTAATAAGTGGCTGCGTGTGTCGTGCTGTGTGCAGTAGACAGCGAGATATCAATGCCATTGTTTTGTAACATGCTCTTTACCCATTTGCTCAAAGTTTGCGATGTTACAGCTTGGTGGCTTGGCCTAAATGAAATAAAACGTGATTGACATCTTGACGTATCTGATTGGTCTTATCAAGCTATACTTGAACAGTACTATAGCAGGGCTGGATTAACATAATAGTTGGGGAAAAAGTTTCTTCGCATTTTTTAAGAAAATCCAAAACATTTTTTAATATAGTTTATTTACATTTAACTAAAGTATTTAGGTACCTTTTGTTCGATAACGTTTTGCCATCTTGTAGGTAGGGACATGGTCCCATTGCTATAGAAATTTTGGGACTTCTGATCAAAATACCGCGACAAGTGGTTTTGGCAGTCCTCTCGTGATGTTAACCTGACACTGCCTAAAGGATTCTGAAGAGACCGAAACAGGTGGAAATCTGAAGGTGCAAGGTCAGGACTATACGGCGGATGTATTAACACCTCCCAGCCAAACTCTCTTAATTTTTGCGGACTGGCTAAAGATGTGTGAGGTCTAGCGTTATCATGATGAAAAACCACACCCCTTCTATTGATTAATTCCGACCGCTTTCTCTCAACTTCTTGCTTTAATCTCATCAGTTGTTCGCAGTAGAGTTCAGAATCGATGGTCCTGCCTGGTGGCAACAGCTCATAATGAATAATGCCCTTCCAATCCCAACACACACACAGCATCACCTTGTTGCGAGTTAACCCGGGTTTCGCCACAGTCTGTGAAGCCTGACCGGCCTTTGACCACGACCTTTTTCGCACGTTCTTGTCGTACGTGATCCACTTTTCATCACCAGTTATCAGCTTCTTCAAAACTGGTTCGGTTTCATTACGTCGTAATAAAGAATCACAAATGAGTACACGGTTCATTAGGTTTCTTTCAGTGAGCTCGTGAGGTACCCAAATATCGAGCTTTTTTGTGTACCCAGTTTTTTTCAAATGTGCCAAAACTGTTTTGTGGTCAATTTCCAGTTCTTCAGCTACGTCGTAACTACTGATATGCCGATCTTGCTCCACTTTTTCAAAAATGGCATCCATTTTATCCGTAATAGGGCGACCAGAGCGACGTGCATCTTTGACATCAAAATTTCCGGATTGAAAACGCTTAAACCAAATTTGTGCTACTCTCACAGACTCTGCACTAGGCCCATAAACATCGCAATTTTTTTTCGCAAATTTTAAAATGTATCGAATTTCTTCATTAGATTCACTCATCTTGACAGTACGGAAAACAAATGAAAATCACACAATTTCCTTATTTGAATTTGGTATTATGTTCTTTAAAATTTAAACTTTCAATGATACCAAAACCAGCCAGATACAAATAGTATAACCAAAGAGACTTTATTACAAGTTCATACATACTATAATGCGAAAAGACTTTTACTTTTTATCCCGAAATTCCCACTGGATCGAGACTTAAGCGGGTGAAACCGCGTGGCGCAGCTAGTTTTAATAATAAACCCTGAATCAGATTTGTTAATGTTATCGACGAGTATTTTTTATACAGCCTGCATTCTATGGGTTGTTACCAGGGCTAGAAGGGTCACTAAAATTTGACCAATTTTTTGTTGGGATATAATTTGCCAAATAAATTATAAATTGATCAGTGTTCCACGTTAAATTGTAAGTATTTAGGAAGTGTGGGCCGCAACCGAAAGATTACCTTGAAGAATCTTTGTTTAAATTCATTGTTTGCTATATCGTGTCCAAGTAACGACGTTAAGGCGGATCAGGAGCTATTTGAGGTACCATACCGAGCTCCGGTATTAAACAATTGCTTTAGAAAACAGAGAATACCTACTTTAAAGGTTCTATGTTGTTCTCGTGACAGAACGTAAACCAGATCTTAAGGCATGCATCATCCTGCCATCGTTGCGAGTTTGTCCGAAAGGGATATCGTGGCCCTGGCACACAGGCAACTGAAGGAACGCGGGTGGGTTTTAGTCAGTAAAAGTCTGACACGCCCTCCCGCTCCGCACCAAACAAAAAAGAAAAGGCATGTATCATACTGCTTGACAGTGTTAACTAACAAAGATGTTAGCATTGTTGGAATGGACGACTGTGGTTATCCTCTGCGGAGAAATGATTTCGAGACAACCTCCCGACAACCGTGTAATTTGTCAGTGAATTGCACGTTCGTTACGAGAAATAATTAAATCACCCTCCGATTTTAACGAGTGGTTTTGAGGTGGAAGTCTTTTATTTAAACAGAGGGTACCATGGCTGGGTTCGCCGTGTTTGTACGACGACAATACCGGTGGCTCTGTCGTTAATAATAATTTTACGCAAGGTCTTAAAAATAACCGAAATTGGTGGAAACGTGTAAAAGTAATAATTAGTCCATGATAAACGCGTTAATTACATAAGCGTCAACCCTATGCAAAGAAGCATAAATATCACATTTATGATTTATTTAATTATTTTATTATCCAATCTAATCCCGATTTAATCTGCTCCCGAATAAGTGACACCGGACACCGAAGTGTTGTGTTAGTTTATTATAAGTAATATGTGAAATTTCCCACTCCATGTCTGGGTGTATATCTTCTCGATTCCGCAACTATATTATCAGAAGAATGTAATAATCGGCATGAACCATAATTTTACGCGCTTGGCCACATTTCCATCATAATTGTTTCGTAATATCAGTCAAAAGAGGAAATTGTACGCCGCCCATTCTATTTATGTACGATATTGCCGTTGTATTTTCATTGCGTAGCAAAATCTGTAAATCTTGTCTGTTATCTACAAGTATTTTCAAATAATTAATATGTCTAGTTTGCTTAAGTTGACTCCAAAGTCCACTGGCAGTCTCGTCACCACAGGCGGCGCCCCACCCCGTTGTTGAGGCATCACTAAATATCTTTAAGGAATACGTATCAGCCTTTATTTTGCATACAGGGGGTCTAATCCGAAGCGCCAAACCGAAGTATCGGCCGAATGTTCGGCCGTTTTATAACTTCCACGGTTTCCTTTTTAGGGTTCCGTACCCAAAGGGTAAAACGGGAACCCTATTACTAAGGCCCCGCCGTCTGTCTGTCTGTCCGTCTGTCCGTCTGTCACCAGGCTGTATCTCATGAACCGTGATAGTTAGACAGTTAACATTTTCATAGATGATGTATTTCTGTTGCCGCTATAATAACAAATACAAAAAAACAGAATAAAGTAAATATTTAAGGGGGCTCCAATACAACAAACGTGTTTTGCTCGTTTTTGCTTGATATTGATAACGGCAACAGGTAGGCGCTTGAAATATTCACAGAATATTTAGTTATATATTTACTTTAAAAATAAATAATTAAATTAAAATAAAACAAATATTTAAGGGGGGCTCCCATACAACAAACGTGATTTTTTTGCCGTTTTTATAGATAATGGTACGGAACCCTTCGTGCGCGAGTCTGACTCGCACTTGGCCGGTTTTTTATGTGAGTCCTTACCCGACTTCAAGTCACAGTTTTGACTTTGGCCTACCTCTTCGATTGTCTTTTTTTTTTGCGCCGTCGTCAGCGATAGTTAGCCGTAGTAAAGAAACGACCGACCATTCGGCCGATACTTCGGATGTATGTTCGGCGTAGACAAAATTGGGGACAGTTCGATTGGTAAATTCGTAAAGTTTTCATCATCTTTGAGGTTTAGGTATTTACAACTCTCAGTCTTTGTACATAGCCAGTCATAGTCCACGGTCTGACTATGCGCATGATGAAGCGAGCAAAATCTATTATTTTACATCGTGTGAGCTTCTTAATTCATAGTAATTCTGTTTTAATTTTCTAACTTTTATCATCAGGTAATCAATCAATCTGCCTAGCTTTGTAGCTTTTTCCCAACTACCTAAGTTGGGGTCGGCTCCCAGTCTAAACGGATGCATCTGATTACCAGTATTTTACATGGAGCGACTGCCTATCTGACCTCTACAACCCAGTAACTGGGTAATACGATACCTACTCCTTGGTAAGACTGGTTATCAGACTTACGAGCTTCTGATGACCTCTAACGACTGTCAAAGATCCATGAATGACAGCTGGGACTAACGGCTTAACGTGCTTTCCGAAGCACCGAGGAGTCTATGTGTGTAAAGATGGTCACCCATCCACGGACCAACCCTGGCAAGCGTAGCTTAACCTGATTGATCGACCCACGCGACTGTTATTACTTTTCAAATCTTTTTGAATTTATATTATTTCCTAAAAACTTGCAACAATTTGTCGGCACAACAGAACTTTTTCTGTGTTGATGATGGATCCTAAAGATTTTAATCATCCCAAAAACCTCAATAATTTTGCGACTGGTTTGAGAATTTTTGTAATAATCTAAAGAGCTGTATTTAGGCCGAACGGTAACACGTTAACTAGACGATTGCCAACGTAAATATTTAAATAAGGCATCTATTAAATCTATTGTTGACATAAAACAGTCGTTTGTTACAAGTTTCAAAGTTATTCTTAAAGGTCACAGCTCATTAGAGCCACCCGGCACCCACTCCGCACCGCCTCGTCTATATCAACTCGAATGCGCTCACTATATCAACTCCGTAGCGTCACCGGATCGCCTCGGTTGTAAGCCCTCCACGCGCGGACGGCGGGTGGACCACTCGGTGACAACTCGCTGCTCGCATGCTTACCTTGCGTTGACTGCGCGTTACCAGCGCGCGGGTCCCGAATGGACCGCACGCTGCCCGCAAATTATTCACGCGAGGACGATACTTGGCGATGCGCCGCTCCCCACCCTCCCTTCATTCCCAGCCTTTCTTTCGAACGAGTCGGACGTATCGTTTTTGCTTTCAAAATGAATAAAGAAAACCTTATCGAAGAAGTTCGTTGTTTCGTTCGAAGCACACGTGTAGACCTCACGTGTAGACCTCACGTGTAGACCTCACGTGTAGACCTCACGTGTAGACCTCACGTGTAGACCTCACGTGTAGACCTCACGTGTAGACCTCACGTGTAGACCTCACGTGTAGACCTCACGTGTAGACCTCACGTGTAGACCTCACGTGTAGACCTCACGTGTAGACCTCACGTGTAGACCTGGTGCCAATTGTTAACTGACTACTCGAAAATTCGTGGACCAAGCGATGTCCACTCGTTGACCGCTCGGGGTTTATTGGTGATAACGCGGCGTCCACCCGTGGACCACCTGTCGACAACGAGTGGACGCCGTGCGACGAGGCGGTGCGGGGTGGGTGCCGGGTGGCTCTAATGAGCTTTGACCTTTAATCTTCAAGTTTAAAATGTTGGATTGGTTTATATTTATTTAATTGTTTTAGATTTAAAATAAAACGTTGTTAGCCGTTTGGCTTAGGAACAAGAAATATACTAGGTATAAATTGACCCGCGCATGGTTGACATAAGGATACTGCCCCAATGCTAATAAGGTCTTGTATTGATGACTTGACTCTTGTATTGACTTTAAGGCCGTCTGGGAGTGCGGTGTGTAGCCGGCTGTAACTGGCCGACCGTTGCGAGCTCTTGAACTGCTAGATTTTGTGTATATTTGTTCCATAGAAAAAAATAGTAAGTAAATTATAAAATGTGTTCTCACCAAGTACTAAAAAACAATAAGGCCTATCTTTTGGTATAACTTTTACATGGTTTAACGAAGTAATCTCTTCAAGGTACACGTTTAAAATAGCGATTTAGTGTCATCTTTGTGATATTTTTTTATCGAGCCAATTAATTTAATTCATGTTTCTATCTTCACACAGTGCTTGATAATATTATGTTCAATTTTCTTAAAATATTTTCTTAAAATTTATATTTTTCTAGTATTACAGAGGTTTAATAAAAAACTTTTTACAAAAAAAAAAACAACCGACTTCCAAAAACACACTACAAAGCGGAAATTAATTTTAATTTCGGAAGTCGGTGTCTTTGGATCTGAATTTTAGTTTTTTGCCACCGACTTCCGAAATTAAAATTATTTTTCGCTTTGTAGTGTTTTTTTGGAAGTCGGTTGTTTTTTTTTTTTGTAAAATGTTTTTTATTTTTCACTTTTTAGTGGGTCAGTTTGTTATTTATCTAATTTACAATAGCCTAATGTCAAATTCTCATCCCCTTTTACAAAATATTGCTTTTCCCGATGCAGGGGCGTTAATTGTTGAGGAGTTCTCCTGGTAAGAACCAAGAGAACTGATGGTAACTTCACCATATGCATTTTGACGAAATTGCTTAGCAACCATATTAAAGTGCCTAATCGAATCGCAACGGTGAAATACTTATTATTAAGTAGTTCCGGTGGCCATCTGTGGTCTTCATCATCAGTTCCACTTCACCAAATGGTGCTTTTCGAGTGCAAATACACGAGTTACTATAAAAAATACTCAAATCGCTATAGGTATGCCTATAAAATTTGAGGATTTCCCTCGATTTCCATGGGATCCCCTCATCAGATTCTGACTTGGTGGCAATGGGACCACCTCGGGAGCATACCCTTCCATACTATATATGGATATTAAAAAATAATTTTCAAAATCCGTCCACAATTGACGGAGTAATCGGTGAACATACATAAAAAAAAAAAAAAAAAGTTAAAAAGTACTGCAACCTCGCCTTAAAGGCCTCGTATTCGGGTTGGGAACAAATAGGCTGTGTTGGAACGGTGGTTACCTGAATAACTGGGTCAGAAAAATAATTTTATGACCAGTAATCCAAGAGAGTTTAACAGGGTTATTAACAGCACTGTTCATAGAAACACGAAAGACGGCCCGCGGGGCTTACCGGGTCTAACGTTGGTGACTTACTCGCGGCTGACGTGACGTTGTTTTGGGAGCGTTGTTGTGTGCCGTCCTCATGCTGCCTCTGAGTCAGAGTTGATGGTGCCGCCCGCGACTATCTTGGGCCCCCGGCGGCGGTGGTGGGAATTGACGGTGGCCCGCCAGGAGGGCTCGGTAGTTACTTTTAAAGGTTTTTTAGTTCCTTCTTGACAGTAGAAAGAATGAACGCACGTCGTGAGATACCCCATATCTTGCTTTGCTTGAGTTTATATCAGAGATGCTCGAATCTTCGGATTAATGGTATGGCGCTTTTTTAAATTTGCAGTTTACCGGTACCAAATATCTATCTTTTAGCTCCTTACGGTTCTCTTTTTAGATAGACCGGAGGTATCAATGTTTAACTCTAATCGGCAAATCCTTTTGTATTTCACTGCCGTATTCTTTAGTCGAGGTGGGGTCCTCAGCTAATATTTGCATTAAGTCTGGATCTAATTTGGAAAACATCTTGTTGAAGAACAGAGCTCCCGGATCACTCGCCTTCTCTAGAGGTACTGCAGTTGATTCCACGGCAGGCGCAGCGATTACTTGCGCAGAGCTGGCTAGGTGCGCATGTCATAGTCACGAACAATTTTTTTAAATCAACCTTCCATTGGATTTTATAACTTATTTTTCTCACAAATTCAATGCGAAATGGCGAGTCTGTAAGTGAAACTATATAATATCGAGAACGAAGCTCGAGAGTAATTGATGTTTTTCATTACAGCTAGAAATGTGCAGATATCTTTCAGAGTTACACCTAAGAATAAAATGGACGTAAGTTTATACCTACTGGAATTAACAGTCAAGTCAGCCATTTATTTCGTAACAAAATAGTGTCGAAATAAAAAAAAATATATAATAAAATTTATTATGTAGCCATCGACGACCTTCAGATTTTTATAAAAAAAATTAACTTTTCCAGCATTCGACATTTTTAAAAACAAACAAACCGCCGGTGCAGTACTACACAACACCCCTGCCGATGAAATCACTTGATTTTAACGAGTTCTTGAAGGAACATCAAATGGATGTAGATTTTGTTACCTCCCCAATACAAGACCTACCCACGATCAAAACAAACGATCCTGCACTGAAAAAAAATAAAGCGCCTAAACAAAATGCTGTTTCCACTATATCTGCTACACTACCTTCAGTCTCTGATAGCTGGAAGACGCAAGCTGCGACCAATTTGCCATCGTTCACAGAAACAAAACTCAATTCCATAAAAAAAACTACTACTACAAAAACAAAGGGATTTACACAACAGTTAGAGTCGAAAATAAAAAGTTTTACTAAGGCACTGGGTAAATCTATTAAGTTTCTCACGAACCACCCGAAGGGGACACACAAACCTGCGAACAGCGGTTTAACAAACAACAAGATACCTTATTGGGAGGATCAGTTCGATAGATATAAAAGATACCGCGAGATGAAGCTGCACACAAACGCAACGCCTGTCAAACTTAAGAAAGCGACACAAGACGACAACTATTACAGTATTTTTAAAAAGAAAATGAAAGAAAGCCTGTTTGAGAAGAAAGCTACAGGACTCTTAGATCATTCTATAACAGTGCCTGTCACTGTGGACCCACGCAGCAAAGAAGTAGAAATAACTATAATAAACTTTGATGATATTGAAAAAATTACGACACATCAGCCTTCTGGTACCATAACTCTTCCGGCCTTGACGACAGAAGAAATTGGCACCTTCGTAAACTACGGTGCTGTGACGACACCAGATACTACAGTCATATCTACTGAACTTTCACAGAAAGAGAAGGAAATGCACAATGGATTACTGTACAAAGATATATTTAATGAACAAACTAGTACTACTGCTACAACGGAATGTTCTAATATAGATTTAACTAAAAGTACAGAATACGTAAATCCTATGGTAAACGAAGGGCATGCAGTTATGAGTAATAAAAAAGTAGTAAACCGGTATCCGTTCGAAAGAATACCAATGTATCCGAGTATTATGAGCAAAATGCCGCATGCAAAGAATTTTAATAATGTTCCGAAAAGAGTCCACATAACCAGCCATCATTATAAGTATGATGTGTTCTATGACAATGTCAAGAAAACTGGGAAGACTTTTGGAGTCGAAGGGTGTGGGTATTTGTTAAATAATTCATTTTTTGTAGAATATTTTAAAAACTTATTTATTCTCTGCTGTTTTCTTTGCACGCAATGACTTTACTTCGTTGACAAATTTTGGTATCCTCCGTGCCACGTTCGCGCCGGCTGGTATTCGTAGATCTTTGATAGTAGTTACGGGTAGCCTGAAGCCCAGTCTGATAACGACCGGTCCTACCAATGGTTATCGTGTTACCCAATATCTGACTTGTGGCCTAGGTTAGATAGGCAGTCACTCCATGTAAAATACCGGTATTCAGCTGCATCTGGCAAGACTGGAAGCCAACCCCAACATTTTTGAGAAAAGTGCGCAGAATGATGATGATTTTTTAACTTGTGTCCAACTGCAGGTTTATATTTGATTACTGTCCTGTACCTAGACATCAGTTTTCCCGGCATGTATGCACCAGAATTCGGCGACCTAGGGCTTATCTACTAATTAACGAACAAGAGTTTTTTAAATATTTAGTATGGCAAATTTCTCAAAAACTCACACAACGGAGAGACTATTGAACGTAATTAAATTAGTGGACCTGGCCCCCAGCTTTGTGATAGTAATTAACTAAATTTTTCTACCAGTCCGACCGAAACACTTTACGGTGTTTCGACCAAACGGGATGCGTCCATTGAAGCTCTCTCACAAGCGGACTGCTACTAGTGAGTACGTTATTTAATTATTTATGACCTAACCTAAACCTTTACGCAATAATATAAGTAAAACACATAACCCTGGATTGCCTGTCGTGCAGTCGGCTAAAAGCGGTGAATAGGTTAAATAGCACGTCAAAACTTGCCTAGTTAGTTAGCCAGATTATTTATTTATTTATTTGCTCTCATGCACATCACACATTTTACAATAAATTACTGTCGGCTTTTGTACATGAACCCTGTCAGGGCACTGCAAAACATAATGTTGGTTTGCTGTTAATTTACTTTAATTAGTACATAACATTTTAGTCAAAACTTATAACAACAATACATTCAATTACAAAAAAATATATATGTCTAGATGTCGTTATGTTGTCCAATAACACACCAAAGCACAGTCTTTAAGTCAGATAGTATTAGTAGGTAGGTAGTCGAAAAAGATAAGAGATAGGTCATAAATACAATCATGTCATTACAAATCGTCTTTTTTTTTTTTTTTTGGCTTCGCACGATTTGTGCATTTAGCCAGTGTCATGTCAAATTAGGTAGCAAGTACAAAGTTATTTAAATAATTATGAAATTAACTCCACTCAATGCATGATAAAGATGATTGATGAAACCCGCCCCACTCCCCTTGAGTTTAAGTAAAGACGCGGCACTTTACTGAAACCTCGCGCGGACTTCTTGAGAGAACTTAAAGTGATGTTGCACTGTTTTGTTTCATTTGCCTACATTAATGCAGGTTCACGAACACTTAATGGTTAATAATCCACCACTATTACACATTAATATTCAGCTAAACACAAATTTTAGAAAATAAAACAAAACTGCTAACATGACGCTTCACTTTCCCGCCAAGAACACAAATCGTCTTGTCTCTGCGCTCCCGATAATTACGACATGCCGTCGTACTTCCACGTGTCATCTACTAGTGTGACATTGTACCGCTTTTGAAAATCGAATGTTGGTAGGTAGCCTATCGGTCTCTATAATTGCCGTACGTCCGAATGAAAAAATATTACCCTTTTAGATTAGTACCCTAATTGCGTAACACTGTTTCGATCGGAATCGGAATGATTTTGAAGTACATTGCTAATCCATTGCTTCATATGTTAGAAAAAATTGTCTGCTCAACAACGTAAATAACGCAATGAATGTTGTTGAACTGTCAAATTGAAACCGATTCCTACTGATAGTGTGTTACGCAATTAGCCCGCGGGTGTTTGTCACAGCCGATTGGCTCTGAATCTACTAGACCGATTATGTTGAAATTTGGTACACTTATGAGTTTCTGTGACCCAAACACGGACACGTAATGTAACTAAATGAATTTTGAATATGGGGGGGTCACTTATGGCGGGGATATTATTAAAAAAAAATCATTTTTCAAGTTTCTTCCGCGACAGGTAGACCGGTAGTACTAGCTTGCCACTGTGACATAATAACAGTGCTATTATTGTTGAGTCAAAATAATTGCAAAGTCAGCCAAAGCTTAGTATTTTGCGAAAAGGACGAATACGTATAATTTACTAAAATAGAAATAGCTTAACTCAATATAACTCTTAATCCAATAATTGTCACAGATAAGTAACTCATGTAAAGTTTTCAGAAAAGGAACCATAACTGAAGTTGTCAAGAACATCGACAGGACTTCGCAAAGGAAGCGACTGAAGAGGAAAAGTAAGTCTGAAAGTTTACCAACCTGCACTGTAACTACGTGGTAGACTCACTAATCAATATTTCGCCATTTAACAATTTTTGGTTAATTATACCCTCCGTTTTCGTCATTACACCCACACCCATTTTAAACATCTCCTAATTTTAAGACATACCCTGTCTGTTCTTTCCAAAACTCTGTAAATAGTTTTTTGGAAACTGTGTAATTATAATTGGTAATCCTTCGATCCATCTAACATCACATTTTCGTTCGTTTAGTTTGGAGGAGAGAAGGACAACATAAAAAGCGCAAGTATTACACCTTCCAAAAATGTAAATCGAAGCTTGAAAGAGGATTGACCAAGTCTACAGGGCATTTCAAGACGCCTATACTATTAACAGCACTGGACATCACCGGTGATGTCTCCGGGACACAGGGTGAGGAACTCTTCACATCAGCAGAGATTAACACCGATTTAGTCTCCGAGAAACAGCATGAGGAATCCTGCGCATCAACAGTGGTTAACACTGCTTTAGTCTCCGAGAAACCGCAGGAGGAGCCATTCACATCAGGAGTGGACAAAACCACTGAAGTATCCTGGACACGGCTCACGGAACCCATGTCAGATATAGAGGATGCGGGGACCATGCTAGATAGACCGGACATGAGGTTAACCAAGTCCGATATTGAAGATGCGGTGACCCTGTCAGCTATGCGGTCTGAGTTTTTCACAAGCGCTACTATCAGAGGTATAACAAAAACCTTATTTTCTTTTACCAAATTCATACTTCTGAGAATCGTCAGAAGTATGATACAAAATTTAAAATAGATTTCTTGTACTTTTAAACAGTGAAGTTGAAAGGGCGTGCGTGTATTTACAACACCAAAGTAAGCCAAAATGACGCTACAGTGAATTCCACAAAATATTATGGTATTTTTGCCCTTCAACTCATTTTGAGCGGCGTATTAACGCTTGTTTATCATTACTACCTTATGGTGGACCGGGTACACTGGGTACCCCACACACATAATATGTGAAATATCATGACATAACTCAATAAAATGGCGAATTTGATTCAACGCGTGTTACATCGCATGTTGCAGTGTTTATATTTGGACGGAATGTTCGTTTCAACGTACGTTACATTTCTTTAACGTGTCACATATATGTGTATACCCACCATTAACTGGTAGACTTCCACTGCTGGTTAGACATAAACTAAGCCTCGCCGGTTATGCTCATTTCCCACAAAATGTTGACATCACCACACTAACAATTTACCTTCTTACTAAGCGAACCTTCAGAGGACAGACATTGTAAATGCGCGTTGTCGCGCATTTACAATGTCTGTCAAAAATATATTCATAAATAGTGTGGGCAGTGATGCGCCTTTATCGAGAAGAACGCGCGTTAGCGTCTGCTCAATGAACGTCTAACGTCTTGAACGTTCAACGTAACCTAAATGTTTATAAATTAAAGTGAATCTAAGTAACTTCACAGACAGTGTAAGGAGAGCGTTTTTAACACCATCAACTACGGCTACGCCAGTGACTAACACGCCGACTAAGGCAACTAAGCCTACAACTAAGCCTCCAAAGAAGCCTGCATCGAAGCCTGCAACGAAGTCTGCAACTACGGTTGCGTTTACACCTCAGCCGGGATCGCTAGTCTACAACATAAAGCAGCTGAAACCAACCAAACCCTCCAATAAGCCAAGCAAAGAAAAGAAGAAACTACCCTCTGGCCCTGAAAACGACCGACACAGGAAGCTGTTTAAAATTTCTGCTCGTGAGTATTTTTTATGCTTTCCAGGTGGGTAGATTGTACGTAGTTACTGCCGCCTAGAGAGGAGTAAAATGTTCATTGCGAAAGAGACATTCCGTGAAAGTTTTTTACGAAAGGGACATTTTCCGTTCACGAATGGCAGCAACCATCAGGCTGATTTTATGGTTTATTTGTGTATCAACTTAGTTTTTAATTGGTACGCGATCTACCCGCGATGTAAAGTTCCATTTTGGGCTGCACAACTATTCACGCCGGCCATAACCATGTGATCAGGGCCTCAAGTCTGCTATTACAATAGTGTCAGAATGGTCGATCATTGATTTCATAATTGTTGATTTTGACAAGTTTGGTAATCTACTATTATAATGGCGTCATTATGACTTTCCAATGGTCGGCCACTGACGCTACATTGAAAGAAATTGCATTTATTGGTAATCTCTTACATAATGACAAATGAATGACATTTCTACTAATGGGTTTTATAATAATGGCAATACGACAGTGCCAATATAATAACACAATTATATTATTATATTAAAAGAGTAACCATGGAGTTTCTTGCCGGCTCTTCTCCATAGGAAACGACCAATTGGAACCGTGCACCTAGCTTCTGACGTTTCATAAGTTTACCAGTTGCCCAGGTTTATGTGAAATAAAAAATTTTGATTTTGATTTTACGAGAACATTGACCGACCAATGAGTGACCATTATGAATTTACCAGATTACGAACTTTTGGCAAAATGACAATGGCATGATAATAGGATCGTGTTGGAATGACTGAATTTATAAAAATAGCAGACTTGGGCTCCAGCAGAAGTGTTGATTTTTAACACGCTTTTATTAGCTTCATACGTATGTTAGTATGTATGCATGTAACGGAAACTTTGAACATGATTCTGACCACCCCCCCCCCCCCCTTCTAAACGTCGGATTAATTCGAAATTTGGCATATTTATCAAGGACCGATGACAATTCAATATTTTGAACAGTTAGACCCATTATCCTTACTAGGATAATCAGGATTAGCGATTTTTTGTACTAAGAAATGTAAAATAAATCATAGTTTAAAAAACTAAAAAATACGCTTCTAATAGAAAATCCAACTCAAAAATAGAAAATAAATTTTAATTAAGAATTGTGTATAAAGTTGAGGTGCTTGTCTAGACTGATACCAAGGTATTTAATTGGCTCAGTAGATGCAATTAGTGGACATTTACAGTTTCAAGTGTTTAATTGACAGGTGTGAGCTCGCAAAGTTACGGGAGCCGAAGGTTGTGATATGATTTTGAGGGAGAAAATAATGAGTTTTGTTTTAGAGGTATTTAAGGTGAGTGAGTGAGACATAAGCCTCAGGCATTAAGTCCGCCTTTGTACAGTGTATTTTTTTACTTGTGGAAGTTATAATAAATAAATAAGCCAGCTACGTATGACATCAAACCCTTTCTGAGCGGTAGTTTGGAGACTTGACCACGATTTGTCAAAGAAGGTGATGGATTTTCTATAAAAGCGTGTTTTTTATTTTATTTTAACTATTATTTATTTTCCATTTTTTAGTTTGGTTTTCTATAAAAGCGTATTTTATCGTTTTTTTCAACTTTTATTTATTTATGAACAAATAAATTGGTAGTTCATTGTTTATCAATTTTCAGTTCTACAAAACAGATTCAAAAGTTTAATGAAAACTTTGACCACAAAGCGAACGAACGCCACAACGCATGCGAATGCCACGACCCAGAGCCCGAATGCTCATAAGCCAAAACGCACCTGTGTTTCATTTTCTGATTCACCAAGTACATGTGAGTATGTGGTGCATAATATAAACTATACTGTTATAACATAGCGCGCAAGTTATAGAGCATCAATCTATATTTGCCAAGCCTTTATGTTACACTATGTTTAAATACCAGTATTTTATTTAGAGCGATCGCCTATCTGACCTCCACAACGCAGTAACTGGGTAATATGATACCTCTTGGTAAGACTGGTTGTCAGACTTTCGGGCTTCTGACGACCCCTAACGACTGTCAAAGATCCACGAGTAACAGCCGGGATCTACGGCTTAACGTGGTTTCCGAGGCACGGAGAAGTCTCGGTATGTAAAGATGGTCACCCATCCACAGACAAACCCCGGCAAGCGTAGCTTAACCTCATGGATCGACCAGTACGGCTGTTATTTCTTAGCCACGAGCTCCTCACTAGAGCAAGTTATACAAAATATAGTGCTCGCTACTTTAACACAACGTGTAGGGTGTATTATTTTTAGACAACGTATAGGTTTTGCTAAATCGTCTCACAAGGCGCTCCACCCACTGCACCGCGCCCCGTCGCGTAGCGCGGTATGGCAGATGTTACCATCGTATGCAAGTATCTCAATTTATATAGAAATCACGCCTAGCACAACACAATGCCGACGCGGAAATGCGCGGGAATATTATATGCTCGTTATCCGTCGCTACGCGCACCGCGGCGCGGCGGCGGGACGCATCTTCAGTGGGTGAACCGCCTTAAGCTTTGATTTCCTAAGAAACCGGTGGTGACATACAAAAGCGCTTTTTAGGGTTCCGTACCCAAAGGGTAAAAGGGTTTTTGCTCGTTTTTGCTCGATATTGATAACGGTAACAGGTAGACACTTGAAATATTCACAGAATATTTAGTTGTATATTCACTTTAAAAATCAATAATTAAATTTAAAAAAATATTTAAGGGGGACTTCCATACAACAAACTTGATTTTTTTGCCGTTTTTATAGATAATGGTACGGAACCCTTCGTGCGCGAGTCCGACTCGCACTTGGCCGGTTTTTGACACCGTTATGTCAAATAACTTGTGGAAATGACGGATCATGACGGCCGTTATAATAACCCGGTACCGCTTTCTTAGGAAACAAGCTCTACGCTATAAATATAGCGCCGATAAATTCTAGCATCATAGCGCAGGCAGACTGACTGGCAGTCATCGTGTTTAAATATTACTTGTAAGTTATTGCAAGTTTCATACAATACATCCATCGTTTCTTTGTTTTCCTCTACTCTTAGAAGCATCTACATTCATGCTTAGAACTCCCGCACTACATGTTCCTCCTTATCACATATCTACCCCCATACCATGGCAAGTGCGCTGACTCTGAAATTGGAATAACAGTCAAGTATCCACAGATGACTGCCTTATTGGTCTAGCGGTCGTAAACGCTGCTGAGCGTGAGGCCCCGATTCTCCGGTAGGGTAAAGAGAAGAATTTCGCAGTAGCAACCAGCGGGGTCATTGTGCAACCTTTTGCGTTATTGCGTTATTTACGTTGTTTAGCAGACGAATTTTTCAAACCTTCCTTCAAAATTCTTCGGATTGTGATACGCAATTAGGGTCTGAGTGTGGATTTGTGCCCGGTTGGTGGCAATACGCTCACCCCTGGTACATGAAACTTAAACATAACTAGCGAAATGTGGGTGTACATAGGTTTCTACTATACCTACGTCTTAAGATGAATACAAGCGTAATGTTATGTTTCCCACAGATGATGTAATAAAAAATGCTGCCAAGACAGTAACGCTGGCGCTAGAGAGATCAGGTGATAGTGAAGGAATCCGCATATCGTGCAAACCAAAGTGCTGCTCGGAGCAGGTTCGCTATCATTTAATAATTATGTTGACGTCAATCTTAGGGACACACTTGTTCGGGTCAGCACGTTCTATTCGGCAGTATTGTAGAATAACAAAGCCGACCTGAAGCAATTACTGCACATATTCGGCTTTCATTCGGCTCGTGCTGCAAACTCCGTTCAGCCTCTACCCTCGCTGAGTCGTTTTCGGGTCAGTTCCACACAATTCTGGCTAAGCCGAACGCTTTTTCCGAACTTATTCTACATAAGCCGAATCAAGCCGAGCCGACCAAGTGTGTAGCACTTCTTACAGATTTTAGAGAGTGCAAACTAACAACATTTCATATTTTCAAGATACTGATAATATGAAATGAAATTACGTTCACCCGTATTTTTTATTATTTCTTTGTGTTTGGCTGCGGAGCCAGTTTCCGCCACACAGAGCACGGAATCCCCGCGCCGGTATGGCGGCTGTATCTAGAGACGGCAGTAGGTATTAATAAAATACGTGGCACCGAAAGTGTATTGAGCGCACAACTTCTATCACGGACAACTGTAAGGCCCAGGGGCGACGGCTTCATACAACCCGATTCCTACCGGCTTCCCTTTGAAACCGGGTTCCCTCTTATCTGAGTTTACTATTACTAAATAATAGATAAAAAACGCGTACCTAGGTACGTACGCGTTTTTAGGGTAGACTATAGGTATCCAAAATCGCGAACGCAGTTTACATTTTCCGTTTTAAATAAGAATTCCGACAAATATACATGGCGTTAAATTAAGAAAAGTAAAAGAATGACAAACATTTTTGAGGTAATTTTGATGTTATCTTGAATTAATGTGAACTGAACAACTTTTTATTCGGCTTCCCTCTAGTGGAAGTTGAAGCTTCTCTACTGGTAAGGCCGTCAGTTTCTAATTCGATACGTCATTTGTGTAGTAGTTCGAGTAAGCGGTGTGTTGTGTAGTGTTGACAATGCCGCCTCTATCAGTGGCTGCCGAGGCGAATCCGTGCTTTGTTGGAGACAAAAGCGCTCAAGTGATTTTTCAGTATTCAAATATTGGTAAATTTTGCTGCTACAGATTTTTTTGCTTCTTCCTACTGCTTCAGTGCTAAAGTTCACAATAGAACAGCTCAATAATTTCAATTTGTTGATAGGTTATGATGCCGCTGATTCAGGATGAATCGGAAGTTGTCACACCAGCGAGCTTTCGAGTTCATAAATCAAATCATCAAATATGTAATTGCGAGGCATATGTTGAGCCTGAAACTTATAATGATCAGGTTCGTTTATTTTAAGACATATTAATGACCGGTTTCTGAATACGCACTACCACAAGATACATTAAAAATATCACTCACTTCTTCATTTGTTCGGGTTGGTATGATTCAGCATAGCCGGGCGATATAATAATTATACAACGTGAAATCAGTGCCGGAGCAAGCGCGGGGCCCGTAGCAAATTCTATCGAGGGGCCCTTGATCTGCAAGGTTCTTAAGTAAAAAGTGGTTAAAAAAAATTGGGTAAAAGAAATTTTTTGGTACCTATATAAATGATCGGAAAAGGTGTTACATTTCACGTTTATGGGACATCAAGTAATTTTAATACACCACGTCTTAAGAGGAGGCTCCCTATTTTTATGTTAATTTTCATGAATATTCTGAAACAGTCACACATACAAGCAAAATTAAACTTTAGTATATGATTTATTGGATCTTTTTCTTTCCATGCTGAAAGACAGTTACGTAATTGTAATATTTTCTCTCAATAATTTTTTATTCGATAATCATGTCTTTTTACGGGATACTTATAAAAAAACAAACAAGATTGTTTAGCTTTTATATCTAAAATAAATATTCACAGCAAGAAAATATAGATTATTATCCCGACACAAGATCATTTTTCTCTAGATAAATTTTTACTTTAGTTATAAACGAAATAAGAATTGAGACTTACGCTATTTAGTTTCGTGCTGAAACACGATCAAAGAGCGCATAACGTAGCGGGGAGCGAGGGGTGGAGCTTGCGCTCGAAATTTGATTTAGACTGCCTGCTCTTAATAAGTTTCACTCAAAAAATTACCCTCAGGCAAAGGTTTGGATGCGCGGGGCCTCATTTTGCACGGGGCCCGTAGCAATTGCTACTCTTGCTACGTGGTTAATCCGGCACTGGTTGAAATTAAATTAGCAAGCGAATCTGGAGACGAGATGGGCATCGATAACTAAACATTTTAATACAAAGTCATGTCTGTGTTTACACAAAAAAACTGATATTTCAGATAATAATCCCTACGGTCGTTTAACCAAAAAAAAAAAATCAATAAATCATATTATTTTTGTTTTTGTCATCATTAGATATCGATTTCCATCCGGAGTTCATTACCTAAATTAATATGCCCCGTATATTCGATGTTGTTCACCGGGTGTGGCGACACATTCCGACCCGGACAAGTGTACAACACGCCTAACAGTTCGGTAAGAACGAGTCTGAAATGTTTTAGAAGATATCCTGTAATAATAATAATATTATAGTGGGAACATTGAATATTTTTGAATTAACCACGCCTTAAGAGGAGAGTCCTTATTTTTATGTTAATTTGCATGAATATTTTGAAACAGTCACACATGCAAGCAAAATGAAACTTTAGTATATGATTTATTGGATCTTTTTCTTTCCATATTGAAGACAGTTGCGTTTAATTCGATTTTTTTTTAAAGATAATTTTATTATAAAAACAATCAAGATTGTTTGGCTTTTATGTCTAAAATAAATAATCACAGCAAGAAAATATAGTTTATTATTCCACCCACCAGATATTTTTTCTCTAGATAAATAAAATTATTGCTTTATTTATAAACGAAATAAAAATTGAGACTTACGCTATTTAGTTTCATGATCGACTTCAACTTTATTACTGATGTAGTATTAGCGTTTAGCACATAATGGAATGGCGCAAGGGGGCGGAGTTTGCGTGGAAATTTGATTTAGACTGCGTGCTCTTAACGGTAGAAAGGATTTCGATAAAAGAGGACCGGACAAAAATGATCTCCATGAACAATACTACACATATTTTCATTAGATAGGTATTTTAATATAGAGCAATGGCTCATTTCAAATCACTGTGTGAATAAAGATATGGCGATGTTTCGTAGGACTGACCTAGATGGTAGATAACGGGAACCTTGAACAGTTAATCACTTCTAGTGGTCATAGTTTGAATATTCGCGAATGTAGCATGCCGAAGATAATAAAAAAATATGGTACCATCGAGCTTGTCTGATGATGGACCTGGACCTTGCGCTTACACTCCAGCTGGTTAATAAGGGCAAGCTAGAGATGACGAACAATGAGCCCACATAGGATGGGTTTACAAGTAGATATTCAAGAGTTCCGTTATTTAGCGTCCAGCTCAGTGATCAGGTCCTCGTCATCAGGTAAAATGAACAGGCCCCGTCGAGACACATCTAATAAGCCCACATTCTATGGGTTTACTAGTAGCTATTCAAGTGTACCATTATCTATCGTCCAGGTCAGTCATCAGGTCCTCGCCATCAGTTAAAATGAACAGGCCCCGTCGAGACACATCTAATGAGCCCACACTCAACGGGTTTACTAGTAGTTATTCAAGTGTACCATTATCTATCGTCCAGGTCAGTCATCAGGTCCTCGCCATCAGGTAAAATGAACAGGCCCCGTCGAGACACATCTAATAAGCCCACATTCTATGGGTTTACTAGTAGCTATTCAAGTGTACCATTATCTATCGTCCAGGTCAGTCATCAGGTCCTCGCCATCAGGTAAAATGAACAGGCCCCGTCGAGACACATCTAATGAGCCCACACTCAACGGGTTTACTAGTAGCTATTCAAGTATATCGTTATTATCGTCCAGGTCAGTCATCAGGTCCCCGTCATCTGGTAAAATGGAAAGGACACGTTGAGGCACATATAGTGATCAGTCCACACTCGCTAGGTTTACTCGTAGCCATTTAAGAGTTTCGTTATATCTAGCGTCCACGTCAGTCATCAGGTAAATGAACAGGCCCCGTGGAGACACATCTAATGAGCCCACACACTCGATGGGTTTACTAGTAGTTATTCGAGAGTTATCTAGCGTCCAGGTTCATCATACCCGTACTATAAGTAATTAAATACTTCAATAGGTGACAACGATTTTCCTTTTGCTAGTAAATTTTTATTAATCATTGAAATATACATTGCAAGCTATAGTTTTGTATAATTTAAAAGCATTTTTCAGTTTTGTAAATGTGAGTACCATGGAGCCGTTTATTATGTTATGATGTATGTTGACTTAAAAAAAGCCTGGCAGTTGAGAGTATATCATGCTCACTTAAATGTCTCGCTGATGGTGGCGCGTGTGTTGGATCATTCGGTTCCCTACAAAGTGGTTGAGCTGGATGGTGCTGATCCACGCGTCATGTTCGTGAACGGGCGCCGTCAGTTGAGGCTGTTCATCTCTTAACTGCCAGGGCTTATTTTGTAATCTTTTAATCATATATTTTGAATTGTTTTTTTTTTTTGTTTTTAAATTTTCTCACATATAGAATCGACAAGAATAATGTACCCAGGATTTTGTAATATCTTGATTTAAAAGAGTGTCCTTGGAGTTTCTTGCCTGTTCTCCTCCATAGAGATCTACGTTTTGGAATTGGCAAATAGCTTCCACTTTCTGACTAACTGACCGACTCTTTGACAATTCAAAAGTGCCTGTAAATGGTTTAATTGTTGCCACAACTTTTTAAACACAGTGATTTCAAATGAGCTACCATAGTAGTTATTGTATTGTATTAAAATGCCTATCTAATAACATATGTATGGTTGTTATTGGTGCCTAGACCAGCTTCCATACAATTTTTGCCGATTCTCTTTTGGCACACGGGTTGACCATGCCCCCAGGATTAGGACATTTTTTTTACTTTTTTACGCAGGTTGAGCCGCTGGCAAAAGTTAGTGAAATACTAATAGCCAGTAACCTCACTCTGTTAGTTAGTAAATGTGATGAAAAGGCCCATTTAATTCCGCAGCTGTACTACGAAATGGGGCCAATGAAGTGTCCATGTTCAAATACTACACAAGTGCCCTGTGGAGAAGGCAAGACCGCCTTACATTGTGACATCAAACGGGAGGCCCAGCTCAACACGTTCACAGCCAAGGACGTGGCTGCTCTGGAAGTGATCGTAGACCTCATGAAGAACACGCTCAGCTACGATGACAACAACTTGCCCAACGTGTTCCATCAAAGCACCATAATCATGCAACCTTACGAAACCAAGCCTATAAAAGGGAATAGCAGCACAAACTCTATACAAGTTCACATCGCCATACCTTTCGATGTCCAAAATGGGAAAAAAAGATCCCCCTCTGTTCCCGGTCCAGTCAGAGTACGGAAAGTCTTCTCCGCGAGGATGTCAACGCCTGTAGACTTAGAGTACCAAGTCAATTCTTTCGAAGGTACCATAGCGCCCACATCCACCAAACCGAGTAACAGCATTAATTTCACCGACGATGTTCTATCCCCTGGAATGTATCTGCTAATCGATAAACCCAAAGATGGGTTTGCGCTGAAACCGGTCTTAGGTCAAATTAATTTGTCCGATTTAAAGGCACGACAGGCAGTGGCTGGAACTACAGTCAGTATGACGGAATCGAAGCCTACTGACACCAGGGAAGAAACTACGAGTTTGAAAAGTTTGGCCAAAGTGACGCTCAGCAAGGATTTTATAGCAGCAGTGAACCAGCAGTTGATAGAAATGTATGAGAATACGTCTAGAGTTAACAAAGACCTTAATAAGAAGAACTTAAGACCGGCTCGGTCTGTTGTTTGGAAGTCTCGCAAGCTAAAAGAAGAAAAGGTGGAAAAGAAGGGAAATGCAGAGAAATTTATCGTCAAGAGACGCGTAGACTGGGAGGCGGTTAAACAGTTATTTGGCTATGACAGAGTCTGCAACTGTAAATGCAAAAGTAACAAAACTATGTGCAGGGCTTGTGCAGCCAGCGATGCCGTCATAGACGAACTCATATTTGAATTTGACAACATTGGTCGGTACATGGCAGACCATTGTACCGAGATACAAACGTTCTTTTGGATGAACCCGATAGGGGGGCAGAGATTGAGAGAATCAGTTAACAAAATTGACAAAAGCTTATCTGATTATTACAAAAGAGTTAAAGGGAAGTGCCAAGGAAGATTATGCAAGACTTTCTCAACTTATATTGATAAAAGACAATTTACTGGAACTGCTAAAACCAAAAAAGAAGACAGTATGTCCAGACTGGTAAATGATCTAGCAGTCCTTGCAGAAGACTTAAATAGAACGATATCGATGAAAGCTTGCTTCAACGACAAGTTAAAAGAAAACGGCGATAAGTTTATTCACTTAATGAACCACTGTATTATGACAAAGCCTTTGAATAAACGTTCTTACCCAAACACTACTCCGAAGAAGATGATAAAAAACGTGTATTCTCTAGATAATATTAATGTTAATATAATTTGCAACCCTGAAACCTCGACAATAACTGAAGAACGTATGTTATCTGCTATGATGTCCCAGGACAACCCGCGACTCAATGATCATCTACTCGATTTTGATCTTGAAGAAACCAAACATAAGAAACTTAAAGGATTTAAAAAGCTTTTTCCACGAAAGAGTAAAAAAAAGTCAAAACTGTTATCGTATTTAGAGTTTAACAAAAGATCAAAGACAAATTATAAGCGTCAGGTTGATAACCAGATGACAACACCGTTGATATCGGATGGCGGTGGTGCGTTTTGGTATGACTATCTAAAAACTGGCACAAATGAACCTCGCTTAGCTAGAGATTCAATCAAAGATATACCTAATATAGAAATTGCTGTTGTTCAAAAAGAAGTAACTACGGGGGCAGATCTAACTGAAAACCTAGGCAATAACGATTTAGCTATAAACACGATATACATGACTGGACAAACCGCTCCCGAGAGGAATCAACGTGAGATAGAAACAACCACGGACAGCTTGTGCCGGAACATAAATCAAATGTTACAGTTATTTGGAAGTCTGCAAGACGTTGAAGCTATGAATAAGAATTTCAACGAAACAACAATGTTGCTAACCGCCGAAACTGCGATCGATAAAGCAGTATCACAAGATAAATCTAAGCAACAATCGGTGACGATTGTAGATAAAGTTAAACAAAAGAATGACAAAGCATGTTCAAAAGAAAAGGCGACAACTGTTACTGTACCTCAAAATGCTAAACAAAAGATAAAGTCAGCTCTTGATAAAAAGCTTGACGAATTAACGACTGTTAAAAATAAGATCGAATCAGTATCGCAAAAAACTGCATCAAAAAACAAGAATGCTACAAAAAAAGACGATGTTTTAATCATTTCAACAAAGGTGACGGCTACCGTAACAACCTTTAAAACGACCACAGAAATGACGCCAGTAACGGAAAAAACTTTAGCTACGACTTATTCTGTAGAAAAAAATAACACAAGTCTAGCAACAACTATACAACCAAAAAGTGATGACAACTCGGAATCTACTCGATTTTTTGGCAACGAGTCAACTACGCAATTAGGTTTTATAAAAAAACTAAAAGCGGCGACGCTATTAATTTTCAGAAAGGAACAGACTTCACATACTTCGCAGACTCCTAATCAGACAACAGAGACACCGACACAGACCACCACCGCAATTAGTACAGAATTAACTTCATTAAATTCTGGTTTTATAGACATCATGACTGATGTCGATAGAAAAATCACGGACTATGTAATTGAGGAATCTGCTCAAAGCACAAATCAGGATCCTACTATACTAATTATCAATGATTATGGCAATCACATTAGCAGTGAAACCTTGAATGATGGTAATAAAGAAGGGTATAGGAATCTGTTACTGTCTATTATCCAATTTGAAACTAATAATCTAAATGATGAGTGGGACCGGGTAGCATACGGCGGTGACGGACACAGACATGAGACGGATATCAAACGGAGTATTGTGACTGCTCCCAAAGTTGAGAGTGTCAAGTAAGCATGTTTTACTATATATTGTATTTGTAGGGGTATCCTGTTACCCAGTGGCGGGAAAAGGCTCGGCAGATGGTGATCATGTTACTCAGTAACTGGGTTGTGGAGTTCAGATACGAGCGGCTCCCACACACTTATTCGAGTCGGCACATTTGATTCGGCAGTATTTGTTGAACAACAAAGCCGACCAAAAGCAATTACTACTCATATTCGGCTCGTGTCGATCGGCAAAGTAAGTTCGGCATCTAACCTTGGGTCGGCTCTCCACAATTTCAACTAACCCGAGTGGCTTTTCCTGAACATAATATACTTTATACTTTACATCTACTTCTTTAACATTTTTTATTCGTCCAACCTAGCCTATATAATTTAATTCTCCATTTCCAGACCTCCAATTAAATTGTCGTCCAAAACGAAACCTCCCGCAGAGGCTACATACGAGGCAGATTCAGACCAAGACAAGACTACCAAGGAACCCGAAGGCCTGCTGAATAAGATAGTCAGCAAAATGGGCATCAAAGTAGTAAACAACAAAAAAAAGGTCAGTTTTTATGAAGGCATTATTATATCTATGAATAAAATTACCCTTAAACAATTGCCTATTCTCATTGCTAAGCATGGTGTCTAATTACGAGGTGCTGAGAGATTTAAATTTAATGAGCGATTACTTTCACTGCGTCGGCCACGACCACAGCCACTGGCCGTGGCGTCCAAGTACATATGGTAACTCAATACACATCGCGCACTTGGTTGTTACGACCAACTGTATGAAGGACGTGCCAGTCGACTAGTTGCAGCAAAACTTTGCGTGCTTTACTAAGGTTGTCACGCCACGCTATGTTACCGCGTAGTTTCATAAATTATGGTATCACATTAAGACATTTTGTCTACTAAAGCGAAACGGAGCAGAGACAGCTTAAATCGACCAATAAGAACTTCATATATGTGCTGACTATCTCTACTTAGCCTGTATTTTTCCCCTGCAGGGCCTCCCTCTGCTATTCCCAATCGCTGATAATATGGACGATTTCTCTCGGAAGGAGCCAAGTGTCCGGCCATCTTCAACCGCAAATACCACATAAATAATTGGCGATTCTAAGGCGTCTCTGCTCTTCTCCTCGTCGCTTAGGTAATCGCTTGGGTTGAAGTCACACAGATAGGAGCTTCACTTAGTTCTAAGCTCTGGTGAACCAACGCGGGCTTTGTTCACACAGCGATGATCAGTACGATATTATACGTTAACAAATCGGGATCACACGTCAACATTCCACTGTTCATTCGGTTAGAAACAAATGCAGTATGAGACGACAAGTGATCCCAAAATTATGCAGTAAAAATATCAAAGTCAAAGTCAAATTATTTATTTCAAATAGGCACATAAATGGCACTTTTGAACGTCAAAATTTACAAATAAAATAGAATTGATTCTAGTCGCCCCTTCCAAAAGGTAGCTTCGTATGGAGAAGAATGGGCAAGAAACTCCACCGTTACTCTTTTAAAATGTTTTACAATATTTGGTATTGGTACATCAATTATATAATTATATGTGAAGACGATGCACCTAGAATAAAATTACTATACCACAAATAAAATTACTATACCACAATCGTAACTTCGGCCCGTAAGTCAGTATGTAGTAGACTGTATAGGCTCCAAGACGAATTGCCTCATTTTGCGACTTTTTCATTGATAAATTTAAGCACACTGATGCATATTTTGTGTGTATGAACGGCACACATTTCTAGATTATGGGCGTAACTCCTTTGAGTGGAGCTGGGCTGTGATTGACTCATGGCTGCTACACAGTTGCGGTGTGTTCCGATTTAGACTGTAATCGATTTGAGCGCGCCAAAATACTCACCGTAAATAGTTTGAGCGTTAAAACCGACCGCTGTCAGCGATTGTGTTCTAATTCGGAATGCAGTCTAGATGACGCCAATAACCTGGCCAAATTTTGTTGGCCGCTTTTGTAAAGCAACTCGATATGAAAATGTCACAATTTTATCTGCCAGTATTTTACCATCGACATTTTCAAAATAATATTTTTCGTAAATACATGATATTGTTACATCGTGATAAGCAAATTATAACGCGTTCTTACTTCCTAAAATGTCCTAAATGTTTTAACCTATTAAGTTATAAATATAATTTGTTTCGAAACAGAAAAGTACAGTAAATGGGTCTTGTGTACTGTTTGTTGGTGTTTTTATCACTTAAAAATAGTATTTAGTTAGAAGTGTGCGCTGAAAATGTGTGTTTTTTATTGTTAGACTTAGAAGTTAAATGCAATATGTTTTCTCAATTATCGTATAATGATAAGATTCAAGTTGTGTCTAAAAATAGATGTGTACCCGAATTACGAGAATTAATCCAAAAATATGGTCATTCATCTCGTACTCGTCATTTCAATACTCAAAATTATGCAACATTTATTTGGCTCTGTGGATTTACACACAAATAAATTATTTTGTTTAATACTTCCAGTAAGTGGAGTGAGGGTGAGTTGTATAACTTTTACAGGCTTATGTTTAAATATTAAATCAATAAATGTGACTACTTTGAGGGTCATCATAACTATGCAGAGCGACGTTGTGACTTACTACTTACTTACTACTATCAGTATTTCGTGGCCTAACCTCCGTGGAGAACCACTGCACGCCACTGCCGACGCTCGATGTCCGCTGAATTACTAATTAAGCCGATATCAGACGCTTCACTCGAGTGAATGTTCATTTTTGTTTCATTCCACGTTCACGCGACACCGACAAAGTTGTATAGGAATGAACGTTCATCTGCTCCTTTCATTTAATTTTTCATGTCTTCGGTGGGCGAAAGAAGCTGCCAAGCTTAGAAATCCAACATCGTTGGATCGGTTTCTCTAATGCAGAGCCTGGCACAACCCGAAGCTCCTAGCTACGTGGCTTTCGCCTTAGGTCAATCATATTAATTTCTTTATTGTCAGGTACATCCCATTGACAAAACAAACCAACAAAATATCATCTACCTAACAGTTATTTAGGTGTTTAGTAACTTTCATTATTCAAAGGTAGTGAAGAAGGCAAGCATTCGTCAAGAGAAAAAAGAAAGAAAGAAAGGAAATTTTATTAGAAATAGAAAGTTAAGGATAACCTCGTACAGAAAAGAAAACCCAACCTCACCAGAACCCATAGCAGGTAAGAAAATAATAATATTCTTTGACACTTGCTAGAAAATTTTAATAAAAATACGTGCCTGTTGTCCCATCATTGAAGGGATACTGCCTCTTCTCAAATAAAAACCGAATGCCCAGTTGAAGTTATTCAACATTTAAAGTACTACATCGCCTAAGCCTTGTAAACTTAGATTCTAAACCAAGGGTTTCCTTAAAAAGTGGTGCCTTTATATAATGGCCACATACTTACGTCTGTCTTCAAAGTTGGTCATTTTCACCGGTGTTTTGACATTACGGTGTCGAAAACGCTCTCTATATGGACGAACGTCATTTTATGACGGTACCGCTTTCTTAGGAAACCCAAGCTTTAACCCGTAACATTACAACAAGCTTTAACTGAAACCCCATTTATTTGTTAACGCGATAAGAGCGTTTGCGCACTGCATCCCTTCCAAATCTGAGAAATGAAGGACCGAAGAGCCCTCCAGAGAATTCGGATCTCGAATTTGGATTAGGTTCATATTTGGGTCGGATGCAGTGCGCAAACCCTGTAATAGAAAGAAGTAATAGTTGTGTTGATAATAAAAAGATAGCTGCCGAAAATGCTCACCCTTCACCACCTTCTAGAATTTAAAGAACTGAGAACAATCTACAAGGAAGCATTTTCGACAGCTGTCTCTCTTCTCCTCAGTCGATTTTAAGGAGGAGAAGCAACTGACCACATTGCATCTCACAGTTGTTTTTCTTCCCCAGATCGGCAAAGAAAAGTAGTGGTCTTATATTTCCCGAATCTAACACACGTGCTTTGTTTCAAGAGGCCTGTCATACTCGTCGGACAACCAAACCAAGTCAAATTTGTGACATCCAGGCCACGTACGACCATATCCAGAAACTCCAAAAGACGTTACCGGCTAAGACATTCGAGACCCTAGTCAACAACATCACTTGCTACAAATACAAAAATGCTGACCTAATCTTTATTATACCTTATAATAAAAAGGGGAAAAGATGGGACTGGATCAGGAAAAAGAGATCATTAAAACTAAATTTCTATAATAGAATCAACGATGAGCATGATTTTGATAATGATGCTTTTGTCATAAATTTCGAGGATGATTCTACTGATTCGTTTGAAAGATTCGCCAAAGGAGACGATGGTATTTATAAAATTGTTAAGAGAAAGAAAAGAACAGCTAACTTAGAAGCTTTGGAACGTGGATTAAGGAATATACCAACTTTGATGCCTGGGGAGGTAAGTTAGTGTCTTCTGAAAGTAGAGAACCTTTTTGGTTAGTCCAAATTCTCATTCACGACGCGTCAGTATAAGTACTTAAAGGTAAGTCTTTAAACCATTTACCCAGTAACTGGGTTGTGGAGGTCAGGCAGTCGCTCCATGGAAAATACTGGTATTCCGCAAATGCAGCTGCATCCGGCTAGACTGGAAGCCGAACCGATAATCTTCCTTTTTTTCCAGGACGAGGTTTTCGTAATGGTTGGAGACTCAGTTACCCTGGACTGCGGCCTTCACACCCCTGTAAGGACTTGTGACGGGAAATTCAAGTGGAAAACGGACAGGCAGAGAATGCTGAAGCAAGACAATGTTTATGTAGACGGTGTTAGCGTCACCATCCATAACGTTGAGCCTAGGAATGTCGGGACCTATACTTGCAGCTTGGTGAGAGAGACCAATAATTAATTCCTAATATTCTAGTAAACGTTTTACCGATATCCCGGTCGGTTACGAATAGTTAGAAACCCGAAAGTTTTACAACCAGTCTTACCAAGTGTGTTACCCAGTAACTGGGTTGTGGTGGTCCGATTGGCAGTTCCTCCATGTCCAATACTGGTATACAGTTGCATCCGGTTAGACTGGATGCCGACCCAAACATAACTGGGAAAAAGCTAGACAGACAGATCTCAGCAGCTGATGTACTTGCCTTTACCGTAAGACACTAACTAGATTCTTATATCTCTCTCCGTTTTGGAACCCACAACACTGGGGCTAAAAAGTGAAGTCTCTAAATCCCCCATTCTTGTTGCTAATACATCAATTATATTTCAGGATCACACAGTCCGGAGGAATCTCCGACTAAACGTGCTGACGGTACCATCCTTCGACGTCGTGTTCCTACCGGTGTACAAGACTAAAGAAAACTGTTCTTATGATGTGAGTCGCCATGAGAGGTTTTACGAATCGGTTGTGTTGTGGTGTACGAAAAATCGGGAAGCGATTGCCACGTTCGGTTTGTGGATTGTGGCGGTCCTCATTTCATATTTCATAAGTGACGTAAAAGATGTATTTATTTTTATTTTGATTTTAAGTACCTAAATAAGCTTTCAAACAAGTATGTTTTTAGGGTTTCGCAGTCAACAAGGAACCCTTATAGTTTTGCCATGTCCGTCTGTCTATCTGTCCGCGGCTTAGAGAATCTTAGTACTAGAAAGCTGTAATTTGGCATGGGTAAACATATTAATAACGCCCACAAAGAGTAAGAAAATAAAAAAATTGTAGGGTTACAGTCCGCGATGCCTAAGCTGAGCTGTGCATTTGTGTGAGTGCACGTATAGATAGTGTAGGTGTGACGTCGGCCTAGAGCGCGACGCGTCGTTTGCTTGGTTTATACCGGTTTTTTTATCGGTTTATACTCTAATTTTGGTAATCACTCACACAAATGCAAAGTTCAGCTAAGGCCTCGGGCCTCCCGGGTGTCACCATTGTGTGGATCGCCCGGAGGACACGGTGGAGAAGTTATATGATAATTTCCGACCCAAAAAGAAAAAAAAAGGCCTCGGGCCTCGCGGATTGTACCTCCCTTGCACGTAAACTGGGGATAATATTTTTTTTGTCTTGTGTATCCCATGTTGTGGTGGGGTATCGTTGGATAAGCCGTTCAACAATACCGAGTTTTGTTACTTTGGATGATCCTCAAAAACTACCAATAACTTCAAAAAGACCCTCGATGAAATAGCTCAATCATGATTGAATAATTACCGAATTACTTCTTAATCAATCAAGTCTTTTAAATAATAATCTTATTCATTTTGAAGGACCTCATAGCTATCCAGCTTCTCGGTAGCTTAATGGCTAACGAAACTCGCTGTGGAAAAGCTTGCTCCGTAAGAATTGATGAACCAGTCTGCCAGAGGGACAAGGTAAGAATGTTCTTCCAAATACTAATATTCTTCTGACCAAGGTTCCATATCAATTTTTAAAGGTTCACTGCTGAACATGGACCTCCAAAAGAACATGCTGCAAATTATGTTTATTATGAGACTCATGGCGCTGCAGAACTAGTTGACGGAAGGCGTGACAAGAATCTAATAATCTCTACCTACTATTTTTATGTCAAATGTATATGTAACTACTCAATTCTGACGGACATGGTCATATTACTCTGAAAGCAACCATGTTGAGCAATGCTCGTTCCTTCGTCCTATAAGAAGAGGTAATGTCGCACAGTTAGACGGTAACAGACTTTGTATCTCTTGTTCGTCCCCCAGGGCACCAACAGCACCCTGGTCAGGGCCACAGCTGTCATATCCATGACTCCTCGTGAACTCAACTGTGGCTTACAATGTAAAAGAGATATCGTCTCATATCTTGTCTTGCTTTGTGCTACTAATACGGCTATCCTTTCATCTATTCCAGGTATTTGCATTGTTCTTCTTTACTTTTAGTAACATGGTGTAGAAAGTTTTTTGCGTCCCTTTTTAATAATGGCATGAGTGAGTTATTCATTTTTTTCTTGGCTTTAAGAAGGACTAATTTGTCTTCTGTTTTGCCACCATTTTTAAAATTATGTAACTACCTCGTTGGTCTATTAGTGAAAGCAAGACTCAAAGCTGAACATGGATTCCTGGCTTCGATCCTCAGGTCGGGTAAAGTGTTACTGGCTTTTTGCATCAGGAAATTCTTACTAGCAGTTCGGAGTCTGGATATGTATCACTTCCTATTACATGAGACTTACACATAGCTTACGTACCTCTGGGTAAGCCCCTAGGCAAGTACACGACACGTTTGTATTATTTCAGTGCTGTTGTCAAAAGATGGAGTCAACGAGACCCTGACGCCCTGGAAGCACTTTGTGAGACCAGTAGTGACACATACTCTGAGAAAGAAAGGTAATATTTATAACAAATAATTAGGTTACCTAACACATAAGGAAATAAGCGTATATATGCACCTAATATGAAGGGTATTTTATTTAAAATAAAGCACTTTTTTTTTATAGCAAGTTTAAGAATAATTATGCGTCACATTACCGTCCGTCATTCTTTCGTTTTGATACAATGTGGCATCCATCCATTCGCGCCGTGCCCGGATGGTGGATTACGGCCCACTCCCTCACACAGAGAAGAAGAGTATCAGCAGTGGAAACATTTATAGGCTGTTAAGGCAAAACCTGGTAGCCCAGTGGTTAACGGCCTCGACTTAAGAGTAGTAAGTTCGAACCCAGACAGGCGCATTACTTGTGTGCGTGTAAATTACCTTTCATCACCACTGCTCTCAAAACGGTGAAGGAATTAACACCGTGAGGAAACCGGCATGTCCTAGGACTAAAAATTCGAAGTCATGTGACATCCACCAACCCGCACTGGGCCCGCGTGGTGGATTTACGGCCCACTCCCTCTCACAGAAAGAGGAGGCCTGTGTCCCAGCAATGATGTTATGATTATGTAAGGCAAAACCTGCACTGATGTTTTTCATTTTTGCTTTTTCCTACGTGGGTAGGCTTGACATATATACGTAATTTTGTAGCTTCCTTATTTAATATTTATTTTAAAATAGTTAATTGTCCTTTTTCACTATATTTATGTGCTAATTAACTAATAAACCCACCTTCGCTCGGAACTTTCCTTTCACTTTCACTCTTCAACAACCACAACATTTGAAATATTCCAACAAAGTATGGACAGCAAGCTTGTACACAGTATGGAGGAATTAGAGAAACTGTTTGGCTCCCGCATGCGTGAGTACGAGGATAAGCTGCAGAGAGCTACAGCTGGGACTGACCCTGCACACTCGGATCTTGCTGCTCTTTCTCTGGATTTCTCCGAGTTTAAATCCTTTGTTTGCAAAACTTTATCTCACTTCAAAACTCAGATTGAACTCCTGTCTTTGAGTCTGGACAGACATGAGACGACAATGCGAAGAAAGATCTTGCTGTTTCACGGTATTCCTGAAAAACCGAATGAAAAGCTGTGTGATGTGATTCTCCTCACTTTAACGAAGCAACTAATGATTGATGACATTAAATTGGATCACTTAGAAGTATGCCACAGACTAGGTGCGCCCCAGGGCAAAACAAGACCTGTGCTGGTGCGATTCTATGACATGGAGCATCGTCGGTTAGTTTGGGACGGTAAAACTACTCTCAAGGGCAGCGGCATCACCATTTCGGAGTTTCTAACTAAGACACGGCACCAGGTATTTATTGCTGCCCGCAAGCACTTTAACATCAATAGCTGCTGGTCTGCAGAGGGCAAAGTTATTGTCTTGACGCCTGACAAGGCTCGCCGGAAAATAGCGTCCATGGGTGAGCTTGAAACGTTAATCGCGTTATTCCCTGCTCCGGCCAGTGCTGCCGCACCCAATGATCCTGTGCCTGTCGATTCTACCCCGCCAGCATTGGCATCTACATCGACTGCAACCCCTAAAAGAAAGGTCGTGAGGAAGGCTCGTCGCTAACTTTACTGTTTTAGATGTATCCTTGCATGTTTTATGTTGTCCGTTTTGTAATACATTCGTGTAATGTCGGTTCACTTTAAAATTTGATTTTCCTTTTGTTAATCTACCCATTGCATTTACTTTTAGTTAAATTTTTCTTACTTCTTCTTGCTTGCCGGTAGACGTTTTTATTTTACCTGAAGTAGTGACGTGACGTCTGTCACTGTCAGTGTCATTTTAGTATTCAAATGACGTTACGTTTCGTTACACTTGTTTTTTTTTTTCATAGTCTTTAGACGAATGTTGTGGCTGACATCGTTAGTTAGCTTTCAATTTTGATTTTATTAATTTTTTATGTCTTCTGTTCATAATCATAATGTAAGCCTTGATTTATTCTCTTCACAGTTTTTACCTAGTTTATAAAATGTTGTGTTAAAATCTCTACCAACTACAGCGAATAGGTGTTTTTATTGGTTGAGCGTATTTATTTATTATTATTGTTTTGTTCATTTACCGTAGTTAAGTAGTTTTGATATTATTATTTTTTGGTATTATTTTTATTTGTATACGTATTATTATTATTTTTGCAAACTATGACCGATATCAACCTTGATAATGATTTTTTCTCTTGTTCTTCGTCTTCTAGCAGTTTTCATAGTGCGGCGAGTGGTTCGTCCTCTCCTCTTACTCTCGGCGATCAGATTTCCTCCTTGCTTTCCCACCTCCCCAACAATCTCAACATAGCCCACATCAATGCCCAGAGTGTTCCTGGCCATTACTCTGATCTTCTGGCGTCCTTTAACTGTGCACATATAGATGCTTTGCTCATCTCTGAGTCCTTCCTCAAACCCTCTCTTTTATCTGCTCAATATGCTCTTCCTGGTTTTGTCCTTATCCGTAATGATAGAACTGGGAAGGGTGGTGGTGGTGTTGCCATTTACTTGCGTAATGATATTCCCTACAAGATTATCAGCACATCACCATCTTCCTACTCGGGGTCAGCGGAGCATCTATTTCTTGAAATTTCCTTGCATCATGCTAAAATGCTACTTGGAGTTGTTTACAGTCCTAACCTCAGCATCGATTACTTTGCCTCTTTTGATTCCCTTTTAAATGATTTTTGTCCCTCTTATGACCACGTTATCTTGATGGGCGATTTTAATACTTGTCTTCTTAGAAACGACAGTCGTACTCACAAACTTCAATCTCTCTTATCTTCTTATAACCTTAGTATTCTGCCTCTATCTGCTACTCATCATTTCCCAAATTGCACTCCTTCTCTGTTGGACCTGATGATTGTCTCTAATTCTAATAATGTAGCTGTCCACGGACAGATCACTGCTTGTTTCTCTTACCACGACCTCATCTTTATGTCCTACAGGATTCGCCCTCCCAAGCGCAAGCCGCAATATATTTTCCTTCGGAACTACAAGGGCATAGACCTGGAGGCATTGCTGCGTGATGCAGAGAGCATCGACTGGACGGACGTCTTGGAGAGCTCATGTGTCAACAATATGGTTCACATTTTAAACGAAACTATACTCAACTTATACGATCATCATGCCCCTATACGTCGAGTCAAAGTCAAATATGTTCCGGCTCCTTGGCTTACTTCTGCCATTAAGGATGCGATGGCAGGTAGGGACAGAGCCAAAAGAAGGTTGAAACGCTGTCCTTCCGAGCGCAACCTGAATGCGTATAAGGTTTTGCGTAATCGTTGCAGGCGTATGTGTAGAGATGCTAAGAGACGCTACTTCCATAATTCTCTCGACAACCGTAACTCCTCTGAAGTCTGGAAGTTTCTGAAAACTGTCGGCATTGGCAAGTCTCCAGTCGTTTCCAGTAATGACACTGACGTGTGTGCTCTTAACAAACATTTCTCACTTCCCCCTGTTATTTTAGATCCGCACGTCAAATCAGCTACCTTAAATAAACTTTCCTGTTTGCCAGTACCGCAGTGTTCTCCTTTCAAATTAAGTCCAGTGAGTGAAATTGAGGTTAAAAAGTCTATTTGTGCTATCTCCTCTACCGCAGTAGGTAATGATAATCTTTGCTCAAGAATGATTTCTCCTATTCTCCCCGCATTACTTCCCGTCTTAACCCACATTTTTAACTTTTCCTTGTTTTCTTGTACTGTTCCTGAGGTTTGGAAACAAGCTCATATCATCCCCTTACCCAAAATTCCTAAGCCGGTCTCACCCACTGATTTCCGTCCCATTTCTATACTCCCATATCTCTCTAAAGTTCTTGAGCACATTGTTCATCGGCAACTTTCGGCTTTTCTATCTGCGAATGACCTACTTAGTCCTCTTCAGTCCGGTTTTCGACCGGGTCATAGCACAGTGACGGCTCTGTTGAAGGTTACTGATGACATCCGCTGGGCGATGGACCACAAATCTCTAACTTTACTTGTACTTCTCGACTTCAGCAGTGCCTTTAATTCTGTTGATTTCGACATCCTTCTAGGGATTTTTAATTCTTTAAATTTCTCCTCTTCCACTATTGGTTGGTTCGACTCCTATCTCAGAGGCCGTTCACAGCGTGTTCGTCTCGATGAGTCGTCTTCTGATTGGTGCTCTCTTACCGCAGGTGTGCCTCAAGGTGGCGTTCTCTCTCCTCTTCTCTTTTCTATTTTCATTAACTCTGTCACGAGAGTCATCTCTTCCTACTTCCATCTCTATGCCGACGATCTGCAGCTTTACAATAACTTCTTAAGGGAAGACGCGGCAGCTGCCGTGGCTGCCATGAACAGGGACCTGGACTTGATTAGTGAGTGGTCGCGGTCCTTTGGACTGCTAATCAACCCTAGGAAATCCCAGGCCATGATTATTGGCGGCAGGTATATGCGGAATAGGCTCAATGTTGCGTCGCTGTCTCCTCTCTGCTTGAATGGAGTTCAGATTGAATACGCAAATACGGTTAAAAACCTGGGGGTGACCATGGATTGCTACTTGTCGTGGACTGCCCATGTTGCTCAAGTCAGTCGCAAAGTGCACTACACGTTCCATTCGTTGAAATGTCTCCAGAGATTCTTGCCCTTGAACACCAAAATCTCCCTTGCTCAAACTCTCATTCAGCCCATTATTGATTACGCTGATGCCTGTTACTTGGATGCCACCGAGGAGCTTTTAAATAAACTTGAGCGTTTGCAAAACATCTGTATTCGTTTTGTTTTCAACCTTAAAAAGTATGACCACGTTTCTAACTTTCGCAAGATACTCAAGTGGCTCCCTATTCGACTTCGCAGGAACTCGCGGATTTTGTGTCTGCTATTTAACCTCCTTCACAATCCTAAAACACCATCCTATCTGCGGGAACGTTTTTCCTACGCTCGTCCTTCTGATGCGCCTTGCAGGTCGCATCTTAGAAATCTTCTTAAGTCCCCTCCCCACACCACCGACTTCTACTCCTACTCCTTCACTGTGCACGCGGTGCGGTTGTGGAATTCACTGCCACCTGATATAAGGGACTGCCATACTGTTTCAGTATTTAAAAGAAGAGTGAAAGAACACTATCTTTCCACTTCGTCATAGTTGCGTATATTTTTATTATTTTAATAGAATTATAATTAATATTCTAGTGATATTTATTTTAGAAGTATGTATTTGTGTGTATGTATGTATGTATATTATTTGTTTAGTTTTATTAAGTAAATTGTTTTTGATTATATGTATTCTATTTTCTCTTCTACTCTTACACACGGTGTCTACATCTCTTTATCGACTTTCCTATCGCAGGTATGCTGGAAGAGATTTCTTTAGAAATAAGCATCACCTTTGTACGTATTTTTCTGTTCCTTTCTTCTTGTATGTTTATAATGTGTGTACATAAATGGTTAAATAAATGGTTAAATAAAAAAAATGTTTCCAAGTCTCGACTAAAGACCACGACTTGACTAAACTTGAATTTAGCTTATCGACACGCTTTTTTTTTTGGGTGGGAAATTGTCAAATAACCTCTCTCGCTCTGGGCGGAGCGGGAGGGCGTGTCAGACTTTTACTGACTAAAACCCACCCGTGTTCCTTCATTTGCCTGTGTGCCAGGGCCACGATATCCCTTTCGGACAAACTCGCAACCCTGGCAGGTATTGGCCCTAGTGGACCCCGTCAATTCGTGCGCATGGAACACAACGCGCCGTCGACCCGGGCCTGATCCTTATCGGACCGCGAGCTACCCATCGCTCACCGTCCGCAGGCCCGCGCGTACGGTGGCCGAAAATCGGCCTGCGACTCCTGACGCCCAGGGCGTCTCCCGTGGCGACTAGGAGTGTGAGGTCGCGAACCCTGCCTCTCCCTCACGCGTTCCGCCTCTTCCTTCGCGAGCATTACTGCTTCGCAGAAGGAGGTAGCATAGACACGGTGCGGCTACGACCTGTGTTCGTAAAATACTTAATTCAAGGGTCTTGGCCGCATCAGTAGTACCCGTCTAGTCAGTCTATATCGTGCTGTGTCATTATAAGGACACTACTGATCATTGATATTCTTCTGGCAGACACCAACGGCCACCATGAGTACCACGAGCTGGTGACACTCCTGTCTCCCGGCAAGGTTGATGTGGTGCTCATCTGTCCTGCCGGATACTACCTCCTGCCGAGATACAAGCTTTGTTGTAAGTACCGCGTGGTATCTAATTTATAGGAGTCGTTTCTGATAAAAACATTCTGAAATGGTAGTATCTGGAATAGAACTGGAGTTACCGTCATAAATCCTGCAAGCTAAAGTGACAAAGAGCTGTCTTTATATGGAGCAGGCGAGTTATCGAATAGAATAGAATAGATTTATATTTATTTGCATGTAGGAGCAAAAATCTGTTGTTACAGTTTTTGGTCAAATGTGTGAGTGATACTTCGTAGGTACATACAGAAAGCATAAAATAGATCCGAGCAAGATGGATGGAAGGTCCTAAAAAGACACCTGCAGGGATTACCTGGATGCAAAATGCGGAAAACCGGATGTTGTGGCGCAACTTTAGGAGACGCCTATGTAGTCTACTGCAATAGGCAGAGTTGAAACATATTTTATATTGTCCCGTAGGCTGCCACCTCTCATGTCACAGCATGTTGTTCCTACAGCTTTGCCCATTTTAACTCATACTTTAGAAACTGTAAACCCCACTCAAAGTAAGGTTTTGGTCTATTCAGATAGATTAGGAGCAGGTTTTTGATCATTATTAAATAATCGATCTAAACATCTATAGTTAACTGTTGTTACCATAACCTGCATTTTAATGAGCTTGATCATAAAATAAAACACACACAAATGAATAAACAGACTACTTTAGTTCTTTTAATTGGAAATCTGATTGGCAGTCTGAGCTTAACTAAATGGGACATAGTTAATGATGTTGACACCCTACTTAAATTAAAATTAGGTAAATTAATATTATGCGCATTACCATATTCAGATCATTTGCATGTAGAAGAAAACAATTATATTCATAGTTTAAACAACCTAATGCATATTTTGACATGTCGTCATAGTGACCGTTTATTGTATTTTGATACTAACAATTTTGTTAGAGATTTTGTTTTAATTCGGGAACATTATGTTTCTTGCCAAGATAAGTCATCATGTATTGGCTACTCTGTTAGCTTACAATATACATGCAGTTATTGATAATTTAACTGAGACTAGGTTAAGTGACGAAACAGTATAATCTAGTATTTCTAATATACTGTAATAGATTCTTTAAACTTTTAGACTCGACAAAAGAGAAGCATATTATGAATATTTCTATATAAATCGCTTCTCTGGCAAAATCCTGGACGTGGAATTGTTAATAGATAAATATCATTTGGATATCTTATGTTTTTGTGAAACCTGGTTAAGACCGGATAGGATGTTGTTTAATGTAAATAATTTTCAGTTGCCAGTGCGTACGACAGGTCCTTAATGGGGTTGGTACCTTGATATTATGTAATAGTTGTTTCAAACATAAGGAAAGAAAGGATACTCGTATCACTGCTTGCTCTGTTGATCGCTTATCTGAGGTAGCATGTGCAGAGGTTGAAGGCCATACTTTCTTAAGTGTTCATGGACCCCCAGCGTCAAACTTGTCATCATTTTTAGGGTTCCGTAGTAAACAAGGAACCCTTATAGTTTCGCCATGTCCGTCTGTCTGTCTGTCTGTCCGTCCGTCCGTCTGTCCCCGGATTAGCTCAGAGACGCTTAGTACTAGAAAGCTGTAATTTGGCATGGGAATACATATTAATCACGCTGAAAAAGTCGTAAAAAAAAGCATGAATAACATTTTTTCACGTAAAATGGGGTTGATATTTTCTTTTCTCGTCTATTCCATAGTGTGGGGTATCGTTGGTTAGGCCGTTTAAAAATATTGTGGGTTTGTGAAAACCATTTTTCAATTAAGGGATCCGTTTGCGTAATATTAACCTTTAAAGTGCTATTTTATGTTAGAGTCAAGTGTCCCCCCCCCCTGCCAGCTAAATGGTTAATTTTGGATATGTGAAAAAATTCATGGCAATACTATATAACGAAATTAAAAGGAAAACTATCACAGCTAAGTAGGCTTCACAAGTTAACGAGTAATAGTCGACCAACTTAAATTTGCAGTTGGAGAATTGACCGTAACGTTTATCGATGTATGGGAGAGCATGTTTTTCAACCACAATGTTAAATGTTAAGTTTGTTTTTGGGATAAATTCGGAACCCTTCATTGTGCGTGGTCCGACATGCACTTGGCCGGTTTTTTAATAATTATGGAAGAAATATTAAGCAAACTTTTAAAACATAATAAATTAGTTTTTGTTTGTGGTGACCTAAATATTGATCTATTAGTTAATGCACCAGATAAATGTAAGCTTATATCATTGTTTAAATCATTCAATTTAAAATGTATATTTAATGAAGCAACTAGAACAGCAGCCACCACAGCTTCATGCTTAGACAACGTATTTACTAATTGTAAAATAAAAGACTCGTCCTTAATTAGTGGCGTCAGCTTTGATCATACTGGTCAACTTGTGTAATTTAACTTAGATAAAAAGTTAGTAGATAAAATCATTGAATTAAGACCTATCACAAAAAATAAATTGAAAATGTTTAATAATAATGTTCTTAGCAATCATTCAACAGCTAGTTTTGATTAACAAGACCCCAATATAAACTACGGTACCTTATTTTCTACAGTATGGCAAGAATTCAATAAAGCATTACCTGTAAAAAAAATTACAATCAATACAAAACCAAAATTTAGTGAATGGGCCACTGCTGGCTTTAGAAAAAGCAGAGATATTTTATATAATTTGTACTACGAGAAATCAATGACTTTTGATCAAGTCCTTGATAATTATGTCAGAAACTATTCTAAAGATATTTAAAAGAGTCTGCGCTCTATCTAAATCTAAATTAATAAGTAACAAAATTAGTATTTCTAATAATAAAATAAAAGCTGTGTGGCATTACCTGCCAAACAAAGAAACTGGAAACACAACACAGCGAGATCAGAATGAATTGTCTTTAAAAATTACTATTGAAACCATTTCAGATAAGTTAAAAGTTGCTGACACACCAGAAAATATGTTTACCAACATCCCAATAGAGGTTACGAAATCTCTCTCCTCATCATCTGTATTAGCTAAATCTCTTCTCAAAGAAATCTACTCTAAAGACATTCCAAGTTTTGACTTCAAGCCCATTTCTGTTGTCACGATTAAAAACCATTCAAAAGTCTTAACATATAGAACACTGAAGACTTACGGGGAATTTCCGTTAAGTTTCTTGGAGATATAATTGACACAATATCCTTACAGGCATTTAATCAATGTTTAGATAGCGCCCAGCGGTATGTTTCCTAGTTTAATGATACATAGTAAAGTAGTACCAATTTTACAAAATAGTAGTAAGAGCGATCCCTCTAATTACAGGCCTATATCTATGCTACCAGCATTGATTAAAATATACGAAAAAATAATGCTAGACCAGATGTTGTCACATTTTAATTTAAATGAGACTTAACATAGTCGCCAGTTTCACGAAAGTTAGGTCGACGACTGACGCAGCAGTGAAACTCATCAGTCACATTTTGGAATCCTGGGAGAAATCCCAGGATGCCATTGGCATTTTCTGTGACCTCTCAAAAGCGTTTGACTGCGTTGACCACTACACTAATCTGTAACAGTCTTATTTATAAACGCATGTTAAATTTTACTCAATTGCTAAGCAACTGATTAGCAAAATTCTTATTCATAAACGCTATTTAGCACTAATAGGCCGCTAAGCAATTGATTAATAGCTGTCAAAATTAAACACCACCGGTACCCTGTTTAGAGCTTGCTAAGGGGGGATGCTAAGAGGAAAGATGGCAGATTTTTATTTCAATCAGCTGATCGATTCAATAACATTATTGTGTATTTAGAGGTAATTTTGTTCTGAGCCTTAGTAAATGTGGATTTTGACAATCTTTTACGGGATTTTAGAACAACAGAAGAATTAAACGCCGCCGCCGCGCCGGCAGGAAGTAGACGGAGGAAAACCTACACAGCTCATTATCTACTACGAGAATGATTATTCCACACATATTCCCATTACATACTTCGAATGAAGAAGTACACATGATGAAAGGATTTATAGGGAAAGCTACATCAGGACGAGGCTCAGTAGGTTTGAAGAGAATGAGTTCGTGAGGAAGCACATCTGAGATTGTGATTACCTCATCTGCTATAGCTTTTTATTTCATATTTGCCTGTCGGTATTTTCAGATCATGGTGTAGATCTTCATTTGGTACAAACCACCCCACGTTTGTGATTGTTCTTAGAAGCTTGTGCTGAAATCGCTGTTTGATCTCTATGTTAGAGTGTGATGCTGATACCCGTAGTTGAATGCCATAGGTCCCTAAAGACTTGATTATAGCTTTGTAAATGAGGGTTTTATTTTCCAGGTGTAACCAAATTATCCTTAGTGTCAGTCCAAGTTGCTTCCGTTTAGGAGCTTCAATTTATTGAAGCTTATTATTTTCATTGCTACCATCGCAAACACATTGAAATAAACTTAATAAATTAATATATTCAAATTCAAATTTTCCCGTGGGTTTTTTACTTTTGTCTGTCATTGTCTCAACAGATACAAAAATCGTGGTTTTGACAACTTTATTCATAATATTCTGCTTTGTTAGTCGACTACCTATTTTAATTATAATCTGTGCCGAACGCATATTGTCTCCTCTATTTCGTTTCGCAACTAATCACTTGCTAACTAGCGTTCATAAATAAAGAAAAGTTAATCATTGATTAGGAGCTAACCAATTATTTAGCTAAACAGTGGCTAATCAGTCATTAGCGAGATTTTTATAAATAAGGCTGTAAATTACACCACTACGGAATTCGTGGACAAGCTGCTGATCTTGTTTTTTCCTATCTATCAAACAGGCAGCAAAAAGTAAACGTTAACGGGGCGACGCCCTCGGGGTCTCTAGTAAGGATGGGCGTCCCTCAAGGTTCAATTCTTGGCCCTTTACTATTTCTAGTTTATAAGAATGATCTTCCTTACATGATGGCTAACTTATCGGATATAATTCTATTCGCTGATGACACTTCCCTTATTTTTAAAATAGATAGAAAAGATACGGATGTCTTACATGTCAACGATAGTCTGGCTGTTCTTTCAAAATGGTTCGCAGCTAATAATCTCTTACTTAATGTGAACAAAACAAAATGTCTAAGTTCTCATTACCAAATGTACCCCCAAGTGGGTGTAAATTTAAAACTTGACGGCAAGAAACTAGATGCTATTACGGAAACTGTATTTATAGGAATTACTCTAGATTCTAAATTACAATGGGGTGCCACATTAGAGCTCTTTCAAGTAGATTAAGTTCAGCTGCATATGCAGTAAGAAAAATAAGGCAGTTAACTGATACAGCTGCAGGTTAGTGTACTTTACTTATTTCCACAGTATTATGTCATATGGCATTCTGCTGTGGGGATCGGCTGCTGACGTAGATTAAATTTTAATTTTACAAAAGAGGGCAATCCGCGCCTGCTAGAATGGGTACTCATGAGTCCCATAAAAACAAATTCAAAGAAATTGATGTACTAGCTCTGCCTTCTCTTTATATCTTATAAGAAGCGATTTCCAATACACGTAGTAAACATGAAATTGTGATACCCAAATTTAGATTAAAGTTCAAAACCCACATCAAACGTGTCCTAATCAAAAAAGCATACTATAAGATTAAGTACTACGTTGAAGACAAGGAAGTTTGGCAATAATTCCTTTTGCACATGTGGCTTCCCTGGTACCTCATTAACGGCATAACTATGTAAATGTCTATTAACTGCTCCTAAATTACGATGTTTATTTCTTTTTTTTTTTACATACCTTGACATAACTACTTGACATAACCTACAATTTTAATTTATAATATTTAAAAATGACTTGTGGACAGAATATTAATTCATATTTGTTACAGTTGTAATGGCAATTTTGTCATTTGGTTTAAATAGGTAGGTTTTTATTTTTATTATTTTAGTAATATTTTATATAGATTATTTTTTAATTTGTGAATGTGCGAACGTTGTAGGCTTAATAGACTGTAACTTTGTAAACCATCTTCTATTTTATTTAGTACTTGGTACTTCTTGACGGGCCTACACTGTCTTCCCATACCTATTAACACTGTAACATGAAAACCTTGTAAAAGCCCACTTTTTTTTAAAAAGAGTACCCGTGTAGTTTCTTGCCGGCTCTTCTCCGTAGGAACGACCAATTGGAACCGTGCACCTAGCTTCTGACGTTTCATAAGTGCACATGTAGGTTTATGTGAAATAAAATATTTTGATTTTATTTTGGTTCTGTTATTTCTCTTCAATCAACTCTGGTGTTTTTCAGCAACTTGCCCACCGAACACGTCGTCAGAGGTGGGCGACAACACGTGCCGTTCGTGTCCGCGTGGTACACGTGCCGAGCCCGGCGCCGCCATGTGTCACGTCGTCAAAACACATCCACGCAGGTATGATGTACGTACTCTTACCTTATAAACTAGCCATTTTGTTGAACTTCAAGCTCTAGTTAAGACTCGGAGGTTGAGCTCTGAAACGTTTTCTCATCGGCAGAAATTACGAACTTCCATCGCCTATAACCCTTTTAGGGAATAAATTTTCAAAATTCCTTCCTTGCTTCTAGAGCAGCGATTTAAGATATGCGTTGTCAGTCAGTGAATTTAAGATTTATTATTTATTTGTCGTCACGGCACTCACGACACAGCACCCTCAACCCTCAATAACATTGACAGTGGTGGTGGTACCCTCCGTGCGGCTACGTGCTGGCTGCTGGCGGCGTGCTGCTGGGCTGCTCGGCGTGCGCGCTGCTGGCCGTGATCGTGCACGTCGTGTCGCGTGACGCCGACCACGGGGAGAATGAAGACGGAATTGATGAGGAGCTGAAAATACGTGAGTAGCATATTTCTAATTACATAATCATGCCTAATATTCAACGAACGGATTCGAGATTAATGGATCATCCACGTTTTAAGTCCCATGTAATAGGAGGCTGAGCTTACAGCTTGTATAACAACTCGGCCAATCTTCGGAAACTCTTCCAGAAACTATCTATAAATAATTCGATATGAACAAACCCAATTTCACACCTGCCAGGCGTCCCGTGACGTCAATAGTACTGTGATCTGAAAGAAATAACATAACATCACGCCTGTTTTTCCCGAAGGGTTACGCAGAGGTACATATCTATAGAACGCCCACATTTGACCAGAAAGAAACAGTCCTCGCTTCCTTTGCAGTGCAGTCGCAGCCTCGCGTGACGGCGACGTACGCGCGCGTGCCCGCGCGGCCGCTGTCGCCGTCGCGCGTCCTCCTGCCGCGGTTCTTCCGGCCGAGCCTCACGTCCTCCAGGGCCACCGGTCAGTATGCTGGCAGGCTTGGGGAAGGAGAAATAGCTGGCAAAAAGGAGTTGAATAGTAGTACCAATGAATAAGCAATTGGACGAAGGTCTGTCATCCAATTTCCTATTCTTTGGTAGCATTGTGCAATTTATTTCATCACCACTGCTTTCAAACGATGAAAAAAACCACAGATCATATGTAATATCCACCAACCCGCACTTAATAAATGAAATTTAAAAGTGTTATACATTTTATTCCCTGTTTCATGAAGCCGTGATGTGGACGTAAGCGTCCACGATTATCGTCACGTTAAAAATTATAAAAGCACACAATGATTTTTGATTTCAAGCTTACAAAACAGCTGTGAACAGGTACTTTTAACATTGTCCTCTCTATTGCAGATTCTCAAGAAACCAAGTTTGAACTTTGGAAAGAAAGAAACCGGCCACCTCCGTTGCCGCCAATCGACTTTGACCCTTGAACCTTTTGCAGCCAATCGGTTTTGACCCAAGAACCTGTAGCCATTTTGATTAGTACGGGTGACACTGACAGTTTGAAATGTCAGAACTGACGTTTTTCATGAGATTTGCAAAAACAAGACGCACACACTACAGTGCCTATACAGGGTCAAATTAAATTAGCTAGCGAAACTCCGCAGAGGTAATGGGTAACCTAAACATGAATAAACATTTATAAAAAACATTTCCTCAATTCATACTTCACGTGCACACAAACGGCGGTTTTTATCAAATCTTTTTTATTTTTATTTTATAGTGCTTTGATATCGATAAACATTACGTCCGCGGAATTTCGCTGGCTAATTTAATTTGACCCTTTATTTGTAGGATTTCGACAATATTGATTGCTTTATCAAGATTTTATTTGTTGATATTGACTGGGATTACAGAAATTATTATAGGCTCTAGACAAGAAGGCGCCAGTTTGAGAGTTAGTTCAGTTGACAGTACAGTCACTCATTGGCCTCCTGTACTGTCGTTGACTCTCTGAACTAACTCGCAAAACTGACCTTATAACTGGAGCCCATTACGAACAAAGATTACATTGACTGGAATTACAGAAATTATTATAGGCTCCAGATACCACGGCCACTTTGAAAGGTTGTTCAGTTTTTGACAGTTAAGTCACTCATTGGCCACGAGGCCGATGAGTACTGTCGCTGACTCACTGAACTTACTCGCGAACTGACCTTATGTTTGGAGCCTACTATGGACAAAGATTAACAAATGGTTTTTATCAATTTTATGTTTGATAATACTGTATATTATATTTGAAATTTAATCAACAGACGATTTGGCTGTCTTTTGTTCCAAATACGAGATTGGTTGAAAACCATTTTATCTACATATTTACCGGATTTTTCGTAGAATTTAATTTTCTTATCCATTTAGAAACTCCTTAAAGCTCTACAAATATTTTATAAACGGAAGTTTCGAACTTACGAGTATTAATCGACTCTTTTCAAAGATTATTCGATAGTCTGCCTAAGCCTTTATATGACCGTGTACAAACCATTTTGTATATAAGTGTATTGTTATATTAATACTTTTAGATATAGTATTATATAAGGAAGCGCTCTTAGTTAGCTATGATATATTTTATAAGTATTATTTTGTCGTCCGCAGTTCGGCTTTTGGTAAGTTGTGTTGTAATAAAGTTCAGTGCTGTTAATCTGCGTTTTTTTCTCGAATGTTTAACCTACTCTCTATAATGGGGATAAAAATGACTGCGAACCTTCTCTTGATTATCATATTTAGTTAAGCAGTTTCAGAAAAAAAATTAGCATACAGACATTCTTACTCGATAGTATTAGCTGAGGGAGAAAAAAAGCCTTCTGGACTACAATGTTTTTGCAAAATGTGGAATTTGCATAATATGATGCTTCTCACGCGCGGTGCGAAAGTACAGTCGACCCGAAAAATACAGACACTAGCAGTCGGGACCCATATCTACATACATATACCTATACATAATACTCGGGCATTGAGACGGACATGAGTTTGTCAAAATGATCAAGGTGTGACCAAGGATCTTGAACGAGTACCTACTGCGAACTAAATAACAGAACTAACTCCTTGAGGTAACAACCAGTTTACTCACTTGAATCGTCACAGATCCCAAGCATCGCATTCTTTTAAACTGACCGCAAAGCCAAAATTCATTTCCGTTTGTGTACGTTTTGTTTTTATAAAATTGATACCCATTATATAGCAAGACAACCCCACCCTTTCGATTTATAAAATTAAGATCCATTTAGACCGAGCACATTACTCCACTTCTTGTTAAAAATAGATAAACGTTGTACATGATGTGATTGACATTTCATGACAAGCAGGCTTATTTTGTTTTAAATAACCATGAAACAACTTGCAAAGAATTTCAACCAGTGTCAAAAAACTCCTTATTAACACAAATAAAACCTATTTAATAATTTTATAACCTCTTCGTATTCAACAGTACTAAATTACGAGCTGATCTGACCAACGCAACGGCGAAAAAAATTCCCGTTGGAAAGACTAGTCTGACCGTCAATCGGACCACTGGGAAAAACCCTTTTTGGCGAAGCATTTGGTCGGTGCCCGTCAGTCACACTGAAGGTGATTGGATGCGTGTTGTTGAGCAGGCGTGTGATTCAATACCAGACATGGAGCCTATTACTATTAGTCCTCTGGATGTGGCCCATGCAGTCCGTCCGTTGCCTAACTGGAAGTCTCCGGGGCCGGACGGACTACACAATTTCTGGATTAAATGGCTACAAAGGTCACACGCCTGCTTAGCCTCGCAATTCCAGTCGTCTTTAGAGACTGGGTCGCTACCACTGTTGTGCCCGACCCAGTTCTCGAGAATCGTCACGCCACATTGTACTGGGATCGATCTATCATCAATTCATCACTGACAGGACTATTGTAGCCAATAAGCCTGATATTGTGGTGATAGATCGACGAGAGCGTCGTGCAATGATTGTTGATATCGCTGTCCCTCATGACGAGAATCTCGTGAAAGCTGAGAAAGATAAAAAAATCAAATATCTTGACCTAGCACACGAGATTGTCGACATGTGGGACGTGGACTCTGCAATCATTGTACCGATAATTGTAACGGTAAATGGCCTAATAGCGGAGAACCTTGACCAACACCTCAGGAGGCTCTCATTGCGCGGCTGGATCAAGGGCTTGATTCAGAAAGCAGTACTCCTGGACACGGCACGTATAGCGAGGAGGTTCCTCTCTCTAGAGCCCTGACCACCGGCAGCATGAACCCTGTTCCTGATGTCGATGGGTCACTATTTTTTATATTTTTAAATGTTTTTTTTTTAATGATTTTATAAAAATATTTAAAAATGTAATTAATGTGTATACAAATGTAATAAAGGAAATAATAATAATAAAACTAATATTCGGAAACGTCCATCTATCCATCCTGAAAGGGGTGGATAATCCGAATTCACTTCTGATTGTTCTTCCGACTTTTTTCTCCAAGTACTAAGTAGTAGCCAGTGGAATAAAGTTATCTATTAAAATAAAAAACTTGCATCTTGTATTTCTAAAAATCAAATTTTCATAATATACAAAAAAAAATCATTACTTATCGACCAACTAAAAAGAAAAAAATAAAAAACTTTTAACAAAAAAATAACAACCTACTTCCAAAAAAAACACTACAAAGTGAAAAATAACTTTAAATTCGGAAGTCGGTGTCTTTGGATCTGTATTTTAGTTTTTTGCCACCGACTTCCGAAATTAAAGTTATTTTTCACTTTGTAGTGTTTTTTTTGGAAGTCGGTTGTTATTTTTTTTTTAAGTTTTTTATTTTTCACTTTTTAGTGGGTCAGTTTGTAATTTATCTAATTTACAATAGCCGTCAAATGCTCATCACCTTTTACAAAATATTGCTTTTCCCGATGCAGGGGCGTTAATTGTTGAGGAGTTCTCCTGGTAAAAACGAACTTATATTGCGAATCTGGTATTTAGATAATCTGTTATATTGAGAATCTCGTATTTTGAGAATATGGTATTCTGAGATCGAGCCACTTCACCATATGCAGTTCGACGAGCATAAATTGCAAAGCAACCATATTAAAGTGCCTAATCGAATCGCAACGGTGAAATACTTATTACTAAGTAGTTCCGGTGGCCATCTGTGGTCTTCATCATAAGTTCTACTTCACCAAATGGTGCTTTTCGAGTGCAAATGCACGAGTTACTTTAAAAATACTCAAATCGCTATTGGTATGCCTATAAAATTTGGAAATTTCCTTCGATTTCCATGGGATCCCCTCATCAGATTCTGATGTCCTGGCAATGGGACCACCTCGGGAGCATACCCTTCCATACAAAAAAGAATTTTCAAAATCCGTCCACAATTGACGGAGTAATTACAGCCGAACATATATAACCTCCTCCTTTTTGGAAGTCGGTTAAAAAAGAGTACACCCGTGCGAAGCCGAGGCGGGGCAGGTAGTATTTTATAAATTCTGCAATAAGTCCAGGAAATGACCAACACTAATTTCATTATTGAATAGACGTATTTGTGTATTGTATGAAATGTAAGTATCTTGGGCCAGTTTCTATCATGTTTATCTAAATGACTGTACACAGCCGAGGGGGAAAATCGGAAGAAAAATTATATATTAATTCCGATTATCCATGGACTCGCGTCTCCGAATATTCACCCTAGGGTGGCTGTTTTAGGGTGGATAAACGGAATATGCCTTGGCAGTTCGCCACTGCCTATCATAATAGATATTCAGCCAAAACTGTATGACGCTCTGTGATTGGTTGAAAAAGGCAGGTTAAGTTTGAGATTTGTGAAGACTAAGAAAAGGGATGTAACCAACAGCTCGGCGGAACGATCCAATCCAGCCTTTCCCTTGCTGCCTTCCCCCAGCGGCGCCTAAGTCGAGGTCCGTAGTTCTGTACCCCACAAGGGATGCCATTAGCGTGTAGTCGCTTAGTTTTATGCCCTGACTGGAGACCTTAATATATTAAGGCATCCACAGGTTAGCCCGGTTAAACAACTTTCAACCTATTAGGTTGACATGCGAGATGCCATACACAAAAAAAAATGCTCGGGCCTTTTTATGCAGTTTCACGATAAAGACCCTCTGGTGTCCGCCGTAATATTATGCTGCTAATGAGATCCACCGTCAAAAGCGTATAATTCACTTGCTCGCGTATGCCTCTGAATCCGCTCCCTCACGCGGACAAGCGACTAGCGACCGCCGCACCGCACACACGGGTTAAAAAAAATCTCTCATTTTTGTATTTTTTGTAAAAATTACACGTTCCAAATTAATCTAATCAAATCATGTGTGCCATGGTAATCGGTAAAGCTTATACTTAGTATGGTCGTATTAGATACAATATCCTGTTAGTATTGTATTATCGCATAGCACCAAAGACTATAATAATATAAAGGGAGGTGCGATGTGTGAGCACTATGTAAGTGTGTACATACATACACACACAACATACATTACATACATCTATATACCTATGGTGTTCGTGTGTGTTGGATCAATAATAGTAGATTGTTATACAAGGGTCGAAAGGAACCAATTTGTGACTTTCACCCCTGTTCACTCTACTTTTCATTTCGAATATAAGGAAAGAGAAAAAAAATAGTTTTTCTAAAAAAAAACATTTTCTTGTTTGCTTGCCACTTCATAAAATCATTGTACTTATGTATTTAAATATCTTTCCTTTGAAATTTTTAGCAAAAGATTTTTGATTATTGTATTTGCCTCGTCTTTAACCGAATCTGGGGTCAACATTTCAGAATCGATGAACTCATTTTAATTAATTCATAATCGAATAAATATTAGTCTATAAAACCGAGATTTTGAATTTCGGTGCAGCAGAGTTAGTTTCCTGACGAATTATATAGTCTTTTTAAATAAAAATGGAACACACCGCGTCACCGCCGCGTGCCGTTCCGCATATTAGGTATTTTTTAACCGACTTCCAAAAACGAGGAGGTTATATGTTCGGCTGACACCGATTACTCCGTCAATTGTGGACGGATTTTGAAAATTCTTTTTTTGTTTAGAAGGGTATGCTCCCGAGGTGGTCCCATTGCCACCAAATCAGAATCTGATGAGGGGATCCCATGGAAATCGAGGGAAATCTTCAAATTTTATAGGCATACCTATAGCGATTTGAGTATGTTTTATAGTAACTCATGTATTTGCTCTCAGAAAGCACCATTTGGTGAACTGGAACTGATGATGAAGACCACTGATGCCCACCGGAACTACTTAATAATAAGTATTTCACCGTTTCGATTCGATTAGGCACTTTAATATAGTTGATAAGCAATTTATGCTCGTCAAAATGCATATGGTAAAGTCACCATCAGTTCTCCCGGTTCTTACCAGAAGAACTCCTCAACAAATAACGGCCCTGCATCGGGAATACCAATATTTTATAAATGGTGATGAGCATTTGACATTAGGCTATTGTAAATTAAATAAATTACAAACTGACCCACTAAAAAGTAAAAAATAAAAACTTTTTACAAAAATAAAACAACCGACTTTCAAAAAATACACTACAATGTGAAAAATAACTAATTTCGGAAGTCGGTGGCAAAAAAATAAATTACAGATCCAAAGACACCGACTTCCGAAATTTGTTATTTTTCAATTTGTAGTATTTATTTTGAATCAGTTGTTTTTTTTTTGTAAAAATATTTTTTAATTCACTCTGACTATTTATACACTCACAAGACCGCAACATTTATTTTATTTTAATTGGTATTTTTTTAATCATGTAAAATTTTTAGTAGCCGCCTGCCTAACCAAAATTTAGTTCTATTTTTAAAATTCATTCCCACCCAAGAGAGGGAAGCAATTACTCTGACTCTTTCCCGCCCGAGGGTGGGGAGCAGCGTCTTCCACCCGCTACTCGGATCAAAAAAACACTACCTACTTTTCGAGTATGAGAAATGAAAATATTTTTTTTACTTTCACGAATGATTAGATTGGATTGATTCACTGCATTAGATACATGAAGTGGGCTGCCGTTGTAAGACGATTAAAATGCCGCGGCGGTGTACAGAACGAAGTTAAAAGGACATGAGTAATAGTCGACCAACTACATTTGCAGTTGGAATGTATGGGAGAACATGTTTTCCAACTACAATGTTAAGTTTGTTCTTGGGATAAATTCATCCCAACTACGGACCCCTTCAAAAACCGGCCAAGTGCGTGGTTTGACACGCACTTGGCCGGTTTTTATTCTTGGGTGACACAATTATGCGCACCGGGTGTCACCCATGCTAGCTACGCCACTGCCAAAAGAACTAAGAATTAATTGCTTTGTCGACTTATGAAGAAAAGCTCAAGAATCAAGAGAATTTAGAATGCAAGAGCTAGCAAAACTAGCCACAATATTTTAGTACCCGACCTTGAATATACCCAGGTAGTTTTCATCTGACCATTATACAGAAAGAGTATTCTACTTACTTTGTCGAGTTAAGAAGCATACACTTCGTTTGACAGCAGTTTAAGTTTTGAAATCTGGCCATTACCTGAGCGTAGTGGTGCCCTTTCCGAGCTTGCTTCGCTCGCTCTTGCAACCTATGTCCACTATTATTATAACTGTCTTTTTTCTTAATGGTATTTGGCTATGATGGGGGTCACTGTGGCTCAAGTACAGGTTTTAATTAGTAAGACTCGTTCAGTCATTCAGGCTCTCGACACCTTGAATGATTTTGGCAGGTCATGACCCTCGAGACCCTCCTCCCCCCGGGATCACGCCTGGGTACACCGTTTCGCCGTCTGAACGTTACATGCTTGTTTCTGCAAATTTTAATTTGCGCACGTGAAGGTGTTAAGCAAATGGAACATACAACCAGAACAAGAAAATAAGCATTATTTTCTTGATATTCTTTTCATTTTAGTAGGTATAGATAGACCGCCTCTGTATATTTTTGTGCTTGAAGTAGTGAATAAAAAGACCAAGAAATTTTGGGATAGACCAACGAAAGAATCTTCTATCTACAGAATTTGGTTGTGTGTGTATGGAGATAGAATATGCTCGTTTGAAGTAAAGCGTGTAGCGAGGTCATAATAATAAAAACCAATCAAGACTGTTATACTTTAATCAAGAAAACGAACATTTAAAAACTAACATTCTGAAACTAACTGTCCAGTACTCTTCTGCAGTTTCTTTTCGGGCGGTGGTTTCGGCTTGAATCGATGAGCGACGTCCTTCCACAGTTTGTTCCTGTTACATCGTTCGAATATCTCGTTACAGATGTTATCGAAAGCCCTTTCAAAGAAAAATGTGCAGAGTGTAGCAACTAGAAAATATGACGATGTCTTCTTGAACACTGAACGGTTTAAGGGTGCCCATATAGACATTTTTATATAATTATTGTAATCTGAGATCGTGCTCAAGAACGAACCATAGAAGAATGGTGGTTTACTGGTTTTTTGGTGCCGTTGTCAAACTTTTCAAAATAGTTTGACAGTCATCCATAAACCAAGACCACAGGACCGCAGAGACCAAGACAGACAAAGTTACAGAGGATTTAACACACTCAATAGGAACTCCTTATGCTGTTAGGAGCAGGAAACAAAGAGAAGAAAACGCCGCGGTGAGCCAATGGCTGTGGTTCCGCTCATTCTTCGCAGTGTCTAGTAAAATATTAAACAGGTAGGCCCAGCACACACCTACGGAGCACGGGGAAGCGCGGTTCCTGGTCGCAGAACACGAGCCGCCAAGAATCACCAAGAGGTGTGGAGCGACCCGCGGCTACTCCGCTTGCCGCTGAAAGCCCCTGACTCTTGACTGAGCTAGCGTTGATCGATTAGGCTTAAGGTTGACCCACATCTGTCAGCACGGAACAGCATCTATGCCGTGTGTGCTATCACGTGCTTCAGCTTACGACCGCGCGCCGTCGCTTTTGAGTGTTGTCGAATACGATAGTGCGCGATCGAGTGCTGCAGCGTGCTGTCGCATTCTTTCAACGTGCGATTAGAATACAATATATATTATATAGTTCCAACTATAAGATGATGAATAGGACCGCAGAAGAGAGAGCAGTGATAGGTAATAGCGTGTATTTTGCAAGAAATGCAAAACTACAATGACAATAAAAATATTCTTACTGTTCTGTGGATCTTGAGAAGAATGATATCCATGATAAGGAACAAAAATAATTACTGGACAAATCAAATTGAATTTATCGAAGTAAGATCAAAACAATCTACTGTATATTCTGTGACGCGGTCCTTCTACCCGAGTCTCAAATGCTACAGCGTGCGGCACACATGCTATCGCGCTCGATCGGCGCCAAAAGCATACGATTGCATGCTATCGCGCGATCGTAGCACGCGTCAGCACTCTATTACCTCGCAGCCGGCGACTGCATTTTGGCCGTGGTGCCGAGCGCATCCGCGCCGATTCCCCCGCGCGCACCTATCTTTCTCGCTCTCGGAAATGACGATTCTGAGCGAGCAAAGCATGAAAAAAGACGATTCCGTGCTGACACATGTTGGTCAACCCTTAAGGGCCGGCGCACACCGAGCGGGGCGCAGCGCGGCGCGGTTGTCACTGCTAAACAAATATCAATGTTGCGAACCTGAAAAAAAGTTCAGAATAAATAACCTGACACGCACGCCTCTTTCCGCTTAGTGCTCGTTTACGGAGACGGCGGCGGCGTCTCGCAGTGCGTCGGACGTTTTTTCTGTTTACAGAGAGGTGGTGCGTGCAGCGGCCCGCGTCATCACACGCGCCAACACAAACATATGGCAATGTACGATGCTGTTTACGAAGACGCTGGGCGTAAAGAGTAGCGGTGTCCGTCGCTGCGGCCGCGGCGGAACTTCTAGCGTGTAGCGTAGCGGGTATCGCCGTATGCTCGTGCTGGGGCGTGCGACGCCACGGGTGTTGTTACGTTTTACCCTGAACTGAGAATTACAAAAACGCAACGCCGCCTGCGAAGCCGCAATAACCGACGCGTGCGACGCGGCGGTGCCATCCGCGTGCTCCGCCTGCATTTCAAGCAAACGCGTGTAAAATCGCTTCTCCGTAAACGCTCTCATACAACGCCATTATGTTTGAATTTAGTGCGGGCCGGACCGCCCAAAGCGACGCGCGACGCCCCGCGTCTACTTAAACAAGGCCTTAGACGCGCTCTCGAGCTACTGGTTTTTTTTTTTCAACTTTATTTCAACTGATGCAAGGTCGATATTTGTTTAGCACATTAGTGTACGGCCTGCGTGTCCGCTTAAAGCATTAACACGTATTACACGTAGGTGTCCTGAGTGGCGGCCGAGCGGAGCGGGCAGCAGCGTTCTTGTTTGCGTCGAGCGGCGCGTCGCGTGCAAGTTCAAACCAGTTTGTGTTTGCAGCTGTGACCAAAGCGTGCGAATTATTTACTATCAATTTTTCTGCAGGGGTTTTAGAATCCGATGCATGAAAATTTGTTCTCGTCAGTTTTAATCGTGATTCTTTTTTTTTTAGTATATAGTCAAAAGTTGTCACCGTCATCCTAGTGTACAGATGCCAGCAGGTCAAGCTACCCGAAACTGTAAAATTTTCCCAATCAACCTAGAGCCTTATGCTGTAGGGATAAAGTTGAAATCCTATTCAAGAAATTTGACAGATTGTAGTAGCTTGATGTGCTGGCGTCTGTACCTATCTATTCATAGAATTTATCTTAATTTTCATACAACATAGAAAACTCTCCACACAGAATTGAATTAATAAATTTTCAGAATTTGTTTAATTATCTCACTTGGACCTTGTCTCGAGTATACAAATAACTAAATATTTTAACCACACATGTTCTTCTAAATAAATACATATCAATAATATCGTACGACCCCGACGCCATGACAAAAAATGTGACCAGCTCACTCGAACGCTAAGCGTGCACTAAGGCCACTGGGCGAACGCTCCTTGACTCCTTCGCCACTAGCCCGCAACGCTGAACGCTCTCCACTGGACGCTTTTTCACTCAGTCCGTACACTGTCACTGACGAATGCCCAGCGCTGCGCCTCGCCAGATGCGCGCTGGCGTCGATTAAGGATGTGGACCGACATGACAGGCGCGCGCCGGCGGGCGACCGGAACGGAGTAGTCGCATGCAGCACACTCGTGGTATAATTTATCTTTGGGCATGCCATATTCAACCGTAAGTCATATAAATTAAGGTATAAATTGTAACCTTCTCAGTGTCTTCGCCGCGCCTCGCCAGGTCTAGCCTGGGCCACAGGCAGACAATTTTAGTTGTAGGTATACGTACACTTCGTGGAGGACGTGGTGAGCGCTCTGTTCCCTTCGCGAGGGGAACATACTCCCCCGCCCATGGCTCCGCCTCCTGCAGTGCCAGATGCGGACCACACCGACGACGACGGTGCTCCAGAGGTGACCGAGGTAAATATGAGAGTGGCGGTACGTAGGCTGAATGCCAAGAATACCGCCCCAGGACCCGATGGCTTGCCTGGAAAAGCCTGGGTTCTGGCCTTAGAGGCTCTCGGGCCTCGACTAAGGGGGCTCCTAAGCGCATGCTTGGAGAGGGGCCAGTTCCCACTTCGTTGGAAAACGGGGAAACTGGTCCTCATAAAGAAGCCAGGGCGCCCGGCGGACTCTCCGTCCGCTTATCGGCCCATTTTGCTGCTCGACGAGGTGGGCAAGCTCTTTGAAAGAGTAATTGCAGACCGCCTTGTCGGGCGGCTGGTGCGGGTGGGGCCGGATTTGGCGGAGAGCCAGTTTGGTTTCCGCAAGGGGCGCTCTACGGTGGATGCCATCATGCGCGTTCGAGCCCTCATGACGGGGGATGCTGTTGCCCGGGGTGGGGTTGTCTTGGCGGTGTCTCTTGACATCGCCAATGCCTTTAATACCCTGCCCTGGAGTTGCATTGGGGGGGCACTTCGGTATCACCGGATGCCGACCTACCTCTCTGTCGCGTGGTCGAGGCCTATTTGACGGACAGGGCCGTCATCTACCCCGGTCACCAAGGAGAGTGGAACCGGCGAGAGATGTCGTGCGGTGTCCCACAGGGATCGGTCCTGGGGCCGCATCTGTGGGACATCGGGTACGACTGGGTGCTGCGCGCCAACCTCCCTAGTGGCGTCAGCGTAGTCTGCTACGCTGACGACACGCTAGTCCTGGCACAAGGGAGTTCGCATCAGGCGGCGGCCGAACTGGCGGCACGTGGGGTTGCGACAATCGTCGATAGGATCCGGCAATTGGGACTCGAGGTGGCATTGCACAAGTCCGAGGCCATGTGTTTTTATGGTCCTCGGAACGCGCCACTGTCGGGTTCCCAGATAACGGCGGGAGGGGTTCACATCGGCGTCGAGTCGACGATGAAGTACCTGGGACTCGTCCTCGACAGCCGGTGGAACTTCGTGGAGCATTTTCAACGTTTGGCTCCCAGACTGGAGCGGGCCGGGGCTGCTTTGAAGCGGCTCCTGCCCAATCTAGGGGGTCCAAACGCCTCCTGCTGGAGGCTCTACGCGGGGATCGTGCGGTCCATGGCCCTTTACGGGGCACCGGTGTGGGCGCGTTCTCTGAAGCTGCGACCAGCGCAGCGGTTGAACGCGTCCCAAAGGGTCATGGCCATCAGGATGGTACGGGGATACCGCACGGTCTCCCGTGAGGCGGCGAGCCTCCTTGCCGGACTGCCGCCATGGGATCTGGAGGCGAAAGTCCTCGCGCTCATTTGGGTGTGGCGCGAAGAGGCGAAACTCCAGGGCATAACTCCGCTGCCGCAAGAAATCGCGGCACAGCGGACGGAGCTCCGGAGGGATCTCATGGCGACATGGAGAGTGCGATTGTCGCAACCCAGCGCTGGGCACGCCACAATTGTGGCGATTAGTCCCCTCTTTGAGGAGCGGCTGGAGAGGCACCATGGCGTCCTCACCTTCCGCCTGACGCAGGTCCTCACCGGACATGGATGTTTCGGGAGGTTCCTGTTTAGGATTAAGCGGGAGGAAACGCCCGGGTGTCACCACCGTGTGGATCGCCCGGAGGACACGGTGGAGGTCTGCCCAGCTTGGGCGGAGCACCGCCGTGTCCTCACGGAGGCGATCGGCGGCGGCGATCTCTCGCGTCCGGCCCTGGTTCAGGCCATGGTTCGGAGCGAGAGTGCATGGGAGGCCGTCACCTCCTTCTGCGAAGCAGTTATGCTAGCGAAGGAGGAGGCGGAACGCGTGAGGGTGAGACAAGGTTCACGCCCTCGCGCCCCTAGTCGCCGCAGGAGACGCCCCGGGCGTCGGGAGTCGCAAGCCGATTTCCGGCCGTGTCCGAAAGGGATATCGTGGCCCTGGCACACAGGCAACGGAAGGAACACGGGTGGGTTTTAGTCAGTAAAAGTCTGACACGCCCCCCCGCTCCGCCTAGAGCGGGAGAAGTTATTTGATGATTTCCCACCCAAAGAAAAAAACAAAAAAAAAGGTATACGTACACTTTCTATCTTGAAAAAATATGTGCAGCGAGTGGGGAGCACCCTGGGCAGTCAGGCCCGTATCACCATGTTAACAGGCATTATTTTACCCGAGCCTGCGCTATTGCCTGCAGGGGGAGTTTTTTGCGCCACTTCTTCCCAGCTAAAGCAGTAGGAAGTGGTGGAGGGAGTTTTGGAGGACTGTCTTATGTTATTTATTCCGTCCAAAAGTGTTGACTTTCATTTTACCATCACTTTAGACGAAAAAGCTCAACAGATGAGTTTTCTAGATTAAGCTCTTGACCCAAATGACTAAAGAGCGTCTTTTCCAATAATAAAACAAATTTCAGCAGATATGTATAATTTTAATACAAAATCTAACATAAGTTTCGTACAAATTATTTACTAAGTATTTTATAAAATCTAAATACAATAATAGTCTTACGAATAACCATCAATTCGTAAATTTTTATTATAATAGCAGATTCAGAAGTAGGTTCAATACCGGGTAATAAAGTACAGTCGACAAAACGTTATAAGAGTGCAGGCAACTGGCGCCATCATGTCTAACGTGACTAACGCCCCGTTTTTGGAACAAGTGATCTGCATAGCTCATCACAACCACTCCGATACGCTTCCGTGTCGAATCGGATATCAATCAATCGTATCGAAAAAGTTCTCTAAACGTTGTTCACAAATCCAAAACGCGAAAATTTTGTGAGTTTAAATCAAATAAACGACCGCTGTTCTTTCGGCAGCTGTTTGCTGTCTGGGGCTAGGCAAATCAGGTAATAGAAATGTGTAATTTTCGACACGATAGCCTGTCGATAGTTGTGAATAGCTATGCTGATTGGCTGTTGATAATTCAGTCAACCAATCGCAGCAATTCACCGATGACAATTTTTTTGAAAATGTTTATTTTAATTTTCGTTACAGAACCCGTTGATGTTTAATAATTTTTGATTTAATAATAATTGAATAAATAATTTTAGATTCTTCTTTGATTAAGATAACAGGAATTTTCTTCGATCAATAAGGGAATTTTACACCGTTATAGTGGAAATTTCAGCAAAAATATAGTGACATACGTAATTATGTCGCATTATTCCGGATAATGTGACTTATATTATAAAGGCTTCCCCAAGGCATTATCGTGCTTAAAAAAATGTGAATCTTTTGTAAAATGTATGCAAAAGACACACTGACTAAAAAAGATAAAAATTATATGAACATTGGATATACACTAATATACACATACACTTGGTCAAATAAATACACAAAGTTTTTTTTTAACACGACTTATTATGCAGATGGCGCTAGTTGCCTCAATCCACCAAGGGGTATCGTGTTACCCAGTAACTGGACTGTGGAGGTCAGATAAGCAGTCGCTACATGTAAAATACTATTCAGCTGCATCTGGTTAGACTGGAATCCGACCCCTATATAGTTGGGTAAAGTCTAGGCAGATGATGGCGCTATTTGCCCGTAAACCATTTTTTTGCCGCGTATACAATTAAAAGAAATTAGAAATATCAAAAATTTAAACCACAATTCACACGAGTGTAGAAGTAACTTACACTGTCGTGCAGAATAATTCGCTCACTTTTCTAAAGGAATGTCTCAGTTCGTTTTGTAGGTAATAATTTTAAAATAGAATGAACGTATATTATGCACGGCAGTATGTTCTGGATTTTAGGATAACTTTAGTGGACTTTATTGGATGTTTTTCTAGCAAACTTAAGTTCAGAGTTCAGACATGATTCAGACACTCAAAATAAGACTAATCTGACAAAAAATGTTGCACCACTTACATACAAGATAATAATATGTAGATTGATTATAAAAAACTACATCATTAAGGGTAGAAAACAAATTAAAATTATATTATCGTTTCCAAGGTTTATTCCGTATTTTTAAGAACGTTCACATTCTAATCTGTCCCAATCTGTCTAAAATAACTCAAATTTTCATACATTTTGTATTGATTTTTTTTCTACATTGATTGTCACTGAGATGAAATGTCGACTACATTTTGAAGGTCTTAAAACAAGCGATATACCTACATAAATTGGTGCAACATTTTTAAAGATTTTACAACCTTTTCAATAACTTTATGCAAGAATTTGTTCATTTCACAAAAAGATAGTAAAGACATAGGATAAAACTATATCATAAAATAAAAACGTTCAAACACGTAAGTATATTTTGGTTAACTATGAGTTTTTTTTTTACATTTTCAAAATTTAAAGTACAGAGGCGTGCATAAAAATAGGGCCACCACTATTTTTATCACAGAAACACCTTTACTTTTCATTTAGAAAGATAATTCGAATATTTTTATTCATTAACTTTAACAATAATAGGTACTTACGGTTTTTGAATATTTCAAATGAACTTTACAGACTACGGAAAAAATTACAACAAAATATTAAAAAGAAAACATGTTAAATAAACAGACTTAAATCACTTTTCACATTTTTTACACACAATTCAAGTAGCGAATCATTTAAATCCACCATATTGCCAACCAACAGCAACATGTTATAAGGCCATTTTTCATAATTCCACTGACCAATTTCTCTTGCACGCCAGTATACTTAACAGCAACCTGTTTTAATGCACTCCAGTGTACTAAAGCATACCGTAAGACATTATGTGCGTAATAATAAGTGCAAAAGTCTTTCTCCTGGCACTTGCTTGACACTTTTCCACTTTTTAAGATGTCTATGTGTGAGTGGGGCATTTCTAATGACACATTTAGTACCAACGACATCTGAATTGAATTTCAACACGATCTGATTTTAGAATCTTTCTGAGTGTTAAGATTTTAAAATCAGATCGTGTCAATTTCAAAACTGTTCACGATTTCAAGACTGAAACCGAATTTCAAAATCACTAACTCCTCAGATTCTTTTCGGATTTCCAAAACTCAATCCAATTTCAATCAACCACATTTCAAAACCGAAATCGCATTTCAAAACCACAATTCCGATTTCAAAACTCAATCCAATTTCAAAATCACAACACCATTTTCAAACCTGACAACTGCCAAATTCTCTAATTCCATTTTCAAACCTTATTTTCCAAACTCCCACGTCCCCATCACACATAGGCCAACATCAAACCCAGCAGAAAATACCGGTAAGTAACCTCGCAACCGCTCTCGTAGAGCGGCTCACCAATCACTGAGCTTCCTCTACCTCCGGTTCCGCCACAACCTCCGGAACCTCCTCATCCCTCACCCTATTAGCATCTAACTCGATCACAGGATCCGCAGTAGCCTCAGCCAAATTCGTCACAGATTTTGACTTAAAACATTGAAAGTCCACATGGCGGGACTTGGCCTCTTCTTTTTCCCAAGACATGTGGATGAAAGGGCGTTGGACGTAATTGTAGATGACTTCGGCGCGACCGCCCGGACGTTTACGGACTTTTTCTTTGTAAGTGGGGTAGCCTTCCACGCCGAGGCGGATTTTTTTGAGGCCGCGTTCTTTCATGACTTGCTTGGCTACGTCTCTGTAATTGGAGAAGACAATTTTGAAACACAGTTTAAAACGCTGTTCAAACTGAAAAGGCAGATGAATGCATACTGCAAGGTTAAGCTAGTCTTGCCGCGGTCAATTACTGCATGGGTTGACCGACGATTCTTTACAAATAAGCCTTTTGGTCTTTCTATTAGCATAGAGCCGCTGGTAGGCCATGTAATCAGATCATTACGAGTTCGAAGGTTGAAAGTCGAACAAGAAAAATATTAATTGGTTAGGTGAGATTTTTCAGTCGACTTTCCATTCTGCAAAAGGCAAAAAGTAAGCACCAGGACAACTTCATATAATGGTGAATCTTCCCGTTTCAACCCAAAACTTACCTTAGAATCGCCTTGGACCTTAGGGGACTGAAGAGCTTACTACAGTTACTGCAGAAATTTAATTACTCACTCTAACTAAAAAAGTACTAAGCCACCATAACAATGAAAGAGACTCACCTATTCTCAATATACTTGAAGAACCTATACAGCGGCGTGGACAGCACGGTCTGCGAGTACTCATCCCCCATCTGAGGGGGATACTGCTCGTCCCACTCCACCGAGTCATCATCCAGCAGCACGACCACGTGGCACTCTCTGTCCCCTCGTTGGGCGGATTCCACCATGAGGGGTAAGATGAGTCTTTCTAGGAATGACTCGAATTGACGACGAGCGCCTTCATTTGAGAGCTCGTGGAGGAGGCCTCGGAGGTTCTGGAAGGAGAGAGATTACAATTTTAGGGTGATTTTATAGATATTAAATGGTCTAGGAATGTAGGAATTCGGTGTACTTATCAAAATCTTTGATTAAAACACGCACTATGAAGAAGGACAGAACATTAAAAATAAACAAAGATAATTACATTTGTATAGACGCCCTCGTAACTGCTTTATCTCGATAAGGTTCAATGTTAGCTGCACGTCATAAAACGACAAAGTCTATTTGTCTATGTCACAGTTTCAACCTTAGTGAAGCTTGAATTTAGTGGGAATTATTGCCAAAGTGATAAAGGGGCTTGTGGCTAAGTTAATAACAGTCGCACAGGTCGATCGATCAGGTGAAGCTACGCTTGCCGCGCTTGGTCCGTGGAGGGGTGACCATCTTTACATACCAAGACCCGTACATCGGAAAACACGTTAAGCTGTTGGTCCCGGCTGTCATTTGTGGATTTTTGACAGTTGTTACGGGTCGTCAGAAGCCCAGAAGTCTGACAACCAGTCTTACCAAGGGGTATCGTGTTACCCCGTTACTGAGTTGTGGAGGTCAGATAGGCAGTCGATCCATGAAAAATACTGGTATTCAGCTGCATCCGGTTAGACTGGAAGGCGACCCCAACATAGTTCGGAAAAGGCTAGGCAGATTGATTTTAAGAAGTTCCGGTGGCCATTTGTGGTCTTCAAAATCAGTTCCACTTCACGAAATGGTGCTTTTCAAGAGTAAAAGCACGAGTTACTATAAAAAATATCCAAATCGCTAAAGGTGCCAATAAAGTTTGTGGATTTCCTTCGATTTCCATGGGATCCCCTCATCAGATTATAACTTGGTGACAATAGGACCACCTCGAGCCATACCCCAGCCAGACCATACCCTTTCAAACAAAAAAAATATTTTCAAAATCGGTTCAAAATTAACGGAGAAATGAGTGAACATAAAAAAAACATTTGAACATATTCTTTTTGGAAGTCGATTAATGAAAAGTATAGTACTCGTTCGTAAATACGACACATCGAGTTTTAGAATAGACCGTCCTTTCTAAAGCTAGCTGGTCATTTTGACGCCTGAGTACTGGTATTCCTAGTATTTACCTGGCAGCGCACGGTATTGGCATCAAAAGGCACGAGCAGGTAGTCGCAGGCCTCCCTCAACTCCTGCACGGAGACTGTCGGAGGACAACGGATGCTCCCCAGCCGGTAGTACTCCAAGATTGCTCTGAAGACTGTCGCTGATATGCCTTCAGCTACCTCGTATTCCCCTCGTTCGTTTGGATGGGTGAATTCGAGACCTGGAAGGGGGAAAAGGAAGTTCTGAGTTTTGTTGTTTTGAAATTGATCGTATAGCTTAGCATCAGGTGGGCTGGTGGTCAAACGCGAGTTAAGGTAATGTAAAATGTTAAGAAGATATGAGGCATAAAACACGAGTATATATAACTGGCAAGTGTGTGGAAAGTTCGTGCTTGATCAAAAACGCTATATTCCTAAAAAAAAATCGTCAGATATAAGGAAAATGTCTGCAAAAACAAGATTGATTGTCTTTAGCTCCATTCGTTTCAATATTAATTCATACTGTCCAAGCTTTTCTCCTACAGAGCAGGATCGAGCTTTAATAACCACGCTTGCTCACTACATGTTAGCGAATTCAGACTGACTGTCGCTGAAAACCAGCGACAGCGCTAGCAACTCTGTCTCGCATAGGGTCGCAGCATTATGCTGAGTGATTAGGTACTTTAAAATGGTTGCTAAGAAATTTATGCTCGTCACAATGCATATGGCGAGTGTCAGTTCTCCTGGTTCTCTTACCAGAAGAACTCTTCAACAGTTAACGTTCCTGCATTGGGAAAAGCAATATTTTGTAAAAAGCGATGAGCTGTTGACATTAGGCTATTGTAACTTAGATAAATTACAAACTGACCCACTAAAAGTGAAAAATAAAAAAACTTTTTACAAAACAATAACAACAAACTTTCAAAAAAACACTACAAAGTGAAAAATTACTTTAATTTCGAAAGTCGGTGTGTGTCGGAAAAAAACTAAAATTCAGATCCAAAGACACCGACTTCCTAAATTAAAGTTATTTTTCACTTTGTAGTTTTTTGGAAGTCGTTTCTTTTAGTTCGTTGAAAGTTTTTGTGTTTGTGTTCTTTCTTTGCGTCATGTTTACCGCAAATAAACGTATTTTCTTTCTTTCTTTTTTTCAGACTAGTAAGTCCACTTCTCTCAATTTTTCTTCATTAATTTGGATAACTCAAAAGCTCTTTACTAGACTCTCTAGACTAGATTCGTAACTCGGCGGTCAAAACGTATTTAATAACACCAGTCATAATATTATCATTTGCAAGCACAAGGGTAACAGACGACCTTCCCAACAGTCTGTGCAACAACCGTTCATTTTATCGTTCGACACTCGCGTTGACCGTCTACCCCCGAGTGAATGACCCTTCATTTAAGACTCGACAGACAGTCGTCGAGTAGATGGCATCTGTTCTGCATCGTAAGTTCAAGTGATAGCACAAATAAACATTTTTATTAGAAAAAAAACCGGCCAAGTGTGAGTCGGACTCGCGCACGAAGAGTTCCGTACCATTATCTTTAAAAATGGCAAAAAAAATCACTTTTGTTGTATGGGAGCGGAGCCCCACTTAAATATATATTTTATTCTAATTTAATTATTTATTTTTAAAGTGAATATATAAATAAATATTCTGTGAATATTTCAAGCGTCTACCTGTTGCCGTTATCAATATGGAGCAAAAACGACCAAAAAAATCACGTTTGTTGTATTGGAGCCCCCGTAAATATTTATTTTATTCTGTTTTTTAGTATTTGTTGTTATAGCGGCAGCGGAAATACATAATCTGTGAAAATTTCAACTGTCTAACTGGTTCAAGAGGTACAGCCTGGTGACAGACGGACAGACAGACAGACAGAAAGACAGACGGCGGAGCCTTAGTAATAGGGTTCCCGTTTTACCCTTTCGGGTACGGAACCCTAAAAACTAGCGACCCGCCCCTGGAGGTCTACTCTCTAACGCCGTCAACGAAGATACGGGCCCGTCCGAAGATAGTTCGGTACTTCGGAATGAACCCTACTCCCGATTAATTAGCATTTTCGGACGGGCAAAAAACACCTCGAGAGTAAACAACTAAGGACAACCGTCAAATCCTGTTGTCATGCATACTTAGTTCGGGCCCCGAACTAGTCTTATGTCCGTAAGTGTACGGAGTAAGAAAGGCCCCTAACTTCAGCCGAAAGTACGGATTTCGGGTTTATAGAGTAGACTGCTTCGCACAGTTTCAATCTACAGTGTGGTGACATGATGTCAAAAAATCGAGATTTTTGTGCTACATCTAAGTTAAGGCGCAGATATATGATTTTAGTGACTTTTAAATCTGTTATCACGCCTTCATATAATCCAAGTCATCACCTGCCTAGCCCTTTCCCAACTATGTTGGGGTCGGATTCCAGTCTATCCGGATGCAGCTGAATACCAGTGTTTTACATGGAGCGACTGCCTATCTTACCTCCACAACCCTTACTGGGTAACATGATACCCCTTGGTAAGACAAGTTGTCAGACTTTCGGGCTTCTGCGACCCGTACCGACGGTCAAGGATCTACAAATGACAGCCGGGACCAACGGCTTAACGTGCTTTCCGAGGCACGGAATTTTCATACAATACAAGTTATGCAAATGTATCTACTATGTATTACTATTAACATTGTAGTTGATAGAGGTTTTCTATTTGGAACTTCTCCGTAGCAGATGGCGTCTGGATTTGTGCCCGGTTGGTGACAATAGGCTCGCCCCCTATTACAAAGGACTTAAACATAAATGGCGAAATGTGGGTGTACTACAGGCACCCAGCAAAAACCCGAATGGTTGGGCAGGCTGGCTCTGCCCAACCATTCGGGAAAACAAGGCGTGATGTTATGTTGTGTTATACTTATAAGTAAAGAACTATTTAATTTTTTCAAAATTTTATGATCAGTATTTTCGGAGATAAGGGGAATGGCAAATTTTCATCGATTTTCTTAAATAACTTTAAAAGTTTTTTTTTAATTGTAATTTTAATTTGTAATTGTTTTTTTAATTAAAAAAAAACTTTTAAAGTTATTTATAAAGTTGTATATATCCTAAATTGATAATATGTCACATGGTACCATTTACAAAACTTTTTTTTAAATTTTCTAACTTGCCCCCTATATTCAAAATTCATTTATTTACGTTACACGTCCGTGTTAGGGTGACAGACGGACGGATAGACAGACAGACATACGAGTGATCCTATAAGTATAAGAGATCCGTTTTTTTCCTTTTGAGGACGGAACCCTAAAAAGTGAAAAATATTTTTTTACAAAAATAAAAACAGGCAGTCTAGTGACTGCCGACAGAAACGAAATCTTATCGCTCGACGCGCCTAAAGAAGTTTTCACTTCAACAAAATAATAATCATCAAAAACACAATTTAAGCAAAGCAATAAACGAAAATACATAACCACAGACACCGACTTCCGAAATTAAAGTTATGTTTCACTTTGTAGTAGATTTTTTGAAGTCGGCTTTTGTTTTGTTTTAATATGTTCGTAATATTTAAAAAGATTCCTGGAAAATTGGAAAATTCGGGAAAAATTTAACGTCTTTTTTGTATGAATTATTGAAATTTGGACCGGACGTCTGTCGGGTCAGCTAGTTGTAAATACGATACTAAAACTTAATGTAATATTCTTAACATGTCATATTGTTCAAACTATTTCAACCATTATAAATCAATGCTCTTTTGACTTTAAGAATCAATTCTCCACAGTCCTAGGGAGTCGCTCCCCAGGGTTGCCCTATCCCTTAGGGTGTTGACCTGGCTCCTAGACAGACTATTCAGCTAAAGTTGAACGCCCAACACAAATTTTTGCACGTAATTTGAGAAGGGCACGGGGTGTAAACCAAATGCGAGTTTAGTTCGCACCTCTTTATCGTGTGTATAACGACGAATTGTAATTACTATCTAACAGCAAACATTACTGTAATAAAACGAAGCTACGAGATTCATGGACGCTATTATTGTCAAACTACGATGCAGATGCGGTGGGGTAATGTGGTTACACAAACGATGGCAATCAAACGAAAAGGGTTTTATTTTGACATCCACTGCTTCATCTTGTGAATAGCGAGGTTTGCTCTACGTAAGTAAGTAACGCAATTAAAGTGGCTGAACTGTAAAATGAAAGGCATTGCGATCGATTGCCATTTTATGTGTGTTAAGCAATTACCTCAGGTGTGCCCAGTGTGTGGGCGGACACAATTTGGATTGCCATCATGTTTAAAATAGCAATTCAAATTGTGTACACTAATGCACAAAGAAAGGGCTACAGACTAATGCTACCATCAACAGCTTGTAAACTCCCAATGCAGCGCAAAGCCCTATTTAAACAGAGAAGGAACGGACATTGATCACCACGCTTGATCACTGTGTGCCGATTTCAAGCTCGGTCTATTACCCAATTAAAATCTACAAAACTTTTTTAATTTAAGTCCCCTTGAACATGTGATTTCAGTTTAAAATCAAGCTAAATGATAACTTAAGAACCAGACGCTTTAAACAAAGATGCATTCGTCGTGTCACGAAAACAATAAAGCAGAAAATAATATTATTGGTATTCCAAAACGCAAAATTCAATACTGCACCGCGCCGCAATCGCAGAAAACCTACGAACTCCACCCATATCGTTCCCAGTTCGGTTTGAGATTCTCTTGTATCAGCAGAAACCACCAACTATACGAGCTTTATTGCGCGGTAAAAAATTGTCAGTCAGTAAGGTAGCACAGGATTCGAGTCAGCCCCGATCTAGGTTAAGCCAGACGTAGGAACATTAATTTAATCAAGGCTGAGAATCATAACTATTAAAGAATTACCATGGAGTTTCTTTTACGGTTCTACCCATTCTTCTCTATAGGAACTACATTTTGTAATGAGATTTTATAAATGGTTGTAGAGTCTTACAAGTATCTTTTGACACGTGACCAAAAACAGAACGTGCATAGGAAATGGATTCACGGCAGTAGTTATAATAACGAAGTTAAGGCTCCGTGCACGAAAAAATCCCCTTTTGTCAATTTCTTATCTAATTGTGAGAAAACTTGAAATAATTGAAACATTAAGTCTGTGTAACTATAAATAATAATAAATAAATTTTATTTGACATAAAAGTACACTTATACAGGGTGACACTTAATTTAAACATGGAAATAGCCTGGTACAAAATAAATGATCAATGACCCCATGCTAGGAAAAACCTGTGTTATAGGGGTCATAATATAGAAGTACAGTTTTTGTGGTCCTAAACCATTTGTGTCAGTCACAGCACCGGTTAATAGTTTCATCACTTTTGTGCTCTCGAAAATATAGTATATTGCGCCTTTGATTTACCTAATTAAGATATTGTAAAATCATAAAATAACATTTTGATTTTATCTCAAGGATAGCTGAGGCCCAGTGTGTGATTTTGAAATTTTTTGTTATGGTTTGTTAAATAATAGGAAAAGATACATTAATGACTGAGTTTTTTTTTTTAAATATAGGTTTTTTGAACATTATTTTTCTGCTACTCGTATATTTTGTATCGAAGTGGAAAAAAGTGCTTCCCCCACATGCAAGTAGACCATATACGAATGCGTATGTTGCGAATATTAGTGATTTTCCATGAATACTTAATCTATTTGAAAAATCCCTTTCCGCCACATGCAAAACAAAGAACTCTACATTACAAATCACAAATAATTTTGTTTAAATTATTTTTCCCTTTCTCACAACCAATGAACAAAAATGATCAAAATCAGTCGATTTCGTGCACGGCCCCTTAAAAGGAAAACTATCACAGCTAAGTAGGCTTTACAACTTTTACAAGTTAACGAGTAATAGTCGACCAACTTACATTTGCAGCTGGAGAATTGAACGTGACGTACTTATATTGATGTATGGGAGAACATGATTTTCTACTGCAATGTTTGTTTTTGGGATTAATTCATCCCAATTACTAGAACCCTTCATTGTGCAACACGCACGTGGCTGGTTTTTATTTCAATACAATTTCACAAACCAATTTCACGAATATTTTACCAATAACGACCCTGTCAGTCATTCAAGCGCCAAAAGATCACTGTGGATTATTTATAAAGGTCTCATTAAAATAATTTAGATTTTTCGAACGCTGGATACCTAACAAAAGAAATCCCATTTTGACTTGTAACTGTACCCAGAGACGCCTTTCATACCGCACCTGCGTTCAGGAAAGTGCCCTATAAACGGCAAAGCTAACGACCTCGCACCCCATTTTGTGGCTGGACCACGTCAATGACCTCTAGGGTAACGACTGTGCACCTTTGTTAACTTGGGGTCAATAGGTGTCTGTATGGGATCAGATACCTAATGAAAATCTTATGGATTTCAATGCTTCGTCTCTCGTATCGGCACAAACTATAATATACGCGCAAAACTTTATGAGCTCTGTTAAGTTGCAGGCGAGTGGCCTAAAAGTATATTTAATAGAGAGAGAAAGTGTGAATTAGAAGAAGACAGTCGCAAGTATGAACGCTTTTTCGCGTGACGATTTTTGCCAGTTTACTCCTACCGCAATCCGCGTTACAGAACTTCGTTCCAAAAAATCAGACATTCATGCAGTCTATGTGCCCCTTTCGGATTGGACAGGGTTTTTAACACATTGTAGGATAACTCATGATGTGGTAAGTATAAAATATTAGCCACTCTTATTTAGCTACTCTAGGTAACGCATGACATTTTAGTATCGCCTTACAGCCCTTTCTGTCATTTTTAGATCTTTCTCAGTCGTTACAGATAGTCAGTAGTCCGCATGTCTGATAGCCAGTCTTACCACGTGGTGTCGTGTTGTCGGGTTGTGGAGGTGAGATAAGTCGCTCCTTGTATAATATTGGTATTTAGCTGCATCCGGTTAGACTGGAAGCTGAACCAAACGAGTCGAGAGAGGCAGGCAGAGATGATGAAACCTATGAGACAAATCAATCACACACACAATTGCAGTATCAGCCATTACGTAACATCACAAATATTGACATATCACAAAATAAACATGGTTTGTTTCCACTGTGACGTTGCGTCAGTACAGCTGTCACTGTGACAGTGCGTCATGAGTCACTTGCGTCATCATGTCAGGCGTCTTAAGTCGTGCCTCGTGCAGGACAGGGTTAGAGGTTGTGTATGCACGTATTTTGATTAATCTTATCTGAGTTTTAGATAAGTAATAATGAATTACATTAATGATGGAGATTCAAATATTGTGCTAAGCGACCACATAGCTTACCAAGATATTCTGGTTGAGTTTTTTGGTCTAGTGGTCGCAAACAGCGACTGTTAAGTAGCAGGTCCAAATTTTAATTCTCATATTGAGCACAGTAGAAAATACAGTAACACATTTCCACTCATTGCAAAAATATGTGCATTGTCATAATATATTTGCAGCATGAATTTAGGTGCTTACATACTTAAATAAACAGGTCCACTCGAAGCGGTGTGGTTCTTACCTCAAAAGACCACCTCAGACATTAATGTGCATGGTCATCATGTCCGCATATGATCTGAACAAAGATAATGTCTAGACTTTAAAAGAGACTGTGACCTATGAGTTTGTGTCGGTATTCCTTCTCAGAGTAGTTGGGTAAGAAACACCGACCCTATCTACTTTTTAAATATTATTCATTCTTTTTGGCGTGCAAGTGTTTTTAAACCAATTTACAGAGAAATAAAAAAAAATTGGACCATTTCTTGAGTAACCAAAAAGCAACTTCAAAATTTCATATTTTTGCATTTCGCAGACACCGCCCAGCACGGAGCACCCTCATTGCGTAATACAATTTGAATCAGAATCGGAATGATTTTGAAGTATATAGCTAATACATTGCTTCATATGTTACAAAAATGTGTCTGCTCAACAACGTGAATAACGCAATGAATGTTGTTGAACTGTCAAATTGAAACCGATTCCTACTGATAGTGTGTTACGCAATTAGCAGGCTGGTTTGTAATGATCCAAGTGCAATTAACAGGTAGGCAAATCCATACTACAAAGATAACCACGCTAATGCAAATATTTTTGGAATAAACGGATATGGTACGCTACTGTCCTTTCCTACTGATAACACGCTAATATTTCCTTAGCTACTCGTCACTGATATCTAAATATGTGTCAGTGTTAAAGAGAGTTACTGATAACAGATAGTTATGATCGATCAGTTGGTATTAGTAGAATAATGATGTTGTTCACAATGTTATTTAGCTGATATTAAAAACAACCGACTTCCAAAATAACACTACAAAGCGAAAAATAACTTTAATTTCGGAAGTCGGTGTCTTTGGCTGTTTTTTGTAAAAAGTTTTTTTGGAGAAATTCACCGCTTTTCTCTATTTCTCATAGTCGCGCTCATGTCAGTTTTTGTTCGGTGAACCTGAACGCGTGGTCGCGCCGACAGAGGGCGTTTTCCTGTTTTCCGAACAAAAAGTGACAGATGCACGTAAGAAAATATGAATTTCGAGGGCTACCACTGCCAATCTACCTTAATAAAATGCGAAGTACCATCCATGTCTAAGGCAGAGTCCCTACCTACTATACATTCAACTTGTTGTGTTGTGCATGTTACAAAACCCTCTCCGATCGAAAGTTGCAGGATAGGTACTGCAATAACATTATCAATAAAAAACTTTTTACAAAAAAATAAGAACCGAATACCAAAAATAACACTACAAAGTGAAAAATAACTTTAATTTCGGAAGTCGGTGTCTTTGGATCTGTATTTGAGTTTTTTGCCACCGACTTCCGAAATTAAAGTTATTTTTCACTTTATAGTGTTATTTTTGGTAGTCGGTTCTTATTTTTTTGTAAAAAGTTTTTTTATTTTTCACTTTTTAGTGGGTCAGTTTTGAATTTATCTAAGTTACAATAGCCTAATGTTAACTGTTCATCAATCAACTTTTACAAAATATTGCTTTTGCCGATGCTGGGACGTTGATTGTTGAGTTCTCCTGGTAAGAACCACGAGAACTGCCACTCACCATATGCATAATGACGAGCATAAATTGCTTAATCGCAACCCGTTAAATAGGGGTACTCATTATTATATTGTTCCGGTGGCCATATGTGGTCTCCATCATCAGTTCCACTTCACCAAATGGTGCTTTCCGAGAGCAAATGCACGAGTTACTATAAAAAATACCCAAATCGCTATAGGTTTGCCTATAAAATTTGAGGGTTTCCCTAGATTTCCATGAGATCGCCTCATCTGATTCTACAAAAAAAAAAAAAAGAACATACCGCCGAATTGAGAACCTCCTCCTTTTTGGAAGTCAGTTAAAAAGTAAGAAAGATCTTATAATTATTCAAAATACTAATTCCATTAAAAAGGACATTGACCAAAAGCAGAATCGCTTTAAAGTAAAAGAGTATGGCCTTATGGATAGACTTATAAATTATAAAATATTTTTTTAACTGTTCTTAGTTCTCATGGTCGAAATCATATGTGGGGTTAATATTTTGTATTTAATTAGTTATTGATTTGATTTTATTACATACTTTTTTAGAAGGCATATTTTAGTGCAACAGTGTTGCCAATTTTAAGAACCTCCCCATAATGAGTCTGAACGGATAGCGAAGGGGCAGATGCTGAGTTTTAAAAGTAATTTCAACTATTGACATTTTTCCGCGTAATTAATACTTTTATTTTAATTAGCATAAATAAAATAATATTACTTTACAAAAAATCTTTCTTTAGTTGACAAATCACTAAAGGTCAGGGTCATTTAGATTAACTGTTGGTAGCACTGTCACGGGCAATGTGAAAGGTGAACTGCCAAAAGTGTCACTGTCAAACAAAGAATCGTGTGCCGACTCGGTAACTGCGAATTTTTGTGTTTAAATAAATGCGTTGATAGTTGTTGAGTTTGTTGTGCTAATAAATAACTTCTCATTTCGTTGAGTTCGTGTCCAGTCAAGTCTTCGGATTCCTGCACGACCAAGAACTCTTTTGAAGACCATTGTACTGTTTCTGTGCTGGTAGTGTGGATTGTGTAGAACGTTTTTACGACTACGGCCCGTGTTCTCTGTGCAGTAAATAAAAAACGATTTCGTTAAAAATGTCACGCTGTGTGAACTGTTCCCTTTCTTTGATACATCCTCTACCCCATCGTCAAGTTGGGGAGGCAATGGATGTAATGGTTAGATTTTTACGATCCTGGATTACTCCAGCAACGGTTAGTATCTCTTATTTTTTCAGTTATGTTTATATTGTAATATTTACCACTTTTCTCAGAATACACATACTTTTTAGACGTATGTGCAAAGGTAGATGGGTACATTATGTTAGACAATAATTAATGCTACGAAACGGTGGCCTAAGTCTTTCATCACTATTTGTATTTTATCGTTTACAGTTAAGTTTTACAGCTGATACTAGAAATTGTATAACTATGTTCAAAATACACAATATAAATGCATCATGATGAGATAAGAACCACCATTTATAGTTTTTAGTTTGATTTGATTTTGTTTTTCTTCGGCCTGTCTGTGACAATAATGTATATTTTTTATGAAAATAATGCTAAGATCAATATCTTAACAGAATAGATATGTTATATATCTATTATATTTATTTTTAGCTGTCAGCGGAGGATGTTCTTTGTCAAGAATGTTATGCATATTAGAAAGAGCATCTCTAGACTTGTCAAGTAGATCATCAGCTGAACGAGCTTATGGACATCAACAAGTGTGCTTTGTCTGTGGTTCTTCCATATTAAGAGCTAAGACACATAAAGTATCAGTTGATAGCCCTAAAGGAAATCTCATCATGTCATGCATACCTACTCAGCAGGTATCTATACTTTTAATAACACATATAAATAATGTAATAGTTCTTCGATTGTACACAAACACCTCATGAAATTCGACGACACGGTTGGCGCTGTGGTTAAGCGATTGACTGCTGCGCTGCGTGTCGCGGGTTCGATTCCCGCATGGAACAAATATTTGTATGACCTACAAGTCGTGGTTCCGGGTCTGGCTGTTTGTGTACGTGAGTTTAAATGTTTGTAAACGCACCCACGATACAGGAGAAATTCCTAGTGTGGGGCAACGTTTTTTAAAAAAACCAAAAACCAAAGCCTTATGATATTAATATGGAGCATGCTATTTCCAAGTTGGTCATGTGCATTTGTCCTTTATTCCACATATCACAATCGTTTTAAACCCATACCAACCATATAAATGTTATTCTAGCAAACCTTTATTATGTATGGGTTTAAGCTTTCATTTTTATGTTTTTAGGTACACAGACTTGAAAGAGTTTGTTTACGTTGTTGGTCTAATGCATATAGAAGTATAAGGAGACAGAATCAGTATGATCAGAATAGGCAACAGCAGATTGTTCATGAAGAAGCTGTTGCACACCAAAAGAATATGGATGTTTCTACATCAAGACATGAGGCGGTCGGTGTATCAGAAACTTCTATGCCTTCAAGGGATTTCTCAATACCTACACCACCACCACAACCCATTAAGCAATTGCATCAGGATCATAATGTTGCACACCGCACTAAAATAATCTCACGTATTTATAAGAGAGCTGCTGCATCATCACGGCATTGTATTTTTAGTGAGTGAAGGAATACAGAACGATTGTTGGTACCATCTGTTATAAAGGAAACGTTACTGTTAGAGCATAAATTGTATGTACCAGCTAGTGCCCGAATATGCAATCATCATCTCAATGTTGGTTCTTAGTATGAATTACAGTTTCACTATAATGACTTTACTGGGTGCCAAATGGATGACATGATGTCAATTATGGATAGAGGTACTCGCAGACAGTACAACATTTCTAATATCAGAGAAATGAATCCACACCTCTGTCATTATTGGTAAGGTATCAACCCTGAACAGCTTTATCAATTGTTATCACACATACCACAGCTGGCACAGGAAACTCCTTGTCCAAGTGTGGCTTTGAGTATTATGCTGGTTAAACTTAGAACTGGTGACAGTAATGAGCGATTATCTACATTATTTCAACTTCCTAGAAGCACTTTAGAAAGGTACATGTCTAAAGCCAGAAATTGTTTGGGTAATACCTTTGTACCCTTATATTTAGGACTTGGTCACATGTCAATACAAGACGTGGCAGCTAGAAATAAGATAATTCCAGAGGGTTTATTTGGAAATCCAGATATGCCAGTTTCTACCAAGCCAGCAATTGTTATCTGTGATGGTACTTATGTCTACGTGCAAAGCAGTAGTAATTATTTGTACCAAAAAAAAACTTATAGCCTACAGAAATATGTTAATTTGGTAAAACCATTTTTGTTTGTCTGCTGTGATGGATTCATTTTGCAATGACTTGGACCATTCCCAGCAACCAAAAGCGACTCGGACATTATGTCCACTGAATTTCGCAATTAAACCACTATATTAAGAAATTATTTTAGACCTGGAGATGTTTTTATTTTAGATAGGGGCTTCAGAGATGTAATTGGGGAATTACACAGCCATGGCTATAAAGCGTATATGCCTCAGTCTCTTTTGGAAGGCGAAAATCAGTTAACCACAGTGCAGGCAAAACGATCAAGATGTGTCGAAACGATCAAGGGTGGTTGAAGTTGTAAATGGGCGGATAAAACGCGATTATAAATTATTTCGCCAAGAATACTTCAACCGTGCATCGATACACCTGCACCAATTGTGGACTGACCTGACGCTCAACAGTTCTTGGAAATAGCAAAATCTAGATTAAATACAATAAATTGTTTGAGAGAGTACATCCAAAATGAAAATATTAATAGAAGGAGATTACTTATTTACTATTTTCTTAACTATAGATGCTGAACATCCACATTTGGACACATTTCCGAGACTGTCATTACATGATCTGATGACAGTATCTCTAGGTTCCTACCAGATTAAACAGGCTCGCTCGTATTATGGGGAGCCGATGTCCGTAGGAACGGAAAATATGAAATTGAAGTAGCAAACGACATTGAGGATGACTTGCCTTTGGTACTGGGAACGGACATGTATTTAGTAAGGGGAAGAATTAAGTCACGACATGTTAGCAGTAAGGTGTACTATACCTACATTTTAGTTAATAGGGCTACATGTAACTCAGTAGCTGATATAACTGGCTATTATTGTAATTGTTTGGTGGGTAATCGGACTGTGGGATGCTGTGCTCACGTTATGACCATTCTGTGGTATCTTAGTTGGGCTCAATTTAGGTCTGTTGAGCCGCCGGCTCCGTTTTTAGACGATATATTTTATGAATATGATAATAATATGGACCAATAAAACTAATTCATTCCTATAATTAAGCATTTTTATTTCTACTTAAGTAGTTTACAAACCTACATTTAGCATGATCTACCTTTGTAATGTTATTTATTTGGGATCAGTTATTGGTTTGTTCTAACCATTTTCTGTTGTCATAAGTGAATTCAGATCATACTGTTGAAAAGGACTGCTTTTTTGGTGGATGGTCTGTTACAAAACTAAACAAAAAACCAAAGAAACACCAAAAACCCCACAAACCAAATGGATAATTTTTAGTTCCTTTGAAAGTATGATATCACCCCTCTTTTATATCCAATTTATGCTACCATACACAATTATTTGATGCGCCCTAGAAAAACGGGCAATCTCCTTTGCACATTTTCAACAAGGGTCATCACAACGACGGCCGCCCGCGCCACATGCCGAAAAAAAACCCATTTTTTTTAAATCTTTTTCCTGAAAATTACATCATAAATAGATTCTCAGTACGATAGTTAACAACATCCTCACGGATCGGACAGGGTTTTTGTTATATGTTGTATAATCACGATTTGAGCAGTGTGCCCACCTAATAACATCGATTTCAGCTGACACTATTCGACTCAATGATCGATTCATTCACAAATTCACCAACCTGCGTGATTTGGTACAGTGATAGCTATTTTTAACCAACAATGTCAAAAAGTACAGTGGTTAATAATGTTTATTTTACATTCGTTTGTGAATGTTTCTCACGAGAATAAATCGGGATCGAATTGTGACCTTGCAGTTAATGAATAAAATTTGTTTAATCCGAAATCTGGGAGTCTACTCCAAAGCGATAATACGAAGTATCGGCAGACTGTTCGGCCGTTTCTTGACTTCCAAAGTTTTCTTTGTTGACTTTGCGTCCTTAGTCCTTACCCGACTTCAAGTCGCATTTTTGACTTTGACTTATCTCTTTGACTGTAGTTTCTTTTTTTTTCTTTCTCCGTAGCCAGCCATAGTCAGGCGTAGTCAGAAAACTGCCGAACATTCGACCGATACTTCGGATTTATCTTCGGAGTCCCCTGCAGTCGGGTTATTCCGAAACTTGCATGGAACGCGTAAACTAACTGTGAATGTATGTCTATTTGTTTGTTACGTTTTCACGGCAAAACTACTTTACCGATTTCTTTACCGGTTTCGGACCTAAGTAAGTTTAGCTAGCTCTTGGTCTGCAACCGGCTTTAAGGGATTTGACAGAGAAGTAGCTTAGTATTTTGAGAACAAAATGATTAGTTTCATTTAATGGTGCGCTAAGGTAGCCCGTGAAATTCAATTTTTCTTACGTTTATTGCAACCTGCAGGTCAGTGTCAGGTTGTACGTTGATTCAAATCTGATTCGCGACCGTAGCAAATATTGCTTTAAAGTAATTATAATCATTATAAGCAGCAATACAACTACTTAAGTTAGAATTGGTCTATAATGTCATGATTTCATGAAATAATCATTCAATAGGGTAATATGAAAAAAAAAATTAAGTGTTTATTCAGATAAATATTTTAAGGACATTAATATTTACTTCTGCCAAACTGCACAGCAGTTTGTTGGCAAACGTAGCTCCGTTTTGTTTTTGTAAGTATATAATTTGGTTTTTATAATGACACTTTTTCACACAGGTACAGGTTAATACTATCTTGAATTATAATTTATAAACATACAAACAATTTATTTTTTTATTTTAAGTATTCTCTGCGAAGTTTTCACAGATTTGCATTTTTTTTGTTTTAACCAAATATGTTTTAAATGTGTTAGTGCATAATAGACCATGTAAAATGTTGCCCTATCCAGCACAAAACTAAGGTGGTGGAATTTTACAAGCACATACCTATGTTTGTCACATAAGTGTATAATGTACGTGTTTTCCATGAGAAGCTGTTGTCTATGACTAAACCCAAGTACTTGTATTCCTCCACCACCTCAATGTTTGCGCACTCACACAAAGTCATTCCATCACTGTGCAGACACTCGTAGCTATGCCCCACTAAGCGCGGCGCACGTTCGATGTTTTTAAGATAAGGAGATCGTATATGCATACATTTGGTTTTATTAATGTTGATTATGATGCCATTGTCATGAGCCCATTTTCTGATATTAATAAAATCCTCCTGAATATTACTTTCAATTACATTTAAATCTTTATCTGCATAAACTAGACAAGTATCATCAGCATACATATATAAGTACGCGACACTTGCGAACCACATTACACATGCTGTTGACATGCATGATGAACATATGAACTTACGAGTTGATGATTTTTATGATTATAGGGTAATTCTACAAATAAATATTCAATACGGCCGTGAATTATATTTAGATAACATAAAAACTAACGCTAACCAAAAGTGACGTCAAATGTGCAACGGGAAATAGAAAAGCACCCAAAAGCGGTTCTGCACTGCATCCGATCCGAATCCGGATTCATCAAGATACGAGTTCAAACCGAGTTGGGAATGCTCTAAATTCGGAAGGACAGAGTTCTAGTGCGCATACAAATCGCAATATGGCTCGGATTCGGATCGGATGTAGTGCAGAACCGCTCTAAGATAATTAGAAAAAATAGCGGAGGGGAAACCTCGGGCACACCTATATTCCATTTAAAATAAGATTAGAAATTTAAATAAACTTTTTTACAGTCCGTTCAACCGATTTTGACTTCTATTCCGTAGGCTTAAGGATGGCATTAAAAAGAAAAACGTAGATACAATACCAACTGTTTATTACAGCTGCCATTTATCATGCCACCAACGCAATAGAAGTCAAAATCGGTTGAATGGAAAAAAGGTTTATTTAAATGTCTAATCTTATTTCAAATGGTATGTTATAAAATCTCTGTTGATTGAGATATTTACTTTGAATCATGCCACAATTACCCAGGTAACCTAGGTACCCTCTGTGAGATTGTCAGTAACACCAAGGCGTTGCTGGCCTTCCTTGAGGAGTGGGTGGATTACGCGCATATTGACGTGGAGTTGCGGAAACCAGCCCGTTTTACCTATGCCACAATTGATAAGAAATCCTACTATCAAATTTTCAGCTGATCTACAACTGGTGGGATCCGAGTTATTACCGGGTTAGGTGGGATGAGTCCATTATGATGACACATGTTTTGAAACACATTTTTATAAACACAGCAACACATTTCAAAACATTGTGGCATATTTTATATCATACGAGACTTTCGCATTGAGAAAATATTTAACATTTCTTAAAATGTTTTTTTTTCCATTGTGTGGCCCAAACAATACACATATATTTACTATATTTTGCTGAAGAGTTCCATTCTCTATCTCCAATTTTTGTAATCAAATCACTGCAATATTTTATAAGAAACATGAATAGGATCAAAAGCTGATAATCTAAAATATAATTCAAATATTAAGAATCTAAAAATATCTCCTTTATTCATATTTTTAGACACATTTCCGATGTTTTTGTGTGTCAAGAACTCATCACTTAGCAAACCATAAATATTTACAAAGCATCTGTTTAAAAACACTGAAAAACATATATTTATGGTAAACCATTTTTTTTTTTCAATTTAGGTCATCTCAAAGTCAACAGTTGTCTATGATCAATGACCTGTTAGTAAACATAAGTGACCTAGAACTGACTGACCGGCTCATTAGTGACTCAAATCTTCCTATGGAGAAATTGAGCAATACACATGTTTTGTGAATATGAACCTTATTTCCATGGGGAATGACTCAGTTTTCTTTAATAAGGAATGAGTTATCTTTCTTTTTGACATTGGTCATTACATTAACCGTGTTTTGGGAATATGAACCTAAATTCCATGGAAATTGATTCAATTTTCTTTGAAAGTTGGATTGATTACGACTTTTTGACATTAATGGTTGCAGATTTTTTGTTATTAGCAAAGTTTTCATGTCATGTGGTATTTATTACAAGACCCTAAAATAGCAAAAGACAAGGTTTTTTTACTGGTAACTAAATTGAAGACTTTGATTTTTAGAGATTTGAGATTGAATTAGCCCCGCCGCGTCTGTCTCTCTGAACGCGATAAACTCAAAACCTACTGAACGGTCTTTCATACGGTTTTCACCAATGGACGGAGTGATTCATGAGGAAGGTTTATTTGTATAATTCATTACACGGTTTTGTGTAAATTGGCTGAAATATGACGATATTGTTGAAGATGTCGGAAAAGATCATGCCAACTGCTGTACTAGGGTCGGCCGCGTAAACCGTACGAGATACATAAAATTTATGTTCTACAGGATTGTGCATCTTAAAAAGTTCAACGAAACAGTTCGCGATGCAATAAATATGTCTATCTTCTAACGATGACCCACAGTAACCATTTTTATCTTTCAAAATTTTATGAAAATTACATTGTTATTTCCAAAGCTATTTTACAGGGATTTCATTTAGATTAAAATACGTCTTTACATCATATAATTTCAATGAATACATAATTATATGATATCACAGATTCAAAATGACGCTTAACAAAGTAATTATGGTTAACGGCGGCGGGCGCAGCTTTAGGAATCAATGACCTTTTCCTCGGCTATGAGGTATGCGATCGCTTCGTTTCCTTTTAATCCCGGTAGTACGTTCCCTTGGGATATTTTCCGACATCCACGCCGGCGAAGCCGCGGGCAAAAGCTAGTCACACTAATATTATAAAGGCGAAAGTTTGTGAGTGTGTGTGTGTGTATGTTTGTTACTTCTTCACGCTCAAACGGCTAGACCAATTTTGATAAAATTTGGTATGGAGGTAGCTGACACCCTGGAATAAGACATAGGCTACTTTTTATCCCGATATTCCCAAGGGATCGAGACTTACGCGGGTGAAACCACGGGGCGCAGCTAGTATTTCATAATCCGAACTAATATTATAAATGCGCAGGTGAGTTTGTTTGTTTGTTACGCTTTCACGCTAAAACGGCTGAAAGGACTTCGATGAAATTTGGCACATGGGTAGACCATGACTTGGATTATGACAGGTTACTCTTTATCCCGATATTCCCACGGGATTGAGACTTATGCGGGTGTAACCGCGGGGCACTGCTAGTAATGTATAATTTTATGAAATACTGCAAAGACCAGACTTATTATTAACTGGCTTTTGGCCGCGGCTTCGCTCGCTTTAATTTAGAATTTGACAATCATTTCGGGCTGTCCTTTGCTTTTTGAATAAAAGTGCTATTAAATACATCCCGAAGGACACGTGGCGCCATCTATTATCATAAGAACGTTATTGTTGTTTTCCTCGGGAACAGTTTGGTGATATGAGGAACATGGTGTAAAGTTCACTCATCCACCATACAAAAGGGAGGATCCTCCGACCAGACTGGTGTTGTCTGGTGGGCAACTGCCCGACGGTTGATGTCGGGACGTTGTATATATGCTAGTTGCGCGGTAAACTCTGCTTGCGCGATGCAGGATTTGGGTGACGTCAGCGTGACGCCTAGTCACACTGACGGGACTGATCGGGATTATAGGTACCCCTATGTCCGTTTCTGTACACCTGACCACGTATATGCAAAATTTCACGATGATCGGTTCAGTGATTTAGGCGTGAAAAGGTAACAAACTTACTTTCGCATTTATAATATTAGTTAGGATAGGATTTTTGTCTCCATATAAATATTTAAAATCACTGTTTCAAATGACATAGTCATGTTGTAACATGAAATTTTAGCTTTATTTTAACGTTACACACTATGCAATCTATACTCCAAAAGGTTGTTTCTGTAAGTGTCAAACAGATCATAACAAAATAAACACAGTATAGGTACCTGTATTCACCAATAAAATATTTAATTGATTAAAAGAAAGTAACATTAAATTGTACGGTCTATAAAACTTGAGTACAATTATGTTCCCCTGACATTTATATTTGTTTGATTTTATGAAAGATACATTAAATTGTCTTGGACTGTAAAACTTAAGTAGGTACTCATAATTATTTCCCCCTAATATTAGTCATGGTGTTTTAATGAAGAAGTTCTCAGTAAAATGGTGACTAATTATTTAGTGAAAGTAATGTACTTCCCAGTATTCAGAGTAACATGACATCATGCCTGTATTCCACTAAGAGGTAGGCAGAGGTGTATGATACACCCACATTTTGCCAGTAATGTTAAGAGGGCCCTTCCCAGTCCGTCTATCGTCAACGCGAGCATGGTCGAAAAGCTTATTGTTTCATCCAGCGCAAGTGAAAACTATTAACAAACGAGTGAGAACGCGATAACATTGAACGAAAAATAATGTGCCGAAATTTATTAAATCTTGTTCCAGGAAATACGTGTTTTTGAGTAAGCCTTACCAGTTTGTGAAATAAATGTTAGTCATTTAGAATCTCCATTACATTTGCAAGGTTTCTATCGTAATGTTTTCTTAACATTTACAATTTATGAGTACATTATGAATGGCCAAAGTTCAGGTAAAATTTGTGCAAAAAAGCAGATTTTTGCAGGCTTATACTGAATTTGTTTTTCAAAATTTGTATTTTTTTCTTGCATAGAAACCTAGATATAGTTCAAAAATTTCAAAAAAGATGTGTTACAACGCCATAATCACGTACGAGCGTTTGTATGAAAAGTATATTGGGTTGACCACAATTAAAGTCCCATGATCCCATGTAATAGAGGAGAGCCTTTTGCCATCAACCAAGCACTAATCCAAAATCCATTCATAATGGTGTAACACCAACAACACATTTTACCCAAACTGGAGATTGTACCTAGAACCCTAGTTAAGAAGTTGTGCTTGTGACTACTAAACCAAAGAGGTATTTCACAGTAAAATGGTGACTAATGGTTAGTGAAAGTAATTTGCATATTTCTAATGAAGCAGCAGGGGCTTCCATTTTTATTTATAGCTAATTACCATGAATTAGCTGTAACTGTTAAACTTAATTAGCATTCATTGTGGAACTTGGAGATTGGTTTTATGTTTATGTGGGATCCTACAAATTATGTATAAATGAGATGAAAATATGGAGCAGCAATTGTTAGTATTGATACAGTCTAAACTGGTTGTTCTTAATTTTTAATGTTTGTAAAAGTGAAAATTATCTATTTATTGAGACATAATAAATTTCTAATGTTTATTTTAATTTTAGAATTACTTGATTATAGAAGACACAGCTCACAATTACCTCCTTTTTAGGGTTCCATACCCAAAGGGTAAAACGGGAACCCTATTACTAAGGCTCTGCCGTTTGTCTGTCCATCTGTCACCAGGCTGTATCTCATGAACGGTGATAGTTAGACAGTTTAAATTTTCACAGATGATGTATTTCTGTTGCCGCTATAACAAAAAATCCTAAACAGAATACAATAAATATTTAAGAGGGCTCCCATACAACAAACATGGTTTTTTTACTTGTTTTTGCTCGATATTGATAACAACAACAGGTAGACGCTTGAAATATTCACAGAATATTTAGTTATATATTCACTTTAAAAATAAATAATTAAATTAAAATAAAACTAATATTTAAGGGTGTACCCATACAACAAACGTGAGTTTTTTTGCCATTTTTATAGATAACGGTACAGAACCTTTCGTGCGCGAGTTCGACTCGCACTTGGCCGGTTTTTTTTTTCTATACTGCTGGATAACAATTTAAAAAGTTATAAACTTTAAGTGCAGTGTTATGAAATATCATATCCAGACAAAGAGACAAGAAAAACAATGAAAAGAAAGTGCATAAAAGAAAAGATAGATGGCTTAAATAAAGATACAGTTACTTGTAGTGAAAATAGAGATAATAGGTATCTAGTAAAAATATATACCTACTTATAGTTTTTAGATACTTTGTTAGATATTGTCAAAAGTGGATTATCAGATTCGAGAAACTGGGTCAGTATTGACAAAATATCACAAGACTATCTCTTTGAGAAATCTATTTTAACATCACAATATTATGAAACCTGTATGACATTTTTGCTATATTGCATTTATATAATGTCAGTTGCTTAAATTTGTCATAAATTAAAGTATATTTAGTAGAAAAATAGTGCGGTATGGAATTTCATGAATTGATAGTCTCAAAAAAAATTGTATGTTATTGATGATTATTCCTGTTAAAGGTCCGATACACTGATAGCAAAATTCTAAGTCAATTTCATTCAAATTAAGTCCAATAAGAAAAGTATAAAAGTTTCAATTCTCAAAGTTTTTTCTTCAAACAACTTTCCAGTTCACTCCAGATCAGAACACAATAATTTCCAATGCAATGTATCGCCTTAAAATCTACTGCACAGCCCACCACCAAAAACAATTTTAAAAATAACTTACCAGAGCTGAACATCCTGCCTAACATGGTGTTAGGGTGAGCTGTGAACTGCGCAGGGTCCACCACGAATCTCGTGTTATCTACCACCAGCGTTATACGGTCTTCTCCAAGCTGGTTCTGAGTCTTGTGCCCATTCCTGGTTGGGTCTTGAGCGGTCGAAGTAGAAGGCGTCGGAGTATTCGCGGTCAAATTTTTCGGCGGCATCGTCGGACGCGTTCGGATATTAGGACCAGTACGCTTCGATAACCGCTTGCGACGCTCCTCGTCCCTTCTGTACTCCTCCGTATCACTACTACTATCTGGGTAGAAGAAGGGACGTCGTTCGGTCATGGCCTCTGGGCCCTGAGTCTGCGAGTCTGACATAGGCATGTGCTCGTCCCCACGAGCCCTTACATCACGGTCGGCGCTCCGTTGTCCACGCGACGGCGATCCGTTACTGGATGCCGTTTTAGATTTTATTACAATTCTATTATTCTAGTAAATTAAAGAAAGGATTTTCGCAATAACGTCAACGTAATAAGTTTGACAGCTTGTAGTGGGGTTGACAGAAATAAATATTGTTTTCGAGGCATCTGTGTTGCTAGTGGTTGTGCTAAAGAGATAAATAAAGTTATTAGGAATAATAGAGAATAACGTAATTTTGTTTCGATATCAGCCAATTCTAAGTTCTATTTTTGGAAAAAGGCTGTTTTAAATAGAATAGTTAACTTAAATCGGTTATTAAAAAGGCAAAATCAGCACGTGTGCTAGGCACAAGCACATGCTTGTGCGACCTTTTATTGAGTAATGGAATATTTCTGCAATTTAGTTGCATTGTTAAGTTTATATAAATTCAGCGCACTTCAAGAAATTCGTAAAAATTATTTATATTCCAAACTGAATAAAAATTACATCACAAAAATAGTTTTACGTCTGCGTATGACAATACGACCCATGTCGACCATACGAAATGTCTGTCTTGATGAATGCATTTAAAAAAAAAGTTACAAAAAACTTGAATGAATCGGCTGTTGACCTTTCCACTGTCAAATGCGGAAATTGGTTAAACACTACAATAGTTTTTTACTAAATAGTGATAATATAAACATCCCACCTAATCGAGCTGTGAATAAATGTGATAAACAACCAAAAACAAAAGTGCCGTGACTATAGGGATAGTGTAATAAAGTGTAATTTTAAGGCGACGCTTCTAGGGCGTTACTCATTATTAACTGTAAAATGGATCCAAAGGAGGAGTATCATGACCCTGATTATCCGGACGTTCCTGTATGCGTCAAGGAGGAGCCCCCAAGCTTCTCAGAAGAGGAGAAAGTTGATAAAATCAAAGAAATTATCAGGCGGGAATTTTTGAATGAGCTTGAAATCCGTGAAAATGAAGTCATGCTGATAGATCAACGGTTTGCTATGTTTTTCTAACTTTGTTTCTATTTATGAAACGTTTTTGAGGTTATTTTGTGAGTAAATAATTTAAATAACGTATTTGTTGTACCATGTGGTGTTTTGTTGATCAGGTTTTTCCTTGTAATCTTGAATGTGTCAATTTGTTTATTATTATTATTTTGCCAAAAGTTCAAACATAACTTAATATTTAACTAATTAGGCATGCCATTTGTAGAATTCTTCAGTTCCCAATAGAACTGTTAATACCTTTGCATATACTGGTCAGTGAGTACTTGTTTTTGTATTGTTATGAAAAACATTTATTTGTTTCAAAATTCAGTACAATTTATGAACATAACTGAACATTCATTCTAATGTTTCAGTTATAGGTCCATCTGAACTTCAACAATGGTTATGGCTTCTTTGTAACCTAACTTTCACACCTGTCTTATACAATAGGTGCCATAATGAGACTTGACACACCATGTAGTTTGGGTTGGTAGATATCACATGTCTTCGAATTTTTGGTTCTTGGTTTCCTCACGATGTTGTCCTGCACCGTTTTTTCAAAGAGTTAATTTTCTAAAAAGGGAAACCAGTACAAAACTTAATCAACCAATTACAGTAATGTAAAAAAACAACACTTGAATAATAGACACAACCTCAGAGAAGTTCGTAATTGCCTTATTATTGAAATGAATAGTGATAGGAATCATGTTGCATAGAGCCTATGCCACTGTTGGTTCCACCATTTAGCTGGCACTTGACTAACAAAAAATATCACTTTAAAGCTTAAAAAATATCATCCACACTTTACGTGCAAGGGAGAACACTACAATTTTTTTGTAGTCAATTTGGAGTCATTAATATCTATACCCATGCCAAATTACAGCTTTCTAGTACTAAGAGTCTCTGAGCTAAGCTGCAGACAAACAGACAGACCGACAGCTAGACAGGCAAACATGGCAAAACTATAAGGGTTCCTTGTTGATTACGGAACCCTAAAAAGGAGTCACTTTTGTACTCTTCCGTAAACATTCAAAACAATCTATCAAGTAGGCCCTTAGACTCCCAATCTATTCCATATTACAGAAATGATGCACCTAGTACCAGTTACCTGTTCACACCTACCTCTCCTTGAATAATAATTCGTACGTAATGTATTTGATTCCAGAATGTCCACATCTCGTCGTCTGCTCCACCGTCTCCGGTATGCGTTAGTGAACAGTTATTACAAGGATCAGAAGCTGCTACTCACTAATGGACAGATGCAGGATGAGATTGCAGCTCAGCATGAACCTAGAGCTAGAGCTGAGGTGAGGAAACATTCTGGAGAAGTTAACATACACTATTATGATAAAAATGGTTTTAGTTTAATAACTACTACTAAGCTTCATGCTGTCATCATGAGTAAGCCGCCCATAAGGTGAATCAAAAGCCTATTGAATGTTTTTAGAATCAGGAAATTATTGTGGCAATTGTTGGGGTAGTTTTATGTCCATCAGTGTTTTGACATAAACATCAACTTCATTGCCACAGAGGTTGAGTGATTGACTGTCGCGCGTTGTGGGTTCGATTCCCAAATAGAACAGCTAATTGGATGGACTATGGGTAGTTGATCCAAGTCTAAACATAAATGCACACAAATGCCTGTGCTGTGACATACAAGAAAATCCAAATGTCCTATCTGAGGCAAAAATATAATAAAAACTCCATTACACCGCTCTATTACACACTCTTCCATACCTGCAGCAAAAATGGCCGATCTAAAAAGCCTCGTATTATATTAGACCCTCTTCTCCACCAGGTATCCTCAACTCTGCGCGAAGGTCAGCGCCGCCTGCACCCGTCAGTGCGCAAGCTGCTCGGTAAGCAGACTGTCGACCTTGACGAGATATTCAAGACCAGGGCGCCGAGGAATAAGAGCAGGAAGGATTATTCGGTGAGTTTGTTGTTTTATACTGCAGTAAGCATGAAGAAAATTGTGTCTGTGTAGCTCTATCGTAACGTCTTCTTCATGGGTTACCTGTCCTGACTATATGAATAGCCTCCAAACATAAAACATGAGCAGTTCTTCGTCTGTATATTCTCCTTTATGACCCTTGCTTCACTTAGCATAATCAACATAATATAATGTTCCTACTGCTGGGACACAGGCCTCCTTTCTTCTATAGGGTCGTAACCGTAATGCCACATTACACATGTCTGCGAATTTTTCACACGCCGGTTTCCTCACGATGTTTTCCTTCACTGTTTTGAGAGCAGTCGTGATGAAATAATTTACACAAAGTAAAGCGCCTGACTGGGTACGAACCTACGACCTACAACTCGTAAGTCGCGGCCGTAACTACTGCTCTTACCAAACTATATTCTGAAATATGTGGCGCATAATAGGCTTTAGTTTGCAAAATTACTCAGGCCTTGCAAAGACAAAAATATTTTTCAAAAATGTGGTTTTGCTATACAGTTCTCACATGACAGGTCAATCTGTGCCAGCAGCATCAATCTGCCTGCCTTTTCCCAACTATGTTGGGGTCGGCTTCCAGTCTAACCGGATGCAGCTGAATACCACTATTTTATATGGAGAGACTGCCTATCTGACCTCCACGACCCAGTTGCTAGGTAACACGATACCCCTTGGTAAGACTGGTTGTCAGACTTTTGGGCGTCAGAATACCTGTATATCAAAGATCTACGAATGAAAGCCGGGACCAACTGATTGACGTGCTTTCCGAGGCACGGAGGGGTCTTTATACGTTATGGATGGTCATCCATTCATAAACCGACCGCGGTAAGCCTAGCTTGAACCTGATGGATCGACACGTGCGGCTGTTATCACTTAGCTGCGAGCCTCTCCGGTGCCAGCAGCATGTACCAGTCAATAAAACCAAACATGCAAGCATGCCCCAAACCCCAACAACGACGAGAATACGACCGAATTCGGTCGCAAAGTCCTAATGCGGTCTCTAGACGGTCAAAATTGCTTGACGACATTGTGATTTTTTTGTGCGTGCCGGGATTTTAAAGTCATTATAATTATTCCGGGATTTTAGAGGAGGTATTATTCACTCTATGGTACTTCCTTCCTCGAAGTTTAGGAAAATAAACTCTACCTATTCCGATCCCTGGTGATTAGGGAGCTGGTTGAGAAGCACAAATGCACATTCAATCTAAAATCTTACTATACGACATTTCGCGAACACATAATATGTTCCTAGTGGTTATAGTGTCGTTGATACATCTCAATTATTGTAAGTGCTCCATTGTGTACCAATTTCGCCAGCTCGGGCAAAGTGTTATCGGAAATTTCCATATAGAAATTCTATAAAGCCGTCTAAAGTCTTTGTTTGTGCCCGGTTTATGACAATGGATTCGCCCCCTTTCTGATAATCAGACTAGCAGTTACATGAGCGGTGGAGCTCGTGCCTAAATAATAACAGCCGCACGAGTCGATCCGTCAAGTTAAGCTATGCTTGCCGGGGTTGGTTCGTGGATGAGTGACCATCTTTACATACCGAGAGTCTTCGGTGCCTCGGAAAGCACGTCAAGCCGTTGTTCCCGGCTGTCATTCGTGGATTAGGACAGTCGTTAGGGGTCGTCAGTAGCCCGAAAGTCTGACAACCAGTCTTACCAAGGGGTATCGTATTACCCAGTTACTGGGTTGTGGAGGTCAGATAGGTAGTCGCTCAATGTAAAATACTGGTATTAGCTTCATCCGGTTAAACTGGAAGCCGACCCCAATAATCCCAACATAGTTGGGAAAAGGCTAGGCAGATTGAGTTACATAAGCGGCGAATTATGGGTGATTTTTAACAAATCTGCGTAACCCTTCGGGGGAACACAGGCGTGATGTTACGGTATGCTTACGAATTATCTAAAAATGCTCCCTTTAGAGCTAGTTTTACAAGGCTTGGTGCATGTTTTTTTTTTTTTTTTTTTTTTTTTGGGTGGGAAATCATCAAATAACTTCTCTCGCTCTGGGCGGAGCGGGAGGGCGTGTCAGACTTTTACTGACTAAAACCCACCCGTGTTCCTTCCGTTGCCTGTGTGCCAGGGCCACGATATCCCTTTCGGACAAACTCGCAACCCCGGCAGTCTGCTGGATCCCTGCAGTGGACAAGTGTTTTAGTTGGGAAGAAGAAGTGGCGCAACAAACTCCCCTGAGCATTTAGATCAATTTGTAGATACTTTAAACCTAGATACTTATGAAAAAACTGTGCCAAACATAACTGGCATTTAAGTGGTCATTAATCTCCGTAACGTACAAGGCTTGGTGCATGTGAGGTTTGTTCTAGACGCACCATTGATACTGTACCTAAGTGTAGAGAAATTCGTAGTGGGCAAAAAAAAACTGAATAAAAATAGTAAACGTGTGCGTTCGGGGGACCCCCGCCAGATACGAACTTCCTTACGCAATACTCGCACGCACACGCACTCTCGTATATAATAGAAAAAGACAGAGAGCGAGAGAAAATCGCATGGAGGGCCATAACGCTTTTTCCTTACGTGACGATTTCTAACAGTCAACTCCTACCGCAAACCGCGTTAAGGAACTTCGTTCCAAAAAGACTGATGAGGTTTAAAGACCAATAGATCTTTTTTGCCTTAAGAAATGAGTGATTATTTTCTACACAGGCAGTGTAGAAAATAATCACTCATTTCTAGTGATCACCAGCGTTAGTGCCAATCATGACGCCCAAGTATCGATTTCCGGGTCAGGCAAAGTCTTATTGTGTTTTCGCATCAACCATTTCTCAGTAGCAGCCCGGAGTCGGGATTTGTGCTCGATTGATGGCAATGGCTCGCTCCCTATAACAAGGGACTTAAAAAATTGATTTTCTTTTCCCCAGGCCATGCTCCAAAAACGCAACTACACTATCTCAGCGGACACGACAAAGACCTTACGACCGGACCGTAAGCCGGACGAGATGATGTTAGAGATGAACGAGGAGCCGTGCACGAGCCGCCCCAAGAAGATCCCGCGTCACATCGAGCCTAAGATCATGAATGTGGTGACGCTGGATGAGGTCACTAGGAATAAGATGAAGTATCGATATAGGATTGTTATTGGTAAGTGATAATTAACTTGTAAAATTACTAACTACACAAAGGAGTATTTGTTTTCAAGGTCTAGCTTAAGTTAAGTAGGCTTTACAAGTTAACGAGTAATAGTCGACCAACTTACATTTGCAGTTGGAATGTATGGGGGAACATGTTTTTCAACTATAATGTTAAGTTTATTCTTAGGATAAATTCATCCCAACTACTGAAGCTTTCATTGTGCTTAGTCCAACATGCACTTGGGCGGTTTTCAGTTTTCCCTTGTTTTTTTTTTAAAATTTTTCAGGAAACTTAAATTTTTCGCCATAAAAACTTAATTCGGACTAAAATTAACATTTTAAAACAAAAAATAGCCAAATCGGCCCAGTCGTTCTCAAGTGATGCGATTACCAAGGAACAGCATTTCATATCGATTAACTTATGTGTGTCGCAGGCAACACGTCGAAGTACGCCGCGCCCGCGTCGCGCCTGGACCGCTCCACGCACGCGTGGCTGCTGTACGTGCGCGGGCCGGCGGGCGCGCCCGACATCTCGCGCGTGGTCACGGCCGTCAGCGTGCGCCTGCACCACTCCTACGCGCCGCACCACCTAGTGCACATACAGTCAGTTATTACGCAATCTAAACTTTTTTACTAAAACTAAACTGAGATTCACCACTTTTTGAACGTCAAAATTACATAAGAAACTCCTCCAGACCACCCGCCCTTCACCACTACCTAGTGCTTTAGCTGGGAAGAAGTGGCGCGACAAACTGTGCGTATGGATTGAGGAGCCATTTCTCATATTTAAACGAGGGTACTACCAATATTTACTAGTAAATTAGCTGATTTTGTAGGCCCGATCCTGGAATTTGTAATAAAACCGTTAAAAAGTTATAGAACGTTTAAAGTGGCTCCTCAATCCAGACGTCTGGTATGAGGAGCCACCTTAGAACTCTAAAACTAGCCGACAGATGTTTTTTGAAAGTTTGATAGGATTTAGTAGTGTTTATGCGTAATTTGTACAAAAAAAAGGTTATTGTACGGCTGAATTTGAGATAGCTACAATGCTTTGATTTTTCATAAAAATAAATAAATTTCACCACGCTATTTCTCGGAAAGTCATCAACCAATTAAAACGTATTTTTAGTATAATTTAGTAGTAAATGAGTTCTAAATTTAGTATAAAAATAAAATGGAAAGACTATATAATTTCGGAGATACAACACATTTTATGTGGCTCCTCAATCCTGACGGTCTATATAAAATATATGTTCGTAGCTACTAAAGCAGTTGATCAAATCGGATAACAATAGCACCAATATTTAGTAGAAATTTCTACTAAATATTGGCATAATCAAACATCCTACACACTCGGTATTTCAAGATATTAATAGTTTAAACATTCTTTAAATATTTTGTGAATCGGGTGACCATAAATAATTCAAACTATGATCATTAACAGCGTTTTATTTACACGAGAATCATTTTAATCCAATCAGTACAATAATGAACACAATATATTATAAACAAAGAATAAAAAAAGAAAAATAAACTAAAAGTGGATTATCCTAAATTGCCTTATTTTTACTCACTCCAGTATTAAAAAGATCGATGTCAACTTCCTTGCAAGTCGTATTGTGTATACGGCTCGCCTAATCATGTACGAGTTTTGTATAGATGGTTCTTGTCACTGGTACGTGCAACAAAGGAGAGAGATGTGATACAGAATGCCCAATAAACATGACGCAATGAAAGAACATACAACATAAACTGGCGCAGCATATAATAAGACACAAAATACCGGCTAAGTGCACAATGTAGAGTTCCGTAGTTGGGATGAATTTAACCCAAGAAAATACTAAACAATGTAGTTGAAAAACATGTCCTCCCTTACGACTTTGAACTTTAAATCTTTTTAATTAACTTGAAAGCGTTATGGTAGCTCGATTCAAATTATCTTACATTTTGTGCAATTAGCCGCCCGGTATCCAATTTTATGGCGATAAAAAAAGTAAGACTCATTACAATCATATGATAATCATACGACTCAGTTCAAATTGCCCGATTGAATAATACTTCACGAAATGATGACATTTGACTCTGATGATGATGACTCTTCCTGTAAATACATATTTTTTTATATCTTTGGTACGTTACTAGTCGGAATTTTTTGAAGCCATATTGTAGTTTGTTAATAGTTTTAGTTAAGTTAGGATATTTTATTGTTATTTTATTAATTCATAAGGTCAATTCAGTTGTATGGTAGGTAGGACAGCGTGGCGTCACTTGATCATGATTTTGTTCGATGTGCGACGCGAAAACGCTCAAGTCTGCGTCGCGATACCGCTCAAAGCGCCCGGGAAAATTTGTCAACTCAACAACATAAATAATGCAATGAGTATTTGAGTCTACAAGAACCCAGGCACAGGACAGAAACGTAAAAAGGCGTCAGTGGGGCTTGACGGTATTTGCCGTTGACGCCGAGCGGATTCCACGCGCACGCTTGTTAGGCGTTCGTCGAGCTTGACCGGAGCAGTATAGGTTTGAATGAATGAAGTAATAAATAATGATACCTTTTAAAATAAATAGGTTGTTAATTTGGCTATGTAACACCATCAAAAAATTATAGGAAATAGGTTCTTTACTAGATTAATTTACACGAATATCAAACATTCTGTAAATTTTGTAAAAAAAAAACAAAAACGTTAAAATGCCTTAACATCTGATAACATTTAAGAACTTAACCCCCCTTAAGAATTTTAATGGAGTTTTTATCTTTTATGTCTTACCTACTTTTTTCGACTTTTTTTAGAATCTTATAATAATTATCATTCGATTCATGACCGGTTACTGAATTTATTTTCATTAGTTATATTTATTTTTGTTGTACATAATAATATATATCTTATAAATATTATCTATTCTATAAGCGTGTTATGGAAAAGGTATATCCATACAAACAGGTTGAAGAGTGCATCTGGTTCAGAATCTCTGTACAAAATTTCAGCTCAAAAAGAATAACTTTGAAAATGTTTGTTATTTTTTATTTCTATAGTTTATTAAATATAAATAATAACAAACGTATCACCGCACAACGAAGCCGCGTATCCATTATCAGTGACTGTGCGCCTAACACACACACACACACCTGCCACAGCTCTGTGACAAGGCGCCGCACCGACACGCGGTGGCGCGGGCGGCATGATTGGCGGAATCAAACGAATGGATTAAAACGTGTACCGATCAGCTGACCTGGTCTAGTGATGTATAGAATTCAATTGGAAACATTTGATTTTTAATAGTTAATTGTTTCTTAACGTTATAATTATGTAGGTATTATTAAAAAAATGTTACCATGTAGTTTGTTATCACTAAAAGAATCGGTGCCTTTGATATGTTATGTATATATCCTTTCCGTAACACGCTTTATAAATAAAAAGAAAAGTCCTGACTAGCACATAGGGTACTTTTAATTCCGGTAGTACGTTCCCGTGAGATATTTTCTTCACTCACGCGGGCAAAGCCGCGGGCAAAAGCTAGTTATCTCATTTAATCTAAAACCACAATTGAGTTACATTTAGGAAATCGTACTCGTAGAATGATTTATAAGCAAATAAAATTATTTATGTTCGTAGTTTAACCATTTTTGTTTTTGTACAAATTACGCATAAACACTACTAAATTCTACCAAATTTTCAAAAACATCCGTCGGCTCGTTTTCGAGTTCTAAGGTGGCTCCTCATACCAGACGTCTGGATTGAGGAGCCACTTTAAACGTCCTATAACTTGTTAACGGTTTTACTACAAGTTCCAGGATGGGGCCTACACAATCAGCTAATTTACTAGTAAATATTGGTAGTTTAAATATTAGGTTGGGGAAAAAGTATTTTCGCATTATAGTATGTATGAACTTGTAATAAAATTTATTTGGCTATACTATTTGTATCTGGCTGGTTTTGGTATCATTGAAAGTTTAAATTTTAAAGAACATAATTCCAAATTCAAATTAGGAAAATGTGTGATTTTCATTTGTTTTTCGTACTGTCAAGATGAGTGAATCTAATGAAGAAATTCGATGCATTTTAAAATTTTACTACAAAAAACGTAAAAGTGCAACGCAAGCCGCGAAAAAAATTTGCGATGTTTATGGACCTAGTGCAGTGTCTGTGAGAGTAGCACAAATTTGGTTTAAGCGTTTTCAATCCGGAAATTTTGATGTCAAAGATGCACGTCGCTCTGGTTATATTTTATTTTATTTATATTACGGATAAAATGGATGCCATTTTTAAAAAGTGGAGCAAAATGTATAAATTAAGTAAGTATAAGTTAAGTAAAATATCAGTAGTTACGACGTAGCTGAAGAACTGGGAATTGACCACAAAACAGTTTTGGCACATTTAAAAAAAAACTGGGTACACAAAAAAGCTCGATATTTGGGTACCTCACGAGCTCAGTGAAAGAAACTTAATGAACCGTGTACTCATTTGTGATTCTGTATTACGACGTAATGAAACTGAACCATTTTTGAAGAAGCTGATAACTGGTGATGAAAAGTGGATCACGTACGACAAGAACGTGCGAAAAAGGTCGTGGTCAAAGGTCGGTCAGGCTTCACAGACTGTGGCGAAACCCGGGTTAACTCGCAACAAGGTGATGCTGTGTGTGTGGTGGGATTGGAAGGGCATTATTCATTATGAGCCGTTACCACCAGGCAGGACCATCGATTCTGAACTCTACTGCGAACAACCAACTGATGAGATTAAAGCAAGAAGTTGAGAGAAAGCGGCCGGAATTAATCAACAGAAGGGGTGTGGTTCTTCATCATGATAACGCTAGACCTCACACATCTTTAGCCACTCAGCAAAAATTAAGAGAGTTTGGCTGGGAGGTGTTAATTATTATTATTATTCATTTATTTCAGATTTTCAATTCATCCATAAAACTTGTTAGTAACACAGAAATGCTTATAAGAAACTAATGTTAGTAATGATAAGACAAGACACTTTAAAAACAAAACAAAAATACAAACAAAACTCACGGAAACTCCGATACCCATGCGCATGTTTACTTGACTGCGTGCAGTCGCAACCAGCGCGCGAGCATCGGAGAATCCCACCTGTCCGACAACACACAGGATGCTGTTGTTACTAGCACGCATGCGCGGTACGACGGACGTGCAGCGCGTGCCTCGGCAAACATGCCAGAGGCACTGCAATATCTCGGTAGTCCCATCAGCATCCTGAATGCATTGTTGTACTGCACTCTCAGGTCACTGTATGCCCTCTGCAAATAGTCAACCCACAGGCTGCACGAGTAAAAGGACTGACAGTATGCTTTAAACAACGTTACTTTAACTTTTTTTGTGCACCGTGCAAACCTGCGAGCTAACATATTACATCGTACAGACAATGACCTTCGCTCCCTCTCAATGTCAGTACTGTCCTTTAAGTCATCGGTGACCCAGTGACCCAAATACTTAAATTTAGTAACTCTTTTTAAAGAGGTACCACCCAAGAGAACTTCAGGTACGTTTTCATAACATTTGGTCCCTGCCTTAAAGACCATTAGTTCAGATTTTTCTGAGTTGTATTTGAGGCCATGGGCCTTCGCATATGACTCACAGATATTTAAAAGCTTTCTCAATGCACAGACCGAAGGGCTCAGCAGCACCATATCGTCTGCGTAGCTTATGTTGTTCATACACACTCCGTCTACGTGACAACCGATCCTGGTGCTACGGAGCTCCTCGATCAAATCATTGATATAGAAATTAAAGAGACGAGGGGAGGAAAGCCCCCGTTGCCTCACCCCGCAATCCAGCTTATACTCATCTGAGAGTGAGCCTGCCCATCTTACATAATTCTTCATAGCATCCGCATAATGCATCCGCCATATAGTCCTGACCTTGCACCTTCAGATTTCCACCTGTTTCGGTCTCTTCAGAATTCTTTAGGCAGTGTCAGGTTAACATCACGAGAGGACTGCCAAAACCACTTGTCGCGGTATTTTGATCAGAAGTCCCAAAATTTCTATAGCAATGGGATCATGTCCCCACCTACAAGATGGCAAAAAGTTATCGAACAAAATGATACCTACATACTTTAGTTAAATGTAAATAAACTATATTAAAAAATGTTTTGAATTTTCTTAAAAAATGCGAAGAAACTTTTTCTCCTATCTATTATGAGAAATGGCTCCTCAATCCATACGGACACGACAAACTGGCCAGCAGCGCAGCTGTCTGTTCAGTTAGAAAAACTTGATTCTATACAATAGTATGCAAAATAATTAACAATATGAAACACATAACATTAAATTAAATTATTTGCCACTAGCTGCGCCCCGCGGTTTCACCCGCTTTAGTCTCGATCCCGTGGGAATATCGGGATAAAAAGTAACCTATGTCTCAATCCAGTGTGTCAGCTACCTCCATACAAAATTTTATCAAAATTGGTCCAGCCGTTTGAGCTTGAAGAAGTAACAAACATACACACACACACACTCACAAACTTTCGCCGTTAAAATATTAGTGTGATCAGAAATAAAAACATCAACAGAACTTAATACCTAAATAAAAGCCTCTAGACATAAAGGGTGATCCTGCTTACATGTACAATGCTAGATAACACGCTTTATAGTACTATAAACCTATCCTATTAAAAAGTTAGTAAGAAAAATCGAAAAAAATCGAGAAATTCGGAAAAGTCGAATATAAAAAATGGTGGTTTCTGGTTTCCCTAGTTGTCTGTGACAATTTCACTTTTTTGACCTGTCTGAGACACGAGGGAGTCTCCCTGTGTAAATTATGCTCGCACAATTGCAGGTGATCTTTGACTTAACTCAATCTGCAGCTCATATAGCCATAAATCCCTCTATTACTTGTAAGACCCGCTTAGATGTAGTATTTTATCAATTTTCTTTATTTATATTTCAGTAAACCTCCCTACCACATATCCCGTCGCGGCTGGGGCGAGTTCCCAGCTAAGATAGAGCTACACTTCGCACTGCCGGAGCGCAACCGACCTGCCTCAGTGGAGCACACCATCAAGCTGGACAGGAACTACACCGGCATGCAGATGTTAGGTAACCAAGCTGTCACACGATGTACTCGGAAAGACGGATATTATTATATAATTTAATATAACAGCACGCCTGTATTATTCCTCGAAGGGTTAGGCATAGAATAGGTAATACGGGCTGGTGTACGCAACTCCACGTCAATATGCGCGTATTTTGCGTATGGGTGGGAAAATCGATTATTTGATCCACCCCAGCTCCTCAAGGAAGGCCAGCAATGCCTTGGTGTTAGTGACAATCTCACAGAGGGTACCTGGGTTACCGAAGTACTGTGTCCTGTATGTGGCGTGTCTCGTCATCATCCATGCAGGCCATGCACAGCGGTCTGTCTGTGACTCCGAAGTGTTTATTAAATGACCCGTGGCCAGTTATAGCTGCTGTCATTGTAAGCAGTTGTTGCTTAGTTAGTCGGAGAACCTGTTTCGTGAGGCGGCCATCAATTGTAGGGAGTGCTTCCTTGGTCCGACCATAGTTTGTGATGTTGGTCCCTGGTGCGTTTCTTTACCAAAGTGCGTAAATACCCGAAGGGGAGTGGCACGATGGGTACAGGTCCCACTGGTGCCATGCTCACCTGTTCATCGGCTGCGTCGTTGCCTAGCGAACTGCTGTGTCCTTTGGATCCATTGAATGGTTATGTTGTTGAGGCTACCCACCTGGTTGAGGCGCTGGTATATTAGCCAATATTTTTTACATTTTTTAATGCATTACTTATTTTAAAATTAATTAATTTATGTTGCGTTTTTTTGGTTCAAAACGCGTCCTCTTCGAAAACGCCGGAACTGACGAAAAAAAAAATGTGAATAAAATCTATTCTTTGCTAAATGCTTGAAATCTCATTCAGGTAAATATGTAAGTGCGATTTCTACTTGAATAAAGCATAAACAATAATTTAATATATAAGATTTGGGGCTAAAAACAGACGTAAACAAAGCAGTTTCGTGAACAATGACGTCACATCATGACCGCGACAAAAATGGACGGTAGTAGAAAATTGTGCGACTTTCATAATTTTTTTGAGCATCAATCAGTAGTTCAATTTAACTTTCAATACTTTTCTTAGGTTTATATTACCATCTAATATTGATTTAGTGGAAAAAAAAATACATGCATATTCCCTATTGCCACCAACCGGGCACTAATCCAGACTCCGGGCTACTACTAAGAAATTCCAGTAACTATCTAAAAACGAATAGGTACTCAATAGTATAATCAAATCAAGTTCTAATAGTATTCTTTTCATTGGTTTTGAACTATTTTCATGTTTAGTATTATTTAAATTAAATTTTATTGTGTATGCGTGATTTTTATAATAATTTTATCAGTGTTAATATCATGTAATGGACGATGTCTGAAAAATAAATGAATTATGAATGAGACTACCTCGTTCGTCGCAAGCGCTACTACGAGCATGCGGTCCTGGATTCGATTCAAGAAATTCTCAGTAACAGCCCGGAGTCTAACCTTGTGTATAACATAACTTGCCGTAGGCGCCCCCCCCCCCCGCGCCCTTCACAATATATACCTGTTAATGTCTCTGAAAGTAGTAACATTCACAAATAAATAATCTCCTTTCAGGCGCCGAAACCCTAATAGACGTATGGCTCTACAGTACCCCAGAAATGCTAGAATACGAGTTCCAAGAACACCCAGAAACTGAAAGACTAGCTGAAACAGTCATAGAACAGAAGGAAACGGAAATAGTTCCTGAAACAATCGAAAACTGTGACACACATACTGACAACTGGATGGAATTCTTCTCAAAGGGACCTACTGAAGTTGATGTAGACGAAATGATTATTAAACCTATTAAAAAAGAGCCCGAGGAACCTAAACCAGATGGCGAGAATGTTGCGGAAATTGAGAATAATTTAACTGAAACAGTCACAGAGGAATGTAGCGAAGTTAATATTAAGACAGAGAAAGAATGGGATGTTAATTATAAGGCTGATGTTGATATTCCTAATGAGATTTTAAGTCAACCTGCATCACCTAAAAAAAGAATAGTAAAATACATCGACCCAACCACAGGCAAAATATACTACCTAGAAATGGATAGAGCGCTAGATTTAAGTAAAGTTCAAGAAATAGTCATTAATAACACAAAAACTGCTAAAATAAGCCCAATTAAATCAAATGGACTAAAATCTTTTAGAAAGAAGAAAGGTATGTCCTTACTAAAACCAGAAGTTAAAAATATGTTGAAAAATACAGAAAATGTTAAGGCCCAAACTAACTTTGCTCATATAGAAAATGATCATTGTTACCTGGCAACACCGAGGAGGTTCGATAGTGTTGCCAATGTAGAAATTAAGAAGGAAAAGAGTTTGTTTGATACATTGTGTTCTAGTGTTGTTAGATTGAATAATGTAAGATGTGGAGTTAATTATTTAATTAAGAAGATTCCTTTGATTACTGACCAGGCTAGGGATTCGGATTTTGTGAAGCATTTTCCTTTTGTAGTTGAGACTGAGGAGAAGTATTGGAAATTGGATTTTGCTAAGAGAAGAAATATTGAAGTAAGTTGTTGTTTTGTAAATATCGACATTTGCCCCCCACCCTTGCTTTTTCGCATTTTTAACCAGTTTGATTCCCGGTAGAGGCAGACCGTTTAAAAAAAATATGTTTGGACTTAAAAAAATATTTCATACTAGCTAATGCGTCTTAGCTTTTTTTTGTTAGGCTCCGTCTTCGGCGCGCACACTACAAACTTACCATAGTTTCATCACAATCAAACGAGCCATTTTCGAGTTTTTGCAAGACTAACGGACGGCAATTGATTTATATATAATGTGCTGTCTACTTTTTGTTAAGTTTCCTTTTTCAATTTTATAAGTAGTTTCTTTCAATTTGTTAGTAGTTTCATTTCGTGTGGTACCGGACGTAAAGAATAGCACCATACTATTTCTTCCTGTGGGTATCGTAGAATGCGACAAAGGTACTTACTAGAGAATGGGCAGCAGCGTTCTCTATGCATTTTAACACCATACTGGGATCGCCAAGCGTTTGTGTCCCCCCCCCCCCCTTTGGGGGAGGCCTATGTCCAGCAGTGGACGTCTTTCGGCTCAAATGATGATGATGAAGTAGTTTATTTCCATAAGCTGTGTGTTATCTGACGGTCAGAAAGTAGCGAAACTGTTTTCTATAAAAAAACATCAAGATCTAATGAAAAAACTTGAAACAATTTTTGAGAAAATCTTTAAAATTGGTCTAATAACGATAGAGTCACTACGATAGAGGAACCTTCTGGTTACGGAGATATTGAAGGTCATATTTTCAACCCCTTTTTATGATTCTTTACGAAAATAAATTTAAGTGTTATAAACTTATAACTTAACTTTAAATACTCCCACGATCGTTACCGTTGCATGTACCCATAAGCACGATGTTTTGCGTACGTTACGTTGCGCACTAACGTAAACAGCAAATTTTTGCACAAAGTGCATTTTGTGCAGAATGCGTAGATGACGGCTTCGTAAACGGTCTTGTTACACCCTGTATATGTATCAACTGTATGTAATGTAAGACCGATTTCTCTCCGCCAGTTCAGTTTAAACCTATGAATAAATTTATGTTAGTCATGACTCGATTGATAACTAACCATTTCTTTTATATTTCCAGTGGTCTCGAGCGAAACTAATAAACAAAATTCTAACGGAGCACAGTTCGTCCACCGAACCAATATGGCGGACCAAGCAAATCCTCACATATTCCCGCCTGCACGGCCATTACCCCATCAGAACAGAAACCATACAAATTAAAACAGAACCGGACGACTGGTCATCTTGGAACGATCTCGATAATATTCGCAAGATGGAGTCGAGTATTAAAGAATTGTATCCGAATCCTAATGATATAAATACTCTATCAATTTTCGATGTTTCCAATTTTTCTGAACGCAGTCGAAACTCTGACAGTGTGTCGGAAGTTCCGCTTTCTGATGATGAGGAGGTCGATGTGGTGTCTTTAGGTAAAGTGGTCTTTATTACTATATTAATCATAGATACATAAATAGAATACACTTTATTATGTACACCATAAAGAATACAGATATAAATGTAGAAATTTTACATAGGGTGACGCTATATGCGATCTTTTACAGACACTCATCATTATCAACAACTTATAAATTTTTCGCGATTTCATGTTTGGTCCCATAGTAAAAGTAGATCATAATGATGAGTACAATTAATCCTAGAGAAGTCCTAGGCCCGTATTAATAGACGTTCCCCAACGACGTACTCAAGTGCGTAGTTATTCGATACGCCATTATTACGATATCAGCATCTCAAGATCATTACTTATTAATAAACACATGAAAACAGTATCTCAGTTACCAAGATCAAGATCAAGATCAAGGCGCTGTACTTGATGAACGATTACGTTACATTGACCGAAGTTTAGAATGACATTCATCACATTTCGTTCTTGATAAGTCGTAAGATTTATAGAATACTTGTATTTTGTTAAAACTTTTAATGTATAGCGCTGTATTACGTTATAAATATTTCTAGGGAAATTGGAAGACCTCGGACCACTTTCACCAAAGAGTCTTTTTATTAATGTGACTCTTGAACAAATCTGGATCATTTTTAGGGTTCCGTAGTCAACAAGGAACCTTATAGTTTCGCCATGTCCGTCTGTCTGTCTTTCTTTTTAATAGTCGACCAACTTACATTTGCAGTTGGAAAATTGACCGTGACGTATATCGATGTATAGGAGAACATGTTTTTCAACTACAATGTTAAGTTTGTTTTTGGTATAAATTCATCCCAACTACGGAACCCTTCATTGTACGTGGTCCGACACGCACTTGGATGGTTTTTTTAAATGTTCACTTGGTGACTCAAAAGGATTCGAGGCATCCCATAAATAGATTTTTGGCAAAAATATCGTCATATTACTTACTCTAATTCATCGTAATCAATATTTTCACTCAAAATATTTCCAAACTCCATGTTTCGCGCTACTAATCACGACCTCAAGTCACGGACTGCCTACACTCAGATTTAAGCATTTTGAGTACACAAACCTATTGTATACTTAAGTGTCGATTTTCGTTTATTAATCAGCCCATCACTCGGCTGATAACGTAAACCCACGCCGTAACTTGAGTACATCAATTATTATGTTTATTAATGCGATCATGACCTCAAGACTGTTATCAAGTGCGAGCTCTTGGGCTGAGTAACGTTTATTAATACGGGCCCTAGAGTACTAGAAAAGTCATAAATCGCAAAAAACTTCCCATACATTTCGTAAGACCCCCCAGTTTAGAAGAACTGAGCGCACGCAGACACGAAAAGCAATTTATAGATTTACAAAATACGTTGTACGTCGTTACGGGTCGTCAGAAATCCTAGTCTGACAGCCAGTCGTACCAAGGGGTATCGTATTACCCAGTAGCTGGGTTGTGGAGGTCAGATAGGCAGTCGCTCCATGTAAAATACTGGTATTCATGTGCATCCGGTTAGACTGGATGCTGACCCCAACATAGTTAGGAAAAGGCTAAGCAGATTGATTGGTAGATTTACAAAATAACGATCTATTTTTCAGTCGTTAAATAGCTTTTATCTGAGGAATTAATGTGACGGTTTGACAGCTTTTGCATAATTATGGAAAATAATATGCAAACTGCCATTTTTAGGGTTCTGTAGTCAACAAACCCTTATAGTTTCGCCATGTCCGTCTGTTTGTCCTCTCGCGAGTCGAAATGACCAATAAGTCGTTTTTCAAACATTGAGGGTCGGTCGGAAAACTGATAAGTTTGAATTTATTTAAACGATTAATCGTTTTATGTTATCTTACCGGAATCGCTCTTTTCCCGTAAACACTCAAATATGCGACACCGAAGCGGATATTCGCGACTGGTAAGGGGTGTGGCTTATCTCAGAGACTCTTATAATAGAATAGAATAATCTTTAAGATTGATATTGACTTCTTGGCGGGAAAGTGAAGCGTCATGTTACCAGTTTTGTTTTATTTTCAAAAATTTGTGTTTAGGCGAATATTAATGTGTAATAGTGATGGATTATTAACCATTAAGTGTTCGTGAACCTGCATTAATGTAGGCAAATGAAACAAAACAGTGCAACATCACTTTAAGTTCTCTCAAGAAGTCCGCGCGAGGTTTCAGTAAAGTGCCGCGTCTTTACTTAAACTCAAGGGGAGCGGGGCGGGATATCATCAATCATCTTTATCATGCATTGAGTGGAGTTCATTTCATAATTATTATAACTTTGTACTTGTTACCTAATTTTACATGACACTGGCTAAATGCACAAACCGTGCGAAGCCAAAAAGAAAAAAAAAAAAAAAAAAAAAAAAAAAAAAGATTGATATTTCCGTAACGTATCCGCAACGTTCCGTAAAATATTATTTTTCAAATTGTAATAGAAATAAAATAAATTATGACTTACCGATGGTAGGATTTGATAAATGTTTGGTTCTGCTATCGTGATTACATTCTATAACGACACAATAGGGCGGGCATGTTTGTAAAAAAAAAACATGTTTTTGTCACCGTGACGGTTGTAATAAGACTGATGTGCGTCATTCATGCGTTGAGCAGACTTTTATGCGGAACTTCGCAGAACTCGGGGTACGCGGGCCCCGCCTACTTGCGACTTCTACTGTTTTTTTTCTGTTCTGTGCATGTTAATCACGCCGACAAAGTGGTTAAATAAAACCTTGAGAAACATTTTTTTTTGGGTATCTGCCTTACACGTAAAGTGGGGATGATATTTTTTGTTCTTGTCTGCCCTAATGGTATGGGAGAGCGTTGGATAGGCCGTTTAAAAGTATTACTAGTTTATGAAAACCATTTTTCGATTCAGCTATCCGTTTGCGAAATATTAAACTTTAACGTGAAAGTTTTTGCTTGACTTAAGTCCCATCCCTGCCAGCTAAATGGTTATTTTTGGATATGTGAATAAAATTATGGCTGTAATAGTATATATAGGGTGCTCGGTAATTCGACCTATTCTTTGAAAGGGTTTATACTAGAGGTCATTTCCAACAAATGAAGCCCCGCCAACTAGGGGTCGAAAATTAATGGTTTCCAAGTTACGGAGGTTTTTAGATTATTGTTCAAATTTTCAGACTGGTCACAAAAACAATTAATTTAAAAATATCTAAGTACTTACTTCTCTCTCGACACTTATTTATAAAAAAATACATGTTCTAAATTCCCATAATTTCAGAAATAAAAGTTCTTAAGTGCAAAGGAAACCTTCTTTATTTTATAATATTTGAAATTTAGACGTGTTTTACTTGAAAAAAATGTGTGAGCTGGCGGGGCTTAATTTGTTGGTAACCACATTTGTTGTACCTCTAGTATAACTCCTTTCAAGGAATAGGTCGAATTACCGAGCACCCTGTATAACGAAATTAAAAGGATAACTATCACAGCTAAGTAGGTTTTACTAGTTTACGAGTAATAGTCGACCAACTTACATATGCAGTTGGAGAATTGACCGTAACGTATATCGATGTGTGGGAGAACATGTTTTTCAACTAAAATGTTAAGTTTTGTTTTTGGTATAAATTGATTCCAAGTACGGAACCTTTCATTGTGCGTGGTCCAATACGCACTTGGCCGGTATTTTTACAAGCTTCGATCGAAGTAACGCCAAAAATTACATCAATCTTCGAGTAAATAGTATATTTCATTACAAGTGCGGAAAGGCTGTCATTGCAAAGAGTTCCGACAAATATCTACCCGAGCCGAGGCTTATCCGAAGGCGAGGGTTGACAGTCGGAACAAGTTGCAATGACGGTTCCGCAGGTGTACTGAACGACTATTTTTAATACAGTTGCGAAAAAATGAAGCAATTTAATAAAATAATAAAAACACAATAAACTCAACTAACTAATCATTTATTTCTTATAAAAGTTATAGTACACATGTACATTGAAATTGGTACAGTTTTTTAAACTAACTGGGGAAGTTTTAGGTTGCATATTTACTGTTTGAGACAAACTATTATTGGTTGGTTTTTCTTTTTAATAGACATTATTTTGACAGTTGGGAAAGAGACGCACGAGTTCGGGAAAGGTAAAAAAAAAACTCTAGTATGTAATAGCCCACATCCCGAACGTTATACGTCCCTGCAATACACCACTTTTTGAGCAACTGTATTAAAAAATCTATTACCTACGTCGCGTCGTCAAAAATGATGGGTCCAATCTTGTATCCGGTAGCTACCGCATTGATGGTTGATACAAAATGGCCGTTTGTTATTGAATACAGGAGATTGTTAGCATGTCTAGCTTCTGGTATAATTGTGGTGCCCCGTCGTGCGGGGTTAGGTTATTTGACGATTAAAAAATCGGCCCTAAATATAATGTTTCACCTGTAGCGAGCAGGACGCGCGTGAAAACGGAGGCGGGGGGCGCGGAGGGCGCGGGGGGCGCTGGGGGCGCGGGGGGCGCGCTCCTGCCGCTGGCGCACGACTCCCGCCTGCGCTTCCTGTTCCTGGAGCGGAAGTGTGCCGATATCGGCCTGGACCTCCGGAACGAGGACGTGGGGAACGGATACTCTTACAGGTCAGTTTTTTGTAACTATTTAGTTACATTTTTGTTTAGTTTGTCATAAAAAGCATGCAACATAATTATTTGAAGGGAAAATCAACGTCAGTCAGTAAGACGGTGTAAAGAATTCATGGCTCTCCTATCAGAAAATCAATATGACCCTGGAGCTCAAAAACATCCATCAATCAAGATGTAAATGTTTCCTGAATATCATCACTAAAAATTAGCAATTTAAACTGTCTTAAAAGTTACGCTAAGGTCTGTTTCACAGTCCAAATAGGGACAATCTAGGTGCCTTATAAATAAAATACTGGAAACAACTGTCAGATGAGTTGACCGGAGCTAATCCAGAGAAAAACGACCGTATTATCCTCATTTTACACATTATCCAGATAAAGTTGTTATGTCATTTGTTATTGTTTTTAACCCACCAGCTTTTAATTACGTCCACAGTGCCGTTCATGCGGTAATGCTGTCAGCAGTGCGAAGCTTCGCCGAAGAGTTGATACGGAGCGCGCTGGCCGTTAAACTGACTGAAGACTCCGCACATACATTACCTACTGTGTGGGCCGGGTGAGATATTATCCAGACTTTACTAATTTTATAAATAAAAATATTTTACTACACATGAACCTACATGGGCACCGTCAAAAGCTAGGTGCACGGTTCCAATTGGTCGTTTCCTATGGAAAAGAGTCGGCAAGAAACTCCACAGTTACACTTTTAAAAAATAATTGGCTTTTACAATGTTTTCAAATTAGTCTTAATAGGTATGGGAGGGCAGTGTAGGCCCGTCAACAAGTACTAGGTACTTAATAAAATAGAAGATGGTCTACAAATCTAGTCTATGAAGCCTACAACGTTCTCACATTCACAAAATATTAAAAAAAATATAATGTCAATTATATAGTAATTTTTTAACCTTGTTGAAATTAAAATTGTAGGTATATAATGTCAAATAATGAAAAGATTATGTCAAGGAAGTATGTTAAAAAGATAAAATAAAAATAAACATTGGGAGATTTAAGAGCGGTTAATAGACATTCACATAGTTATGCGCATGTTAATGGGAAGCCACGTGTGCAGAAAGAACTATTGCCAAACTTCCTTGTCTTCAACTAAAATAAAAATGCGAAAGGAACTCCTGTCCGTCTGGATGCCTCGGGATGAAATTTGGCACACATGAAGCATCGAGAAGGACAAAGGATAATTTTTACCCGGTGGTACGGTCAGTACTCGTGCATTACCTGACTTCTCTTACAAAGAAGAAGACTGTTAGGGGTCGCGTTATGCAGGTCACTAGTGGAAAATAAAATAAAAACGGTCGTGAATGATTAATTCATCACCAAAGCATAGTGATTTTGGCTCATTAACTTGAATCCCAATATTGACCCATATGGTACTTCCGAGTTCAATCTTAGTATTTCAGCATATAATGTGCAAAGTTCGATCACATTTTGCACTTCTTAATTATAGCTTAAATTAAAGCTTAAAGCCGTATTTGGTGTTAGTTCAAGAAAATTGGCAATGTCCCAAACATAAAAATAAAATGAGTATTACAATGATTAATATCCTTTGGAAAGTTTCCAGATGTTTTTTTAGTCCTATACTAATTATTAAAATTCATAATCATTAATTTTGTGAACTACAGAGCGATATTTTATGATTTCATTTATAATATTACTAGCTACGCCCCGCGGTTTCACTCACATAAGTCTCGACCCCGTGGGAATATCGGGATAATGTCCCTAATAAATGAAAATTAAAAAAAAATTGACATAGACAGTGAAATACACGTAACAACGCACGTATTTTCTTTCTTTTTTCTTTAAATAAAATAAACAATTATATCAACTCATATAACCTGTCAGTAGGTAAGCTAATTCTGGAGAAAGAACATAAACATTGATTTTCCTAGTTTGAAGGGCAGGGGTCTTACTCATTAGTAATAGCCATACCCATTCCTTATTCATACAAAACTGATGTTACCTCGGCTAAGTTTTTCGTAAATAAATGATTACTTACTATTGTCTTGAGTTAATACACACAGCGACTAACTATTCTTATCGTTTAAGTAGTCGTTGATAGAATAGTTTTCCTTTGAACAAAGGTTGGACTTAACTTTAATTTTAATCGCATTAAAAGGCAAATCTAGCAAAAAAGAGCTTGTTATAAAAAATTATACAAAGTCCAACTAAGAAATATTTGACACCTATTTGCGACGTTGCCAACATTCAGAACGCACCTGCTTCATTTTGTCGAATGCCTTCATAGAGTCTGTACAATATCTTTAAACATAATTATATTGTACTACCAATCCGCCCCGGCTGTGCACGGTTACCAGAGCATAATATGCCTAAATTTTTTTTTGTCGTAGTGTCGAATCAGCCTGTTGTGGCGAGCATGTGGGTTACATTAAAATGTAACTGATGTTCATCTTACTAGGAGAATTTTACATCGTCATATTTCAGGCAATTTACACAAAACCTTAATGAATTATACACATATCTTCCTCATGAATTACTCCGTCCATTGGTGAAAACCGTACCTATGAAAATCCTTTCGGTAGTTTTTGAGTTTATCGCGTTCAGATAGACAGACGCGGCGGGGGGACTTTTGTTGAATAATATGTAGTGATAGTGTCAAGTTTATCTAATTAACAGATGTGATGCTGGGTAGTTTGTTGCGCACTTCTTCCCATCTAAGTAGGATGTGGGGCAAGGCGCGCCATTTCGGAGACTGTTACGTAATTTTTGACGTTCAAAAAGTGCTGATTCTCAGCCGAATTTAAATGAGTTTTTGATTTTGAGCATTAGTTATTTCATATGTGTTGTATGTACAGTTCGTCGTCCACGCGCTGCCCGCTCGGCGCGCGCCACGTGCTGGCGGGCGCGCGCCGCAACGTGCGCGCGCGCCTGCTGGCCGCGGCCGACACGGGCGCGCCCGGCCACACGCCGGGGGACAAGCTTTAATATACGTGCTGATTTACAACACTGTGTTTTATTTCAATTAACCCTTACCTAATATAGGTGATTTTACCCCTAAACTAGATATTTCACCCCTAATCTAGGTAATGTTACCCCTAATCTAGGTAATGTTACCCCTAATCTACATCATCTTTGTCAGATCACAAGAATATCTACATGGAACTGAAACGAGTAATACCTCCACAGAAGCAAAAGGTACAGCACGAGGTCACAGATTATGAGAAACTATACTCAATGCTTGCATTGTCAAACTTTGATGATAAGTTCAAGGACTATGACAGCTTAGATGAGTGTATAACGAAAGCTATTATCGAAACCAGAACAAGGAAGTACAAAATATTAAACCAGCCACAAAAGGAATGGATTAACAGACAAATAATTAATGAAAGGAATACATTATGGAGCGAACTAAAACACGCCCCTAAAAACAGCAACCTAGAAACAGATTTTATAGCCAAAAGAGACAATGTAGCAAGCTTAATCAAGAGTACAAAAGAGACATATTTTATGGAGAGTTCAAGAAATGCGCAAAGAAACCCAAAAAAATATGTGGACATTAAAAATACCCTTTCAAATAATAATATTGTTCCTAGTTGTGGTCCCAAAACTAAAAGCCGAGAATGGTAGCATCGCTTCGGATCCCATTGAGATATGCGAAATTTTTAATAGTTTCTTTGCAAATATAGGGACACAACTGGAAAGCCAAATACCATGTACACACATACACAACAAACATGTAAGTATAGACCTTACCGAACCTTAACCAGCACACTGGACATTGTGAACTATCTCAATTTAAACCATGCACAGCTTCTGAGGTATCTAATATTATAAACGACTTGGATCCCAATACAAGCACAGGAATTGATGGTACTTATTAGTACCAAGGCACTGAAATGCATAAAAAAACGAATTCTCCAAAATCTAACAGATTGCCTAAATAAACTTTTAATGGACGGAATCTTTCCAGAAAATTTAAAAATAGCCAAAGTCACCCCAATTTACAAAGCTGGTACCAAATCAAATCCTGGGAATTATCGTCCAGTTTCAGTCCTACCAATATTATCTAAAATATTAGAAAAAATCATATTTATAAGGTTAGACGAATACTTGACTAAAATTAACTTCATATACGATCAACAATATGGCTTTAGGACCAAATCTAATATCCTTGGTGCAACTACTGACTTGATAACTACAATAAAAACAAAGATTGACCAAAAACAAGTAGCATTAGGACTCTTTGTTGATCTAAAGAAGGCGTTTGATATAGTTAGTCACAAAATTCTATTACAAAAACTAGAAAGTATTGGTATAACTGAAACCGCTTATAAAATGCTAAACTCCTATTTAAGTGATCGATATCAGGTTGTAAAAATCAGAGCTTACCAAAGTACGTCTAAACCCTTAACATGCGGTGTACCACAAGGTTCTATTTTGGGTCCCTTGTTATTCCTAGTGTATGTAAATAGCTTACACCAAGCAGGCTTACAAGGTCACCTTGCCCTGTATGCTCACACACATCACAAAAAATGCCCAAGATGATCTAAATATACTACAAAATTGGTACCAGTGCAATCTTTTAACTATTAACGCTTCCAAAACCTCATATATAATATTTAGAGCCAAAAACAAAAAACTCCCTAACCACCAATTATTCTAAGCATAAACGGAGAAGTACTGAAAATGACTGATCAAGAAAAATACCTCGGACTAACTCTTGATAGCAATTTGACATGGAGAGCACACCTTCAACACATTAAAAACAAACTTTCATCATTGGTGGGCTCACTGCATAAAATTGTTAGATGTATTCCAAAAAAGGTTCGGCTAGTAATATACAACTCCCTTGTTAAACCTCATTTATTATATCTTATCGAAGTATGGGGTAACTAATCTAAAACCAATCCAAATTCTACCAAACAAAATAATCAAAATACTACACAATTATGATTTCTTAACACCGTCAAAAACTATTTTCAAAGAGACGAAGCTATTAAACATCAAACAACTTTATATATCACATGCATACTAATCTATAAAATCATTCCCAAACTTATTCAGTCACGCATTACATTCACAATAGAAGGGGAAATATGCAAATACTCATCTCGTCGAGCTGGTCACCTGGAATTGTCTAGAGTAAGAACTAACTGCGGTAAAAATAACCTAACCTATGGTAGCACAGCTCTCTAATAAACTTCCAAATAATGTAAAAGAAGCGACTTCACTCAACATATTTAAAAATAAATTATTCACTTTTATTTACAACGACGAAACACTATAATAATTTTATTGTGTTGTGTTTATTTTTGTTTAAAACGGCAACATCTTTTAACTTTTGCCACCACCTTATTTTAGGAATGCAGTGAACTCGCTTCAAATTTTGTTGACAGTGTGCAGTGATCCTACATTATTTTTTGCTTTTTGTTTCTCTTCTTATTTGTGTGCGGGTGCACTGATATAATGTAATTAGTACTTAATAAGATTTAATATTCTCATGTAAGTGACGATTGTCTTAATGAGAATAAAGTTCTTTAAACCGAATCTAGGTAATGTTACCCCTAATCTAGGTAATGTTACCCCTAATCTAGGTAATTTTACCCCTAAATCGGGCAATTTTACCCCTAACCTACATAAGGCCGCGTCCTAACGGAAAACTAATGTCGCACTTGTTTTTATGAATACGACATAATCGCGGGATCAATAAAGCAGCGTATGTACAGTCGCCAGCACACCAAGTTACCACAAAAATGTCTTGATTTCATGAAAAAGTCATTCAGTGGAACAAATCTAACTTAGAGAGATGTATTAAATCTTGATCATGATCTTTATTAAATCAATCTTGTTGAGTCTTGGTTACTCGAATAAAGAAAATTCTATTCTATTAATGCTGGGATTTTTAAAATTTCTAGTTTAACTTTTATTTCCTGTTTTTAAACTTTATATCTACCTAGTAGACAACCGAAAATGCGGCCGAACTTTATCGATTGTTGAACCTATTGTTTACATTTAGATTACCTGTACACCTGTAGATTATTACGAGGGCTGCACTAAAAGTATCGGGAATGGAATATTTCCACTGTTCCTGTCATATTAAAATCTTTTTAATTGAAAACTCCTTGGTTTTAAAAATCGAATACCATTTATTTATTTAAAAACTCGGTTCGGTTTCTCGGTCTTGTCCCAAGGTTTTGTCAAACTTGTTTAGTCGTTGAGAAAATGGAATTGACTCGAGAAAATTCAAGAGCGATGATTTATTATGACTTTCGAAGTGGTTTAACACAAAAACAGTGTGTTGACCGGATGATTTCTGCATTTGGTGATGAAGCCCCATCCAAAACCACAATTTATCGCTGGTTTGCTGAATTTCAACGTGGACGTGTCAAGCTCAGTGATGATCCCCGTCAAGGTCGTCCAAAAACTGCAGTCACCCAAGAAAACGTTGATGCTGTGCGTAAGCTGATTGAGGAAGATCGACATGTGACATACCGCGAAATTCAGGCAACTTTAGACATTGGCATGAGTCAAATACAAATAATCTTGCATGAACAATTAGGTGTAAAAAAGTTGTTTTCCCGATGGATACCGCATTCGCTCTGTGAAGAGCAAAAAGCGGCTCGCGTTACTTGGTGCGTCAGAACTCTCGAAAGATTCCACGCAAGATCCTCAAATGCTGTATTCAACATTGTATCAGGTGACGAATCCTGGATATACGCGTACGAACCCTGGATATACGCGTACGAACCCTGGATATACGCGTACGAACCCTGGATATACGCGTACGAACCCGAAACAAAAAACCAGTCACGAGTTTGGGTGTTCGAAAATGAGTTAAAGCCAACAAAAATTGTTCGTTCACGGAGTGTTGCAAAAAAAATGGTGGCCACGTTTGTCTCCAAAACCGGCCATGTTACGACTATTCCTCTTGAGGGACAAAGAACGGTTAATGCAGAATGGTATGCTAGCATTTGTTTGCCACAGGTCGTTTCTGAACTCCGTAAAGAGAACTGCAACCGCCGCATCATCCTCCATCACGACAATGCGAGTTCTCACACCGCGCACAGAACAAAAGAGTTTTTAGAGCAAGAAAACATAGAATTATTAGACCATCCGCCGTACAGCCCCGACCTAAGCCCTAATGATTTCTATACTTTCCCTAAAATAAAGAATAAATTGCGTGGACAGAGATTTTCATCACCTGAAGAAGCTGTGGACGCCTACAAAACGGCCATTTTGGAGACCCCAACTTCCGAATGGAATGGTTGCTTCAATGATTGGTTCCATCGTATGAAAAATGTGTCAAATTTCGCGGAGAATACTTCGAAAAGCAATAAATACATTTTTAAATAGTAATGTTGTGTCACTTCCTTGATTCCCGAAATTTTCAGTGCCGCCCTCGTATGACCCTAACCGCTTAGCTTATATTGACATGTGCTCGTCAAAACGCATCGTATAAGCCCAAACACAAGGTAGATGCCGTTACACCGGAGTTCTTCCGTTGGGTATCCTGCAGGATCCTGGTGATGCCTGCACGTCAGGTCAAGGTTATCATACTTTTGTAATATAATTGGCTACCTGTCCCATTGACAGGATTTCGAATCGACCAGACCTGTGGATCATCTTCAAACGACTGAGCAGATTTTCTTGAAACATAGCTAAGAACACTCGATTAAGATACCTTTAAAAAACATATAACAAACTTATAACATTCCTTTTTTCGTCGGAGGTTAAAAATAAAACACGATAAAACTTACAAACACATTATTTAAGATTATGATATTATTTTACAGGGCTAAAAAATTATCACAAGATTGAAAAATAAGTACGTATTGATCGTCTAATTTAAAATTGCACGTCCCTATACAAACTTTTCTATACACTTTAAATGTGTACAGTCAACACATCAGTGGTATGGTACCTATGGTAACACAAGCAGTAGAGGAGCGACCCGAGTAGGTTTTCCTAGCTTCGGCCAACCTATTTATGTCAGGAACTGATGGACGATACTGATGGCGCCAAACTCGTAGCCGAATTCTGGGAGTCCAGTTATGGTCTGTTACACAACTATCTAATAAAATTGTTCACAAGTCCTGGTTAGGTTAAATTCTTACGCAATTATTTACTAAAGAGAATTAGTAACACATTCATCTGCATTAAAGTTTCAACGTCATATTTCATCACTTTTTCCAACAATTATTGTTTCTATAAAAAAATTAAATTGTAATTGAAAAATCATCGACAAAAAATGGGGTTATAAAATTAACCTCGATTGTCAAATTAAAAACGTAAGCATATGTTTTTTATTTACCCTTAGTTTCGTCCTTGCAGCTACTAACATTTATCTACTACCTACTAAGAATTACTAAGTCCGACGGCTCGCCACTTTGCGCTGCCGTCTGAATAGTCGACACCCCGGCTCAATTGCCAAGAGAAATAAAAAGGATTCAGATAATCAAATCAAAAGCACTCAATTTGTTTGGTACAGTACAGATTGTCAACCACAATACGTTTTCTGATCCATTTATTTACGTTTCATCAGATACGTCTTTGCCATCGATACGCTAAAAAGCAGTGGATGTATGTATGTAATATTAAATTAGATTATCAATAGCTACTATAAATAAAAACTTATTTGTGATAGGTGACTCATTTTATAAAAATACAAAGGCAGTAACATTCAGGCCCGTATTACAGAAAGTCACTTGATACTGAAGCATTACTTAAACCTAGTTTCAACCAATCAAATGGCTTGAATTTAGTTTTATAAGTAACGCTTGAGTGTTGAGTGACATTCTGTAATACGGGCCTTAGTCTCGATCTCTAATCGATAGATCAAAAGTTGACATTCCAATGTCTCAAGGACAAAAGAAGATAAAGAAAGAAAAATTGTCTAAAAAGAACAAACATTATTATTATTGCAAATAGATTATTTTAAAATTCAATCATTAATTACATAACATCACGCATATAATCCCCGAAGAGCTGCCTAAGCAGAAGTGTAGCTATAGTACACCCACATTTCGCCAAAGTCCCATGTATTAGGGGGCGAGGGTATTGCCACCAACCGGACTTATATCCGGACACCGGAGTGCTACTGAGACATTCCTAATCTTTTAAATTCTTTCATAAATTAGAATTACAAAAGCAATCAACAAACAATCAACCAATTACAAATTTAAAAGTGATAGTATTAGTATAAGTACATAAACCAGACATTTCAGTGTTGTCTTTGAGAGGTTCTATGTCTCTGGTAAATATTGCAGGAGACATTCATAGGCGGCGGCACAATGGCACATATTTTGGCTTAGTTTATAAACTTGTTCCTATGATACCGGCGGCCGCCAAATAACGGCCGTCATGAAAATTACAGCACCGGTATTTGACTTTACGGTGGCAATAAAAGCATTGCGGTCGTTAGATGACGGAACCGTTGTCTAGGAAACCCAAGTTTATGAGGTTTTTAAACTCTTACTGTGCATTGATGAAAACCTACAGCAAAAACTCAAAATATATCAAATTAGTCTTAATATTCTCATGTAAAATCAGTTATAACTTAAAACTAATGATATTGTAAGAAACCTGAAGTAGTTAATAGCAGTTATGGACCGGAACAGCCCTCTAAATTTTAAAATGTTCAATAGATGTTTGATAGTCATTAGGGGGTAATCAGAAGCTTGGAAGTCTTACAGCCATTCTTACCAAAAGGTATTGTGTGTTACCCAGTAAATGGGTTGTAGAGGTCAGATAAGCAGTTGCTCCATGTAAAATACTGGTATTTAGCTAAATCCGGTTAGACTGCAAGCCGACATTAATAAAGTTGGAATAAGGCAGGCAGATGGTGATGATGCAGGTATCTATTATTTAAAATATAATTGGTTAATATTTAATTATCTTTCCTTTGTGTCTGTCTCTTCTGTTATTTTGTAACATACATCTCAAACTTTGTACAAGTTCACTTAGCCTTACATATTCCCACCCTACATCGCGGCCATAGTTCATTGCATAAGTAAATATAACAGTTCTGGCATGATGATGCAAAGCTGGTCGAACTATGTCTAAATTTCTACCAAAACAAGGTTTTTTGCCAGTCATTGAGCAAGTTTCCAACGCTTCTTTAGTGAAGACCTCTCTAAACAGATTTCGTGTGAATATCTTTACATTTTTAGAAGTTTGTTTAGCTTTTTCTAAGCCTTTAGCACATACGTAAACGCGGGTGTCTCGTCCGCCTAACTGTACCAGGCCTCTGCCTGGATGTGGATGCTTTAAAGTCCATCTAGTGCTCTTTTTGTTATTTTTTTTTTTATCCTTATTGACATCTGGCGAAGGTGGTGGTGTTGATTGTTCGTCATCAATAAATGTCTCATTGTCTGATTTGTTGTCCATTTCAGTGTCCTGTACTTCAAACAGGTTTTCTTTCTTAATAATCAATGTGTCATTTTGTTCATTTGCGTCGTTTGTTTCGTTTTCCATTTCATCGTCAGGTTCGGTTTCCATCTCATCCTGCAGGGTTTCTTCTTGAAATGAATTAGGATTTTGTTGATCATTCAGAGCATTTTCTTTTTCTACAGGAACTGTTGCTGGTGGTGGTTGAACTTTATACTTCGAAACTATATGATCAAGAGTTTTCTTAGTTTCTTGTGCCTGTATGTACATCTTTCTCACATCTAACATCACATGTTTGATAAACTTAAAAATTCCATTTGTTTTCATTTGTGCGTCCATCAAAAGTTGCGTGTCTTTTGGTGAGAAATTTGCATTTGTAAAGTCTATATCTTTTTCAATTATGTCTGAAAGACTTTCTAATGTTCTCTCAAATGAATCCGAGTTAGTATTGTTATTGAGGTTGTTTGTCAGGTGTTTCATAGAATTTTGCATTTTACTTTGGCAATTAGAATTTAGTACAATAGGAGAACTTAATTCTGTGGCTACATCAGTGTCATAATTTGAAGTATTTATTCCAGTATTATTTTCTAAATCAGCAATATTTTCTTTCAATGTATGTTGTTGTACATGTTCATGTTTTTTATGTTTGTCTTTTGAATGTTCTTTCAAATGTTTTTTGAGAGACTTTTTCTCCGACTTTTTCTTTTTTTCTGATTTTGGTTTAGGCTTAGGCAGCACTATGCGAACTTTTAGCGAATTCTTTGGTTCGGCGACTGGCTCAACTGTAAAAAACAACAAGATGTAGATAAGTGATATGACCTACATTTAAATTGTGAAAATATAGAATTATTATGAAAAAAAAAACAACACAAAAACTAGGTTTTGCCTGCGGGTTCACGCGTGTGGAGCTCAGAAATTATCCCACAGGAACATACTACAAGGGTAAAAGTATTCTGTGTGCTAAACTTCATCTAAATCCGTGCAGCCCTTGAGACGTGAAAAGCTAACAGACACAGAATTACTTTCGCGTTTTTAATATTAGTAGGTATGGATTTAATTTATGAAGTACTTTTAATTACGATTTTACAATATACTGACTTTTACTGTTTTTGTCATCGCTTTGTTTACTATTTTCTCCACGGGCTGTTTGGAGAAAACCAACCACAGCATCCTCATAAGAATCTGAAATTGTAAAATAATTTAAAATAAAACTAGATAAGTACTGAAAACATAGAATTTTTTTATACCTACTATATACTACACACTATATTACTAAAAACGAAATTTATGAAAAGAACACAGCGTCACGCCTTGCTTCCCCGATGGGTTGGACAGAGGTGTACCTATAGTACACCCATATTTCGCCAGTTTTGTTTAAGTCCCATGTAATAGGGGGCGAGGCTATTGCCATCAACCGGGCACAAATCTAGACTACAGGCTGCTACTACGAAATTCCAAAAGGAAAAATCTAAATAATTTATTTCACCTAAACCTACATGGGCACGAAACGTCAGAAGCTAGGTGCACGGTTCCAACCCCCTATTGGTCATTTCCTATGGAGAAGAGCCGGCAAGGAACTCCACGGTTACTCTTTTAAAAATAATGGGCTTTTACAATGTTTTCAAGTTACAGTGTTAATAGGTATGGGAGGACAGTGTAGGCCCGTCAACAAGTACTTAACAAAATAGAAAATGGTTTACAAAGCTACAGTCTATTAAGCCTACAACATTCTCACATGCACAAATTAAAATATAATCTATATAAAATATTACTAAAATAATAAAAATTAAAACCTATTTAAACCAAATGACAAGATTGCAACTGTAACAAATCTGAATTAATATTCTGTCCACAAGGCACTAATAAATATTTTTAATTAAAATTGTAGGTATTTAGTGTCAAATAATGAAAAGAAACCCCAATAACACTTTGCCTTACCTGGAAATCAAACCCAGGACCTCATGCTCAGTAGTGACGCTTGTGACCACACCAAAATAACCATAGACCAATGAAAATAATATTATATAAGATGATAAAAGGGATTTTAAATTGTTGTATGTAAACATCCTAAGGCATAATGTAACATTACACATTCTTTCACAATGTTCCCTTTATCACTGAGTGATCTGTGTGTGTGTGATCCACTTAAACTTACTTTTGCAAAATGGAAACTATCACAATAATCATCCACAGCCCAACCTAACCCCTTGCTTGGCATAGGCATCTCTATCATAAGACTACAACACAATCAGAGGGTTCCGTTAAATTATTTTGAAAATAAATAAATACTATACCTGCTTCATATTTTATATCTCCAATATAATACTGCCAGAGGTCATCTGCTGGTTCATTATTTTTCATTCTTGTTGCAATACGGGAATCATCTTCAGCGGGATATGCGATAGCCACCCTTTTCTCTGATATTTTACATCTGACCCAAGTTTTTGGTACACAAACATGTTTGTTGTTTTGATTCGGCGCTATCTGACATTCGACCACGATAAAACCAGTTTCAATTGGGTCTGGCATCTTAAAATTAAATTAATGGGGATGAAAAACCTATGTTATGTATTTCGGTAACTGAAAAACTGTGGCAAAACCTATTTTTGTAGAATAAATCTAATAGAATAAGTTGAGATCGAGATTATTTCGAGAGATGAGACGATGAGACTTGAGGGCGGGAAACTGTCACTACTGTCAATGTCATTCAGTCAAATTAGAAAGATTTTTTTATGAAAAATTGGTAGTTCTACCACCCGAAGTTAGGGTGGTAGAACTACCAATTTTTCATAAAAAAATCTTTTTTTATGTTGAATTAATAATTCTAGTAGATCCTATTTTAACGAGGTTTTATTGGTGATATTTGTACATAATATTATTCTTATTAACCCTTTGGGGATTACAGGCGTGTTGTTATGTTATGTGTAAAATCTAACGTCCACTGGCGTACTTTTCTTCAGTCTGCTGTCAGTCTAGATTGACCGTGTAACCGTGAAAATCATCCATCATTCTGGCTTCAGTCAATTCAGTTCAGACTGATGGACCAGAATGACGCTAAACTGAGCTTGTAACCTTGCTCTAAGGAACACGCAATGAGGATATAAAGTAATCTGAACTGCCACTTGCTCACTTCGATGTGAATATCCAACCAATGAATAACCAACGTCTAAGAATTTGGCAGCTAGCTGTCACTAATTCACTATCCATATTTTTTTTTTCTGTACAAGCGACTAGGTTCGAAGGTTTCCTGCGCAGAACACTATTACTCCTAGCGGAGGTTTCCTGCCTACTATGAGGTTTATATCAAAAAACGAAGAGGGGAGTTCAGAACATTTCATGTTACCTGACTTGAGTTCCGTACGTATTTTTCGGGTGACCACTGAAAATCAGCGCTGTGCTGTGGGTCCCCCATAGCACAGCATCATGCTGAGTGCAAGCCTTCTTGTCACAGTCATGACGTGCAGCTGCCGACTATTTGTTTTACCAGTTTATGTTTTCATATATCTTGCACGTGTTTCTGTGACAAATAAAATTATTTTTCTTTCTTTCTTTCTATGTATTAGGGGGCGAGCCTATTGCCATCTACCGGGCACAAATCTAGACTCCGGGCTGCTACTGAAAAATGCCAATAATACTTTGCCCGACCTGGGAATTGAACCCAGGACCTCATGCTCAGCAGTAGCGCGTTAGACTTCGGATGATAAAATATTTTCGATTACAATTGGTAGCGGCGGGGGCAGGGGCGGAGGTGTTGAGGATGGCTGCGGCGGCGGCGGAACTTTCGGCGCGCTCGTAGATAGGTCGCATGACTCATCCTTCTGCATTGCGTCGTTGACGGTGACTGACGCGAGAATGATACGAGCAGGTTACACGATCATTCTCCCATCAGTCTGTCATCATTTAAAACGGACTGACAAGATTATTTAAAATATTTAATTTTCATCATTCTGGACCATCAGTCTGTCAATCCGTGGGTTACACTATCATTCTGACTAGACTGATGGACCAGAATGACGCCAAACTGAGCGTGTAACCTTGCTCTTACATTGGTTGTACGTAAAAAATGTTTTCAAGGTCGAAGTTGGCAGAAGGGAGGAGAATTATTGTAAAGTGTACTCTGTGAATTAATGTAGTTGGTCTAAAGTGTGAAACACTGTGTCAGATCGACATTGACAGTTTTTCTTTCACTGTCAAACTCAAGCTTTTTTGTATTTGTTGATTGCCTGATTATCAAAATTTCATATTTGTTTCGTAAACGCGATCTGCGATGTCCATAAGACAGCAGATCGCATTATCATCGCATTAGTTGGGCCGACTCGACTCGCTCACAGAGTACATTATATATAGGGGATTCGCTTCTGCTTGTTTACCATGTCGTGTCCTCAACACACTGACACTTGCGCAATAGAATAGAAATAGTTTATTTCTAGACTAGACAAAATCAAACTGGTTGCTATTTTCATTGTATAATTTGTTATTTTTGTAACATTGATTTTACATCCTGTGATTAACTAAACTTAGCTCAAAAATACTCCCAAAAAACATTTCTTGTGCAATTATAACCGAATTTTTGGATTATACGAGGGCGGCACTGAAAATTTCGGGAATCAAGGAAGTGACACAACATTACTATTTAAAAATGTATTTATTGCTTTTCGAAGTATTCTCCGCGAAATTTGACACATTTTTCCATACGATGGAACCAATCATTGAAGCAACCATTCCATTCGGAAGTTGGGGTCTCCAAAATGGCCGTTTTGTAGGCGTCCACAGCTTCTTCAGGTGATGAAAATCTCTGTCCACGCAATTTATTCTTTATTTTAGGGAAAGTATAGAAATCATTAGGGCTTAGGTCGGGGCTGTACGGCGGATGGTCTAATAATTCTATGTTTTCTTGCTCTAAAAACTCTTTTGTTCTGTGCGCGGTGTGAGAACTCGCATTGTTGTGATGGAGGATGATGCGGCGGTTGCAGTTCTCTTTACGGAGTTCAGAAACGACCTGTGGCAAACAAATGCTAGCATACCATTCTGCATTAACCGTTCTTTGTCCCTCAAGAGGAATAGTCGTAACATGGCCGGTTTTGGAGACAAACGTGGCCACCATTTTTTTTGCAACACTCCGTGAACGAACAATTTTTGTTGGCTTTAACTCATTTTCGAACACCCAAACTCGTGACTGGTTTTTTGTTTCGGGTTCGTACGCATATATCCAGGATTCGTCACCTGATACAATGTTGTATACAGCATTTGAGGATCCTGCGTGGAATCTTTCGAGAGTTCTGACGCACCAAGTAACGCGAGCCGCTTTTTGCTCTTCACAGAGCGAATGCGGTATCCATCGGGAAAACAACTTTATTACACCTAATTGTTCATGCAAGATTATTTGTATTTGACTCATGCCAATGTCTAAAGTTGCCTGAATTTCGCGGTATGTCACATGTCGATCTTCCTCAATCAGCTTACGCACAGCATCAACGTTTTCTTGGGTGACTGCAGTTTTTGGACGACCTTGACGGGGATCATCACTGAGCTTGACACGTCCACGTTGAAATTCAGCAAACCAGCGATAAATTGTGGTTTTGGATGGGGCTTCATCACCAAATGCAGAAATCATCCGGTCAACACACTGTTTTTGTGTTAAAACAGTTCGAAAGTCATAATAAATCATCGCTCTTGAATTTTCTCGAGTCAATTCCATTTTCTCAACGACTAAACAAGTTTGACAAAACCTTGTGACAAGACCGAGAATCTTTTTAAAAAAAAAAAAATGGTATTCGATTTTTAAAACCAAGGAGTTTTCAATTAAAAAGATTTTAATATGACAGGAACAGTGGAAATATTCCATTCCCGATACTTTTAGTGCAGCCCTCGTACTTGGGAAATGTGTAAATTCGCCATTACATAATGTTGAACAAAAAATAAGCTTGTACGTAAGTAAACACGGATTTCGGCATAGCGAAAGTTTTGCTAGTTTTAGGTTGACTCCTATTCGGTTCGATGTTTCGGTTTTAGGTTGGTTTCGGGCATCAATGAAAATCATTTTCCAGTTTTACATTTTTATTGGTTTTTCTTCATTTACAAATACACAAAATATCTTCGAGACTAAATAGACTTTTGACTATTTACTTGTATTGTATTGCTTCTTCCACAACTCTCTCTATAACAAATTGAACTGGAGATAATTATAGTAACGTGAAGACGGCGCCAACTAAAGCTTCAAACATGTGAAAACTGTAAGGTGCTAAGTAAGCGTTCCGTGCGAATATGAATCTTATTCTTATGTTTAATAATAATCATATTCGTTTTATCGAATGTGAGCACGCGTTTTATTCGAATATGAACTTTAATGCTACACTAGTAATGTTCACATTCGTATGCGCAGCTTTTTGGGTAGATATTGTTTGAAGCTATATCTGGCGCTGTGGTTAAGTAAAAGTTGTAACATAAGTATGATCAATTATATCAGCATCAATACAGGGTCAAATTAAATTAGCTAGCGAAACTCCGCAGACGTGATGGGTATAGATATCTAAACACGATAAAACAAAAATATTTTCTCAACTACTTCAAAGAACTACACTACCGGTGGTCATTGTCCCCAAAAACACCAAAACTTTTTTTTCTTTTAAATATCGTGTATAGATATCGATACCATCAGGTCTGCGGAGTTCCGCTAGTTAATTCAATTTGACCCTGTATATTATGAAAGTTGCTTCATGCTCCTGCACATAGTTCAAAAATAACATCAAACGGCCGTTTTTATATTTAGCACGGTTGATGTTTGAACAAGTTTGCACCTTATGTCACTAATGATAAAATGTATAATTCAATGTTTTCAGAACTTCCGCAGACGATATTCTGAACTTCTTCGTCGTCTGTAATAATAGAGCAGGAATAAATATTAATTTGGCGTTTATACACAATTTATAAACAGCCTTTATTTAGAACCGAAGCCCTACTTAGCTGCAGAGAGAGAGCGAGAGTACCGTCAGTCCGTAACCAAATTATACGAACTCAGACATAATGTTTACGAGAAATGATTGTCATAGGGATAGAGGGGTACGGCGTACCGCGCGCTGTGTTAACATGTCTTGGGCCTTGATTGGATCACAGAGCACGGAATCGTCGCCCGGCATCGTCTGGAGACCGCAGTATTATTAAATTCTTTTCAACGAAAGTGGGCACAACTTCTGTCACGGACGCTATTCTAAGCGCTGACATGCTAGGTTTTTATGGAAAGCTTCGTTAACAGCGGTCGCCGAGACGTCTGCGTGCTCTGTTAATGTCACGTTGACTTTCTTCATCTAATATTAATACAGTTTCCAGATCATATGTGTTACAACTTTTACTAAAAGATTTGATAGAATGTTGCTAGTTTTAACTTTTACATTACAAATAGTTTGTAGCTTACTTCTGTTGATCCTTGTTGTTATCAGAAGACTGGGGCCATACTATGATGTGATACAGCAATGTCACAGTGTGAGAAAGAGATGGAGCTACAGATGCATAGCGCTATCTCTTTTTTGCAACAGAATAATGATGACTTTTGTGTTTTTGCGTGAACCGTTCGTCAAACGTATTCAATCACGTCTATGCAACTCTAGCACAGCGTATGTACAGTCCGGGAAATTTATTGATAAACAAATTGACTTCACATCTCTTCTCGGAGTAGTCAGTAATAAATTATTATAAATTTCCCTGACTTTATTTACGCAGCGTATCCGCAGCGCTTACGCGACTTCAACGCTAGCCGTGAAGACACACACTTCATAATACATCCCCAACCGACATCACAACCTACAATCAAACTCAGACTAAATCATAGCATGTTTTACTTATTTTTATTTAAAATCTTTACAAGTGTGCCTGCAAAATTTTCAATTTGCACTGAGTTTAGAGCGGTTTGTGTGGGGGCAGGTACTAGCACTACGCAGGGGCCGGGTGCGGGCTCCCCAGGAGCCCCGGCGAGCTGGCGGGGGCCGCAGGGCCCGACGGGGCCGCGGGACTGGCGGGGCTGGCCGACGGGTCCTTGTTGGGGCGTCCGAGGTGCTCCATCTTCAGCTTTTCGCCATTCATTATAGCTTTAATGTCGTCTGCGTCTAGGGTTTCGTACCTGCGGGACAAACATTATGTTGAGATGACAAATATTTAACAGGCAATGGCCATCGGCTGTTTTTTTATGTACAAAATTGATTAAGGTGACATTGAGAAGAAAAGTGATTTACAGAAACACGTGCTTATAAAAACAACAATTTATGTTGAATACCTACTTAGTAAAATAAAAATCAACTGTTGCAGTTTTTAAAAGAGCGAAAGAACACTATCTGTCCACTTCGTCATAGTTGCATATTATGTATTTATTATTGTATACTCCATCATAATAAATAGGTTGGGGAAAAAGTCTTTTCGCATTACAGTATGTATGAACTTGTAATAAAATCTCTTTGGCTACTAATAAAAATAAATACTATTGGTATCTGGCTGGTGTTGGTATCATTTTAAGTTTAAATTTTAAAGAACATAATTCCAAATTCAAATTAGGAAAATGTGTGATTTTCATTTGTTTTTCGTACTGTCAAGATGAGTGAATCTAATGAAGAAATTCGATACATTTTAAAATTTTACTACAAAAAAGGTAAAAATGCAACGCAAGCCGCGAAAAAAAATTGCGATGTTTATGGACCTAGTGCAGTGTCTGTGAGAGTAGCACAAATTTGGTTTAAGCGTTTTCAATCCAGAAATTTTGATGTCAAAGATGCACGTCGCTCTGGTCGCCCTATTACGGATAAAATGGATGCCATTTTTGAAAAAGTGTAGCAAGATCGGTATATCAGTAGTTACGACGTAGCTGAAGAACTGGGAATTGACCACAAAACAGTTTTGGCACATTTGAAAAAAACTGGGTACACAAAAAAGCTCGATATTTGGGTACCTCACGAGCTCACTGAGAGAAACCTAATGAACCGTGTAGGTACTCATTTGTGATTCTTTATTACGACGTAATGAAACCGAACCATTTTTGAAGAAGCTGATAACTGGTGATGAAAAGTGGATCACGTACGACAAGAACGTGCGAAAAAGGTCGTGGTCAAAGGCCGGTCAGGCTTCACAGACTGTGGCGAAACCCGGGTTAACTCGCAACAAGGTGATGCTGTGTGTGTGGTGGGATTGGAAGGGCATTATTCATTATGAGCTGTTACCACCAGGCAGGACCATCGATTCTGAACTCTACTGCGAACAACTGATGAGATTAAAGCAAGAAGTTGAGTGAAAGCGGCCGGAATTAATCAACAGAAGGGGTGTGGTTTTTCATCATGATAACGCTAGACCTCACACATCTTTAGCCACTCAGCGAAAATTAAGAGAGTTTGGCTGGGAGGTGTTAATGCATCCGCCGTATAGTCCTGACCTTGCACCTTCAGATTTCCACCTGTTTCGGTCTCTTCAGAATTCTTTAAGCAGTGTCAGGTTAACATCACGAGAGGACTGCCAAAACCACTTGTCGCGGTATTTTGATCAGAAGTTCCAAAATTTCTATAGCAATGGGACCATGTCCCTACCTACAAGATGGCAAAAAGTTATCGAACAAAATGGTACCTACATACTTTAGTTAAATGTAAATAAACTATATTAAAAAATGTTTTGAATTTTCTTAAAAAGTGCGAAGAAACTTTTTCCCCAACCTAATATATATGTATTTATTATAGAAGTATATATGTATGTAAGTATATTCTCTTATTGTATTTTTATATTTAAATTAGTGAATAGTTTATTTTTAGGGTTCCGTATCTAAAGGGTAAAACGGGAACTCTATTACTAAGGCTCGGCCGTCTGTCTGTCTGTTTTCACGGATTGTTTTAATGTATTTTGTTTTCTCTTCACGTTGTCTACATCTCTTTGTCTACTTTCCTATCGCAGGTATGCTGGAAGAGATTAAGTAAGTTTATGTATTTGTATAAACATGGTGTACATACATTACATGCAAGATATTAAATACAGAAAGAAATGTTCGATCATGTTCAGCCGCGTATCGTGGCGTACAAATTGGTAAGAAGAGATGGCGCACAGACCGCAAGTTACATTATATAATTACTTACTACACGTTATTATTACAATTCAATATCCATACTTATTATTAATTAAGTCGTTGCAAATTTGAATTCCATCAACAATGAAAACCTTACTCTATATAATATGGAGTGTTTTTTTAGTAACATTTGTATGTACAACCTTTGTACGTACTTTTCTGTTCCTTTCTTCTTGTTTGCTTATATGTGTGGACAGTCGCCAGCACATCAAGTTACAACAAACTGTCAAATTTTCTCATTCGATTTTCATCTTCCCCATCTTCCTGGCTCCTCAAGCGGCGTAAGTATGATAACCTTGTTGGCAATTATATTTTCGAGCCGTTTGGGGTTGAAACCCTCGGGCCGTGAGGTCCGAGTGCTCATGGTCTGTTTAATGAAATCTCAAAACGGCTAATTGATACTTCCCGTGACCCAAGGGCTGGCTTTTACCTTGGCCAGAGGCTAAGCATTGCCATACAACGTGGCAATGCCGCCAGTCTCTTGGGTACATTACCAGTCGACAGTGATGTGGATGGATTTTTCGACGCCATCTTTTAATTTGTGAATAGTTTTAGATAGGATATAATTTTATTACTTTTATTAATGAATTAAGTAGGTTATTTATGTACATATTATTTTATAAACTGGAATAAAACAACTGCTTCGATTTTGAACTTAACCTTTAACATTTTAAGGTTTAAAATCATTTGGAGAAATTTGTCAGTTTGGTATAACCTGATGTGCTGGCGACTGTACATAAACTGTATCTAAATAAAGAAACATAGACAAAATATAGACTGACAACAAGGCTTCCGATCAGTCTGATGCATAATCATAATCAGGCGAAAATGTTTGATGTGTTTAAGGTCATAGTCGTAATCCACCACGCGCTAGATCAATACTTAGCTTAGACCATAGCGTGCTCGCTGGCCTGACAAAGTTTTACGATATTACAAGAGTTGGGACTTGGTGCAACACATAACATAACATGCCTGCATTCTCCGAAGGGTTAGGCAGACTTGTACCTATAGTACACCCACATACCACCAGTTATGTTCAAGTCCCATGTAGGGGGCGAGCGTATTGCCATCAACCGAGCACAAGTCCAGACTCCGGGCTGTCTACTGAAAAATTCCAGATGGAAAAATCCAATAACACTTTGCCCGACCCGGGAATTGTACCCAGGACGTCCTGCTCAGCAGTAGCGTTTGCCACCACTAGACCAACGAGGCACACTCGGTGTAAAGTTCAGCAAATAAGGCATAGTCTGCGACGTAGCACCGTGAACAGTATGCAACAAATCATTTATTTCTTTGCAAACATGGATGTTTTTTCGGTTTTGATTTTGTTGTTTCATACATATCGAGACAATATCTAATATAGTTACGAGAAAAACTCATACCTTGTAAGATTGAGTACATCTACATTGTATCTGCAGATTTATGTTTAAATCAGGGACCGTACAACCCCGGTTAAGGGTTAAGCCTTTCGAAGGGGTAACCCATTCAATGGGTTACCTTTATCATGATGTAACCCATTGAATGGGTTTTATACTAGGAACCCAATGAAAGGGTTACATGATAACCCATTGAAAGGGTTTTATACTTGAAACCCAGTGAAAGGGTTACATGAGAACCCATTCAATGGGTTCTATACCTACTTGAAACCCAGTGACATGAAAAAATCATATTATTATGTTATTTCGATATCCGCCCAGCAAACGCAGCATGACCAATTCTATCTCTATTCTACCCAGGGACCATTTTAGTTACCATTTTAGAAAAACCCTATAGAAAACCCGTTCTATGATAGGGTTTTTCTAAGCAGTTAATCAAAAACCCATCCGGTGTAGGTAATTTTGAATGGCTTAAAGTCGCCATTCAAAATTACCCACACCACAGCCGTTCAAAAGGGTTACCCATACCGTATGGGTTTTTATCTAAAACCCTTTTAACAGGTAACCAAAATTTAATTTAAGCCGTTCAAAAGGGTTACCCATATCGTATGGGTTTTTGTTAAACCGCTTAGAAAAACCCTATCGAAAACCCTTTCAATGGGTAACCAAAATGGTCCCTGGTTTAAATTGCGCCGCTTAGAAGATTTGTAGGCTTTTGGGGTAAAAATATGTTAAAGTAAGAGGCACTCACTTGAGTAAGGCTTCGGCCAGAGCCTTGTGTTCTTTGGCGTGGTTCCGCAGGATTATCTTAGCGCGGTCGTAGCTGTCCGACAGAATCTTCTTTATTTCACCATCCACCTGCAAACATCAATATTTTTTTTTTTTTATTAGTTTAGAGAAAACTTACGGCTAGTAGTACATTTGAGTATGCAGTAACATTATGTAGGTAGACGATGGCAAATTACAAGTTTCCACTATATGCATAAAATAAAATAAAAATATAAATAAATATTTATAAATAATAAATATATATATAAATAATATTTTATATTTATGTTAAGTGTGAATCAAGCATAATTGTAAATAAACGAACTAAAAATAATTTGAAAACGTTTTATCGAAAAGAACTAAAATAAATAGTGATGTTCAAATTGATTATTTGGGTTTTTTTCTTATAGCATCTGAACTGCGGAAAAAGTTACTCAAACTACCTTCGATCAATAATAGCACTAGATAAAGGATTAGGAACAAAAATAAGTCGTTCAAGTGGCCACGTTTGCACACAGATTCGCATTTATATTTCTCACTAGAAAGAATAGAAAAACTTCAGTTTATTATAAACCTTAATACTCAAACATAAAGTTAAATTACGATTGCGAAATAGTTATATTTAAGTTCTTCTGTAATCTGAGAAAGTTTAAAAGCAATAAATTTAAAATGTCGTTCGAAAATAAAAATTCATTTTTACCTAAGTACAAACGTATTTATTTTAAAATGAAACTTAAAGTCCTATTAACAAGGTTAAAAACATTATGTTGACATTTCATGCTTACTCTAATTTGGAACTAGACGTAGTTCTTGGTATTACATTTCAATGCTCAGAACACAGTATGTATTGAAAGACGTAGAGTTGCAAAATATATTTTTTAGGCGAAGGGTCGTTGTATGGAGGCAAATATTTTTAACCGATTTAAAATGGTAGTAGGAGTAAAATGTTACAATAGTTATTTTATTAAGACGTGCAGCTGCCATGAACAGTGAGCGAGTGCTCGCGGTCCTTTGGACTGCAGAAGTGCAGATCAACTCTAAGAAATCCCAGGCCATTAATCGGCGGAAGGTATATGCGGAATAAGCTCGATGTTGCGTCGCTGTCTCCACTCTGTCTGAATGGAGTTCAGATTGAATACGCAAATAAGGTTAAAAACCTGGGGGTGACCATGGACTCTTGCCTATCGTGGACTGCCCATGTTTCTCAAGTCGAGTCGCAAAGTACACTACACGTTCCCTTCGTTAAAATTCCTCCAGAGCTTCTTACCCTTGAATGCCAAAATCTCCCTTGCTCACACTCTCATACAGCCCATCATAGACTATGCTGATGCCTGTTATTTGGATGCCACCGAGGAGCTTTTAAATAAATTTGAGCGTTTGCAAAATATCTGTATTCATTTCATTTTTAACCTTAAAAAGTAATGATCATGTTTCTAACTTTTGCAAGATACTCAAGACTCAAGTGGTTCCCTATTCGACTTCGCAGGAACTCTCGGATATTGTGTCTGCTACAGCGAAATGGGTCGCTAGGAAATCTACAAACAAAAATAACATTTAAAATAATATTACTACTCCGTGCATTCTCTGTTCCAGACCACCGATGTTTGTTACAATACTTGGAGTGTTATAAAATATTGGTCAAACAATCATAATATTTGCTAATTAATTATATTTACTATTTAATTCTGTTTTTATTTTATGTAAAATACTATATGTTATAGACTTACCGAATAAAAGATATTAGGTTGGCTATGATTGGGCCATATTAATTTGAAATAAGACCACAAAAGAATTTGTGCTCTTATTTTTTGGACCGTTTTTGAAGCGCTTATCGAGAATCTAGTACTATTATTGATCGGAGCAAACTAGCATAAAAAATACGTCAGTTACTTTAATATTCAAGACAGAATTTCGAAAATATAAAACGATTATCAGCTGCTTCAGACTTTATGTTCACATAGCTCGACAATATATATGGAATAGCTGATTGTTTTTCACGATTCCAGCGTCATTTTGTAAACGTATGTATGTTGTCGTGGTATGATTTCAGAATGATTTGTATTAAAAAAAGTTTTTTTTTTAAGTTGTAGCGCAGACTGTATACGTAAGTTGTTTTTTCCAAAAACATGTTTGTTATTTTATTTTTTTATTTCTTAAAGGGCCTGCTCTTGACCTCGATCTCGCCTGATGGAAAGCGATGGATGAGGTCTATGAAGGAACGAGCGTGCCCAGAAGAAGCCTGTTCACTCTTGCCGTGCGCATAATAAACGTGGACAAGCGCTGAGTACTACTGGTCGGGATATCAACCAAGTGCGGATGATACCCTGCAGTACGTCTGGTATTCCGGTAGTAAAAGGGCGATAGTGGGATCATGTCGTGAAGCTGCTGCGCACATTCACCGCTGTAGAAAACGACAGGCAAGCAACATTACGCCGATGAGCCAGGCTATGAAGCCTAGCCACCAACGTCTCTTCGTCTATAAACCCTTTTTGCTCTGCGTTCCACCGAGTCAAGTGCAGCAAGCTGGTATTTTGCTGTGCCATCCCATAAGTGGCTGCAATACTCCATACAGGAACGGACTTAAAAGGTGTCCAGATGTGGAGTATCGCCTCACCTTATTTAGGATGCCCAGCTTCTTGGCTGCAGTCTGTGCTTTTGACTTGATGGTTGAGCCGAAGTTGAGATCAGACGTCAACTCCATGCGCAAAAACCCTAGGCGGACGGTATGTGGTACAGATGCACCTTGGAAAGTAGAAGATAACTGAACCTAGCTCCTTTTGGCAGTGAAAAGTTTTCAGAGCATTGAATTTGATCAGATTGTCGTTGCCCCACTGGGAAACGAGATTTAAGGTCAAATTCATTCGCTCCATCCTGCAGCATTCTGCTGTTGCGAGGAGGCTCCATGGTGCGGAGGCCTACGTTCTGTTACATGTTACACTGACCAGTTCGTTGGTATATGGTCCCAGCTGCTCCTGTTGCTGCAGCGTGTTGCGAGGGGCCTCCATGGTGCGGAGGCCTACTTTCTCGCTCATGCCCCATTCGCGGACCATGTGGCATGCTATTGAAGTGGCTTGCTTTAAGTCTGATGAGGCGCCTGCAATTGGAATGAGAAAGAAGTATTATAATAATCGCTTTTAGCGATAAGACCGCCCATTGTGTCACCCTATGTAAAACTACAATATTTATATCTCTAACTTTTATGGTGTACATAATAAAGAGTATTCTATTCTATAATATTTTTCATGATATTAAAAACGTCTTCTAGTGACGTTTTTAGGATTCCGTACCTCAAAAGGAAAAAACGGAATCCCTATAGGATCACTCGTGTGTCTGTCTATCTGTGTCGTCTGTCACAGCCAATTTGCTCCGAATCTACGGGACCGATGAAGTTGAAACTTGGTACACATATGAACTTCTGTGACCCAAACACGGACGTGTAATGTAAACATGAATTTTGAATATGGGGGTCATTTTTGGGGAGCAAATAAGAAAAAAAAAACGGTACCGTGTGACATATCAAATGAAAGGGTGGGCTTGTTGTGAGGATTTCAGATATTTTTTTTTTAATAATTTTAAAATAAATACATTAAAACCACTTTAAAAGTTATTTAAGAAAATAGATGATAATTGACCATTCCCCCTTATCTCAAATACTACTGAGCCTATTTTTTTTTATATACAGAATATAGTTCTTTACTTATAGATTACAGAAAAACCTTTATGAAGTCTATAAATAAAAAAGTAAATCACTCAATCTTGTGCGTACAAATTTACATTTACAGTTAGAATGTATGACATGTCTTTCAACTACAATGTTAAATTTGTTTTTGGGATAAATTCATCCTAACCACGAAACCCTTCATTGTGCGTGGTCCGACACGCACTTGGCCGGTTTTTTTTTAAAGACACAAGTGGGCATTTAGTTAGTATTCCTTATTTGAACTAGCTTCTGCCCGCGGCAATGCCCGCGCGAAGGTCGGATATCCCACGGGAACATACTACTGGGATAAAAAGTATCCTATGTCCTAATCCAGGTCATGGTCTACCTGTGTTGCTTTTATCGAAATCCGGTCAGTCATTAATCGTCGTCGGTACGGAGTGGTGAACCTTAACACGTTAACTTAACGTACACACTCACACCTCATACCTACACTACATACTCTACACACACTCACTTATATCACTCACCCGTCAAGTTTTAGATTTAATTACCTACTTTCATAGTCTAACTTCGTTATTTAATTTTGGAATTGTCTTGTATAAATTTTTAAGTTTTTACACCTAATTTACCACAGAAGAGCACTGTTTTCCAAGATACAGGTGTTTACCTAGTTTGGAATTCAGGAGTTCATATAGTTTTTCCCGTCTACCCACTTCCATGATTTGTATCCTAGTTCTTAGCAATATAACTGTATTAGGCAATATTTTATTGAGTCCAAATAAACGTTATTATTGTTATTAACATGATAATTGTAACACGTTGAAACAAATTCGTCTTGTTGTGTTACATTTCATGATGCATTGCATATATTTGGACGGCACATTCGTCATAGTCATCCCATCATGATGGTTAGTCAAAGAATATACCGCAGTCTATTTACTGTGCGTGGTCCGCGACGCACTTGGCCGGTTTTCAAAGACAGAACGTTGACGATGCGTTCAACGTCACCTTAATTTAACATAAATATACACGACTGTATTCCCCGAAGGTTTAGGCAGTGGTGTATCTATAGTACACCCACATTTCGCCAGTTATGTTTAAGTCCCATGTAACAGGGGGCGAGCCTATTGCCATTAACCGGGCACAAATCCAAACTCCGGGAAAACTAATAACGCTTTGCCCGACCCGGGAACAGAACTACGGACCTTATGCTCAGCAGTAGCGCTTGCGACCATTGGAATAACGAGGCACCTTTATTTAAATAAACTGAAAAATGTCACAGACCTGACGTGATCTTCTCAGGGCCGAACACAAGCTCCTCGGCAGCGCGGCCACCCATCATAGTGTCCATCATAGCAAGTAACTGTTGTTTCGTCACGTGATATCTGTAACACGAAATAGCATTAGTTTATCTCCAATATTGGAAAAATATAAAACTAAAAGACAACTACATACGGCCTTCAATGAAACTTAGAAGCGTAAGGTTGTATCTTGATCGAAATATGATTCGCGACGATAACAGATATGTATCTACAGAATTATAATCATTAAGGGCGGCCAACCCCACATACTTTTCATGCAAACGCTCGTACGTGATTATGGCGTTGTAGCACATCATTCTTTAATTTTTTTTGAACTAATAGGTATCTTGTGCACAATATCTAGGTTTCTATGCAAGCAGAAAATAAAAATTTTGAAAAACGAATTCAATATAAGCCTGCAAAAATCTGCTTTTTTGCACAAATTTTACCTGAACTTTGGCCATTCATAATGTACTCATAAATTGTAAATGTTAAGAAAACATTACGATAGAAACCTTGGAAATGTAATGGAGATTCTAAATGACCAACATTTATTTCACAAACTGGTAAGGCTTACTCATAAACACGTATTTCCTGGGACAAGTTTTATGAAAATTCCGCACGTTATTTTTCGTTCAATGTTATCGCGTTCTCACTCGTTTGTTAATAGTTTTCACTTGCGCTGGATGAAACAATAAACTTTTCGACCATGCTCGCGTTGACGATAGACGGACCGGGAAGGGCCCTCTTAACACTTTCGACTCCACCTACTTTTCGTACATACATATAGCAAATTATAATGAAAAAAAAATATATGAATAAAATTATGAATTTAAATAAAAATTCCTGTATTTGAAAACCAACGAGTATACTATTAAATATTGTTAAAATATATAACAGATATTATTTTCACAGTTTATTATTATTTTTCGCTAAGAAAAGGGGATATTTAAAATGAGCCCTCCGCGAGGGCTCCCGGCATCCCTTATGCGACTTGAGTGAACCCTCCAGGAGGGCTCCCGGCACTAAAAGTGTTAAGTCATACATTTAGGTTTCGCCTAGTGTTAGCGAAAACAAGCGTAACAGTTTTATAAGTCTAGTAGCTGCGCTCAATACTCAATATATTTACCGCTCCGCGGTTTCACCCGCGTAAGTCTCGATCCCGTGGGAATATCGGGATAAAAAGTAGCCTATGTCTTAAATTGGTCCAACCGTTTGAGCGTGAAGAAGTAACAAACATACACACACTCACATTGTGATATGTGTGCGTATGTGTGATACGACTATATTTCGAAACGAAATAGTAAGCAAGAGGAACAAAAATTCGATTTTGTATAATGTTGAACTTCATTTTCGTCTTATTAAAATCCTTTTGGTTATCAAGAAATTTAAAACTCCATGATATTACATACATTATTGTTATTTACCTCTCTTTCGCAGGTATGTATGCGGTGTGTCCAAGTGACGGGCCGCGCGGCATTATCGTCACCTTGTGCAGTGGATGCGAGTCCTGCAAATAAAATAATAAATGAATACTACATTTTTTTACCTCTCAATTCATCATCATCTCCTAAATTATGGGTTAAGAGTCTATACTACCTCAGCGCCACCTCACTCTTTATCTCGCTCGCGCCTACTGCTGGCGGTGACGCGAGCAAGCGAGACGGGGTGGCAGGGAGAAGACTATGTCTATGACTATACGATAATTTAGTTTATTTCTTTTTACGGTGAAAATAATGGTAATTAAAAAAAAATACATAAGACCAGCTTTATAGTTAGTTCAGTTAAGTTTCATTATCTAAGTTGAAGTATTTTTTTAATACGAGCGGTTTATTGTTCGATTTGGAGGTAGCTTTGGATTTTTTTTTCTATAGCGAAAATTTTATGGAATCGTGTTTTCGTCAAACATAGTACTTAAAAATAATCCTCAACTTTATCATATGTTTATTTCAAAATTAATGCTGCAGTTTTTTCGACATAACGGAGGATCATGCTAAGCCATTTGAGGTAGTATAGGCTCTTAAACTGGAGGAACTAACACAGATACAGAGCAAGAAGGAGCCCAGGCCACCGCGGCTAGAGGCTGCATTGTCCACACTCTCCATACAAACCAAGCCCCCATTAGTGTCGCGACACTAATAACGCATAGAAACTAACGGCTTTGAATGGCGAAGATGACAGAAGCTGAGCGTTCAACGCACTTTCGGCAGCACGAATTTTGTTAGTCTTGCCGGCTCTAGACACTGCAGGCTCTAGACGCTGTCGGCTCTAGACGCTGCCGGCTCTAGACGCTGCCGGCTCTAGACGCTGTCGGCTCTAGACGCTGCCGGCTCTAGACGCTGCCGGCTCTAGACGCTGCCGGCTCTAGACGCTGTCGGCGTGGTGATTCAGTGCTCTGTGGGCGTAGAGTGGTCGTGCGTGTGAGTGAGTACGTCTTACTTTAGTAAAGTACGCGACAATGGCGTGTCCTCCTTCGTGGTAGGCGGTGATAGTGTTGGCTTCTTCATCAGGTAGTCGCGATCTTCTCTCTGGACCCATCAGCACTTTGTCTCTGGCATCTTCTAGGTATTTCATTGAGACGTTCTTTGCGCCGTCTATCGCAGCCCTGGCGAATTGTAAGGATTTTAAAATTAGTACTCAATTACGTTTTTGGTTAACAAAGGAAGAATAATGGTTCTAACTTCAATTTGACGTTCAAATTGGAGTAATTTTTTTTTTTTATAAATCGTTACCTAGCAATAAGGATGAAAAAATTTTTTTTTTCACCCTTAATCCTAATTAATATTATAAATGTGAAAGTGAGTTTGTTATGCTTTCATGCTAAAACAGTAGAACAGATTTGGATTAAATTTGTAGACCATGACCTGGGTTAGGATATAGTATACTGTTTATCCCGATATTCCCACGGGATCGAGACTTATGCTGGTGAAACCGCGGGTTTTAACCTGCATTAGGGTAAATAAAAATAGTTTCAGGGTCTCAGTACGCCACAATTGTGGCGATAAGTCCCCTCTTTGAGGAGTGGCTAGAGAGGCGCCACGGCGTCCTCACCTTCCGCCTGACGCAGGTCCTCACCGGTCATGGATGTTTCGGGAGGTTCCTGTTTAGGATAAAGCGGGAGGAAACGCCCGGGTGTCACCACTGTGTGGATCGCCCGGAGGACACGGTGGAGCATACGGTGGAGGTCTGCCCAGCTTGGGCGGAGCACCGCCGTGTCCTCACGGAGGCGATCGGCGGCGGCAATCTCTCGCGTCCGGCCCTGGTTCAGGCCATGAAGCGAAGCAATAATGCTCGCGAAGGACGAGGCGGAACGCGTGAGGGAGAGGCAGGGTTCGCGCTCTCATGCCCTTAGTCGCCGCAGGAGACGCCCTGGGCGTCGGGAGTCGCAAGCCGATTTCCGGCCACCGTAGGTCCAGGCCCGGGTCGACGGCACGTTGTGTTCCACGCGTGCCTCAAAGAGATGTCAGCACCAACTGACAGGGTCCGTTAGGACCAATGCCTGCCAGGGTTACGAGTTTGTCCGAAAGGGATATCGTGGCCCTGGCACACAGTCAACGGAAGGAACACGGGTGGGTTTTAGTCAGTAAAAGTCTGCCACGCCCTTCCGCTCCGCCGGGAGCGGAAGAAGTTATTTGATAATTTCCTACCCAAAAAAAAAAGGGTCTCGGCCGGTCTTTGTTTTTAACCTTTTTTTCAGAAACTTTGATGTCAAATGTCGCAAAGCATCGAATGGACAGCTGTTGAGTGTATGAACATTGAGCAAGAGTGGTGATCAGTGCTCGGTCCCTCTGTATGAAAAGAGGCCGTATGTTAGAGTATCGTCGCATATTAACTTGAGCGCGGCCTGGTTGACCATGTTCTCCAGGTCGGCGCCCGTGAAGCCCGTGGTGCCGCGCGCCAGCACGTCGCAGTTGACGTCGGCGCCGGCCCGCACGCGCGCCAGGTACAGCTCCAGGATGTCGCGCCGCCCGCCGTAGTCCGGGGTCGGCACGTTAACCTGGGGAGACAGGCAAAATTACATTCTACATGACATAGTGACAACAGCGACACATACTCTGATGTATAAAAGATACAGAAACGTCAAACAAATCGTTTTATGACAGTTGCGCACACAGATTACATTATGCCAGCACTGCGTGAGTCGTTGCCGACGGAACAAATGTTTCCATTTTAAATAATTATAACAGGTTGGGGAAAAAGTTTCTTTGCATTTTTTAAGAAAATTCAAAACATTTTTTAATATAGTTTATTTACATTTAACTAAAGTATGTAGGTACCATTTTGGTCGATAACTTTTTGCAATCTTGTAGGTAGGGACATGATCCCATTGCTATAGAAATTTTGGGACTTCTGATCAATATACCGCGACAAGTGGTTTTGGCAGTCCTCTCGTGATGTTAACCTGACACTGCCTAAAGAATTCTAAAGACCAAAACAGGTGGAAATCTGAAGGTGCAAGGTCAGGACTATACGGCGGATGCATTAACACCTCCCAGCCAAAGTCTCTTAATTTTTGCTGAGTGGCTAAAGATGTGTGAGGTCTAGCGATATCATGACGAAAAACCACACCCCTTCTGTTGATTAATTCCGGCCGCTTTCTCTGAACTTCTTGCTTTAATCTCATCAATTGTTTGCAGTAGAGTTCAGAATCGATGGTCCTGCCTGGTGGTAACAGCTCATAATGAATAATGCCCTTCCAATCCCACCACACACACAGCATCACCTTGTTGCGAGTTAACCCGGGTTTCGCCACAGTCTGCGTGAAGCCTGACCGGCCTTTGACCACGACCTTTTTCGCACGTTCTTGTCGTACGTGATCCACTATTCATCACCAGTTATCAGCTTTTTCAAAAATGGTTCGGTTTTATTACGTCGTAATAAAGAATCACAAATGAGTACGCAGTTCATTAGGTTTATTTCAGTGAGCTCGTGAGGTACCTAAATATCGAGCTTTTTTGTGTACCCAGTTTTTTTCAAATGTGCCAAAACTGTTTTGTGGTCAATTCCCAGTTCTTCAGCTACGTCGCACGGTGGGCTGAAAATCGCCTTTCATAGACTTAGGGATTTCAATTTGCAAGTGCTTGTTTTTATGCTGGATATCGCTTCTATTAGTCATTACTATGAACAAAAATGACACCCGAGTTAATTCTGCCCAAAAACGAAGGAAATATAATTTTTTTAAGAAAAATTTGTATGAAGCTAGTATGAAAAATCGAATTATTTCCTAAACGGCATGTTTAACCGTAATATCCTTGGAGGTGGTCATAGTGCTAATTATTTATAATTTTTTGGTTGCCGATTTGACGAAAAGTTTCATGCCGTTTTTTTAAGATCGTCAAAATATTTTTATTTGTTTTTATATATGAAACGATTCCTTTTAGTGTTTATGTTGAAGAACACGGACTTTTAACTACACGTAACATAAAATAGCATCACCCCTATATTTCCGAAGGAGTTGGCAGAGGTTTATAGTACACCCACACGTAGACAACTATGTTTGAGCTAGATATTTATCAACACATGAGTTTTAAAACTTTTCATACAACCAAATTACCAATTGTTTACTCTTCTAATGAGTCCGAAAAGAAGTGATTAAGTAACTACACTGATTAGGTCTTCTAATGAGTCTTTATAGGTGATTTAATGATTTTCAATATCTCACGACAATGCCAACTATGGATTACATTCAACTTTTCCTGATAAGTAAGCTAATTTGTTAATTAGCAGTGCTATGAGTTCTAAGAATAGTTAGTGACAATTATAAATTTTCATTAGCTAATGAGAAGATAACTAATGAGGGTAGTTACCTAATTATTGGCGTTTTGCAATAAAAGGGCTAAAGTTTTGTTTTATAATTTAGTTTGTTCACAACTGTGTAACTGCTAACACTAAATCTGCGACTATAAAATCTTAGAATGGAAAGTTTAATCGCCAATTTAGAGTTGTTTGTTCTTCTACGAAGTGAGAGTACTTCATTTGATCATGAAGTCAATACTTCATGATCAAATGAAGTACTCTCACTTCAGTGCAGTTGTATCCCGCATAGGCGATTGCCTGTCTGACGAAGATCGTGTTGTTCTCAAAGAATTTTGTCGGAGATTTACGCGAGCCGCTTTACAAAGGTGGCAGAAATCCAACCGATTCCTTGATAATTTCAGGAGAAAGTACGAGAATTGGTTGGGAGCAAATATTGATTGGCCGAGTTTTGTGCAAAATTTAGTTAATCAAGAACCAAGTGTTGATGAGATACCAAGAGCGCCCTCAGTCTCTCCAGAACCGTTGACATCAACGTCCATTGGAACAATGACGAAAAGATCCCGTAAACCATTCGAAGATCTGGGAAGTAAACAAAAAAAAAGAAGATCTGATGAACACACAGGCTAAGATTCCAGTGAATTGGCATATGCAGCTGCAGCACGTTTAAAAGAAGAAGGGCATGGAGATATCGCCTCTGTCATCGAATACATGATGAAAAATCCTGAAGCAGCCGCTAAATTAAATGAAACGCTTAAGAAACCAGCGAAAACAATCATATTTACGTCAGAGAAAAGGCGTTTGGATTGCTTCTTTCGCTAAAACTCTCAAAGTGGCAATATATTACGTTGCGAGAGGCTGCCATTCGGGAAGGTGCTAAGGATATTTATCCATCTTACTATAAAGTGCAACAAACTAAGCTTGATTGCTACCCTCCGAAGCAATCAGTGACAGTTACTGATTCATCGGCTAGGATTACACTTCAAGCTTTACTTGATATCACAGTTACAAGAATCCTTCAAAGCCTTTCTAAGGAAGAGCATAACAAGCAGTTGAAGCTGATATCCAAGTGGGGATGGTGCTTCTAACCAAAGCCGATACAAGCAGAAAATGGAGGGTGAGGAAGATGACTCGAGCATTTTCATGACCTCCTTAGTGCCACTTAAACTGACAGATGGAGACAACATCTTATAGACGAACCCAAAACCATGCTCAGTTTTTTATTGTCGTCCAGTTCAGTTTACTTTTGTAAAGGAGAGTGAAGCAGTTGTCCTTCAGCTGAAAAAACAAATGGATGAAGAAATTGAGGCCCTTATCCCCACAGAGTGCAATAATAATAATAGGGTGACTCATGAACTAATGATGACAATGATCGACGCTAAAGTTTGCACTTACCTTTCTGAAGCTAGATCAAATGCATCGTGCTACCTGTGCTTAGCAAAGCCTACAGAAATGAACCGCTTAGATGCTGTAACATCAAAAATTGTGTGTTCTGACCTGTATGAATTTGGCTTGTCATCCCTACACGCCCGTATAAATTGTATGGAATGTCTGTTACACATTGCATACAGGCTCGACTTCAAACGGTGGGCAGCGAGAAGTGATGAGCACAAAGAAATGCTACAGACAAGGAAGAAAATAATTCAAAGATGAGCTCAATCTGTTGATTGATATAGTAAAACAAGGCTCGGGAACCACCCATGACGGGAATACTGCAAGAAAATTCTTTGAGTTTCCTAATAAAACCGCAGCTATAACCGGTTTGGATGAAGACCTCATCAAAAGATTTGCTGTAATTTTACAAGCAATTACATCTGGAGAGCAGGTCGATATAATAAAATTTAGAGATTATGCCCGCAAAACAGCAAAAGTACAAAGTAAAGCAAAAGTACGTATTATTATACGACTGGTACTACATGTCGTCAACCGTTCATAAATTATTAATCCATGGGGCTGACATAATCGAGAAAAATAATATTGTGCCGATTGGGACTCTCTCGGAAGAAGCCTCAGAGTCTCGAAACAAAGATTTTAGGAGGTTTCGAGAACATCATTCGCGGAAAAGAAGCAGGCAGGATTCCAATCTAGACATTTTAAATATGCTTGTTGTTTCTTCGGATCCTTTGCTAAGTGCACAAAGGCCCAAGTTAGATGCCAAGAAAAAGCAGAGATTTTTGCTGAAACTCTCGACTTAATTCAATTTCAGGAAACTGAGTTCGAGTTTTTGGATATATCCAATCTGGATGCTGACTCAGAATTGGAGTCTGACAACGAGAGTGATAAGGAAAATTTGTAAAAAAATTATATATGTACATATTTGTAAATTTGTATTTGAGTGTGTTTGGGTTTTTTTTTTTGTAATATTTAATGATATTTTGTCTTTTTTTTTATTTATTTTACTTTATTTTACAAATGCTTAGTATTAATTCCTTAAATTAAATTATTTTGTATATAATATAACTTTATATGTTACTTAAATAAGAGTTTGATAATCTTTTTTTATTTCAATTAATAAAAATGTGTCAAAAAACAGCAATTTTTTTATTTAATTTTTCTTGTTTTGTGTGTTCTTAATATTTGGGTTAATAACATATCGAACTTTTTAACTTGGACACTAAAAGGGATTGTTTTACATGTAAAAATAACTAAAAATATTTTGACGATTTTTTTAAAAAAACGGCATTAAATTTTTCGTCAAATCGGCAACCAAAAAATCATAAATAATTAGCACTATGACCACCTCCAATGATATTACGGTTAAACATGCCGTTTAGGAGATAATTCGATTTTTCATACTAGCTTCATACAAATTTTTCGTAAAAAAATTATATTTCCTTCGTTTTTGGGCAGAATTAACTCGGGTGTCATTTTTGTACATAGTAATGACTAATAGAAGCGATATCCGGCAAAAAATCAAGCACTTGCAAATTGAAATCCCTAAGTCTATGAAAGCCGATTTCCAGCCCACCGTGCGTCGTAACTACTGATATGCCGATCTTGCTACACTTTTTCAAAAATGGCATCCATTTTATCCGTAATAGGGCGACCAGAGCGACGTGCATCTTTGACATCAAAATTTCCGGATTGAAAACGCTTAAACCAAATTTGTGCTACTCTCACAGACACTGCACTAGGTCCATAAACATCGCAATTTTTTTTCCGGCTTGCGTTGCATTTTTACCTTTTTTGTAGTAAAATTTTAAAATGTATCGAATTTCTTCATTAGATTCACTCATCTTGACAGTACGAAAAACAAATGAAAATCACACATTTTCCTAAATTGAATTTGGAATTATGTTTTTTAAAATTTAAACTTTCAATGATACCAAAACCAGCCAGATACAAATAGTATAGCCACAGAGACTTTATTACAAGTTCATACATACTACGAGGGCGGCACTGAAAATTTCGGGAATCAAGGAAGTGACACAACATTACTATTTAAAAATGTATTTATTGCTTTTCGAAGTATTCTCCGCGAAATTTGACACATTTTTCATACGATGGAACCAATCATTGAAGCAACCATTCCATTCGGAAGTTGGGGTCTCCAAAATGGCCGTTTTGTAGGCGTCCACAGCTTCTTCAGGTGATGAAAATCTCTGTCCACGCAATTTATTCTTTATTTTAGGGAAAGTATAGAAATCATTAGGGCTTAGGTCGGGGCTGTACGGCGGATGGTCTAATAATTCTAAGTTTTCTTGCTCTAAAAACTCTTTTGTTCTGTGCGCGGTGTGAGAACTCGCATTGTCGTGATGGAGGATGATGCGGCGGTTGCAGTTCTCTTTACGGAGTTCAGAAACGACCTGTGGCAAACAAATGCTAGCATACCATTCTGCATTAACCGTTCTTTGTCCCTCAAGAGGAATAGTCGTAACATGGCCGGGTTTGGAGACAAACGTGGCCACCATTTTTTTTGCAACACTCCGTGAACGAACAATTTTTGTTGGCTTTAACTCATTTTCGAACACGGTTCGTACGCGTATATCCAGGATTCGTCACCTGATACAATGTTGTATACAGCATTTGAGGATCCTGCGTGGAATCTTTCGAGAGTTCTGACGCACCAAGTAACATGAGCCGCTTTTTGCTCTTCACAGAGCGAATGCGGTATCCATCGGGAAAACAACTTTTTTACACATAATTGTTCATGCAAGATTATTTGTATTTGACTCATGCCAATGTCTAAAGTTGCCTGAATTTCGCGGTATGTCACATGTCGATCTTCCTCAATCAGCTTACGCACAGCATCAACGTTTTCTTGGGTGACTGCAGTTTTTGGACGACCTTGACGGGGATCATCACTGAGCTTGACACGTCCACGTTGAAATTCAGCAAACCAGCGATAAATTGTGGTTTTGGATGGGGCTTCATCACCAAATGCAGAAATCATCCGGTCAACACACTGTTTTTGTGTTAAACCACTTCGAAAGTCATAATAAATCATCGCTCTTGAATTTTCTCGAGTCAATTCCATTTTCTCAACGACTAAACAAGTTTGACATAACCTTGTGACAAGACCGAGAATCTTTTTTTAAATAAATAAATGGTATTCGATTTTTAAAACCAAGGAGTTTTCAATTAAAAAGATTTTAATATGACAGGAACAGTGGAAATATTCCATTCCCGATACTTTTAGTGCAGCCCTCGTATAATGCGAAAAGACTTTTTCCCCAACCTAATATTTATATAACACACTCGCACTTCGCCCGGGACTTCGTTTGCGTGGATTTTCTATCTTCGCCGACAAAATTCAACACTCTCCATCCCGTTTAAAAGTTAGTTTCCGAAAACTAATAGTTGTGTTCTTATAGTTTATTATATCTTTTTTTGTTTCAAAAACGTTGCCCCACACTAGGAATTTCTCCTGCTCCATTTTTAGGGTTCCGTACCTGAAAAGGAAAAAACAGAACCCTTATAGGATCACTTCGTTGTCTGTCTGTCAGTCTGTCAAGACCATTTTCCTCAGGAAAGCGTAGAGGTATCAAATTGAAATTGATATCAAATAAGTAAGTCTATGGTCCCTTGAAACTCTAAAAAAATCAAGCTTCCAAGACAACGCAATAAAAAAATACGGCGGTATAAGCGACATTATTGCGACAAATTTCGATACTTGCAAATAAATCAAAACCTATAGGGTACTTCCCGTTGCCCTAGAATCATGAAATTTGGCAACAAGCAAGGTCTTACAGCACAAGTAAAGGAAAAAGTCCGAAAATTATAAATTTGTAGTTTTATCACATAAAAAAATTCTAATATCTCGCACATAAATCAAAACCTATAGGGTACTTCCCATTGACCTAGAATCATGAAATTTGGGCAGAAGCAAGGTCTCACAGCCAGAGGCGGCTCGTCATAAAGAGCGCTGGTGCAGTGCACTCCCACGAAAATAGCATAATCTATATTTCTTTATTATAATCCTATACATACATTGTTTCTACTATGCCCATACGCATACAATAGCAGTTTACTAGAAAACCATTTCCTACGCGTACATTTGGCGTCAAGTTGTAACGTGTGGCAGCGATTGCGCTCCTATGAAACAAAGTTCAGTACGATTTCTAGCACTGTATTCAATGAGTGCGAAAGAGAAATATCGACACAGTCCGACGCGTGAAACAGAAGATTTTGTATGAGAAGTTAGCCTAATTTGGAGCGCCGCTCACGCGCGACATTGCCAAACGGCGCAAGGCGGGAATGCGATCTATGCCTATGCGCTGTTGCCGATCTTATGTAAACAAACGGTCGGCTCAACTCGGCTGTCAGTAGATTCGCAGTGTTTATTCTAAATAATTATTAAAAATAGTTTGTGCGCGACATTTGTATTAAAAATGGAACAATACAGTGTATCTTTTATTAAAAATTGTGAAAAGACTCCCGAAATTGCACTTTCTCAAAAATGTGTTACGAAAAATAAATCTTTTACGCGTGGTTTTAAATCTGAACAATATTTCAAAACACCTTGGTTGTGTGGATGTGAAGAAAGCAAAAAATTATTTTGTTTCCCGTGTCTGGTGTTTGGAGCTGGCGCCGGCAGTGGTGGTGAATCTGCATGGACGGAAACGGCCGTGTTGACGATTTAGCGCATCTCTCAATAAAAGTGAAAAAACATTCGCAATCTCGATTTCATATCTTATGTGAAGTGCAATTGGCATCTATCGGCCGTCAAGATATTCGTAAGGAGCTCGATTCTGCGTATCGAAAATCTATTAGAGAGTTCAATGAACGCGTTGATGAAAATCGATAAAGATCGCCGAATGGATTTTCTTTACAAATAAAATAAATGGTACGCTCTAGTTCTACGTTTCTTTTTTTAGTGAACCCCCACAAATAAATGTCACGAGCCGCCTCTGCTCACAGCACAAGTAAAGGAAAAAGTCCGAAAATTGTTAATTTGTAGTTTTATCACATAAAAAAAACATTTTTTGCGATTATAAACTTAAATTTTCAGTTGGAAAATTGACCGTGGCGTATATCGATGTATGGGAGAACATGTTTTTCAACTACAATGTTAAGTTTGTTTTAGGGATAAATTCATCCTAACTACGAAACCCTTCATTGTGCGTGGTCCGACACGCACTTGGCCGGTTTTTTTTATTAACACATAATTTAAGGAATGGTTGCTCACACAACGGCATTTTTCTTGCTTTCAGCATTTTTATATATAAATATTTTTTAAATCAGTTAAGTAGTTTTCGAGTTTATCCATTACAAAATAACAAACAAACAATAAATCAAATATTTTATTTTTATAATCTCCTTTATTTCATTATACAATATGTAACAAAAACCCTGTTGTTCCTTTTAGGAACGTATACATTTACCTACGAGCACAACAATGATGAAATTATAATTAAAAAAAAATCAACATTGGCTAGCGGAGAGGTCAAAATCAAATAACTATTAAAAACGACACATTCAAAAAAATGTTTGGAGTATCTGATTTTACAAGTATATCTTTATTTCGCTAAATAGCCTACGAGCTCGGCGGCTTTCTTTGATGCGACAGAAGATGCCGCCAAAACTTACCGCGGCCGGCGCACGTGCCCCGCGGGTCAGTACTACCCCACGTGCCTACCTACCCCGCCACCCCGCCACCCGCCGCCCTGCGAATCACTTCCTTAGTCTCCCGCGCAGCTTACTTCCGAACGGATGTTATTGTTGAGTTTGACCTACGTAGTGAGTGAGTGACTTGTGTTTTTTTACGTTAACGTTAACCATGTCTTATTCTAACGTAGAATATTTTAACATGTTGATGTGTCTTGGGAAATGTGACTGCAATTATGCAGAAGCACGCAGACTCTACCAAGAACGTTTTGCGAGTCTACCATTACCGTCGGCGATGGCATTCCAACGTTTGCACATACGTACGTACAATACCGGCAGTGTGCACGGACGAGACCAACATCGAGCTGACGCAGGCAGGCCGAGGACTCAAGACAGTGACATCGAGGAGCAAGTCCTGGATTTGTTTGAGCACGATCCAACGCGAAGTACGCGCTCAGTGGGACGACAACTAGGAGTAAACCATATGCGCGTTTGGAGAGTACTCAAAGAAGATGGCCAGCACCCATTTCACTATCGTCGCGTCCAATCACTACTTCCCTCCGACTATGAGCCAAGAATAGAATACAGTAGATGGGTACTCGACAAGATCGAACAAGATAGTGATTTCTTGAATTGGATACTGTTCACCGACGAGTGCTCATTTGTTAGAACAGGTGTATTCAATTCGCACAATGAGCACGTGTGGTCGATCACAAACCCGCATGCTATTAAACCAAGTCACTTCCAGCATCGGTGGAGGATTAATGTTTGGGCTGGAATTATTGGTGACAAAATTATTGGACCTTGTTTTTTAGACCAAACAATGAGCGGCGCCAACTATCTTCGTTTCCTGCAAGAACAGCTGAGTGATGAACTTGAGGAATTAGGGCTCCATATCGTGCGACGTATGTGGTTTCAACATGACGGCGCGCCGCCACACTTCTCCCGCCTTGTGAGAAGCTATTTAGATGTTGAATACGGAGAGAGATGGATTGGTCGCGGTGGACCCATCAATTGGCCCGCAAGATCACCTGATCTGACGCCATTAGATTTTTTCCTCTGGGGCACTGTTAAGCAACAGGTGTTCAAAAAATCGTGTGATACGGAGGTCGAAATGCGTTCACGCATAGTAGCAGCATTTGACCACATCAAGTCCGATACGTCCGTTCTGCGAAGTGTACGTGAAAATATGATTAGGCGTTGCAACAAATGTGTCGAGGTACAAGGTGGTCATATTGAACAGCATCTCCGTGGCCGTCAAGTAGACATCATAATAAATTAAGTAGGTACCTACATAAGGTTTTATGTGACAGACGCGGTGACTTTTTTTTCTTTTTATGTAAAAGTGTTAAAATAATGTAGTTTTAACATTATCAATTGTGCTTGTGCAAATACCGTGTAAACCAACATTTTCAAAGATTCATTCGTGTTCAGTGATAAACAACAGCTGACAAGGTCGCGAACTTGTGCAGAAAAATAGGTAGAGCGGCGCGGGTGCACGGGCGCAGCGGCACCGATCAAAGAGAGTGGCGGGAATGTTCTACCTATTTTCTGATTTCGCGGCATCGCTTTCATGCAGAATTGCAGAGGTAAGAAATCAGTTAAACATTTCAAATATTAATAATTAAATATTTATTTTAATTATTTTTGTTGAACAGTTTTTTATAAATGACTTGCTTTATTACGTATGTATACCGATTCTTAAAACGTAGGTAGAAGGAACAACAGGGTTTTTGTTACATATTGTATACATATAAATTACATTTTTATATATTAGAATATAAAAAAATATATAAAAGCATTTAAAAATATAAAAAGTAGTAGCCCACCGGTATTGGGAACAAGGTCCAAGCTACCAAGCGGCGGTCAGGGCTCCAAAAAAAGGAACCTCCTAACAATGCGAGCCGTGTCCAGAAGTACCGCTCTCTGAATCAGGCCCTTAATCCAGCTGCCCAACGAGAGCTTCCTTAGGTGTTGGTCGAGGCTCTTGGCAATTAAGCCATTGGCTGATACAACTATCGGCACAATCGGCGATTGCTGAGTCCACATCCCAAATGTCGATAACCTCGCGTGCCAAGTCACGATACTTGATTTGTTTATCTTTCTCGGCTTTCAGGAGGTTCTCGTCATGAGGGACCGTTATGTCAGTTAATAATCATTGTGCGCCGCTCTATTCGATCCACCACCACTATATCAGGCTTATTGGCAACAATAGTCCTGTCAGTGATGATGGATCGGTCCCAGTACAATGTGATATCTCCATTCTTGAGAACTGGGTCGGGCACATACCTGTAGTACGGCACTTCCGATTCCACAAGGCTGTATTTCAGAGCCAGTTAACGATGGATAACCCTGACTACAAGGTTGTGTCTATGCAAGTACTCTTCGTTAGCTAACACCCGGAGATAATGTGTCAGATTGATTCTCCCGGACAGTGGCATGCCCGACACACGTCAACAGTGCCGACCTACACAATAAATCTCCGGTAATTCTTCGTCATGATAACTTCGTCCATAATTGCACAGACAAAACCTTCGGTTTCCCCAAAGAGGTCACCAAAACGCATCCAGGCTACGGACGCTAAAAAGTCTACATCGGGTTCATGTAGGGCCCGGAAAAAGCGTCCGTGAAGCTCCTTACTTTGCCATACCTCCCTGCGATCGTTAGTGTCAAGCACTACAGGTTTGCGCCAGTTCTCTGTAGCCAAGGAGAGCGGGGTGAGGCCCTTGTCCACCACGACTACATCTCGATGCATCCCCACGTCGGCCTCTAGGAAATATCCCTGAGACTGCATATCTCGCGGTTGTGGAGGGTCTTAGCGTTTAAAAAGCCTCGACCTACACATTTTCGCGGGATATACTCGTACAGTCTCATTACCGAGGACCGTGGGTGATGCATTCGATATGCAGTCAGCAGCGTACGAACCCTCCTATCCAGGGCGTCGAGTTCGGTCTGAGTCCATTTGAGTATGCCGAAAGAGTACATCAAAACCGGCATGACCGTTGAAGGCGCGCACCTTGTTTCCGCCTGACAGAAGACTATTATACTTACTTACTTATTATTATACTTTCTTCAGGCGGCCAAAGAAGCGCTCCTTCAACGATTGCTTCATGTCAGTAACATTGACGCCCAACGCTTCCGACATACCCAAATACTTATAGGTTTCGAATGCGGAGAGGGCTCTAAGGTTTATGTAATCCGAGAGTTGGGTTCCCACGGATTCCACAATCTTCCCTCGCTTTACATGCATAACCGCATATTTGTCCACACCAAATTCCATCCTGATGGCGCTACTGAAAGTTTCAGTTACTTTCAGTAGTTCCATCAGTTGCAAATTGTTGGGAGCAAAGAGTTTTAGGTCATCCATGTAGAGGAGGTGAGATATAACCTGACCACCTCTCCTCAACCGATAGCCTAGACCTGAATCCTCCAGCAGTGTGCTTAGAGGATTCAGGCCTAACCAGAACCAAAGCGGACTCAAACTATCGCCCTGAAATATGCCTCGCTCGATCCTTGTCGGTTCGCTATTCCTCTGGATATTGAAGATACATCCTGGATAGCGAAGGACCGTCCTCCATTGCCTCATACACGACATCAGGAAGGTGCGCAGAGCTGCGTCTACTTTATGCAACCCCAGCACCCTCATGAGCCATGTATGTGGCACCGAGTCATAGGCCTTCTTATAATCTATCCAACATGTCGACAGATCCTTTCGGGAACGTCGAACCTGTTGGCTAATGGCCATATCAATGAGGAGTAACTCCTTAGTACCGCGAGACCCGTTCCTACATCAATTTTAAGAGGCAGACATGATGGAGTTGGTGTCTATATGTTTGTTAATTTTAGCTCTCAAAATGGATGTAAGAACTTTATAGACCGTCGGTAGACTTGATCAGTCTATAATTTTTGGATTCCGCGGTGCCACCTGATTTATGGAGCTGGTGGGTAATCCCTGTCGTTAGGAACTGGGGTAGCGAACCAGACTCCAAAGCAGTATGAGTACCATACTGCTTTGGAGTCTGGTTCGCTGAGCCGCCCAGCGAGCGTGCGATCCAACAAACCATTTGATCCGTCCGGTCCTGGAGACTTCCAGTTAGGCAACGGACGGACCGCACGAGCTACATCTTGGGGGCAGGTGGTAATAGCCTCCATTTCTGGTATTGGATCGCAGGCTCGCTCGAGTTTCCGAGTCCAATCGCCTTCAGTGTGACCGACAGGCACCGACCAGATACTGCGCCAGTAAGACATGGACAGGCACATCATTATCAGACAGGTGCCTGTCAGTCACATCTTGGTTTGGTCGCTCCCAAGTCCTATAAAACCACCTTTCATCAATCTGGAAGGTGCGATTCTGAGTGTATCGGTCCACACGCCGCTTATACCTACGAATACGGTTCGCCCAAGCATACATTTTCTGTTTCAGGAAGTCTATGCGCTCTATGACACGAGACAAATAGTCCTCAGGGTTGGTATCAGTCCCTGAGAATGCCCGCCTCACAAAGCGCATCACTCTTGGGCGAGTATTTTCCTCCCTGAAGCAGATTAGTTTGCCGATGAGCGCTCTGGCCTCACCAATACGACGCTCAATTCTGCACTGCCAGGCTGGTACCACTGGTTTCGGTTGTGTAGCTCTAGACATTTGAAAATTTTACGTGAGCTACTCGACATGCCGCTACAGCCGCGCAGTACAGAATCGAATGAGTATCAGTGAGGTCTTTGCAGTCATCAAAATAGTTTGTTTGACAACTGCGGATCCAAAGCCGCCCTATTTTTGTTATGCATGGGCAAACGAGGTATGCGTGGTCTAAGTTCGGGTGACATAAACCGATATTCCCGAATCGCACCCTCCAAAGCACTCCTCAATTTCTCATTGTACTGGGTACTTACGTTTGTAGCCCTGTTATCACTCCCCTCGTCAGCTTGGATAGTGTTGGACTGCAGTGGTACTAAAACAGTCTGCGACACGGGGGCGATGACATGGCTACTCTGCAATTCATTTCGCAGGCGATCAAGTATAGTGTCATCCAACATATGATTGCCATACATACAACATATGGCTGGATGACCCGCACCTGATCCGACAGTCGTTGTGCCGAAACGTTGACAGCTGGCTCAAGTACCTGCAAAAAAAGAGCATCCGAACACGGTACGCGGCCAGATTGTTTCCCCCCTCTGTAGCCCCATAGTATGAGCGCATGACGTTCTCATTGATGGTTCGTCACTTCTGCCGGGAGCTGGGACCCTATCAGAGGCCGGCGGGCCTCGCGGTCCTCAACCGTCCGGCGGCCGGCGTCCTGCCCATCGACGAGCAGGTGGTGGCGTCGTGGGCGGAGAGAAATACTCTATGCTCGAGCTCGACGCAACGACCGTCGTGGGCGGAGAGAAATACTCTATGCTCGAGCTCGACGCAACGACCGTCGTGGGCTGAGAGAAATACTCTATGCTCGAGCTCGACGCAACGACCGTCGTGGGCGGAGAGAAATACTCTATGCTCGAGCTCGACGCAACGACCGTCGTGGGCTGAGAGAAATACTCTATGCTCGAGCTCGACGCAACGACCGTCGTGGGCGGAGAGAAATACCCTATGCTCGAGCTCGACGCAACGACCGTCGTGGGCGGAGAGAAATACTCTATGCTCGAGCTCGACGCAACGACCGTCGTGGGCGGAGAGAAATACCCTATGCTCGAGCTCGACGCAACGACCGTCGTGGGCGGAGAGAAATACTCTATGCTCGAGCTCGACGCAACGACCGTCGTGGGCGGAAAGAAATACTCTATGCTCGAGCTCGACGCAACGACCGTCGTGGGCGGAGAGAAATACTCTATGATCGAGCTCGACGCAACGACCGTCGTGGGCGGAGAGAAATACTCTATGCTCGAGCTCGACGCAACGACCGTCGTGGGCGGAAAGAAATACTCTATGCTCGAGCTCGACGCAACGACCGTCGTGGGCGGAGAGAAATACTCTATGCTCGAGCTCGACGCAACGACCGTCGTGGGCGGAGAGAAATACTCTATGCTCGAGCTCGACGCAACGACCGTCGTGGGCGGAGAGAAATACTCTATGCTCGAGCTCGACGCAACGACCGTCGTGGGCGGAGAGAAATACTCTATGCTCGAGCTCGACGCAACGACCGTCGTGGGCGGAGAAAAATACTCTATGCTCGAGCTCGACGCAACGACCGTCGTGGGCGGAGAGAAATACTCTATGCTCGAGCTTGACGCAACGACCGCGGCCGGTGTCGGCACAGCGGGGCTGAGTACCGGCGGCGGCGAGGCGGAGCTGAGTGAAGAGTCCGGAGGTGGTGGGCGTGCTCTTCGTGCGGCTGATCTCGATAAAATTTTCATTATTTACTTTTCTTCAGTGGCATGTCAGATGTCATCTGTTAGTCGGCAGTTTTGTATTCATGTGTAGGTGTTTTTTTTGGGATAAATATAGGTTTTAGGCTTGTTTCGGGTTTTTTTTAAAAGCACATAGTAATATTGAGTAGAAATGATTAAAAACTGTTAAATTATATATGAAAATTATAAGATGTTTGAAGACGTCTGTTGACGTTGGTGTTGCCAACACTTTATTATTATTATTTTGGTGTTTTTTTTTTTAAGATTATTATTATGAGAAGTTATTTAATTTTCCTCAATTTGCATGAACTTTCTTACTATTCTGCAGGTGTTTAAAATTGCGGCTTTTTGGAGTGTTATGTAAATTGAGTCTTTCAGGTCTAGAAGTTTAAGGCTGTGGTGGAGGTGATTGGGTATAACACCCGTCGTGGAGACCACAATGGGTACTACGTAGACTTTTTCCTGCCTCCAGATTCTGGCCACTTCTTCTTTCAGTTCAGCATATTTACTGATTTTCTCACCGATTGTTTTTTGTAAATTATGTGTATTAGGAACTGCAATATCTATGAGGTATGTGATTTTATTAACTTTATCTTGAAGGGTTATATCTGGTCTATTATAGTGAACGGTCCTGTCGGTTAGTATGGCGCGATCGTAGTAGAGTTTGTGTGTGGTATTTTCTATAACTGTTTGTGGTACGTACTTGTAATAAGGAGTGTTTGTTTCTTGTATGAGTTTATATTTGAGTGCTAGTTTTTGATGTATGACGTTTGCTACCTGATTGTGTCTGTGTGTATAGTCTGTTTGTGTGAGTGTTGTGCATGCCCCTGTTATGTGTTGAATGGTTTCTGGTTGACTGTGACATTTGCGGCATTTATCGTTTGTTTTTTTGGGGTCTTTTATAATGAATTTCCTGTAGTTTTTAGTATTTATGATCTGATCCTGTATTGCAATAATAAATCCCTCAGTTTCCGGAAATAAGTTACCGATTTTAAGCCATTTATTTGACGCTATTGTATCTATATGAGATTGTTCTAGGTCATGGGGGTGCCGTCCATGCAACACTTTTTTCTTCCAGTCTTCTAACTTTTTCTTATGTGGGTCATCATGGCTAGTATGCTGTGTATCTATGAGTATCTGTTCGTGTAGGTTAAGTGGGGTATAGCTGATATCGTTCATAACTATGGCTTTATGAATGACGCTTGTGTGTGATTTAGAATGAAAGAATGTTCTTAGTCTGGCTATCTGTTTCTGCCAAAGATGGTGGACGTCTATAAGGCCTCTCCCTCCATATTGCCGTTTGATGGTCAGTCTTTCTATTGCAGATTTAGGGTGTAGGTTATTATGTTTAGTGAGTGTGGTGCGTGTTGTTCTCTCTATTTGCTTGATGTCAGTTTTTGACCATTTAATCACTCCAAACGAGTATGTTAATATTGGGATCGCATAGGTGTTCAATGCCTTTATTAAATGTTTTCCTGAGAGTTGAGTTTTACATACTGCGACCACTCTTCTTTTGTATTCGGTATTTAAGGTGTGTTTTATTGCTGTATGATCTATTCCTTTGAGTTGCTTGTAACCTAAATATTTGTTGGTTCCATAGCTGTGATTGTGTCTGTATTATTAACAGGATAATCACCCGGTTTTATTTTGCTTCTTATTATATGAACTGTTTTACATTTATCTAATCCTAATTGCATGTTTATGTCTTTACTGAATTCTGTAGTGGTATCTATTATTTTTTTTCATCTCTTTTTCAGACTTTGCGTATAGTTTTATGTCGTCCATATAAATTAGATGTGATATTACTGTTTCTTCTGTGGTATGTTTAAGGGGATATCCGGCTTGGCAGCGATGAAGTAGGTGGGACAGAGGGTTCAGAGCGAGACAAAACCATAGAGGACTTAGAGAATCTCCTTGATAAATACCCTTCTTTATGTATATTTGTCGAGTAGTGATAGCGTTGTGTCGATAATTTAACTGGAGTGTAGTTTTCCAACAGGACATGATGTTCTGTAAGAAGTTTATTATTTTTGAGTTTATTTTATAGATTTGTAATATTTTAATTAGCCAGGAGTGTGGAATACTATCAAATGCTTTTTTATAATCTATGTATGTGCAATGTAGGTTTCTATTTTTTGTGGCGGCATGTTTGTGGATTATTGAATCTATAACCAGTTGCTCTTTATTTACATCCCATGTGGCCCCTTTTACATCCCTTTTGTTCCTCTGCTATTATGTTGTGATATTCTATATGTTTATTGATTTTTATTATTAATTATTTATATTATTATTTCATTATTATTATTATTTTCATGTGATTACATATCTCGGGACCATGGGGTCCCGGTCCTTTGAAAGGCGTACGAGGGGCCGAAGCCAACTCGCAGAGGCCCCCTTAGACATTAGTAAACACGGTAACTTTATTCAAGCAATCAGATACCTGAAGGCCAATTCTCGTAATTTAAAACGTTCAAAATCTAGTCGCAATCTCATCTTGGCGACAAACAAACGTCAAAAAATTGTCAAAATGTAGGGAAATAAGAGGTATTTTTGACAGATTGAGACTGAGATCAGACTGTGAACGTTCTTAAAATTAGTAGAATTGCCCCTCTATTATGTAACCATAAAATTGTAAAAACCGTTACTAAATTATAAACCGTCGAAAAATTGTGAACTGGGTGAAATGGGTTAGATTAGAACTGTGAGCACCAGAGCGCGAGCCGAGCGAGCTAAATGAGCGGTGCCGAGACAGCGGCCGGCAAGCGCTACTTCCAAGTTGCTCGCAGCTAGGCAGGTTATTTAATATTAGCGCAAGGCGCGGTAGGTCGCAAGCAAGTTTGATACCACTTCACAATTTGTCGGTATTATTTCCGTTAGATTATGAGCTATCGAAAACGACACAATTTTTCGAAAGTTTTTGTACCAATAATATTTCGCAGGAGTCCTCCAAGCACCAGATTCTATGAACACCTTAGCGTTTTTGCGTGCCGGATAACAAAATAAGGGCATTTTGTAAAAGAAGTTTGAATTGTCCATCAAATATTATGGCATATTACATAGTGACAAGGCAATTTACATTTTGCCTTCGGCATTTTGCATCTGCGAGCGTTTGAAACCGGGCGTCGCCGTTTGTATAAAGACAAATCATACAATCTGCCTGCGACGGAATTACCTCCACGTCGAACCGGCCCGGCCTGAGCAGCGCTTGGTCCAGGTCGTCGCGCCTGTTCGTGGCTCCTAGCACGATGACTCCTTCGTTTTGATGGAAGCCGTCCATCTCTGATAGTAGCTGGTTGATGGTCTGGAACGAAAATTAAAACATATAGAAGAGGTTTGATAAGTAAGAAATATACAATAACCTAAATAAATAATGTGAGAAAACAAAACAATTTCAATACAATACACAATGACAAAAGCAATAAATAATCTGTATATTGTTATAATAATTATAATTTTACATCTTAATGAATCTTGTTTTTATTTTAAAATGCAAAACAAAACAATTTTTGTAGGAATGATGAACAAAAATATGCAATAATTTTTGTTCTCGTTTTTGAATGGCAGGCCAAATTAAACAAGGCTTTAATAGTTTGAGGTTAAACTTTATGATTTTTATTACACTAGTTTTATAACATTTATGTCACGAAAACAATCAAGAGTTATAGTTTTTGCCCATTCCGCTTTATAACAGGAAATTTTCTTTGACATACTGACAAGATTTGTTGGCAGTACAAAAGTGCAAACAGTCTAACTCTAAATGAAATAAATGTTCGGCTCACCTGGTTAGCATAAGGATGTAGCACACTGTTGGTTCGCTTGGCGCCAACGGAGTCAATCTCGTCTATGAATATCACGCAAGGAGCACGTTCTTTGGCTGCCTCTGCAAATAAACAAATAAAGTTTTATACATTGGTGAAGAATTATGAACGGAATGGGAGTGATACCAAGAAACGTCCGCAGTTAGTGGAGTAAATCTTTGTTTTATCTTTATTAGATATCGATACCCACCGCATACATAAATACATAACCTCACGCCTTTTTCCATAGGAGTAGGCAGAAACTACATAACGCCTCTCTGCTAGGATCCTTCATCATTTCAGCCGAAAGACGTTTTGCCATAATCGCCACGCTTGGCAGGCGGGTTGGCGATCGCAGTATGGTGTTAAAATGCATAGAGGATGTTGCTGCCCATTCTCTAATAAGTCCCTTAGTCGCCTTATTCGACACCCACGGGAAGAAATAGGATCCTTATATACATCTGGTCATTCACGCACGCCGGTTGCGCGTACTACGCACGTGACTTTTCTGAAGAAGATCACCAATAAGGTCACTGTATGTTCTCCTAGGGCGTAAATTAAACATATATTAGATTTATTTTTTCTACATACCCATCCCATGTTTAAAGTTTCGCCAGCAAATTTAATGAGACGCATGACTTACTGAACAGGTCGCGCACCCGCCGGGCCCCCTGGCCCACCAGTATCTCGTCGAACTCGGGCCCCGCGGCGTGGAAGAACGGCACCCTGGCCTCGCCGGCCACGGCCCGCGCCAGCAGCGTCTTGCCGGTGCCGGGCGGGCCCACCAGGAGCACGCCTTTGGGCAGCTTGCCGCCCAGGGTTGAGAACTTCTCGGGGGACTTTAGGAATTCCACCTGGGGAAGAAAAAATGCTTGTTAGTTTCAAGGTGCCAACATCAACTTAATAAAAAATAACAATTAATACACGACAGACAACGTGTCTATTTAATAAAACATCCTAACTAATATTATAAATGCGAAAGTTAGTTTCTTTGTTTGTCACGCTTTCACGCTAAAACTGCTGAACGGATTTAGATAAAATATGGCACACAGGTAGACCATGACCTGGGTTAGGACATATGCTACTTTTTATCCCAATATTCCCACGGGATCGAGACTTATGCGAGTGAATCCGCGGGGCACAGCTAGTCTTAAATATATTCATTCATTTACGGACAAATAACGCACAGCCGTTGGAGCTAGAAGCATAAAATATGGCGCAAGCGTTCCTTAAATATTTAACATAACATAACATCACACCTGTAATCCCCGAAGGGTTAAACAGAGGTGTACCTATAGTACACCCACATTTCACCAGTTATGTTTAAGTGCCATGTAATAGGGGACGAGCCTATTGCCATCAATTGGGCACAAACCCAGACTCCGGGCTGCTACTGAGAAATTCCTAATGGAAAATGAAAAAAACACTCAATCATCGATCAGTTTATGGATGACCTTATAACGGTCAATTCTTATATCCCAATTGTCAATGTGTTTGTGATTAGAGATAGCTCAGATAAGGTTTTGATCTTTCGATAGGCTTTTGCGTTTCAGTAACACTTTTGATCTACAGATAGATGGATAGAATATTATTTTCATCATCATAATTTCAGCCGAAAGGCATCCACTGCTGGACATAGGCCTCCCCCAAGCTCTTCGACCGGTTTTGTGCTTCCCGTATCCAGCTGATTCGTGCAGTCTTCACCAGAACATCGGTCCACCTTGTAGGAGGCCGTCCAACGCTACGTCTTCCGGTCAATTAGGTTTGGCAATTCTTCGGGCTATGCCGGTTACCTTGGCTCTCCTGCGGATCTCTTTATTTCTGATTCGATCTCGTAGGGAAATTACAAGCATAGTCTTCTCCATTGCCCTTTGGGTGTCTTTTAGCCTTCTAATAAGGGGCGTCTAATAATTAAGAGCGACCACGAATATTACTTTATTGTACACATATTTTTTTTATCTGCCGTAGGTTTAACTAGGTAGTGTTTGTGACTATTTAACAGAAATAACAACAACCAAATTCTTAAAATAACGTCGAAAGAAGTGTCTTGAAACTACCAGAGTCCCAGCTAGACCGATGACTTTAAAACGGCGGCCAAACAGACGGAATGCGGGAGGCGGAGGAGCGGTAGGCCTGGCACGAACGAGCACAGAACACGTAACGGAAATTGAAACTTTTAAATTGGAATATGGAATACTTCAATAGGTAACAACGATTTTCCTTTTGCTAGTAAAATTTTATTAATCATTGAAATACATTGCAAGCTATAGTTTTGTATAATTTAAAAGCATTTTTTAATTTTTGTAAATGTGAGTACCATGGAGCCATTTATTGTGTTGACTTAAAAAAGCCTGGCAGTTGAGAGTATGTCGTGCTCACTGAAATATCTCGCTGATGGTGGCGCGTGTGTTGGATCATTCGGTTCCCTACAAAGTGGTTGAGCTGGATGGTGCTGATCCACGCGTCATGTTCGTGAACGGGCGCTGTCAGTTGAGGCTGGTCATCTCTTGACTGCCAGGGCTTATTTTGTAATCGTTTAATCTTATATTTTGAATTGTTTTTTTTTTTAAATATATATATCTTTTTGTTTTTTCATTGTTCTCACATATAGAAGCGACAAGAATAATGTACCCAGGATTTTGTAATATCTTGATTTAAAAGAGTGTCCTTGGAGTTTCTTGCCTGTTCTTCTCCATAGAGATCTATATTTTGGAATGGGCAAATAGCTTCCACTTTCTGACTAACTGACCGACTCTTTGACAATTCAAAAGTGCCTGTAAATGGTTTATTTGAAATAAATGCTTTGAGTTTGGAAATTCACGTTTTGCACACAATATTGATTTAGTTTGAAGATTTATTCATACCTGTCGGTGGTACTAATAAATTGTGCTTGTCGCATTTCAAACCAAATTGCTTATACAATAGCTGTATTTTCCATTCTAATATTGTTTGATTTAATGTAACGTTCCTTGCTCTTGTTTCATGTTTATTATTGTATTTTTAAATGGTACACCACTGACTACCTGCAGTATTGTCTCTTCTTCTCCCTTTAAATCCTTTAAAAGGTTTTCTGTAAAAGATCGCTTTCAGCGATAAGACCGCCCATTGTGTCAACCTATGTATAATTTCTACATTACTCTATATTATCATGACATTTTTAAAGATCTAAACTCGGACTGACATTACACTTTATTTTATTAATATTTTTACATGCCATTGTTTAAGGCAAACGTGATGATCTGTTTGTATCTCTACTTTTAACACCTCTTGCACGCTGACAATTTGTGTTGTATGTATTGTACTCATGTTTGAGCAAATAAATGATTACCTTATATTCTAATGTTACTCCACGCGTTCGTGCTTGGCCAACGGGTCGTGTGTGACGCTAGTGGAGGATTACGCCCAGCAGTGGGACACAACAGAACGTTATCTAGGTCCTATGGTTACTCACAACGTCTTTCAGCTCTTGCTTGGCTTCGTCCGCGCCCTTGACATCGTCGAAGGTGACGGATATGTCCTCGGGGTCTACTTCCACTTGGTTGCCCAGCTGGATTCTGTCGACAACAGACATTTTTGTATGTTTATTTATGTTTAATTCGGTTGGTGTGTAATCTTATAGTGACCTTTTTTAGGGTTCAGTACCCAAAGGGTAAAACGGGAACCCTATTACTAAGGCTCCGCCGTCTGTCTGTCCGTCAGTCACCAGGCTGTATCTCATGAACCGCGATAGTTAGACAGTTGAAATTTTCACTGATGATGTATTTCTGTTGCCGCTATAACAACAAATACTAAAAAACAGAATAAAATAAATATTTAAGGGGGCTCCCATACAACAAACGTGTTTTTTTTTGGTCGTTTTTGCTCGTTATTAATACCGGCAACAGGTAGACGCTTGAAATATTCACAGAACATTTAGTTATATGTTCACTTTATAAATAAATAATTAAATTAAAATAAAACAAATATTTAAGGGGGGCTACCATACAACAAGCGTGATTTTTTTGCCGTTTTTATAGATAATGGTACGGAAACCTTCGTGCGCGAGTACGACCCGCACTCAGCCGGTTTTTTATCTCAACCGTGAAGCACTTGACGTTCATCTCACCTTTAATAAAACTAACTTTAATTTCAGAAGTAGAAGGCAAAAAAACGAAAATACTAAACGTAGTGTTTTTTTTTTTGGAAGTTACGTCTTTTATTTGTAAGTTTTTTATTTTGCCCTTTTTAGTTGTTAAGTACATCACACAAATTCGTACATCACTTCTTGCTATGTAAACAACAGAGACAGGAAGTTTTATAACGTCATCAACATACACAAAAGTGGAATGAAATACGTATTATTGAAATTTACTCAAAGCTACCAAAGCGGCACGGATGGCGCAGTGGTTAAGCGATTGACTGCTGCGCTGCGTGTCGCGGGTTCGATTCCCGCACGGAACAAATATTTGTATGACCTACAAGTAGTTGTTCCGGGTCTGGCTGTTTGTGTATGTGAGTTTAAATGTTTGTAAACGCACCCACGATACAGGAGAAATTCCTAGTGTGGGGCAACGTTTAAAAAAAGCAAAGTTAATAATATTTGTTTATACAGGGCCACCACGCACACTGGTCCCGAATGATAAAAAAGTGGACATTAAGAAATTTTTGACAGAAGGTCAACGGATTCGGCTGATTTTTTTTTTGTAGACAGCTGATGCAATTACAAATCACTTTTATAGATTGAGTTTTTGCCAAATAAGCCGTATTTTCAGAGAAAAAAAATATTGAAATATTTTTTGTATGAAAGAAATCCTAATTTTGTCTTTATCTTCCAAGATTCAAACGTATTCAAAATAAAACTTAGCGCAGCTTGTAGAAGGGCTAATTGCTCACCACTTTGTCATAGACACTCTTCTGCGATTTTGTGCTCCTTTTGAGTTACAGGCACTTTAAATATTTTTTGTATAAAAAAATTCTAATTTTGTCTTTATCTTCCAAGATTCAAACGTATTCAAAATAAAACTTAGCGCAGCTTGTAGAAGGGCTAATTGCTCACCACTTTGTCATAGACACTCTTCTGCGATTTTGTGCTCCTTTTGAGTTACATGCACTTTAAATATTTTTTGTATGAAAAAATCCCAATTTTGTCTTTATCTTCCAAGATTCAAACGTATTCAACCTATATTATTATATAGGTTTGTATTTTGACGGTCCTAAGCCCGTTAAAGTACGAAGGAAAAGTTTTAATTGCAATTTATACCTTTTTATCATTCAGCGTTTCCGACGCATTCACTAGCGTTAGATGACCAAATATAGCCCAAATTGTAAGTAATCGGCTAATTAAGCAATGACTCATTACCAAAAAATGCTTATAATCTGAATATGAGTCACACAATAAATTACCTGTACCTGAACATGTCTGTACACGTTTTGAGATATCCAAGTTGTTTATTTGATATATTTAAAATAAGACTTTTTTTAATAGAAAGACATTTATAAGAGTTACTTATTAATGAAGAAAATGTTATTACATCTTAGTCTATCTTTAACAAGATTATTTCTAATCCGCCTGAATTAATTTTTTAACTCTGAAAATACGGCTTATTTAACAAAAAATACATCTTTAAAAGTTACTTGTAATTGTATCAGCTGTCTACAAAAAACTAGTAAAGCTCATCCGACAACGAAAAATTTTAAGTGCCTGTAACTGAAAAGGAGCACAAAATCGCAATTGAGTGTCTATGGCAAAGTGATGAACAATTAACCCCTCTACAAGCTGCGCTAAGTTTTATTTTGAATACGTTTGAATCTTGGAAGATAAAGACAAAATTAGGATTTTTTCATACAAAAAATATTTAAAGTGCATGTAACTCAAAAGGAGCACAAAATCGCAGAAGAGTGTCTATGACAAAGTGGTGAGCAATTAGCCCTTCTACAAGCTGCGCTAAGTTTTATTTTGAATACGTTTGAATCTTGGAAGATAAAGACAAAATTAGAATTTTTTATACAAAAAATATTTAAAGTGCCTGTAACTCAAAAGGAGCACAAAATCGCAGAAGAGTGTCTATGACAAAGTGGTGAGCAATTAGCCCTTCTACAAGCTGCGCTAAGTTTTATTTTGAATACGTTTGAATCTTGGAAGATAAAGACAAAATTAGAATTTTTTTATACAAAAAATATTTAAAGTGCCTGTAACTCAAAAGGAGCACAAAATCGCAGAAGAGTGTCTATGACAAAGTGGTGAGCAATTAGCACCTCTACAAGCTGCGCTAAGTTTTATTTTGAATACGTTTGAATCTTGGAAGATAAAGACAAAATTAGGATTTCTTTCATACAAAAAATATTTCAATATTTTTTTTCTCTGAAAATACGGCTTATTTGGCAAAAACTCAATCTATAAAAGTGATTTGTAATTGCATCAGCTGTCTACAAAAAAAAAAATCAGCCGAATCCGTTGACCTTCTGTCAAAAATTTCTTAATGTCCACTTTTTTATCATTCGGGACCAGTGTGCCACGTGAGGATCCAAATGAAAAGAATCCCCTTAACCGGCCCAGTAATCATGGAGAAATCGATGAGGATATATTAAAAAAAACATACAGACGAACGATGATTGAACCTCCTCCTTTTTTGAAGTTGGTTAAAAAGATCTAGGAGTCGTTTCTGCGCTTAGGGCGTTCGTCCAGCGTCCACAAAAATTATACGTAGTACAGACAGGATGAAGCGAAACTAGCGTAATTTTGTGAGTTGCGCAATTTAAGCTGCATTCGGTTTTATATAAAAATCCGGTTTTTGACACACGACGACGAAAAATGAGTTGTCAATGTAAATTCTGTAACTTATTTTGCGCAACCGAAATTACGCTCGTTTAGCCTCCCCTTATAAGCAAGGTCTCCGCGAGGACAACGACCGCTTGACACTAGCTCAGGGCGAAAACACCCATATGATACGTAAATTTCAGATGATTGAAAACAATTATTATTCTAGGTGTAAACCTTCAAATGGTACCTGGACAGTGACTAGCTGGGGACAGCTGAGCCGCTGGTGGCGCACGTACCTGAACACAGTGCCGCTGACGGACGCCATGAGGCTCACGAAGATAGCGAGGAACAGCACAATCGTCAGCAGCTGTTGCACTAATTTTAAGTATTTGGACGCTTTCGTGCCGCGGACATTGTCAGGGTGGGAACCTGGGGAGGAGAAATGTAAAATAAACAGAAATTCTAGAAAACCCAGGCATCTTTGACAATAATCAACATTTTGTAACAGAATATCATCGATTGCCAGTCTAGTGGTCGCAAGCGCTACAGCCGAGCATGAGGTCCTGGGTTCAATTTCCAGGTCGAGCAGTGTTACTGGGTCCTTCAGGAATTTCAGCTGCCCGGAGTCTGTGTTTGTGGGGCTAGCCCTTACCTTACATGGGACTTACAACATCTGGCGATATGTGGGTGTACTTAAGTACCCCTCTGCCTAACACTTCGGGGATTACAGACGTGATATTATGTAATTTACAGCTATAGATTTATGTAAGCGGGCACGCCCATTATGCCTGGAGGCTTTTATTTAAGTACGTTCTGTTTACGTTATTTCTGCTTGAGTGTAGTTTTCAACGATTTTTGTTTTTTTTTTGGTATAGTGGTATGTGCTAGCTAACATAAGGCAAATAATTTAATTTAATGTTGTGTTGCGTAATGCCAATTCTTTTACATTTTATTGTATAGATTCAAGTTTTATATCTGAACAGACAGCTGTGCTGCTGGGGAGTTTGTTGCGCCACTTCTTCTTCCCAGCTAAAGCACTAGGAAGTGGTGAAGGGTGGGCGTTTTTGGGGGACTGTCTTACGTAATTTTGACGTTCGCAAAATGCTGATTCTCAGCCTAGTTTTAATAAATGACTTTGATTTTGATTTTAACGACTTAACCATTCGTACCTTACGAAAACGTTGATTTTAAACTTCGTCAAATCTTCACACAAAAATCTTTTTTGTCAATTGATGCAACACGATAATATTTATGATGTCGCCATTTATCTCGTTTATTATGACAAGGTTCTAAGTGAAAATGTTTAAGGATTTCGTAAGTCGCCCGTACAGACCCAGTTAATCAGTTGTAGGACACTGAACGAGACACAATATAACTTTTATTGTTATTACGTCTGGGGGCGTTTACAGTCCGGCCGCTGCGAGAATGCGTTCCTGACACCAGGAACCTGGTCAGTTGGACAATTTCTAGTTGTAATAAGGATCAAATTCGCAAAACACATATTCGTTATTATAAAACTGGTAGGTGTCAAGAACGCATTCTCTGACTGTAGTATCCTGGAAAGTGTTACGTAACTGGCGAACTGTGTTTACTATTACTGTGCCATATTAAAATCCTTGTTTCTAAAGCCGAATTTACATTACGAAATTAGTGTCATGCATAATGTAACTAATTTCATGAAACTTGTTGCAGTACTTGTGTAACTAGTTTCGATAAAATAATAGTGTCGTGAAATCAATTATGGCTCCGTCAGCATCGAAGCTTTAAATGTTGTTAACTTAACATCTCTATATTTTTCTCGGCTGTCCATCGTTGGTTTGTCATTTTTGACACGTTCACTCAGCACAGGCGCTTTCGTGACACTAGTTTCGAGTCTCGTTTACACGTTAAAATTTTAGCACGACATTAGTTTTAACAAAAAATTGCGCATGGCACGAAACTATTTTAGTGTCATAAAATTAATGCATGCATTGTAAAACTTGGTGTTTACACGTACAATTGTTGATGAAATTAGTGTCGCGACATTAATTTTATGCCAGTATTTCGTAATGTATATTCGGCTTTATTGATGATATTTTCGCTAAAAGATATTGAAACTTAACGCCTGTGTAAATTAAGTTGATTTCAGAAAGATTAGTACTATAAAGGTATGAGGAACAGGGTGTAAAGTTCACTCATCGTCCATAGAAAAGGAAGCATCCTCCGACCAGACGGATGTTGTGTCTGGTGGGCAACTGCCCGACGGTTGATGTCGGGACGTTGTATACAGGGTGGAATTTTGTAATGCCACCTGGAGGGAAAGTACTCTTAATACTGCAGATAGAAAGTTTTACTCAAAGGAAACATTCCTTTATTTTTGAATAGAAAGCAAACTGCATTCAAAGATTTTCTAAAATTCTCTTCTCTCACACCCGGGAATCGAACCGGCTAAAATCTGAAAAAAATTATACCTTTTATTGCATCGATCGTTAGGGTCAATTATAAGGATGAAATCTCTCTAAACAATCTAACATGATAAATTAAATGAAAGGAAAACCAGGAAATCTTAAATTAATTTAGTTATTTACAAAAAATGGTAAACTAACTAATTAGTTGCTCGAAATGGGCTCCATTCTCTTGGATACACAAATTTATTCTTTTAACGAATTCATTTCTAGTAATCTTTAATAAAATGTTGTGGTGAATATTATAAAGAGTATTCTGAACTTCAACTCTCAACTCGTTGTCATTCGCATAAGATTTCATGTAAATTTGATTTTTTACATATCCCCACAAAAAAAAATCTAATGGGGTGAGATCTGACGATCTCGCAGGCCATCTGATTGTGCCGTTTTTACAAATCCAGGTATTAAAATGGTTATTAATGTAGGCAGTAGTGATTCTGCTGTTATGTGCTGGAGCACCATCTTGCTGTAGTATTATTTGGTTTCGCTCTTCCTCGGGGAAACCATTTAACTCGTTTCTTAAGAGATCCAGTATTTCAATATACTTTACAGTGTTTAAATGACCTTCGTACACGTGGACTAACACTACATTATTTCTCATAATTCCGCACCAAACGTTGAAAGAAAATCTTACTTGATTATTAGTTTCATGAACACGAACAGGATTCACTCGAGACCAATAATGGTTATTGCGGCGATTGTACATGCCATTATTGCTGAAGTTGGTTTCGTCAGACCATACAATGTTACTCAAAAAATTAGGCTTTCGGTCAATTTCTCCAAGCATGTTTTCACAAAATTGTAATCGTCTGTCACGATCCCCAATATGCAATTTTTGCACCAACCGACCTTCACGATAGCATTTATACTTATACTTTTTCAGCACTTTAAGTACGCGAGTGTGGGTTGTTCCTAATTCATCGGCAGCATCTCTACTTGAAGCCTTTGGAAATGATTCAAAGTATGTTAAAACATCTAGTTCAAAATCGAAATAGTTTTGCTAAATAGTTTGCCGTCTCTTCTTGAAACCACCCGTATTCTTTAAATTTTCTATACGAACTTTTTTCTTTTCAATACGAACCGAGTTGGTGCCTGTCGGTCTTGATATCTCTCTCCATACCACCGCAGAGCTAGATTCACGTTTTTGTTATTTAAAAAATAAGCTTCCATTAAATCAAACTGTTCTTGATAAGCCATTTTCACCGTGAGAAAAAATGTGAAATGAGTTGTAAAAACAATCAAATCAAAAAAATCTAATTTTCAAATTTTAATCTAACATTCCATATTTAAATTACCTCATACACGCAGCTACGAGTATGTCGCAAAGGAGTCTACATTACAAAAGATGGATGTTAGTTAAAGAGCTTTAACTTGACTCATTGAATTTGTAACTTCAGATTTCCTGGTTTTCCTTTCATTTAATTTATCATGTTTGTTAGAGAGATTTCATCCTTATAATTGACCCTAACGATCGATGCAATAAAATTACAGGGTATAATTTTTTCAGATTTTAGCCGGTTCGATTCCCGGGTGTGGGAGAAGAGAATTTTCGAAAATCTTTGAATGCAGTTTGCTTTCTATTCAAAAATAAAGGAATGTTTCCTTTGAGTAAAATTTTCTATCTGCAGTATTAAGAGTACTTTCCCTCCAGGTGGCATTACATAATTCCACCCTGTATATTAGGTTGCGGAAAAGTCTTTTCGCATTATAGTATGTATGAACTTGTAATAAAATCTCTTTGGCTATACTATTTGTATCTGGCTGGTTTTGGTATCATTGAAAGTTTAAATTTTAAAGAACATAATTCCAAATTCAAATTAGGAAAATGTGTGATTTTCATTTGTTTTTCGTACTGTCAATCTAATGAAGAAATTCGATACATTTTAAAATTTTACTACAAAAAAGGTAAAAATGCAACGCAAGCCGCGAAAAAAAATTGCGATGTTTATGGATCTAGTGCAGTGTCTGTGAGAGTAGCACAAATTTGGTTTCAGCGCTTTCAATCCGGAAATTTTGATGTCAAAGATGCACGCTCTGGTCGCCCTATTACGGATAAAATGAATGCCATTTTTGAAAAAGTGGAGCAAGATCGGTATATCAGTAGTTACGACGTAGCTGAAGAACTGGGAATTGACCACAAAACAGTTTTGGCACATTTGAAAAAAAACTGGGTATACAAAAAAGCTCGATATTTAGGTACCTCACGAGCTCACTGAAAGAAACCTAATGAACCGTGTAGGTACTCATTTGTCATGCTTTATGACGACGTAATGAAACCGAACCATTTTTGAAGAAGCTGACAACTGGTGATGAAAAGTGGATCACGTACGACAAGAACGTGCGAAAAAGGTCGGTCAGACTTCACAGACTGTGGCGAAACCCGGATTAACTCGCAACAAGGTGATGCTGTGTGTGTGGTGGGATTGGAAGGGCATTATTCATTATGAGCTGTTACCACCAGGCAGGACCATCGATTCTGAACTCTACTGCGAACAACTGATGAGATTAAAGCAAGAAGTTGAGAGAAAGCGGCCGGAATTAATCAACCGAAGGGGTGTGGTTTTTCATCATGATAACGCTAGACCTCACACATCTTTAGCCACTCAGCAAAAATTAAGAGAGTTTGGCTGGGAGGTGTTAATGCATCCGCCGTATAGTCCTGACCTTGCACCTTCAGATTTCCACCTGTTTCGGTCTCTTCAGAATTCTTTAGGCAGTGTCAGGTGAACATCACGAGAGGACTGCCAAAACCACTTGTCGCGGTATTTTGATCAGGAGTCCCAAAATTTCTATAGCAATGGGATCATGTCCCTACCTACAAGATGGCAAAAAGTTATCGAACAAAATGGTACCTACATACTTTAGTTAAATGTAAATAAACTATATTAAAAAATGTTTTGAATTTTCTTAAAAAATGCGAAGAAACTTTTTCCCCAACCTATTATGTTAGTCACGCGGTAAACTCTGCTTGCGCGATGCAGGATTTCTGTGACGTCAGGTCTTTGATACGTAGTTCGCATAATGCTATGTAGATACCGCCACAGTACTATTGAAAAAGTAGTCATATGAAGTTATAGCGCAAACTGAACTTTAAAATCATCATGATCTGCCTGCCTTTTCCCAACTATGTTGTAGTCGGCTTCCAGTGTAACCAAATGCAGCTGAATAACAATATTTTAAATGGACTGACTGAACCTAAATAAATGTGAGTTTTAAAGTTGTTTTTCCAAAAACACATTTTTATTTGCATGTGTGGAATTTAAATCGCAAACGCAGTATATACTGCTCTGCCTACCTCTTCGGCGAATACAGGCGCGTTATCAACGTACCTGCTAAATACCCCTCGGCGAACGCAATCTTGATCTTGTCCTTCTGTTGGTGAGTGAGGTGGTTGGCGTCTTCGTTGAGCAGCTTCTCTAACCGCGGCGCCACTTCTGGACTCTGTTGCTGCTTGTCTGTTGGGTCTGTGGCGCTTAGTCCTGGAGAACATGAGGGTTATAGTACTGGCTACTAAATGATACCATAGACAAAGAGATTATGTCTGGTAAAGAACGGCAACTGGGCGTATCATACGCCCAGTTGCCGTTCCGAATCCTATTAAATTACTATTTCCTGAAATAGTCATTGAATAGGATTCTACGAAGAGAGTTAGTTATATTACTGATTCTAATGATAATAATTCTGTAAAGCCATATTTTTTACGGCCGCGAATCATATTTAGATCAACATACAACCTGTTACTGACCTGCAAATTGCAAAAAACGTAAGAAATTTGAATTTCGCAGGCTACCTTAGCGCATCCGCCTTAAGGTGGTTTAGAGACAAAACATAGTAGGTGCAACATGATAGAGAATTAACTACGAACATGTTCAAATAGCTGTTACTATAGTTTTTGGGCTTATGATACGCCCAGTTTTGTGTCTAACAATACCATAGCAAATACATATATGAAGCTTTATTAATGAAGTAAACTGTTTACTTTAATATCTGCATAATTAAAGCAAAATCTAAATGATAGATTAAAAAAAACAGCAAAATCAAATAGCATGCAAAGCATTTGGGACCCATGTTAATAAACCGTTCTCAATAAGTGTTAAAAATAATACAACGGGCAAAAACGGCGAGCCAACGTTTAAAAAAAAAAATACGACGTTCTCTAGCTTTTAATAATAATATAATAAGCTAGAGAGCGACGTAAATTCTAATTCAAAAGTTTATTACTGAACACAGTACATTTGATTGACTGCATTTAGTTCTCGACTGCTCTGAAGTTAGCACATGATATGTGTTTAACACGGTAGATGATATTACGGAGAACACAACACACAAATGTAGATGCATGCATACAATGCACACATATTGTGATAGACACACATCCGTCATCGTTACAACAAAGCGTTATTGGCGTACGCGTCGTAAATAATATACAGAATGATGATGATCTCTGTGAAAGAAGGGGCCGATATGACGAAATAAAAGCGTACTAAATAGATGGAGTCTATTCGTGGCAAACCAGGACATTGTTTAAGAATCCATAATACCTAAAATTGCTTAGCATGGTCCTCCGTTATATCGAAAATATTGCAGTATTAATTTCGATGTAAATATATAGTAAAGTTGAGGATTAATGTTAAGTACTATGTTTGACGAAAACACCATTCCAGAACATTTTCTCTACAGAAAAAAAATTACAGTCCTCCAAACCAATCAATAAACCGCTAGTATTAAAAAAAAAAACTTCAAATTAGATCATGCATTTTGCATAATAACTGAACTAAATATAAAGCATTGTTTTTTATTTATTTTTTTAATTACCATTCACCGTAAAAAGAAATAACCTAAACTATCGGCGCCTTGGGGCCCTCTGCCTGCAGCCATGTCTCGCTTGCTCGGGCTCGGGTGACCGAGAGCAGTAGTGTGCGAGGGAGATAAAGAGTGAGGTTGGGCTGAGGTGTTATGGATTTACTTTGACATGCTCAGAGAATAATTTATCAGGAAACATCAACCGGCCACTTAAACCCTACTTCCACCCCTGAGACCGGTCCACAACGAAGCCCTTAACCACAATAACTACAAAAATACTTACGCAGTCTGTTTATAAGATTAGGGTTACGTTTCAAGTCTGCATGGATACCGCGCTCAGTCTTGAACCCTCGTACCTGTACAGCATACTTGAAGGTGCTGTCCATGCCTGCCGCGAGAAGGCCTGCGAAGTTATCTGTGAAACTAAACCTGGGGAGAGGTTGGAGGTTAATGCGTTTGTGGGGTAATTGGGAGTTGGTGGATTAATTGACACATAAAATAAATAGAGTCGAAATGTAAATGAATTCGAATTGACATGTAAATGTAAATTAAATGGAGTCGACATGTAAATTAATTCGAGTTGACAAGTAAACTAATTTCAGTTGTCAAGTTAAAACTTACATGTAAACAAACTGAAGTTCAAATGTACCCAAATCAATTGAAGTTCACTACTCAATTCGAAGGAGTCGACATGTTGTTTAATTGAAGTAGACTACTACATCAATTGAAGTTAACATATAAATTAATTGGTGTACAAGTAAATTAATTTAAGTTAACTTGTAAATTAATTCGATTTGTAATCGACGTCGACCTGTAAACTAACTGGAGTCAACATGTAATTCAATCACCAGTACATACATACCTAGTACTCCTTCCCGTAAAGTCAACAGTGACAGTAGGTAGTTTCGTCCAGCCATTCTTGTTCTTTTCGAAGCTGTCAGACGAGATATGAGATACTTTTCTAACAGAGGCCAAATCCCGCAGTCGAGGACCACATGACTTTGTCCCTAATGTACGAAGCTGAACAGATTTCATCTCACTGAAATTATAAACAAAAATTACGTAAAGATCACGTAAATAAATATCAACTTTCCACAGTAGTAATTTAGAATGACTATGCTTAACTGTTCAAGCGTGGCATAATAAGCCTATAATGTTCTCACTGCGAGGACGGACTCAACCCTTCTCTCTGTGACTTCTGTGTGAGGGAGTGGGCCATAATCCACCACGCGTGAACAGTCTATGGATGTCACTTGTTTTTGGATTTTTGGTTCTAGGATATAAACAACAACAAGCAATATGTTACTAAAGGAGAGGTCAAAAGTGGTTTAATATTCCGAAGATTTTTAAACGCTAATGTGATGTACAGACGCACGCCAGCATGTCAAGCTACCCGATACTGTCAATTTTTCCCAATCAACCTTGAACCTTTAAATTGTAAGGGTAAAGTTGAAAATCTTTTAAAGAAATTTGACAGATTGTAGTAGCTTGATGTGCTGGCGTCTGAACCTTTATTAGAAAGCTTATTTATTATGCTACTCGATTATAGTTAAGTCTGATTTTTTCAGGCGCCCGTTTTTGTGAAAAAGGGAAAAGTTTTTCAATACAAACCAAACGCAGTCTTTATTTATTCATTTCTATGCAATATGATTTTTTAAATGTGGCTAAAGTTTCCTTTTCTAATAAATACTTTGAGATTTTATTATAATTTTAGCTGCAGCTCCATGAAATGAAGACAAAAAATATTGATTATCATGGCAATGCAATAACAAAACGTGTCGAAAAAAAAAAGTCAAAGCTGTAAATGTCAAGCCGAGTCCTGCGGGGTAAGCACGGCCTACTGTGACATGACTTGAGTCACACATTTGATCATAGTGTGAGCGATAAAACTGTTTTGTCATAAAATGCTAGTACAAATTGACATGTCATAATTAATCATGTCTTGTCACAAACGTCTTGGCACGCCCGTGCTCGGCCCGCTGCTGACATTGTCATGTCATTTGCCACAGGGCTGCCATCCCTAAAATATAAATAATTTTTGTAGTTAGTGTTGCAAACATTTTATTTTTCAACACCTGTTTTTAAAAAAAACGGTGGCTGTGAAAAAAATTAAATGCCCAAAGACATCAAAAATAATTACCCTCTTTCAGCCTTTAAAGGTCATAAGACTATTTAAATGTTCAATTATTTTAGTACCAAGCCCCATTTCGTGAATGTCTCCTTTATTTTTGAATGGCTTCAAGAAACACAATATTAGGCATTGCAATGTAGTTTTAATACAAACCAGCATTCATAATAATTATCATAAGTCTACTATACAATTGTTGGCTTTCATCATCTTTGTAAAGATAATGTAGTCAGATTCTAGAAACTAAATAATAATCAAAATACAATGTCACTGTATGAGATCATTAATGTTGTTATTTCCAAAGTTCAATCAATCTGCCAAGCCTTTTATCAACTGTGTTGAGATGGGCCAGTCTAACCGGATGCAGCTGAATACCACTATTTTACATGGAGCGACTGCCTATCCTATACTGATAATTACTGAGTAAATACCCTTTGGTAAGACTGGTTGTCAGAATTTTGAGCTTCAACTACCCGTAACGACTGCCAAAAACTCCACAAATGGCAGCCAGGAATAATAGGTTAATGTCTTTCCGAGGCACGGAGGGGTCTTTTTTTTATTTTATGTAATAGTTGGTCACCCATTCACGATCCGACCGCGGCATGTGTAGCTTAACCTTCGATTTACCCGCGCGGCTGTTATCAATTATCATTTACCCACAAAGCCCTATTTCCAAAGTTATATGGGTCATATTAACAAAATGTTATGAAAGATGTTTTTACTTATTCAACATTTTAATACTTGAGTGTAATCTTTAAGTATAAAACTTAATGATATGTTTTAAATTGATAATGTATACGTAAATTTTTGTTTGATGAACCTGAACCTGGTCAAGCCAACGACAGGGCGTTTTCCAAACAAAATCTGACATGCACGTCACAATCGCTTTTAAATATGACGCGGGGTAAGTCTTTGTATCATTTTTGCTTGTACAACAAAAATCACAAAAGAATTGCATTGAATTATCACACTAATATTATAAGGGCCAAAGTTTGTGTGTGTGTGTGTGTGTGCATGTTTGATACTTCTTCACGCCCAAACGGCTGGACCAATTTTGATAAAAATTTTGTATGGAGGTAGCCGACACCCTGGATTAAGACATAGGCTACTTTTTATCCCGATATTCCCACGGGGCCCAGACTTACGCGGGTAAAACGCGGGGCGCAGCTAGTGTTTAAAATTAAATAAAAATACTTTAAAACTGTCTCGTTGGTCTACTAGTAGTCGCGAACGCTACTGCTGAGCATGAGGTCCTGGGTTCGATTCCCAGGCCAGGCAATTTTATTGGAATTTCCCAACAGGATTTTTTCTGAAGCAGCCCGGACTTTAGATTTGATCCCGGTTGATGACAATAAGCTCGCCACCTATTACATGGGACTTAAACTTAACTGGCGAAATGTGGGTGTACTTAAGTACACCTCTGCCTACTGGTTCAAAGATTATAAGGTTGATGTTGTTTATGTAATACTAAATAAATCGTATTAGAATACTTCTCAGTACATACTTTTTTGTTTAGATTTTTTATATAAAAGCTGTCAGACAGGGTCAATGCTCTTTGTGACCTTTTATTAAGCTAATGTTAATAATAATACATTATTTAAATCTACATTTCATATTCAGTTTCAGTGAACAGTAAGGGGAAAGTATGTCGTAGAAGTTTTATTATTATACTAGCTGCCCAACAGATGTTGAACCATAAATAGTCAAATCGGTCTAACCATTCTCAAGTAATACGTTTACCAACAAACAGCATTTCATTTTTATTTATGATTAAATAAATTACATGATTGTGCAAGAAACTCATCTTGCAACATCTTATTTTATTGATTTAGCAAAGCATACATTTGTTTGTATATGAATAACAAACATAACTTTAGTGAGAGAACTAACATAGTTCTTCAAAATGCTTTTTATATGAAGAAATGCCAATGCAATTCATTTTAGTTTTACAAAACTGCACACTTTAAATAAGAGGTTGAAATTCTTTCTATACATTTCAAAGTGCAGTTACAGGTATAGAACATTTGTTTTTCCTTATATTACAAACTTTGCTTTTTCACATAAGTTTCTCCTTGTTATGTTACAATACAAGTGTTTACATTCAAAATGTTTAAATTGTGAACATGCATAATAACAGAATTTGTTTACACTGGTAAACAACTCCAATGAAAACATTGAGTGTTAACACTGATAACATAACCTTTCTTACATAATACTATGCCTTTAATTTTATTTTATACATAGTTCTTAAATAATCCTTTTAGAAGCCAATATCATACAAGTTAAGAATGTAAGCTAATTCCGCAAATAACTACAAAACTTTTACATAACTAGGAATAGTATTACCATATTCAGCCTTGTCGGCCAACTATACATACCTGAAGACATTCTTATCGAAGTTCCTGATAGTTTCTTCGAGACTCTCCTGACAAATTATTGCGTCATAAACTGCCACCGAAGCCTCTTGCCCCTTCACATTTTTATTTTTCGCGCTGTTATGCTTCCGATGACGGAAAACACTTGAATATCTTGAAGATAATTGGCTAAAACTAACTAAAATCTGCAATGACAAAAGGTTATATTTAGTGACAAAACAGTTTTCGTTTTTAAACATCTATGATTGTTTGACCACTTTATGTGATTATCGATGTTCATTTACCTGGTTTTGGGTGTTTAATGAATTCAATGAGAACATGTTACATGTAGGTGGTTATTGTTGAGTGTTTTTTTCATTGAAGTGCACTCGAATCGAAAATTTTGTAGGCTCTTTCTCACGTCAAACTTAATTTTTGCAGTGAAAAAAAAGTGGCTGTAGTGTTGGGCTTTCCTATGAATATTCGAACTACCATAGAGTCACTTTCAAAATTACTAATTGGGTATGCGGAATTATTTTCATGAATTCATGATTTCCTTTGGCCTTTTGTAGACAGTAATACTTAGCTATTCAAAAGAAAGAAAACAGATTTCTAGACTTCTTGTTGTTGAAAACAATAATTTAAAGTTAGTCCAGTTGAAGTTGGTTGTTGTATGTACAGAAAATCTACTAAAACATGACTATGGTAGGAATTTCTTGCATGAGGCTTAGAGCATTGAGGTCACTTGGCAAAATAAAAGTAATATTTGTAATCTTCTTGAATTTTATTAGTTTATATCATATACGGTTTGGTTTAGCATGATTATCATTAGACAAAATGTCCAACGCTGTAAAACGTTGTAAAATAAATGTATTGTAATTTATACAAAACGCATGTAAAATATGGGTAACGTTATGTATTTCCAGTGATTAAAATTATTATAAACAATAGGTAAAATATTAAAATTTTGATTTTGAAGTTAAATTATTTTTCACGTTTCTAGTTTTCGAACAGGCAGTCATTTAATTTATGCTCTACATTGTCTATGCTTTATTTGGACAGTAGAATCCAAAATGGCGACGAGCGATGACGAGCCTATGCATTTATATGAAGTTTTTCAAAACTGTTTCAATAAAATAGCTAATAAACAACAAGGTGAGTGAGAAAATGCATACCGTGGCTCGTCTCGCGTTCCTCGAACAAACTATCGCGGTTCTGTGAAGTGTTTCATTGTGAATATCAGTCATAGTGTTTGCGTGTTATGCCATTACTGTGTTGAAAAGCAACAGCATTTTTTCAAAATACGTTCGTAAAATCCAACCTACGCGTACCAAAAGCAGTGGTTAACCTTCTGCAATCATTAACGTATGCGTTTTAATTATGTAGGATGCCATAAGAACGCTTTTTAGGCGTACAAAGGCTATGTTTTGATCATATACTGCGACACCAAATGTGCCTGTACCATTGTGCTACAGCGATTTCAAGGCGAATCTGAATTGTTTCACGGGATTTATTTGTTTTGACGTCTTCGCTCACGACTGGATAAGGTAAACCTATCGTTTTCGATATGAAAAACAATAATTTTCGGAGAAATTATCTCAAGAAAGAAGTGTGTATGCAAGTTTCTTGATGCATTTTTTTTACTCGTTCGTAAGTATCAATGGACACAACGTTGTCAGCCTGCTCTCTTTAAGTGTTCACGGGTATTTAGTTTGCGAATCGTTGTTTTATGTTCTCTTTGTGCCAATGTTTACAGCGTAATTTTTTTGTTTATTTACACGTTAGGCGCGTACTTCGAGCGTCTATGAAATCGACTATATGCGTTAGGCATGCACTATTAAAAAAAAAGTAACTACCTTGGGAGTATTTTAGGAATTTTCTGCAATGGAATAATATTGATGAATGTCTATGCTGTCTGCCACACCATGTTTTTCTGTTCCATTTGAATAATTTGATATTGATCTAAATGAATAATGCTATGATTCAGTTTCATTCTTCATTTGAAATAGTTATGTGAATCATTAACACCATGAACAAACAAAGTTCTGTTATTTGCTTTTTGTAATAATTATTTCTATTTAGTTTAAGACATTCCTTTTATTAATTTTGCTGATTAGTCACTACCAAAACCACATTACATTACAGGTTATATTTGTTTTGTTCAGTGTAATTTTGATGCAGAAATTCTTATAAGAAAATATGAATTAGAATACTAATTAAGAAAACCAAAACCAACTACTTAATAGTCAGAGAGGTTAAGAAATAGACCAACAGCTTGTCGGCGGTCATAACTATAATATTACATTTTGTATGTTAATTTACTTCAAGATACGTCTGTACCATATTTGTGTTTCCAGATACCATAGCTACCTCAAATGCTGACTCACTGAAAATGCAATACAGTTTTTTTTACACTATATTATATACATCAATCATTTAGAATGATTGGCTGATGGAGAACCGAGCCACTTTATGTAGCTCAAATATTTCTCTTTATCTCTGTAACTCCTTCATAAAGGCTCCCGCAGAATATACTATGGAAATTGTTCTACCAGAATTGCATTGCACCGTCGCGTTGGGCCTGTCTGCTGGAGCCTTAATATAAAACATTGTGAACAAGACTTGCATTCTTATTGAATCTTTGTTAATCAAGAATATTTTTTCTTTCATATATCTTTTTCCTATTGTAGCTGGTTTCAAAATGAAATCATTAATTTAGATACATAATCAGCCTATAATGTTCCCCTGCTGGGACACACCTCTTTGTGTGAGGGAGTGGGCCATAATCCACCACGTGAACCCAGTGCAGGTTCATAGATGTCACATGTCCTCGAATTTTTGGTTCTAGGACATGCCAGTTTCCCCATGATGTTTGCCTTCACTGTTTTGAGAGCAGTGGTGATGAAATAATTTACACAAAGTAAAGCGCCTGTCAGGGTTCGAACTTACGATCCACACTCGTAAGTCGCGGCTGTTACCACTGCAGCCGCCACTGCTCTCAATCTCTAATTTAGATAATAGCAGATAATTTTTTTTTCATTATTGAATGAACTGCTTGGCTTCACTTTCATGGTTGAAATTGCCCAAAAAGACAAAGTTTAAAGACATTGTTTTCCTATTCAACATACCTCTAGGTACTAAAATCTAGATTACTCTTTTTCTATTCTGAACCATTGTTTCTGAACTATTTGTAAACTCTAGTTTTGTATGGTTGCCATGGGGCAAGATTCTATCAATTTAATGTCAAATGTACATAATTTATGATTTGTGCTCAGTACATTATGCTAATTGGAAATGATTAAATACCCGTTCTACATATAATTTAAAATTGGCGCCTTGTTTAAATGCGCGCCGAACTTCTTACAGGCTTGGCTGTAAAGTTCAATAGAATAGAAAAAAAAATCCTAGTTAGCATTTTTTCAAGGTCAAAAGACAGCCCTAAAATATCCACCCTTCTCTTCTTCCTAAAGTAGCCATTTGTGTTGTGAGGTGAAGAAACCGTGGCTAAATTAGTTGCCTGCCAGATTGTTTGCAACTCTATGGCATAAAAAAAGAACTAATTCCCCAGGACAAATATAATTCTAATCTAGAAAGATAAGTAAACCAAAGAACCATTTTGATATTGTTATTTTAGCAATCAGAATGGCACAATTTTTTTTTTCCAGATCTGGCCACCTGTGGGATTTCATAGGCATAGATTTGTACAGTGAAATCAGAAGAGAAAATTCTGCAATATCATAAAATGTTCTCTATAAATGGGCCAAAACATATCCATATAATATATAAAAGCCATGTCTAAATCATTGTGGATTTTGAATTTGTTATTAGCAGAACACACTTGTGTAAATAATATTTTTACAAAGTAAATAACTAGAAAATTACATAAATTGGAAATATGTCTTTACCGTCTCGACATAAGGTCGTAAATTGAGTATAGATTAAGTTGAATATTCTAGCATACAATGTAATTATCTATGAGGTTTCCGAAAGATGTTTTATTTTTTTTTAATTAGATTACGCTGAAATGGCAATTCGATTAAATGTTCTTTCTAACTTCTACCTCAATATTTCAAGCCTAAAAAAATCCCGGGCATATTCGAACCCGTTGCTGAAAAAGTCGATCATTCACATACTATTACTGCGCCACAATCGGCGGATCTTAACCCCCAAAATCCTCTTGTTTCTCTGGCCATGAGCAGTCGGCGCCAGTCTGAACTAGTGCACCCTTCACGAACTTAATTACTTAAGTATCGTAAAGGCGAGAAACTTGACTCGTTCTTATAACGCACCGTTTGCACCATGTGACTTTTGGCTTTCCATCCACCTGCGAATTGGCAGTTTTGCGCCATAGCTTATTTCTGTTTGAGCATTTTTGCTATGTATTATAAGTCCAGAAAACACGAACTGAGTAGCATCAGACTGATATAATTACAAAAAGAGTAGGCCTCTGCAAGCTTGGCTTTGAAGACACTATTCCCTCTCCTTGTGTCTTTTTCTAACGTTTTACCCCTTTTCACTGTTTGCAGATCTTTTACAGTTTATTTTAATTCGTATTATCTCCTTTCAGCACTATCTCATACCTCATGTTGTAATGAGAACAGCAGCCATTCAGCAAGGTTGGAAGATGGACTGGTCAAAAAGTGCCGTCAGTGGCTGATGCTTTTTTATCAACAAACATTCGTCCCACTAATTTCCCGCCAAATCTCTCGCTACCCAATAACAAAAAACTCCATCAACACTGTCCCATCAGTTCCCGAGATTTGTTGATACACGACACAAACACATCGATAGCAATAAAACGTTTGAATCGTCCATGCGACCTAGAAACGCCTATTAGCTATATTTTTACTTGTGACTAGTGAGTCAACGGGCATATTATATCAATGAATACGTTCAACACAGTTGTCTGTAAATTGTGATTTATGTGTGTAGTTTTGAAGTTGTTTTGGCAGATTTTGATGTTTAAATCGGAAGAAATCATAAATTTTTGCTAAGGTACGAATTTTTACTGCCAATCAGCTTAAAGTGTGTTCTGGTTTTAAGAGCTTGGAAGCCTGACTGACAATAGTCAATTTTAATCGACAATCCTTTGGAAACACCCAGAAGCGTAAATGATCATGACCATAAATTCAGGAGATGATGCTTTTTCGGAGTTATTATTGCAAATGAAAATGCTACTACGAAAGTACAAAATTAACTAGTTCGTTTCCGAATTCCTAATTAAAATGCAAGGGAAAGGACATCTCGCCTTAGCTTAGTTCAGTCGCTCAATAATATTATTAGTCCGCCAGTTTTCGAGAACCCCACGTCCAGATGTCATCAGAGGGTCTCAAGGCTTTTATTAGCTTCAGTTCAGACAGGATAAACTTGCACGAATTCTGAATTAAGGTACACGTTACAGGTACAAGGACGTTACATGTTTTTGACGGGAAAAGGTTTCGAAGGACAATATTCGCGACAAATTAGAAACACACTATTATCATTGAAAAGTACCTATGTATACGATTATTATTTTATTATATTATGTATACCATTCTTGATAGTTAGGATGCGTTCATTAATCGCAAGAACTAACCAGTTAACTTTTTTATAATAATTGATAGACTCGCGTGTGACCACTAACTTTAACTTCGGTCACAGACAATATAGAGCTTTTACAAAAAGCTAATTAATATGCCCATAACCAGGTTAGTCGATTTTTCAAATTGAAATCGACTTCCTGTGGAGTCGAGCAGTTGTTATTGTTTACAACGGTAGCACGTTATAATCTGTTGCATCCTGATTAACTTATACAGGTTTTAACGCATTCCTATGTGTTTTGGAGCTAACTTTTTTGCGGTGGATTCACTGCTTAGTAAACTTGCCACCCTTTAGTGTTCACTTATTGAAAAGTAAAATGATTACTCGAGAGAGAGCTACGAAACAATAACCCAAAGGTTAAAGGCTCCCGCAGACAGGCGCGATGCGACACTAGTAGCAAAATTTCTACGAAACCTTCATGGAAAGTGACGCGCCCGCGATATCGCGCCAGTCTGCACGAGCCTTAACTCGGAATGGCGAGATCATCATCGTCCTCAGCCCACCTTCACCCACAGCTGGGCATAGTCCTCTCTTTTCTTGTGCCAATCCCAACGCTCCAGTGCCAGCCGCATCTAGGTTCTACCCGTGATGGTAACAATATCGCCCATCTCGAATAGCGAGATAGGAGGAGGAGGAGGACTTGAATTCGATCCTATTAAAAACACTTGTTTCCAAAAGCATTAGTGATACCTAAATAATCAAGTTTTCGACATACTTAACCGCCTTTCAAACACCAATTAGGGGAGGCTATTTTTATACGTATACCCAGTTCTCCCTTGTTGTCAAACTCCCAAAAATATTCTGAAAAAACTCGAAATTGCATAATCGCCGAATCGATCCTACCTAGTCGATGTATCGATATATTTTTTCTGCCGGCACAATTTAACGTGCGCCGTGTCCCGTTAAATTGATTTACTATCTGCAGACTACATCTATTTTGGTGAAGTATATTATATTGGTTATTTCTCTTAGTTTGTGTAAATTTTTAGGTAAAATGTAACTTTTTTTCGTTAAACGTTTCAGAGGTTATGGTCTGTTTGACTTTGTGGGATGTTTGCGTTGTTAAAAGCTAAGTTTTATGAATGAAAATGTTAACAAAAGCTTGCTCTGCTTTCAAAGATTCTTTTGACCACAGTAGTCATTTGGTGAAGAATGGAAAAACATCGTAAGGTATTCTGAACTACGCTGGAGCTCTTGTTTCGCATAGGGTCGCAACATTATGCTGAGTGATGGCCGTTTTGCGTGGATGTGACGCATATTTTCCCCAACTTGTTCTTTTTAGTGTTTTTGTTCTTTCTTTGCGTCATGTTTACTGCAAATAAACGTATTTTCTTTCTTTATTTTAACTAATTGGCTAATATTAGCAGCTAGTGAGTTAGTGGTCAACGTATAATTTTCTCTGAATAAGAAGAGGCTTTTGCTCCGCAGTGGGACAGTATGCTTCTTCTTCTAACCACACAAGCTTGCCTATCACTGCGAGTACTGCGACAGGCAAGATTGTGTGGTTAAAAGTCCACTGCTGGATATACAAAGTGAGCGCAAAAAAAAATCTGCTGTTCCTTACATTTTGACGAGTTATGAGAACATAAATATAGGGAACAGCAGATTTTTTTCGCGATTTCAGGTTTTGTCCCACAGTAAAAGTTGTTCATAATGATGAGTACAATGATCTCTTAAGGGGCCGTGCACGAAATCGGCTGATTTTGATCAATTTTGTTCATTGGTTGTGAGAAAGGGAAAAAGAATTTAAACAAAATTATTTGTGTTTTGAAATGTCGCGTTCTTTGTTTTGCATGTGGCGGAAAACCTATTTTTTTTCAAAACCCAGTCATTCATGTACTTTTTCCTATTATTTAGCAAACCATATCAAGAAATTTAAAAATCACATACTGGGCTACAGCTATCCTTGAGATAAAATCAAAATTTTATTTTATGATTATACAACTTCATTAAGTAAATCAAAAGCGCAATATACTATATTTTCGAGAGCACAAAAGTGATGAAACTATTAACAGGTGCTGTGACTGACACGAATGGTTTAGCACCACGAAAACTGTACTCCTACAGTTACACAGACTTAATGTTTCAATTATTTCAAGCTTTCTCACAATTAGATAAGAAATTGACGAAAAAGGGTTTTTTTCGTGCACGGAGCCTTAAGATGTTGTGCGTTATTTATGTTACATCTTGTATATAGGTATCTCGCAAAATCCACCACAACTACAGTATAAATATGGAAAGTACAGTAACTACGTTCGAATCGGCACACTCAACAGACGCGCTCCTTGACGAGACCCCAAAGCGGTTGTCGCGGTGCTGTCAGTTGCTGTTGCCGTGTCGAGAGGACTGGGCGCCGCACCTAACGCTCCAATTGAGCGTAATTATTTCAACAATTAGGCCAGTTTCCATACTGTCATAACGTTGGTTTCAAGCAGCTTACATACTTCTTCAGGTCATTGGTCCATCCATACCTATTGCATGCCAAAAATCAATCAATCTAATGTAACAATAGTTACTGATCTACCTCACCGTATTCGGTAGTGATTGGCCTTTGAAAACTTACATTACATACTACATGTCTTTGAGCTGTCATGAGTTTAATTCTACATTTTAAATTAACCTTACTTTTAGAATCTTTTGGTAAAGTCACCATTTTTAGTGGGAAAATCAGCGATATTATTTAAATGCGACGGAAAAATCCCTGATATTATATTAGAGTACCCATGTACCATGAACTACTGATGTGTTTTTTTGGAAACTATTAACTCGTTATTAACAGCAATACGTTTTAAAGGAGTCTAAATTTTCTGGCGGTCAAATTTAGCTTCAACTCAACGCCAGAAATTTTAAAACTGATTCGGACAAAGTCGTCGAAACAGCCAGTTTATCAAAGATTTTCCTCAAAATTACTCAATTCCCACGACTTTATCTTAGAAATCTATACGTAGAACATGCAATAAAGTAATGTTTACTGAGCCAATCAATCAAATGCTTTGGACAATCGTCATTGAACTATCTTGCCGTATTAGGTGCAGGCTTATGATTGTACCCGTTATGTGGGTATGCGGTAGGTAGAGGAGGGAGCGGGAGCGTTCAGCGTAGTAAATGTGATTAGCGAGATTCTTAAGGTTACGAACGGCTACAATGCTTTCGGTCTTTGATCATGGTTCTGTTATTGGATGCTGTGTTTCAATTGAGGAACGAACAAGGCTTATAGACAAGAGCTAGCGATAACATAGCACAGGCTACGTAAGCGTGGTGCATATTAAAAATGACAGTGATAAATAAATGGAATTAGCGTTCCCAGTGCAAAATGGTGTCTTTAAATTGATGCCTGGCCCAAATCACAGGCCTAGCCCCGTTTTTAACGATTTTGAAGACCAGCCACTAAAGCTCGCGTGGTGATCACAGACAACTGCTTGTCAAGAATCATTTATTTGCAGAAAATACAGGTGTTACCAGTTGTAAAAGTTGGTGGTTTAGGTACAGTCCATATTTTGCCTGTTAAGGGTCCTCCTGTCTTTAAATGATGTTCTTTTTGCAGTAAATGGTTTCAGTACATGTTTCGGGCCGTCGGTCTCGCTTATGCCTCACACCAGTACACATTGTATAATGCAATATTCAGTACCTGTATGAATTAATGTACCGCATTACTATGTTACATTGAGTTAGTTGTGTACCATTGACGAGCTTATATAGGGTGTGGAAAATATGACACGTCAGTTATTAGAAAAAAACCTGTCTTCTTCACTCAGGATAATGTGTGTCATGCTATTTTTAGCCCTCAGAATAAAGCAAGGGATAGGTCCTTTTGAACATGCTGTCGTCCACAATGGCTCTATGCCTAAGTAAACGATTCCTGCTTCTTATTTTCTCTCCCGTTCTACTTCATAAGAACCTACTACGCTTTCAAAATCGGTCCAGCCGTTCCTGAGATTAGCCGGAACAAACAGACAGCCAAAGCTTAAAAAAAAATGTTTTTTTTTGTTAAAGGTATACTTTCATATGCATTTAGTAATAAGCAGTTATTTTGACATTACAAGGAGACACTTCAATTTTATTTATTTGTATAGATACTTTACATGTTTTGATTTAGTTCTATCTCCCATGTTTCGTTCACCATTTTGTCAAGATTCTGCATCCATCCATATACTATCCTCTCGTCCATATCTGTACGCAGACTCATATCACAGATATAACTTGATTAAAATATGATTTTTATAGTTCCAAAACTTCTCTCATCTTCTTTGGTTCTGAATCCGCTCAACAAGCAAAAGAGGCTCGGTTATAAGTGTCGATAAAAGAATTCAACTCATGCGCACTAGGTATCTCTGATTAATATGCTATGTACGGCAAATCATTTGCATATTATTATATCTCCATGTATTACGTGCGTAATATATTAATTGTAGTTTTCCATCTTCTGCAGAAATATTCTCTACCACTACTCGGTACTCCGATTGCGTCTGTACTGATTTTTAAGGTTCCGTGCCTCAAAAGGAATAAAAACGGAACCCTTATAGGATCACTTCGTTGTCCGTCTGTCTGTCTGTCAGTATGTCAAGACTCAAGACCCTTTGTCTCAGGAACGCGTGGAGGTATAAAGTTGAAATTTATATCAAATACTAACGTCTACGGGCCCTCGGAGCTCTATAAAAATCAAGGTTTTTAGTTAACGCAATAAAAAATACGGCCATTTATGCGAGAGATATTTTGATTCTTGCAAATAAATCAAAACCTATAAAGTACTTATCGTAGACCTAGAATCATGAAATTTGGCAAGAACCAACGTCTCACAGCACAAATAAAGGAAAAAGTCCGAAAATAGCTAGTTAATTTGTTGTTTTTTCACATAAAAATATATTTTTTGCGATTACAAACTTACATTTGCAGTAGGAGAATTGACCGATTTTCATCTAGAATGTTATTTTTGTTTTTTGGGATAAATTCATGCCGACTACGGAACCCTTCATTGTGCGTGGTCCGACACGCACTTGGCCGGTTTCTTGAAACTAATGTGAATTTACTTCTATTAAGTTTCATCAAATCTACCTGATTCATCTTTGCATTTTTGCGTTGGTTTCACACGTTAATTCCAGGATAATTTCATAGACCTTGGGTTGAATGAGTCGTAGTATTTCTCAAAAGTTTGTCGCTCTCTTCTCATTTGCCTGGCTGCGTTTACAGACACAGACACGGCTATGTATTAGAGGCAGATTATTGTGCAGAACAAAGGTTACCATCATAAGTTCGAAAAATATTTGACCGAATTTGATTTCACCTAACTATTACCTTTTCGTTTATTTTACTTCATCGAAGTCACGTCTGCGACTGTATCAGTTGACCTATATCAATTCGATATTTTTCGTTACTCTGACGTTTCATTTGGTCGAAAAACTTTTTACCGAATTTACACTTAGCCTAAATAACATTTGTTCGAAGATCGAACATTCATTATACTACTGTTTTAATTACCATGTTATTTGAATTTCGCCAAACGCCTAAACAATAGAGGGGATCTGGCGCCTGGCACGCTCGCTGCTCTCGAACGCTCTTTAATTTAATATTGAAAATGCTACCAAGCAACCGGTTATATATTAACTATGACCAAATAATAATCCGTAAAATGTTGTTTCGGTGTGGTGAAAATATGGCTAATAAATCATTTAGCAAATGAAAAAGGATCAAAGAGGCTTCGGCCAATAGCAAAAAGTTATTTTGTAAATCGGCAAAAGATATTTCGGTAAAATAATACGTATGACACATGATACTTCGATGATCTAAAAATATGTCAAATAATGCATATAGCTTAAAAGACGTCGGGCAATAGTTTTCGGTAAAATGAAATTCGAAAAAAAAAACTTTACAAAAAAAAAACAACCGACTTCCAAAAAAAACACTACAAAGTGAAAAATAACTTTAATTTCGGAAGTCGGTGTCTTTGGATCTGTATTTTAGTTTTTTGCCACCGACTTCCGAAATTAAAGTTATTTTTCACTTTGTAGTGTTTTTTTTGGAAGTCGGTTGTTTTTTTTTTTGTAAAAAGTTTTTTATTTTTCACTTTTTAGTGGGTGAGTTTGTAATTTATCTAATTTACAATAGCCTAATGTCAAATGCTCATCACCTTTTACAAAATATTGCTGATTCAGGGGCATATTCCCGATGCAGGGGCGTTAAATGTTGAGGAGTTCTCCTGGTAAGAACCAGGAGAACTGATGGTGACTTCACCACATGCATTTTGACGAGCATAAATTGCTTAGCAACCATATTACAGTGCCTAATCGAATCGCAACGGTGAAATACTTATTATTAAGAAGTTCCGGTAGCCATCTGTGGTCTTCATCATCAGTTCCACTTCACCGAATGGTGCTTTTCGAGTGCAAATGCACGAGTTACTATAAAAAATACTCAAATCGCTATAGGTATGCCTATAAAATTTGAGGATTTCCCTCGATTTCCATAGGATCCCCTCATCAGATTCTGATTTGGTGGCAATGGGACCACCTCGGGAGCATACCCTTTCATACAAAAAAATAATTTTCAAAATCCGTCCACAATTGACGGAGTAATCGGTGAACATACATAAAAAAAAATAAAAAAACCAACATACAGCCGAACATATAACCTCCTCCTTTTTGGAAGTCGGTTAAAAAGGAAAAGTGATCGGTTCTCCAGAACAAATATGTGCTGCTCAAAAATATCGTCTAAGGGCCTTTTCTGATATGTCGGCGCAGCAGCGGTGCGACATCAGCATGCTCGGTATACGCGGTACCGAAATTTTATTCAGCGCCAATATTTCAATTGAGCGTTCCTGACTAGCTCGGTATGGAGTGGCGCTGAACTGATTCGGCATACCGCGTCTCGGCATGCAGGTCCAGTGGCCGCTCTGCATACTACCGATCCGGACGCGCACTCTTTGCAAAATGACTCGAAGACAACATTATTTCGCGACGGCACAAACGGCTCTGCATAATTTTTTATCGATATGTGCTTAGGTGCTGGCAACGCGCGCACCGCTGCTGCGCCGATAAATCAGAAAATGCCCTAATACTGCAGAAAGCTAAATGCTCTCGCAATGCAGTCAATTTGGTAATTATCATGTCCATTCAGCTAGGTGTTTTCTGATTTATAAGCCTGAAACTGGGTGGGTTAGGCAAAACCCCACTTGGCTTCGAATAATCTTCTCTCGTTTTTGTAAGAGTTTAGCAAGGCAGCCAGAATTATTACGGGACTGCGGGGGTGCATTGGACATACTTACTCCCGTTTCTGAATTTAGAATTTGAAGTTGTGAACTGTTGAGAACTTTGAAGTTAGACTCCTAACATTACTTAAGGTTAAAGCCCACGAAATTCAACATTTATTTGCAAAAAACGTAAGAAATTTGACGTTGAAAGAATCGCCTTAAGTACCTCCTAATGCTAGAGTAAAGATCAAGTTCTTAACATCAAATCCTTGATTTAGAAAGCGGGTGTACATCATCGTTCCGCAAATAGGCTCTTTTTATGCAATCACAACCCAACTTCAAAAACCTATCCTGTCAAAAAAACATCACACTGTAGAAACAACCCGACCAAATACGGCGTGTCACGTATGTTTATTGTAAGTGTTACACGGAGGGTATTAATCATTTTTGGACGGCTGTCGTGCGGTGACGGCACTCTTTAGGCGGCTCATTTGCTGGGGGTACTGCTCTCTAAGTTTAGTGGCTGTAAATGAGGCTTAAGGATGAGATTTTTGAGTAAAAGCAGGTAAAGTGCGAGTTATAAAGATTTGGGCACTGATACGGTTTTGAGTAAGCAATCCTAGGCTTAACGATATGGTCCTGTTGCAGTTGGCACTCCTTTGGTATAAAGCCCTAAAAATATTCCTTTCGCAGAGCTTACTGTCAGAAGTGAAATTGGTAATAACCACACATGTAGACGTATTACGAATTCTAATACAAGTATAAAATTATCCTATATCTGACTAACTAAAAAATAGAATCACCTCTAGTTTAATTTAGACAAGGGATTACAGTATTCAGAAACGTGATCATTTTTAGCAAACCTTAAAATGTTTCAATTTCGGCCTGATTGTTATAAATTGTTTTTTTTTTTTGTCAGATAGCAATTTTCTATTTAATTAAAATAAATGTTAAGTGCGTAATTAAATGTAATCGTAATAAAATTAAATAAATGTCCTGTAATTGAATTGTTATCGACCGAGCTTCGAACCAGCTATCTCTTGTTTACGAGTGACACTTGACTTTGTATGGTTTTGTTATTACAATGTGCTAACTAATTAGTTTACTCAGCGCAGAAATTGTTTCTCCTGGGTTATTACCCAATTAATTTGCAGCAAATATAATTTCGAGAGATTTTAAATTATTATAATTTGTTATGTAATTCTGCCTACCCCCCATAGGAAGAAGGCGTGAGCTTATGTGTGTATAATTTAGTAATTATTTTACCATAATTGCCACGTATTAAATTTTGATCAGCATCAGCGTAAAAAAGCACTACAATTTGCAAAAAACTTATAGAATTTTGAGTTTAGCAGGCTACATTACAGGCATTGATCATGAAGGGTCCGTCAATCCTTCTTGATCAAAATGCCTGTAATTCTCAATAAAATATTTGCGTAACATGATCTTCTCAATGATACCTTTAATCAAGGTCGTATGGGATGGATATTGTCAAAAACATCACGCATATCAAACGGATAACCGATAACAGTATTTAATTAATTAGCACAAGGCTATCTTCTTGAAATCCCTAAGCCGCAAGTTTTAACACCTATGAAAAGAGAGTAATGGCATTTATCAAGCCAGGAATGATACGCACATACTTAGTTCAAAGTTAACCACGGCCATCTGGTTAAGATGGACACCGAGTATGAAATTCGTTACAGTACCTAAATCTTGTGACTGGCTGTGTGTGGCTCCTCAAGGAGCCCTGTCACAAGATTTAGGTACTGTGAGGAGAGACACAAGAGTACTAACACCATACTTATTTAGGCCGCCAAACACCATTGCATTATTCTGGTTTGAAATCTAAGATTCTGATGAAATGCATCAACTTATTATTCTCTAAGATCAACAACGCATCGGCAAGGCTCTTAGGTGTTGCATATGTCTAAACGCTATTTTGACGGCACGGTTGGCGCAGTGGTTAAGTGATTGACTGCTGCGCTGCGTGTCGCGGGTTCGATTCCCGCACGGAACAAATATTTGTATGACCTACAAGTAGTTGTTCCGGGTCTGGCTGTTTGTGTATGTGAGTTTGAATGTTTGTAAACGCACCCACGATACAGGAGAAATTCCTAGTGTGGGGCAACAACGTTTTAAAAAAAAAAAGCTATTGTTACCACTTTCCACCCTAAGTACATTTTCGCCAACCTATAAATATAAGTCTCTCAAGAATAGCTCATTAATATATTATATTATTATTTTATCAGCCCATACTGGGTTGCCCTGCTGGGCAACTGACTCCCTCCACTCTTTCTATTTCTCACTACTCGGCTGTTCGCTGTTGCGGTCCAATCCCAAAGCAATCAAGTTCATCTCACAAAGAAGTTCTTGCCTTGGTAAAAAGTATTACACAGTAAGCAAGGCAGTAGACTGCGCTCCCCCACTCGCAGTAACTATTTTAATGCAAATAATATTTCGCCAAACAACTTATTATCCCCCTCAATCTTCCACAAACAAAGGAACTACGATATCTCTTATCTCCGACATTTGGCTCGCTGACTCCCGACCCCGGTCTATGCGTAGTCAGGTTATCAAAGACGTGTAAGTCAAGCGGTAATTATGATTTATGTCCCGATAATACTTAGTTATTGTTTCACTAAGTGGTGATAAGTTGTGCCAGTCTGTCTAAGAATACTCTGAGCTAATTTAGACTGCAGTACTGTATTTAGGTTGAGAACCTAAATACAGTACTGCAGTAAATGCAGTACTGCCCTCTTTGAGAGGGAGTGGGCTGTAATCCACCACGCGGGCCCAGTGCTGGTTGGTAGATATCACATGTCTTCAATATTTAATTTTAGGACATGCCGGATTCCTCGTGATGTTTTCCTTCACCGATTTGAGAGCAGTAGTGATGAAATTATTTACACAAAGCGCCTGCCTGGGTTTGAACCCATGACCTACAACTCGTAAGTCGCGGCCGTGACCACTGGGTCACCACTGCTTCCCTGAATTTCTATACTTTTAGTCTGGAATGTCGATAAAAATCGACACAATTTCTTCAATGGTTTCAAAATACTATGAAAGCTTTGTAATTCATCAATATTTGAGTCACCAAAAAGCCTAGTTTAAGGGGATGCTCTAAGGTAGCCAGCGAAATTCAAATTTTCTTACGTTTTTAGCAATTTGCAGGTCAGTAACAGGTTGTATATTGTATAAGTATTGATCTAAATATGATTCACGGCCATAACAAATATGGCTTTACAGAATTATAATCATTAGAATCAAAAAAGTATCATCATCAGTTCACAACATCCTACTTATTATTTCTGAAATAATCATTCAGTATGATTTTTTGAACTTAGAGAGTTGTATTGCTGATTCTAATGATTATAATTCTGTAAATTTTGAATTTGAATTTCGCGGGCTACCTTAGCGCATCAGCGTAAACTAGGCTTTTTGGTGACTCAAATATTGATGAATTACAAATCTTTCAGCGATAAAACGCATTCATGAATCAAATTAATCGAAATGAAATAAAATTTTGAAATTCGATCGCGTTGCGATTGGCGGCTGCGTTGACCAATAGGGGCTCGCCGCGGGCGCAGCTGAGCAAATACACGTATACGATATGAATTAGGTTGTAATGATGCGAGAACTATACGCGGTTAAGTATTTATGTTTTTGATCAGGATTTTTACTATTTTTTGCCGTCTAGAACAATTTTATACTTACAACAAGTACATTATCTTGATAGAAACGGATGTTTATTCAATTACACAACATAACATCACGACTGCAATCCCCAAAGGGTTAGGCAGAGGTGTAAACCCACATTTCGCCAGTCTTTTTTTGTTTTTTTTATTCAATTAATTATATAATAATTGCATAAAGATTTTCTTTTATTGTAATTATGAGCCTTTTGTGTAAGGGCCTTTGCTACTGCAGGGCAAAGGCCTCTCTCCCAACTTCGGTTCAACTGGTGAACAGACTTGAGGAATCCTGACTGCCTGCCTTTAACACCCTTCTTCCATACCCGTTATAAATTAAAGCCACTTTTCGTGTTTATCTATGTGACCGCGTTGTTATTCTAAACTGCGCAACGGATTTTGATGCGGTTTTCAACCTCATTTAGAGAATTTATTCCGGATAATTTATTAGTAATAAACTTACGTATAATAAAGAAATACTTACAGTTTTTTTTTTCAAGACGTAATAACCGTGTGAAGCAGGTCCGTGTCGCTAGTAATAGATAATGTCAAACATGCTCTCTGACTTTAGGATTGGTCTTGATCTTGATACAGTCACCCAAACGAAATTACGTTTTTTTCTAGCTGTATCATCAGTAGAGATATTCGGATGCATATTCACCTAAAGATTGAGAGTTGACTAGTATGGAGTGCGCTTCGGTACGGGAAAAAGTGTTGGTTTCCAGGACTGACAAGTTTTTAACACGTTAGCTGCCATGGGGGGTCCAAATGACCGGCACTTGGTAGAAGCGTTTGGGCCATGGGGGGCTTAAATGACCGGCACAACTAAGGTGAACTTGAACACCTTTTGCTCGCTGACGGCCATGCGTGTAACGCAAAATACCATTACAAGTGGCCGGCGCGGCCCCAATGATCACTTTAGATAACTTGGCCTCAAAATATTTTTATAATTTTTTGGTTGTATGAATGTTTTTGTAGCGAGTCAAACAAAATTATGATGTAAATTAAAGACAGTATACTTTTTAAAATATTTTTATTATTACAAATCAAGGACTAGTGTTATTTAGAGACACATTATGTTGTGTTGAGATCAAAGTAATTTAAAATTAAAAAACAAACAGAAAATTAATGATTTTTATCAAAACACGGTCTGCACAAATATGGCTTGTCTGGGCAAACTGAACAAAATGTCGTAACCTTTTTGGTTTTGTTTTTGGCAATTTTTCTTCCATGCGTTTGTGAATTATTTTTGTAACAACCTACACAAAATTTTCTTGTCGTCACAGCCTTTCCGTCTGCTTTTACAAGAGAATGTTTTATTCTCTTTGGCCTACATGGAATGTTAGCTCCATCACGTGGGTTTGAGTCAATCATTTGTTGTGACAGTTTTCGTCTAAATTCAATAATAGGTATCTTCTTTTTTGTGGTAGCTTCATATAAAACCCGAGCATTTACTACAGCTGTGTTTAGAAGCAGTTCTAAGGCCAACTTCTTGTACCACTTGATAGATTTTCGAAGCGGAGAAGAATACGCTGTCATTTGATCCGAGAGGTCTACTGCTGCCTTAGCTTTATTATAATCCATAATTATCTTCGGCTTAATCACCTCTATTCCTCTCTTATTTTTAGTTTTTATAAATCCTATAGAGTGTTTAGTTGACAGTAGACAAACGTCACGTTTGTCCGGCGATTTGACCGGCGTGGCTCCAATGAAAAAAATATTACATTTGCGCCGCGCCGGGTGTAAATGACCGGCGGATTAAAAACAGCACATAATATACAAAAAAATATATAAAAACATATATTATATATAGAAATCTTATAAATAAGTCATTTCACGTCATTTAAGCGACTGATGAAAAACGCAAATGTATTCGGATTTCCATATGGCAGGCAACGTGTTAAGAACTACTCTTTTGTACTGTGTATCCCCGAATAAATATTTTTCATTTTAGAATAAAAGTTTTTGAAGAAATATTAATAGCGTTTTTAAACGTTATATTTTCCACAAAATTCTTGCCTAGTTCTAAATAGATAAGAAATATTTGTTATACTTAGGAATACAAATTTTACCTACACAGTGTTATTAATGAAACCCCGCGATCCCGGAATAAAAATATATTCTAAGAAGCTGTTTCCATACTTTGTATCCTTTGCCGGGAAAAAAACGTACTTTAGGTAAATATGCATCCGAATATCCGATCTCTAATCATCAGTCATCACTGGCATATCTATACCTATATAATCTATACAATTAAATTAAATTTAAGTGTCTGTTTGTAATGTCAAAATAACAGCTTTTTACCAGATGCATATTATTATGAAAGTATATAATACGGTCCTTCTAACAAAAAAAAAAAATGTTTGTTTGTTTGTTCCGGCTAATCTCCGAAACGGCTGGACTGATTTTGACGGGACTTTTACTAGCAGATAGCTGATGTTATAAAGAGTAGCTTAGGCTACTTTGATTTTAGAAAAAGCCACGCGGGCAGCAGCTAGTAAATAATATATACCTACATTTAAAATGGTTATCATTAAAAAACAGATCAATTACAAAATGGTAACAGTATCCCAATGATTGGGCGTCCCCTTTCCGATAAAACTGTTTGTTTATATGTATGGGTCGATTGCTAGCTTCGTCATCAGCCGATTTAGTGGGTCAGCTATTTGATTTCTGAGTAACTAACGACTGTTAATGGGTTTTGGGTGCTAGACGATGGTCCTGTGGGGTAGTTAACACACATAAAATTACAATTGATCGCAACCCATTTCGTTTTGACAGTTCAGCCATGTTCATTGCGTTATTTAGGCTGTTGAGTAGACGAATTTTTCAAACCTATGTAGCAATGGATTTGGAATATCTTTCAAAACATTTGAATTGTGATTGAATGTGTGTTTCGCACTTTGGGTGCGGGTTTCGTATCATGATAAATAGATAAATCGTTTATTTGGTGCACCCAAAGACATTTAAAATAACTAATTACAAGAATATTAGGAAAAAACCACACACCTGACACACATCACGTGATGCCATTCTTATTGGTTTAGCTCTGAAATTGGACTGCAAAATGAAGAGATGAGAATTTCCCAGATTTTTCCATATATTTATTACTCTGCTCTGATGCACGCATTCTCGTTAAATTGAGTAGTAGTAGTGACTGAACCATGTTATAAAAAAAAAACATTCAAAGTAAGTACTGTCGCGGAGAAAAGTGTTACGCGTTCCGGAAAATAGTGTAATTATTTATAAGTTGCATCTGTTACATTGTACGAGGGCGGCACTGAAAATTGTGGGAATCAAGGAAGTGACACAACATTACTATTTAAAAATGTATTTATTGCTTTTCGAAGTATTCTCCGCGAAATTTGGCACATTTTTCCATACGATGGAACCAATCATTGAAGCAACCATTCCATTCGGAAGTTGGGGTCTCCAAAATGGCCGTTTTGTAGGCGTCCACAGCTTCTTCAGGTGATGAAAATCTCTGTCCACGCAATTTATTCTTTATTTTAGGGAAAGTATAGAAATCATTAGGGCTTAGGTCGGGGCTGTACGGCGGATGGTCTAATAATTCTATGTTTTCTTGCTCTAAAAACTCTTTTGTTCTGTGCGCGGTGTGAGAACTCGCATTGTCGTGATGGAGGATGATGCGGCGGTTGCAGTTCTCTTTACGGAGTTCAGAAACGACCTGTGGCAAACAAATGCTAGCATACCATTCTGCATTAACCGTTCTTTGTCCCTCAAGAGGAATAGTCGTAACATGGCCGGTTTTGGAGACAAACGTGGCCACCATTTTTTTTGCAACACTCCGTGAACGAACAATTTTTGTTGGCTTTAACTCATTTTCGAACACCCAAACTCGTGACTGGTTTTTTGTTTCGGGTTCGTACGCGTATATCCAGGATTCGCCACCTGATACAATGTTGTATACAGCATTTGAGGATCCTGCGTGGAATCTTTCGAGAGTTCTGACGCACCAAGTAACGCGAGCCGCTTTTTGCTCTTCACAGAGCGAATACGGTATCCATCGGGAAAACAACTTTTTTACACCTAATTGTTCATGCAAGATTATTTGTATTTGACTCATGCCAATGTCTAAAGTTGCCTGAATTTCGCGGTATGTCACATGTCGATCTTCCTCAATCAGCTTACGCACAGCATCAACGTTTTCTTGGGTGACTGCAGTTTTTGGACGACCTTGACGGGGATCATCAGTGAGCTTGACACGTCCACGTTGAAATTCAGCAAACCAGCGATAAATTGTGGTTTTGGATGGGGCTTCATCACCAAATGCAGAAATCATCCGGTCAACACACTGTTTTTGTGTTAAACCAGTTCGAAAGTCATAATAAATCATCGCTCTTGAATTTTCTCGAGTCAATTCCATTTTCTCAACGACTAAACAAGTTTGATAAAACCTTGTGACAAGACCGAGAATCTTTTTTTAAATAAATAAATGGTATTCGATTTTTAAAACCAAGGAGTTTTCAATTAAAAAGATTTTAATATGACAGGAACAGTGGAAATATTCAATTCCCGATACTTTTAGTGCAGCCCTCGTATTTCATTTAGTAATTTAACTCATCAGAGTGTTAATCACTCATCAGCCGTATCAATACACTTCAATATGAATAAAAAATATGATTTATTTTCGTCCTATTTTCTGAATAATTCGTTTCTAATTTAAACACTGCAGTACAGCAGGAGAAACTAATGAGTGGTCACTTATTACGAGTATACGGTTACTAACAAGCTAGCTAATATATTATGAAAATGTCAAGCGTTTTTCTACATGACAATTAAGTCTGGAGTTTTCAATTAAAAAGATTTTAATATGACAGGAACAGTGGAAATATTCAATTCCCGATACTTTTAGTGCAGCCCTCGTATTTCATTTAGTAATTTAACTCATCAGAGTGTTAATCACTCATCAGCCGTATCAATACACTTCAATATGAATAAAAAATATGATTTATTTTCGTCCTATTTTCTGAATAATTCGTTTCTAATTTAAACACTGCAGTACAGCAGGAGAAACTAATGAGTGGTCACTTATTACGAGTATACGGTTACTAACAAGCTAGCTAATATATTATGAAAATGTCAAGCGTTTTTCTACATGACAATTAAGTCTGATCTCCCGATATGGTGAACGTCACTTGTTTTCACACATACGATTAATTACGTCTAAATCTAAGGTCTTTCTGTTGTTGTGTTCTGTTTAAGACGAGGCTTATCAACTAGCGATTAATTTATTATAGCATGATTTAGGTCAAAGAAAAGTTGGATGGATTATGCGAGGAATGATATGAATGAAAAAAGATTCAATGATAGCGTGACGGTTGTCAGGGGGGGATTAAGGAAGAAGAAAACATGTTGCGTTGACCTAAAAGTAACATGGGACCGGGAGAAGATGATGATTTCAACTTAAATGACTGTATCTTGAACAGACGATTTTCATGTTTCTCTTGACCCGACATGTTCGGAAGTTATCCAACGGTAATGTACTATCGGGATAAAAAGTATCCTATGTTCAAAAGCAGATCTTGGTCTACCCATGTGCTAAATTTCATCCAAATCCGTTCTGCCGTTTTATCGTGAAAGCGACAAACAAACTCATTTTTAATATTTTTTTGTCTCACCTTAATTCCACTATCTTTTATTTATAATTCAATTCAAAAAGAAACAAATCGGAATAAACCATACCATTTTTAAACACAAAGAAACTCTTATTATTTACAACCTTATTTCTATAAAAACAAGACTCAAAACTGATAAAGAACAAATTAATTAGTATTAGCAACACAGCCCTTCGTGCGTTGCTACATGCATGATGCGCCTACGTCTATTTTTTATCACATTTACATAGATCTTTGGCTTGTAACTAATACTCATTTACTTTGTCCTACTGTTTAATGGTGAATTAAAGTTAATTTATGATGGGAATTTCAGAAAATACTGATTTTAACAGGTGCTTTTTTGCTAGTTTTAAAGTCCGTGAATTACAATTTATAACACTATCAATACCAGCGCCCTAATTGCGTAACACAGTTTCAATGATTTTGAAGTATATTGCGAATCCATTGCTTCATATGTTAGAAAAATTTAACTGCTCAACAACGTAAAAAACGCAATGAATGTTGTTGAACTGTCAAATTGAAACCGATTCCAACTTCTATCCAACGATAGTGTGTTACGCAATTAGCCCACAGGTTTCTGAAAGCCCAACAATTTAATCAGAACGCAAATCTCATTTCAACTTGATGTTATTTCGGTCAGGATTTTCTGATTATTTCGCCCGAAATTCAGTCCAAAGCTTGGCACTTAATAAGTCAATACTACGTTAATCTGTGAGTGAAATTAGATCTATGATAGGTCTATTCCAATTTAATTAATTTATTGTAGTTCTAGCTGTTGCCCGCGGCGAGCCCGCGTGGCTTTTTCTAAAATAAAAGTAGCCTAAGTTACTCGTTAATCAGCTACATAATTATCTGCCAGTGAAAGTCCCGTCGAAATCGGTCCAGCCGTTTCGGAGATTAGCCGGAACAAACAGACAGATAGACAAAATTTAAAAATTGATTTTTGTAATAAGCACCGTATATACTTTCATATGCATTTAGTAAAAAGCTGTTATTTTGACATTACAAACAGTCACTTTAATTTGAATTATTTGTATAGATAAAACGATTTCGGCGTTGTTCAGATTATGATCTTTTGTATAGATTATTATCATTATTCGGACATATGTCCACTACTACTAGAAACATAACATTGATTCAAACCACTTCAAAATCTCCTCATTCACCCGTAAAGATAGACGCACTATTTAAAACGAGACCGGCGAGTAAATAGATTGAGCCACTAAAAAAGCAGCCACACTCCCTTTGTTTGTCCCTCAAACATTGACTACCCTCTGACCGGTGCGGTGCTTACTGTTTACCCTCGGTACATAAGAGGGTTTAATTGAGCACTGAGCTCTATTTATTTAGAGACTTAATGATTTTTTTATCTGGTTTCTTGTGGTAGTTGATTCTTGTTGTTTACGGTGTTTCAGTAATGGGAAGAATAACTTATTTAATCTTTCAGGCAATTTGTTGGTACTAGATAGTCTATGTAGCACGTCTGGAAAATATAAAATCCATCATAACATTCAATTCTAGTTTTTTAGTTTTTTAATGTTTTTTTTTTTTGCCTTAATGACATTTCTTCCAGAATATTATTGCACTCAAGTGCACACTTTGGAGGGTTTCGGAGCCAAATATATTATGAACTCGTGCAGTAAGCCGTACTTTAACTGCAGAAACATTTATCCCCGTTTCAGAAAAACACTTTTCTTGTTAACTGTAGCACTGTACTGAGCAACAAGATTGTAGAGTTATCTATCAACTAGTACAGTCATGTCGAAAAGTCTAACGTCGAAAATCCAAAACCCCTACTATGCATCTATGCACCACTAATATCATAGCTTCCAAAAACACTTTTCCTCTCCACTGTACAGCAGAACAAAAGTGCATGTAATCTGAGCATCGTTCTTATTGAGTAGGTACAGTGGAGTACGAAAGCGTAAAATTTTAGCGATTAATCATATTTTTTTTTTTTTTTTTCTTTTTGGCTTCGCACGGTTTGTGCATTTAGCCAGTGTCATGTAAAATTAGGTAACAAGTACAAAGTTATAATAATTATGAAATGAACTCCACTCAATGCATGATAAAGATGATTGATGATATCCCGCCCCGCTCCCCTTGAGTTTAAGTAAAGACGCGGCACTTTACTGAAACCTCGCGCGGACTTCTTGAGAGAACTTAAAGTGATGTTGCACTGTTTTGTTTCATTTGGCTACGTTAATGCAGCTTCACGAACACTTAATGGTTAATAATCCACCACTATTACACATTAATATTCGGCTAAACACAAATTTTAGAAAATAAAACAAAACTGCTAACATGACGCTTCACTTTCCCGCCAAGAAGTCGATTAATCATATTAGACGCGAGGGTACCTCATACTGTGCGTCGTATTCACAGTCATGACTTTTTTTTGCATTTCGGAAATTAGAAATCAGACGGAATCTCAGAAAGGGCTGTAAAAATGAAATCTGATGGATAGAATGTAAGTACACAACATAGTACATAAAATGGAGTTGTGGATATTATTCCAATTAATCTGTCTTTTTAATTGCGATTGACAGACTTCATTGATACTTACTTGTTTATATAATTATGACAAGACGTGATTTACATAAATACCTTAGTAAGAGGTAAGCCTTTTTTCCTAAGTCCTATGTCATGTTAGAAAATAGCAGAAATTCCATCTGAATGTGCTGTTTGTCGTCCGTGTGACATTAAAGTAGGATTCAAAATTTTCACCTCACTATGAATGCGGCCCCGCGCGGCGCGCACCCTCTCGATCGCTCCAGTTCACGGTCGACAATATTTGTTACATTAACGACAAAAACACGCCGACTGTACGTCAGGGGGGGGGACACCGACTTTTTACTATTACCGCTGTTCACTATAAAAAGAGAATGACAGAAGTTTCACTAAACTGAATTCACAATTTTATAATAAAACATAACACAACATCACGCCGTTAATCCTCGTACGGTTAGGCAGAGGTGTATCTATAGTACACCCACATTTCGCCAGATATGTTTAAGTCCCATGTAATAGGGGGCGAGCCTATTGCCATCATCCGGACACAAATCTAGTCTCTGGGCTGAGAAATTCCTGATAGAATTACAACCCATCATTTTGCCCGACCTGGGAATCGAACCCAGGACCTAGTATTCAGCAGTAGCGCATGAGACAACTAGACCAATGAAGCAGTTCTATATTTTTATATTTCTGTCAAAATTATACTTCTGATTTTCCTCTCTTTCCCGCAAAGCGTCAAGCGTGTCACGCGTAACGTAATGTCAGTTATCGCACTCCAAGCGAGCACGCGTGCGATCGTGTTGCACGTTAATTTGCGTGCAATAGTAATCGTAGCTTATGTATTTTTTGTTTATTTAATTTCCAAAAAAATTTGGAGCAATGAAACGGTAAAATGTGAGTTGGAAGTTACAGCAAAACTAGAATATGCGTTTAGTCGCAGTTTCTCTAAACTTGTAGCAAAAACGTGGGGTTAAAAAAACATATTCAGTCTTGTTACGTTCTGGTAAAATAAAACTAGAAAAAAAAATATCATAACAGAAAATAGTTCCAGTAAGTAAAATAAATGTGCATTATTTCTAGGGTTGCTCGCGGTCCCGTCTGCACGTTACGTCTTTTAATTTTCGGCATGAAATAATACTTTATAATCGACTCCATATCCTAAGATAACTCAATCCACCTAGCGTTTTCCTAACTATGTTGGGGTCGGCTTCCAGTCTAACCGGATGCAGCTAAATACCAGTATTTTACATGAAGCGACTGCATATCTGACCTCCACAACCCAGTAACTGATGGTTGTCAGACTTCCGGGCATCTGACAACCCGTAACGACTGTCTCATGATCCACAAATGACAGGCGGGACCAACGTCTAAACGTGCTTTCCGAGGCACGGAGAAGTCTCGGTATGTTAAGATGGTCACCCATCCACGGACCCACCAAGCGTAGCTTAACCTGATGTATCGACCCGTGCGGCTGTTATTACTTAGCAACGAGCTCCTCCTAAGTTATCTCTCTGACAGAAATATCAAACGAAAACAGAAACTAGATTCGCTTTTAACCACAGGGGCTCTGGACGACATGTTTTAAAACACATTATCCGTCATCGGATTTCAATTTTAGCTATATCTTGCTTTATTATTTTCCAACTACCCTCCACGTAACACAACATCTAATATCATTACCCTCCAAGTAATAAATAAAGGGGTTTCTCGTAATAAACCAGATTCTTTCCTGACCAATCCACCGTGAAACTATGGGGATGAGTTACGACCCTTACAGATTCATATCTGTCCATAGGGGATGATTTAGGGATCACCTCGAGGGTGAATTTTGTAGTTATTGAGTGGTTGGTATTTATTTTTTAATTGCTGTGATTTATTATCTTAATTACTAGATTTTACTCGCAACTTCGTGCGTTCTCAACATTTCATTTTCGATACAGTATATCTATACTCCATTGGTTTAGGTAGTTAAATAAAGGAAAACGGGTTTTTATAGATGACACTTTCTTGTTTAAAAATACGTTGTAAGTTGTAACTTATAACCAAATTAAAAATATTTTTTGATTTTTACGATAGTTTCCCCTTTATTACTGTATGTTAAACTTTATCATTTATTCTTAAACTACTCTTCGTAGATGTAACTACTTGAGCACAACTTTTTAGTTAGATTTATAAGAATGTTATAATATTTTGTAATCTTGTCTATTGTAAAGAGCCCAAAAAGACAGGTTCTCTAAACGTCAACGAAATAAAACGTTGCTAAATTGAATTGTACAACTGTGACGTAGCATGACAATTGAAGTGGCAGGTATTAGGTTTAGTCAGTTACTTGACAGCTCTCTCGTCACGTGGTTTTTATGTTTACCTTTATTTAACTACCTAAACCAACGGAGTATAGATAAGATCCTCTTAGGGATTGAGTTTTGAAGAACCCTTTTTGGCTAATTAAAATAACCTCCATGAGAATAGTAGCGATACTTTAATGTGTTAGACCTCATAGCTGCTGTCCAACCATAAGGTTGAATGTTATTTGCACGTCATAAACCAACAAGGTCTATTGGTCTATGGGACATTTAGATAGTTTCAACCTTAGTGAAGTTTCAGTTTACTTGGAATTGTTGTCAAATGTGGTACTTGCGAGGTCGACTAAACGTCCTGCGCTACTAGGTATCTCAGCCTCGCATCCACCTCTTCGACTGGCTAATTATTTTTACCACGGCCATAAGCTATTCTCATAGCGTTCGCACCGAGGTAATAGAAAAAGAAGTCGTGCTTTGCACCCTCTAAAAATGTGTAAAAGTGACTTCAGCTGTGCGGGAGCGGGAGGGTCAGACTTTTACTGACTAAAACCTTGTGTTCCTTCAAATGCCTGTATGCCAGGGCCACGATATCCTGTTATTATGCATGATTTTATATAAATATTGACATTGCAGAATATTATATACAATATTACATTAATGATTACTTTGAAAAGTATTATATTTACTGCTTTAATTTATTGTGAATGTGAGGGCTATGTGGGTCATTTTTTTTTTTCTTTAAATATTTTCCTATTATTTTATGCTTTTTCTCAGTTTTAATGGTGGTCTGGCATTTTGAGCACTTTATGAGGCCTACCCAAATGTACTTTCTTTGGTATTGTTCGTCGAGTCGTTGAGCTCCTTAAGTCTTGAGTCGAGCTGCACGATTACGACAAATGCTTGCACTGATTGGACAGGTCCACTCAAAATTGTGTGGTTCTTTCCTCAAAAGACCATTTCAGACACAGATCTACATGGTCCTCACATGATCTGACCGAGATTATGTCTGGACTTTAAAAGAGACTTTGACCCCTGAGTTTGTTTCGCCATTTCTTCTGATGCTAGCTAGATGTAGTCGACATTTCCTATCTGACTACCCGTCAGATAGGAAATGTCGACTACATCTAGCTTATTTTTTACTTTTTAATATGACGTATAAAAGTGATTCCAATATCCTATTTACAGAATAAACGATTTCATTTCATTTCATTTTCAGACAGGCTTAGATCCTGAATATGTTACGGTTAACGTAAATAGTTCAATGAAATATAAGTAATTATTCAAATTGTAACAATGCTAGTTTTAATGTTACACACTAAGCCGATCTGTTTCATTCGATATCAAAGTTAAATACAGAAATTGTTCAATTATGATTTTCTTTGAAATAAACCAATTAGATATCAAGGTTAATTTGAAAATTATTCTTACCAAGAATACACGGTTAAATAGCTGTCTGCGTCTCGCTCCCCTCGTATGATTATTTAATAAAAATTTTGAAAAATTCTTTTGGCCTATCTTTTCAACCTCTGATATTTTCTTCTACTTAAGACGCTGACAACAGCTACACCGCGGTCACTATCAGACTGCACACAAAAGAAAGAGAAGCGCGATGACACAACGCTTGTAATTTATTTCAAAATATGAAGCAATTATCTATTTTCTCAAAAATGAGTTGAGTAATCGAAATTAAAAAACAACCAAGTGCTGCATACAAATAAGACGTTCTTGTTATTAATTAAATACCAAGCGTACGTTGATATTTAATTCAGATATTTTTGATTGAAACTCAAAGTAAAGGGTTAGTTTACCGTTAATTTGTATCGAGATTTTTTTTCTAAACGTGTTTTGGTAACAACCAAGTTCTGAGAAATATGTTCAAGAATAACATATATTTTTTCCGCTACCATAAACTATATAGGTTTGGCAATACTTTACTTTGCGTACTTTTATCATTTACCTCTTGTCAGCGCCTTAGGAAGAATCTTTAATTCACTGACACACAACGCACAGCCTAAACTGCCGGTTCTAGAAGCATGAAGTTTTGCACTGAGTTCTTTTGTAACGGAGTTCTTTAACGCGGCTTGCGGTAGGAGTAAACTGGCAGAAATCGTCACGTAACGAAAAAGCATTATGCTCGAAAAAGTCAGTGTCAAGTTTCTACGGACAGACAGACAGACAGACGGCGGAGCCTTAGTAATAGGGTTCCCGTTTTACCCTTTGGGTAGGGAACCCTAAAAAAGTAAAAAAATAGCGACAAAGACGCGTATAAAGTTATTCCATGCTCAAGCTGTCACTTCCTGTTACACACTTTCGTCCCTTTTCACGCAATCACTCCCACAGAAAGCGAGAGGAAAGGTTCAAAAAACTTGTGACACCATACTAGATGGCTCTGACACACGTTATACAGCGAAAGGAACTTTGTTCCAAGCGAGTGTCCCACGACACCTGCCGAGTTTTAAAAATTCACCCCCTAAATGGGTTAGGGGTGAAAGTTTGTATATAATTGTGTCCTTTTTGCCTATCATCGAGCACACGACTTGTATATTGTTCATTACATGTCTCTATCTACAGTGGTTTCGGTTGTGCGTTATCTGTCAGTAAATTGCGATGATTTTATGTAATTTGTCTTGTGTCCAAAGCTCTACTTATTGTGAGAGATAGAATATTCAGAATGCACACTTACCCTTTCCAGAAAAGGGGTGAAGATTATGTCTGGAGAACAATATAATTCGCATCTAAATCCCTTTCTACTCAAAACGGCGGGCAAAAGCTAGTCAAACATTTAATGTGACATATTGACAATTATGCGCGCCAACAAATTGACCGCGGCCACGTGGCGGCCACGTGGCGGTCGCGCGCCATTTTAAGTGTACGTATGTCACTATAATTCACTAAGCATCCTTAATTCGAGGGTACTTGTATGTTTTTTGATGCGGTGTGAAGTTGGCGTGTTATTATCAGATTTACGAATTATGAATAGTTCAAGAAGGATTTTGGCAACCAATTTTGTTTTTGTATGAATAGATTAGAAATTGGAAATATTTTATTGTTCAGGTAATACAGAAAGCAGGTTCACATGTTAACAATAAGTTGAGACGATATACATGAGTAGCTTAAAATATTACCTACAGCTAGGTTACAATATATTGTTTGCCAGTGAGGCCCAAACTAGACAGTTAGTCTGTATGGGCTCGGGGTACGAATTCCAGAGTGGAGACTACTGAGGTGATTTCAGGTGTGATATGTGTAATGTTTGTGTGTGGGTATTGTATGAATGATAGCTTAAAAATCACCTTTTTTTACACATGTTTCTGATCATTGTAAATATAGACTAATGTTGCTTCCTTTTCGATGTTTCTTCCCATAGCCTAACCTAATTGTAGCTTAACCTAATTGTGTGTGAGGTTTAAATAAATAAATGTAAATTTACACCTGTTTCCCATGAGGGTAAGCACATGATATAATGCCTCGTGCTACGATCCTGACACACTACTTTAGCTGTGTCTACATTCACACTTCTGGACAATACACGTTACTTGAAATACACGAGAGCTAAAATAAATAATATAAACTCCTAGCTGTTGCCTGCGAGTCCTGCGACGCTGCGTATCATTTTTTAATACAAATATCCAATATAAAAAGTACCTACACTTCTCCAGGTCGCAGGCCACCTGCGGAATACCTGTCAAATTTCATAACGATCGGCTCAGTGGTTTAGGTTTAGACGTGAAGAGGTAACAAGACAGACAGACCGATTTATTGATGACAAAGGAACCATTGAACAAGATACTATAATTACCCACAGTGACATTGCTTTGGTAAGCGTTCAGGTCAATAATTTATCAATTTGACTAAATATTGCAGTGCATCTAATATTCTACCGACAGTCCGCACGCGAATATAATAACTAGAAATTGTCAACTACCCTACAATTGCCGGTCCAGTCGACGTTAAACCCTTTTAAAACACACCCGGTTTTCGAATTGAAAATTTGAAGTCGAGAACTTGTCAAACTCTACTTTAGCATTACTTAAGACTCTTCAATTTTGCCCGCAACATTCGATATTTCTTACGTTTTTTGCAAAGTTGAAATTCACCTTAAGTACTTAATGCTAAAATGGAGTTTGACAAGTTCTCAACTTTAAATTCTCAGTTCAGAAACCAGGTGTAAGTTTTCTAGGACTACCTTCCTTCTACAGATATTAAAATGGCTTTGTTTATGTTTCTTATTGTCCTGAAATATTTTCTTTTCCTATTGCGCTTTGCCAGGAGGTGCTTTGGTCTATGAGTCTTGCAGTGTGGAAACTTGCAATTTGCTATCGATTTCTTTGTATGAGTGGTCTAAGATAGAAGAGGTACACACCTCTTCTATCTTAAGAGAGAGAGCGAGATCATGGCTTTCTCATAAGTCATCTCGCTCTCTCTCTTTTTTGAAGTGAAAACTTCTTTAGCCGCGATGTGTGATTTTTGGTAAGGGCAAAACTTATGTGTACACGGTCAAGTGACGGGTTATGCCAGACTGGCGACCGACCCGCAGCAGCCTGTGTACATGTATCGCATATATACAGTGTTAGGCTTCATAAAGTGCACATATTGAAATGAAGGAAACTTAAGCTTAATTTTATCGACGGAAAAATAAAAAACAATTTAATTTTTATAGTAGGGTATTTACGTGTAGCTTGGAAGTGTTTACCAAATATCTAATACGCATAAAAGCCCGAATGTGAACTTGAACCAGTGACGAATTCGAACACAGCCTGGAGAGCAGAAATTGATTATATACTAGCTGACCCGCCAGACGTTGTCCTGTCCACAATAATTCATACAAAATTCCCATAGAAAATGCAGTATCAGTTCTCACGAATTTACCAACTTTTCCAGCGACTTTTAATTTTTTCTCTCTGTAAGAACCTATTAAGAACATTTCTGAAGTGATGCGCTTACCAACGAACAGCATTTCATTTTTATTATATAAGATTTCAAAGAGGTTGTACTAATGTATTAATATCTTCAGGAAAATTGAACTGGCTAGTAGCTTCTCAAACGTTCTTGTTTTTCTTAAGATTCTTATCACACAAGACTCAAATAGTTAACCATAATCTCGTTGGTATCTGCCAACTTGCACCACACAGTCAATACTGTTGTTATGAACAGCATATCATTTGTATTGAGCTTTCAATTTGCGCCGTAACTTATCGAAGTTATAAAGTATTACTACAAGCGCCACTTCACGTAGGCGCTTGTAGTTCGCACAACATCAGGCGGCTTGGACACGATTGCCACTCAATCCTGCGCACACCCACACTGTTCTTGTAAATATTTACTACTTCCACTGAAACTGAACTTTCTGACAAAAAATCTAATCTTAGAAGTGTGCCATATCATCATCACCGGAACAGTCCATTGCAGGACAGAGGCAGCCAAATAGCAGTTCTCTAACGGACATAGGCCCCTCCAAAGAAGTATGGAATCGTGAATTTGTGATGCTTACGCAAAGTTGTGTTTAACTGTAACGCCAGTTGTTATATACAAATTGGGTATAATCCAGTGGTCTTTTGATTGAAGTGTGATTTAGAATCAACAGCCGAATTGCAGTCCTTTGCTTGACATAGGCCTCTCCAAAGAAGTGTTCAAGTGTTCTTTCCGCACCAAATTGTGATTCGACTTGAAAGATAGTTAAAATACATAATCTTGATCGAATTCACCAGTGTGTATGGGCCTCTCAAAAGTGAGAAAGTGTGCTTTTCTCTGTCAAATTGTGGTTGTCTAAAAGGGCAGGTGTGATCCATCAATATCTAATCCGTTGTTGATAGACATTTTGAGAGAAAAGTGGACATTTATCTGTTTCGAAGCGTGTTTCATCTAAAGAATTGTGGAAGTGAGCTTTCCGTGCCAAATTGTGATTGACTTGATGCTGAATATGTATTTTGAATTTGTTGAAGAACTTGAAATGTTTTGTTGTGGTGGTAAACTAAAATGTTTTTCTTTTATTCCAATTAAAGACGTTTAAGCACTAAGAAGCCTCCGCCCGAACTGATTAGAAAGCTTCATAAGTTTAAGTTACTATTTAGAAAAACATTTTTTTTATTGCATTGGGTCCATAATGATCTTATTCAGTAACCATTTCAATATTTAATCAGCTGGTTTTTAGCATTGACGTGAATAAAGGCCTTACCAAGTAAATGGTTATGCTTCAAAACAAGTCGGTAACGCTAGGGCTTAAGTTCTAACCCTGTACATAAAATAAAATAATTAGCGTGTCGTCGGAAAGTCACCCTTCCCTAGGTACAATTCGGTACCGTGTAATTTGTAACAGCGAAATACAGCACCCCTCTTGTATTAACTAAGCGGAAAGTTGGCACGAGTGACACTGACAATGGTGCGAGAAATAATTATGGTCAGATTTACTAAAGTTATTGATTATTTATATTTTTACTGTATAATATTATGTTTGTTATCAAATGTTGAACTGAATTTATGTTTATTTCTGGGAGTAGATCTTTTAAGACACTTTTGCACGTGTATAATAAGTGTTCATCGGTAAAATGTGGCTTTTATATGTAGAGATCTTAAAACGAGTCAAGCGTGGAAAAGAAAGAAAAAGGTCAATGGAATCTATTGATTTTGGGGAAGTAGATTGTTTAATCTTAATCTGAAGCTTCTCATCCCATAGTTTTGGCGTTAATCATTATCAATACACTGCATCAGGACAAACTGCACAACTTTCATTGTCTCGTTGACCGAGCGAGCGTCTCTTCTTCAAGTCTAGCAAAATTTGCTTTCCTTTGTCAGCTTGTGGTACTCCTCTACAGGTCGTGTGTTATAACCGACTTAGACGAAACTTGGTACACAGGTTTTACGACATTATATTTTTTTTAGTTAGAGGGGTAGGGGTACTTCCTATAAAAAGGGGGCTACTGGATATCTCCACCTTATGAGATCCGATTTCGATGGATCATTTTTTTATTTAAAAAGTTATAACTTTAAGTTGGTCTCATAGAAATTTGGTGAAGAGCTGATTACGATCTTCGGCGTGATGAGCAGAATAGCACGTCAAAATGCAGTAAATTGCTTACCTACTTTTAGATTTCTACCAGTGTAATCGGCAGGTATATTAATTGTTGCAAAAAAGTTTGTGCTCGCGAGGTCTACCGTTCGCAGAACTACTAGTATTTGAATATTAAATATAGACTTGTTGTTAAATTAATTAAATCTTCCTCTTTGTACTAAATTAATCCACATATTATTAAAATACTCCCCTATCTCCAAAAACGATCGATATAACGAGATAAAAAATCATCACAAATCGTAACTAACAATCAGGGCACTCGTTCTGCCTACCCCTGTTCATTCACTGTATAATTTGGATTAACCATTCGCTTTGTTACGGAGGGTACTATTGTGTCGGAGAAATTACGTCATCCGTTTGAGGGTAGGTGACAGCTATTCAAAATGATAGTGTTATAAAAATATGGGGGATGGAGTTAAAAATGTCATCTAGTTTTGTGCAGTGCCAAAGAATTGTGTTTCCTATTGGAATATTGTATTTTCTTAAATCCCAAAATGACTCGCTTCAATCATTAGCACGAAGACACGATACATTATGTCGCAATGTGTGTCGAAAGCTTTCGAAAAGTTAAATGTCGTATCAGGCCTTTCTTTGCTTGCAGTAAGAGCCATACATTTAGTTGGCAACGCGACCTGGCTTCGCCGCCATGGTGTCCCGCGGTGAGGTATGGCTCGTAGTCTGATTTTCACCCAGAATTAATGTTGGGATCGGTTCCTTTAACCATGATATCGTCTAACTTTTTTATGATAATGTCGTTATGCCTAGGAAGATAATTTCTGTAAATATGGAGGGACGGATTACCTAATCAAAAATATTAGTTTCGCGTCGATGATTGTATATTGCAAATTCTTTTTACAACAGATCCCAGATTCAGAGATTTACCCATCAATAACTAAAACGGTTGTCTCCATTTCTGATTATTTCTCCAGCATAAGTACAGTCAGCGCCACAAATCTAATTACTCCTAAAGGCTTTACTCTAAGTAAACAAAGGATGATGATCGCCATAACTGTAATTAATGAGTTTTGTTTAATAAATATCTACCCTCACTGTAGGCGTTAACGCTCCATAATTATAGAATTAATTTGAATAATTCTGAGCAACGCCTTTGCTTAATTTTGAGGGTAAATAGCAACAGACGTTTGCTTTTTGGGTTCATATTTTTTTCTGATTAATTTACAACACATCGTTGTCTGAAGAAAACCAGCCTCTTGTAATATAACTTCAATAAAACATCCTTAAAGTACTGTTGCTACAATTAGCACGGTTCGTTAATATTAGTTTGCTCTTTCCACAAGGGCACTTAGTAATTTCTTTTAATGTATCTAGTATAGTTAAAATATTTTAAAAGTTATTTATGACGTCATTTTTCAACGATGTTTTGTTTTAAACCTAGATAAGCTTTGGTATTATAGACAAATAATAAACCCACATTGCCAATATATCATTCAGTAACACCAACTCTGCAGCTTAACCCTTTTTTAACAACATGAACTCGGAACCCTATTTGACCAACTTTACAAAAGATTTTTTAATGGGTTTATCAAAATGGTACAATTTTTAATTCGTATTTTATTGTGTGAGGCTTAGGAAAGACTTTTTATTATTATAATGTTATTGTTCGGTTTGGAGTAATACGATTATACTGGTGCATTTTATATTGCTTTCCGAACTATTAATTCTCAATAGGTTATGAAGTAATTTAATTTTTTGCGGTCCCATGTTGGGCGCCAAAATATGTTTCGAGTGTCATAAGAATTTATTTATTGGGAGTTGTTCTACATGTTTAATTCATTATTAGATGTCTTTCCTTACCTCGATAATGATCTACCTAGCCTTTTCCCAACTATTCCTTTCTTCGATAATTAAAACAATAAAAACATCAAATGCCCCATAACATCAAATGCCCCATGTCGGGCGCCAAATTGTACAATTTCGTAGGTAGCATATTTATTCATACAATTTTTTCTTGTTTCTGTTTTAGGTATCATTTGTCTGTATTTAATATAATTAATGTAACAGTGATTACACGGAAAAAAAGGAAAAGGTACTGAAAATGGCATAACATGTAAACCGAAACACTTCACATTTTTAGTCGAGGAACGCAAGAGGAACTACATACAGAAATATATTTAAACAGTATATTTTAAGTATAGATAAATAATGTGCATATCGATTATCTCTTACAGTCACAGAAAAGGCGGGATACCAATCGCCATATGGGGGCATGGACAATGGAATGGTGAGTGTTTTTTTATGCAAAAGTATTATGTTTTATGTGCTATTTTGTATGCTTGAATTTTTGTTAGTCATAAGTTTCATTAGATCTAAATTCTATTAATTTGTATGACTTTAGGTGTTGTCTTTCAGAACTTGATTTTTCTTACCTTAGTATTTTATTTAAAAAAGTCAAAAGTCAAACCATTTATTTCAAATAGGCACTAAAATATATATATAATAAGAGGCACTTTTGAACGTCAAATTTACAAAAAAAATTGAGTTGATTCTAGTTGCCCCTTCAAAGGTAGTTTCGTATGGAGAAGAATGGGCAAGAAACTCCACCGGTACTCTTTTAAAAATGTTTTACAATATTTTGTTTGATTACATTAATTATATGATTATATGTGAAGACGATGCACCTAGAATAAAATTACTATACCATAATAGGTAAAACGAATTAAAAACTAAGCAATGAAAAATAACTTAATTATTAGATAGATACATGGTGTTCACATATTTACAAACATCATAAAAGTATGTTTTTCTAAAAAAAAAAAAAATAAGTCAGTGTGTGAGTATAGGTTTCCACAAAACTTTACCTAAGTTAGTTAAAAACTTAGGTAATCAGAGTATTATTATTTTTTTGCATACTAATTACTAACCGTCTTTTTTAGATTAGTATCCTATAATTGGTCCATACTGGTTCATGAAATTACATTATTGCCGCGTAGAGCAGGGTATTTTTATCGTTCTGCTCATCCTGATGTTAGAATTCAAGCAAAAACATAGCCATTGTCAGTTGCTTAGCATTTCGATTGGAAACTAGTGCGATAAATATGTAATTGTGGTTGCTTTGGGCCTTAGGCCGTAGTTTACTTGAGCTGCCATACCTATGTAAGTACTTTGCGGTATTAAAACTAACAGGCAACAAAAAATACTTTTATTATTTATTTATTTATTTAATACTTTAAGCACAAAAAACGTACAGAGGCGGACTTAATGCCATAGACTAGACTAAACCATAGACTTTTCAACACGTTGGCTCAAAAAATATATATACGAAGCCTGTATACATTGTTTGAAAGTTAAAAAATACGCACCATACAACGGAACGTGCGGTAAAATAGGTACTCTCACCTAAGTACATGTTTTACCGCATAGTCTGTATTTGGTTACGAAAATTAGAGGGAAAAATCCTTTGCTTTTTTTCCTCTTTAAGTTTTCTAGCAATATTTTTACTAAGAAAAAGTTTAAAAAAAATACTGTATAAACAAGAAAACCGGAATAATATTTAATTGCTTATCAAGATTTTTATTAACATGTTTGCTATAAACTGATTTGATTTTATTGATAAGCATGCAAAAAATTACATAATTGACATTTAATCGAACCAGGTTCATAATTATGTGAACGCGTCTTTTTTAAGAGGTTCTTTAAATTACTGGTCATAAACCAAATATGCAAAATAACACAAAAATAGCCCATCGTAAAAAAACTAGCAAAGATATAATATTTATAACTTTACTCTCATACGTCAGCAAAAAAAGGATTCAAATGCAAATTCAAGATATGGAGGTTACGCTGTATGTTTTGCTGACCGTACAGGAAAAAGGGCTGCGCAGGAATCGAATAAATCAGATTTGTGAACGATTCAGGGTATATTTATTTTTGGGGTTGCAGAAAATGTTAGTTTTGTTGAGGATAGTTTTAGAAAAGGCATGTTTTGATTTGGAAAGTATCTTTTTGAGTCAAAAGAAATACAAACATCTGGACTTGTGAACCTTAGATTAGCTTAATGAATTGGCTTTCGTCCTGAAACTACGATGGCCAAACTTCGCAAGAGCTAGCTGGCAGAAGCCTTGGCACCCCAGCTTGGAAATCAGATAGGTAAGCTCACATGTATAATTTCGGCATGAATGATGTAACCTAGATTTTGTAACCAAATGTTAATTTAAAAGAGTGTCCGTAGAGTTTCTTGTCCGTTCTTTTCCATGAGTACGCAGGTACCTATGGAGAAGAACGGGCAAGAAACTACGCTTTGGAATGGGCAACTAGCTTCATCTTTCTGACTGACTGACCCCTTAATAATTCAAAAGTGCCTGTAATTGGTTTATTTGAAATAAATGCTTTGAGTTTTTGATACTTAAAACAACACTACTGCTGAGATAATATTTATTTAAGCGGGTAGCGCGAAAAAGTAGCAGGGAAAGACTGGATTCTAAAGAATCTGGCGTCAACCATTGGTCATTTTGTACTTGAATAGCCCGTATTGAATTATAAAATTACCATTAAATTAACCACGATGACTCAAACACGGCAAGTAACAACAACATACTCCTTTTCGCCGATATTCCCAATTTTAACAATAAATATTAATATTATAATGAATACAAATTAATTCTCGGGTGACGACCGTTTATATTTAACTAGACAACTGTAATAAACACATCGCCACTGGTCGTTTATATATATTTTTATGTATTGGTTTCATGGATTTATGAGTAAATGGAATATTGAAAATGTCCTTTTTCAATGCTCACTGCTAGTTGGCGATGATTACAAGCCAGTATATACACATAGGTTTCTTTACGCCGTTTTGTTTCACCGTATGTCATTGTTGTCTTATATTCATATACTTGACAAGTTTATTGGAAAATTAAATGGGCAAATTCTAATGGCTAGATTTATAAATACAGGTCTAACCGTTAGGGTTTGCACGGTAAACTAACTACTAATACACCTTCTATCTTTGTCGTTTCAAACAACGTTGGCTGCGTTCCAGTGCCTTCCAGTTACAACATTGACAGAATATCTGATAATACAATGGTGTTACTAAGTCTATAGACAAAATTGACCTCTTTTCATTAGGTAGACGTTCGCCCTGTGTGCCAGCCAAATTTGGATTTAAAAGAGTGTTCTTAGAGTTTCTTGCCCGTTCTTCTCCATAGGAACCTACTACGTTTTTGTATGGGCAACTAGCTTCATGGTTTTGACTGACCGACTCTTTGACAATTCAATAGTGTCTTTAAATGGTGTAAATAAAATAATTACCTACTTTGAGTTTCAGTTGACACTCTCACACTATAAATATAGCGTCCCGTTCCAAGTGACTACGTTTGCGAATAATGTCTCCATTTATTACATACTCTGCGACAGTTTGACGGAACCGGTCCATCTGAATTGTCCGGGCGGTCGGACAGGTGGTCCGAAGATGTATACCTACTGTGACGTCGACAGAGAAACTTGTATTTTACTTAGATATCACTAAATTAACACGAAGCCGGTTCAGGTCCCAGTGACCCGTAACTACAATAGCGAAAATTGTTCTAGTTTTAAAGGCTTTCTTTCGCTAACAATGTTGTTGCAATGGTGCGTACGGTATTAGGGCGAGGTGTCTGTTGCTCACCTTCCTTCTCTTTCCTTCTTTAAATAAGTAAACTCTTTTCTCTGACATTGTGTATCAGTTTCGGTATTTATTCTTAGGGACCAGTCCAGTCAGCTAGGAACTGCCGACGCCATCTTGTTTGAGAAAAATTGACGCGTAAAAGTGTAAAATAAGATCTACATACACAATTAGAAATAAACATTTCAAGAGTTTTTCTATGTTTTAATTCCCCCACAGTTAAACAATGATGTTTCCTATGGTATTGGCTTCTCTTCCACTACAGTAAAACAAAGGTTAGTAATGCCTTTCGAATGATAGGCCCAGTTAGGGTGAGCCTGACTTTCTGCATATTTGGCGCGGTTTTTTTGTATTCTCATACGGAAATAATTGTAAGGCCTACAACTAGTTGTGGAGTCTCCTAGACACATTGTCTGTAGATTGCTTAATTATAAAACACCTAAAACTCGCTTATTTGCACTATTGTTTAAATGTCTAGGCCAAATAGACCGGCTAGACTGCCAGACGACATCCTTATCTCGTAGAATTAAATTTTTTTTTTAATAATTAATTATAGCTTAATTTCATAAGTAACGGATAGATGGCGTTGATTTAAACAAATCTACAAACTTTCAAATTGATCTGTGATTGGCCCTTGCGGGAATATTATATTACAGAGAAGCTAATTATCATCAAAACGGGGATCATTTTAAAAATGGGAGTCGATTCGATAATTTTCGCTACGGAACCTCATAAAAAACGAAATACCTAGGTATTAACAAAATGGCACACAAGTATGACATATCATTAAATGAATTTCACCTTGATGCTTACCCCCTGTGGCTTTACAGCGTGAATATACTTCTAATTAACATATCGGACGATCTTAAACACTAATTAACGAAAGAGAAATATTAATGGCCACTTATGACCAATAAAAGTACTTTATTGATAGTTTCGTGGACTTTTAATTATATTCAAGGTATTTCTTTTAATCGGGGTAAGCAAATTGTTTGTACAAGTAGCTGCATAAGGTGCATAGGGACAGGGCTAAAAATCCACTGGTTTTTAACCGACTTCCAAAAAGGAGGAGGTTATATGTTCGGCTGTATGTATGTATGTTCACCGATTACTCCGTCAATTGTGGACGGATTTTAAAAATTCTTTTTTTGTTTGGAAGGGTATGCTCCCGAGGTGGTCCCATTGCCACCAAATCAGAATCTGATGATGGGATCTCATGGAAATCGAGGGAAATCCTCAAATTTTATAGGCATACCTATAGCGATTTGTGTATTTTTTATAGTAACTCGTCCATTTGCTCTCGGAAAGCATCATTTGGTGAAGTGGAACTGATGATAAAGAGCACTGATGGCCACCGGAACTACTTAATAATAAGTATTTCACCGTTGCGATTCGATTAGATATGGTTACTAAGCAATTTACGCTCGTCAAAATGCATAATGGTGAAGTCACAATCAGTTCTCCTGGTTCTTACCAGGAGAACTCCTCAACAATTAACGCCCCTGCATCGGGAATACCAATATTTTGTAAAAGGTGATGAGCATTTGACATTAGGCTATTGTTAATTAGATAAATTACAAACTGACCCACTAAAAAGTGAAAAATAAAAAACTTTCCAAAAAAAAACAACCGACTTCCAAAAAAACACTACAAAGTGAAAAATAACTTTAATTTCGGAAGTCGGTGGCAAATAACTAAAATACAGATCCATAGACACCGACTTCCGAAAGTCGGTTGATTTTTTTTTTGTAAAAAGTTTTTCAATCCTATTCGTTTTGGAACGTTTCTTAAAATGTAGGTATATGTAAATGAGTAATATGTTGTCATTTCGTTCAACCAATCAGAAAATACAGCTGAACTGAGATTCGACAATTGATTAACACGCTTGAAGACTTTGAAATACCAAGGGTCACTGACGTATTTTCAATGATAGTCTTCTCTGCTTAAAAAAAAACTATCAAAGCTATTTTAATGTTTAGCAGAGGTTAAAAGAGTGTCCATGGAGTTTCTTGCCCGTTCTTCTCCATAGGTACCTACTACGCTTTGGAATGGGCAATTACCGTCATATTTTTGACTGACCGACTCCTTGACAATTCAAAATTGCCCGTAAATGGTTTAATTGAAATAAATACTTTCCGTCTTATTACAAAACAAGGTTTATCCTTCAGACTCAGGTTTAAACCATGGAGCCATTATTTCAAACTTTCAGAGTTTTCAGAGTTACTAATACAAAGCTGTCAACTTAGTACCGAACTAAGTTTTCAGTTTTGTATAAAGAACGGTATTTCAATCACAGTTACGTTTTTATTACAAAAACTGGCTCCATGGTTTAAGCCATGTCAAAATATAAATCTTGTATTGTAATAAGACGGTTTGAGTTTTGATTTTCAGTTGTTTATTATATAGAACCTCTGTAAAAAACAAAGTTCGGGGAAAATATACGTCACATCCACGCAAAAAGGCCATCGCTCAGCATAATGCTGCGATTCTATGCGCGACAGAGTCCCAGCGTTGCTTTTCAGCAACAGCCGGCGTTGACGTGATGACGTCAACGCGTGCAGCATACAATGAGATAAAAATAACAAAATAAGAAATAGGTAAAATAAATACAATGCTTAGTTATAAATTTATAATATATGGCCGCTTAGAATGTAATGCCAAGATATTAAGCACGGGCGAAACTTCCTTCCACCCGGGAAAATTAAAATGTGTCTGTTTCAGTAGTAAGTATAGTCCTCCTGACTAAATTTCAGCCATGGCGGCCAAGCTCAGTCAGAGAGTCTGTAGCCATCAAGACATAAGATATAGTGCACAAGTGTTTGCGCAAACAGACTTGATGATGGATCAGTACATTCTAAGCGGCCATATATTATTAATTTATAACTAAGGATTGTATTTATTTTACCTATTCCTTATTTTGTTATTTTTATCTCATTGTATGCTGCACCCGTTGACGTCATCACATCAACGCCGGCTGTTGCTGAAAAACAGCGCTGGGGCTCTGTCGCGCATAGGACCGCAGCATTATGCTGAGCGATGGCCGTTTTGCGTGGATGTGACGTATATTTTCCCCCAACTTTGTTTATTCGTTTACTTATTGTTTGTGTTCTTTCTTTGCGTCATTTTTACCGCAAATAAACGTATTTTCTTTCTTTTCTTTGATTACTATGGCACATCGAGTTTATAAAAAGTTCGTCGTTGTAGAGCGTCTTCTCTGTCACTCAAACCTGTGTGTGACAGTCTCTTTCTAAAGCTCGACGTGTCATATTTACACAAACAAAACCGTCATAGCTAGCTTCTCAATAATAAGTAAGATGCTCGTCTCCTTGTAAACACAGTTGGAACTCAAAACATCTGCTCGTACACGACATTCTTTTACCGGTTTATGTTGTGGTCAGGCTTTATTATATGGCATGAGTATATGTGATGTAGCTACGTCATAATTAATGTGATGTCCTAAGGCCTGCTTTGCCTACAGTTAAGGCCTTTATGTCCTGGGATTATAAGAACAAATTGGTATCCAAAACCAATAAGTTTACCTCGATGATATTTTCATGAAGTGCCTGACCAATAACATGATTTCATCTGCGATTTTTTTTGTCTATTGCTTTTAAATTCTCTTGTAATAAGTCTTAGGTCAAAGTTTATAGGGTTTTATTAAGAAAACAAACGAAAATAATCCCCCGACTCAATGAGTTTACTTTAAGTAACCCTGCCATTCATTAGCTACTTTTTATGCGAAATTTCATCTAAATACTTTCAGTAGTTTAACCCTTAACACGTGAAAACACAACCTCCACTACGCCCCATAAACACAATGCGACATGTCTATTTATAACGACGGTGAAAAGCAATACTTAAAACGGTATAAACACTTAGTTATCCAGTACCGAATAAATTATAAAAATACTCCAAAAATGATTAAAAAAAACTTTGCAAGGTACGGAACCCTCGTTGCACGAGTCCGACTCTCACATTACCGGTTCTATTTTCTGCATTATAAATGTTATAATCTAACAATTTCGTGAGCAAAAATATTAAACCTCTGCGAAAATTCATCAAAATAATTTCAGTAGAAAAAACATACGTAGACACATTCTGCTTAAAACCTTAAGAAACACGTCCTGGAACTGCACCCCATAAATATAACACAACGTATCTATTTATAGCGACGGTGAAAGGCAATAAAAGGGGATGAAACTTGGTGTGGGGGGGGGGGGGGTATAAATACGGGGGTTAGGGGGGAAGGGTAAGTTGCTTTTAATTCGCCGCATTGTCTTTGTTGCCTCTTAGTTTGAAGACGTACTGTTGAGTACAGAAGTGTAATACTACTGTTTATTATTTGTAGCTTTGTTTATTTAAATCTCTTCTTAGGAAGGCAATGTAAACGCGTTTTATATATTAACCTGTAATTGTTCTACTGATAACGAAGGCCTCTGTTTGGATTTAAAGTTTATGCAAAAACAAATGACCATTGCTCACTGCGTGTTTTGGTGATTTTATCATTCCAAATTATGAAGATTATAAAAAAAAAAATGGAAGTCATTGTTACTATGATATTTGCATCGATTGATAATATTTAGTCATAAGTCGTATGATTTGGTTAGCATTTGCTCAACACGCGTTTTAAATACACTGTACTTTTGTATGCTTGAGATTATTCTTAGTTTTTAACCTTATTTTGTCCGCGGCTTCGTCCGCGTGGAGATCGAAAATTATCCCACGGGAATACTACCATACTACCGAGATAAAAAGTATCCTATGCCCTAACCTAGGTCATGGTCTATCTATGTGGCAAATTTCATCCAAATCCCTTCATCCGTTTTAGCGTGAAAGCGTAATAAACAAACTCACTTTCGCATTTATAATATGCAGGCAGTCGTTCCATGTAAAATACTGGTATTCAGCTGCATCCGGTTAGACTGGAAGCCGACCCCAACATAGTTGGGAAAAGGCTGGGCAGATGATGAATAATAGTTAGGATAATTTTATTAATCAGCATTATTGTAATCAGTCTTATTTTTCTCTTTTTTTTGGTCCCTAGAAAAATAATAATTCTGGATCTACTAAATACTATTCATGAAAAAATTAGCAAAGTTCTTAAAGAAAGAAAATGTATTTATTTTAACACAATTATTATTTAGTCTACAGCATTTCTATCTGTTGTGTACGTAATTTTTAAACCAAGCTGTTCTTTTTTTGGTGATCCTTGATTTCTGATGCACAAATAATATGTGGCATCCAAAAATCTTAGCAGCTTTGTAACTGTGGTAAAATAAGCAAGAATGAACACAAAACAAATTATTTTTATTTCTATCTCCACTAACTACACTTCTGTACGCGACAGTACTGTAAGACAGTCGTCCGGCTATAAAAGTGAAGCGGCAACTCGGCCGAGTGGCTGGCGCTAGTAGGTAGGTACATGTGTCTATAGACGTGTGTGGGAGAGTATAGTAGTACTACCTGATAGATGTACTTAGTACTTTGGGGCTTTTTTGGATTGTTAGACATTTTGAAGAGATCATGGCACGGCTAAGCCATTTTAGTAAAGCTATGTGCAGCAATCTCTTAATTAGAATGATCTTCGCGTGTTGATGGCAATTTGGCCACGAGGTGCCTTCAGTAACGTCCATAAGTGATGAAGTGACGATTGATGAGAACTAAATGATTATTTGGATAATACAATGTCTTAAAAAATCGTGAAAATACCGTAATGTCTAAAATCGCCAACCGCAGTGAGCAAGTGTGGTGTTCAATGCTCCTTCCTTTTCCGTGCAATGGGGTGATATTGATCTTATTATGACGGCATGGTTGGCGCAGTGGTTAAGCGATTGACTGCTGCGCTGCGTGTCGCGGGTTCGATTCCCGCACGAAACAAATATTTGTATCACCTATAAGTAGTTGTTCCGATGTATCTATTTGTAATGTCAAAGTAACAGCTTTTACCCAAAAATTCTACAAAAAAACAAATTTTTCATTTTTTGTCTGTTCCGGCTAATCTCCAAAACGGCTGGACCGATCTTGACGGGACTTTCACTGGCATAGATAACTGATAATATAAAAAAGTACTGAAATAAATGTTTACATTGCTGTAACAGAAAAATTGTGACTTGCGAACTAGATCTTATCAAATCAAATCAAAAGCTATAGCTGTAACTCGAAGTCAAAAATGATAAACTAGCACCATCGTAGTTAAATAAAAAACAGTTAATCATTAATAACAATAACAAAACCATGGTCAGCAAGACGACCAGTCACCACAAGCAGCACCCGTTCACGAGCATAACGCAAAGATCAGCCATCACCCCCTCGCCATATTTGAGCCCCCCCCCCCCCCCCCCCAGGAGGAGGCCTATGTCCAGCATTGGCCGTCTTTTGGCTGAAATGATGAATGATTATGATGAAATTGAGGTTATAAAACTTACCTCAATTGACAAATGAAAAACATATTTAAGGTTATTTAAATTAACGTGTGCCAACGACCGCGACTTAGGAGTTGTAGGTCGTAGGTTCGAACACAGGCAGGCGCTTTACTTTGTGTAAATTATTGCATCACAACTGCTCTCAAAACGGTGAAGTCACACATCGTGAGGAAACCGACATATCCTAGAAAAATATCGAAGACATGTGACATTTACCATCTTGCACTGGGCCCGCGTGGTGGATTACGGCCTACTCCCTCTCACCGAGAGGAGGCCTGAGTCCCAGCAGTGGGAACATTATAGGCTGATTATGTAAAATTAGAACTTCTGGTTTAAATAATCAAATCAAAGCACTCAATTTGTAAGTGGCGCTACAAATGGGCATCCACAGGTACACACGGCTACACATCAAGCTATACATTTCCAGTATACGCTGACCTCTAATTGTACAAAAATCCTACACAATGCGAGATCAGCTTATACTGGAAATGTATAGCTTGATGTGTAGCCGTGTACGTTTTCTGATCCATTTGTTTACAATTTAATTAGATACTTTTGGAGCAGACCATAAACTTCTATACTACTAAATAACAAGACAGTTGACGAAAGCAAAGGGCTCGTCCCTATACACCGTTTACCGTTTAACTTTGCTGAAGGGCCCGAAACTCCGGAACTCTCCGGTACAATGACTAAGTTTTACTGCTTCTCCCCGGCCGCTTGCCCCCGTGAGATTAGTTGATTTGATAGTCAACTCTCATGAGTTTGTTCAATTAAACATCTCTCACCCTTGTGAGATTCAAGATTCTTTATTTGTGGAAACATGAGCACACATACAGAGCATGCAAGTTATTAAATACATTGCAGTTTAAGACCAGTCATGTTTGGCCTTAGTGGCGTACAAATATTTAAATTTCAGAGAAAGATTTGAGAGATTTTTTATTTAAGTGTGAGAGATGTTTAATTGAAAAAACTCATGATTTTAGGATATGAATATGCGCGTCGGACCACGCACAATGAAGGGTTCCATAGTTAGAATGAATTTATCCCAAGAGCAAACTTAACATTGTAGTTGAAAAACATGTTTCCTCATACATTCCAACTGCAAATGTAAGTTTGTACGCACAATATTGCGAGATTTTCCATGTTATTTTAAGACCATATAGATATACGTCTTATAGATTTTCCAGTAATCTATCTATATGTAAAGACCTATTTTCATCTTTTATCTTAAATTACTTTAAAAGTAGTTATTTTAAAATAAAAAAATAAAATATCTGTAATCCTTACAACAAGCCCTTTCATTTGATATGTCACACGGTTATCTCCGAACCAAATGAGCCTAAAATTACTTACCGGCTTATCAATTTAAATCAGACTTGAAATAAAAAATAAAAATTATCCTACTGCCATAAATCGCCACTATGGATACAGCTTGTTCCTGACAGGACTTCCAGTTCTTTGCCTCCAGCATCCAATCAAATAAAACTGTACTTGACACTCCGTTTCTGAAAACCTGATCAAGTATCTGTGATCAGTAAATCAGCTGTCAAATCTTATGTCAGCTTGTATATTATTTTTATCTCACGAAACGACGCGCGCTTTATTTGTGGTAACTAAGTGTACAAATACGCTGTGAATGTGTGTGCAAACGCAGGAGCTCAATGTACCGTCCGAGACACGGGCAAAGTCGTAGTGTGCGTGTTACGTGCCGACGCTACTCATCTTCACGCACATATTTACAGCTTGTTTGGTCACTTGAATACCACAAGTAAAGCACGCGTCGCTTCGTGAATGAATGAATGAAGTACACCGATCCCAGCGTAGTTGTACCAGACTCGATTGCTCGAATGAACCCAAAGATTCACCCTAGTCCCTGAAGCCTCATGTTTCATGGGACTACAGAGACCATTGTATATCAGAGAGTAGACCGGGGGGCGCGATAATGGTAGGGAAGACGGGCCCATGGGATATGGAAGGATTATTAGAGCCTACCGGATATGCATCCTTGAGCAAGCATTGGAATAGTGGAGAGACGGGTCATATTTATCTAAGTAAAGCGCGCGTCACTTCGTGAGATAAAAATACTGTATCAAAAACAACAGCTAGTCAAGTCACTTAACATACAATTTAAAAACAGAATTGGAAGAAGCATTAAGAAACTAAGTAGAGGGCTAATCTTCATAGATTTCCAGCCTGTTAGCTAAAAATTAAAATTTCAATGCTCTTGAAAGGTCTTTTTAATTTAAAATAAAACGTTGATAGCTATCGTATCAGAGTGACGTAATCGATTTAGCCATATTAAAAATAGGTCGTGGAGTAGGGTTACGGAAATTACATTTTTAGGTAACTGGAGATGGAGCTAAGATTGGTTAGAGTTCATGGTTATATAGTGTCAAGTCATGTGTAGCCTGTTTTTACCCGTGAGAACCTGTAATTGGCTCTGCGTTTCTTATAAAATTGTTATCCATCTGTTATAGGCGTTGGTTCCCCTATATATAAATAAATAAATATTGTTAATGCGAAAATGAGTTTGTTTGTTACGCATTCACTCGAAAACGGCAGAACGGATTTAGATGAAATTTGCCACATGGGTAGACCATGACATGGAGAAGGACATGGGCTACTTCATTATGGATCGCAGACGAAGTCGCGTGCAACAGCTAGTACGTAATAAACTAGTAGTTCTCAAGCTGACCTCTCCTTGTATGGAAATCCTATACAATGCGAGATCAGCTTATACTGGAAATAACAGCTTGATATGTAGCCGTGTGTACTAAGAAAAACATATAAAGTTAGTCAAACACTAAACATGGTCAAAAACAGATCGTGACACTGACAGCTCATGAACGCGGTTTAGTGTACAAGCAGTGCTCAAAAACAGATGATGACACTGACAGCTCATGAACGCGGTTTAGTGTACAAGCAGTGGTCAAAAACAGATGATGACACTGACAGCTCATGAACGCGGTTTAGTGTACAAGCAGTGCTCAAAAACAGATGATGACACTGACAGCTCTTGAACGCGTTTAGTTTCATTGGTGAAATTTGCCAGAAATGTGTATTGTTCATTAATCTAATCTGCACCCTAATTGCGTAACGCAGTTTGAATCGGAATGATTTTGAAGTATATTGCTAATCCATTGCTTTATGTTAGAAAAAATTGTCTGCTCAACAACGTAAATAACGCAATGAATGTTGTTAAGCTGTCAAATTGAAACCGATTCCTACTGATAGTGTATTACGCAATTAGCCCTCTGGTGTATGTGTGATTCAATGCGCAGCGGTAAAAAATATCCCGTTTTATAGGGACACACGCCACTAACGACTTCATAAAGACAGAAACTTTAGAAATAAGCGGATTAGTTGTAAAGAAACACATTCTTCATTAAAAGCTAAATACACAAATTAAAGAAATATAATTATAACTCATTGTTTTTTGTTTAACGCATCTATCAATAACTCACTTTACAATTTATCTTCCACAAAACCCACAATACTGCAAAATGTATCTGTAGATCTTCAGCAACCCACCTTTCAATTTTTCTTACAACCACAAACAGCACCGTTCACCCCCTATTTCTGCACCAGTACGGTGTGGCGGCAACCTCCTGCGCAGCATCCAACGGCCACCACCAGCCCGACAGACGCCATCACCACCACCATCAGCACCATCAACATGCAGATGTGCCACCACAATGGGTGAGACGGCCGTTGTTGTATCTGTGTTGGTTTTAGCACGTGCTGTTGTTGTATATGTGTTGGTTTTAGCACGTTTCTTTGTTGGCTTTTGTTGTTGTCCTGTGTTTTGTTTCGATTTATGTGTCGTTTAGCACTTGTTGGCTTTTACACTTTTATGTTGTTCGTGATTAATTGTTATTATTGTGCTGTAGATACTTGTTTAGACTTAGATGCAATATCATCATCTTTATCATTATCATCAAATTGTATATGTAGTGTGTTGTCAATGTATTATATTTGAGCACATAACCTATAGTATTAAGCACGTGTTTTTGCTTGTACACGGCACCACTTCTTCTTCGGCACTGTTTATTTTGTTTTTATTTAATTAGAATATAGATTCCTGTGTATAACGTTTACCACATGTCTGTTTTGTGTTGTGAGCACGTGCTCCAGTTATTTTTGACAACTGTGTGACTATAAACTTAGATGTTTTAGATGCCACGTCAGTTATGTCGTCAATTCTTAAAGCATTGTGTGCATTTTTTAAAATAAATAAAAAATAGTAATGTGCTTTTTTAAAACACAAACAACACTTATATTGTATTTTGCAAAATTATTTTCTAATGCAGTCTAGTCCAAAGCCACAGGAATAGTAAGACTATATTTTTTATTCTTCCTTTAAATATTGTAGACTAGTTCCATTTATATATGTGTGCGTGTGTGTGTGTAAATCGATACGTGTTCAAGTGTGTTCGTACACTTGGTCGTGTTGTACAATAATATTGTTTATTATTTTATCAAACTCGCTTTGACGTAATAACCATGTTCTGCTTGCTTTTGAGCTAAACTAATGGATGAGTCATGTTTGTTTTTGTCTTAATAATAACTGGTTTAACTTTAAACCATGAAATTTCGGTTTACTTATTATTATTGATTCGAGTGTGTTCATATGATTCCCTTGTAGTTGTTTCCCGAAGTCCCGATTGATATTATAGAGGTATGAGGAACAGGGTGTAAAATTCACTCATCCTCTCTAAAAAAGGAGGATCCTCCGACCAGGTGGGTGTTGTATTTAGTGGGCTACTGCGCGACGATTGATGAGACGATGACGGGATGTTGTATACATGATAGTCGCGCGGTTAACTCAGCTTGCGCGATGCAGGATTTTGGTAGACGTAAGTTTGGTGCGTAGTTAGCATGTGGCAATGTACTGCCGCCACAACATCATTCCTGTAAGATATACGTCAGTTTTCTCCAATCAATAATTTTAAAATAGGCTACTAGGTATTCCCCGTTATTATCATCATAATAAAAGCCATGACCACCGCCGGTCCTTCGCTGTCCACATCCATTGGATTCCTTCGTTCTTCATTAGGAGTTTCGCTCCACCTTGTGGGTGGCCTATCCTACTAAGAGATTTTATCAAAAGAATGGGGAACATAAGGTATCCTCTAATAAGAAAAAAATAATACATTTTTAATTATATATCTTATAAACTGACAGAGGGCAGAGGAATCTTTCCAAAACCGATCTCAATTCGAAGGTCATCAAATCCACGTGTAAAAATATTAATCATCGAACACAAAGTGCATTAATTAAACAATATGCTGATGCACTCACATGCTTATATCATGGACGTATGTAAGTACGTGCTCTATCTATCTCAAAAGTAATACAGTTCATGTTATTGCTAAATCTTAGTTACGTTTGTACCGAGTTCCGGTAGTTAGTGAATGAGAATAATGAATAAAGTATTAATTATAGCTTCTGCCCGCGAGTTCGTCCGCGTGAAATTTTTTGTTTTAACATAAAATATGTATATGACACTCGGCAATACAGTAGCTCCATTTTTTTTTGTCTAGCCTACGCTTTCCCACTGCTAGGCAAAGGCCTCCCTCCACTCCTTCCATTTTTAGCGAGCCCGCGCATCCTCCTTTCAGTTTTGACGGAACCTATCCAGTTCGTTCCGCCATCGCCTACGTGGTCTGCCGCGACCCCGTCGCACTGTCTCAGGGCACCAATTCTGTGCCATTGTCCTGCCCAGTCCCATGTAAGTTGGGTAGCCCAGTTTCCCATTAGTGAAATAATTTTTGGAATCTGATCAGCAGTTCCGAAAACTACCCCCTATATAATATACAAACTGTAAAATTTTTATATGTTCAATTCTTCGGTACGTGTGTACGTCACTGAACTCCTCCTAAACGTCTGGACCGATTTTTATGTCATTTTTTGTGTTTGTAAGTTTGGAGCCGGTATGTGGTGTTGTTCGGGCAGGATAACGTCTGTCAGGTCCGGTAGTATTAATATAGATTAAGATTTTTATGGCAGAATAATGCTCTGAAATGCTAAAGACACTACTTTTGGTCTTCTGGGGAAACAATCCGTTCACTCGCTCCAAGATAATATTCTTCAGATTCTTCTTTAAGATTATATTCTTGACACCGTTCATTGCGATTCTAGAAAGCTTAGAGATAGATGTATCTACTGTTGTCTGTTTTGTACCTACATCCTTTTCGCCAGCAATTGAAGATTATTTTCAGTCCCATGTCAGCAGCTTGGTTCCTTCTTCATTATTATTCTCTTGCCCTTATACCAATATATTTGTGGTCGGCGCAGTGTCTTTTTCTTACACACTTCTCTATTAGTCATCATCTCTGTCGTCACGCCCTTTCTAACCATATCATCTTTCACACAGTCTATCCATTGTTTCCTTGGTCTGCCCTACTCTTATAGCCATCGACATTCATACTCAAAACATTCCTCACGACATTTTCCTCATTCTTCTTCCTTTCAAAAACAAGATGGAATGTGGAGTTGGCGATTTCGAGAGTGGTGGTCTCCTGTTCTTCGTATAATCCATGGTCTGCTATTAGTAAAGAACGGCAACCCTTAAGGTATGCTATCCACAAGCTACTTCTTCTTATACTACTTTTCCTTCTTCGATGGCATCTTCTAGTCACACACGGGTCGACTGCAGGTTAAGATTCGCTTCCCGCGGCCGATTTGTAGAAGAGTGACCATCCATTACATATCTGACCCCTCCGTGCTTCTGAAAGCACGTTAAGCCGTTGGTCCCGACTGTCGTTTGTAGATCTTGTAAGTCTTTAAGGGTAGTTAAAAGCCAAAAAATCTGACAACCAGTCTTACCAAGGGGTATCGTATTATAAAGTAACGGAGTCGTGGAGGTCAGATAGGCAGTCGCTCCATGTAAAATACTGGTATTCGGCTGCATCCGGTTAGACTGGAAGCCGACCCCAACATAGTTGGTAAAAGGCTAGGCAGATTGATTGTTTTCGTCTTGTTACCGGACTGCTCCAGAAGAAGGGTTACCGTCAGCTCTGCCTAACCTGGAAATTACAGGCGTGATGTTATGTCATGTATCATGAATGGAATTATTGAGTAACCCATTACTCAAACCCGTCCTTGTAAATAAATTTCAAACATGTTATATGTAACTAAAACTTCTTATCAGTATACCAATACTATTTACCCAAAAAAACGTGTTCCTACCCTCCAAACACAATCAACTTCATTGAAGTACCTTCCATTGCAATATTTCGCAATGTTTGTATATCTATCACTAGTATCAGAACGTGTAAGCCACATCATGTCTATGAGCGCGTGACTATGTGGTTTCTTATAAGTGAAACTATTTGGGTTATGGTTTTCTTTTTAGGTTGGGGCTATTGCTAATTAGTGAATACTATTTTTATTGATTTTATGTATTTGGTTTTCTCTTCTACTCTTACACACGTTGTCTACTTTCCTATCGCAGGTATGCTGGAAGAGATTTCTTTAGAAATAAGCATCAACTTTGTACGTATTTTTCTGTTCCTTCTTGTCTGTGTATATGTGTGTACATAAACTGTTAAATAAATAAATATAGGCTTCCCCAGTAGATAGGATTTTAAGATACTAAACTCATTGAATGCATTACAAACTTTAATTTAACTTCCAATACGTAGCTACCATCATCATCAGTATTCAGCCGAAAGAAAACCATTGCTAGACATAAGCCGCCCCCAAGCATCGCCCCGACGACCGATCCTGGAATCAGAAAGATGCAGTAAAAGTATACAGCGTTATTATTGCAACGTATCCGGTTCTGCCTATCCGACTCTATTTGAAATCATTAATTAATTATACATATTATTAATATACCTCTTTACAAAAATTACGTGGACGGAGCAGTGTGAAATTTGGCACAGTTAAAGTTTATATGGAGGAGGAGTGCATACGGCTAATATTTTTGTACAATAAGCGTCACAAAAAAAAAAAAAACATTACACTCACTACCATGCGTTTGACGCATACATAGTAGCAGGGCCTCGTGACTTGAAGATAGATAGGTGACCGAAGTGACAGCTTTAGCATGGAATTAGTAAGTACTATATAGATTGTAAGTAGAGGGGGTCTAATTTCGACCAGTGGGCGACCACTGGTAATCATTAATATTTGTAAATAATAAAGGAGAGCTTTCTCATAGTTCTTTTAGTCATCTACTTAAATATCACACTTCGCTGATCGGGACTTCGCCCAAGTTACGACTCCCAGAAACCATAATATCTGGAAAACTCTTTAAATTTTTTTAAACATAATCATCAGGCAATAATACCTTCTTCTATGGCTTACTACCGCGTGGTCTGCTTACGCCGTTAGCAATAAACAGCGCAAGCTTCACATTGCTATAGAAGTATAGATTATAATCTATATCCACCTATTTTTGACATTTATACCTGTGGATATGGGCACGTACCATTTTTTTGTTACGCTAGGGATGGGATAGTGTCGATGAATTCGGATATCGATAAAGCAAACAAAGTATTGGTTTAATATAAATGTTTGTTACATGGTGGCTGTCATTACCAAAATGGTGCTTACAGCGGCGTTCTCTTGGATTAGAAACTTCTACATCCTCTACTATCTCTATTACCATTATCATCAGCTTAACATAGCATTTGAAAAACGGATTCGCACTATCCACTCCAGAAAATTTTTACTCCACCGTTTAGGAGATCCAACGCAGAGGTTTCTTTTTCTTCCCTCCCTAACATCATTTGACCATAAAAAACATTATGACCAAATAAGGAGCATTAAATTCTCAAGTTATCAAGTAAACTACAAGATCCAACATAAATATTTATAAACAAGTCAGCTTAAATATAATGTAGTCCTTCGTCGTGTGTGGTCCATAATTTACATTATTGACATAATGAGCGTTGATATATTTTTTGTTTATACAAATGTGGTAATCCAAAAACAATTTCAATTATTTTTTGCCTATCTGTGTGAATGGAATGCTGGCTTGTAATAGTTCTGGATGAAGTGGTATTTCTTGATATCATGTAAAGTTGATGTAAATAATCCAAAAAGTATAAATATCATGTTTTTAAGTTTTGTATAAATCGCCCACTTCAAAAGATTGTAGTTTGAAAGTAAATCACCAAGAAAAAGGAAATTCTAGAAAGCTGATAGAAATATTTCTTGATTCTGTTTGAGCACCAAACAGAATCAAGAAGTAAATTGCAAATGAAATTGATTTCATTTTTTTTGTCAATAAAATAGGACACGTTAAGTAGCTCTATGACCCTGTCGTTCGTTCATGTACTGACATTTGATTTCGTCATCTTTACTTCAAATTATCTTAGCTCAGTAGAATTAGTCTCATCTTGGTAATACTAATTCCATGCTATTATAAAGTACTTACTAATGCCATGCTATTAAAAAGTAATTATTCCATGCTCAAGAACTAAAATCCGACTACTGAAAAATCACGCTCTAAAAAGTATGAAACAAGAAAATATTCTCATCTGAAATTATTATGTACAAACTATTCAATATTTATCGTATATTAAATAAACAACTTACACGTAATATGTTTTAATGTATTTAATACATATTCATAATGATGTTCAGAAGACAGCCGTGGTCGTATGCCACTTTTCCCTAAAGATTATGAATCTTTAAATATTGAATAGTTTGTACATAATAATTTCAGATGAGAATATTTTCTTGTTTCATACCTTTTAGAGCGTGATTTTTCAGTAGTCGGGTTTTAGTTTTTGAACTTATTTTTTATTTAAATTATTTTGGGGTTATAATTTCGTGATAAAGTATTAGCAGAGGCGCTTTAAATTTTTTTTTGGTTAGGTTCATTCGAGTCCACTTCATCCATTCATATATTTGTTTTAATGTTTTATATGTACCTGTGTAATATACCAAACACATACCATAGGTTTATGTTTCCAAATTTGAAAGACTTCTTAACTTTTCTAATTCTTGAAGAGATCGTGAGGCATGAGGATTTTTCAGTAATTTGTTATGATCCAAGGAACAAATAAATAATCCGTCTAAAGATCTGAGTCTGCTGAGGGTTTTTTGGAGAGAAAATATGTTTGTTGTTGCTTATGATTTTATAGAAATTATACCCAATTATTGGGTGCATGCAAGCAAAGTCATGAGCAACAGCTGACAATGTATATATTTTTGAAATGTACTAATTAAGACCTTTCATTTGATACCCAACACGGCATGAATAAACAATTTTTTGTTTTTAGGCTTTGACTTTATGTCCGCTAGAGGGCGCCATATTGAATTTTTAATGTGACTTCAAATAGCCTATAACCAGCAGACGATCAAGACGCTTCGAACAATACCTCATTCGTCAAATTATGACAAGCGGTTTAGAAGTAATGAGGGAACAGATATACATACATACCGGTCAAAATCATAACCCTTCTTCTTGCTTCGCCGTAGTCGGGTAAAAACAAAAGTACTAATAATTTGCTATAAGTAGTTTAAAAAATATTATCATATTTCCCTGCTGCTTTCCCCTTCGATTTTGTGAAAATTATCGATAACTCTTACCCTACTTCACCCCATCCCTAATTCCCATAAAATCCTATTTCCCCCTACGCGGGGGTGTAGCGGAGGGAGGGGAGGGTAAGGGCCCGACTGAGCGACTCCTGCGCACCTGGCGCGTGCGACGCCAATCGCGTGCGCGCTCACCCTGGCGTAGTAACCACCTATGTACGTTTGTATGTGTGTGTGTGTAGCACTACTTGAATGTTTTGTAGGAAGAATGCTAATGCCAACTCATATTCATAGTTTGCCACACACACAAGTTATCAGCCAGTGCCAATACGCGTAGGTACTCATAAAATTAGGTAAGACATGATACGGGTTGTATTGGGTAAGTTATGGGAAGGAAAGCATCTTGAATAAACAGGTTTACCTCATTCTGAAGTAGGGGGCCTAGACAAGTGACAATCGCTTTCAAAGGAAGGCGCCATTTCCACGGACGACAAAATCGCGGTGTTAGTCTCACTGTGCCATCAAATTCAATAGTTAGAAAAACTATGGATCAATCTCCACACGGCGATAATGTGAAGGCAGTATCGCCGCGATTCTCTCGTCCGTGGAATTGTTGCCTTAACCCTTTGAAAGCATTTAATTTTGTATTTAGTATTTTAGTATTTTTTATTTAGCATTTCTATAACGACTTTCAATATGAGTAACATAAGCTTATGTCAATTTAATTTGTCTTCTCCGTCATCGTTATCATTGATAGAATTTCACTCGCTTTGTCTAAGGCCAGGGATGGCGAACCAATGGCATGCGACAAAATAATTGGGGCACTGACTTAGGTACCTAAGTCACAAGTAACAAGCATAGAAATCTGGGCGCTCCCGCGGCAACGACAGACGTTTCGATTTCGACTATCGATGCTGTTTACGCAGCAAGGGAAAATGTGAACTTGAAGATATCAAGTTCTATTATTAATTGGCATCTAGCTTGTAACCGCAGAAGTAGCATTAATTTCTTATCTCATCATCAGTATCATTATATTAACACGTGAAGCGAAAACTTTGTACACTTTTTTACGAAAATTACGCGGAGTATGAAATTTGGCACAGTTAAAGTTTATATGGAGGAGGACAGCAGAAAGGTAATATTTTTATATACTTAATATGCATTAGCAATAAATTAAATTAATTTAAAAAAACATTACACACTACCATAAGTTTGACACACACACATAGTACCAGGGCCTCATGATTTGAATATAGATAGGTGACAGAAGTGACAGCTTGAGCATGGAATAAGTAAGTTCCTATTTTTTTTAATACAATGGAATTAGTAAGTTCTATATAGATTGTAGGTAGAGGGAGTAGAAATTCGACCAGTGGGCGACCATAAGTTTAAATTAATATAAAACGGTAAATGTTAAGACGACTAAATAACCAAGGTCTATTTATGTTTGCGAATAAAGAGTGTTAATATGAAATTATTTAATTTTTTTTCCAGTAATTACTAAGTCAAGATTGGTTGTTGACATCATGGCCAGTGATGGCCACATCTAATATTTATTTGGAAAAAATGGCACCTGGATTTATAGGTTCGCCATCCCTGATCCTGGCCCTCAGGTCAATATTACATGAAAAGTGAATTGTCATGTGATGTTGAGCCATATACACTGTCGCATTGACCTGCCCTGCATATGAAATGTGTGGATATGTATGTGTGTGTGTGTGTAAAGTTTGTTTGATTTTCTATGTTCAAGTTGTTGATGATTGATTGAGATGATCATGTTGAACTTAAGTGTCTTTGACGATGGGGGACAGAAAATAGTAAGAGAATGTCAGCTGCTTGTCTCTTGGGAGAAGCATGGTTTTTTAAGTAGAAATATGCTAAGGATGCAGGTATGATTCCGTTTACGTTGTAACCCAGTCTAAAAGAAATGCCGTGTCACATAAAGAGAAGGAAAGAGCATTCTTCACCTCTTTATTTTTCTGTGCTGGCTATACCGATTAATTAAATCCTGATTCGTTAGCGATGGTTTCATGAAACAGTAAATTTTACATTTTAAACTAGGCTAAGGCTAGGCTAGGTTTTAAAAGAGAAAAGCAATAGATCATTGTTAGTGTAACCGATCCATGGCAAAAACTAGTTCAATGTCGTCTTCATCGAGCTCAAGACACGGTAAAAAGATTTAAAGTTGGCTAGAATACAAGCGGAGTGAACTGGCCAGGATGAGCTGATTGTGGTACGAGCTATTTCTTATTAGTTTGTGTCGATTTATAAAACCAAAACAAGAACAGATTAGGTGGTCTGCCTCCTATCAAGCCAATTACAAGTACTCAATCAAGTGTTTATTACTACATTCTGTACCACAAAAGACAAAAAGAAACTCGGCAAGTCATTGTATTCAGCTTATATCTCGAGATTACCGACAGGTGGCGCCAGTTATGCAGTTGTATTTTGCTTATCGCGAGATTACTGACAGGTGGCGCCAGCTATGCAGTTTTACTTTATTGAACTAACGACTAATTGGTTTGCTATTATTAATATTGTTATCTAGTTTGCAGACTTATTAATTTTGCAATAATTTATTCATTAATTTCTATGCGGCTGCAGTTTTACATTTTTCGAATGCTTGGCGTTTTTAGGGTTCCGTACCTCTAAAGGAAAAAACGGAACCCTTATAGGATCACTTCGTTGTCCGTCTGTCTGTCAGTCTGTCAAGATCCTTTTTCTTAGGAACGCGTGGAAGTATCAAGTTGAAATTAATATCAAATACGTAAGTCTACGGTCCCTTCGAGCTTTGAAAAAACCGGCCAAGTGCGTATCGGATCACGCACAATGAAGGGTTCCGTAGTTAGGATGAATTTATCCCAAAAACAAACTTAACATTGTAGTTGAAAAACATGCTCTCCCATAGATCGATATACGTGACGGTCAATTCTTCAACTGCAAATTTAAGTTGGTGGACTATTACTCGTTAACTAGTAAAGCCTACTTAGCTGTGATAGTTTTCCTTTTAATTTCGTTATATATACTACTGCCATGGATTTTGCACATATCCAAAACCAAACATTTAGCTGGCAGGCACTTGACTCTAACAAAAAATAGCACTTTAAAGCTTAATATTACGCAAACGGATATCAGAATTGAAAAATGGCTTTCACAAACCTACAATATTTTTAAACGGCCTATCCAACGATACCCCATACCATGTATTCGATGAAAAAAAATATTATCCCCGTTTTACGTGCAAAATACCCTAAAAAAAAATGTTTGTCATGGTTTTATTTTACGACTTTTTCGGCGTGATGAATATGTACACCCTTGCCAAATTACAGCTCTCTAAGACTAAGCGTCTCCGAGCTAAGCCGGGGACAGACGGACGGACGGACAGGCAGACAGACATGGCGAAACTATAAGGGTTCCTTGTTTACTACGGAACCCTAAAAATCAATCTTCTATGCAACATATTTTGATACTCGCAAATAAATCAAAACCTATAGGGTACTTACTTCTTGTTGACCTAGATTTATGTAATTTGGCAAGAAGCAAGGTCTCACAGCACAAGTAAAGGAAAAAGTCCGAAAACCGTAAATTTGTAGTTTCATCACATAAAAATAAAAATAAATGTTTTTGGGATAAATTCATTCTAACTACAGAACCCTTCATTGTGCGTGGTCCGACACGCACTTGGCCGTTTTTTTTTCTTTTGTCTATCTATAAGTGTATATTGATAAGGCATGCTTATCCCATTTTCATCCACCTTTATCCCAATTCATGTTTGGTCAGTGCAATACGTTCTGTTTTTCAGCACTCATCTCAGTGTTAACTTCCGAAATATCATCTTTCGCACAATCCTTCCATCTTTTCTTTGCTCTACTTCTATTCTCAATTTACAAGCTCGAAATGCCTCATCCGTCCGAAACTCTGACAACCGGTCTTCATTAAGTTAATTAGATTGCACTTGGATCTTTAAGAGTCATCGAGCTGAAATTTTTTTTTTCATTTATTTATTTATCGGTCAATATTAGTAATCTATACATAATATAAGGTTTACATACGATTTGACAAAATTAGATAAAATCATATAAAATTGGATAACATCAGATAAAATTAGAGAAACAAAGATAAAATTAGAGAAACATAGATAAAATTAGACAAAATAAGATAAAATTAGATACAATTGGAATAAAATGGTAACAAGATACATTTAATTTATTTACTCCAAGGAGATGGTACTGGGAGTGGCAATGAAAAATAAGGTAAAGATGAGGCTGTAATGAAAATCCTATCTTATTAGTTAATTCTATTACCACTAGCTGATAAGATCACGCCCGTTATGCCATTAAAATCCTGCCCACCCCCAAACAAAAGTGAACCAAAAAAAAGCACATTACTCCCGCACCAACCACTACGAGCGAGCGAGATAGCACTGTCTAACTCCCGTCTAACAATACGAGTGAAAGAGACAGAGGGATGTTTGCGAGGGTGCGCCTGCGACCCTTTGCGTTGCAGTGTAATGCACCGTGGCTATGGGGTGCAATGCATGGTGCATTTTATTTTATGGTGTTACTGTAGTGACCTTATTGACTTGGTATCTTCTGGGGATCGAATATGCACTTTCATGGGTAGATAGAGAGAATACTTTAATATAATCATCATGGCTTTTCGTAGTTATTAGTTAGATTTTCTCCACCTTAAGCAAAATCTCTAAATTATTAACTCTCCTGAATTTAGTTTGATATTTAAAGACATCGTCTTACTGAGATTTCTCGTCCCCTTTACTAAATTGAGATCTAAAGATCCTTTTATAATAATCCCATAGTTCTCATCATTTTACATCCAGCATTTATAGACGAAATAGCATTCTAACCCCACAAATCCTAACTAGGATCTTCTACTTCTTAGCGTTTCGGTGGCAAAAATGTTCTTATGTACATATATACTATACATGTACTAGTAACCCAATGATCTTTAAGTCCTGAACATGACTCGCGAAACTCAGGTTGTCTACCTGCCAACTTAGAGACAGAGAGAGAAATATACCACTGTGTAGTATCAGAGAGGGATGGAACACGCCCCCCATGCTGACAGATGTTCGGAAAGTATTCGCTTTGTATGCGGGAGAGCGTTTTTTTCAAGCGTGGGTGGAGTGGGAGCGATTAGCGGGTGGGTCCGCTTGTGGAGGAAGCGATTTGTCAATAGATGGGTGTTGTATAGGAAAGGGTTGAAGTGGTAGTGTCATACGGTGACAGAAAACGTCCCCTGGGGACACTTAGATTTGAAATCGATAAAATGCAGTGAGCATATTTATATGTATCCGTAGGAGAGTCCGTGGCATCACAGCGGGCCCTATAAGAATACCAGCGCTGCGGTATTTATTTTTTAACACAGCATTATGCTGAGATAGGAGCCTTTTTGGCATCGCACAAGGCTTGATTGTTTTTTATGTATATTGTTAGTTTTAAATGCTATTTTTGTATTTCTTATGCGTGTCCCAAATAAAATATTTTTCTTTCTTTCATTGAGCAACCCTGGTGTGGCGATCCGTGGTTAAACTTTTTTTGGAATGAATGAATGAAATGCACCGACCCCAGCATGGTTAAACCAGACTCGATTGCTCGAATGAACCCAGAGATTCACCCTAGCCCCTGAAGCCTCATGTTTCATGAGACTACAGAGACCATTGTATATCAAAGAGTAGACCGGGGGGCGCGGTAATGGTAGGGAAGACGTGCCCTTGGGATATGGAAGGATTATTAGAGCCTACCGGATATGCATCCTTGAGCAAGCATTGGAATAGTAGAGAGACGGGTGATATTTATCTATGGGGCCATCTTTTAATAGCGTCGCCACCAGGTTGGCTCTGGTCCTCTCTGTTCTTGACTGTGTCACTGCTATGCTGTATTACACGTTGCTGGTTCCAGAGTCGTCGTCTGAGGTCTCACTATCCGTTTCAGAGTTCTTATAAATCTCGCTGGCAGCTTTGTTTATCTTATTTCGGTCTTCAGCCGTGTCCATCCAAAATCTTATGTCCTTGTTGAAGTATGCCATGTCCTGTTTTAAGTTGTCATTCCATGTAAAGATAGGGCGTACAACTTTCTTGGATTTGGCCTTGTACTGCATTGCTGCATGTAACAGGTGTGGTTCGTGGCGCCTGTGAACGTGTGCAAGATAGCACATCCTGTGATTCTTGATGCGTTTGGTTACGGTTTTTCCGTCCAGAATCTCATGCATTTTCTTTTGACTAGGTTTATTCCTAGCATGATTAATCAAGTCTCTCATGATAACTCTTTCATATGTTCTCAGTCTTGACCTGTTGGCTTTAGTGAGTGCCGATACTTTCAATCCGTGTACCATGCCGGGTACGATCACCATTCGATACATGAGTCTGGCTAGTTTCCAATCCATCTTTGAGTTTGTTATGAATGGTAATAGTGATTTAGCGTTTCTAGTGGCCTGTTCACAGCGTTTTTTAATTGTGCTTTTCCTGCTTAATGCAGATGTTATGTGTGTGCCTAGGTATTTAATTTCGTCGACTGTAGGTAGATTTATTCCATTCATGGTCACGTAAGTCGTTTAGCTAGTAGGGGTTTGATATGGGATACGATTTCTTCTAGCCGTTCTAGGTCTTTGGATTATATTAATTTTCTATGGCCTCAAAACGTTATCTCATCATCATCCTCGTGCCCTTATCCCCATTTGTTTGCGGCGGCGCGTCAGTACGTCTCTTCTTTCATACATCTCTCTTATCACGCAATCCATCCACAGTATATATACCTATTTTCTTTGATGTGCCTCTTTTCTTAGCACAACTTTCTCTTAACTATGTTTTATTGCATCCCATTTACAATATCATAAAAACTCCTCTTCTGCAACGCGAAAGCTCTACTACAGCTACATTCAACATAGACCGTTAGTATCAAATCCCCGCTTACATTCGCACCTCAGCCTACTCTCTCTACCCATCACTTCCTGTGTTCGTGGGAACTATCTCCTCACTATAACACCGTGACATTCTACCATGCTTTATTACTATTTATGGGTGAGCACGATCAGTACACCCAGGCCAGGTAGATAGAAACCCAGAGGTATTTGAAAGAAATGTGGGTAGAAGATATGAGTAGAAAGATGAGAGGAAAGGGATTCCGTCAGATTTTTGTTTATTTAAAGTTGAAAAATGATGGATTTGATTGCATTCTGGATAAGTATGAATGCTTCGAGACGTAGCAGACAAAAAACATTTATGGTTTTTACAAATGATTTTGAAAAACATCCATTCAATGTGATAATTGTACTATTTGTAAAAAGTTGTTATAAGTACAATATTATTTCCTTTAAATCCACAAAAAAAGAACTACGCAAGAAAATTACCCAGCGATAAGCGCTGGGCAGTAAGTCCGGCTAGAATCCTTCGCAACTGTTTTAACCGCACCCAGAACCTACCCGGCACTCTACCCTTCAATCGTGTCTGAGATGAGTGATGAAGAAGCAATCCCATGACTAGATTCTTCTCCAAAAGTCAAGACTCTTTCATTAACGGCTTCTCGCCTTTTGCATCACTAATCATCTGATGCATTTGATATGACACCACTATAAAACGTTACATTTCGCCATCATAGGAAATAATCTCCCACAAATTCCTCGTTTATTGTCTATTTACTTTTGACGCATAACAACAATAATAACAGATGTTTTGCCAAAACAATATTGATGGCTATTACCGACCATTACCATTTATGACTCATTACCATTTCACCTAGAAATTATAAAAATAGCTTAAAGATTGGACAAGGTTGACTTTTGTTTCAAGTTTATTATACTTAGATGCATTGTAGGTTTGGGTAACCTGTCGCCTGTTATCCGGAGAGAGTCGGGTTTTTATATAAAACTGCCCACTGGTCGAAATTAGACCCCCTCTACTTAATAATAATAATAAATACCCTTTATTTCCAGTTTTACACTTACAATCTTCTCACTTTCACTCACAAAATTTCTACTTACAGACTATATAGTATTTATTTCTAATGCATATTAAATAAAAATATTAGCTTTCTGCACTCCTCCTCCATATAAACTTTAACTGTGTCAAGTTTCATACTCCGTCCTGGTCATTTTCATAAAAAGGGGTACAAAGTTTTCTCTTCACGTTTTAATATAATGATTCCCTGATGACGATGCAAAATCTTGTGTAATAAGGGAAATCGGACGCAATAACACATCGAATAGAACTCTATTTTTAAAAGAAAACTGCAATAATAATTGTAAATACTGCACCAGCTGACTGATAAAAACTTCATGCTTCCAGTTTGCACTTTACTCCCAAAAGACCAAAAATACTGTTAGGATTTCATAAACCCATTATATTTATGGCATGCGTGACAGAAAGTACCGTTTTACCTTCACTACATATTATAAAACAAAGTCCCCCCCCCGGCGCGTCTGAACGAGATAATCTCAAAAACTACCGAACGAATATGCATACGGTTTTCACCAATGGACGGAGTGATTCGTGAAGAAGGTTTAGGTGTAAAACTCATTAAGTTTCTGAGTAAATTGGCTGAATTATGACGATGATTGTTGATGATGTCGGAAAAAAATCATGCCGACTGGGAGTTTTACTAGCGTGTGTGCGCGTTACGGGAGTACGTTTCCAAACTCAAACTCAAAGCAGTTATTTCAATTAAACCATTTACAGGCACTTTTGGATTGTCAAGAAGTCGGTCAGTTAGAAATATGAAGCTAATTGCCCATTCCAAAAAGTAGTAGGTTCCTATGGAGAAGAACGGGCAAGAAACTCCAGAAACTCCTTTCGTGGGGTAATTTCCGACCTCCACGCGGGCGAAGGCGAGGGCAAAAGCTAGTAATGAATAAACCTCGTTTTAAATCCACCAAGCTCACAACATAACCATGTGCATTAAGTTACTAACGTATCATAATCGCAAAGAAATCGTCAACAAAAAATAAATAACTCTAATTCTCGTTACCCCAGCAAAAATATAAACTCCAAAAATCAAATACTCAAAAACGATATAGCTGGATGAAATAAATAGAAGATTTCGCCTATCAATACCTGTTCACAGACCATATGCTCAAATCTTAAGCTCGCCCCCATTGTTACCAAGGCTGTAAAGAAAAAAAGAGAATCTCCAAAACATCTGGCGCTCAACACCCTCTATACCCACCCTCGACATGAGACAGGGACATATGAAACGCCTAAGAGTGAAGGAGACAGAACTAACAAAGCGCCCTAGGATTGAGGAAAAAATCAAATGCGCCCGCGCCGTTTTCGTTCCGTTTCCGAATTAAAATGTTTGATTTTACGAAGATGTAGTCACAGGCTTGTTTGGTTATATGTAGAAATTGTTTGATAAGTAAGTTGATAGTTCTTGTAGTAAACTGAAAGAAGTTTATAAGCTAACTTGCCTCGTTGGCTCAGGTCACAGGCCTCTGCTCATATAAGGAAGGAACGAGCATTGATCACCACGCTTGCTCACTGCGTGTTCAGGTTTCAGGACTTTCAGTCATGGTTTCTTTCGATGTGTTTCTTCATCAATTATGTCACAGTTAGTTTTGAAAATGGCACTGTTTTGTATTGCTGCGTATTTTATTTATTTATTTATGAACCCACTTCTCCTACTTAGGTTAGTCTGTTGGTCAAACCAAAGCATATAAGTAGACCATTTATTTAAGATTTTTTTGAATCTCCAGGCCACCACAAGGTTTATAACAATAGTATTTATGAACCAAAGATATTTAGCCTCGATAGAAAGCTGTACATAAAACATCAAGACAGGTTGGCTAACAAAAGAAATTCAATCGAAGCTAACAGCAATTTTATACAATTAGGGTATCAAACTGAAGTTAGCACGCAATGTCTGAGAGAGCTATTAACATTCTTTACAAAACGCATAGCCTGACAATAGCCGTGGTAGAAACTAGCCAAAAACTTATAAACTCGTACAACCTTTTCATGTTAGTATTGGCATCAATATTTGATGCCGTGGTAAAAATAGCAAGTCAGCAAGGGGGCGGAGCTGACTGATGCTTCGGCCACTATTGAGGTATCCAGCATTGATTCCTGTACGTGTGATCTAGTTATAGTGATCTGGTAGCGTTGTAAATGAAATAGACTGGTCTAAGAAAGCTGCTATACGAGAAATTTGTGTTGAAAACGTGCTTTAAGCTTTGACTGCATTAGGACGGGTATTCGCATTACATGTTGCGGTTTATGTAGGGTACATTAAACATTGTTTTTGTATAAACCTGTTTTTATTCTATTGCAGGACGAAAGTCTCCTACCTTTTTCTGTCTGTCCTCTCTTTTGTAGCATTTCTGATATTGGTCGCTTTAGGGGACCATTTGTATCGTTTACAAATGTGCCCTAAAGCTCTGCATTTGCATTTTCAGTTTGGAATCGCGTAATATCGGTTCATTTGAACCTGCAAAATCATAAGGCTATATTTGACGGATCACTAGTTTTGTCATTGACTAAGCTGATGTCAAGCTGAGCCTACCATGTGATTATGTAGCAATATTACGAGGCAATCCACAGCCTTGCACAGGTATTTTTAGAGCTTTTATCACTTAGTTGAATAAACCTTTCTTTGCTTACGTCACAGTTGTCCTCATACTCTGCTTCTTTCGATCAACTTTTGACTTAACACGAATAATTTACTAATGTTATATTATTCACGAATAATTTACTAATGTTATATTATTTTATTTTTTCAGGTAAGTCCTTGATCGTTAATTCCCTAAGGTATGGTATCATTAAGCTGTAGTATTAAGAATGCAGGCAATCGTATTGCAATACTACTGTCAGCACATCCGGTGGTGCTGTGTAATTTATAGGAGGTAGCGGGTTTTGTGATCCTCGGAAAGCGTGGGTGGAGGACCACGCTATCTCCAGAAAGGTAAATTAATCTGTGACTTGAAAATATAAGTTGATTTTATTTTAACATTGCTACTCGTACGAACGGTTTTTGTTGCATAAAAAGTTAATGAAAAGATATATTACATCGTGTAAATTTTACGGTTAAAATTGAATTATACTCGCGATAATTTTCTGATCTGTCGCATGACGCGTTGTTTTGATGTGTAGTAAGCTTAGAATACCATTCCCGTTTGTCAAAAAATTCCAACCCTTAAAATATTCAATAATTTTTCACAAAAACTAACGATTTCTCTTCCAATATTTTGCAATAATCCATTGTAGAATCCAGAAATGTACTAAGTAAGTACTGCTATAAAAACGCCTCAGTATAGAATACTTATTTAAAAGTCTCCTTTTAGTAAGTCTATTATGACAGTGTTGATTGGTGATTGGCAATAGACGCGAACAGATGTCCTGAGACTTGAACGCTGGGCATGCTTAACATATCCGGTGGAGAAGACCAAGGTATAAGCAGAAGCGATATTGAATGATTATTGAGAATCTAAATTTTTATTCAATGCTACATAGTTTTTGTAAACTTTCAATCAGGTAAATACAAAAGTATCCGAAAACTGACTAGTAAAGTAAGTAAGTAGTATACGTTAAGAGCAGGCAGTCTAAATCAAATTTCGAACGCGTCCCTCGCTGCCCGCCACGCTGAAGGCTAAACGCTAATACATCAGTAATAAAGTTGAATATCGCGTGCGCTCTTTGATCGTGTTCGAGCACGAAACTAAATAGCGTAAGTCTCAATTCTTATTTCGTTTATAACTAAAGTAATAATTGATCTAGAGAAAAAATATCTTGTGTCGGGATAATAAACTATATTTTGTTGCTGCGAATAATTATTTTAGACATAAAAGCTAAACACTTGTTTGTTTTTTAGAATTATCCTTAAAAAAAGACATGACTTACGAATCAAAAAATTATTGAGAGAAAATATTACAATTACGTAACTGTCTTCAACATGGAAAGAAAAAGATCCAATACATCATATACTAATGTATAATTTTGCTTGTATGTGACTGCTTCAGAATATTCATGCAAATTAACATAAAAATAGGGAGCCTCCTCTTAAGTTTTTATACCTACTGTTTTGCTGTGCCCGACACGGTCCATAATGATCTTATAATTTTTTTAGTTACCACCGAAGTACACAATGTGAAATGCAATAAATTATTGTATTGAGTAACATCAAAATATTTTATTTCACTTAAATCTACATGGGCATTTATGAAACGTCCGAAGCTAGGTGCATAGTTCCAAGTGGTCGTTTCCTACGGAGAGAAGCCGGCAAGAAACTCCACGGTAACTCTTTTAAAAATAACGGGCTTTTACAATGTTTGCAAATTACAGTGTTAATAGGTATGGGAGGACAGTGTAGGCCCGTTGACAAGTACCAGGTACTTAACTAAATAGAAAAAGGTTTACAAACAAAGCTACAGTCAATTAAGTAGTAGTAGTTTTTAGTAATTAATAACAATGTTATCACATTCACAAATTAAAAAAGAATCTATATAAAATATTACTAAAGTAATAAAAATAAAAATAAAAACATATTTAAACCAAATGACATGATTGCCATTACAACTGTAACAAATCTGAATTAATATCCTGTCCTCAAAAGCCACTAAGTAACACTCGTGCTATCAATAGCTTTTAATTTTGATGTAAAGTAAATGATTGTATTTGAAAACAACGCAATGTCAGTTGTTGAATTGACAAACTGAAAGCTATACTGCTTGATCGTGAGTACTAATGTACTTAGCCTACAGATAAACGAGTTATAACGTCCAATAAACACGCTCTTACGTTGCAGGCAATTAAGAAACGCCATATTTATTTAACCAATTCCTTTTACCACATCGACATCTTCATTAAAACTCTCCGCTATAGCTCATACCTTGCACCCCATTCCGATACACTGGCGCTCGGGGCGATAAAACGCCGTTTCGATTCCCCGTGCCGGAAATAGCCCCGGTCAAGAACCTGCGCGAAAAATTCGCTCACTCTGCGTGCATGCGTGTGCGCAGGGTATGCTTGTGTGTATGTGTCTGTGCGCTTTGTTGTTCTTAGTGCTGGAGTGGGGAAAAGTTGACGTGGAGTGTGATAGGTTTTAAGGAGGCTAGAAGTATAGGAGGATGTGAAGAAGTCTACTTGGTAGATCTTTGGAGCTAGACATTTTTTTGGGATCGGCTGGCAAACACAAAATGAATACCTTACAATCATCTGGATAATGACTACTAAAGGGATAGGATGTATTTCATGCGTTCGCCAAATAATGGAACAGGAAGACTAATTAACACCAAAACAAGACGTTATAAAATTGAAAGAAGACAGCAAGAGACATTCAAAATTTCAAACATCAGTCCCAAATGGGCTGCCCAGTAGCATTGCTATTGTTTACCTGATCCTGGTTGTCAGTCACTCAAACCTATGCAGGGACTGTAACTAGCCAACCAGTGACTCTTCGTTCCACTTAAACTTGGTTCCATGTTTACGGATCGACTCAGTGTGCGTTTCATACGGTGTGTGTGGGTGTGTTCAGGCACACACATTATAGACGGGGCACGCGATCCGAATGAATGGCGAGATCTCTTTGTTTTTAGTGCTGCACTTGAGTCGCGGGGTGAACTGGGTTTAAGGCTGCTTACCTATTGGAGCTGTCAAGCGTAGAAAGGTGAGTTAGCAATAAAAATCCACTTAATTGACGGATATGTAACGAATATAACGGAATTTTATTGATAAATTTTTGCTCTTCTCTGCTCAAAAGTAGACGTAGTTTTAGGTTCTTCAGTTTTTATGTATTTCTTTTGATTTGACATTGATTTCGGATTGTAGTAAGTTCATGAGACTAGCGCTAGGTTAATTAAAAGTTAACGAGCAATGATGAGCCAGTTCATGGTGAATATCATGACATATTTTTTCAGAAAAAATTACTTCGTTATAAAAATCTGAAACCAAAAATAGGTAGGGAACTGCTTTTCCAAATACAAATTAGAAATAGACACCTTTGCCGCTTCCTTCGTAAATCTACTTTAATCAAGTCACTGTTAATCCTAATCTAAAATCTACCAAAGTTGGAACATCTTTCCCCCATAACCTTTATTCAAAAACCCCGTGAGTAACTACTCGTATAATCATAAGTAAACAAGATGGGTCAAATATTAGCACTGACTCACCTAGCACGTGTCGATTAGATAACAAATTACTATCGGCAGGCGAAGGTATTGCTCGAAGTTGTGAAATTGATTTTCATTGAGAAATCCGTTGTCAGGGCATGTGGTAAGGATAATTTTGTGCATGAATAATGATATAAAAAAAAAAAAAAAAAACGTTTATTTGCGGTAAACAACGCAAAGAAATAAAAACACAAACACGAAAGAACAAGATGAAGGAAAATATGCATCACATTTACGCAAAACGGCCATCGCTCAGCATAATGCTGCGACCCTATGCGAGACAGAACGCCAGCGCTGGTTTTCAGCGACAGCCGATGACGATTCTAAAGACTAATTTGCACGGTGCGATTTAATTGCCTGTGACATACCATTAGCTGAAGCAACAATAAAATTTGCACCATTTAAACAGTGTTTAGAAACCGTGTGACAAGGTACTTTTGCTTAAATTTTATTGTATGCCACGGGCAATTAAATCGCGTCGTGTAAATGGGGCTTAAGAGCGTATACGCGGTACGGCATTTCATACAAACTTTCAAGCCCTTGTTTTTCGAAATGACTGAACCGATTTTAATGAAACTTCATACGCATAAGCAGGATACAAAGGTCTAAAAAGTTAGTTAAGAACATTTTCGAAATGTCTTATATTAAAGCAGATAACTGGAAATCTCTGTTTCTATGGAAAATTTCAAATCGGTCTGATTTGGCTGTCTATAAGTCTTTTCGAAAAACAAGGGCTTGAAAGTTTGTATGAAATGCCGTACCGCGTGTACGTTCTTAAGGGACTCACCATACTTATTCAGCTCTGTTCAGTTTTTGTCCATAGCAAACAAAGATTTTGTATGGAGATGCGTACGCATCCGTTCAGCTTTCCGCGTCTATTCAGTTTTCGCGGCAAACAGTTATAAAATGAGGACAAATGTGTTTTTATCATGCGAATGCTATAGATAGAGGTCAGCGCTGTTCCGCCGAGTTCAGGACTGTACGCGGTCGCAACTTGTCGACGAGGAGTCGAGAACAGTCCACGTTCAGCACCGAACGTGGCGGAACAGCGCTGTACACGGATGGTGTGATGATGTCCATGGCTAGGCAGTATCACTGTCACTGTTCGCGCAACTTTCAAAATCCAGGAGAAAGACTGAGACGGAAATTTTTTTTTACCAAAATATATACAGGGTGGAAACTTTCAGCGGGGCAGTAAGCGGATGTACCTTATCCGTTGCAGCTACGCGAAAATGGTCTTAAAAGACTATCCATAATTTTTTATGGAATTTTGATCCCCATTCCCAGATTTTGAATAAAATGTACAGTCAGCAGGAAAATGGGCAATTTTCACAAAAACTTTTTTTTATTCCAATCGATCCTCTTTCTTATAAGGATCAAAAACCTCTATTGGACCAATTGAGGTTTGAGTACTAGAAAAGTCATAAAACGCAAAAAACTTTTCCCATACATTTCGTAAGAAATGATACTCCAACTTAGTTTTTTATGATCGATAGATGAACCGCTACAACGAAGACTGCCAAAAATAAATAAACAGTGGATACAAACATAATGATGGTCCTATAACGTGACCACCTCGCAGTCCTGATCTCACGCCTCTACACTTTTTTATGTGGCGCTACTTAAAAATTGAACTTTATAAAAAGAAATACAACAGTGTTTAGGAACTCAAAGATTTACTTACCACGATTCTCTATGGAATTAATCCTAGCACATTATCAGCTGCTACCCAGTCTGTAGTAAAGAGAATAAACCTATGCCTACGTCAAAACGGCTACCATTCTGAACACCTCATAACTCGGAGCACAAAAGTAAAATTTCTAGGTGAGTCCAAATGTAAAGCTTCAAGTTTTTAATTTTAAGGTAAAATAATACCCAGAGTAGAAGTTATAGTTTTTTATTTGTTTTTCGATCAGTCTTGTTTGTAGCGGCCAGTTTATCGATGGTGAAAAATGTAAGTTGGAACTTCTCATTTCGAAATGTATGGGAAAAGTTTTTTGCGATTTATGACTTTTCTAGTACCTACTCAAACCTTAATTGGTCCAATAGAGGTTTTTGATCCTTATAAGAAAGAGGATCGATTAGCATAAAAAAAGTTATTGTGAAAATTGCCCATTTTCCTGCTGACTGTACATTTTTTTCAAAATCTGTGAATGGGGATCAAAATTCCATAAAAAATTATGGATAGTTTCTTAAGACCATTTTCGCGTAGCTGCAACGGATAAGGTACTTCCCCTTACTGCCCCGCTGAAAGTTTCCACCCTGTATATCTTTAAGTTTATCACTGTTATCTTGGTCTCAGAGTAAAGGGAAGAGCAAAAAAACGATGGATGGATTTTGTGAAACAAGATAATTATGGTTTGAAAGGGGTGATGGATACGCCAGTTTGGTTTCAAGTCCCATATAATATGAGGGCGAGCATTTTGCTATTAACCATGCACAAATCTATGGATTTTCTTCTTGGCTACTATTGAGAAGTTCTCAATAACACCTATAACCCGGATGGCACTCAGGAACCGAACCGAATCTCTTGCACATAGTTGATATTCATAAGAAGTTATTAGACCGATCGAAAAAAGTTCATCTTGTAGAAATAGATGTTGCATTTTCTTCACTGACGTAAATACGTGCAGATGACAATGACTGACTATTTATCATGTTTGTAAATGTCACCTTAGCATGTAAATTAAAAAACAATGGAACATTTTACCGAAAAAGATAATGTATTGTAGATCTTTTACAAAACGATTTAAGTTAAATTAATTAGACTATAATGCAAAAGCTGAAGACTGATTTCAAACTGAATGAAAAGTTGACAGAAAATTTACAACGCGTAGGGCATAACACTTGGGACTACATGGGACTTAAACATAACTGGTGAAATGTTGGTGTACTATGGGTAAGCCTCTGCTGTAAGACTAAAGCTGGAAATAGGAAGAGAATAAGAGAGAGAACGAAAAAATATTAATACTAAGAATGAAGTAGTAAGAATTAAATTCAGACCAAGTTATAGTCCAGCAGTGCAGTGCGATAGCTCGCAACGAAGAGAGATAGTTAAGCAAAGCAAACAAATCAACAAGAAACACGTAACCCTCACACAGGGAAAACTCTCAAAAATAAAGATGACACCTTGAACTTATAGCTTTCAAGTTCTCAATATATCTATAATGATGTTACGTAACGATCTCACGGCGGTGCGTATAGAAACATGATATCCTGATAGCTCGCGATTGAATATAAATGTGCCTATTAAAATAGGTGGACGAATATATTGCTTGACAATGATCATGAGACAGTACTATTGGTTCTCGAGTTTAGAAGCTGAGAGATGTTTATGCGAGTTTTTCTTCGTGTCGAGATGAGCTTTAAGACGATAGCTTATACCGTTGTGAAGAATATGATGCCACCTGCTATGTTATCTCTCCGCCACCCTTGATTGACTCAAGTGACTGGTAGAAGAGAAGGCGTTAAGTCCGCCTTTGTAAGTTTTATGATGCATAAAGTTTACTAAGTAAATAGATGATCCAGTCAGCGGAATTGTTAGCTTGCCTAACTGCCCAGGGTGCAGTGCACCTCATGAACTCTCATGCATTCTTAAATGCGCTTTGATTACTCCCCATCATTCTTAGCTCTGTTTGGGTAAGGGAGTCCTCAGTCCAGCCCAGTCCTTTCAGATGCTGCATTTATACACAGATACTTCCTTGGACTTTCGTAAGTTCGAGTTTAACCGCAGATTCACTGGCCAAAGGCTTGATTATATATTAAAAACCTTGGATTGACCTTATCATTTTCGACTCTGATGATTTCAATATTTGCCTGAAAAGTTAGGAAAGTCTAGAATGATTAAAAACCGAGATGACTAGTAGTAATGTAACCTATTCTCCACAACCGTCCAAACTCATAGTAGCACCTCAGAGCACAAAATTCACGACGCAACGGTATCGGTATGCAAATATTTCGGCCAGGTGGCTTGTCCCGACGGCTGGCTAATTATACCGGTCACGTGGCGACTGTCTTCTCTGCTCAGGAGTTCGGCAGAGGTCTAGGGCAAAGACTTGGTGGCAATGTCATTCGGAAAATTTTCCATCCTTCTTCTGCTATACTGTTTGGGGTGATATAAGAGCTTGTGTGACTGACGATCACTTTGGGATGGGCAGTCAGGCTTGTTTCATTCTTGTTGTCATTGTTTCATAGCTATAACTGACTATCTCTTTCTGTTTGTAATGACAATGAGCCTGTATCTGCTGGTATAGCACAGGAATACGGTCTAGCCATATGCTTTGACAAAACTAACTCATCAGGCAGCAAATCTACACTTTTAAATCAATATAGACAGACGTCAAAAATTATAAAAGTCACCTCTCAAACAGTCCACCCCTCACCGCTATCTTGTCGTCAATCAGCTAGTGAAAATGCTAGTGAGGTAGCAAATCCTTTTCTAAACAATAGACAACTAATAATGCGGAGAAAACAATAGAAAAAAGCAGACACATCAATTAATGAGCTTGTATTTATGTTCCCGCCACGACCTTTTATTTAAATTAACCGCAAAGTTTATTTACTGATACGATATCTCACTACAAATTAAATTGAAATATACCCATATCTATCTGCATACATCACTACACTATCCAGGCAGATGTTACAAGACCTGACAGTAAACTCGATTGAGATGTACCGCGCTCAGTAATGCTAGGTTTTAAAACAATGCATCCGGTTTATAAACCAACCCTGTTTTGTCTAGAGTATCCTGAGGTATGTGACTCTTGGTTACCTTATAAGGTTTGACATTTAGAGGGTGGTTAGCGTGGTTGGTAGGCAACAATAGTTTGATATGAAAGATGATGTGGCTAGAAAGGAAGTGACTACTGACTACTGCAGGAGGCTTATGTCCAGCATTGGACGTCTTTTGACTGAAATGAAGAATGGCTGATACAAATGTATGAAACGAGATAACATGCTAAGCCGACTACAAATGAATTGGGATAAGAGCAAGGGAATGATCGGCGGGGTTAAGTCAGACAGAAATCTGCCTCTTTGCTCTGCAGAGTGCGGGAAGGCTCCAACTCCATCCTAAAGACCATAGCGGGGAGGTACGACTCTCCTTTGTTAGGTGATGTTGTTCAAAGATTCATTTTGAACAACAACCTTGTGTCGAAATAGAATATCAGTTTACTAACATAGGTATACGTTATCTTTTTGTTTACTAACCCATATGGATGTTGCTTATCCGAAATAAACATTATTTTATTTTTAAGTCCAGCTTGCTGTTGTAAGACGAACCAAGACATGTTCCAGCCTTGGGTAGTAATCGAAAGATGAACCTTGTTAGTCGTTATGAATAATAAGAAGTCCGAAAGTCTGGCAACTGTTCTATCCGTATATTTTCGGTGTTGCCCAAAAACTGGATTGTAGAGGTCACTGGCATGGTGCTAGGATGCCTAGCATCATCTGGTTCTATTGAACTGATGATTGAAGAAGCCTTTACCCTCCTCGTTCTTTTTCTTGCAAAGGGACACTTTGTAGCTGGCTTTATTGTAGTTGTATTGTAGCCAACAAAAATCTTTCGTTTAGAATCTATGTTTACGCATTCATTTCACTGCAGAATTGCAAATTGCTGTTATTGAATACAAAACATGTCCAGATGCGCAGAAGGTGACAAAAAAATAATCTAAATGCATTTTTTTTTGGCCCCATTTATTTAAATTTTTATTCAGCAACACTGATTTACACTTTTAAGCCATTTGTCTTCAAGTTTTTCTTGACTCGACCTCTGATAGGAAATGTCGAGTTAGACAGGTTCACCGTATGTTTTAGACTTATTAATGCTGCTGGCTATTTTGGCATCTTTTTCTTCGAGTTTTTTTTTTTCTAGAAATGTCGAATTTTATACGGTTCTTTCTGGATTCAAAGATTTTTGTGATTTTGCATTATTCGAAAATGTATGAAAGATGGTTCTTAAATGTGGAAACGAAAATTCATACATATGTGTTTAATATTATAATTATTATAAATGTGAGATTAACTCTGTCGTAGACTCGCAGACTGTCGATAGACTGTAGATTTGTATACCATTTTCTATTTAGTTAAGTACCTGGTACTTGTCGACGGGCCTACACTGTATACCTATTAACACTGTAATTTGAAAACATTGTAAAAGCCCATTATTTTTAAAAGAGTAACCGTGGAGTTTCTTCCCAGCTCTTCTCCATAGGAAACGACCAATTGGAACTGTGCAGCTAGCTGCTGACGTTTCGTAAGAGAAATAAAATATTTTGATAATGTCGTATGTCTGTCTGTTTATTACGTTTTCATGCCTTAACGACTAAACTGATTTGTATCAAATTTACGGCGCACGGGTACCCCTTGACCTGGGTAACCTGGGTTAGGTTTTAAAGTTTATTTAATAAATAGGACATAGAATACTTTTTATTCCGATATTGCATTCCCGTGCAATGGGATAATTTCTGACGTCCATACGGTCGAAGTCGCGGTATAAAGCTAGTCTTTAAATAAAAAAGACGAAAAAAGAGAGACTATTGTAGACCCCTCTACCTAAAGTTCATACTTATACTGACTCAGTATTAACTCTATCATGAAAGACCTTCGTTTCAAGCTCCCTGCTGTCTCCCTAAAGCCAACAAGCGTGATAAGCATAAGTGAAAAAACTATATAAAAAGCACATAACACGGTGATTGGTTGGGGCGGCAGGTGCGCTAACTGAATCCTGTTTCTGTGCGAGTTGCGCGGGAGTGGATTAAGACGCGGCAAGGTTTTACATGTTATTGTTAGCCGGTATTAGGGGGAGGTGGACGTGTTTAAAAAATTGTGAAAATGCAAAATTTTATGATGGGAAAAGGGTTTTAAAAACGATATTTGTCAAAATGAAGCTTTGACTCTTTAGTCCTTGACTCTGGTATCAGCACAAGCTACGTCATATGAATATGTCGTCTATCTATCTATCTGTTTAGTCCGTAATGTCCCACGGCTGGGCAAAGACATTCCTATCTCTTTCCCAAACACGTGGCAGTGGACAGTATAAGTACAGTCAGGAAGATTACTGCTGACTAAACAGTACTTACATAGATACGCAGGGTACATCAGTAGTATCGTCTTTCTTGTATGTTTTTTATTGAACAACGGTGATCATCAGTCGTTGAAAACACGACTTATCCATAAATAATAGTACATACTTACTTATATCTCGTCTCGTGGACACCACAGAATCATATTAGTACTTCACATTCATATTGAAATGATATACAAAGGAAATGTACGGCATTATATAAATGTAAAAATAGTCTTTATGACTATTCAAATACTGTTGATGTTGGATAAACTACGGTTTTTAATTTTAAAGCGCAATGCAACCCTTTATTTTATATAATTATATTATTTTATATTAATCCCTTATTTAGGTTATTTTCCATAGGTTCATTCTGATTTATCCTAGCCAGGAGTCGCAACAGTTCAGCTAACCTTTTGGCACAGTTATCTCGTTTGTTTACTTCAACTTCCTGATTTTAGTTAAATTTTTAGCCCATCAAGCCCAACAGAATCTTACACTAGAACCACTAACATAACTGTCCAAAATTGGTGATCCCACAATAACCAGCAAACCCCACGGGTCCCCAACACATAATTTGAATGGTAATCCCATGAAAGGCGAAGTTGAACGACCGTGACACAAAAAGACGCGAGGGGTCCGTTTGAATAGCGAATAGTGTTCAGGACCCCTGCGCGTACGCCGGTGTAGCGGGGAGGAGCACTGGTAGATATTATTATGTATGTATATAGGGGGAATTCTGATACGGTCCACAGTACGGATCTAGCTTTTCTTAGGGATTTGACAAGGACGTATGAACAAATTGAGGCAGACGCTTTTTTGCAGGCAGTAATTTTACTGACCGCCGAATAAGAGTCTGCCCCAATCGCGCGTTAATTCGCCATGGACGTCCCTATACAATTTTTTAAAGATATCTTTAGGTAGGCAGGAAAAACATTAGCCATTATCAAGATTTTTGTAAATTTTAATTGACCGAGCGAGCGAAGCGTCTCTCTACTTCAAGTCTGGCAAAATTTGTTTTTCTCTGTCAGTTTGTTGGTACTCCGCTACAGGTCGTATTTTACAACCGATCTGGACGAAACTTGGTATTGTGTATAGTGGACTTTATAGAATTATTTTTTCGTCGGGGATTTTTGATTGGAGAGGGTTATTTCCTCCAAAAAGGGTAAGGTAAATTGCTCACTTTTAGATTTCTACCAGTTAGTTGTTGCAAAAAAGGTTTGTGCTCGCGAGGTCTACTGTCAGAACTATTAGTTTAATCCTGTTGCTGTGCCCTTATAAGGTCCATATTTTTGTACCTAGCTTTAAGGTTTTTCTAACATCTTTTTTACAATATGGAATGCAATAAATGAATAAGATTAAGATTCAGATCCCTCTGTTATCCTGAAAAGTTTCGAATTATTTTTTTGGTCAAAATGTCAACTGCAAGCCCTCGTGGACCACGTAATACATAACGGTATGGCATTGCCTTTACATTTGGTTATCGTTTCCTCATGTGCTAAGCATTGCATAGTAACAGGTTATGTTACCTCCCACGCCTTAAATATAGCCTATTTATTATTTACGCAATTTGCGTAACTGTTATCACTGGTTCAATATGTGAGTGGGAGTAGAAGGAAAACTATGAGGAGATGAGCATTTCACTGATGAGTTTGCTAAACCTTTACTCTTGCAGCTCAAGGCTTTCGATACTATATTTATTGCACGCCTCAAAACGCTTCAGCGTGTGAGTGGTCTACTCTCGATATGTCGCCTTGTCAAAAGTTTCCAACATAAAATCGTTTCTGTACTCTCAATTATACATTCAATTCATATTAGCAGTGAAGTTTTAAAAACTAGAGATTTGACATTATAAGATTAATATACTTTTAGATAAATATACTTTGATTTTTAAGAAAAAAAGTAATTTAAGATTACGTATAGGGAAGTGTGTCTGTTTGTCGTCACGATTTACCGTCGACACACACAATGGATTAATCTAAATGTTCTATAAGTTTTCTTTCATCCTTCGGATGAGCCCTATTGTTTTTGGATATGAAACTCTAATAAAATCATTTATTTGTTGTCAACATGTCAACACTCGCAACAACTCACAACCATTCAAAATATATTAACAAAAAGCGATGAATTTTCTTAGATTTATCGTCAAAATGTTTCTGTGTTCGAGGCGTGCGAGTAAAAGACAATTTGGAATTTCCAAATTGTCTTTTACTACGCCCGTGTTATTGTGACAAATCAACCAATTTTTCTTTATTTTCAAGCTTACAGTTCTTCTAATCATCATTATCATCCTTCTGCTCCCAATTATCATCTTCATCCTATCTCATTTTATCCCAATTTATTTGTGGTCGATACCAGCATATATCTTCTTCGTCCATTCATCTCTTTTTGCCGTCATCTCGGTAGTGACCACTTTTCTAATCGCACAGTATTATTTTAACAGACCCATACAATTTTATTGAAGTTGATTTCGAAAAGTATTTTTATTGGGTTGTTTCTTTTACGGTGCGAGAACAATGACGCCAGTAGCACACCTCCGCTGCAAAACCATCACAGCGAAGCCGCAGTAGTTCAATTCAACTGGCTCGCGTCATGTTTCGCTACTCGAATCGGATGCGACTAGCGGAACATGACGCGAACCAGTTGAATTGAACTACCGCGGTTTCGCTGCTATGGTTTCGCGGCGGAGATGTGCTACCGGCGTGAATGTGTTAAAGTTAATCATTAATAAACCCGATCAAAAGTAAATCCAAAGATATGTTTACCGAAGTATCTAATCATTTTCCTTTTGTCATTTATATTGTTCCCTATACTGTTGATCTATCATATTCATTACTCCGAACAAATCACCCTGTTCTTGCTTCCCTTCGCAAAACTTCCTTCATAAATACAACCAGAATCGCAATTAATCTGTCAAATACAAAGTAAAATAACTGCCCCACTTATAACCTCAACTTTCCAACAAGAACACCCTTAAAATTCCTTTAATCGTGAACCCGAAGGCACCCGAAGTGCTCCGAAGAAACCCGAACATGAACATCTGTCGCGGCGCGTGCGTCGATCCGAACCTGTATGTCCGAAGATTTGTACAGGTGGTGCGTAGGGTAGAAAAGTGGGGGAATATGTATGAAAGAATTCATATATGTTTGTATGTGTCGATGACCTTACATAACTGTAGGGACCTTTTTGATAAGATTTTTTTTTGGATCGAATCAAAAGTACTTTGTTTGATTATGGACCTATCATGAAGTTTCTCTTGAAGTTTGCATAAGGGTTGTGTTGAGGTTGTTAACCTTAGGATATCACCTTGATTCAGGTCATAAACATTTGATTGTGAAGCTGGTTTTATACGTACCTACTCGTTATTATGCAAAATCAAAACTTCGTGATCGGTATTGGGAAAGCTTTGTATGTTCTAAGTCAAATTATTTGTTTTAAATAGGCACATAAAAGGCACTGTTGAACGTCAAAATTTACAAAAAAATAGACTTGATTTTTCTTCTTGATTCTAGTCGCCCCTTCCTAAAGATAGTTTTATATGGAGAAGAATTGGCAAGAAACTCCACCGTTAGGTACTCTATTAAAATGTTTTATAATATTTTGTATAGGTTACTCACATATATAACTATATGTGAAGACGATGCACCTAGAATAAAATTACTATACCACAATAGGTAATGTAATTAAAAATGAAGCAATGACAGATACATTAATTTGTGTGATAGATCCATGGTGCTCACATATTTGCAAAATTTTAAAAAATGTGTGTATCAGTGTGTGAGTTAAGATAATCACAGAATGTAAAACAAATGTCATAAAAATTATAAATTATACAGTTAAAATAGCAACCAGTTTGATTTTGTCTGATTAAACATTGACTGGCGCAATTTAACAAAAAACGTCAAATAAATAAAGAAGATAATTGATACTAACTGCCATGCCTCGTGGATCTAGTGGGCGCAAACGCTACGCTGAGCAGCATGAGGTCGGGCAAAGTGTTATTGGGTTTTTCCATCAGGAATTACTCAGTAGCAGCACGGTGTCCGGATTTGTCCCCGAACATAACTGGCGAAATGTGGGTGTACTATAGTTACACACCTCTGCCCAATCTTTCGGGGATTACAGGCGTGTTGTTTTGTTGTACGTTGTTATTGATTAAATAACACGATACAGAACATGATCTAACAACACAAAAAAAAACATGAATAATAAAAGTAACATTTATCCGCCAACAGCGCAAGAGTTTGATTTTGGTACACCGTAATTTCGGCTATAATGTTATAAGGTCTCATTATTAAGGCCTACTTGCACCAAAAATCATCCTTGGCCTTGGGGGTGGCCTAGACCAGCAGTGGACGTCTTTCGGCTGAAATGATGATGGGATTTCGGCCTAAATAGTTTAAAACATCGTTCTATTACTGTCAATCGTTTGAAGATGACAGAGACAGAATGATATTTGAAATACGTTTTTGCGTTAAACTATACGGCCTATTATTGTCCCACTGCAGGGCAAATACCTCTTCTCATACACAGACGGCACGAGCATTATTGATCACCACTCCTGCTCAAGACAGGCTGGCGAATTCAGACTTATATTAACCAGAAGTTCAGGTTTCCTCACGATGTTTTCCTTTACCGAAGTCAGTAATGACCAAGATAAACTCAGAAAGTACATTTTTTTAAAATTGAAAAAGTCACATTGGTACTTGCCCGTATTTGAACCCACAACCTCATGCATGAGATGATGAGAGCGTTAAATGCTTTCAGTGATTTGAGGTGCACTTGGCTTAATTGTAAAATATTGTGGAATTTTAAATATTGCAATTTTCCATGTCCCATCCCTACATTAATTTCAATTCTGTACCACAATTTCAAATCAATCATTCTCCCCGCTTACAGCCCACTTAGGCTAAAATAGAATCCATAACAGTTACCAGCCCATTGGATAGATAGATATAAAACTTAGTTAAAGTCGTGCATGTTTCAGCGTTCCCATTGAAATTGATTGAGGCTTGCGACAAATTGATAAACTATAGGCTTGGCTTGTAAGCCTGAAATGGCCTGAATTGTTGTGGTACTCAAAGATTTTGCTGGTTTTATTGAAGTGAAAGCTTCTTTAGGACTTTGCGCTCTTTCTGAACAGTGAACGAAACTGAACCGCCACGCTCGGGTCGGTGAAGCTGAATCGGGTCCATATTCAGCTCCAGTCAGTCGGTGACGCTGAATCGCGTATACTCGGCTCCAGTCGGAAGTTTTCACTTGAGTTGACACCCTCTTTTTATTACAAGTACAATCAATAGTAAAAAAAATAGTTTTTCAGTTCGTGGTCTATCTAAGGTCATCATTGTCTTGGTGATTAGTAAAGCGCCCAGTTAACATTTTTGCATTGTTGTCTTAGATTTCCCTATTCTGCCTTACCAGTATGTTTATGGCAATAACTCCATCATCTATTTCAGACGAACTTAGCTTATCATTTCAAACATATTTTCACTCTGTTTTTCTTTATATTCCAGTGCTGTTTATAAGCATCTTCCAAGTTGACTGAACACATTCAGTTCTCCACTTCCTCAGTCAGTCAACATTGACATACTTCAAGTCGCTCATCATTCTACCGAAGAAGCGTTTCATCGGTCTCATGCTATATGTCTGGTAACTTATGCCAGCCCTAAGGCTGCCTTTGCGCCAGATGTTTGCTAAGCTGCGTAGAGATACATAGTTGTGTATGATATCAACTAATGGGATCGGATAGCTTAACTTTAACCCGGCTCTGCGCTTAGCTATCTCGTGCATTTCTTGTGGAAATGTAGCCTTGTATATTAAATCTCAAAATATATGTCATGTTGAAGAATTGAGGACGATTTTGCGCTGCAGTAGACGCCTTTAGATTCTCTCTATAATGATTATGATATCTGATGAATGCGGCATGACACTGCATTCGATCGTGTCATGGTTTGAGCACCACTGAGCTTCAATGATGGACACGACTATAACATAATTAATAGGCAGCACGGAGCCTCCGACCTTGCTGCACTTATAAACTTTCAACTAGACACGAAGCTTTTATAAGGGTGGATTAAATTGCTATAGTTTTTATTGGAATTCCTTGATACTATAATTATTTGCTATTCATTCTTTATAAGTGTAGCTTTCTATTGCAAGTTTTAGCTACGTTACTTTATTGTCTCATTCATAATACACTGGATCGCAAAAATTCCGGGTCGCTAATAAAAACCGTGATATCTCCATAAATTATATACCTAGATCGCGAGAATAAAAAAAATATGTAGTAAGCAGGTTACTAATGCTTGTTGTAAATATCTAAAGAGGTGTCATTTGTACAAGTTACATATTTTAAAAAAATGTTTCGTTTCCATCAAATTTCCTTGTTGCGATCGGTCTCTACTAATATAAATAACAACTACAATGTGCTAACTTACAAGGTGGCGGTAATAGGGACATATGAAGGACCGTTTCATTTATAGGAATTTAATCATCCCCCTAAATCGTTAAAATCCTAATTTAAGAGTTTCCTTTCGAGTGTAAACGTCAACTCAAATGTAGCTTTTCTTGGAATTATGATTTCAGGTAGCAGATTGATATTGGTTTAAAGTTGATAGCCTGTATGGTGAATTTAATTCTTCTCCTCTTTGTACAAGGAGATTCCTGGTCTCAACAGCGACTAGGTATACCATTTTATAAATACATCAAAGTGCATTACCAATCCACATAATCACTTACCCGCAACATGAGACACATTACACTCCTCAATTTGACTTCATCCCCAGTCATTATATTATCTAAATCGCTCCGTACATCACGGCTCACAATGGGGTCTGCACCCCCCTACCCCACGACCCCGCCCCCGTATAGGGGGTTTGTGACGTCACGAGCACGCGTAATATCACGTAAGATTTATTGGCGTGAGTCTTGATTCACTTATTGTTGAGGGATGGTCATGATTATGTGGCCTGTGGGTGGTTTTGGCTTCAAATGGTTCTAAGGAAGACTGGGATGCAGCTATACTTAGCTTAACTCTTATAGGTAACTTTCTGTATCATTGTCTCACTATTGTGACGTGAAGACCTCCAAATAATAGGTCCAAGGTCACCGTGGTGCCGTAATTCACCACAAAGATCGGGTAATCAAACGAATGCTACTATCTATCTTCTTGCTGGTAATCCCTTATTCGATATATACGGGACACCCATGACTGCGGGAAAGGGAGGGTTAATTTGTTTCTGATAAACGGGATAGACGAAGATAAAATTGTGTATCTAACTGGTAATGACGTAGTGAATGATAGCAGCGTCCTCCTGTCTCCTTAACAGCATATTGCGATTACCGTTCCGTTGCTGACACTAATTAATATATGACTTTCATGCGCATATAAAGACGTGATGAGCTAATAAATAATTAACCTGGAAACCTAACAAGACTTGTATCTCTACCTACCACTAGAATGGTACAAGACAAACCGATTTTCTTTTTAAAAGAGCCCACTAATCGAATTCCGATCGGCGAAGGAGGCAATCAAAGAACTAAATATCACTGTTCATCGTTAAATTTGTGGCGGGTTCACACTGGGTGAGTTACTATCTATTTCTGTTTGTATAGTAATGGTCTAGCCTTCATTCCGGCAGACTTATTAACTCTAACTATCCCCTACTAGTAATTTAACTAGCGACCGGCCTTTACTTCGCTCGGGTGCAATGGCGACATGTCAAAATATCGTGATTTCTATGCTAAGTTAAATATTAAGGTCATCATTCATCATTTCAGCCGAAAGACGTCCACTGCTGGACATAGGCCTCCCCCGAAGGAGGGCTTTGCCATAATCGACACGCTTGGCAGTCGGGTTGGCGATCGCAGTATGGTGTTAAAATTGCATAGAGAACGCTACTGCCCATTCTCTAGTAAGTCCCTTGGTCGCCTTTTACGACATCCACGATAAGAAATAGGATGGTGCTATTCTTTACGTCCGGCAAACAATAATATAAAATATTACGGTTTTTTTTTGTGGTTAACCTTCCGGAATAAATTATAAATTAAATAAAAAAATATTAATAAATAAAAAAGTATTAAAAAATAAATTATTCATTAATAAAAAATATTAATAAATAAATTATTAATTAATAAAAAATATTAATTAATAAAAATTATTAATTAATTAATATATATATTCACATTAACAGACACGACAAGCTACTTTGTTTTATATTATGTATAGATTGCAAATAGTGTTTGTATAGTTATACCGCCAAACTGCGTAATCGTAAAGTCATACTCATGACATAACAGACCATAATACAAGAAAGATAGATAAAATCACTCATTAGATTGTTCGTTGAAAATCCCACTATTGAAATATACGCCCTTTTTATCAATGGAATATTCTACGGAAAAGTGAGTGTGAAGCAATATTGATGTTTACAATAACTATTACCAATTTATTTTGTCAGGAATTACTTCGATGACATGCGTTAATCTGTGATACTTCTTCGTTCTTGACTACACATAAAACAATAAAATTAGTCTGACTTCTAGAAAACGCGTGTCTTGCATCCTTGTGCCGACTCAATTTTGTTTGCATTAAGTTTAGGATACGAGCATGTTATATTAAACAAACATTTTGACCCAAGAATTCGTCTATTACCCAAGTCTGAACCAATCCTCCATATCGTGGAATCCCTAATACAGTTGGAATAGCCACGTAATTGTTAGCTGAATGTTTAATTCTTGCTGACAGGACGGACGGGGCTCGCGGGGTTAGGCATCTAGACCGATGACCTGGCTTAGTCTGTCCTATATTATTAACTTTTGTTTTTAAATATGGGGGGTTAGTAGGATTGGTATGGATGGGTAGGTGGAGGTGATGCACCTTGCAGGGACTTATCCCTAGCAGTGTTCCTTTTTGGTATGAATGGCTTTATGAGTAAGTGTCCGTGATGTTTCTTGCCTGTTCTTCTCCATAGTTACCTACTACGCTTTGGAATGGGCAACTAGCTTCATCTTTCTGACCGACTGACCGCGACCCCTTGACAATTTAAAAGTGCCTGTAATTGGTTTATTTGAAATAAATGCTTTAAGTTTGAATTTGGATGACCTTAGAAACGATGGATAGACTGTGAACGGTGCTGATATGGCTAGACAGGGGATGACTTCTCAAATAATGGAAGATGTCATGCTGCTCTGACACAAATAAATTGGGTTAAGGGCATTATGATGAGTGTTATTCTATTAGCTTTTCCTTAAAGCGAATAGAACCCTTGTTCACAAAAGCATCCTGGAGTCTTGAATTTGTGCCTGGTTGATGGCGATAGACGCCATCTATTACATCGGACATATACATAACTGGTTAAATATGGCGGTGTATTGTATGCTATACTCGTACAGTCGTATATCTTCATTACACCATTGAGATATTTTAACTTTAAGCTTCGTCTATACCTACCTATAATACCTATAATAATATATTTATTCAAAATTACTAGGTATAAAAATGTGTACAGTTTTGCTTAAATGTAAATTATAGTCTTATGAATTACGTGCCTGAACTAGGTAATCCTGTGTTTCAGGCGAAAAGTACTAAGTAGAATAGTCTTATAATATTAATAAATACCAAAATATGACAATGGACAAATAAATTATAGTTATGTTGTGTAGCTTAAATCTTATTTTCTAAATTAGATAAATACTTATCGTAGGTTAGTATACATATTTACTTTAATACAGTTAATAAATTCTCTGTATCTTCGTAAGACATACATTGGAGAGCCTCCTTGAGAATTCTCTTACAATTTTCTCTTACAATGTCTATGGATCTATTTACTTTCTTGGTCTCCATGGTTTTCTTATAGCTCCTCTTCTATGATATTAAGAACATCGGCAGCAAGTTGGCAGAAGATAATGTAGAAGGCGGACCAAAATACCAAATAAGTAACATAATTGAACTAAAAATACTTCAAATCTAAAATAAAACTTGAAAAATTGGTAATTATTTCACATTGCAGAAATTCAAACCATTCAAATCCCATTATGGACTAATTAAAAAAAAAAAAGACTAGGACATGTCAAAGCACAGTAAATGAAAAGCAGTAAAAGTCGCAGCACGAAGCTGTAACAGTTTGGAACTAAGTTCCACCACTTAGCGAGTTCAATCGATGTTACCAAGTACGGTTTCAGGAGGTGCTATTACGTGTGGTGAAGGAGATTGTCATTGTTATTGCCTTTATAAATCATCGACACGGTTATTAAAAGCAGATCACGTTATCTTCTGTAAATCTGATGATAATATTCTTATGGTCGATAATTCGGATACTGATTGGTTAGAGGAAATGACATCAGCCAATCACATAAAAACTGGTGACGGAAACAATCGCCAGGAAACAAGCATGTCCTAAAAAAAGACATTATGACATCCACCAACCCGTACTGACCCCGTGTGGTTGATTAAGGCCCGCTCTCACAGAAAAGAGACCTGAGTCCTAGCAGTCGGAACATTATAGGCTGAGTATTAATTAAATCACGATTGATTTAATATCAACGCATAGTAAGCCACATATTTTTTGACGAGAAATCAAGGGCTTTTCGATTAAAACAACTTTTTTGTTACAAACAGAAAATCAAGACCCTGATACCTCAAATTCTAGAGTTCCTCCTCCTCTGGCTTCTGTAACACAGGTGTTTTTTCTAGCGCAGGACTCAAAGCTTCTCTGTGTTTGAACATATTTTTTATGCCAACAATAAATCATTGTAATAATGTTGTAAATAAATAATGAATAATATTGAGACCCAGAGGCGCTCTTCTCCGTAAATTGGTCATGGTTTAGTTAATAATCCTGCTTGTTTCCAACGTTGATGTGTTATAAATAGAGGATACTCATCTTTGCGTAGGCAGTAACTGTTGGTCAAGCAACGCCTACGAAAGAATTAGTGGTCGATATTTCATTGACAATATTGGTCATTGAGATATCTGTAAAAGTATTTATGAACTTGTATACATACTGCAGAAGCCTGTTCAGTTTTTTAGAAAATTGCAGTAACAATAGTGTATATATGAACAGCATTTTGATGTTGATACATACACTTGAAATGAAAGATTTCATGTTCCGATTGCATTGGACTTTTAAAGCACATACCTCATTTTTTGGAGTGAAAGAACGCTAATGAAGACACAACGTGGCCACCAACTGGGCCAAAGTAATCTAGTTAACTAGCCGAACGTTGTATCATCGATTCCAAAAGGAGAAGAAGGAATAACTTGCATGTTTATCATAGACAGATAAAAAATATAATATCCTTTCAAAGAAGTGGTTTCACCAGCACCAGAATAACCACGCTAATAACTAAGGCAAAGCCATAGCCAGATGGCAACTACTTGCCATCGCAATACCGAATGGGGCACCACGGGTAGCTTCGCATGTTACAAAGTTGGTACGCGAAAGTTTTCAAGTTGGAGCCCTATGCAACATGATAGCTCTTGCATTTTTTATTACATTACCTCATATTCAGGACACTTAGCTACTAACGGTGTGGGCAGGGGTCTAGTTATAAGATCATCAGCAGTTTCGTCTTCAAATTCATGAGGTCTTATAATAATTGCTGTTACTGTTAAAAACTCAACTGAATTTTACTTAATCGTTTGTCTGTTGTCGCAAACGCGACTATTGATTCACGTAAGCATTCAATTTTTGATTCGGACACAAAGTATTATTAAGTTTTCCACGGAAATTCTGAGTATCAGTCCAGAGTCTGAAGTTGCACAAATGTATGTGTACTATACTCACATCTCTGGCTACCTTCAGGGAATGTAAGAGTGATGTTATGTCTTAAAATGCAAACCATTGATGAAGGAGAACATTCGATTTTGTTAAGAAGACTGATAAGAAGTTAAGTCTTCAAGGCTTCATCTCTCCTCTTGCTGTAACCTGACAGGGTCCATAATGATCACATATAACTTTAAGTAAGCACACATTGTGGAATGCAATAAACCATTGAGTATTGAGCGCCTACATACTTGCTTATCTTGTTGGATAAGTGTCTATTTCTGCCTCTAGCCCGTCTCCTGTTCCATAGTCTTCTCTATGGATGAATAAAGCTTCCTTGGTTCCTATAAGTATATTGCTAGCTTTGTCTAAGTTAACTATTGTTCCAAGTTTAGTTTGTCCCAGCCTGTCAACTTAGTGCTGTTCGAGCTGCTAAATCTCAAAACATGCTTTCAGATAGTGATTGGACTCTTATATAGTACTAACACCGTATTTAATTTGACGTCACCAAACGTTATCAATGTAATCCCCAAGAAGCTGTCATGTAAACAAAAAATTATATTAAAGACTAATTTCATAATCATCACGTTTTCCTATCCTCCAACATTCACTTACAAACACATCAAAATAATCCACCATACAAAACTTTTTCTTACATTATCCTCTGTAATCGTAAAGCTCCCTTACTCCTTGCACTATCTCCCTCTTATATCCCCGTCTCTGTCTACAAAGCGGGGGGAGAGATCTGGCAACGTCGCGCCGTGACTCAAGCGAGTAATACCCGATAAAGTTCAAAAGTCATTCAGCCGTTGAACGCGGCGCACGTTTGAGAGACTTTGTAATTTGTTTGTGTTATCTTTATATAGACAATAGACGTGTAATGGCTAATAATCCACTTAGAACAATTTTATATTGTAAACAATTTTGTTGGACGAGATTCTTTGTAAGCGCCGGTGGAAATATGTCTAAAGTTGTGGTTTTGTTTAGTCTTTTTTGATAGGTGGGCGTGGATATGTTGGGATGTAATCACACGCATTGTTTTGGTCTATTACGGTATCAATCCAGCATGTGAACATCCTAAGGGGCCTTCAAACGAATGGACCAAAGCGATGTAGTCATAATCAGTATTCTTGGCAGATGTATAGCTGATCTCTGTTTGGTTTTAAGCGACAAGGGGACGCTGCTGCATCCTCCTGAAGTCCTGACCTAATCTCTTATATCTGATGCAGAGCCAATGTCTTACCGTCTGTCTTATATTGATTAAAACTGGTCCTATCTCACTTTTAGAACAAACCGATTTCATATCATAGCAGGGAATCCGAATATTTGAAGAAACGTTTACAGATAAGTATGTCAAATTACTTGAAAGGATCGAACGACCACTAAGCTTTGGGAGGCAAAACACGTCAATAGTATTTTTGAAGTGAAAACTTCTTTAGGCGCGTTGAGCACTATTTGGGTGAATAAAAATCATGGAACTCGCGTCATCGTCACTGAACGCTTTCCATGACCCATATTATGTTACTGTGTATATAATTATGTGTACTTAATGGGTGAACAAAAATCATGGAACTCGCGTCATCGTCGCAGTCCCCAAAGACTGCCCCGCATGTTTTTTTAAACTAGATGAGGTTGGTGTTTCTTATTCGACTACTCTGAGAAGAAACACCGAAACAAACTTTGAGGTTATAGTTTATTTTAAAGACCAGACATAATCTTGGTCAGATCAAGCGAGGACCATATATTCGTCGCCATTACGATAAAATATCATCGGGTAGTGCATAATCATGTGTCCCAGCAGTGGGAACATTATAGGCTGATGATGTAAACTGCTTAGGATCGAACCTGCGACCTACAACTCGTAAGTCGTGGCCGTTACCAGTGGGCCAGCACTGCTCTTAGTAGGTATGCATACTTAGGTTGTGAATGCAAGCCTTATCTCAGCGGGAACAGTTCTTATTAAATAAAAATAAAATCCGCAGATCACGCTTCAACAACGTTGACGAAACTATGAACAGTTGATAAGCTATCGACTAATACGAATAATTAGAAATATCTGCATGATAGTACTGATGATGTCACCGACATAATCTGTCGTGATACCGATTGTGTTTTATTTAATTTTGTTATTATACATCATTATCAAGAGGAGGAGGATTTTGGATAAATATTTCAGCTGGATTTTGTTTCGTTTAGTTTTTAGGTCAATTGGAATTTGTCCTAATTTTTGGGACGTGACTATTTAGTAAGCGTAGGTATGTTGTGTTTGTAATTATGTCTCTAAATAATGTTGGTGATGATCGTTTGAATAAATAAATTCATGACCAGCAAGCAAAGAGTGCCTGAATGACGTTAAAGCAATTAAGGGATTATGTATAGGAAATTGGCAGTAACGTCTTTTTCAACAACAAAATCAGCTGTAAGTCTATGGTCCACAGTGCAAAAGCACCTTCATACAGAGAAGGAACGATCACCTCGCTTGCCTGTTGGTAAATTTCAGGATATCCAGACCAGATTTTCACGCGATGTTCTCCATTAGGAAGAATAAAGATGAAATTTAGGCCCGATTTCTAAAAGCTTGATATACAGCGGCTGTTATTTGGTGCTTACTATATATTTTACTGATGATAACAACTGACATGAGATTGCTACTTAGAGACTCAACCAAGCTTGAAATAATTACGTGTACAATCGATAGTCACAAAATCTAAGTAATAACAAAATAAAAGAGTAATATTTACATCAACTCCCGTGTATGATATGCTAGTGGCAGATATAGGGTCCCTTCGTCAGGACATGTCTGTTAGTGACATGCGTCATGTTGTGACGTAATGTTCTAGAGGAAATCATGAAAAGGTAGCGGAACACTGAGGTGTAATAACAACAGGTGTTACAAGTACCTACAGAATTTAAGGATTCGAGAGAGTAGATGTGAAAACTTCGACCTTCTACCAAAGATCCTAAGTCATTAATGAAAGTGTAAAGGATTCTATGTAAATTAAATCAAGATAATATTGATAAATAAAGTAATTAAAACACTTCCAAACATGGACATGAACAGGCCGTATAAATGCTGTTATCAATTTAATATAAGTAGATTTTACAAAAACGCCCACAAGTTACACAAGTTACAAGCACGATGCTTCACCTCTGTGTCATTTTAATCATTTTTCGTTTTAACTTTGCTATCTTGATTAATGTATTTATTTTTTTCAATCGTGCTAACCATCTAATGAATGTGGCTGAATATCACGTGTATTCCCGTTGTCCCCGTAATCTGTCTCCCCGTCACGGGGACAACAGAACGTCATATAATTCCTTACCGTTGTCCCCTTAGGTACATATTCACTACTCAGCTTAGCTATTGAAGAAATCCTAACCCTTCGGGGATTACTGGCGTGATGTTTTAAGTCCCGCGATTGACATTCGCAGATTCAATCACATAATTATCAACTGTTATACTGTAGTGGATGACTACCTCATTCTCACTGACCGTCTATGATTTTATCGAGAAATTTACTCACAAACGTAACGTGTAAACAATATTTTATAATTAGAGTAGTAACAAGGAATTTGGGTACCGAGACATCTTGCTTTGACCTGGCCTGAGGAAAAATTGTATCTACATGCTTATTGCAGTTTTATCGTGGTGGTTTTCAAAGCCACATGGACTTAGAAAGTAAGATCAACTGTTGATCTAATATACTACTGGCTTACAGTAAAAGAAGACATAGTGAACTTAAAGCCACAGTGAGCAAGTTTAGTTATCAAAGCTCGTTAATTCTCTGTATGAGAAGAGCCTTTTTCTGACTGATGTAAATAATTTACTGTATGTTTATATGGTATTCAAAATCCACTCAAATCTATGTATCACTTATCCTCATAGTTGCAAATGTTGGAAAAATTTAGCTTATTAATCTTGCTGGTTATTACTCGTAGATACACTGATGAAAATACTGCCAAGTTTGGCCCTAATAACAACTCTTTAACTAAAAACGAAAACCGAAGACTAGAACAAAAGTTAATATTGGAAAAGTACCCAAAGACAAATTCGTTTGTTTATTTATCGTCTGGATACCAGAGAGCAGATTAAACGAGTATCTAATTCCATCAGTTTTATTGTCTATGGAACAACTATAAACTTAGCTTATTTATGTTTGATGACCTAGTCATGTAGATTCACTTCGATAGCTTTTTAGAATTATGTTGAGTTTTTCTTATAAAATTAAACATTTTTGTGTTTTGTGTGGTTTCCGGCGAATTATTGAATACTAATTATTGATACAATTCTCTTAGCATAGGTAAGACTAAGAAAATAGTATCAGGGGGTCTACTCCGAGGCTAAATGCGAAGTATCGGCCGACTCTTCGGACGTTTCTTGACTACGGCTGACTACAGTGAAAGAAAAAAACAACGACAGTCAAAGAGGTAAATCAAAGTCAAAAATGTGACTTGATCTCGGGTAAGGACTCACAACAGGAAAGTTTAGAAGTCTAGAAACGGCCGAACATTTGACCGATACTTCGGATTATCGCTTCGGAGTAGACCCTCTGTATCGCAAAAGGCGACAAAGTAATTTCGTCAATAAGATGGTCAGCAGCGTCCTCTTTATCTGCATAAATCAACTCCGTTGATGACTGGTGATTGAGGCTGATGTAGTAGCAGTTATTTCGAAATTGGAGTTTAGTTTTGAACGCATACGAGCTGACCTGTCTTCACTTTTCCGCTCGCTTCCCAGATTTATTTGTTATTTCCGAATATTTTAATAACTTTCGCTACTATGAACATAAGTTATTGGTAATCGTAAAAAATATCATCATCGTAAGCCTATTCTTGATCTTTTGCTTGTCTACGACATCCTTAAAATCCTTTATGAGGTAGGTATTCATTATTTCGTAGCTATGTTAGCCGAACAGCTTTTGTCTACATGTTAAGCAAAATGCCTCCTGATAATATTCCTGGTTTTACAACGTCCTTGCCCAAATCATGACTTCTAACAATGATTTCAATGAATCACTAATTTTTGGTGATAGGCAAGTAGTATTTACTTATACGTCTTTCTTATCTTGTAAATTATTTCTTTCTAATAGTGTCGATGATGTTATTAATCTAATTCTTTTTATCAGGGGACTTAGCAACCTGTTATCTATCAACTGGAAGCATAATTAAATAGATAGTTAATCCACTTTCAGTTTGATTTAAGGTTGGAAATATGTAGGCGTAGGTGTAGTAGGTGTCTGCAGATAAGTTTTCATCAATGGTTTTACTTATTAATGTAATCACTATCTTAGGGAGAGGGCTAGCTCACTTGCCTACCTAAATTACACATTGTCTTAGCACATACAAATTTTGTTTGAAAACAACTTGACCAACCAACCATATTGGAATAACTTGAGTTTCTTGTCCCTTCTCGATAGGAATCTTAGCCCTGGCAGCTATCCTCGCGCACATCTGGGAGTGTCGCGAGGAGGCGAAACGCCGGGGCGAAACTCCGCTGCCGCGAGAAATCACGGCACAGCGGACAGAGCTCCGGCGGGATCTCATGGCGACATGGAGAGTGCGATTGTCGCAACCCAGCGCTGGGCACGCCACTATTGCGGGGATAAGTCCCATCTTTGAGGAGTGGCTAGAGAGGCGCCACGGCGTCCTCACCTTCAGCCTAACGCAGGTCCTCACCGGACACGGATGTTTCTGGAGGTTCCTGTTCAGGATAAAGCGGGAGGAAACGCCCGGGTGTCACCACTGTGTGGATCGCCCGGAGGACACGGTGGAGCATACGGTGGAGGTCTGCCCTGCTTGGGCGGAGCACCGCCGTGTCCTCACGGAGGCGATCGGCGGCGGCAATCTCTCGCGTCCGGCCCTGGTTCAGGCCATGAAGCGAAGCAGTAATGCTCGCGAAGGACGAGGCGGAACGCGTGAGGGAGAGGCAGGGTTCGCGCCCTCACGCCCCTAGTCGCTGCAGGAGACGCTCCGGGCGTCGGGAGTCGCAAGCCGATTTCCGGCCACCGTAGGCGCGGGCCTGCGGACGGTGAGCGATGGGTAGCTCGCCGTCCGATAAGGACCAGGCCCGGGTCGACGGCGCGTTGTGTTCCACGCGCGCCTCAAAGAGACGTCAGCACGAATTGACGGGGAACATTAGGGCCAATGCCTGCTGGGTTGCGAGTTTGTCCGAAAGGGCTATCGTGGCCCTGGCACACAGGCAAATGAAGGAACACGGGTGGGTTTTAGTCAGTAAAAGTCTGACTCCTTAACACTCTCCCTGCCGACAATATATAAAGCTTTTTAAGTTCAGGAGGCCATGGAGGTCGCCGGCGGGGCCCAAATTTGCTGATTGTGAACGCCGTGAGTCAATAGTTAAAATTATTACAAGAGGGCTGCCGGCGGACCCTATGGCCCGCTAATAAAAGTATTAAGAAATGTGCTTTGGACTGCTGAACAAAATTTTTTGGGGGTCGCCGGCGGTTCCCATGGCAGGGAGAGTGTTAAAAGCCTTAAAAGTCTGAGTCTCTTCTCCCGCTCCGCCCAGAGCGGGAGAAGTTATTTGATAATTTCCCACGCAAAGAAAAAAAAAAAAGCCCTGGCAGCTAAACTTCTTGACAGTTCAAATCATGTTGCACATGTTGAATTGATCTTCCCTCATTTACGCGAATCTTGTTAATCTTGCCATTTTCGTAAATTGGGACAAAAATCTGTAGGGCAGTCGTTCCAACAATTATTGACCTTATACTGGTATCTTTACTATACTATACTGTTTTTTCTTGGGCTTTAGCTCTCATCATTTCAGCCTTGGATTTTAACTTTTTCGACAAGTGCCTCTTCTCATACAAACAAGAGAAGACAAATTTTCATGACATGACTTCTTTATAAACCTATAATCGCCTCATACGATACCTAAACGCACAAAAAGTGATGGGGTGGCAATATTGAATAGACCTAGGTACTACTCAGCACTATGACCTATCAAGTTTGAAACTAAACTTATTGTTCTAACAACTTTCGTTTACAAGTTACGAAATAGTATTAAATTATTCAAAGCAAACTGTTTCTGACTTTGAAACTGTACCCATAACTTTCAAACTACCATCGAACAAAACGAAAAAATTAAAAACAAAACTAATTTTTAATGAACGAATCCGTTTTTGGAGTTCGAAATTCGAAAAAAAAGTACTCTTGTAAAGTTGTGCTCGAAAACTTTAACCTCATTTATTGTTACGTTCGCGCCGCCCCGCGCCCCCCTGGAGAATTGGCAACGTCGCTTTTTGTAGCGGGTTGCCAGAGCAATGGGAGCTTTCGTTAGTACGTTTTAGGGAGATTTTAGGTAACTTAGGGTTATAAGCTATTTGAAGTTAGTTGTAACAAAAGATGTGTTTTAAGAGCTGAAATAGGTGTTGAATATGATTTCTTGATGTAATAGATGGAGTTGTAAATGGTTTTGAAATAAATGAAAACTACTAATTCTAACTGAATAAAGTTTGTATGTGATCGAAACCAGTAAAGATTTTGTTTGAGGATACGAGCAAGTGCTCATAACACAAGATAGTAAACGATTTATGTCGATGATTTCATTGTAAGATAGATATTTTTTTATCATTTCAACCTTTATGAAAATTGTATTAATTTTTCATGAAATTTCACATAGCTTGTCATAACACTGTTATTTTTACACATACATCAAACTAAATTTATTTCAGAAACTACACAAAATCGTCAAGATTCTCCAAAACCTTCGTTTAAAAAATTTATTCCTTGCCCTATCAGGCAAACTCTCAACCCGTCGATGGCAACATCGCCCGCTAAGTGAGCGGCAAGCGGCCATGGCTATTCAGTAGTAGCCCCGCCGCCTCGCCGTTCGGACGTACGGCGCCGCACGACGAAACACGTACAAAGTTTGTGTGATGTAACAAAGTGGCTGTGTTATCTAGTGTTGACGTTAGTGCTAGCATTGTCTCGTGTGTTTACGTTTTCATATGATTGTTCTGCCCTCGGTAAGAGCGCGATAGTGCTATTTTTTCTTCTTCTACAATTTCCTTTGAGTTTTTCTTCTTGGCGCGCGGATCTTCGTAGATTCGAAAATTGAATTGTTTGAATTGAATTGTGATGTTTTTATAGTGCTGTATGTGTATGGTTTATGTTGCGAATTTGGAATTGACCGGTGACAAAGGAGTTTTTTTTTTGTTCGATTTTTTTAATGAGGATGGTGCTTTTTGTTATTTTCTTCTGTGAGACGTTTCGAATGCCGATGTGTAAAAGTGTTTCTGAATGGATTTATTTAAATGATGAATTGCAAACAGAGTTTTGAAGTCGGTAAAATGTATAAATTCTAATCATTCGTGAATTTAATTACTTAGAGAATATGATAATAATTTCAGTGTTTTCAGAAAAGTTTCTTAACAATTTAAATATGGACCTAGTTTAAAAGCCAATTAACTTTAGAATACTAAAGTTTTAAGTTATTGTGTTGTTCAACGAGTCTAGCTAATTTATCTGAGGCAACTCGAAACTTCAAATCTTATCTTTTATTTAGCAAAATATGTCTCATTAAGGCCGTCTTGTAGTGTAACCGGCTGTAACTGGCCGGCCGTTGCGAGCTCTTGAACTGCTAGATTTTGTGTATATTTGCTCCATAGAAAAAAATAGTAAAGAAATTATAATCAAATCAAATCAAATCAAAAGTCATTTATTCAAACTAGGCTGAGAATCAGCACTTTTCGAACGTCAAAAATTACATAAGACAGTCCCCCAAAAACGCCCACCCTTCACCACTTCCTAGTGCTTTAGCTGGGAAGAAGAAGTGGCGCAACAAACTCCCCAGCAATAAAATGTATTCTCACCAAGTACTAAAAAACAATAAGGCCTATCTTTTGGTATAACTTTTACATGGTTTACCGAAGTAATCTCTTCAAGGTACACGTTTAAAATAGCGATTTAGTGTCATCTTTGTGATTTTTTTTTATCGAGCCAATTAATTTAATTCATGTTTCTATCTTCACACAGTGCTTGATAATATGTTCAATTTTCTTAAAATATTTTCTCTTTGCGCAAAATTTATATTTTGCTAGATTTACAGAGGTTTAAAAATGTTAAAAAGTACTGCAACCTCGCCTTAATTCTTACGTCGTGTGACAATTCTTATGAACACTTCGTCTGGGGAAGCTGGAGTAAGCATGTCTTATGTCAGATTTCTACTGAGTAAAACCACAAGTGGGGCGTCCTGCAACCTTACATAGTTATAATAAAAAAAAAGTTCGGGATCTCTCCTAAAGGCCTATTGAATGAAATAATATACCTAATTAAAAAAGTAAAAGATATATCTAACGGAGTTCGGTTTTTTAAACTATTTAAGTACCAATACATGTAAAACTAATTTTTATACCAATTCATCTCTTAGCGGATGGAAAAAAGCATCTTATTCTTAGACCATGCGGTCCTTTGTTCCGCGGTAGGACCATTTTTAAAACTCCGTACCCGAAGGGTGTCAAATGGAACCCTATTACTAAGCCTCCGCTATACGTTCGCCCGTCAGTCTATCAGCGGGCTGTATCTCATGATCCGGACTAGTGCCGCTACGCAACAAATAATAAAAATATAATTAAGTTAATAATTAAAGGGGGTCCCCATACAATTAACGTGTTGTTTCCGGAGTTTTTTGCTCGATCTTAATACGGTACGGAACCCGTCGTGTCCGATTACAACTGGCACTCGACCAGTTTTTAGGGTTCCGTACCCAAAGGGTAAAACTGGAACCCTATTACTAAGGCTCCGCCGTCTGTCTGTCTGTCTGTCACCAGGCTGTATCTCATGAACCGTGATAGGTAGACAGTTGAAATTTTCACAGATGATGTATATCTGTTGCCGCTATAACAACAAATACTAAATAACAGAATAAAATAAATATTTAAGGGGGCTCCCATACAACAAACGTGACTTTTTGCTCGTTTTTGCTCGATATTGATAACGGCAACAGGTAGACGCTTGAAATATTCACAGAATATTTAGCTATATAGGCACTTTAAAAATAAATGATTAAATTAAAATAAAACAAATATATATGGGGGGCTCCCATATAACAAACGTGATTTTTTTGCCGTTTTTATAGATAATGGTACGGGACCCTTCATGCGCAAGTCCGACTCGCACTTGGCCGGTTTTTTAAATTCTTATGAAGTCTATGTTTAGCAGCCAACATAGACTAGAGTTCTCGACAGAATACATTATTAAATGACGAAAATATTTGGTTACCCATCTTTACACTTGCCATTTTACCTTACTCTAATAATTCTAAAGATGGCCGTCCTGCGTCTGCAATCATCTTGCCCCAAGTTAAGAATCCCGCTTCTCTAGCAAGAGAATGGTTTCAAACCTTACACGCCATCACTTACCCCTGACGATGCACGCCCGACCTTCCATCCGTATGACTAACGTTTAAAACATAACAATTATGTAATTTTCTATAACACATACGTTTTTACCTTACTCTAGTTATTCTAAAGATGGCCGTCCTGAGTCTGCAATGAATGCATTATTATTTTAAGTATTTTCCCGACTGCCCCAAGTTACGGAGCCCGCTTCTCTAGCAAGAGGATGGTTCAAAACCTTGCTAATGTGAACTGGTCAGTTTCATACCTACTGGTTCAGATCATCTTGGACACCTCAGATTTAGTAAAAAAATATACAAACAATGGTGCTCATTTAAAAATGACGTCGCTCGCTTCGTTGATCCAAATCTGCTCCTAATTGCAAATACCTCTGCTTTCATCATCAGTCTATAAAGTTCCCACTGCGTGGACACAGGCCTCCTCTCGGTGAGAGGGAATGGGCCCGGGCTGTAATCTTCCACGCGGGCCCAGTGCGGGTTGGTACATTTGCTATATATATTAAAAGAGTTTGAAAGGAGCGTAGCAGGTGGCATTCTATAGTTTCACGTTTTACTAAAACAGTTACAAATGAAACCATTACAGCCCTTAACTACCACTGCATAGCTACAAAGCCTTCCATTCCTCACAGCCCTAATTACTCGCCTATAATGCTAGAAAATGACTAGCCAGTGACAAGTTCCAGTGCTGTGCCACTCATGAAGCACCACGTCGTCTTTGCAACTGAATATTTGATGCGTTGGTTGTCGCGAATGAAATCGATTGCTTGATACAGTTATGGCATAATTAGAGGATGGTGTCGTCTGCCATGCATTTTTTATGAGATAAGTGTAGGTGGGGGAGAAATGAGGTCGTAGGTGAAGCAATAGAGGCTCTTATTATTACTATAATTTGAATGCCTCCACGAGTATCGATACTTCAGGAGCTGAGGCGCATTCTGAACAGTCGGCCTTTGTACCTACTACTGATGCTTTCTGGCTTTTTTTCTACTTATAATCGCAGACCAGATCACCTTTTCCTTTTCCAATCTTGGGTCTACTTTCAGTATAACCCGTTGCAGCAACATATCAGAATTTCACAAGATGCAACTGCTGACTTCTACTGACAAAAAAATGCAACGATGTGAGCCGTATCTTCACGTAATTATGATGTGTAACATCTGACATCTCACCTTAGTAATAAGCAACTGAGCAGCGATAGACTGACTGCCTCCCTCTACTTACAATCTATATAGTACTTACTAATTCCATGAGTACACTAATTCCATGCTATTATAAAGTACTTACTGATTACATGCTATTAAAAATACTTACTAATTCCATGCTATTAAAAAGTAATTACTTATTCCATGCTCAAGCTGTCACTTCCTGTTACACACTTCCGTCCCTTTTCAGGAAATCACTCCAACAGATAGTGAGAAGAACACAACACATAGACATCAATAATGCGAATACACATACACACATAAACTCACGCCTTCTTCCCATGGAGGTAGGCAGAAACTATAGAACGCCACCTGCTACGCTCCTTACATACTCCTTTTGCTTAGCCTACGTTCATACATCTGGTCATACACGCACGCCGATTGCGAGTACTACGCACCTGACCTTTCTGAAGAACATCACCAATTTGGTCACTATGTGTCCTCCTAGGGCGATAATGCGAATATTTTAAAGTTAGTCTGATCTTTGGACTATCGGCTATTGTAACTAACTGCCTTTAACGACTGTCAAAATATGTATTCATATCAAAGCCAAACAACGTAACGTGCTCTTCGAAGCATGGAGGGGTTTTGATTTGTAAACCCCAGTCACTAAACCACAATCTAAACTGAGTGCTCCCCAAATAACAAACGTACAGCAAATTTGTCCTGCAGGCGTAGCATGATGCTATCTATTTCTACTCTATTGTAGAATAGAAATCGCTTGTCTACCCTTCTCGGTAGAAAACTGTCAACTGTCTACACGGCAACGTCATTTTTGTCTACTCTTCCTTCGACAAAACGCTTCTCTACGGTTCTCGTATTAAACCTGCCGAAAGTTTTCTTTTTCACCCTCAATATTTTCTACGTAGTTTTCAACTGTAAGGACCAAATTCTAAATCCCTTTCACAAGCATCGGCAAAAACTATTATCGCAATCACACTTCCTTATGTACCCACAGGGCCTCCTTGTATCTAAGCAGACAACAAACAAACGAAGTTATAAATATTCAGTACACGTTCAAACGTCCGTGGTGCTTAGTTGATCATACGAGCGGACATAATAAAAATATTGATAGTACGCTGCGTGGCTCTATCTGAGAGTTGAAGGCACATGAGATGTAGGTAGGTGTTTTGGTAGTTTAACAATGAATGTGAAATTATCAAACAACTTCTCCCGCTCTGTGCGGAGCGGGAGGGCCAGACTTTTATTTACTAAAACCCACCCGTGTTCCTTCAGTTGCCTGTGTCCCAGGGCCACGATATCCCTTTCGGCCAAACTCGCAACCCTAGCAGGGAAGGGTTCCCCTGATTATTAAAACTCCATTAGCTTTGTACACATGAGCCACATTTATACGACATTCCGCACGTGTATAGTTTTGACTCCAATAAAATAATGATTATCTAAAACACAATTTAAACAATGCACAGTATACACAAATTAAACATTCCAGGTGGTCAATTTAACTTCACTTACTGCTACTACAGCATGTCGGTGACGCGAACCCATAAGTTTTTCCCCTACCAAAAATCGCTTAACGCGCCTGAAGAAGTTTTCAATACAATTAGCGTGGGATTCAGTTCATCTTTGTCAGTGATTTTGACCCTGTCTTGACGTACGTCAAAGACATTGCATGTCAAAGTAACATTATCATCTCAATTCTCAACATTGTCACACGCTCTTAACAATATCTTCACAAAAAATATCCGAATATCGCTACAATATCTATAAAGTTCAACCGGATGTGAAAGCTAACGGAAGTAGTTCCCGGCAAGAGTGTCACGTTACCGGGTCCGGGAGTCGAACCTGACACCTTCGAGAGTGCTAACTCACGCTATTACTGATGGTGTTTGAGCAAATATTGTGTTGGTGAAGAAAATGTTTCTTTGTCTTGGATTAACTAAGGGATTGCATGAAGAAGACAGACTGTTGATAAGTAATCTTTCTGACTTACTCTGCTCCAAGGCCTATCAGATTTTTGGACATATTTCACTACCGTGCTTTAATGGTCTGTCTGATTTTGCATAAGTTCAGCCAGTATTGGCCGGTAGTGAACTTTTACTGGCTGGAATAATCAACAGATTTTGAAGATTCTAAATGCAGTTGCATCTGCTTAGACTTGGAAACCAACCCCAACATTCAAAAATTTACAAAAACACTAGGTAAATTAAAATGATGACCAAAAAGTTTCATCTCTGAAAGTTGATTCGAAAATCAGACTTAGAACTTTCGTTTGAGCACTAAATTACTTCCAAAGTTAGACCTAAATTAAACGTCCATCTCCCTAGTCCATCACCAATAACTAGATTGAACATTACAAATCCTATCACGAATCTATCAGCATACATTATTGGCACATCCGCGCTACGTCACCCGGCGGCGCGCGGTCTGCGCCCGCGCATACCGGTCTAACGCGTGATTTTATGCGCAGTACTTTGATAGGGAAAACGTATGTAGATAGTAATTATGTCAAGTGATTCTGTGATGCGTAGTTTGTAGTAAAGGGGCTATTCCACTTGGCTGAATTCAGTCGTCTGAATTTGCCGACGAACTGTTTCGCAGTTCGGCAAATACTTTTCTTTGTGGAAACAAAGTGTGTTTAGGAAACAATCTTCTACATAAAAATCTTCAGTTCACTGACAGATAAAGCACAGCCTTACCTGCTGCGTCTATAATCATTTCGCACAAGTGCTCCTTATATACCAAAGCTGAACACTAAATAGGGAATGTAACTTTTATGGAAGTTCGTAATTATTGCCGATAACACCATCGGGCACACGGCTTGTAAACAATAAATAACCAAAACAATTTATTCGTCTTTTTAGGTAGAGAGGGATTAGGACCCTTCTGTACAAACTGAATTAGTTACTGAATTCCGTCTGCAGAATTAAGTACGCCGGAGACGGACGTATCGTGACCTTTCTTCTTTCTAATTACTAGGTTCCCTAAAAAAAAAAAAAAAAAATCATAGGGCACCAAAAAATTCGTCAGCATCGCAACAGGAAACTTGCCCAAAAGGCTGGCAGCATTGCCGCGTTTTATAAGGTTACTTTTTAGGAGGCCAACTTGCTGAATCCGATAAAATTTGTCTGAATTCTGTAACGAAACCATTTAGCCGACAGCCTAGTAGAATAAGCCCTTAAGGTTAATCGTATCGGTTGTTCATGCTTCATTAGTATCTAATCTAAGGTTGAAAGGTGTCAATGGATGAGTAATATTAATTAAGATTTTCTGTAATTATAATTACTAGATTACTGTTCATTTGAAATTCGCTCTCAGCATTGCTTGGATACTTAACAAAGCTTGTTAAGCTTCTGGCTCTTTGTAATCTGTGACAACGAAACATCATAAGGGATGGTCCTTTGTTACCAACTTTGGTAAATGTGTTGTTGGTTGCAGTTTGATACGGTGATGGTATTTAAATGACTTCAACTGCTACAAGTTTTTTGTCACCTTTTAATATAAAGACAAATTTGCCCTCATTGTTATCACAGAAAATGGACAAAAAGTATAGGTTGACCAATTCATTGATAATAAAGGCAACACCAAAAATGTTGGTAATAATTACCCTTGAAAAAGAAATGTACCTAAAGGTTTTTTTCAATCACATTGCACGGCCACCGAAGTACATCCGATTTTAGAAAAGCTACCAAAAATATTCGGTAAGCGGGTCAAAATAATCGTAAAGTTAGGTGCGCCCGCGCCGACCGGTCTCGATGGGCAGGTGTCGCTCGTTCGTAAGCTCGCTCACGTGTAACGGTGGCAGTGTTGCTTTAGAACATTGTTGAAGAAAGGAATTATAAAATATTGTAGTAGCCTGGAGGTTACATTAGGCCCAGAGGGGCAATTCCGTATATTGAAAAATATTTGCATTCTCCCTCTTACAGAAAGAGGAGGCCTGTGTCTGTGTTGGTTTGTTGTTGGTTGGTTGAACCCAACAAACATGTCCGTCTGTCTGTCCCCAGCTTAGCTCCAAGACTCGTAGTACTAGAAAGCTGTAATTTGGCATGGGTCTACATATTAATCACGCCGACAAAGTGGTAAAACAAAAAACCTTGAAAAAAAAATTTTTTTGAGTACCTTGCACGTAATGTGGGGATTGAATTTTTTTTGCTCGTCTACCCCATGGCGTGGGGTATCGTTGGATACGCCGTTCAAAAATATTGTGGGTCTGTGAAAACGATTTTTTGAATCAGGAATCAGTTTGCGTAATATTAAACTTTAAAGTACTAATTTTTGTTAGAGTCGAGTGCCAGCTAAATGATTGATTTTGGATATGTGAAAAAATTCATGGCAGTAGTATATATGTTAGGGCTAATACCCGAAGTGCGGCTACACCTAGTTGTAGCCGGTTAGAATTATAGGTCCAGACAATTCCTGTTGGATAAAACCAATTTACCAACAATAGAGGGGATCTGGCGCTCGGCGGCCGCTCGCTCGCCTTCGCTTGTTAATGGTTACTGTTCTAACCTAACCTAACCCAAATGATTTTACCAGAAAACAATCGGCTCGTACTAGGTTTAACCAAGAGTAAGTGGCTACACCTAGTTCTAACCGGCTAAAACTAGGTGTAGCCGCACTTCGGGTATTAGCCGTAACATATATACATATAACGAATTTTAAAGGAAAACTATCGCAAGTAGGTTTTACAAGTTAACGAGCAATAGTCGGCCAACTTACCTATGCAGTTGGAGAATTGACTGTGACGTATATCGATGTGTGGGTGAACATGTTTTTCAACTATAATGATAAGTTTATTTTTGAGATAAATATATCCCAACTACGGAACCCTTCATTGTGCATGGTCCGACACGCACTTGGCTGGTTTTTAAGTATGAGAATTGTCTTCAGATTGCTTTATTAAAACTTGTCAAACATTATTATGTTGTTCTAAGTTACAATCTACGTAGGTATCTCTTTCCCGGGATGAACGCAAAATCAATCATTATAGTGGGATTCAGAGATGGTAGTTAATATTACGGCCTGTCTGTGATTAGTTGCAACTTTAAGTTCAGAAACTATGGCAAACCAAAAGTGTTAAGAACTCGGTAGACCTTTGCCTTTAACTTCATATTCTTGACAAGTCAACCAAGAAGCCAAATCAATAGATTTCCAAGCAATCCCTTTCTCTTTTTCACCCTTTCAAAACTGAATTCCCAATTTCAAAATGAGGGCAGTAACTTCTTTCAAAATTCATGTTCCCTCTACAATTAGTAAGAAAACGACCAGCCCGGTCAGCTTTAAGAAATCGGTCCTTTTGTACGGACGCAACAGGTGTGTTTTCAATGTTTGCTAATAGTGGGTAATTATTGCATTAAGTATGTATTTGGGCATTGAAAGCTTTTAACTTAAATATAGGTCGTAAAGGATATTTTCCTTATTATTGGGGTAAGTTTTGGAGCTAAACTATATCTTGCAGAGTGGAACGGTTTTAACCCATAATATAAAAGTGGAGGTTCTGCCACAATTGTATTTTTGTCTGTAGTTTAATTTTTTAAACTTGTTGTTATTCATACATTAGAACTGGCGTTCCAACTTAACTTGTCACGTCTATTGTAAGATGACTAGAATCAATTCTATTTTTTGAAGTAAAAACTTCTTTAGGCGCGGTGAGCACTTTTGCGGTGAACAAAAATCATGGAACTCGCGTCACCGTCACCGAACGCTTTCCATGAGCTATATGTATACTGTGTATATATACTTTTTGGGTGAACAAAAATCATGGAACTCGCATCATCGTCACCGAACGCTAGTTTTCACTTCTATCGGCAATCCCCAAAGACTGTCGTCGTCGAACGTCAAAATTTACAAAATAGAAACCATGCGGGGGCATGGTTTCTATTTTGTAAATTTTGACGTTCAAAAGTGCCTATTTGAAATAAATAATTTGACTTTGATAAAAGACTTTTCCAATCAGACGTATCCTACACCAACTAATTCTTACAATACCAATAGAAACTGTAAGACTATCTTTCACGTACCCAAACACCACTTATTAAATCCCCCTATTCAATGGGACGGAACCGGTGAAATGTGGGTGTCAAATAGTTCACGTATTCGTGGAAAAAAGGGGTGACAAGTATTTTTTTTTTAATAATTCAACCCTCTCAATATTTACAAGACACGTCAGTGTTAACGTAGCCATCGAGGAAGCACCACGTCATACAAACAGCCTATGTTTAATATATTATTGCTATGTCGGTTTTGAATACACTCTGTTGCTAGTAGAATAATAAAATTATAGGTGTTGTCAAAGATTCTTCGCATTTAATATTTAAAAAGGCTTCTTTTTGTAATTATATGGGCGGATTTTTATGCAGTAGTCATTAATAGTGTCACGTGTATCTGTATACTAGTTAGGAGTTTGACTTGGTTAGAAAAGGTTTTAAAGGGTTCCACACTAAAATTGGAGCTGAACTGTTCACTAGAATGTAAAATTCATTGTGAGTTTGCTTAAGTATTATCAATTATGTATCGTTATATTAAATTCACATGACTTTTATAAATTAAAGGGATACAATTTAGCATAATATCATGGATTTCCGCAATGTTACACTTGATTCCGTTATTTATTTAAGAGGAATACAGACATTCATATTTTTGTTTAAAAAGTCGTTACTTTTGATCTTTTACCAGCTGCTTCCAAGTTTACACGCATTTCTCAACAAAAATACACTACAGGAACCAAACCATAGCATTTATAGTAAACACATACAAGACTGGTATGTGCGTGGCATAGCACATCGGCACCATATGACAGGTGTCGGGTCGGCAGATGTGCGAGGTCAAGGTCGCAGGTTCGGTGCCCCAGCCGATACGTTTTTATTGCATTTTTTGAAATACTAATGTCTGTATTACTGTTATTTTTTTCAGTAATTTTGAATAGTGGATTTTCGCTGTGTGATTCGATGATGTCCTTTGGGTCAGATTTATCATTGATATGCTAACTTTATGCTAGTCCTTTCTTTAAGATTCACGCTCTTTGTTACCCTGCCTTGATTCTTATTCTAACTCAACCGTGATTTAAAAACTTGCAAAATCCAGCCTTATACTTGAATTTTGAAATAAGACAATTTTAAACTGTCCCCTGCGTTTAAATCTCCTTATCCAAAACCATGCTTAGGGATGTTCTAATTGCTGTACAATTCAACGCAAACTTGCTACGCAAAATAACATTGTTAAACTAATGTAACTCTAAATTAAGTTTCGTGTTTTAAACTTATAACAAACCTCATTTCTCCTGTAGCACTTTTCTGGCATCATTTCAATTCATTCAACCAACCTCGCATCTTACGCACATTCATTCATTCATTCCTAGAAACTTTAGAAATAATTATAATTTTCTTAATACTACCCGCGTCATCGCTCTCTTGAAGGGGTTGTGTGACGTAATACTTACGCTCGGGGTGACAGACGTAACGGGAAGGGGTTAATGAGGAAACTGATGAAGAAATAATTGTTCTACAATTTGACGCAGTATTTTTGCTCAATTTTGTTAGGTCTGGGGGTATTAGGGGTAGTACGGTATGGCTTTAAGGCGCTGACACGAGGCAAATGATATAAGTAGGCTTGTCTTAAACAAAAAAATTGCCAAATGTATATAGTTTGCGGTAGCGGAAAAAAACTTGGTTGTAACCAAACCACGTTTAGGAAAAAAAATATCTCGATACAAATTAACGGTAAACTAACCCTTTACTTTCAGTTTCAATCCAAAATATCTGTATTAAATATTAACGGACGGTTGGTATTTAATAACAAGAACGTCTTATTTGTATGCAGAACTTGGTTGTTTTTTATTTTCGATTACTCAACTCATTTTTGAGAAAATAGATAATTGCTTCATATTTTGAAATAAATTACAAGCGTTGTGTCATCGCGCTTCTCTTTCTTTTGTGTGCAGTCTGATAGTGACCGCGGTTTAGCTGTTGTCAGCGTCTTAAGTAGTCTTTGAATTTACTTGAGCGTTCTAATACAGTTCTAGAGAGAACAGGGGCCGATCGCGCTAATTTTGAACGTTAATACCAAAACTAAACCACAACCAAAAACGTTACGTTAGACACATTTCGTATCGCGCTAATCATTTCAACGGAAACGATTTAGCTTTACTTTGGAAGTTACGTTGGAGGAACGATCAATCGAACTTTCAGTATTGGGTAACGTCAACGATTTTGTCGCTCAGAAAAAATAGCGTGATACCGTTTCTTACATCAGCTAAACCAAAACTACACCAAAAGCAAAAACGTTCCGTTCGAACGGTAATTACGTTGAAAAATAGCGCGATCGGCCCCCTGTATTAGTACGGCAAGTACTTACGTGCCTTTAGCAAAGCATTACTAAAGGTTATATACAGAGTCCATTTAAATTAGCTAGCGAAACTAAGCAGACATGATGGGTATCGATATCTAAACGTGATAAAACAAAAAATAAATAAATTAGGTGAACAAAAAAAAAAACAGATTTTCTAAAATCATACTTCAAGTAACATTTATTTTTATTTTTTATTTGTCACATGAACACAAGCGGCCGTCCACCCAAAAAAAATCATCATATCTTTAATTTTTGGAGTGAAATCTTCTTTAGGCGCATTGAGCACTTGGACTGGACTTTGGACACTGGAACTCGCGTCATCGACTCTGAACGCTAGTTTTCACTTCTATCGGCAGTCCCCAAAGACTGCCCCGCATGTTTTTTTAAATCTTAATCTTACTTTGAGATTCAACTTTCAATCGACGATAAATTTCATAGTACTTGGAAAAATCGTAAATTTTGAAAGAATACATTAGAATTTACTTTTAAAATAGGCTTCACAATTCCTCTTTGAACTTTTACACTTGCAGTCTCTTGTCAATGTGAGATGATATAACCCACATCATCTCATATTGACAAGAAACTAAAGACCTCAAATAACCCAAGAGACAGAGATGAATGCGTTTAGTTTCAACAAAACTGTCCAATTACAAAACTGCACATAATATTGAAGTCTTTAAAAACATTCTGATTACTTAAAGCTAGCTAGGTTCTAAATACTTCGTACCGAAAGACCAAAAACAATAACCACCCTCTTAATAATCAGCCCGTATTTCGCGACAACATGACACCTTTGCACACAATAGGATGTACACAGTGCATGAGGACGTGGGAATCAGCTGATCGGCACGGTGTCGAATTGCCGACCACGGTGGCGACCACCCGCGACTGCAAGCAAAGGGTTACGTGCATAATTGTGTAGCAGGCTACGGGTTAGGTGGCGAGATTCTTGTGTATGTGGTACATAGAAGGGTTAGTCAACATTGTTAATTGAAAAGTAAAATCATTCTGTTATCTATGATCATGCCATGTTTTGGCAATGCTCAGATAGGAAGCTTTGCTGGTGCGTAAGACTTTCTTTTTTTTTTTTGGCTTCGCACGGTTTGTGCATTTAGCCAGTGTCATGTAAAATTAGGTAACAAGTACAAATTATGAAATGAACTCCATTCAATGCGTGATAAAGATGATAGATGATATCCCGCCCGCTCCCCTTGAGTTTAAGTAAAGACGTGGGACTTTACTGAAATCTCGCGCGGACGTCTTGAGAGAACTTAAAGTGATGTTGCACTGTTTTGTTTCATTTGCCTACACTAATGCAGGTTCACGAACAATTAATGGTTAATAATCCACCACAATTATACATTAATATTCGGTTAAACACAAATTTTAGAAAATAAAACTGCTAACATGACGCTTCACTTTCCCGCCAAGAAGTCTGCGTAAGACTTGAGAAATCTTTACTCAATGAGAAAGATATACAGGCTGGCACCATCGACTCGAATTTTTTGTCGTTTATAAAAAAAAAATCTGCAGTTCCATACATTTTGACCGCGTTGTATTGCACTATTGTACGAATCAGTAGTTTTTTTTAGTAACTGACGAAATATGTCAACGCATCGGGGTCCAGAATCATGTACTGAATCAATGGTAACAGGCGGCGTGTCGATGTCCCTGCCACCCTGTATTTTGATGTAATTTATTTGCTATAGTAATGAAAATCACTTGATGTAACCTGTGTCAATCACTTGTGTGCTGTGATTGCTGTCCATTTTAATCTAGTAAACCAAATATGCGCACTTCCATTACATGGCTACTAAAACATTGCACAACGATCCGCTTGTACCCTATGAGCAAAATCTTTTGAACCTGGTCCTAAGTAGCACAAATCTGACCCAAATCTTCTCAAACAAGCTGTTAGGGGTTTGTGGCTAAGTAATAGCCGCACAGGTTGATCGATCAGATTAAGCTACGCTTGCCGCGGTTGGTCCGTGGATGGGTGACCATCTTTACATACCAATACCCTTCCGTGTCTCGGAAAGCATGTTAAGCCGTTGGTCCCGACTATCATTTGTAGATCTTTTGACATGTTTCGGTTCGTCAGAAGCTCGAAAGTCTGACAACCAGTATTACCAAGGGGTATGGAGGTCACGTTGGCAATCGCTCCATGTAAAGTACTGGTATTCAGCTGCATCCGGTTAGACTGGAAGCCGACCCCAAAATAGTTGGGAATAGGCTAGGCAGATGATTTTACCAACTGTGATCTCAGAGACCTATTTATCGAACTACGTTGGCGTATGATATGGCATTTAAACACCATGAACATTAAGAAGCCATACTATCTTGAATTGACAAAAAATCTGACATCTGGTGAGCTTGAGAGTTCACTGTTGTTCAGTTGATGATAAATGTGAAGAAACCTTAGATTGTATTAAATCAGCTGTGTTATTGTGAACAAAAACAGTATCATATGGCCAGTAATTACGCGGAGATTGTTCTCTGAAATTGGGAGCAAAAAATGTGTATACAAGTTTCTCTTTTGAGGTTTCTGACCTAAGATATGTACTTTTGAAGTTTATTTTGATAAAATGTCACGTCATTATCATCATTTCAGCCGAAAGATGTCCACTGCTGGACATCTTTCGGGCGAAATGGGACACTTACTTATTGGTACCCTAATACAGGCTTACCTAGTTTGGGGCCAATGTAAAACCCTTGTAATCATTTTTGCACTAAAGATTTTATTATTTACTAGATGACCCGTGCCCACTTCGTTGGGCGTTAAACATTTTTACTTGTGATGAAATGGATTAATATAGGTATAGCCTATGACACTCACAAATAACGTGGCTTTCTATGGGTAACAGAATGTTCAAAATCGGTTCAGTAGATCCAGAGATTACCCCCCCCCCCCCCTACAACCTCACAAAGTTTACCTCGACATATTCTTAATAATTATACATATAATTCTTCTGTACGTGTGTTTGTCACCTAACTTCTCCTAAACGGCTGGACCGATTTGGTTGAAATTTTGTATTTATATTTCAACGGGTTCCTGGATGGTTTGAAAACACAATTGGACGCGGTAGGTGGTGCTGCTGTCGGTATAAGGCGGTACGAAGTTCGCCGGGTCAGCTAGTATTAGTATAAATTATGTGTGACAATTATTCAATACTGATTCCAGGCGGAAACGGCAAAATTGCTTTGTTAAATTTTAATTATTATCTTGTTATCAAAGGCGGAAAGGCGGGTATGAATCCAATGTCAAAATGTCATCTTCATTAATTAAGATACGTAACATAATTTTATCATCAAATCGGTTATTAAACGGTTTAAAAAACCTCTACTTGACCTAGCAATCTAATTTTACAAGTCAATCTCAAACTACGAAACTATAAAACCAATAGTAATTATTTTCCTCACCGCGAAACGTGGTCCTCTTATCCAAGAATAATATCGTGGCAAAAACACCACGGTTTGCCATAAATCGGTGACTGATGAAGTGACAATCAACAATGATTAACAATGAGCACATCTTGCCACTTTGATATACCGAAATATTCAATGCACTTGTCAAAAAATATCACAATTGATCCCTTTCACGATATACACAACCAAATCTTTACCTGGTACTTTCACCCAAATGAAATTTCACCGACTGAACCTTTGGTCTTTCGGTACGTTCCCAGGGGATTTAAAGCAAGGTGGTAAATACATTTCTATGGGATCACAGACCGTGTGTAATTTTTTTTTTTTTTTCGTTTTTCGTCTTTATTGTCTCTGGTGGTTTGCGGTTAGATTGCTTCTTTAGGGTGGTCGATTTCAGGTGTTGCAAATTAGCGAAAAATTATTCATGTTGAAAATTGAGTTTTTTTTTTGTAAGTGCTGTTTTTTGGGGATTTAAAGGTGGGAGTGATTTTGAAATTGAGTTTTGTGTGTCTGTTTCGGTTTAGGAGTAAGATTGGATTGTTTATAATTATTAGGTGTAATAGAAAGTTAAGTCTGTTAGGATAGTATGTCTGTATGTATATGTGGAATGAAAGAATTTAGACAAGTTCCAATAGTTTTGAGCTTTCCTTTTTGGTTAAACCATGATCCGCACGACGTGACATCAACTTCGATGCTAACCTAGTGCTGAAAAATATTGTAACTTAAATTTTATTCCATAGTTCACAAAAGGACGGTACCAACACACTGATGTTATAACCCAAGTAACCCAAAAACAATGAACAAAACAAAAGTGGAAAAATTAACCTAAAACAAGTGAAAATAGAAACGGAACAGTGACCAAAAGAAACCAAAGTGATGCGTCCAAACAAATGCAAGAAATTTAAATTCAAATGATTCCATGACGACAATGACTCTCCGGCATGACGTCACTAACATGGAGTCTACATTCACACTCCCCGCTGAACCGCCTCCAATAGCCGAAATTATCTACGAACCACGGACTGACTTAGCATCAGAATACTTCAATACATTCAATCAAATATGCGACAATTACCGAAGTGACTCCGATGTCAATCTTCGTCAAACCTCGGACAGTCTTCGGTTATCTTCGGAGATCCTCGACGGTGTTCGTTCGGAATATGTTAGTACAGACTTTAACAGTAAAGACTATGAGTTGAACGCGCAGAAAGTGTTCTTGAGTGGAAAGGAGGAGCATGTGTTCCAGTTTGGACAGCCTGATGCCTCGGCTCTGTTGAGGCATCGGGCGAGGAGAAGATATAATGAAGAGCATGGTCTGCAGCCTCCGCCGATTACTAGTCAAGAGAGTGGGGTAAGTTGGTGAACTAGACCTAATAATATAACTTATACTGTCGACTCGTTTCAGCAGGGTTTTCTTGTCTAGAAAATAACTTGATGACTGACATTGGAATGTTATAAGGTTTCAAATTAGTACAATGTATTCTAGTGCCCGGTGATTTGTGCACGGTTGATGCCAATAGGCTCGCCCCTAATACATGGGACTTAAACATAACGTGCGAAATGTGGGTGTACTACAAGGCACACCAATGCCTTACCCTTCGGGGCAAACAGGCGTGATGTTATGTTAGGTTGTGCTGTTCTAGTAATCCAACAAAACCTTGGACATTTCCGTCTGCAACACTGCATTACCCCCTTCTGATCATTATGACTGGGAAGAGCTGTTTAAACCAGGGACCGTACAACCCCGGTTAAGAGTTAAGCCTTTCGAAGGGGTAACCCATTCAGTGGGTTACTTTTATCATGAGGTGGGTTGTTGAATGGGTTTCAACCCATTGAATGGGTTTTATACTTGAAACTTACTACTAGAAACCCTGTGACATGAAAAAATCATAATATTATGTTATTTCGATATCCACCCAGCACGCGGAGCATGACCAATTCTATTTCTATTCTACCCAGGGACAGGGACCATTTTGGTTACCATTTTAGAAAAACCCTATCGAAAACCCTTTGAATCAATTCAAAGGGTAACCAAAATGGTCCCTGGTTTAAACATACATTCTTAAATCAGATGCCAAAAACTGAGTAACCAAATTTAGATCTTTAATTATGAACATAATCCAATTTAGCTTCATAATAACCACCGTACAATATACAAAGTAAAATTACTACTCTGACATTGTAAGTAGATATACCCTGTGTGGTGATGAACTGGTACCGCCAAAAGGTTTAAAGATAAAATAGTTCCTTTAGCCAATGCTTAAAAAATGAGTCTTGCTTCTGCCAATTAAATACTATGTAAAAAGAGCACTTCTTGCTTCTTTCCAATGACAAAACAACCAAAAGAAAATCATTTCAGCAAGTATTACTCACCTTGTCGTACATATTTCAGTATCCATCACCATACATACGCAAGCGCGTACTATCTCTAGTACTCTTAGATAATCACACTGCGGCCCACGCGGTTTAAAATTAGGAGCAGTCAATTATACTGGTCACAAACACACAAACGGTGCTGTAAATATAAATGAGATGATATTAGTAGATAGATGGATTTCAGCGGTTGATGCAGAATAGGAAAATTTTGGCGTACAAGACAAGACAGTTACTGTTTAAAAACGAGCTTGGGCAGTTCGTAACTGTTCTACTGCGTGTCTTGTTCTGATGCAGAAAGAACTTCCACGGTTCATCACTGCGTGGTAGTAATTACTTATAATAAAATATTTATTAAATTTCATGCACAAAAAATGTTAAATTGAAAAAAATAATGGAATCAAGTTCTTCTCACTTAACAGACAGCTGTGCTGTTGGGGAGTTGTAAGCGCCTTCTTCCCAGCTAAAGCAATAGGAAGTGGTGAAGGGCGGGCGTCTTGGGGGACTATCTTATGTTATTTTGACGTTCAAAAAGTGCTGATTCTCAGCCTAATTTCAATAAATTACTTGATTTTCATTTTTGACAAAGGTGGTTGCTTAATTTCAGATGGAAAAGGTGGAAGTCACTTGCACTTTTGCCATTCTGATAAAGGCTTGGAATCTTGGATTATGGTTTAGAAAATTGCAGACCATATTTTGAATTTAACTTTCAGTCTAACTAACATGTAGAAATTGAATATCTGTGTTTAAAGACTGACCACTGCCTAAATTACTTCTTCCTCTTCCCTCATTTTGGCACGAACTATGAGCAAGGCGGTACCGACGTTGATTGCTACTACAGTCCGGCCGTCGTCGAGGAAAGTGTCATACTAAGTATAATATAAGTTCCATACTAACGAATGTGTTTTGCAAATTTGATCCTTATAGTTACTAGAAATTGTCCAACTGACAGGTGTCAGGAACGCATTCTCTCGACGCCCGGACTGTACACAAATTACTAGAACATACAAACATCCTAACTTCTATTATCCAAAATGGAAGCCTACAATCAGTATTTTTTGTTGATCGCCATTCAGTAATTCTATATCCTTTAGACGCCACTTTTGACATTGCTTAATGGATTTCTGTTATGTGATACGCGACAGCCATCTTAATTCGACAACATATTGTGGACGACCCTTAGGCCGGTAAATGATTTTTGAAAGTCAATGTACCTACCTATAAAAAGTCGGTACGTTCCATAAAAATGGGATACAAAATTGGCATCCGCCGAGAAATTAAGTGCTAAAGTCAAAACATTAATTTCACTTAAAAGTATGTATAGATACGGTCTTATTTAATATAATCATTATTTTTCCAGACTACAATGCGGTCTATAGTGTTAGTAACAAAAAAGCTTAGCCTATGTTAGTACTTAATAAATGAAACAGATCGGGCGCGGTTTGCAAGCGCCCACACTAGCGGGCTGTCTGCCCGGGCGGCTAGCGATTGCAGGATAGTGTTAGGACTTAGGAGTGCCACGCAGCCTAAGGAGTATCGAGACAGATTTTTACGTCACAGTGCATCAAACTCGTCAGTGCGTGCATCTGCAAACATTGCCGAGGCACTACAGAAGCGCGGCAACCACAACAATACCCTAAATGCGTTATTGTATTGGATACGCAGAGCAATGTAAGCTTTTTGGGTATATGTGAACCACAGGTCTCCTGAGTACAGTGTTGTGCAGTATGCCTTAAAGGGGGTTATTTTAAAAACATTTCTCTATTAAGTCGACACTTAATAGAGAAATGTTTTTTGAATACCTCCGCTATATCCCTTGGGCAGGAAACCCCGTCGACGCTCACAGGAACGCTAGGCTTAGGGTACAATCTATTAGTGGCTTTTCAAAAACCTTTGAAATTTGAATTAGCTTGGTGTTTGGCTAATAAATCTTTGGTGGTATGAGGAACAGGGTGTAAAGTTCACTCATCCACTGTAGAAAAAGGAGGATCCTCCGACCAGACCGGTGTTGTCTGGTGGGCAACTGCCCGACGGTTGATGTCGGGACGTTGTATATATGCTAGTTGCGCGGTAAACTCTGCTTGCGCGATGCAGGATTTGCGTGACGTCAGTGTGATGCGTAGTTCGCATGTGGCGATGTTGATGCCGCTACAAATCCATTTTAATTTGTTCCTGGTGTTTTTCGCACCACTTAAGCTTTCCCTTAAAGATACCTACCATTGTGAATATACCCAAGTCCAGAAATTATTTACCGGTTTCAAAAAAGTAGTGTGGCTATTGAGAAGAAACTATCGTCGTAGGGCGCGGACACAAGTACCAAAAAAATTGGTCCTAATGAACGAAACACTTCTTGGTCCCTCTTCCAACTTTTTACTAAGTTAAGCATACGGTATTCAATTAACAGAAGATCGCATAACTTGAAGACGCGTTGTATTGGTCGCAATCCTCAGTATTGACGGAATGACGAAGAAGGAGAATCAATTATTGAAACTTGAAATGGGTACAATATGTATTAATTCCTACCTCTTACAATGCACTTAGCCAGACATCCAGTGTGGATTATCCGAATCAAATGATGACTCATTAAAACATCTCTACGAGTATAAAGTCTACTCTAAATCTGTTCCCGTTCTTATAATGAAAAATGATTTCATATGAATTACGTAGTGATATTATGACGTAAGTTAAAAGCGACCGCGATTTTTGAAGCGGGAACGATTTTAATAAAATTCTTTTCATTTTTATTACATTTATGCAAAGCACTTCTACTTGATTTTGTATAACAATCAGATAAAATTTGTGTTTCATGATTAGCATCACTAAGATGCATTTAAATAGCCTCCGCGAGTGGCCATACTTTAATTGCACGTCTGGGCGGCGAACCCCGCTTATCACCTAGCTACCTGTCTAATATTTGAACCACGGCGGCGTACCGCATAGTTCTTCAAGACCACACATTAACTGAAGATAAAAAAAAATACCTAATTTATGAACATCAAGTTCCGTTATCTCCAAACACGCTCTTGCTTTTCAGTCATTTACTCTAATCTTATGATTTTTTGAATTAACGAAAGTTTTCATAAAAGTCTCTTGCTAGGCAAGTTGCTACTAATATAGTAAATCGCTCAGCTCATAACTGACCCCACACAAATCCAGTACAAACAGCAGGAAGCTCGCGACGATGTGGGAACAATGATTTGGCATTGACTCATCGTCTGAACTGTTAATTAATTAGTTTATTTTTACAAGTTATCTCAGTAATGCGGTTAAGGATTGACTGGGCTTTGTGGTGAGTGCATTGTGACTTGTAGTATAGTGTATTGAATCAAATGGTTGCAGTACATGCAGTTTTGTGGAGCAAGATAGGAATTGTTGCGCCACTTCTTCCCAGCTAAAGCACTAGGAAGTGGTGAAGGGCGGCATTATGGAGGCCTGTCTCATGTCATTCTGATGTTTTAAAATTGCTGATTCTCAGCTGAGTTTGAATAAATGACTTTTCATTTTGAATGCTTTAGTTACTTTTGCGTTGCATATAATCTGCTGGAACACAGGCCTCCTCTTTGTAAGTGGGAGTGGGCTGTAATCTACGCGGGATGCGGGTTGGTAGTTTACACAGCATCTTACTTAATCATAATCCTCACCTTTTGCTTACTGTGTTAAGAAGAAGAAGATATATACGGAATAATTAAATACTTTGTACATAGAATGACAACTTAAAACAGGACATGGCATACTTCAACAAAGACATAAGTTTTCGGATGGACACGGCTGAAGACCGAAATAAGATAAAGAAAGCTGCTAGCGAGATTAACGAGAACTCTGAAACGGATAGTGAGACCTCAGACGAAGACTATGGAATCGGCAACGTGTAATACAGCATTGCAAAATCAAAAGTCATATATTCAAACTAGGCTGAGAATCAGCACTTTTCGAACGTTTCGAAAAAATTACATAAGACAGTCCCCCAAAAACGCCCACCCTTCACCACTTCCTAGTGCTTTAGCTGGGAAGAAGAAGTGGCGCAACAAACTTCCCAGCAGCACAGCTGTCTGTTCAGATATAAAACTTGAATCTGTACAATAAAATGTAAAAGAATTTGCATTACGCAACACAACATTAAATTATTTGCCTTATGTTAGCTAGCACACGCCACTATACCAAAAAAAAAACATAAAAATCGTCGAAAACTATACTCAAGCAGAAATAACGTAAACAGAACGTACCTAAATAAAAGCCTCCAGGCATAATGGGCGTGCCCGCCCACACAAAGCTATAGCTGCAACTCGAAGTCAAAAATGATAAACTAGCACCATCGTAGTAAAATAAAAAACACTTAATCATTAATAACAATAATAAAACCATGGTCAGCAAGACGACCAGTCACCACAAGCAGCACCCGTTCACGAGCATAACGCAAAGATCAGCCATCACCCCCCTCGCCATATTTGAGGGAAGGAGGCAACCCGACCCCCGACGCTACCGCAAGCAGTGACATCTAAGGGAGCATGACGAACTTGCTGCCGGTTGCTCAGGCAAGAATAATATAATCAATTGTCTAGGTCGCTAGCTAACCACTTATTGCAATACAACTCATAAAAAAAACATTTTCATGAGTATATTATGTCACTAATAAATAAACAATTATATGAACTCATATAACCTGTCAGTAGGTACGCTAATTCTGGAGAAAGAACATGAACATTGTCTTGAGTTAATCACAGCGACCAACTATTCTTATCGTTTAAGTAGTTATTGATAGAATAGTATGCCTTTGAACAAAGATTGGATTTAACTTTAACTTTAAACGCATTAAAAGGCAAATCTAACAAAGAAGAGGGTAGCTTGTTATAAAAAGTTATACCAAGTCCAACAAATGAGTTATGAACCTTATGAAGCCGGTGAAAAGGAGCACGTAATTTATCCTTATTTCTGGTGTTAATATTGTGAATATCACTGTTTTTAGTGTAAAGTGTATATTTTGCCTAACATATAAGATGTTGGCGAAGATGAATTGTGATGCCGCCGTGAGTATACCATTATCCTTAAAAAAATCTCTTAGAGAAACTCTGGCACCCAGCTGGTAAATTGCTCGAACAGCTCGTTTTTGGAGTACAAATATATTTTGAATGTCAGCTGCTTTACCCCACAGCAGAATACAGTAGGACATAACGCTATGAAAATAACGAAAATAGACTAATCGGGCTGTATCAACGTCAGTGTATTGTCTTACTTTCCTGACGGCGTATGCGGCCGAACTGAGCCTTCCCGCTAGGCTTGATATATGAGGTCCCCACTGAAGTTTGGCATCTACTGTTATACCCAGAAACACTGCCGAGTCTACAGTTTCAAGCACCTCTTTATCTAAAACGATGTTGGGACCTAAATTTCTACCATTCGGTAAGGCAAACTTTATACATATCGTTTTCTTGGCATTGAGAACTAAATTATTTGTCGTACACCAATCCGTAACCATTGAGAGTGCAATGTTTACGTCGTCAAAATCTTGTCTATTCCGGTCTACTTTAAAAATAAGAGAGGTATCATCTGCAAACAGTACAACGTCACAGACACCCTTTTTATAGAATGGTAAATCGTTAATATACACTAAGAATAAGAATGGGCCTAGAATTGAGCCTTGAGGTACACCTAACTGAACTGGTAGCTCTGAAGATTTCACACCATCAACATCTACACATTGGAACCTATTATACAAATAAGAATTTATTACTTTAAGAGCTTTATTTTGGACGCCGTAATGATGTAGTTTACGCAAAAGCGTGTCATGGTGCACGCAATCAAAGGCTTTGGAGAGATCACAGAAAACTCCAATAGCATTTTGCGAGTTCTCCCATGCGTTCAATATGTGTTTCAGCAGTGCAACACCCGCATCTGTAGTCGAACGACCTTTTGTAAAGCCATATTGTTCATTGTGAAGGAGGCTGTTTATATTAAAATGTCTTAGCAACTGCTTGAGTATTAACTTTTCAAATATTTTGCTAAATGCAGGTAAGATAGAAATAGGCCTGAAATTGCCAACGTCATTTTTATTACCTGATTTAAATAAAGGTATGACTTTACTACTCTTCATAAGGTCAGGAAAAGTTCCTAAATCAACACATTTATTAAAAGTAACAGCTAGATAGGGGGCTACGATGTCTATTATATTACTTAATAGTTTAATGGAGATGCCCCAGTAATCACCAGTGTTTTTAGATTTAAGTGTGATAAAAACATTAACTACATCATGAGGTGTTACATGTTCGAAGCTAAATAAACGACTACATTTAGGCACACTACTATGCAAAAGATTTTCAGCTTTAGACAGGGATGAATTTAAGGAGCGAGTTGTAGTTATAGGTATATTGGCAAAAAACTCATTGAATGCTTCAGCTACGTCAGCTGCATTATTAACTAATTTGTTTTCGACCATAATTTCTAGTTGTTTTTCTTGTTTAACAGACTTACCAGTTTCGTTGTTAATAATTTTCCAAGTGGTTTTTACTTTATTATTAGATTTTTTAATTGTATCGCTTAAAAATTTAGATTTAGCAAAAAACACAAATCTTTTTAAATAATTTTGAATAATTTTTGACATACTCTAGAAAAGGAGCAGTGACACAGTCAAGAACAGAGAGGACCTGAGCCGACCTGGTGGCGAAGCTATTAAAAGATAGATAAATATCACCCGTCTCTCCACTATTCCATTGCCTACTCTTTCTTTTATCCGGTATGCGTTAATAATCCTTCCATATCCCATGGGCACGTCTTCCCTACCATTATCGCGCCCTCGGTCTACTCTTTGATACACAATGGTCTCTGTGGTCCCATGAAACATGAGGCTTCAGGGACTTGAATCTTTGGGTTAATTCAAGCAATCGAGTCTGGTTCAACCATGCTGGGTCGGTGCATTTCATTCATTCATTTACAAGCAATTCATATTAGCAAATTATTAGGTACCTTGAAGAAGTAAAACATCCTTGCCAAAGCTTCCGTCTCCATAGTACCGTTTCTCAACACAATGGTCCTACGGTCTGTTGTTAACTGTTCTCGGGTAATTAATAATGCATCGGTTTAATAAGAATGTTGGAGCGTCGCCACGTTCATTAGGACTTGGGACTGGTACTTTCACATTCCCTGAGAAGGTGGAGTTTAGTGGATTTTCTTTAAGGACATAGAACTACGTTGACACATTGCAAAATTTTCTTAATATGTGTGTGAGATTATATGTAATTAAACCAAGCATTCTCTTCAGAAAAGTTCAGGTGATAATGAATGACGTGTGGTTTGAATATACATCGTCACATGCGAACTACGCATCTCAATGACCTCACGCAAAATCCTGCATCGCGCAAGCAGAGTTTACCGTGCGACTAGTATTTATACAACGTCCGACATCAATCTTCGGGCAGTAGCCCACCATACACGACACCCGTCTGGTCGGAGGATCCTCCCTTTTCTATGAAGGATGAGTGAACTTTACACTCTGTGTACCTTAATGGACGTATTATTATGCAAACATTTCTTAAAATTTGCGAGAACTATGCAACACTATGCCTTTATGAACGAAGTATGCTTGATAGATAAGCAGACTCCTTTCTCTGAGAGGATGCTTCCTTAATTCTTGCACGCTAATTGCGTGACACTCTTTCAATCACAATCCGAGGGTTTTGTAGGAAATCCCTAATCGTCTGCTCATCAATGTAAATAACGCAATGAACGTGACTGAACTGTCAAAATTATTAAAGGCATTGCGATCGATTGCCATTTTATTTGTGTTACGGAATTACCCCGCTGGTCTTCAAACGAAACTATTATTTAACTAATGCAAAAATGTTAAAATAAAGCTTTTACATTAGTGTTGACTGTACAAATAAATTCACCCGCACACACACGACTTACAATAATCGTAATTACACACGACAAACTTTCGACATCTTGCAATGTGACAAATATGGTCCAGCGCACACTTGCGTCTATTGTTAATGTGACGATTATGGGCCATGCAGACTGTTATGGAGAAATAGAGGTAGATAGGCAACAAAGGGGTGAAACCAGGTGGTTTGGTTAAGGTAAATGTGGACATAAGTTGTGCATTATGTGGCGATTTTAGAACGATGAATTTGTAGGTTTGCGTGCTTTGAAAGTAGGCACTACAGTATAGTACGATTTCTCAACAAATCCAGGGTTTCTGCTAGCCTTTTCCTAGTTCAAACTTGGTAAAATCTTAATTCAAGAGATTCGGTGGCTGTCATCTGAAGGCCAGTTCAAAATCTATTCGCAATCTCATCTCATTGTTAGTTTTCAAAAATGTAGGTAAATTAAAGGTATTTCTGACAGATGGAGCCTGAGATTAGGATGCGGACGTTCTTAAAAATACGGGAATTGCGCTGCTGTCTTATCTCCTGTTAATTGTTAAGCTTTAGTTTACTAAGAAACCGGTGAACGGTCACAAAATAACGGCTGTCCAAATATAGAGCATTTTTTGACATGTAAATGTCAAATACTGGTGAAAATTACAGATTTCATGACGGCCGTTATAAAAAGAAATCAAATTCAAAAGTTATAATGTATCGGAAGCGCTCTTCTAGGAAAACGTTGTAGTTTTAGGATTTTGGTATTTCTTGACCAAAGTCCTTAGTGACCAGCTTTAGTGATCTGAGATTTGATTAGGGTTCCGAAAACCAGGGGTCAATCATAGCGATATGCCAAGGAGGTAATAGATCGTCTAATTTAAAACAGCACGCCCCTCCACAAAAATTTATATACAAACATTTGAAATGTGAATGCAGGAAGCAGTGGAGGGCCGCGCAGTTTTAAATTAGACGATCTCTACCTATACTAAGATCATCAATTTTGATCTTGGTTCTTAAGTGTAGCTAAAAAACCACAAATTCTCTAACTATAAATGAGAGGTCCACTTGCCACAAACGTACGACTTAACAATAATTGCAATCACAAAGCTTTCTCGCCTGTCGCAACTCACAGATATGGCGCACACTTGCGACGTATTGTTGCGCTGACTGATATGGTGTGTGTCTACACTTAGATAGACCGGTCTCTTGCCAGGTGGTTGAAAAGTATGTGGTAAATTAGGTAGTTTTGTTGTAGAATTTGTGGTTAGACTGCCTCGTTGGTCTAGTAAAAAAATTAAATACGTTTATTTCGACCAACAAGGATCATAGGCACAGTGTTTTACCAAATTAAAAAAAAAAAACGTAAAAAAAATCAATTAAAAATACCACATAAACACATTACCGACTTCGATTACTCAGTATGTGAACCATACAGCAATGGTTCAGGTACTCAAACTCAAAGCATTTATTTCAATTAAACCATTTACAGGCACTTTTGAATTGTCAACAAGTCGGTCAGTAACAAATATGAAGCTAGTTGCCCATTCCAAATACTGGTAATCGAACCTCTGCGCAAATGCCCTCAGGATGCCGCTGGAGCTAGCCCGAACCCTGCGCACCAGGGATGTACACCGTTTTCGCATAGTAGAATAGAAACGATCCACACGCGACTCGGCGAACATTCCTGATTCCCTCCCTGATTTCCTAGTGGTCGCAAGCGCTACTGCTGAGCATGAGGTCCTGGGTCGGGCATAGTATTATTGGGTTTTTCCATCTGGAATTTCTTAGTAGCAGCCCGGAGTCTGGATTTGTGCCCGGTCGATGGCAATAAGCTCGCTCCCTATTACCTGGCGAAATGTGGGTGTACTATAGGTACACCTCTGCCTAACCCTTCGGGGAATACAGCCGTGATGTTATGTTATAAAAATATGTCACCTTTTGAACACCAGGTCGGTTGCTTTACGTGAATTCGTTCTCTATATTAATTAGATGCTTTAGAAGTTAAGGGTGTATGAGAGATCCTTGGTTTCTATTTTTATGGTTCCGTACCCAAAGGGTAAAACGGGAACCCTATTACTAAGGCTCCGCCGTCTGTCTGTCTGTCCGTCTGTCACCAGGCTGTATCTCATGATCCGTGATAGCTAGACAGTTGAAATTTTCACAGATGATGTATTTCTGTTGCCGCTATAGCAACAAATACTAAAAACCAGAATAACATAAATATTTAAGGGGGCTCCCATATAACAAACGTGATATTTTTGCTCGTTTTTGCTCTATATTGATAACGGTAACAGGTAGACACTTGAAATATTCACAGAATATTTAGTTATATATTCACTTTAAAAATAAATAATTAAATTAAAATAAAACAAATATTTAAGGGGGGCTCCCATACAACAAACGTGATTTTTTTACCATTTTTATAGATAAGGGTACGGAACCCTTCGTGCGCGAGTCCGACTCGCACTTGGCCGGTTTTTTTTTATAAACAGTGTCACCGCTTTTATAACGAGTTTCAAAAGTCGGGTACAGAACTTAGCGATGGAAAGTTCAAAACCCACATCAAACGTGTGTAAATATTTCCCTAACAACAAACACAAAATTCCGAATACAGATCAGTTCCAATAAGTGTTATTAGTCAGTACAATCAGTGAATTATTTCGAGTCACGGCCGGTGACTAACTGCTAATGTTGTACTACAACGTAAAGTGAACAATGGTGAGGTGGGCTCGGGGGCTCGGTCCTAATATGCACTGTAGATATTTAGTAAGAACTGGAGTATTTGAGAAGGAAAATGGTTCATGTGTAGTTGTGGATGTAAGTGCACAAGGTATCTTGTATCCGACTAACTGCCGTCTGCATTAAACCCGCGTCAGTTAAACAGATAGAACGACACATTACTACGCTACGGATTTTATGATAAAAGCAAGCATTTACTTCTAAGAAATCAAATTTTGCAGTATACTTGTCCACATGCTGATCATGTGAATATATGAATTTAATAAGCGTCGTAGTGACAGGAAGGTTATGAATTGTTGTATTAGGAAATTTTATACAAAGCTATCAGTGACTTGACTGCCGAACTGACAGGTATAGCTTCTGTAAGTAACTCTAAGTTTCTGTTATTGGAAGCTGTAGGTAATTCCTAAACAGTAGCGACTGTTGTAATTAAGAGGCTATATTTGGATGGAATACATTTATCAACACTAGTAGTTCTGCGAACAGTAGACCTTGCGAGGACAATCTTTTTGGCAGAGGTAACGCTGCAGCCTAGTTTTGTGATGAGAAGGCGGTCCCAGGTGCTCCATCAATCCCTACCTAGTAGTTAAATGGCCGATTCCACTGGTAGTAATCTAAAAGTGAGCACTTTACTGCATTTTGATGAGCTATTCTGCTCGACACGCCTAAGATCCTCATCAGATTTTCACCAAATTTCTATGAGACCAACGTAAAAATACTATTATTGAAATAAAAAAGAACCATCGAAATCGGATCTCATAAGGCGGAGATATCCAGTAGCCCCCTTTTTGCCCCTTTTTGGAAGAATCAATCAAAAATCCCGACGACAAAAAAATTACCTGTATACCAAGTTTTGCCCATATCGGTTGTAAAATACGACCTGTAGAGGAGTACCAACAAACTGACACAGGAAAGCAAATTTTGCGAGACTTAAGCAGAGACGCATCGCTCGCTCGACCACAATATTCAAATACACAACGACGTGACAGATTCTAAACAGTTTTACTCGAATCTTAAAACCTTGTCATGTAGGTATATAACCTCCATCAGTGACTGTCCAGTCCAACTAGTACTGTGTCAGCTATCCATTATACTGCGTTATAAAAGTTATAATAAAACTGTCCGTTTCTTGAATCGGAGAGTTCGTATGTGTACGTTCGTTGTGTGTGTACACACAGCTACTCATAAATGTTGCAGTAGATTTTATTTGATATTCTGATGTATGTCTACCTCTCAAACTGTCAAATGGTAAAAATAAATAAATATTTAAACTGCATCACATACATGTTTAAAGTTACAGGTTGAATTGCGAATGACGTGTTGATTGTTCCATGTTTCATAAGGAAATACGTCCAAAATTGAATTTATTAATACATCCCAGGTGATATCCTGGCGTCTAATGTTTTGTACTAATGTACCGCTAGGCGGAAATGCGCTAAATAATGAACATAATCGTAATATTCACACGTTTTATGACTTAAAAATACAAAAAAGTCCCGTATCTCGGCCAAGACCTCTCAATTTCTGAGTCAGGATGGGCTCAGTCTCCAGAGACGTAAAAAAAGATAATTTGCTTTTTGTAAGAACTTATTCACACCATCATCTGTCTAGCCTTTGCCCAACTATGTGTGGGGTCAGCTTCCAGTCTAATCGTAAAGCACTAGGAAGTGGTGAAGGGTGGGCGTTTTTGGGGGACTGTCTTATGTAATTTTTGACGTTCGAAAAGTGCTGATTCTCAGCCTAGTTTGAATAAATGTCTTTTGATTTTGTATGCAGTTGAATACCAGTATTTTACATTTTTATTTTATTTTATTCAGGGACATGTTCACACTAATATGAATATAAATAACTGATCTGATCATCAAAAACTAATCTCCATCTTTTCTCTTTCTTTCACAGTACGGCAGCGATGAATTCGGACACGATTCCCCATCGCGATACGCGTCCCCCAAGGGCGCAGGCGCCGGCGCCCCCTACCAGGAGGCGTACTACGCCGGCGGGGAGTGGGGGGCGCCCTACTACCAGCCGCCGCCGGCCTACCAGCACGACCCCTATGCTACATCGCCAGGTAAGACCTTATTCCTAAGAATAGACTACTAATGTTCTCTAGAACAGCATCCCCTTCGGAGAATGGTGGTAATGAAAACACCAAGCTTCTTCCAAAAGAGACACTGGGGTCGGGTTCTCATGCTTTTACACTAGGCACTCTGTTGAATGGTTGAGTCCGTACGGACGAGATTTTGACGAAAAAGAGTTGTCGTTGGATCAGCCGAAATACTCAGGACAGACGATCACCATCTCTAATTTAAGACTAGTTTTATAAAAGCTAGATTTATTCCCGCACCAAAATGAACCTACATAACATTATTGTGAGCCTTATATGCTATTAGTCTTTGGATTTTGTAAAACTTTTTTTATGTGAAATAAAGAATTATTTATTTTATTTATTTATTCGTAATCACAATCGCTTTCATTATGACCAGTATCATATTGTTCATATTGTTGAGCCACGATGAAAAGTAGCCTACGTCCTTGTCCAGGTCATGGTCTATCCATGTGCCAAATCCGTTCCGCCGTTTTAGCGTAAATCCGTAACAAACAAATAAACTCACTTTCGCATTTATAATATTTCGGGATTATTGAAACGCAAGTGACTTTAGCACTCGTCATATGAACGCACTGCTTATTTAAGTAACCCAATCATTACGTTATAAGAGTTCTGGTGCTTAAAAAGGGGATTCTGTCCTCCGGGGAACTACGAAAATGTGCCTTTTTCTATATTTGCTAGTCTCTACCATAACTGACCCACCCATGTACCCCCGTGTTCCAGGTATAGCGGGCGCTCCGGTGGGCGAGGCGGGGGGCGGCGGGGCAGAGCTCCCCTTGCCGCCGATGTCCTCGTTCAGGGCCGCGGCGCCGCACCACTCACCCACAGACCCCATGCTCGTCGCTAAGCCACCGTTACAACCTGTAAGTGCACTGCTCTTCTTGAAGTCATTAATTCTAGAAGGTATCCTGGTATTTTTGTATGAAAAAGTGTGAAGAAATCTTTGGAAGCTAAAGTTAGCTGTTGAGATAAAATATTTTCTAGATCTCTGCTTAGTTCGATAAACTAGCTGTACGAACAGTTGATGTCTTCGGTGAAAAATTTGGATAAGTTCAAAAAGGCTACGCTGACTCTGTCTGACTTTCAACATTGCAAATTCCGCTAAAAAATTGCACAAATATTTATGAAACAGCTGACTTAAATCCGAATTCCCAAACATAACTTAAAGACGGTCTTAAAAATCTTTCTAATCCTACATCTTGGCAGTGTCAGAAAAAGCTTCATGTTAAACAACTTGAAACTGAGTTGTGTTTAAGAATTCAGCAGTAAATCTGCGATACATATTTTTTGCATCTTTCTTGAGTCTCTCATCAAAACTCTTCAACACAGCTGCTAACTGGTTCTTGCCATCTTCAAATTCCTCTCCCCAACAGATGTACGGTGGCTCAGCCAGCACCCCGGGCGTGGTCGCGGCAGAAGCCGGCAGCCTGTCGTCGTACGGCTCGTCGCCCTCCACGCCGGTGCACTCGCCGCCGCCGCTGCACGCGCGCCTCTACCCGCCGCTCAAACACCACCATCACAACGCGCAGGTAGGAGCAGGACGGAGAAAGGTGGTAGTTAGAGTAGGAGCGGGACGGAGATATAACCTCTTGGGTCACGAGCTACATGCTCAAGCTTCACGCGTCTTGCGACAGCGACTTCGGAGACAACAAATGAAAGAAGCTGTTTAGAGCGTGCCACGAGTCACCGGGATGCGACTCATGTGAGGGAAACAAGTGACGCGGTCGACATGGCGTCCGACCGGCGTTCTGTCGGCAGTCCCTATGACTGCCTAGGGTTTTTATTGCGAAACAGGCCTACTCTTAACCTCGATTTCGTCTGATGTAAAGCGGATGGGTGAGGTTACTATGGAACGAGCGTGCCCAGAAGATGATGCCTGTTAACTCTTGCTTTGAAGGCAGACGGGTTAAATGCCGAAGGTAACAGACGCTGCCAGATAGTTTCATACTTTGGCTGTGCGCATAATAAATGTGGTAGTTTGGTAAAAAGATCGCGGTGGTCAACTCAGGCTACCCCAAGTGAGTCTAAATTTAAAACTTGACGGCAAGAAACTAGATGCTATTACGGAAACTGTATTTCTAGGAATTACTTTAGATTCAAAATTACAATGGGGTGCCCACATTAGAGCTCTTTCAAGTAGATTAAGTTCAGCTGCATATGCAGTAAGAAAAATAAGGCAGTTAACTGATATAGCCACAGCTAGGTTAGTGTACTTTGCTTATTTCCACAGTATTATGTCATATGGCATTCTGCTGTGGGGATCGGCTGCTGACGTAGAATCAATTTTCATTTTACAAAAGAGGGCAATCTGCGCGATCTATGGAATGGGTCCTCGTGAGTCCCTTAGAAACAAATTCAAAGAAATTGATGTACTAACTCTGCCTTCCCTTTATATCTTAGAAAGTATTTTATATGTTCGCAAACACTTAGGACTTTTCAAAATAAGAAGCGATTTCCATAATATAAATACACGTAGTAAACATGAAATTGTGATACCCAAAGTCATTTCTTATAAACAGTATCCGCTTCTATAACAAGTTGCCAAAGTCGGTTATAGAACTTAGCGATGGAAAGTTCAAAACCCACATCAAACGTTTCCTAATCAAAAAAGCATACTATAAGATTAAGGACTACGTTGAAGACAAGGAAGTTTGGCAATAATTCCTTCTGCAGTTATGCCGTTTATGAGTTACCAGGAAAGCCACATTTCCTGGTAACTCATAAACGGCATAACTATGTAAATGTCTATTAACTGCTCCTAAATTACGATTTTTATTCCTTTTTTTTACATACTTTGACATAACCCACAATTTTTAATTTAAAATATTTATTAGTGACTTGTGGACAGAATATTTATTCAGTTTTGTTACAGTTGTAATGACAATGTTATCATTTTGTTTAAATATGTAGGTTTTATTTTTATTATTTTAGTAATATTTTATATAGATTCTTTTTTAATTTGTGAATGTGAGACCGTTGTAGGCCTAATAGACTGTAGCTTTGTAAAATATCTTCTATTTTGTTAAGTACTTGGTACTTGTTGACGGGCCTACACTGTCCTCCCATACCTATTAACACTGTAACTTGGAAACATTGTTAAAGCCCACTTTTTTTTAAAAGAGTAACCGTGGAGTTTCTTGCCGGCTCTTCTCCATAGGAAACGATCAATTGGAACCGTGCACCTAGCTTCTGCCATTTCATAAGTGCAAGTAGGTTTATGTGAAATATTTTTTTTTGATTTTGCTAAAATTCGGAAAGATTCGCAAGGAAAAAGCATTTAGCCTGTAACTAATCCCCATTATGCGTGTGTTCCAGCAATCAAACTGGGTGTCGTCGGGCGTGTCGTCGCCGCCGTCGGGCGCGCCACACGCGCCGCTGCCCAACGGCCAGCACGCGCCGCTGCCGGTGTTCCCGCCCAACAACATGGTGAGTGCAGGCCCGGGGCTTGTGGTGGGGATGTGACTTTACTACGGTAATAATGTACAAACTAGTCAGTATCAATTAAATTGTCTAAAATAGCTGGTACTTTTTTGAAGTCTGAAAACGTGGTGAGACTACTCTAGGTAGTTTGTTTTGTGGCAGTTTTATACTTGCGTACAAGTCTGTGGCAGAACGTTCTCAATATGTGAGATATGAGTTCTCAAGATGTGAGTTCTCAGTAGGTGAGAGTAAAATCTCAATAGAAGTGCCAAAAAGTACTGTTGGTACATATTATACCAATTTCGCTTGTATTACAACAAAACTTGAGTCTCATATAAAACATTGAAAGCTCTGAATCAGAAGTCTTGGTTAAACTTGTCAGTAGAAATTGAAAATAGATAATTCTAGACAACCTGTCGTGAATTAGTCTAGATTCCTGTTAGTCAATGTGTTACTGTTAGAATAAAAGATAAACTGTTATTATAGAAAATGACATACAATGTAGCTAACATGGAAAGTTCACATGGCCACCACAACGTTCCCCTCACAATGTAAATACAACATCCTTAAATCCAAACTAATTTGATACATTTGCTTGCCACGATGTTTAGCCAGCATTTTACAGTAGCCCCGCGAAAACGATGGAATTGAAGGAAGTACGACAAGTATTATATCTTAGTTATAAGAGCTTATAGACATTGCAATGTTACTGCTAACCTGTTGAACTGATAATTGAACATCAGTACTGCGAGAAATAACTTTTAACAGGGCTTTATTTAGTTTTATTTGTTCAAATGTTATTTGTAAATGGACTCTTGTTTGGACTAGTTCTTCGCGGATTTTTCTGTGCTGTTCCGATGACTATACATTAATTTGGTCCAGGTATGATGATGCAGCCAGGGTAAACTTAACAGTTAACAGCAACAGTCACCTTTGACAGAGCAAGGTCAAAAGATATATACTGTATACGAAGCAAAAGGGCTGTTTTCTTGGAATGTACTATACAGGCTGAAATGGTATAATAAAACTTAAGAGCATATACTACCTCAAATAGCTTAGCATGATCCTCCGTTATGACGAAAATACTGCAGCATTAATTTTGAAATAAATATATGGAAAAGTTGAGGATTAATGTTCGACGTAAACAAGATTCCATAAAATTTTCTCTTTAGAAAAAAATACAAAGTTACCTCAAAACCGAACAATAAACCGCTGGTATTCAAAAAATACTTCAAATTACATAATTAAACTTTTCATATTAACTGAACTATCTATAAAGCAGGTCTTATTTTTTTTTAATTACCTTTATTTTCACCGTAAAAAGAAATAAACTAAACTATCGGTGCCTTGGAGTCTTCTCCCTGCCACCCTGTCTCGCTTGCCCGCGTGACCGCCAGCAGTAGGTGCGAGCGAGATAGAGAGTGAGGTGATGCTGAGATAGTATAGACTCTTAACCATAATGTTCTCTGCAGCATTTTAGTAAAACCTTGCTAAGTTGTTTTATAAAAGAAATCTGTAGCTTCACATAAACCATTTTAAAAAAGTTTATTATTTTTCACTTTTTAGTTATGGTACCTACCCCCACACCAATTCGTACACCACTACTTGATATGTAAACAACAGTGCAGGGAGTATTCTTCCAACCACGCGAAAAAGTAAGAAAGAAAGAAGGAAGTATTATAACATCATCAAGTACACAAACTGGATTAAATACGAATTATCGAAGTTAAATCAAAACCTACCCACGCAAAGTTAATAAAATTATGGACCAGCGCGCAAGCTCCCTCTACCAAATGCTAAAAGAATTTTCAAAAATAAAAAAATCATCAGACGAACACATAACCTAAAAATTTTTTAAAGCGGGTTAAAAGCTCTAAATATGTCCCTGTCCGCAATGTTTAATATCTTTAAGATTTTCAAGTAACAGTAACAGAGTAGAAATTGCAGTATCTATATGCTTTCAAAGCAAATGTTGAAAATTAGTCTTTTATTTAAAAAAACATACCACTGGTTTCTGAAAGCTTAATCAAATATAGTATTTTCAAATCTCATGGCGCCGGCCACATAAGGGACGTGAGACGAGGACGGGACGCCGACGCGGCGTACCTTTCACGTATCTTCATTATTTTTCATACAAAATGTTAAGGTGAATCCGAAGTGATAGTCCGCGAAATTCTATTTTTTTTACGTTTTTTGCAATTTTCAGGTCAGTGTCAGGTTGTATCTTGATCAAAATATGATTCGCGACTAAAACATGTCTGTTAGACATGTATTCACAGAATTATAATCATGATTTCATGAAAAAGTCATTCAATGGAACAAATCTAACTTAGAGAGAGTATTAATGATTCTAATGATAATAATTCTGTAAATACATGTCAGTTATAGTCGCGAATCATATTTTGATGAAGATACAACCTAACAATGACCTGCAAATTGCAAAAAACGTAAGAAAATTTGAGTTTCGCGGGCTACAGCTGCGGATTCACCTTCACGCGATCTGGCACAAAACATACAGAAAGGACAAGACAGGTGCGTTGCTTTTTCATCTGTATACTAATGCCGCGCCTACGTCCCGTCCGCGTCCTCGTCTCACGTCCCTTCTGTGTGACGCGCAGGTTACACGTTTGGTTGTTGTTATTGTTGTCAACCACTCACAACAACTAACTTGTCAAAACAAGAGATCAACTGAGACTTGATCAGACTTGCAGGAACTAGGATGGCCCTGAAACTATTATTTCTAAGCATGTTCCCGTTTTCGCATGTAACTAATTTTACGATTTTCCCAATAAGTTTTTTTTTTTTTTTTTTTTTTTTTCTTTTTGGCTTCGCACGGTTTGTGCATTTAGCCAGTGTCATGTCAAATTAGGTAGCAAGTACAAAGTTATTTAAATAATTATGAAATGAACTCCACTCAATGCATGATAAAGATGATTGATGATATCGCCCCACTCCCCTTGAGTTTAAGTAAAGACGCGGCACTTTACTGAAACCTCGCGCGGACTTCTTGAGAGAACTTAAAGTGATGTTGAACTGTTTTGTTTCATTTGCCTCCATTAATGCAGGTTCACGAACACTTAATGGTTAATAATCCACCACTATTACACATTAATATTCGGCTAAACACAAATTTTAGAAAATAAAACAAAACTGCTAACATGACGCTTCACTTTCCCGCCAAGAAGCTCCCAATAAGTTTTACATTGAATTGTTTTTCTTCCTTTTTTTCGATGAAAATTTATGCTTTGGATTTTCTTTTCTTTTGTTTTCTGAATTAATATTTTTTTCGAAATGTAATACGGTTTATAAAGAAAATAAAGCTTTTGACAAATTCAATATAGTTAAATAATTAAAGCAGTTTAAATATAAAGTTGAATTATAAAATATCAATTAAATTACAATAATTTGGGTTGCTAGCTCAAAAAAAAGCAAAATCTGTTGCTAGCCGAATAAAATAAAATGACAGGACATAAGTTCGTATTACATTTTCTGTGTACATTTTTTTGTGTTTTATGTTGTGTTTAATAGTCAGCGAGAAGTGAGGACTCGTGCCATAGACTTGACTTTATGTTTTTAGTACTAGTGATGTGTAGTTTGGTAGTTTATTAAAAAAATAGTTGCATTGGTAGATTTTTGTCCATTGGCTGATGAATGAATAGTTTTTGAACTTTTAGAGACGTCAATGCAATACGGTTAGTAAAAATAATCATTTCATGAGAAAACAATTACGATATTAACTAAGCACTTGATTCGAGAATATTGTTGAGAGATATTCTTATATTTCTTAACTAAAATATTTACTATAAACCGATACCTGTATCTTTTGGTGACCTACTTTTCCGTCGCGTTAACCAAGTATCTGTACTGTAAACAGTATCTTTCCATAAAGTAAACTATATCCGGTAAAATCACGACTTTCCGGACCATAAACACCTTCTTTCCATGTCGTAAATCGCGGCTTCCGATGCCGTACCGTAAAACGCGGCTTTTTTTACAATAAAAAAAAACAACTTTCCACCCTATAACAGCGTCTTTCCACCCCATAAACAACTTTCCACCGCACCCCTTACGTCTATGCGTGTCCCCGCTGCTCGCTGTAACGTGCGCTTGGTTAGGGTGCGCCGGCCGAGCAGCGTCAGCTCGACGAGGCCATGGTGTTCCTGAGGGATCACTCCGACTGTGTGAGTATGATGTGACTTTGTATGGAGTGTTGTATGCTGTGGGTATCGTCATTATCATCTGCGTAGCTTTTTTCCGACTATGTTGGGGTCAGCTTTAACCGGATGCAGCTGAATACCAGTATTTTACACAGAGCGACTGCCTATCTGACCTACGAGTACACAACCCAGTTACTGATACCAGTATTTGTTTTAATGTTTTTTTTTGAAAGTGCAGCTATATGTCCATGTCCAGCTTTGGCTGGCTTCCGAGTGAAATGATAATAATTATAAAGTTTAAAATAAATAAATAATTCTTTATTGACATACCTAATAGGATACAGAAACTTGTTTGAAGCCTCTGACTCCTGAACTAGGTGCTAGCGGTTTGCGATTTATTTCACATGAATGGAGTAATTCTAAGGCCCGCTTGCACTACAAATGACTAAATGCATTTAGCGCTAAACGTATTTAAAACTATCTGCTGCCCGCGGCTTCGCCCGCTTGATTTTTTCTAAATGAAAAGTATAAGGTACTCCTTCTAACATCAGCTATCTGCCAGTGAAATTCCCGTCAAAAACGGTTCAGCCGTTTCGGAGATTAGCCGGAGCAAACAAACAGACAGACAACAATTTTTTTTATTATTAGTACTGGGTATGTGTTCATGAGCATTTAGTACAAAGCTGTTATTTTGACATTACAAATAGACACTTCAATTGTATTTATTTGTATAGATATCTTTTCTTAAGGTTACAGGCGCTAACTAGACGGAACGATGTTTTGAATTCGTTGAGCGCTAAACGTTTTTAGTGATTTCTGCTGTGTTGCAAGCGGGCCTAAGTATTTTAGTTAATTGCGTACAGAGATTTTATGTACTCATTCTTTGATATATATATACAGAAAATAAGGGCTATTTTTTATGGGATGTCTACAGCATATAAACTCCAGTTATTCGTGTTGATCAAAATATATAGTGTTATTGTCTGCTTGTTAGACAGAAACTGATTTATAATGTTACTTGAAACTTGCACGAGCAGTACGAGAATAATTTATGCTGTTTTATGCAATTTTGGTGTAAATGGCTCACTTAGTGTATTGAGTAATTTTCCTGTAAATTGATCACCTAGTGTATTGAGTAATTTTTGTGCAAATTTCTCATCTACTAAGGTGAGCAATTTTACTTTTAATTCTATATGTTGTTTACGGACACTGGACAATAACATTATATATATATTATATTGTAAATATGTATGTATTATAGTACATAGAAGTTATGTGGCATGGTTTTATGCTGTATGTTCTTTTATTTGCGTTTGTATGTGATCCTTGTGTTTTAAATTTTATTTTAAAATTCGTACAAAATAATTCGTGTTTTTCTGTAAAGAATTTTTCGTACTAAAAATGTGTACCATTAATAATTTCTTGAATTTCGTGGGGCCTATCTTTTAATCCCTTATCTAGTTCCAGTGACAACAACTGGTATCTTAAAGCTTGCTGTGCATTCCCCGTGTTCAATAACACTACACGATATCTACATGTATTGCCTAATAAAAGTGGAGGGTTGTATTTCCAACGCAAAATCCAACAAAACGATTTTATTAGGCTCGCATTCAGGTGTCACCAAGTGTTAGTGAAAATGAGCATTAGTCTTTCATAGGTATGTTTTAAAGAAATATTGAGTAATATTGTGTGGTGCAGGGCGCGCGCATGGAGGAGCGCCTGGACGACGCCATCAACGTGCTGCGCAACCACGCGGAGGCGCCCGAGCTGTACCCGCACGAGCTGCCGCACCTGGCGCACGCGGCGCCGCCCGGTGAGTTTTATGGATGGCATCTCGCAGTTGACCTTGAGAGGCCGTAACTGCTTAACCGGTCTTTCCTGTGGCTGCCCTAAGGTATTAGCTTAAAGCCTCCAGCCAGGAGCGTAAATATAAGTATTAAAAACTAAACGACAGCGCTCTAAGGGCACCCCCTGTGGGGTACGAACCTCGGCTTAGGGCGTCGTTGGGGAAAAACAAAGCAAATTGGGGACGGGCTGGATCGAAAGTTTAAATTCATGATTATTAACGGGGATTACTATTAAATGCTACGGCTCACTCAGCCTCGGGGCTGGCGGTTCGACGTGCAAGGGACGGGGGGAACAATTTATTCTTGATCTTCGCGTGGTACCTCGGCGGCGAGGACGGAATGACGGTTTGTGTTTGTGCACTGTACTTGTGGCCCTATTGCTTTCCTGAAGGAGAGTAATGGGGTCATCCGGGTCTGAGAGAGTATGCCTAGGTCGGCGAGTCTGACTAATTTGAGATGGCCTATAGCTAGCTGCCTGCACAACCAAGAGGTTGCGATGTCTATCTGCGGACTCGAAGAACCGCTTTGTCGCGCGTTTCAAAAACTGCTTGATGGTGGGGATTCTAAGATCTACGTGTAGGGTTTCGTTCCGAACGAACCATGGAGCGTCCGTAATTTTACGGAGAAATCGGTTTTGAAGTGCCTGCATTCTGTGAATGAGATGGGGACGGGCGTGTGCGAAAGCGGCACACGCGTACGTCATAATCGGCCGGATGCACGCTGTGTAAATACGCAATTTGCCCTACCGAGAGCGAAAGCAGCGCGCGAACGCACTTGCTTTATGTGTTCAGCGAACGAAATGTGGTGATCTAAGATCACACCGAGATATTTGGCTCGCTTCTCCCAAGGGATAGGCTTGCCAAACATCTTGATCTGTCGTGGTAGGTCCGGTCTACGCCGGGGCCTAGAAAAGAGGACCGCTTGGCTCTTATCAGGATTGACCTCGATCCTCCACTTCCTGAACCAGTCACCGAGTCTGTTGACTTCGGTCTGTAGGATGCGGGAGATCTGGTCTTGACTGCAGCCGGTGTAGTAGATGGCCGTGTCGTCTGCGAACAGAGCTAACTGCGCCTTTCTACTTTTCGGGATGTCACTGGTGAACAGCGTAAAAATGAGCGGAGCCAGCACAGACCCCTGAGGGACGCCTGCGCGGATCGGATGAGGGGAAGAGAGCGCACCCTCGATGCGATAGCGGAAGGTGCGGTTCAACAAATAGTCCCGTAAGCTGAGCTCGAGACGATCTGGCACACCGAATTTGTATAGCTTATACAATAAGCCGTTGTGCCAGACTTTGTCGAACGCTTTCGCGATATCGAAGAACACAGCACCCGTCATGAACCCGTGCTGGAAACCGGCGCTTATGTGTTCTATGATACGGTGGACCTGTTGTACGCAAGAATGTTGGGTTCTAAAACCGAACTGTTCGTTGGGGACGAGCCCGTTCGTCTCGGCGTAGTCTCTGAGACGCTTATAAATAAGCCTCTCATAGACCTTGCCGAAAACGTCGAGCAAACTGATGGGACGGTAACTGGAAGGCTCGGTCTTAGGCTTGCCGGGCTTCGGGATACCGATGACGGTGGCATTTTTCCACGATTGTGGAAAAATGTTATTACTAAGAGCACCATTGAAGATGGTGGTCATTAGCATGATCAGGTGAGCCGGGAACAATTGGACCACCCTATTGGTGATACCGTCTGATCCAGAGGCTTTACGAGGTTTCAGACCCTTGATTATATCGTGAACCTCGTCGGGGGAGACGGGGTCTAGAGGACAATCAGGGTCTTCGACCGGAGGGAGGCAACTACCGACTGTACAGGCACAGTATAAATATGGACAGTACAGAAACTACGTAGTAAACGTTGCACTCGGCACACACACACACGCGCGAGGTGACGGCGCTGGCAGCGAAGGTGGGCGCCGCGCCTAACGCTCCAATTAAGCGAAGTCATTATTTCATCAATTAGGCCAGTCTCCATATTGTCCATATTTATACTGTGGTACAGAGCCGTAAATATATCAAGTTTTAAGGTCTGTTCAGATATAAGCGATATCGCTGTCGCTCTCGGTAGCGATACCGATTCGGTACGCGATATCGCAACGCTATTAGTTGAACCATTGTGTTTGCATGGACGAGTTCGTTTGAGATTGTAGCGAACTCATAGTTATTGTGTACTCATGTTTACTTATGTTCAGCACTAAACTGGCTAATCAGAAGGCGAACCAGTATCGCTACCGAGCGTGACTGCGATATCGCTTATATCTGAACAGGCCTTTAGAAAACTCCTGCCACGCAGGCATGAGTGAAAGTGACGTATGTTCTACAAAGCTGATTTTTCGTACATATTCACGGATGTACTGTAGGCAGCGGCGTGCGTTTCATAAAGACAGAAAGACCCTGCCTAACTCAGATAAATATCTGTAATATTATTTATCTACGAGTGAGTACGTATCAATAAACAAAAAATTCTTAAATCATAATTCAGTTCAACCTTTCGAGTGTCGGGTATCATCAATACAGAGTAGCCATCTGCCAGCTCATTCGTACAATTGCAACTTCTCATTGCCCTGCACTATAGCGCTGCAGAGTAGCTCGGGAGAGACACAAACTATTCACAACTAAATGTTTTCAAGTGTGCTCTCGTGTTCATGAGGATTTAATGGGTGCTCGTTCCTATATACACGTGGTTCACAATGTCACAAAAACGCACACAACCGCACAGAGTAGACACTGTCTTTTTTAGAACACGACAAATTAAGACACTTACCGAAGTTTTCCGAACCCATGTTGGATATGCAACTTATTTAAAAAGTAGCATTGTTTCATTTAATTATCCCTACTTAAAGCACCATTACTTTTTGTCATATTATTTTTTGGTTGATTGTTTGTTTTAAGATTTTAACCTTGCTATTAGTGTGAAAAATTTATAAAATTCACTGTGAAAGTTGTTCAGGTAGTGTGTGTGTTGAGAAAATAACAAATGATGCGTTTTCAAAAATATATTTTCGGTGACATAAAAATTTGCAAATTCAGAACATAAAACAAACGTGCCGAAAGGCTTCGGATATACGTAAATTGATAGGTCTATAAAATTTGTCAACCTATGGATATTTGAGGTGGCAATTACCACCGCGCGGAAGGCGGAGGACAGGGTGTTGTGGCGCAGCCTGGGAGAGGCCTATGTCCAGCAGTGGACTGCGATAGGCTGAGTTGATTGATTGATTTGATTGATTACCTACATCATTATATAATCGACAAGACGACGAACCAAAACCACTAATATGCAGTATTTTTGGTTAGATAATAGATTTAAAAAATGTCTGCCCTCCCTGTGTAAAGACCGTGTGCACGCCGCTGTCTGCAGGTTTTTGTAAATCAATTCGTCCGGGAAAATACTGTCTATGTCCACCAAGCAACATTGTGTTTCCATTTGGATTGTAAACGTCGAAAGAGTGGGTGTTTTTGGGTTAAACTTCTGAACCTCCAGATATGGGAAACTTCTCATCCCATCAATTAAACTAAAAGAGCTACAGGCTATAGCTTGAATTTTCGTTGGCTGTTAGTTCATTCGCGTTAAAGAAACTTTTAGACGTTCAAAGTGACAAAAGACAGACACTTTTAGTGTTAAAAAAAATCATAAGTAATAGTAGATTATCCACTAAGGGAATAAAGCAGTGTCTTAAGTCACGAGCGCTATATTGAATCCCGAGCGTAATGAGGGATTTGAAATCGGATTGGTTTTTATTAACCGACTTCTAAAAAGGCCTCCTCCTTTTTAGAAGTCGGTTAATATTTCCCTTATTACCTCACAGTAGGTGCGAAAAGTACAGTATTCTTCTCGGGGATAAAGATGTCTTCGCCTTGGGTGAACTTGAATTTCTCGCTGCACTCAGGATTCTAGTCTTAACATCTCTTCACTCAGAGCTCCCAGAGCTCTCAGAGCTTCCTGGCTGTACTCGGGAGCCTAAGAATCCTTCGTTACGTTCTTCCCTTAGTGAATAATGTAGTATTTGTGTTCATGATCGAATCTGTATTGCAGCCCCCCGACTGAGCGGCGCGGGCGCGCTGCACGCGGAGCCGCCCATCAAGATGGAGCGCCACGTGCTGCCCAACACCAGTCAGTACCTAACAGCTCTATTGCAACCTATATTTACTTCTTTACCTCTAACGAAAACGAAAACTGGGTTCGTAGTGAGGACCGACTCATTATGAAGTAGTGTCATAGTAAACTTCTAATATTTTAATTTAATTTTTGAAAAGAGAGATACACCATAAAAATTACAGATATAAATGTAGAAATTCATAGTGTCACAATGGGCGGTCTTATTGCTAACAGCGATCTTTTACCAACAACCTTTGGATATATTTAAAGGGAATAGGGGAGTCAGTACTGCAGGTAGTCTGTGGTGTACCATTGTTCCCCCGACCCACTGAGTCACATTGCATCGCCTGCCACGCTATTCCTTCGTCTTCGCTTTTTGCTCGTGTCGTTACGGGTAGTCCGAAGCCCGAAAATCTGACCAATCCAAACCAATCTTACCAAGGGGTATAGTATAACCCAGTTACGCGGATTATGGGGGTCAGATAGGCAGTCCGTCCGTGTAAAATACTGGTACAGCTGCATCCGGTTGGACTGGAAGCTGACCCTAACATAGTTGGGAAAAGGCTCGGTAGATTGATTGATTATTGTCCTTTGCTAAATAATTTTCCCAATTTGAAAGACTTTCATTCCTATTTCACAAATTATCATTTAATCAAACTCACGACAATTTTTTTACTTGTTTCCAGAGAAACGCAAAGAGCCCCCGGACTCAGGCGTAGAATCAAAGCCGTCCTCCTCAGGCTCGGCCGACGCACTCGCCAACAAGCCGCCAAACTCCAAGCGATCCAGGCGATAGTGAGTCTTATTACTATGTCATTAAGTCTTTTGTTTGTATATACTTTTGAGGAGATAAGGAAAGTGGCTTAGGTGTAGTAGACTTTAAAGGAAAACAATTTAACTTAAAAAACTTTAAATAAATCGAGACGCATTTTGATGTAACATTTAATTGATAAACAGGGTCAAATTAAATTAGCTAGCGAAACTCCGCAAACGTGATAGGTATCGATATCAAACATGATACAAAAAAGAGTTTTTTTTTAATTATTATTATATGTATAGTCACTTGCGACATCAATTTAAAAATCTTTTTTTTTTTTTCTCATGCTAAAAGTAACAACACACTTTTTGTTTAGGTCAACAAACCTAAAAAAAATTGCAACAGTTTTTATTTTTTCGTGTCGTGGTCTGGTCTATAGACCAGAATATGTTCTGTTCAGTTAAAATTATTTTGAAGTCAAAACTATAGTTATGCCAGTTTTGTCAAAACTTGAAAAATGACCCCTGAAAATAAAACTATTAAATAATTGGGAGAAATATTTCCTCAGTCCATACAGACACAATATTAATGCAATATCATTTTGCTATAAAAATCATATCACCTGAAGATGATCCTTAAAATAATCTACAATACTTTGAAATTGTTTTTATTACTACAGATTAGAAATCACAGTATAAATAAATAATAATAATAATAAATAATTCTTTATTTCGCAAAAAAAAAGTAAACAATAACACTAGTAACGCTAAGAGGTGTGTTACCAGATTTTTTTTCGAAACTAGCATAATTTGAACTCTGGTACAGATGTTCTATGTCACGAAGTCCTGTTGGTTATTGCAATTTGAACCTTATGTTTACCGCCATTAGAGCGACAAGAGAGGACTTCGTGAAATAGTTTAATACTCAAAGTAAGATCGAACTTGTGTTATGAGTACCAGTGTTCCAACAAATGTTATTATCAATACACGGGTGGAATGTCTGTGTACCTAATTAAATTCCCTCACTGTGTGTGTCATAATATGTTAGTTATTGTAATTAATGAATTCAAGATTGTTCTAAAATTCGCATCACTTATTTTAGACTGATCTCCACTTAATCTAATTAGACCTGTCAATTACTAGGTGAGTGCAGATGACAGAAAGATAAGTAGAAAAGGGGAAAATCTATTCATTGAAACATAGCATAAATCAGCATACAATGTTCCCACTCCTGGGATAAAGGTCTCTCTTCGAGAGGGAGTGGGCTGTAATCTAACACGCGGGCCCAGTGCGGGTTGATAGAAGTCACATGTCTTCGAATTTTTAGTTCTAGGACATGCCGGTCAAAGTCAAAGTCAAACCATTTATTTCAAATAGGCACATAAGAGGCACTTTTGAACGTCAAAATTTACAAAAAAATAGAATTGATTCTAGTTGCCCCTTCCAAAAGGTAGTTTCGTATGGAGAAGAATGGGCAAGAAACTCCACCGGTACTCTTTTAAAAATGTTTTACAATATTTTGTTTGATTACATTAATTATACGATTATATGTTTTCCTCACGACGTTTTCCTTCATCGTTTTGAGAGCAGTGCTGATGAAATAATTTACACTAACTAAAGCGCCTGTCTGGGTTCGAACCTACGAACTACAATTAATCGCGGTTGTTACCATTGGGCCACCACTGCTCTCATTAATTGGAAAGCACCCAATTAAAACTGTAATTTGATTGATTACAATTTAGTATTGAACTCTATAATGTATTGTAAATAACTTCAGGTATTTGCACAGATCTTTTAGTAATTCATCACATACACAAGCATTTTAAATGTTACTGCCATTTAAAAATATCTGTAAGTACTCCATTTGAAGTAAGATTAGAAATTTAAAACCGATTTTGACTTCTATTTCGTTGTGGCATGACAAATGGCAGCTGTAATAAACAGTTGGTATATTTTAACCACGTTTTGCTTTAATGGCATCCTTATGCCTACGGAATAGAAGTCAAAATCGGTTAAACGAACTGGAATAAGTTTATTTTAATCTTATTTCATATGGAGTATAGGTATTCAAAATCTGTCATTTGCAATCTCCTTAGTCTGACAGGTAACCATTTTGTAATGATTATGTAAATCAGTTTAATTCCTCTCAAGAATTCGGTGTTGAAATCATTCGATTCAATCCCATAAGCCAGTTTTAATGTCATAATAAGTGATGCCTCTCAAAGCTCCAGCAACCCCGCCATGCCGAGCTGCTCGTCTGCGGACGAGGACGACCTCGACCCCGACACCAAGGCGGCGCGCGAGAGAGAGCGGCGGCAGGCCAACAATGTTAGAGAGAGGTGCGGCTATGTGGACTGTGTTGTCAGTTTATGTGGGGCTCAGCTAATAACCCTTGATGTGTGTGAAGAAGGGCTTCACACGCTCTGTCATGAAAAATTAAGAGTTACTTAAAGTTGAAAGTTGAATGTGGTTGGGGTGAGCTTCTATGTGAATTGACGACACATGTATCTCTTATTTATAAAAGTACTTTATCAAAATATCACTTCCAAAAGAGACAATTAGACTAATGTTACTGAAAAAGAGGTTTTCAAACCTGGAAATATTGTTTTGATGCCTCATTGGTGTAGTGGTCGCAAGCGCTACTGCCGAGCACGAGGTCCGAGGTTCCATTCCCAGGTCGGCCAAAGTGTCATTGAGTTTTTCAATCTGGAATTTCTCAGCCCGGAGTCTGGATTTGTGTCCGCTTGAAGAAGGCAATAGGCTCGCCCCCTAATACAAAACTGGCGAAATGTGTGTGTACTATAGGTACACCTCTGCCTAACCCTTTGGGGAATACAGGCGTGATGTTATGTTTCTATATTTTATCCCTTTTGGAACTGGTATCAGACGTTTTTGCAAGACAGGCATAATGGCACAAAAGTTGCTTTAAAAAAAGTAAATTATTTTTACTTGTCCGCACATGCCATTGTGTTTATTTTCTCAATACCTTATTCAGTTCCACGCGTGCTGTGCTAATGTTACCACGGTAAACACCTTTCATCACTTGACATGTTCTTTCCTAGGTTTCATCATCTATAATTCTTTAGAACTGTTGGTTTAGTGATTTTACCAACATTTATCCACTGTTTACCATGATTAACGTCGGAAATATCTGGGTTTTAGCAAGAATTCATTCAAATAATATTTACAAGGTTATCGTATAGCCATTGACTACTTTTGTATGGAAATTGTAACGACTGACTCAGCCTGTGGAATGCGTTCAAAACAAAACGTCAGGATCAATATTTAGTAAACTTGAAACATTACCTGATTTTCGACGTATACGTATAGTATCAAAAGACGTGTGGTCGGGTACAAAAGTATCTGGTCAAAACGTAAACTTGATTGTAAATTGGCATTTGGATTGTGGATGCCAATTTGTAGCGCCACAAATTCAATTGTTTCCGAAATTATAATTTTAAAATTCCTCGAAATCAAAGGTTATCAAATTAACCTCAATTTTGTCGATGATTGTGTATTACAATTTAATAATGTTATTCAAACATTGGAAAAACTGGCGAGATATAAACCTGTACCTTCTAAATACAGATAATGTGGTACTAACTCCTTTTAGTGAGTCAATGTGTAATAATTTAACCTGAACAGGGTTTGTTTACGTTTTCATCATGGAACAGAACGTTAGAGAAAACGAGTTGCAAAAACCGTTTTTTCGGCGTGATTTTTACAAAAAATTGCTGTTGGAATTCACGTCACTAAATTCAAGCTAGGATGACGGACAAGTTCCCAGATATTTCCACCATCACGCTATTTCTTAACTCACGGTATAGATTATATAATCTGTACATAATATATTAACATTTGTTATAGATTCAGCCGCACACCACTCTAACAGGGTCACAGTGTGTACAATGTCCTCTATTTTATGCCTTATGTTCTTTTAAATAAAGCTCATTTCTGTGTGGTACTCCTAGGTAGGCGGAAGGGGTAAGTCGTAGATCAAACTTTTATAAATTGGAATAAAGTGTAGTTTATTTTTTGCAGAATTTTTCTTTAAAAACATTATTATGCTTAGCTATGCTGTCGTTTTTAGGATTCAATCGATTTCTTAAATAATTAAACTACTGGTTGTGTGTTTTCCAGGATTTATTAGGAAAACTAATAAAATATAGTAAAACTTGTTATTTGTTGCATCACCTCGAAAACTTAGAAGACTCAGAAGTAGGTTAAAATTTACATCCAAGATTTGATTACATTGTTGATTACAAGTGAAGCTAATAACCAGAGTGGCTTGTGGTTAAGTAATAACCGCCGCATGTGTCGATCGGTCAGGTTAAGCTACGCTTGCCGCGGTTGGTCAGTGGATGGGTGACCATCTTTATATACCAAGATCCCTCCTTGCCAAATGCCCGAAAGTCTGACAGCCAGTCTTACCAAGGGGTATCGTGTTACCCAGTAACTGGGTTGTTGAGTTCAGATAGGCAGTCGCTCAATTAAAATGACTGGTACCTATTCAGCTGCATCCGGTTAGACTGGAAGCCGACCCCAACATAGTTGGGAAAAGGCTAGGCAGATGATGAAGTGAAGCTAATTAAAAAAGCGTGTTAAAATTGAGATGATATACTGGACAGATTGATTTTTCCTAATGTCCCACTGCTTGGACACAAACCTCCTCTCTGTGAGAGGGAGTGGGCCGTAATCCACCACGCGGGCCCAGTGCGGGATGGTAGATGTCACATGTCTTAGAATGTTTGGTTCTAGGACATGCCGGTTTCCTCACGATGTGTTCCTGTGTGTGAATTTATGAAATAATTGACACAAAGTAAAGCCCTGTCTGAGTTCGAATCCAAGACCAGAACTACTCGTAAGTCGAGACCACTGGGCCCTCAATGCTCTATTACACTGGGTCACCACTCTCTACCCTAATTGTGCGTGGATGGCCAAGTCGTAAAGTAAAAATAGCGGAAAATACTCAAAGTGAGGCTTGGGGCTATTAGATTAGCTGCGGCTGACTGCACAGAGTGATACAAATGTACTTCACATCCTATAGGTCTGCAACATTATCATTGTATCATCAAGGAACTTAGCGTCATAAATTAACAAATCATCCAATCATCCGCTTATTAATAACGGCTATATGGATCATCAGCTTGGATACTTGACGAGGGCACTTGAGCTTGTGTTGTGCTCACACCAGATTGCACGTGTGTGAAGATCCTTTAAAATACTTTACATCACTAGATATACAGTAGGTACAGAGTAATAGGGACACCGACACTGAAACTGTAACCATGAAATCAGCACATGATCCTAGACATAGACATTTATCGTGGGTTATAAAAAAAAGCCGGCCGGCGTTTCAGAATTATGTACTGAATCCAATCCTGTATTGTTGTGCAGATTAGTAAAAACCCAGCTTTCATTAAAAAGTTAGGCCTTCACAGCATTCGCATTACCTATACCTATGTGTGCAAAGCGTGACTAATAATTTAGCATTTGTGCAGTCCGTATTGGTACTACTTTCATTTATAACTTCATACACGTCACATAAGTGAAAAAAAGCACTCATTACCTTTTATTTTAACTGAGTATTCCTATTAACAGTTGTTAAAGTAGATAAAAGCTAGTATACCGCAAGCCTTTTAAAAAGTTACTTAAATATGCTTCCTACAAACACTGCTGTCAATAAGCAATCAATGATATCACTCACACTCATTTACTTCATTTAAACAAAGCTCAAAATAGCCCAAGTGCATTCGTCACTCCTAGATAAAGCAAAACTAGTTGTAAGTGAATAGGGTCGGCAGAACTTGAACTCTCTCGCGCGCCGCCTTCGTCGAGGGGAAAAACGGCAGGTTTTGTTTCTTTATTTCAATATTTTATTCACCTTTTTGGTTGGGTTTTGACAAATTGGTTGGAAACGTTGAGAGTGCTGTTTTGTCTTTTCAACTCTTTACTGTCCCACCGCTGGGAACAGATCTTCGCTATTGCTTTCCGCAGATCTCTGTTGCCTATTCAGGCCATTCTAGTCTTTCTTGTATATTATATCCATTGAATAAAGGGTTCTTGTTCCACTTATTTAACTGTTGTTGTTGTTGGGTACTTATTTAACTCTACACCATTTAATCCTTAGTTTAAAAATATGCAATCTCAAGTAAATTTCTTATTATAGCTTATTTCCACACCAAACGACCCCACCTTCATTTTCAACGTCTCCAATACAATAGTCAATAGTCCAGTTATCAATATAAATAGCTCACAATCTAACCCATATATCTGGGCACCAGTTGTTCGTCAGCGGACGAAGGAGACGACGAGGCCGACCCGCAGGCGAAGGCGATGCGCGAGAAAGAGAGGCGGCAGGCCAACAACGCGAGAGAGAGGTAAGAGAGCGATGAGAATAGGTGAAGGAGAAGCATTCGATTATACAAAGAGCCTCCTAAACGATGGCGAGAGTGACTAAGGCTAGGAGTTATGGTCACCTGGTTGTGTCCAAAACATGGAAAATCAATTTTGGTGTTGTATCTCTATTATGGTGTTTGTTTGTATTCACAACACTTGCGCACAAGCACAACCCTTGAAATGTCGATTAGATCTCCTCATGTATTGAATCTCGAAATAGGAGTTTCTAAAAATAATGAGTGTTTTTTTAATATCGTGCAAAATTTACCTTGATAGTCATTTGATCACTCAAAATGTTTATGTATGTATAATAGTTCCTTTTTTGTAGTAAATAACCGATTTTATTGCAGGAATTTTACACACTGTGACCCAATGTTATCATGCTTTTGAAATATTGTGTCCTAATTGTTTTCGTATCACAAGATCACAATACAAGAGCATCTGGTTATCTGATTACAATTTAGACTTCGTTTGCAATTTGAATTGGCCCGGACGCGGAGTGTAATAATATAATGGAAAAAATACCTTTCAATGATTTACTTTTCTACGTAAAACTTAATTGGATAAAATATTAAAATAACTCACCGGCCTATTTGAAATGCACACGTAGCGTAAATATACTGTGTTGTAAGTCATTAGCGAATTGTGTGCTATTTACTTGGTACAATAAGTATTATCAATTCGTATAATATTATCTGATTGTTTAATACGATTCAAGCTTCTCATTTAAAACATATTTGTTTAGAATTCTAACTTATTGCACTCAGTAAGCACACTTTCTATCATTTTAAAATTAATTTGTCGCCTATAACTGACCATAGTCTACCTACTTCAACAGGATAAGAATACGAGATATAAACGAAGCTCTAAAAGAACTGGGCAGGATGTGTATGACCCATCTGAAGAGTGATAAGCCACAGACCAAGCTTGGCATACTCAATATGGCCGTCGAGGTCATAATGACCCTAGAGCAGCAAGTCAGAGGTGAGTGACAGTTTATTTACAGGGTTAGATTCAATTAACTGGACAAGCTTCATAGAAACGATGGGTTATCAAATAATGATAAAACAAAAAAAAAACGAGCGAGCCTTACAGTAGTCGAATAAGATGTGTAACATTTGACATCTCACCTTGGTAATAAGCAACTGATTAGCGAAAGAAATTAACCTCAAAATTTAAAAAAGCTAAATTCTGAAATAATTATTCATTCCTACTGGTCGCCCACTGGTCGAAATTCGATCTTCTCTACTTACAATCTATATAATACTCACTAATTCCATATGTATACTAATTCCATGCTATTATAAAGTACTTACTAATTCCATGCTATTAAAAGTACTTACATAATTATTCCATGCTCAAGCTGTCCGAGCATTTCCGACGTTTGGCTCCCAGACTGGAGCGGGCCGGGGCTGCCTTGAAGCGGCTTCTGCCCAATCTGGGGGGTCCAAACGCCTCCTGCCGGAGGCTCTACGCGGGGATCGTGCGGTCCATGGCCCTTTACGGGGCACCGGTGTGGGCGCGTTCTCTGAGGCTGCGACCAGCGCAGCGGTTGAACGCGTCCCAAAGGGTCATGGCCATCAGGATGGTACGGGGATACCGCACGGTCTCCCGTGAGGCGGCGAGCCTCCTTGCAGGACTGCTGCCATGGGATCTGGAGGCGAAAGTCCTCGCGCACATTTGGGTGTGGCGCGAAGAGGCGAAACTCCGGGGCATAACTCCGCTGCCGCAAGAAATCGCGGCACAGCGGACGGAGCTCCGGAGGGATCTCATGGCGACATGGAGAGTGCGATTGTCGCAACCCAGCGCTGGGCACGCCACAATTGTGGCGATAAGTCCCCTCTTTGAGGAGTGGCTAGAGAGGCGCCACGGCGTCCTCACCTTCCGCCTGACGCAGGTCCTCACCGGACATGGATGTTTCGGGAGGTTCCTGTTTAGGATTGAGCGGGAGGAAACGCCCGGGTGTCACCACTGTGTGGATCGCCCGGAGGACACGGTGGAGCATACGGTGGAGGTCTGCCCAGCTTGGGCGGAGCACCGCCGTGTCCTCACGGAGGCGATCGGCGGCGGCGATCTCTCGCGTCCGGACCTGGTTCAGGCCATGGTTCGGAGCGAGAGTGCATGGGAGGCCGTCACCTCCTTCTGCGAAGCAGTTATGCTAGCGAAGGAGGAGGCGGAACGCGTGAGGGTGAGACAAGGTTTGCGCCCTCGCGCCCTTAGTCGCCGCAGGAGACGCCCCGGGCGTCGGGAGTCGCAAGCCGATTTCCGGCCACCGTAGGCGTGGGCCTGAGGACGGTGAGCGATGGGTAGCTCGCCGTCCGATAAGGACCAGGCCCGGGTCGACGGCGCGTTGTGTTCCACGCGCGCCTCAAAGAGATGTCAGCACAAACTGACGGGGTCCGTTAGGACCAATGCCTGCCGGGGTTTCGAGTTTGTCCGAAAGGGATATCGTGGCCCTGGCACACAGGCAACGGAAGGAACACGGGTGGGTTTTAGTCAGTAAAAGTCTGACACGCCCTCCCGCTCCGCCCAGAGCGGGAGAAGTTATTTGATGATTTCCCACCCAAAAAAAAAAAAAAAAAAGCTGTCACTTCCTGTTACGCACTCAATACTCAATTCTTTACTGCATTCCATATGTATTACATTGATGGTAAAAAAAAAAAAAATGGACCCCGTCGAGCACAGCTAAATTAGGACTGAGGAAGAGGACTAAGTAACAATTCAAGCGATTCTATATTATTATAAATTATTAGATGTGTTTAATTGGGCCACTGGTCACTTCCTCCGTCCCTTTTCACGAAATTACTCCCACAGAAAGCGAGAGGAAAGATGTTGCACATTAAAAAATCAATTTTGCAGTGGTAAGCTAAAGTTAAAGTAACTTAAGTTGTCGACAAAAAACAATTTTGCGGTGGTAAGCTAAAGTTAAAGTAACTTAAGTTGTCGACAAAAAACAATTTTGCAGCGGTTAACTAAAGTTAAAGTAACTTAAGTTGTCGACAAAAAAACAATTTTGCAGTGGTTAGCTAAAGTTAAAGTAACTTAAGTCGTCGACAATAAACAATTTTGCAGTGGTAAGCTAAAGTTAAAGTAACTTAAGTTGTCGAAAAAAAACAATTTTGCAGCGGTTAACTAAAGTTAAAATAACTTAAGTTGTCGCGACAAAAAAACAATTTTGCAGTGGTTAACTAAAGTTAAAGTAACTTAAGTTGTCGATAAAAAAACAATTTTGCAGTGGTTAGCTAAGGTTAAAGTAACTTAAGTCGTCGACAATAAACAATTTTGCAGTGGTAAGCTAAAGTTAAAGTAACTTAAGTTGTCGACAAAAAACAATTTTGCAGCGGTTAACTAAAGTTAAAATAACTTAAGTTGTCGCGACAAAAAAACAATTTTGCAGTGGTTAACTAAAGTTAAAGTAACTTAAGTTGTCGACAAAAAAACAATTTTGCAGTGGTTAGCTAAAGTTAAAGTAACTTAAGTCGTCGACAAAAAAACAATTTTGCAGTGGTAAGCTAAATTTAAAGTAACTTAAGTTGTCGACAAAAAAACAATTTTGCAGTGGTGAGCTAAAGTTAAAGTAACTTAAGTTGTCGACAAAAAAACAATTTTGCAGTGGTTAGCTAAAGTTAAAGTAACTTAGGTTGTTGACAAAAAACTAAATCAGAAAATGGGGTTATCAGTTTCTCGACTCAAGATGGAGTTTACATAGCTATAGATTCATGAATACTTGATATTAATGGACGCCTGTAGCCCATTTCTGTTGTTTACTGTGCAGAAAGTTTAACACATGTCTAAAACCATAATTATTTGTTTACAGAACGTAACCTAAACCCTAAAGCAGCGTGTCTGAAGCGCCGCGAAGAGGAGAAGGCGGAAGAGGCGCCCAAACTGCTGCCCGCCCCCTTACAACACTATCAACCCATGCCGGTAAGTATCTGATGTCGAGCTGGGTCATTATAATGTAGATCTGTAAACTTCAGAGACTCGCCTTATTATACTTGTCAAAAAAGAATAGGGCCATTTTGACATTAAACTTGGTTGCCCGTTACTTCACTAGTTACGTCGCGATTGACCATCGCGACCTATTTAGTGAAGTAACCATACGACTCGGTACTCGATACTCACGATAAATCGATTCAAGTCACATGTCAAAACGGGCCTATTATTTTTTGACAACTTTACAACCGTAACCGTACAAGAAACTTGTTTTTCACTACAATTTCACAAATATTTACCAAACAATCCCGCTCACCCTGTCAATGTGATTTAAGCGCCAAAAGATCCTGCTTGCACTGTATGCCCATGTCAAAAACTGACTTGTGTGCATACACAAACTCGCGCCTTTTACCCATATGGGTAGGCGTTTTTATTAATTGTTGCACATAATAATAAGTCAGTTTTTGATATAAATAATCAAAGATTTATTCATTCATACATTCATACATATGCATGTATGTATTAATATGTATATTTTGATTATTTATATATCTAGATAGTGTCGCGCTGCAAATAAAACAAGCATGCCAACTTTTATAGGCTGGTGAGCGTGACAGACAGCTACGTCTTACACTCGCGCCACGTCATTGTGTTATTCTAGTGTGCGTGCATTTAGCGGCCAACAGTTGGACGCAATGTTTTTCGACGAGTTCACAGCTTTGACGGTCTATCTAGGCATATTTATATCTTTGGTAATACTATTGAATACATACTACCTGTACGTAATATTGCTATACCAAAAGTGGTATGGCAACATTACGAGTTAAACTATACATTAGGTAAGATCACCAAAGATTGCATACGTAAAGAATCAAAAAAGTTCCTGAATATAAATGAAACCGATGCTTATCTCCGCAGGGCATGGGCCAGTTACCCGGCCAGCCGCCTACGGGCCCGCCACAATAGCGACGCGCCGCGCCCTAGCTACGCACTGCGACATCACAAGCGACGGAATAGTTGCGCCACAGTCGCGCCACTGTCGCCCGCCACTGCGAGTTGCGACTAACTTGTGCAAGGATATTATTTTTTGTTAATGGTTGCGTGTGTGTGAGTTGTTGGGGGGTAAATGTGAGTAACAAATGTTTGTGAAAAGTTTTTTTTAAATATCATTTTTTTTTGACAGTTTGTCATGATTTCATGAATCTGGACGAGAAAGAATGTTCTGGGCAGAAATATGAAGTTATATTTTTATTTATTGTGGTTTTTTGTTATGGTGTTAAAAATTTAATATCTATGAAAATTGCCGATTTTTCTGCCATAGAGAAAAAAAATATACAGCTTGAAATTTTTTACCAATGTATGGTAAAGTTACCTAATACTAATGATTTTTAATTATTGTAAAAAGATCTGAAATCTTGCATGAAATCGAATTTTCATGACAATCAATATATTTATTATTATAGTAACTATAAATAACACCCTGTATATTATATTTTTCATAAAAAAAGTAGAATTTTTGTTCTAGATTGACATTTGTTAGCCACTATTTTATAATAAAAAAATACTCAGTATTGAAAAAAAAAGAGGTTATTTTTTGTTGTTTTTTCGTCAACAAAACTCACATGCACACGTAAACCAGAAATCGTTGCATTTTATTTTTATTTCTCTTATAATTTTTAATAAATGCCCGTTGAACGGGAGTGGGACACTGTCTTCCCGACGGAGGAATGCCATAAGTAAAAGTTTACATTTTACTTAATCGTAAGTTTATTTTATTATAAGTACACACTTTACTAGCAGATTTTTAACGAAAATCAACGTTTTTTAAGTGCCCAGTGACTGTTGGGCGTGGTGCACGAAATTACCAATTTTTGACTATTTTTTAAGGCTCTCTATTTCCAAAACATTTTGAATATATTTATTTCTTAAACATTTCAATATTTTCTTTTTTTGTAATTTTCAAATGGATCTTTTGTCTTTTCTTCTATTTCGGGTGACTCTTGGTCTATTTGTATTCAAATAAAATCTTGCCTTTGTAATAATAATCATGGATTATCTTTACCCCTATTTCACTTAAACATATTATTACTTTATTTATCACTAATTTAATCATCATGACAATTTAAACAATTAAAAACTTTCAATGAATGACTTCTTTCGGCAGTGACATCACTAACAATTTTGTATCTTTACCTACCCATCGTATACTCCAGCAACGCTTGAGTCCGCCTTAAACTATGGGTACTAAATACTGCCGCGTGACGTCATCACAATCACGTCAACATTGGTAATTTATGCACCAAGCTCAACTAAAAACTCCACATCGGACGAAAGTTCCAAAGAATTATTTAAATAAACTAAAAAAATATATTAAAAAATGGTACCCAGCAGTGCGTAGTGACTTATATTTCGGACTCTGTAGTATATAAGTGTGTATATTACTAGAATATAGAAATAGTTTTATAAACAAAACGTAACATCAGACGAGCGGGGAGTTTTCTTTATGTCTTAAATCCAAAGACATAATCCATGTAAAATATTAACTTAGTATATGTATAGGTATATGATAGGTAAGAAATGAGAAAAAATGAAGATATTTTTAATTACGATTTCTTTTTAAATTTTTTCTCTATGTCGCTGCCATAGACACCACTTCACCGCTTTATGCTGAGTTTCAGAAGCTAGACAATAAAACAGTATGTTGTTTTGTGATCCTTTCTCATAAACAAGTGGTGTGTATTGTACTTTTTTTTTTGTAAATTTGTAGAACAGTGATTTTAAAATAAAGGTAATGATTGTGCTTGAAATAATTAAATACTTATGAAAATAGTACTTATTGTAATATAAATAATATGGTTTTTAGGAGAAAAAAATCTACAAGTTTACAAAAAAAAAATTAAAAGAAATGGCTGCTAACTTAAGAAAAGTACTTAAGTGACAATTTTGTACCAAAACTCCAGTGAATCGTATCGTTGACACTATTTCTGTTTTTTTGACACTTTTTGACACTTTTCGCGGGCCGGGAGATCTACGAGCTAACGTAGTATTATTTTAACTATAAATACTAATTTCCTTTTTTAGAATATATTCGGTAGCTATTCGCTTTGAGATCGTAGAGTACTTATACATGTTTTTGTGCAAGTTATTTTGAATTATATTTTTTTGTTTTTTAAATATTTGTCATTTGCTATTTTTTCTTGGAGAGACAAAGAAGGGAATGATTGCATATTACATAATAATGAAAATATAGCAAATGACATTGGTTTAATTCCGTTAAAAAGATGTTTAAACGTTTTCAGACTTGCGACTGTCGCGAATTTGTCTTGCCATTATAAAAGTCGCATTTTAATTGCTGATCTGTATGCAATGGATATATCTATAGGATAATAAACAAAGTAGCTACATACAAAAATCAGAATCTGTATTTACTTTATAATTACTTTAAATATATATTTTTACACAACGCGCACAATATAAAAAAAATTGCTACAGTCGCAAGCCTAAAAATAAAAATCGCATAATTGATTACATCCTGTATATATTTAATTAAAAAATATATTTACCAATTCCGCTCAATGATTTAGATAACAATTCAATTTCTGACAAATATTATGGAACTAAATTATTATTGTTATTATTATCATGACATTATTATTTCTCGAAACTACTATGATACGTACTGTCACAGTTACCGCGGTAATGCGTTTGGTATAGTATCTTTAGTTGTTTCGACTCGCTGAGTCGGGTTTAGGAGATTTTTGAAGGTAATAGATTTGATGACAACGTATTTTTCGACCATACTTAACTTTGTAAAACTCAAAAAATACTAGAATTTGTTTTATAAAGAAAAATGGCAATGATTTGTTAAAATGTTTTAATTTTCCAGTTTTTAGTTAAATATTTTTTATCGGTGCCGTTAAATCTGTCGAACTTAAAACATTTTTTTTTCTATAACTCATACTGGTTTCATGAATACCGTGTAATCCCGTCATCCATTCTCTAACCTTCTAAAATCAAGTATTTCAACAAAAAGATTGCATTTGATTAAATGTTAAAATTCGGGAATTAACACTGTATTCAGGTGCAATATTATTGTCGAACTACTCGACTTAAATCTATCCATTTTAGTTGATAGTCTAAATGGTACTCTGTATTATATAGGTTTAAGGTTGATTTCCCCTTGAAACATTGAAGATTATGAATCGTGTATATTTTGAGAAAGCTGTATTTATTATAATTTTCAAAAAAACAAACTTGAAATTATAGATACTTTAAAGTATTTGATTAATTGTTTTCTCTGATATAGAGAAATAGTTTTTGATATTTATTAAATATTTATTTTTAAGAAATTATAATGAATATAGCTTTTTAAATAATTGATTATTCCAAACAATTATGCTTGAACATTATGAAATCAATCACTGACTGTGTAAAGTCTCGAAAGTTTTTTAATGCTGGTCATACTAACATATTGGAAGGCAGAAATATGTTAATTTTGCTCTCCCAGTAAAATAATGGGTCGATATTGACATAACATCATATTTGTGACACCATTTATTTTTATTATTAAATTAAACATAGTATTTCAGTCCTCTATAAATAATGAACTTGCTACATAGTACACTCTATTTTTATGTAATAATTTTCTCGTAATTAATTCATCACGGTAATGATGTGTTGTCAAGATTGACCCAAAATTAATTTACTTGAAGTCTAAATTGACTTGTAACAGAAAATTGACGCAAATGATCTTATAAAATTCAATATATCTTTTTATTAGTATTCTACCTTTAGTTATAAGACTTACTATCGCCCTTTTAGTTTAATTTAGTTGATTCCTCTTCCATTTAGCGATAATTAAGTTTTTTATTATTAATAATTATCTATAATTTGTTGTCTATGCGTACTATGTAGGTCTATTTTAAGATTTTTTTAATATGTACGCATTCGCCCTGTAATTTATTCGCAACTGATGCTCAGTACCCCATGAATGGTAAAATTAGACACCGGTTATACTGTCCTGGAGATTGTGTACAAAAAGAGGCTTTTTGTTATTATTTTTTGTTTTTGTCAATGGCAACCCCAGCAGCGTATGTAACATAGAGCATTTGTATTTTTCTTTTCCTGTTCAAATGCATAGATTAAAATATAACTACAAGAAAGGTCTAATTATAAAAATGAATAATATTAATTAAATATAAATGTGCCATTCATTTTGCTAATTTTGTGTTTTATTTTTACCTGTGTTAATCTTTCATAAACATGGTAATACTGCTTTGATTTACATCAAAGCAGTATTACCATGTTACAATCAATCAATCAATAAATCAAACAATCAATCTTTCATAAACATGGTAATACTGCTTTGATTTACATCAAAGCAGTATTACCATGTTTATGAAAGATTGATTGTAATACTGTGATCATGTTCTGCATGTTCAGTTTGAGCTGTAGCCCGCTAAATTTATTTTTTTACGTTTTTTTGCGATTTGCAGGTCATTCGCAGGTTGCAACTTGATGAAAATATGATTCGCACCTATTACAGATATGTATTTACTGAATTAGAATCATTAATAATCTCTCTGCTTTTATAAATCTCTTTTTTTCATTCGACGATTTTTAAAATCGCAGAAACCACAATTTTTTTCTGTGACCCATTGGGTTGTGCTTGAGCACTGGACGAAGTTTCGCCAAGTATTTCAACAATTTTCCTGTTTAGGCATCGCTTTAAAGTCATCAGACAGTTTTGTCGATACATCTTTTAAATGCGATCGTCGGGACATGGGTTTCTTGTTATTATTCATTCGTGTCAGGATTAATTATAAATAGAGAGAAACAATCAATGGCATAAGTGATATTCCTTTTGGTGCTCGTTGGTCCTTCAACAATGTGCACTGCGTTTCTCTCCTGTGCCCCCCAGGTTTTTGTCGACTCAGCAGCTGATTGCGTTATTTACGTTGTTGAGCAGACAAATTTTTCGAACATATTATGAAGCAATGGCTTAGCAATATCCTTCGAATTCATTTAGATTGTGATTATTGTATGTGACGCAATTAGGGTGCCGACTTGTCCAGATACTTAAACAAAAAAATGAGTGTGCTTTAGACCACACGACTGAAGTAAAACTTCCAAATGGTAATAGGTACTAATTATACTTACTTACAAACAATAGGCCTGCACTGTGTCTTAGATATACGAAACGCAACTGGCAAATGTGTGCTCGCACCTCTGTCTTGCCCCTACAGTAATATACGAAACGTAACTCTCTCTTTCTATCTTCACTAACTTGTATCTCCCTCTCAACTTCCGTTCGCTCGCTTCCGTAACGCTCTCATCACGCATTCACCAGCTTACTCCCCAAGTCAAGCGTGCGTAGTTTTCCTTCAAAAAAAATTGTACTGCTCATACTGACTGAAACAATAATTTATTTTATCAATCACTCACGTTGTCCCAGCACTATTAATCCCTACCTCTGCTATCCTCTGTACTGCGTTTGCGGTACTAACGTACCACTGTATTTTTCTATCGTAACGGCATAGTAATTATTTCGACATTGTACTTAAATAAAACTATGTTGATGTATAATTTATACTTGGTAGGAAACAGTATGGTTTCGTAAATTGGGAGTGGCAGATCCCTTTTTGCAAGAGGAAACTGCACTATTAACCATTTTTTGGGAAGACTTACTTGCGACACAATACGCCTATAATGTAGGTACTCTGTACACAATGACGGTGGTCGGCGAATGAACTAGTTTTATATAACGTGCATGGTCATATGGCCAATCTACTTCGGCAGAGGGGCTCAGCTATGCCACATCTCCATAGCGAAAATGCTCTAAGGTTTACAGAGTTTACAGTTTAGGCGCCGAGCAGACAATCATAGATAATACACTAGCAAGACAATGCACCTAACTTCTGACGTTTCATAAGTGCCCCATGCAGGTATATTTGCGAAAAACTCTCCAGTTATCCATTCTAGGTCGCAACTTGGTCGAGGTAAATTCAAGGTCATCTGTAGACAAACCGTAAACTGTTTTGTAAAACAAAACGTGTTTTTTGAATGAGGGAAAATAAAACAAAAGCAATCATTAAAATAAGTGTATTTATTTAAAGTCAGCTCCGTTACAAGTTTTTGAGCAAGTACAGTGATCAAATTAATGGCATTATTTACGAAAGCCACACTGAAATACACGAGAATAACGTCAATTCGATACAAATGTGTATCTTTCGCTTATAGTCAGTAACTCCACAGTAGTTTCAAACTTGTTGTTTATTATTATTATATAATAATCCCACAACTGGGCAATTTATGGTTCTTCCAAACGTCATATTTGTTCCATTTACAAAATCAATATACATACTTATGTATTTACATACTTTTAGTTGCGCGGCCGTGTGCGGTCTCACAATATTACTTTAACCTAGTTTTTTAATAACTACTTAGTACTGAAGCAATCCACGATACTAAAATGAAAACGATAAATATAAAGTCTGATACCAAAAAACAACAATTACTTCAGATCAAAAGACTTGTTTTTTCTGACATTTTACAGTTAAACAATACTAAAAAGGTCACACAAAACTTCAAATATACTTTTAAATGCGCCGCACACGACCTTAACATATCCACATAATATCCAACACACGTCCTGGGTAGTAAGCCTATCGTCTGCCCATTCTTCGCTTGGCCACTTATCTCCTGTCGGTCTTGCCCACTCCTCGCTTGCCCGAGAACAGATGTTTGGGCATCTTTGTGCCGATAAACCTGTCGGCCTCTCCCTTGAGTCCCATACGCTTGGTCTTCTTCGCGATGGCGACGTGCGCCATTCTCTTTGCTTTCTGTTGCATCTGTGAAAGGAAAAGTGGATTTTAAAACATTTTAATGATAAGGTTAGTTTACACATGCAAGCACGTCTGTGTCGCTCGAAAGGGCAGGCAATGGTTACCCATGTTTCGTAGGTTAGATTTATGTTCAAAATTAAAAGCAAACTAGCTTCTGCCCGCGACTACGTCTGCGTGGACTTCAGAATTAGGTCCAGAAAAAAAAGAAAGACATGTAGCGTTGCTACAGTTTAAGGGGGATGCGCTAAGGTAGCCCGCGAAATTCATTTTTTTTACGTTTTTTGCAATTTGCAGGTCAGGAACAGGTTATATGTTGCTCTAAATATGATTCGCGGTCAGGTTGAGGATGTGCCGATGCAACGAGTGTCTCAGGTACGAGACTTAGGGGTAGTATTCTCTCAGGAACTAACTTTCCGTGAGCATATCAATAAGATATGTAAGAAGGCATACAGACACCTAGGCTTCGTACTCAGGCAGTCCCAAGGATTCACCAACATCACGACACTAAGGGTACTATATGACGCATTAGTCAGAAGTCACCTCGAACATAGCGCATTCATTTGGGCTCCTCATGAGGCGAAATATAGTGTTATCTTGGAACGTATCCAAAATAAGTTCACGCGACACTTGTATTACAAGCTGTATGGGGTATATCCATTATACCCATTGATGTACCCTACACTATTTGTTCTGGGTATGGTAGGGTATAACACTCTAAGAGTACGACGGGAGTTTTCGCTCGTAGCGTATGTAGTGAAACTACTACGTGGCGTGGCGCATAACCCGGGAGTGCTGCGGCACCTACAGCTGTACGTGCCCGACCGGTACGTGTGGAGGTGCGGCACCTACAGCTGTACGTGCCCGACCGGTACGTGTGGAGGTGCGGCACCTACAGCTGTACGTGCCCGACCGGTACGTGTGGAGGTGCGGCACCTACAGCTGTACGTGCCCGACCGGTACGTGTGGAGGTGCGGCACCTACAGCTGTACGTGCCCGACCGGTACGTGTGGAGGTGCGGCACCTACAGCTGTACGTGCCCGACCGGTACGTGTGGAGGTGCGGCACCTACAGCTGTACGTGCCCGACCGGTACGTGTGGAGGTGCGGCACCTACAGCTGTACGTGCCCGACCGGTACGTGTGGAGGTGCGGCACCTACAGCTGTACGTGCCCGACCGGTACGTGTGGAGGTGCGGCACCTACAGCTGTACGTGCCCGACCGGTACGTGTGGAGGTGCGGCACCTACAGCTGTACGTGCCCGACCGGTACGTGTGGAGGTGCGGCACCTACAGCTGTACGTGCCCGACCGGTACGTGTGGAGGTGCGGCACCTACAGCTGTACGTGCCCGACCGGTACGTGTGGAGGTGCGGCACCTACAGCTGTACGTGCCCGACCGGTACGTGTGGAGGTGCGGCACCTACAGCTGTACGTGCCCGACCGGTACGTGTGGAGGTGCGGCACCTACAGCTGTACGTGCCCGACCGGTACGTGTGGAGGTGCGGCACCTACAGCTGTACGTGCCCGACCGGTACGTGTGGAGGTGCGGCACCTACAGCTGTACGTGCCCGACCGGTACGTGTGGAGGTGCGGCACCTACAGCTGTACGTGCCCGACCGGTACGTGTGGAGGTGCGGCACCTACAGCTGTACGTGCCCGACCGGTACGTGTGGAGGTGCGGCACCTACAGCTGTACGTGCCCGACCGGTACGTGTGGAGGTGCGGCACCTACAGCTGTACGTGCCCGACCGGTACGTGTGGAGGTGCGGCACCTACAGCTGTACGTGCCCGACCGGTACGTGTGGAGGTGCGGCACCTACAGCTGTACGTGCCCGACCGGTACGTGTGGAGGTGCGGCACCTACAGCTGTACGTGCCCGACCGGTACGTGTGGAGGTGCGGCACCTACAGCTGTACGTGCCCGACCGGCACGTGTGGAGGTGCGGCACCTACAGCTTATTTCAGAAAATAATCTTTTAAGTAGGATTTTTTGAACTGATGATGATGCTTTTTTGATTCTAATGATTATAATTCTGTAAAGCCAAAATTGTTATGGCCGCGAATCATATTTAGATCAACATACAACCTGTTACTGACCTGCAAATTGCAAAAAACATAATAAAATTTGAAATTCGCGGGCTACCTTAGCGCATCCTTAATAGATCTTTTTAAGAGGAACATTTTTGAATAACTCTATTGGTATACACGGCGCACTCCAGTAAAGCTCCCAGTCAGCAGGATTTCTTCCGAGATCTTCAACAACACCTAATTATACACCTAAACCTTCCTCATGAATCACTCCGTCCATTGGTAAAAATCGTTCGAAAATCCGTTCGGTAGTTTATGAGTTTATCACGTTCAGAGAGACAGATGCGGCGGGAGACTTTGTTTTATAATATGTAGTGATAACAGTACTATTATGTTAGTAATCATTTCAACATGAGGGTAGGTTTTAATTAAATTTAATTAAAATTAAATTTCCTGTGTGTGTGATTTCCTAGATACATTTTTTTATCATAATAATTTAATATTGAAAAGTTTGTATTTGGCATGGGTAATGCGCACTAGAGTATAGTGACTCTGCGCGCGACCATATGACAAACGTTATTAATGTAGGCCGCGCTTTGACTGACGAACAATATAGTATTGTACTCAGCTTCGAACGGGCCAAAATAATTTGTTAATGTGTGTAATCATTTTCCAAAATTTGAAAGCTTGTTAAAATGGTTTTATACTCATTCACACAAATGGCTGAACAGATAAGTAGTTCCGACCAAGATGCGGATGTTCATACTTAAGTAATAAAGTTTGCAACTTCGGTCGGACCGCCGCCGGTCGTGCGACTTTCGTTGCGGTCAAGTGCGCGATGCGCATTAGCTGGGTCCACACCGGATGATCCAAATTTAAATCGGTGCTCCACGATCGTGGATCAGCGATTCATTCGCACGATCAGTTTTAGGAAACCCGCGATCTTACCGCGCACTCCAGTGCCGATCCACGTTTTAGCTAGGTTCAGTTCAGTTTAACACACGCTCGATATGGAAAGCCTGAGCCCGATCAAAAAAAAAAAAAACTGCCGCTCCACCTGCCGCGCGGCTGCGCATAGGCTGCGCCTGACCGGAGCGCACTGGATCGTCCGGTGTGGACCCAGCTATTCAGATCCTATCATTTAACCTGGCCTGTGCAACCACTAGCTGTGGTTGTGGACGCGTAATGCCCTAGGTCCCTGAAATTGGAACTAAACAGATCCTCTAAGGTGTCAGTAATCCTTACCAGAGCGTTCCCGACGCCCGCGGTGTCGCGCGCGGGGCGGCTCACGGAGCGGCCGCGCTCGTCGGCGCGCGCGCGCTTGGCGGCCGGGGCCGACTGCGAGCGGGAGCGGGAGCGGGAGCGGGTGAAGTGAGCATCTTTCGTTTCGGACATGTCGACACCTGAGGAGATTCAATAAAATGTTCAATGATTACATACGTGTGGAAATGTAAGATTGAACGACTCCAACATAATTAAAATGGGGAAGGGTAGACGATCGGCATGGCAACACTGACTGAAAGTAGAAATGACGGCAAAAGGACTAAGTATGCTGGCTAGGCAAGACGACTAAGTTTTTATTTTCATTTTTACTTTGTTATTTTTTTTTTTTGTTTTTATGTTTCTATGAGTGTGTGTGTTTTATTTTAATTTGTGATCTGTGCGAGTCCCAATAAATGCTTTTTCTTTCTTTCTTATTTCATTCAAGTAATCAAATTATGACGGCAGACGAAAATTAATCAAATAAAAAAAAAAAAATCCCATGGGAGTAGGATGAAACTACGACTACGTGCTACAATGAGTTTAGTGAAGTGAGTATTGGATGAAGATGGTTCACTCTAAAAAGAGATAAATGATGCTACTGCTTCCTTGAACATTATGGTTAGATGCTGCGCAGACTTTAAAAATTGTATTTAAAATAAAAATATGGCAAAAAAATTATCAAAATCCAGCCAAACCTGGACATAATGGCCTCTACAAAAAAAAATCGAAAGGGAAAATGTGTGAAATATAATTTTTTGTCAATAAAAATGTAGTTGCCATGGGTAATGCGCGTCAAAACACGTTAGTTCTGCGCGCGACCTTATGACAAACAAATTAATGTTGGCCGCGTTTTGACTGACAGACAATATAGTATTGTACTCAGCTTCGAACGGGCCAATATACCTTCATTTTGTAAAAAATTGATCACGATGGCTTTACCAAAATAATACAGTACTACTATTAAAATAATGCGCCTTGGAAATCATTGTCTAGCTGCGGAGATGAAGATATCCAATATAAAGCTGTTACGATATTACATTGTGTTTTCCAATAATGGTTCGGAAAAATGTTATTGGATTGGAAAATTAAGTAAATATTTCAGCAGTGAGCAGCGTAGTTTTTAAGGGCACAAATAAACGAAATGCACAAAAACTTAATTAATAATCAGTCTGTATATCGGTACCGGTCGGGGGGTGTCGGTATTAGTCGGTTCTCTGATCGATATTTGAGTCAGAAACATCACTTTGACTGCTGGAACTAATATGTATAATCTCTAACAAACAAAAATAGTAAATTACTGTGAAAATTAACAACTTCTAAAAAAACTTCTCAGAACTGTTGTGTGACAGACAAGCCACGATAGCCAGACATTACAATAGATCATTCATACTAAAGCCAGCTTTACACGATCCAAGTTTCTTGCCTGAGGCATATAATAAAATTGGAGCAACAAACGACATGCACAGTGCAACTTTAATTGTTGCCACACACGTCATTAAGAGCAGGCAGTCTAAATCAAATTTCCACGCAAGCTCCGCCCCTTGCTCCCTGCCACTCCGTTATGTGCTAAACGCTAACACATCAGTAATAAAGTTGAATAACGCGTGCGCTCATTGATCGTGTTCGAGCACGAAACTTAATAGCGTAAGTCTCAATTCTTATTTCGTTTATAACTAAAGTAATAATTGATCTAGAGAAAAAATATCTTGTGACTGGATAATAAACTATATTTTCTTGCTGTGAATACTTATTTTAGACATAAAAGCCAAAAAAATCTTGTTTGTTTTTTATAATAAAATTATCCTTAAAAAAGACATGATTTTCGAATAAAAAATGTATCGAGCGAAAATATTACAATTACGTAACTGTCTTCAAAATGGAAAGAAAAATATCCAATAAATCATATACTAAAGTTTAATTTAGCTAGTATGTGTGTTTCAGAATATTCATGCAAATTAACATAAAAATAGGGAGCCTCCTCTTAAATGGCACCGAATAATCAGGCTTAATTCGAAACCACGGAAAATTGCCGAGTCACAGTATTGAACAAATAACACAAATGATCTTACCAAGTTTCTCCATCTCGTCTCTCAGTTTGCCCGCGGACCTGTCCTTGGCCCTGGCGCGGCTGGTGCGCGGCATCACGGGCTTGGTGGACTGCTTCACCAACCGGGACTCGTCCTTTAGGACAGCCTTCTTGTTGCTGGAATGGTATTTATTGATGTTTATCATCTTTTCTCTCGCTTATTGTGGGAGTGATTTCGTGAAAAGGGACGGAAGTTTTAACAGGAAACGTCAACTTAACCATGGAGTAAATAAGTACTTTTTAATAGCATGGAATTTGTAAGTACTATATAATAGCATGAAATTAGTGTTCTCATGGAATAAGTAAATACTCTATAGATTGTAAGTCGAATTCGACCTGTAGGCGACCACTAGTAATTAATAATTATTCGAATAAAAATGACAGTAAGTATTTAGCTTATTTAAATTTTGAGGTTAATTTCTGTCGCTGCTCAGTCGCTTATTACCAAGGTGAGATGTTAGATGTTACACATCATATGCGATTTTGTAAGGCTTACTCGTTTTTTTTTTTATTATTTATTTTGCTAAAACGAGATTTACCATGTCCCAGTTTTTGAAGACATTATCACTACACAACACGTACACACTGATCCCACAGTACCGTGGGATAAATGAGAAAGTAAGTTTGTTTGTTTGTTCACGCTAAAACGGCTGAACGGATTTGGATGAAATTTGGCACATGGGTAGACCATGACCTGGATTATGACATAGGATACTTCTTATCCCGATAGTCCCACGGGATCGAGACTTATGCGGGTAAAACCGCGAGGCGCAGCTAGTCAATCAATTTTGAAATGATTACAGTTTTGCTCATTTATTCTGGTTTAAGCTCATGACTAATATTTCAGTTCAATATCGAAACTAGTCGGACAAACTCTGTAGTGTGTAGTTGTTCAGCGTCTGAGAGTTAAATGTCATATTTGTGTTTGTTTATTACTTTGAACTAGTGGTCGCCCGCTGGTCGAAATTAGACTTACAATCTATAAAGTACTTACTAATTCCATGCTATTAAAGAGTACTTACTAATTACATGCTATTAAAAAGTACTTACTCATTCCATGCTAAAGCTGTCACTTCTGTCACCTATCTATCTTCAACTCATGAGGCCCTGGGTACTATGTGTGTGTCAAACGCATGGTAGTGTGTTATATTTTTTTATTGATTTCATTTATTTCTAATCCATCACACTTCACACTAACATTATAAAGGCGAAAGTTTGTGAGTGTGTGTATGTTTGTTACTTCTTCACGCTCAAACAGCTGGACCTATTTTGATAAAATTTTGTATGGAGGTAGCTGACACCCTGGATTAAGACATAGGCTACTTTTTATCCCGATATTCCCAGGGGATCAAGACTTACGCGGGTGAAACCGCGGGGCGAAGGTAGTATTATATAAAAATATTAGCTTTCTGCACTCCACCAAGGGTGGTGAAGGGTGGGCGTTTTTGGGGGACTGTCTTTTGTAATTTTTGACGTTCGAAAAGTGCTGATTCTCAGCCTAGTTTGAATAAATGACTTTTGATTTGATTTGACCTCCATAATATAAACTTTAACTGTGCCGTATTTCATACTCCTTCGTCCGCGTAAGTTTCGTAAAAAGGGGTACAAAGTTTTCGCTTCACGTTTTAATACAATAATATAGAAGCCACAAAGCATTGTATTACTTAATCAACTGTATTTGTCATGGGTAATGCGCGCTAGAGTATAGTTATTCTGCACGCGACCATATGACAAAACATTGATGTAGGCCGCGCTTTGACCGACAAACAATATTGAGTATTGTGCTCAGCTTCGAACGGGCCAAAATTATCATAATAAAATAAACCTATGGTACCATTTTTGTTCAAAGGACTAAGATCGATATTTGAACAGCAAATGAGCAATCTTTTTATTAAATTGATTTTCCAAATAAGGCCGGACATTTAAAACCTCGAAATTTTCGGACTTTTATCAGTTTTTAGCTCATAACTTCTAAAAGGTGCATTCTACGGAAAAAGTCATACGTCGTGTTTTAGGGTTTTCGAGCACGCAGTGAGCGCAGGTCTTTCGAGGCTGTAAACTTGATTTTACACTGTTGGTATATAAATCATAACAACATTTCAGAAAATCAGTACAGTGCATTTTTTTTGCGACCTGACGCGATATTTGTGTCTACGTTGACTGGCGATCAGAAAGGCATTTAAAATAATAAAAAGTGTTTTTTTTTTTGAAAAAAAACTGCTTTCAGTATCTTTTCAGAGTTCCAATCGACCTTTTAAACAATAAAGATTGGTAAACCTTTTTAGACCTTAAGGATCGTTTCAAATTAACAATTTTTTATGTCAAAGCGACATCTAAGCTAAAAGAATAAATATGCAACATACCGTATCTGGCGCGCCAGTTCTCTGATCTCCTTTATAGTCTCGTCGAGCTCTATCTTGGGCACGGCGTACATGCCTCCCTCCATGCGAAGGTCTTCTTCCTTCTCGAGGTCAGCCAGTTTCTGGAAATTAATTATGTTTTAATCATATTATAATGTAGGAAACTGAAGGAACAATTGTATTGGGTTCTATGGGCATAAATAAGGATTACACTTTTGCCTTAGACAAAAGTGTTTTTGTTGATGCCGCAAACAAAAAATGATATACCAAAGAAATAATGTCTACTACAGCAAAGCGTCCTTTAATTAACATGATTTCATAACATCACGGTTTTATACCACAAAGGGGCGGCAGAGGTGTTTTTAGCAAGAATACATGTATTTGGCATGGGTAATGCGCGCTAGAGTATAGGACTCTGCGCGCGACCATATGACAAACTGTTAATGTAGGCCGCGCTTTGACTGACGAACAATATAGTATTGTACTCAGCTTCGAACGGGCCAAAACAAAATAACTATAGCTACATAAAAGCAATCAGATTAATGAAAAGTTATAAAATCGAACATATTTTTCAATTTGTTATACATGCGATTGTGACCAACCAGTCGATGCCCAAAAAGGCTCGACTGGCTGTTCATAATATGGTGTGCTGGTGCCTACGCTTATGTATGGAAGTGAATGTTGGGTGTGGCAAAAGAAGCTTGAAAGTAGAATAAATGCAGAGGAAATGTGGCGTGAATATGAATGATAGGCTGAAAAATTATGTGATAAGGCAACGGTGCGGTTTCAAAGACATAGTGACAAAAATTTAAAAGAGTATGCTTTGATAGTTTGGTCATGTGACAGGATAAATGAAAGGCGACTAACGAAAGGTATTTACAAGGCAGAACCTAAATGGCGATGTTCTTCAGAAAGGTCAGGTGCATAGTACTTGCAACCGGCGTGCGTGTATGACCAGATGTATGAACGTAAGCGAAGCAAAAGAAGTATGTAAGGAGCTTAGCTGGTGGCCACGGACAAGGACTAAAGGTTACGATAGATTTCAGAATACCATGGTATATGATGTGTCGGAAACGAATAAAATAATAATAAAGATAGAATGTTTTTAACCGATCGTAGGTAAATGCTGTGTATGTTCTAAAATTAGTTGACAAGCCAAAAAAATAATAAATAACCGATCTATTTGATACCATACTACTGCAATAGGTACTTACATCAAATATCTCAGGATCGATGTAATCTGCGATGTTGTGTCCCTCCCAGAACTCAGGGATGGGGTCGTGTCGCTCATCCTCCGGTATCTCCGCGTAGTTCTTTTGAAGATCTGTCAGTGAAAACAAATAGGTCAGACAGGCTCCATGTAAAATATTGGTATTCAGCTGCATCCGGTTAGACTGGAAGCCGACTCTTAACATAGTTGAGAAAAGGCTCGGCAAATGATGAAGTTCCACGTTGTATGATCACAAATATTCTGTCATAGTCCTTGATTACCCGAGCGAAACCAGGGCATAATACTTATGGGGTCGTCCGATAATCATGTGTATTTTTGAAACTTTTTGACACCCTCTCCCCCCTGGTGATACGTGGTGAGGTTTAATACTAACCCCCCCCCCCCCCTACCCAAAATCACGTGCGTTCATAAGTTTTTAGCACAGAAACATAAATACTCGTGATATCTCACTACACCCCCCCCCCCGTCTCCTTGTGATATTTAATAATTTTTCCGAACGCCTCCCCCCTTTCAAGTCGCATTTACTACCTTTCAAATAAAAATATAACCATTGAAATCGGATCTCATATGGCGGATATCCAGTATCCCCCTTTTTGGAGGAAGTACCCCAATCCAATCAAAAGTCCCTGACGACAAAAAAAAATACAAAGCCGTAAAACCTGTATACCAAGTTTCGTCCAGGGCCTCAAGTCTGCTATTACAATAGTGTCAGAATGGTCGATCATTGATTTCATAATTGTTGATTTTGACAGGTTTGGTAATCTACTATTATAATGGCGTCATTATGACTTTCCAATGGTCTGCCACTGACACTACATTGAAAGAAATTGCAAAGAAAATGATCGACCATTATGAATTTACCAGATTACGAACTTTTAGCAAAATGATAATGGCATGACAATGGGATCGTGTTGGAATGACTGGATTTATAAAAATAGCAGACTTGGGCCCCAGATTTTTAGAAAAACATACTTGTATGATGTTTGTAAATATGTGAACACCACGTATCTATCTAATAATTAAGTTATTTTTCATTGCTTAGTTTTTAATTCGTTTTACCTATTATGGTATAGTAATTTTATTCTAGGTGCATCGTCTTCACATATAATCATATAATTAATGTAATCAAACAAAATATTGTAAAACATTTTTAAAACAGTACCGGTGGAGTTTCTTGCCCATTCTTCTCCATACGAAACTACCTTTTGGAAGGGGCAACTAGAATCAATTCCATTTTTTTTGTAAATATTGACGTTCAAAAGTGCCTCTTATGTGCCTATTTGAAATAAATGGTTTGACTTTGACTTTGAGATCGGTTGTAAAATACGACCTGTAGAGGAGTACCAACAAACGGACAGGGGAAAGCACATTTTGCCAAACTTGAAAAGAGACGCTTCGCTCGCTCGGTCAATTATTATATCATGTGTATCCCACTCACCAAGTACATAGTCGTCACCCTCCTCGACCTCGATGTCCCTCTCCAGTTTCCTCTTGCGCGCTTGCTTGTCTGCTTGCTGCTGCTTCTTGAGCGCTACAGAGGCAGGAATGATGGGAGGACGAGCTTTTCCGTCGCGGGCGGTTGGTACTGCTACGTGCAGGCGGTTTAGGATGCCGTCCACCTGAGAAAGGGATGAGTGGTTTAAATGATGATTAAATTATCAACAACACATTACGAAATAGTACATTATTCAACGAGGTATTTAAGCTCACCCAAGACTAAGACAGGAGGAGGCCTGTGTCCCAGCAGTGGGAACATTATAGGCAGATTATGTAAGACTAAGACATCTTTATTCCCGAGGAGAATACTCTACTTTTCATTTTGTTTTCATACTAATTTTTTTGTTGAGGTTTAAATCACATTTCTGACTAGCGATTTAATGAAATTCTGTACAATATTATTGCTCGGCTAGAGCCCAGGGCTATTATGACTTACTTTAGGTTAGGTTTGCATGACAGATAATTTGACATTACCAAGCAGGTGTGAACATGCATGTATGTAATTACCTATGTGTTCATGAATATATTAATCTAATGAAGAAAGTCATTTTGTAAGGACTTTGGTACTACAATACCTCAAATTGAAAGAAAAAAAGAATAACATTTATTTGGACACAGTTCATGAACCCAAAAAAAAAATCTTCTAACAACAATAGTGTATGCCTCACAGCTGCGCCAAAAATGTTCATTTCAGCATTAACGCTGGTTTTCTAATGAACCTTTAGGGACAAGTGACGAGGAATAGAAACAGTTTCAACATACCTAATACATAATTCTTATATGTACTTATAAATGAACTATATATTACAGTTAACGATTGTAATCAAAAAAAAAATATATATTGCTTAACATGATCCTCCTTTATATCGAAAAAACTGCAGCATTCATTTTGATATGAATATATGTTGAAGTTGAGGATTAATGTTAAGTACTATGTTTGACGAAAACACGATTCCAGAACATTTTCTCTACAGAAAAAAAATACAAAGTTACCTGCAAACCGATCAATAAACCGCTAGTATTAAAAAAAATACTTCAAATTATATCATGAAACTTTGCGTAATAAATAACCGAATTAAATATAAAGCAGATACTATGTCATTTATTGTACTGAATCTACGTAGTACCCGATATCAACCCGCGCTGTTTGAGCTGTGTTTAAGTAATACTATAATATATTGTGATCATACCTTCTTGGTCCTCATCTTCTCGGTGACCCTGTGTCCCAACAGTCGCTCGCAGGCCTCTATCTTGACCTCCTGCACGCCCTCCTCCGTCATGGTCGACATCCTCATGACGGGCACCACGGACAAGTCGGAGTTGGGGTCCGCGCTGGAAACAATCAATTATATTTAATTCTGTAAATTGATTAAACATACATGAGCCCTAAACACATTACACTCTTTTTTGGGCAGTCGTTTAAAAAGAACACTATTACACATCTAAAAAAAACACGTTTTAAAACTCGACCAGGTGTTGCCTAACCTAACCGACTAATAAATGAAGACAATTTGTAGGGGAGTCGTTGAAATATGAAGAGTAGACAGACACATTAAAACAAAAACCGGCCAAGTGCGAGTCGGACTCGCGCACGAAGGGTTCCGTACCATTATCTATAAAAATGGCAAAAAAAATCACGTTTGTTGTATGGGAGCCCCGCCCCCTTAATTATGTTTTATTATAATTTAATTATTTATTTTTAAAGTGAATATATAACTAAATATTCTGTGAATATTTCAAGCGTCTACCTGTTGCCGTTATCGATATCGAGCAAAAACGAGCTAAAAAATCACGTTTATTGTATGGGAGCCCCCTTAAATATTTATGTTATTCTGGTTTTTAGTATTTGTTGCTATAGCGGCAACAGAAATACGTCATATGTGAAAATTTCAACTGTCTATCACGGTTCATGAGATACAGCCTGGTGACAGACGGCGGAGCCTTAGTAATAGGGTTCCTGTTTTACCCTTTGGGTACGGAACCCTAAAAATGAATGACAAAGCCAGTAGAAATAGGTAAAATGGAGAAAATGTAAACAGTTATGCTAATAATAATCAAAAATACAGGAAAAAAAGTTGGGAAAATCATAGACATCTTCAAAAAATGACGAAGACGAAGCAAAAGGAGTATGTAAGGACAAGCAGTTGCCTTCAGTAGTATATCTGCCGACCTGGATGTAGAAGATCATGAATTGTCATAAATAAACTTACTTGACCAGGTTCCCCTTGCTGCATGTCTCCATGAGCTGCTCCATCAGTTCCTTCTTCCCCGGAGCCAGCTGCTCAGGAGTCATCACGTCCATCTTGTTGAGCACCACGATCAGCGGCTTGTTGCTGAACAGAGGCCTTATGCTCTCGAATAACGATATCTGGGGAAGGAAATATCTGTTATGAGCGGATCCGAAGCTGTAGCCCGCGAAATTCAAATTTTCTTACGTTTTTTGCAATTTGCAGGTCAGTGTCAAGTTGTATCTTGATCAAAGTATGATTCGCGACTGTAACAAATATGTATTTACAAAATTATAATCATTAATCCATCTCTCCAAGTTAGACTTGTTCCATAGAAACTGTTCCTTATGAGATTTGATTTTATATAATAAATCTAAACTAAAAGAGATGTATTAATTATATTAGGTCGCGAATCATATTTTTCACAAATTGATAGTGCATTTTCTATGGAAATTTGAACAGGACGTCTGTCGGGTCAGCAGCTAAACATAAAAATAAAAACATCGCCATAAAGCCATCGCGTCTGTAGAGTTTTGCTAGTTAATTAAATTTTACCCTGTACAAGATGGCGACTCCGAGATATTGTTACCTGTTCTTCTATACTGTGTCCGCACTGCTCGGACGGGTCTATGAAGTACAAGATGGCGGCTCGGAGATGGGCGAGTGCGGTGACAGCTTGCATTTCTATTACGTTGCGCTCCTCTAGCGGGTGATCTAGGATTCCCGGCGTGTCTATGACCTGGAAAGAAAGATATTGTAAGTTTACGCACCAAAGTAAAGTCAGCCCTTGATTCCAATTCATGTTGTTTCCAGTTAAACGAATATCAACTAGTTAGTGTAAATTAAGTTGATTTCAGAATGACTATTGTTGGATACTAATGTTGGAAATTGTACAAACTGAATTTTATGTGTGGATTGGTGGTAACTTGACGCGTAATAACAGTTTCACTGATCAAATACTTATTCTGGCTTTCAATAAGTGAAAATAAGTTTAGTTTATGATTGTTTATATTTACAACGAAATAATCACGATTTTATTATGGTAACAATCACAGTTTAGTGTAAGTGCTCTTTTTAAAGATAGAAAGAGAAGCTGAATAATATCTTGCATTTTTTTTATAAATAGGTTCCCTATCTTGCATTTTATTACATCATCATCTGCCTAGCCTTTTCCCAACTATGTTGGGGTCGGCTTCCAATGTAATAATCCAGTTACTGCCTATCTGACCTCCACAACCCAGTAACTGGGTAACACGATACCACTGGTTATCTGACTTTCAGGCTTCTGACTACCCGTAACGACTGTCAAAGATCCATGAATGACAGCCGGGACCAACAGCTTAACGTGCTTTCCGAGGCACGGAGGAGTCTCGGTATGTAAAGATGGTCACCCATACCAAGGCAAGCGTAGCTTAATTTGACGTGAACGGGCGCTGTCAGTTGAGGCTGGTCATCTCTTAACTGCCAGGGCTTATTTTGTAATCTTTTAATCTTATATTTTGAATTGTTTTTTTTTTTTTAATATACTTATTTTTGTTTTTTACATTGTTCTCACATATAGAAGCGACAAGAATAATGTACCCAGGATTTTGTAATATCTTGATTTAAAAGAGTTTCCTTGGAGTTTCTTGCCTGTTCTCCTCCATAGAGATCTACGTTTTGGAATGGGCAAATAGCTTCCACTTTCTGACTAACTGACCGACTCTTTGACAATTCAAAAGTGCCTGTAAATGGTTTATTTGAAATAAATGCTTTGAGTTTGAGTTTGAGTTGAGTTTGACGGATCGAGCCACTGGCTTCTCAATGTGCAGTAAATAATAAACTTTACAAACTGACCTGCCATCTCAGATACTTGTAGTCGGTGTGTCCGACGTACAGACTCTTTGTTGTGAACGCGTACGGCTGCACTTCTACGTCAGCGCGAGTGATCTGTTGATACACGGAAAAATACAAACATTATAGAAAATTACCCAATTTTATTAACGTCATTCTAAGTTCCATTAATTGATGCTGACGCCTGCGTGAACAGCTTTGCAATTTCATCATCGTCATTTCAGCCGACAGACGTCCACTGCTGGACATAGGCTTCCTACAAGCACCGCTACTTCAACCGGTTCTGTGCTTCCCGCATCCCGCGGATACCTGTGGCCTTCAGTAAGTCATCGGTTCACCTTGTGGGAGCAGGGATGCAAAAAGTGCCAAATAGTGTCGCCATAAATACCTTATCGATGTTTTTTTTTTAAATGGTATCGATTTCGATATATCGAAACTAAAGCATGGATATATCGGAGAAAAAAAAAATTGTGCTTTATGAAATTCTATTGTTTGTTTTTTAATCATATAAATACCAAACTATATAGGAACATTCTGATGTAAAATCTTAAGTTAAAAATCGGCTGTCTGTAAAGTCGGTTTACTGACGATAGTTGAACGTAACAAATATATTGTATTTGTTACATTTTCGATACTTTGATATTTTATATCGATATATCTATGTATCGAAATAATAAAAAAAGACCATGTCAGACACCAATCTACATGGTTCTCAAATGATCTGACCAAGATTATATCCGTATTTTATATACACATTGACATTGATTAATTTTATATATACAATGACATGAATATTTACTTTGTTAAGTATTATATTGTTTTAAGTATTGTAAATGTGAAGACTATGTGGGTTATTGTTCATTTTTCTTTTTTTTCTCAGTTAGTTTTTATCATAGTCTGGCAGTTTGAGTGATTTTATGCGGCCTACCCAAATGTCCTTTCTTTGGTATTGTTCGTTGAATCGTTGAGCTCCTTAAGTTCTTAGTTGAGCTGCACGACTACTGACAAATGCGTGCACTGACTGGACAGGTCCCCTCAACCTGTGTGGTTCTTTCGTCAAAAGATCATTTCAGGCACCAATCTACATGGTCTTCACATGATCTGACCAAGATTATGTCTGGACTTTAAAAAGAGACTGTGACCTCTGAGTTTGTTTCGGCCTTTCTTCTCAGAGTAGTCGGATACGAAACGCCGACCTCATCTAGTTTTTTTAAATATGATTGACGTGTAAAAGTGTTTGTACAAACCTACTTACAGAAATAAATCATTTATCATTTATCAATAGATAGCGCCAAAAAGGATCGATATATCGAACAAAAAATATCGACGTATCGATACATCGATATTTTTGACGTGACAACGTCTTATAATGCGATGGAGCCGGCTGCACGCACGAAAAAACATGACTCATGTGGCGTTACCTCGCTCTGAGGCGTTCCATTTAAGTATGACGTTGTCACGTTCAACTATCGTCAGTAAACCGACTTTACAGACAACCGATTTTTCTACAAGCCTATGTGGGAGGCCTTCCAACGCTGCGGCTTGCGGTACGCGTGTACTTTGCACTTTATGATTAGTGATTAGAACACTTATTAAATACACAAGAAGGCTTTAATTATTGAGCTGTATCGACATGCGCTGTTTAGACGATGGCCCGCGTGTGACTGAGTAGCACTGTGTACATTGCACTAGGTTCAGTAAGACCGCGCGCTGTGATCAAGTAACGTATCTTCCGCTTTAAGTTTGTCTAAGGTCACACAGCTGACAAATCGGACGCCTTACAACACCGAACTTTCTCTACAGATGCAGCATCTCGAGATTTTCTTCTATAATTAAATATTTACTTTAGGTTGATAGAAAATGATAAGGTACATACCTTATTGATGAAGCTGGACTTGCCAACATTAGGGAACCCACAGATGATGATGGTGCGCGTGTACGGGTCGATGGACGGCAGACGAGCTAAATGTTGACGGACCTGCAGACAAACAACATAACTTTCAGTATACTGAATTATCTAAGATCATACGAGTTAGAAATAACAAAGATATTTGACTTTTTTGAAGTAAAACTTCTTTACGCACGCTTGACTTGGGGAGTAAGCTGGTGAATGCGTCACGAGAGCGTTACGGAAGCGAGCGAACGGAAGTTGAGAGGGAGATATAAGTTAGTGAAGATAGAAAGAGAGAGAGAGTTACGTTTAAGTTTTACTTCAGTCGTCTGGTGTAAGGTACACTCGTTTATTTTATACAGCTCAGGAAAATAGGGCAAAATATTATATTAGCCATCCTAACTAATATTATAAATGAGTAAGTGAGTTTATTTGTTTGTTACGCTTTCACGCTAAAATGGCGGATTTGGATGAAATTTGTCACATGTGTAGACCATGACCTGGGTTAGAACATATGATACTTTTTATCCCGATATTCCCACGGGATCGAGACTTATGCGGGTGAAACCGGCGCAGTTAGTTATTAATATTTTAACTCTGTTAGCCAAGTGTTAAACTTTATTGTGCATGCTGTGCCTCCTACAAGTAAAGCAGCACTACCTACGTAATACCTGGCCCTACACCATAACAGTTGTATGTAACTTATCTTTGGTCCCTAGCCCTGACATCAAGCAAAAGACAAAATTGTAAAACTTTTATTGCTTCAATACGAGGTTTTTGGCTTTATTTTATTATTTTTTTATGTGTAACACTCTCCTCTCGCTTTCTGTGGGAATGATTTCGTGATAAGGGACGGAAGTGTGTAACAGGAAGTGCAGGTAGTATTTAATAGCATGGAATTAGTAAGTCCTAGTAGTCCTGTATAGATTGTAAGTAGAGGCGGACGAATTTCAACCAGTGGGCGACCACTGGTAATGAATAATTATTCGAATAAATATTTCGGTATTTAGATTTTTTTTAATTTTGAGGTTAATCTCTGTCGCTGCTCAGTTGCTTATTACCAAGGTGAGATGTCAGATGTTACACATCATACGCGAATACAGTAAGACTGTAAGTTTCGCTCGTTTTTTATTTTGTAATGTGCCTTTTGTTTGTGTAGAATAAACAATTTTTCTTTGTTCGTTCTTTCTAAGTCTACAATTCTCCTTTGTTAAAGATTGCTTGTAGTTCTGTGATACAGACACAAATTGTAATTGTAAAGTTAAAAAAGAGCTCGGAATGCACGTTAAGCCGTTGCTCTCGGCTGTCATTCGTAGATCTTTAGAAGCCCAAGTCTGACAACCAGTCTTACCAATGGGTATCGTGTTAGCCAGTAACTGGGTTGTGGACATCCGATAGGCAGTCGCTCCATGTAAAATACTGGTATTCAGCTGCATCCGTAAGACTGGAAGCCGACCCCAACATAGTTGAGGAAAGGCTAAGCAGATTGATTTTTGTATTGTGTATACTATTGTTGGAGATCCTAAAATCATCCTAGACAAAATCAAACTAGTTGCTATTTTTATTGTAAAATTTGTTATTTTTATGATATTGATTTGTCATTCTGTGATTACTTATACTCACACGCTGACTTATTTTTTATTTTATTTTAGAAAAATATACTTTTACGATGTTTGTAAATCCTATCTATCCCATAATTAAGTTTTTTTTCATTGCTTAGTTTTTAATTATTTTTACCTATTATGGTATAGTAATTTTATTCTAGGTGCATCGTCTTCACATATAATTAATGTACTCAAACAAAATATTGTAAAACATTTTTAAAAGAGTAACGGTGGAGTTTCTTGCCCATTCTTCTCCATACGAAACTACCTTTTGGATGGGGCAACTAGAATCAATTCATTTTTTTTGTAAATTTTGACGTTCAAAATGCCTCTTATGTGCCTATTTGAAATAATTTGACTTTGACTTTAAAAAAATAAATTATCTTGTGCACTTTAGGACTTTTTTGTGCGGTATTAACGGTATTTTCACAAAAAACGGATTTGTACGACTTGTGAACTTTAATTTGTATAATTGTGATCATAATTTCTAATGTTATTCTTAATTTTTTTAAACATTCTAAATAATATTCTAAGGATAGATTTTTTTTTTTCAGTGCCGCCGTCGATGTAGACCGCGGCGAAGATGGTGTTGCGATCTGATCATGTTTGCAGGGCCAACATGGCAAGACAGGGAGGTTTAGAAGGAAAAAGGGGAGGCCTTTGCAGTAGGACACAATACAGGATAGCAAAAAAAAAAAAAAAAATCATCCACCTGTTCTAAGTACGTGAGGTTGGCAGCCTGTCTCTTCATGATGGTGGCCATGCGGCCGAGCGCCGCCCTCTTCAGTTGCTTGCATCGGTACAGAGAGTCTCCGTACTTTAGTAGACGGACGTAGTCTTTTGCTACCCTGTAAAGGATAATATTGTACAGTCAGTATACATTATATTATGCCTGTATTACACGCATAGTAACAAAACCCATTAAAGGGTAATTATTACCCATTTGAAAGGGTTTGTTTCGATGTTTGTTAATCAATTATTCTACAAAATATTGTGAACCATTTAAAAACAGAAACTATTGAGTTGCTTGCCCATTCTTCTCCTAGGAAACTACCTTTTAAAAGGGACCACCAATATCAATTCTATTTTCAAGTGCCTTTTAATGGCCTACTTGACATAAATGATTTGACCTTGATATGTCTCAATGGCTGAATGGATTTGGATCACATTGGTAGACCTAGATTTAAAGTTTGTATTTGCCATGGGTAATGCGCGTCAGAGCACCGACCCTGCACGCGACCATATGACAAACAATTAATGTAGGCCGCGCTTTGACTGACAAACAATGTTGAGGATTGCATTCAGCTTCGAACGGGCCAAAATATACACTAAACCCTCGTACACATGGGCGATTTTTCCATCGCCCGTGAGAACGAAAGCTTACACAAGAATTTTCAGAAATAGCTTACTACTGGTAAAAAAAAAATGAGTTCTCTGAACCCCTTACTACTCAATACACTAGTGTTTTAGTATGATTGTGAGTTAATTTAAAGATTTTGTAAATATGTAATTTTTTTCTAACTTACGTGTCAATAAGATGTCTGGCGGTATTTAGTTGTCCAAGGCCGAGCTTGTAATGGTCTTTGTCATAGAGCACGTTCATAAGATCTGCGTAGAACGGATGCACATCATCTAGTTTGGGGAATTCCTGTTCAATAGTAATAATAACATTAGTAAATTTTTTAATAAAAACGAAAGCCAATGGAGATATCGCACTTCTTGTTTTCTGCTGTTAGGTAAACTTTGACATGTGTTCTTTGTGTGTATAGCTAGTTTTTAGGGTTCCATACCTCAAAAGGAAAAAACAGAACCCTTAAAGGATCACTTGGTGTCTGTCTGTCACTCCGTCTGTCACAGCCAATTTGCTCTGAATCTACTGGACCGATTAAGGTGAATTTTTGGTACACTTATTCATTTCTATAACTGATGAATGATAAATGAATTTTGACTATGGAGGGGAATTAGAAAGTTTAAAAACATCGTTTTTTTTTCAAACTGTACCATGTGACATATCATGTCTTTTCTCTAGCCATTGCTGTTGCATTCTGAGCAAAAGGCTTTTTTAAATACATAATACTTTTTCAACACTTGGCCTAAATCGCAAGAGTAAGGAAACTGGTGTCTGTGGCAATAAACTAACTGTCAAAGTCATTATTTTTTTAAACTAATTCTTTTGTAATAATCATAAAAGTTGTATCAACATGAAATATTGATTAAAATACAATACAAAAAATCTATATCTGAAGTACGGTTGAGTTATTAATTAATTATCTAATAAAACAAGCTCATTTATCCATCGCATTTTTTTTGCAATCAATGTCTTATCTGTTCATGAGCTGCATCCACATCAGTCTTGTCTAGGTAGGGCTGCTCCATCATTGAAGCCAAATAACTTGGCTATTAGTTTAAAGTTATGCCTTGTGCCGCAAACGCACATGCTAGTGGCACCGATTAATGAGATAATGATACTTGATCTTAGCCAACCCAACCCTACGCTAAAGGGCCTATTCCAGCAGTCAGCGATTCCAGCTTTAAGATGTTTTACGAAGGTAGACATTTGTTGAGCGAAGACTTATGATGGGTTTGTTGACTACTGTATGTTGACATAAGTCACTGAATAAACCTCTAATGACGTGTTATTAGACCACGCTTTTTACAACATAGAGTATGATCAGCGTTGAATTCATCGCTGCCACAACCATCACCTGATTTTGGCATAGAGACTGGTAATCTGTTGTACCGTAATGCAAGTGCGTCTTTGAAGTCTAATGGGGATAGATCGAAATGTTATTTCTTAGTTGGTATGATAGATAGCCAATTAAGATGGTTTTGTTGAAATTGATTGTTCAATCGTACTTCTTTTCTTACAATAAGTTATTATCAATATTAGTGTCACAATATTTTAGAGATTGTACAGTACACAAAATTTTAATATTGCACAACATATAAAATCTATACAAAATAAATAAAAAAGTTATTTAATTACAAACTACCAGTTCAGCTAATTAAAAATAAAAATCATAATTTTATTCACCTGAATAATCCTAGACAGACGATCATGGAAGTTCTGTTGAGTAAACTTCACTTTTCTCATATAAAACCCACGAATCCTCGATATTTTGTAATGTTTGTGTACAACTGTGGGTGTTTTCCTCTGTGTTTTAGACAATATTATGTCTATAAAGTCCTGAAATTAAAAATTGTGCGTATTAAGTGAGGTTAGAACACATGATAGAAAATATCGTAAACATTGAATCCAACAATATAGTTTCGATTATTTACCTTTGCTGTAGGGACTACAGCGATCTTCTTGAAGTTGTACAAACTCATTTTTGCTTATTTTATTACACTTATAAATAAAAAGAGCTCGGCATGAGCACAACACGTAAACACGTGTTTTTAAAAGAAAAATGAATTTTGAAGGAAATGTCAAAGTCAAAAACCAAATGTTCTGAATAGTAACACTGTGGTAACATTTTAATTTTTAATTGAAAGAAACATTTTGTTTGCTAGTAATTAAGTTTCTTTAAAACCCACGATTTTACTTAATTAAAATATGGCTCACACAAACATGTATAATATTTTTTTTATTTTCTACTACGCATGTTGCAAAACGTAGCAAAAGTTGCCAAACCAAATAAATAAAAGTGATGTTTTATGTGACTTTGTAAAGCTCCTTATGCGCTAAGGTAGCCCGCAAAATTCAAATTTTATTACGTTTTTTTGCAATTTGCAGGTCAGTAAGAGGTTGTATGTTGATCGAAATATGATTCGCGGCCGTAAGGAATATGGCTTTACAGAATTATAATCATTAGAATCGGTGTTAATATTTTTATCACGCTAGTAATAAATAACTCTAGAATATGTTGTGTTCAAAATTTATTCTTGACACATCCGGAAAAAGCAAGAAGACAAGCGAAAGTATAAAACGAGATAAAACATGTCAAAAGGAATACAGTCAATATCAAAAGAAGAAATTATTAAAGAGGTAGAAAAACTAAGACACAAAACTCTTTTCTTCCTAACACTCCTCCTGAATTTCATTCTTCCAGACCCATTCCTTTCGCACACCATTCATACTTTCCTCTCAACAAAGCTTTAGTCAGACTGTCAGCCACCATTCGAGTCGTCTCCACATACTCTATCCTAACATGCCCATTCTCAATGGCTTCTCTAATAAAGTGGTGGCGTACGTTAATATGCTTTGCACGTTGATGGTGCACAGGATTCTGTGCAATAGCAATTGCAGATTGACTGTCCCTGTAGATCTTGACAGTCACTTCTGGTAGACCACTGATCTCTGCAATAAATCTTTTAAGAAATATTGCTTCTCTTGTACCTTCAGATATTGCCACATATTCTGCCTCTGCAGTTGAAAGAGCTACTGTTCTCTGTTTCTTGCTCTCCCAGCACACTGCTCCTCCTTTCAATAGGAAAACTACTCCGGTGTATGACCTCCTATCATAGCATGTAGCATGGCATGCATCTGCATAGCACTGTAAATCATTACTATTATTATTCTTCTTGTACTTTAGGCCAAAGCTTTTAGTACCCTTTAAATATCTGAGTACCCGTTTTGCGGCCGTCCAGTGCTCGTCACTGTAGCAACTATTAAATTGACTCAGATAATTTACTGCATGTGCTATGTCTGGCCTCGTGCAAACAGACAAGTACATCAGAGAACCAATTAAATTTTGATATGGAATGCTTGGATGCGATTTATATTCTGGTCCTGGCTTCTCCAGTCTTTGACCAGTAACTGATGGCGTTGTAGCGATCTTGCAATCATCCATCCCGAACATCTTCAAAACTTTATTGACATACTTCTCTTGGTCAACTTTGATTTCTGTCTCGTTCTGCGTTATTTGCATGCCCAAGATTAGTTCTGCTTTACCAAGATCCTTCATCTCAAATTTAGACATGAGGTCTTTTTTCACTTTGCGCAACTCCTGTGCGTCATTCCAGAATATAAGCATGTCATCCACATATACCGCTAGAATGATGACCTTCTTGTCTTTCGATCTTGTATATACGCATGGTTCATTCTTGGATCGTTTGAAGCCAAGATGTAACAACTCATTATTTAACTTGCTGTTCCAAGCTCTAGGGGCTTGCTTTAATCCATAAAGCAATCGATTAAGAAGACACACATAATCTTCTTTTCCTTTCTCCTCAAATCCTTCAGGTTGCTTCATATAGACAGTCTCAGATAAGTCTCCGTTCAAAAACGCTGTTTTCACGTCCATCTGATCAACATTAAAGCCTTCATGAGCAGCCATCGCTAAAAGGATTCTAAGTGAACTATGTCTAACAACTGGAGAAAAAGTCTCATCGTAATCCACCCCATATCTCTGGCTAAAGCCTCTTGCAACCAGTCGAGCTTTACATCTCTTCTTACTTCCCGCCCCTTCTTTGATTCTAAAAAGCCATTTCGAATCAACGACGTTGCATTTGGCTGGTGGTTTGACTAAGGTCCAAGTCTTATTTTTCTTAATCGCATCCAGCTCCTCCTGAATCGCTGACTTCCATGCTTTACTGTCAGTTCTTGACAATGCTTCTCGAACCGTAGTTGGATTCTGATCTGATTCAGCAGCTTGATACAGGATGTAATCCGGGAACTGCTTGGGTCTTCTATCTCTCAGTGGGTACCTCCGTCCACTTTGGTGAGATTCCTCGTCGACATTTGTAATCGATTCGCAGTCTTCGAATACATCCACATCGTCCACAATGGGCTCCGGATCTCCATGATCCTCAGGTTCAGTTGGTTGATTCTCTCTCTGACTATCGCCATCTTCACTTTGATCTACCCTAGGGTCAATGTCTGTTTCGGCTTCACCTTCTGGTGCTTGCAGAATATCAGATCCTTCGTTGTGTCCTATCACAGTTTCTTTTTCAGCTTCAGAAATTTGGAGTATTTCTTCTGGATGTTCTTCTAAATTCGATTGCTCATGATGTTTTCGATTTTCGAAAAACACCACGTCCTTTGCCTTAAATACTTGGCCGGTAGTGAAGTCTAAAAGTCGATATGCTTTTGCGTTATCACAGAAACCTGTGTGAATCAGTTCTCTGCTTTTCGGATCCCACTTACCTCTCTTCTGTTGAGGAATGTGCATAAAAGCTTTGCATCCGAAAGTTTTCACTGTACTCAGGTCGCACTTCTTACCTGACCATTTCTCTTCTGGCGTAACATTTTTCACTGCAATCGTTGGTGATCTGTTCTTCAAGAACACTGCATGATGAACAGCCTCTGCCCAAAAGCGTTTTGCCAAATTAGCATCTTGAAGCATGCTTCTTGCTTTCTCGCAGATAGTTCTATTTGCGCGTTCAGCGATGCCGTTCTGCTCTGGCGTATATTCCACCGTTAGTTGACGCTGAATTCCGAACTGCTTCAAATAGTTATCCATCCGTTTGTTGACGAACTCGGTGCCGTTATCGGTGCGTAAGATCTTCAGCTTCTTACCACTTTGTTTTTCGGCATACTCCTTAAACTCTACAAATATTTCGAAAACCTCACTCTTTTGTTTCAAAAAATAAAAATAAAAGTTTTGCGCGTAAAATCGTCAATAAACGTCAAAAAATACCTGAATTTGCTAACGGAAGGCACCTCCATAGGTCCGCACACATCCGAGTGCACAAGCTCTAGCACTTCCTTAGCTCGAGTAGCATTCAACTTTTTAAATGGTTTCTTGGTTTGCTTCGCCATAATACATGGTATACACTCAAGTTGAGCTGAAGTGTTAGGAAAACTTACCCCTGTCGCCATCTTATCTCTTAGTAGTTTGACATTGTTGATACCCAAATGCCCCATCCTCCGATGCCATAGCATAATTGAGTCCCCTTCTGTAGTAGCTAGCGCAGAATCCTGTGAACAGCATTTAATTTTGTATATGCCTCGTTCTTCCACAACTTTCACTACAACCTTACCTCGAATCTCACAACCATCACTCTTAAAGATGTCGCATCCTTTTTCTGTAAATACCACCACGTGACCCTTTTTCACGATCGCATTCACACTTAATAAATTAGATGATAACTTAGGTACATACGTAACATTGTTGATAGTCAAACCTATTGACTCACATAGGTACCACCGTTCCTCTACTTTTACCCAATACCTCATTACCGTCAGCACATGTAACCCTCAAAGGCTTTGAAGTGTCCTTCAAGTCCTTAAACCACGATTTAAAATTCGTCATGTGTGTTGATGCGCTAGAGTCTATGATCCAGCACCTCGACGAAACATCTGGTTCTGGTCGTGCGCCCAACGCATAGGCTTGTAGTGCTTCCTTCCTTTGTTGTTTCCGATTATCTGGACATTCGTGTGCATTGTGTGGTCCTTCACAAATGAAGCACTTGACCTTCACTTTCGGTTTCTTTTTGGGTGTAGCCTTGCTCTTGTGATTCTTAGTCAGCAATGCTGATGGCTGTCTTACACTTGAGCTAGCCGAGAAGGTATCTTCCATCTGAAAGAGCTTCGTCTTCACATAGTCGGTAGTAAGCTTAATATTACTATTCTCTATGGCTAATCTCATTGGTTGAAATTCCAGGGTTAGTCCTTGTAACAAAAGTGCAGCCAACAGTTCATCGTCGACTTCCTTTCCAAGGTCATGCAACTCCTGTGACGTGGCTATAACTGACGTCACATATTCTCTAACCGTTGAAAATTGCTCCAGTCTCATGCTTACCAACTTTGTTAATAAGCGGCACCGGTTGTTAAGACCCTTGTCTTCAAACGCATTTCTCAGAGCGTCCCATGCTTCCCTAGCCATTTTCGCTTTGCGCACATGAACTAAGCAATGGGGCCTGAGCATTAAGCAAATCTTTGCTCGAGCTCGTTGATCCCTTCTCATACCTTGTACATCCGTGGCTTCAGGTGTAACACTCGTGTACTCCCAAAGATTGTCGTGTATTAGATATAGCTCCATCAAGAATTTCCAAGTTGCATAGTTGCTATTACCGACGAGTTTTTCGATAGATGGCATGCCACTACTACTTGAAATTCCAGTTTCATGTGTCTGGGAACTCCCGTTACCATTTCCGCTGTCCGACATTTCTGCGATTTTTTATAATCATTTACATGCAGGATCCCATAACCTGTTAATATTTTTATCACGCTAGTAATAAATAACTCTAGAATATGTTGTGTTCAAAATTAATTGTTGACACATCCGGAAAAAGCAAGAAGACAAGCGAAAGTATAAAACGAGATAAAACATGTCAAAAGGAATACAGTCAATATCAAAAGAAGAAATTATTAAAACTAAGAACTCTTTTCTTCCTAACAATCGGCAATACAACTAACTCTCTTCGAAAAATCCTATTGAATGTCTATTTCTGAAATAATCATTCAGTAGGACTTTATGAACTTAGACAGTTGTAATGCTGATTTTAATGATTATAATTCTGTAAAACCATATTTGTTATGGCCGCGAATCATATTTAGATCAATATACAACCTGTTACTGACCTGCAAACTGCAAAAAACGTAAGAAATTTTGAATTTCGCGGGCTACGTTAGCGCATCCCCGGCGCGATAACGGGTGTGGACTGACAGTACGGCCCACAGACTAAGTAGTACTGTACGGCCACAACCGTATAGGTACTCAATTAGTGGCCGTCATTACAAATACCTAGTTAGCTACTTTCTTTACGTCAAACACAGCTACCGCAGTCGAAAATTTATTGATAAATAAATGATAAATGATAAATGATTTATTTCTGTAAGTACCTAGGTTTGTACAAACACTTTTACACGTCAATCATATTTAAAAAAACTAGATGAGGTCGGCGTTTCGTATCCGACTACTCTGAGAAGAAAGGCCGAAACAAACTCAGAGGTCACAGTCTCTTTTTAAAGTCCAGACATAATCTTGGTCAGATCATGTGAAGACCATGTAGATTGGTGCCTGAAATGATCTTTTGACGAAAGAACCACACAGGTTGAGGGGACCTGTCCAGTCAGTGCACGCATTTGTCAGTAATCGTGCAGCTCAACTAAGAACTTAAGGAGCTCAACGATTCAACGAACAATACCAAAGAAAGGACATTTGGGTAGGCCGCATAAAATCACTCAAACTGCCAGACTATGATAAAAACTAAATGAGAAAAAAAAAGGAAAATGAACAATAACCCACATAGTCTTCACATTTACAATACTTAAAACAATATAATACTTAACAAAGTAAATATTCATGTCATTGTATATATAAAATTAATCACTGAAATGAAATGAAATGAAATGAAATCGTTTATTCTGTAAATACGATATCGGAATCACTTTTACACGTCATATTAAAAAGTAAAAAATAAGCTAGATGTAGTCGACATTTCCTATCTGACTACCCGTGAGAAGAAATGGCGAAACAAACTCAGGGGTCAAAGTCTCTTTTAAAGTCCAGACATAATCTTGGTCAGATCATGTGAGGACCATGTAGATCTGTGTCTGAAATGGTCTTTTGAGGAAAGAACCACACAATTTTGAGTGGACCTGTCCAATCAGTGCAAGCATTTGTCGTAATCGTGCAGCTCGACTCAAGACTTAAGGAGCTCAACGACTCGACGAACAATACCAAAGAAAGTACATTTGGGTAGGCCTCATAAAGTGCTCAAAATGCCAGACCTCCATTAAAACTGAGAAAAAGCATAAAATAATAGGAAAATATTTAAAGAGAAAAAAAAAAATGACCCACATAGTGCTCACATTCACAATAAATTAAAGCAGTAAATATAATACTTTTCAAAGTAAACATTAATGTAATATTGTATATAATATTCTGCAATGTCAATATTTATATAAAATCATGCATAATAACATTAAATGTCAAGTTTTCCAGTTTGATCACAAGGCTTGCAGAGCGAGCAGCTCAATCCCAAGCTTTTTTGTCTTCTAAATAATCAGAAATTTTATAGTACCCTTTTTTACAAAGTTTGGTTTTAATACAGCTTTTAAATCGTTTAATGGGTAAGTTTCGAATGTCAGTAGGAAGTTTGTTGTGAAAGCGTATACATTGACCCATGAACGAGTTGCCTACTCTGTGGAGGCGAGTGCGATGTACAGCAAGATTGTGTTTATTCCTGGTATTTAAACAATGAATATCGGACATTTTCTTAAAATTTGATATATTTTTGTGTACATACAATAGATTTTCAAATATATATTGAGAGGCTACAGTCAGAATATCTATTTCTTTGAATTTTTCACGAAGTGAATCTCTTGGACCTAGATTGTAAATGGCTCGAACAGCCCTTTTCTGTAAAACAAAGATAGTATTAATGTCCGCACAGGTTCCCCAGAGAAGAATCCCATATGACATAAGACTATGAAAATAACTAAAATAAACAATTCTCGCAGTATCTACATCAGTTATCTGTCGAATTTTTTTAACAGCATAGGCGGCTGAACTAAGCCTTCCTGACAATTTTTCTACGTGTGGGCCCCATTGTAATTTACCGTCAATAGTTATCCCAAGAAAAACTGTCGACTCAACAGGGTCCAACTCTATTCCATTAAGTTGAACATTGGTAGTTAGCTGCCTGACATTTGGCATTGAAAATTTAATGAGCTTAGTCTTTTTTTCGTTCAAGAGAAGATTATTTACATTAAACCAATGGACAACCTTAGAGAATGCATCGTTAACATGTTCAAAATTGACTAGCTGACGTTTGATTTTAAAAATGAGGGAAGTATCATCTGCGAATAATACAATCTTGTGATTATCCCTTATGTGATAAGGTAAGTCATTTATATAAATTAGAAACAAGAAAGGACCTAGAATTGAACCCTGCGGAACTCCCATAGTGACCGCAGATCCTGCAGATCTCTTGCCATTAACATCAACCCTCTGAATTCTGTTGTTCAGATAAGAAGTCAGAAGGTCGAGAGCACTGTCCCTCATACCATAGTGATGCAGTTTTCGGATGAGTGTATCATGATGAACGCAATCGAAGGCCTTAGACAAGTCGCAGAAAATGCCAAGAGCATCCTGCGACTCCTCCCAGGCCTCGAATATGCTCTTCAGTAATTCCACGCCCGCATCTGTAGTTGAACGACCCTTTGTAAAACCAAACTGTTTCAGATGAAGTAAATTATTTGTATTGAAATGTCCTAACATTTGTTTTAAAATTAACTTTTCAAAGATTTTGCTCAATGTAGGTAACATCGAAATTGGCCGAAAATTCGTGGGATCAGTTGTGCTGCCAGATTTGAACAGTGGAATCACTTTACTAAGTTTCATCAGATCAGGAAATACACCAGATGCAATACAAGAATTAAAAACAATTGCTAAAAACGGTGAAATAACATCGATTATTGAAGACATGGTATGTACTGATAATCCCCAAAGGTCAGCAGTTTTTTTTACATCAAGATCTTTAAAAGATTCTATAATATCCTTAGCGGTAACAACCGTGAATTTAAAGTGTTTATCACATTCTGGTACGCATTCTTTTAGTATGGAGTAAGCAGAAGTGGAGGACGACGATGACAGAGTTTTGGTTGTTAAAATGGGAATATTAGTAAAGAAATTTTCGAACTCAGTTGCCACCTCCACGTCTGCCTTAATATCTACATCATTGATTTTTAGGTGGAAGTCACGATTACGTACTGTTGTTCTACCTGTTTCTGAATTAATAATATTCCAAGTTGTTTTAATTTTATTACCAGAAGATTTTATTTTATTTTTAATATGTATGGCTTTTGCTGAGGAACAGGCTCGTTTAAAAGTTTTAGAATATTTTTTAACGAATTCTTTAAAAGTTTCATCATGGTTATATGTTTTTTCATGATACAATTCGTATAACCTCTGCTACTGCACTGTCAATGTGTATATAAAATACGGATATAATCTTGGTCAGATCATTTGAGAACCATGTAGATTGGTGTCTGACATGGTCTTTTGACGAAAGAACCACACAGATTTGAGTGGACCTGTCCAGTCAGTGCACGCATTTGTCAGTTATCGTGCAGCTCAACTCAAAACTTAAGGAGCTCAGCGATTCGACGAACAATACCAAAGAAAGGACAATTGGTTAGGCCGCATAAAGTACTCAAACTGCCAGACCTGCATTAAAAATTTTTTTGATTGAGAATAAAAATAAAAAAACAATTCACATAGTCCTCACATTCATAATAATTAAAATAATATAATACTTTACAAAGTAAATATTCATGTCATAGTTTAGGTATTTAAAAATTTCAATCAAAAAATAGTATAAATAGTTGGAAAAAAAATCAAATCAAGATTCACTGTAAATTGGAGCAGCTCAATCCCAAGCCTTTTTGTCCTCAATAAAGTCTTTAACAGTATAAAATGCTTTCTGGCACAGTTTCCGTTTTATAAAACATTTGAATTTATTAAGGCTTAATTCTTGAATATGGCTAGGAAGTTTATTATAAAAACGTATACACTGGCATCTAAACGAGCCACCTATTTTTTTAAGCCTGGTTTTAGGAACAACAAATTTGTGCTTGTTCCTAGTATTTACATTATGGATATCACTGTATTTTTTAAACAGATTAATATTTATTAATAAATAATAAAAAAATAGAATAATATTATTTGCTTATTGTATAGACTTTAAGCTAAAAGCAATAAGGCTGAGATCACGTCGATGTACTTTCAAAAACAAGTGGTTTACGTGCTCTCAATGTGTGCCCTCACATAAACATATTCTTTCATCAAAGATCATATAAGGCGCCAATCTGCATGGTCTTCACATGATCTGACCAAGATTATGACTGGACTTTTTAGAGACTGTGACTGTTGTGTGTGTTTCTGGCCTATCTTCTCAGAGTAGTCGGACACGAAACACCGACCTCATCTAGTTTTTTTTTTTATATGATTGACGTATAAAAGTGTTTGTATGTACCGGTATGTACAAACCAACTTACAGAAATATTTTTTTTTTTTAAATTCATTTAAAAAAAAAGCTAACTCTTGAATTGAATTTACACTTTTTTTGATTCTTGTTTTTGTGAAGGCTGACCATTATTTCTAAAACAAACAATAGAATATAACCTCAGATTATCTGAGGATAAAACCATTGCAACAAAATATTTTTTCATATGGTAATAGGTTTGAGAAAACGTCAAACAGTCAAAGTTCCGATAGCAAATGGGAAAAGAGGTTATGCTGGATAAAGAAAAAATAACGCCGGATTTTCTGTTAGAACAATATCAATAACACGAATACAGCAACTATAAATGATTTTTAATTCCAAGCTGTACAAGTCTCAACAATACTCTGACTAACTTATTGTAAGTAAAATATTGCATCACTTCATTTGTTTTTCTCACTCCGTTTAAAAAATATTTATTTTGTACGATTTCTGACTTAAAATAATTATTTATTGCATCGTTCTTGTCCTGCATCTGCCTTCAGTCAAACGGCTAATAGCCCCTAGTTATCGTAAATTATTGTTTAGTATTCCATTCTTTCGCTTAAGGATTGCTACACTCTTTACCGAGAGGGTAAAAAATTTCACTCGAAAACAGCGACATTTTCTTGAATTAGTTTACTTAATAAATTCTTTATAAAAATAGTGAGTGGTGTATGTGCATTGCAGGATAATTTTGGAAGAAAAGAACCAAAACAAAAATGTATTCAAGACTATGCAACTTCCGGTCCAGCGTGAAACATCGGCTGATATCGTGCAGCAATATGTACAGTAGCAGCATTCTTAAAAAGAAAGAACCAATTTCAAAAGCCCTGCATCCAGGAAAATCTGTTCACGGTTTCCTCATAAACCAAGTAGAACCTATCAAAGAATATAATATGACAGCTTACCATCTAGTACACGAAAAGACTAAAACAGAGTACCTGCATTTAGAAAGAGATGATTCCAATAATGTATTTTCAGTAGGTTTTCGTACAACACCATTAGATTCCATGGGGACACCACACATCTTAGAACACACAGTTCTTTGTGGCTCCGAGAAGTATCCAGTCAGAGATCCATTCTTTAAAATGCTTAACAGATCTCTGGCAACATTTATGAATGCACTGACAGGCCCCGACTACACATTCTATCCATTCTCTTCACAAAATGAGACTGACTACAGGAATCTGCAGAAGGTCTACCTAGATGCTGTATTTAAACCAAATCTATCTAGATTAGATTTCTTACAAGAAGGCTGGAGGCTGGAGCATACAAATTTAGAAGACAAATCCTCTGACCTTACATTTAAAGGTGTTGTATACAATGAAATGAAAGGGGCTTTCTCAGAAACAAGTTCGTTGTTTGGACAAAAGTTCATTAATACTATCTTACCACAGGGAACTTATGGCTATGTATCTGGTGGTGACCCAATAATCATTCCACAACTCTCTCATGAACATTTAAAGAGTTTCCATTCAACTTATTATCATCCCAGTAATGCTAGAATTTATTCCTATGGCAACTTTCCATTGGAAGCTAACTTGAAGTTTATCAATGAGGCTTATTTGAATCAATGTGCGTTTTTGGACCCAAAGCACTCAATAGTAAACAGTCAGCCACGTTGGAATGAACCTAAAAGAAGGGAAATAACATGCAGACTTGATCAATATGGAGTTCCAATCGAAAAACAAAACCAAATTGCTATAGGATATGTTATGGCTGACATTACAAGCATTTATGAGACCTTTATGATGATGGCATTGAGTGAGCTCATGGTTATAGGTCCAAACTCTGCCTTCTACAAAAGTTTAATTGAAAAGAACATATCGGGAGGCTATAATTCGCTCACAGGATATGACAACCAAATTAGGGACACATTATTTGTTGTGGGGTTGAAAGATGTTGAGAAATCAAAGTTTGAGTTGGTAGAATCTATTGTCGACCAAACACTCAATGACATTTTCATCAATGGTTTTGAAAAAGACCATGTACGGAGTGTTCTGCATGGTTTTGAGTTATCAATAAAACATCAATCGCCGAAGTTCGGGCTCAATCTACTCTTCAATCTTATGCCCCTGTGGAACCATAATGGCCCAATAATAAATGCTTTGAAAGTAAATGAATTGTTGGATCAACTAAAAATGAACTTGATGGAACCTAAGTATGTGAAAGATGTTATTGAAAAATACTTCATTCTTAACAAACATAAATTAATCATGACTATGGTACCGGATGATAAGTTCGACGATAAATTTAATGAAGAGGAAGCGTCATTATTAAAATTCAAAGTAAATAATCTGTCGCAAAGTCAGAAGGAGAATATATATAATGAAGGATTAGAACTTTCTAAAACACAGAAGAAAGTAGAGAACTTAGATATTCTACCTTGTCTAAAGCTTGATGAGATCACTCTTAACAAGACGGCACCTCCCTTGAAGCATACCGTTGCAGATATCATTCCCTTACAGATGTGTGAGGCCAACACTAATGGAGTCACGTATTTCAAAGGAGTTGTTGGAACTGAATGTCTGAAAGACCATGAAAGGCAACTGCTGCCATTCTTTGAATATATAATCAACAAGTTTGACACCAAAAATTACAATTATCGAGACTTTGACAAGTATGTGAGCAGGTCTACATCTGGATTGGGCATTCTCAGCCATATCACGGAACACATTGATCAACCTGGCCAGTACGAACAAGGAATATTGATCAGCAGTCACTGTTTAGACGAAAACCTGCCAAAAATGATGGATATATGGAATGAAATCTTCAAAAAACCGAACTTTAGTAACAGCGAAAGAATGCAAATGCTCATGACAAACTATTGTTCGTCTCTTAGCATTGGCATAGTAGACAGTGGGCACACCTACGCTATGCAGGCAGCTCGGGCCCTGATAACCTCTGTAGACGAATGCAAAGACAATCTAATGGGACTTCGACATATAATGAATATGCAAGAAATTCAGAAAAATAAAAAAATAGAAGATGTCCAATATATCATTGACACAATTGGAAATAAAGTTTTAAAAGGAAACAACTTAAGAACAGCTTTCCATCACTGTAACAGCAACACGCATATTCAACAGAATGTGGACAAGTTTTGTAATCAACTGTGCAAGGATGTCGAACAAAAAGAAGAGAATAGAATTAACTGGACGGAAGATAAGAAGATTTCTGAAGAAAACCGTGGCGTGCATATTCAGATGAACATCCCGGTCAACTTCTGCGCCAAAGTGCTTCCCACGGTGCCTTACACCGATCCTGATTATCCTAAATTACGAGTGCTCTCAAGGTTCTTAACTTCTAAGTATTTGCACCCGGTTGTCAGAGAGCAAAATGGGGCATACGGCGGTGGCGCTCTGTTAACCTTAGATGGAGTCTTCAACTATTATTCTTACAGGGACCCCAATTCCACCGTCACCTTGAACGTATTTGATGAAACAGCTCAATGGATGTCCGGAAACACGAAGCTTCTTGATGATCAAAATCTATTTGAGGCCAAACTGTCTATATTACAGCAGATGGATCAACCCGTCGCCGAATACATGAAAGGAATCGACCTATTTTTGTATGGTTTGTCCTACGATATTTGGAAGACACAGAGAGAAAGGGTCCTGGCTGTGAAAAAAGAAGATTTAATTGAAGTATGTGACAAATATTTGAGTTGTGACAGATTTAGTGGCAAATCCGTCATTGGAGTAGGATCAGAAGATCTTAAAGCAGGAACTGATTTTTGGGAAACTGTAAGTGGACCACAACAATAAATTGACGCAGTTTTGTTGCTGCCTAGACTAGGTATGATCTTTGATTGATAGAAAATGCTGAATCTTAACCTTCACACTAGCTAATATGTTATACTACGGCTTGACGTCGACTTTGGCTTGAATCAAAGTATGTGCGCTTCTTAAGGAGTTTTTCTGTGGTGCAGTATCTGATGAGCCTATTGCCTACAAGTGTCGATTACCTATGCAGAGCAGAGACCAGTAAAATGGTTGTTATATCTAAATGGGTATCACTTATCTCTTATTTCTGATGCTCAAGTAAGTAACTATAAGCATTTTACTTCTATCTTGTGAAACTGTTGTGATTTGAATTTTGTTGTAAAATGGAGACATATATAGAATATAATATACCTTATTGTCAGAGCATCTTATTTGTTTATTTATTTATTACTGAGTATTTGATGTTGAGACTGCTGTTAATAAATATAATTTTTAAATCCAAACTGTTCTAAGATTTTAAATACACGCCCTTGCCTACCTTCACATTTTTTACACTTATCCATTTTTTTACCGCTTTGCGTAGCATAATCGGCGTATAACGTTCCCACTGCTGGGACACAGGCCGCCTCTCTGAGAGGGAGTTCAGGGAGTGGGCCGTATCCACCACGCGGGTTGGTAAATGTTACATGTCTTCGAATTTTTCGTTCTAGGACATGCTGATTTCAGTTTTGAGAGCAGCTGATGAAATAAATTACACAAAGTAAAGCGCCCGCGTTCCGTGTGGTGCCGGACGTAAAGAATAGCACCATCCTATTTCTTCCCGTGGGGGTCGTAAAAGACGACTAAGGAACTTACTAGAGAATGGGCTGGGCAGTAGCGTTCTCTATGCATTTTAACACCATATTGCGATCGCCAACCCGCCTGCCAAGCGTGGCGATTATGGCAAACCCCCCTTTGGGGGAGGCCTATGCCCAGCAGTGGACGTCTGTCGGCTGAAATGATGATGATGATGAAAGCGCCCGCCTGGGTTCAAACCCACGACCTACAACTCGTAAGTCGGGGCCGTTAACACTGGGCCACCACTGCTCTGCACTTTGCGTAAATTGTAATAAACATGGAGGGCACTGGCAACTGCTATGGTCCAACACAGTTTTCTGAACACCCCAAGGATAGGGAAGAGATGGCTAATAGGGAATATGCACGTAATTCAAAGGCTTACGAGGGCGGCACTGAAAATTTCGGGAATCAAGGAAGTGACACAACATTACTATTTAAAAATGTATTTATTGCTTTTCGAAGTATTCTCCCCGAAATTTGACACATTCTTCCATACGATGGAACCAATCATTGAAGCAACCATTCCATTCGGAAGTTGGGGTCTCCAAAATGGCCGTTTTGTAGGCGTCCACAGCTTCTTCAGGTGATGAAAATCTCTGTCCACGCAATTTATTTTTTATTTTAGGGAAAGTATAGAAATCATTAGGGCTTAGGTCGGGACTGTACGGCGGATGGTATAATAATTCTATGTTTTCTTGCTCTAAAAACTCTGTTGTTCTGTGCGCGGTGTGAGAACTCGCATTGTCGTGATGGAGGATGATGCGGCGGTTGCAGTTCTCTTTACGGAGTTCAGAAACGACCTGTGGCAAACAAATGCTAGCATACCATTCTGCATTAACCGTTCTTTGTCCCTCAAGAGGAATAGTCGTAACATGGCCGGTTTTGGAGACAAACGTCACCACCATTTTTTTTGCAACACTCCGTGAACGAACAATTTTTGTTGGCTTTAACTCATTTTCGAACACCCAAACTCGTGACTGGTTTTTTGTTTCGGGTTCGTACGCGTATATCCAGGATTCGTCACCTGATACAATGTTGTATACAGCATTTGAGGATCCTGCGTGGAATCTTTCGAGAGTTCTGACGCACCAAGTAACGCGAGCCGCTTTTTGCTCTTCACAGAGCGAATGCGGTATCCATCGGGAAAACAACTTTTTTACTCCTAATTGTTCATGCAAGATTATTTGTATTTGACTCATGCCAATGTCTAAAGTTGCCTGAATTTCGCGGTATGTCACATGTCGATCTTCCTCAATCAGCTTACGCACAGCATCAACGTTTTCTTGGGTGACTGCAGTTTTTGGCCGACCTTGACGGGGATCATCACTGAGCTTGACACGTCCACGTTGAAATTCAGCAAACCAGCGATAAATTGTGGTTTTGGATGGGGCTTCTTCACCAAATGCAGAAATCATCCGGTCAACACACTGTTTTTGTGTTAAACCAGTTCGAAAGTCATAATAAATCATCGCTCTTGAATTTTCTCAAGTCAATTCCATTTTCTCAACGACTAAACAAGTTTGACAAAACCTTGTGACAAGACCGAGAATCTTTTTTTAAATAAATAAATGGTATTCGATTTTTAAAACCAAGGAGTTTTCAATTAAAAAGATTTTAATATGACAGGAACAGTGGAAATATTCCATTCCCGATAATTTTAGTGCAGCCCTCGTATTAACAACACGCGGCTTATTGTTGCGTTTTTAGGGTTCCATACCCAAAGGGTAAAACGGGAACCCTATTACTACGGCTCCGCCGTCTGTCTGTCTGTCTGTCGAGAGCCAGCCTGGTGACAGACGGCCAGACAGAGATGTCTGGCCGTCTGTCACCAGGCTGTATCTCATGAACCGTGATAGTTAGACAGTTGAAATTTTCACAAATGATGTATTTCTGTTGCCGCTATAACAACAAGTACTAAAAAACAGAATAAAATAAATATTTAAGGGGGCTCCCATACAACAAACGTGATTTTTTTGCTCGTTTTTGCTCTATATTGATAACGGCAACAGGTAGACGCTTGAAATATTCACAGAATATTTAGTTATATATTCACTTTAAAAATAAACAATTAAAATAAAATAAAACAAATATTGATCCCATACAACAAACGTGATTTTTTTTGCCTTTTTTATAGATAATGGTACGGAACCCTTCGTGCGCGAGTCCGACTCGCACTTGGCCGGTTTTTTATATGTTACAACGGAACGTAAACTCCACGCGCGCGTTGTCTTCGAAAATACCGGAAGTGACGTAAACAACTATTTGAATAAAAATCTATTCTTTGCGCAGGGCTTGAAATCTCATTAAGGTAAGTAAGTAACTGCGATATCTGCTTGAATAAAGCACAACAAATATTTTTATTTATATTATTTGGGGCTAAAAACCAGATACGTAAACAAAGCAGTAACGTGGTAAATGACTTTTTTTTTTTGGGTGGGTTATTAACAAATAACTTCTCCCGCTCTGGGCGGAGCAGGAGGGCGTGTCAGACTTTTACTGACTAATATCCCGGGGTACCCGTGTTCCTTCAGATGCCTGTGTGCCAGGGCCCCGATATCCATTTCGGACAGACTCGTAACCCTTTCATCCCGCATCCGTACACACGTGGGGACAGAACCCCGGTTTAGGACGACCTGGTCTGTCTCCAGAGCCCAGTCCTCCACCATCCTGCCCCGTATGTCCGTATACCGGAAATCCCAAGCCACGTTTACCTACATCATGACCGCGACAAAAACGGACGTTAGAACTGTAGTAGAAAATTGTTGTGGTTTGAATATTTTTTTTGAGCAACAAACTGTAGTTGAATTTAACTTTTAATACTTTCCTTGGGTGTATAGGTACTGTCCTTTATTTAGTGAAAAAAAATGTGTGCGTGTACTAGTGTACACACGTAAGAAGTGAAACTTCTTTATGGCCTTATTTTTCGAAAAATGATCTACATGCAACTTTCTAGAAATTGGTTAAATAAAGTTAAATTAGATAAAGTTTAAACAAAAGGATTTTATTATCATAGACATGAATACAAATAATACAATTATTTCACTTTACCTTTTTGCTACTAAGATTATTACAGCATTTCATTAATTGTAATAGAATTATTACTATCATTGTCATCGTCATTATATATTTTTGTAATTAATGGCTTATGGTAACTGAAATATGAAATATATGCTATACTCTATATATATGATATACTCTTCGTCTAAACCAACCGTGGTAGGGGCAAGAAAAAGATGGCGCGTAACGGAAAAATGTGACGCGTAACCGAAAAATGTGACGGTAAATTTTTTTCCAACGCCGATAAAGAAGTTTCACTTCAAAAAAAAATAACATGCATATTCCCTATTGTCTACTGAAACAGTTTATCGTAAATAAATGATCGAATACAGTTACGCGCCATCCGCGCCCTGTAATCGCGAAAGTTATCGAAAGACATGAACGCTCCTCAAAAATTTTAATAGAGAACTCGTTAGGTTAGTTTGTAATTTATATACTTATGTTACAATAGCCTACTCAACTGCTCATCATCTCTTACAAAATATTGCAGGGGCGTTAATTGTTGAGAGCATATACCCATTCAAACAAAAAAACAATTTTCAAAACCGATCCGCAGTTTACAGAGAAATCGGTGAACTTATACACATACATAAAAAATAATAAAACATACAGACGAACATTATAACCTCCTCCTTTTTAGAAGTCGGTTAAAAATAGACCCAGGAGGTGCACGAAAAGTGTTGATTTTATTGATGCTATCAAGTATTCATAAAACTGTTAAGTACATCTGTTTCAGTAAAGATGTCACTACCGCAGAATTTCGCCAGATCCGAAGAATATTTCGAAGAATGTCTAAAATTCTTTCAAGAATATCAATATTTATTAAATTACCCCAACACAGATTTACTAATTCACAACATTTTGGACAAAATCACTATAAAAGATGAAGATATTGATGTGTTTGATAAAGATTTCGACTTAAGCTCCATAAGTGATGACTTTTTAAGCACTTTCTTCACGAAACTGAAAAAGATGCAAGTCTGTTACGAGGATATTCAAGAAGATGCTTTGGAGAACAATATAAATGTACCCGTTAGTCCTAAGAAGAAACATGAGATTATATATCTGGCTAAAGAAATCAAAGAAGTATGTGAACATGTTGGATGTGATGTTGTTGTCGACTTTGGATCAGGATTGGTAAGGATTTTCAGATTTTCTGAAAAACGTACATCAATAGTTACACACACCTATTTCCGTGGGGGATATGCAGAAATTACAAAAAGCCAATCTAAAACAGAGGCAAAAACATGATAGTTTTTATCTATGTAACGTTAGGTACAGTAACACGTTTATCTCTAGCCATTCACATGCAGATGTTTGTTTTTTTCCAAAAAACAAGGTGCACTATTGAATGCAGGTGATTAGCGAAAGAAAAAAAACTTCCTTTCACATTGATCGCTTTATTTGCACTAAACATACCGCCCTCCAAAAACAACAGTTTTTTTTACTAATATATTAAATGACAGTATTCAAACAGTTTGTTATCGTGTTCAACAAGTGAAATGTAAATACATCGCAATACAACTTATCAAATAAAATGTAAATACATCGCAAATCAGCTTAAACTAATTTGATATAGATCATAGGCAACCACTAACATTATATAATCGATACCGTTACATTGCATCGTCTAAATCTCTAAAGAAACATTTGCGCCTAACACATAACTACCTACTAATAAATTAGGTACATACACATTATTGAAAGATTGCACAAAGTGTACGTAAATACATAACAATGGATGATAGTACCTACAATAGTATAGACATACCTTACATTCCCAAAGAAAGTTTCGAGTCATTGTAAGATTCCATAAAATGAATGGCACTGTTATTATTTCTACATATTATTTCGTTTAATGTATTCCTACTCTTACATTGTCATCTAAACCTTTTACATGTTTCTTTCCAGGGCTACTTGGATCAACTTTTATTTGAAACAACAAACTACAGAATATTAGGAATTGAATGTAACGAAAGTCATTACGTTGGCGCCAAAATACGACAGCGGAAATACCATGCAAACTCCACAGATAATGTAAAATATATAAAACACACCGTCACAGAAAATTCCCATGAAAATATCCGAGGATATTTGCACGATAAGTTTGGGAATCATAAAGAATTTTGCGTAACCGGCCTTCATGCTTGTGCCGATTTAACTATAGACGCGATCAACTTATTTTTAAAGATGGCTGATGCAAAGGCGCTGGTTGTAATGCCTTGCTGTTATCACAAAATGGTCGGAGATAGTGCTAAAGATAGAGTTTTTAAGAATTTTCCTTTAAGTGATTGCCTCAAGGGTATTTTTAGTAGGGTTAAGGCAGAAGAGTATTTGTGGGTGCCGTTTTTAAGACTTGCTGCTCAGCCTCCGTCTGTGGACGATAAGTTAGAGGATTTAGTTTTCAATTTATTGTCAAGAGCTGTGCTGCAGACATTTGCGTTTAGATGTGAGTATTGTTTTTAGTTTCCAAATAACGTACGTACGTATCTACTTGCAATAAAAAGCTGTAAGGGTAAATAATATTGCAAAGTATTGTGCGTCTGTCTGTGGTGAAATCGGGGATTTCCATGGCTGTGGACGTGTATTTTTATGGTTTGGAAAATCCCAAACCGTAAGGATTTGCCAAACCCTATACCATAGATATATCACCCTAAAAGTACCACACAACTATAGCAAGAGATAACAATGATTATTATTTTTTACAGACAATTGCAAGCTAAAAAGGAAAAAACGGAAAGCTGTCAAAACTAAAAACATGAACAACAATTTTGAAGTCTACTTAGAAGATGCTACCACTAATGGCTTTACTTTAATAAAAAATGAATCTAGTGGCAATAATGATAACATTGAGACTCCTACATTCTGTTTAGAAGAACTTAAGACATTGTGGAATCGGTTATCTCAATTGACGTTTATAAAGGCGGGAATTTTTATTCTTTTACAAAATTATTTGCAGCCAGTCATTGAGAATTTTGTTTCATTTGACAGACTGGTTTATCTCAAAGAAAAGGGCGCAAAGCATTGTGAATACAAAAGAATATTGAACGTTAAAACATCGCCTCGTTGTTTGGCTCTACTAGCATATAAATAAGTATTATGTATCTATATTAAATATAAATGTACATTTATGTCTTTGTTTTATTCCACTTGCAGCACTACAACGTAAATCTGGCCCTACACGATCCCTCTGACATAAATCTAACTAACCATGACCTCGGATTGCACTGATGCAAGATTGATCGTTTTAGGTAGGTCCGTCCCCCTTTGCATGTCTTGTTCAATCAATCAATCATTTATTTTGTTAAACATAGGTAAGGTTACAGATAGTATATTGTCTAAAATATGTGCACTATGTTTTGCCAATAAATGACGTACAAAGTTAACATATAGGTACAAGCAATTACAATTAGCGCTCATGCCCACGAGACGATTTTTCGTCGGAGCGAATCCCGGCGTCAAACCGGGTCTACGTCCGGTCATCAGTCGTGTATGGGACACTATGAAGCCATGCACACGACGCGCAACGCCGGCACACCGCGCAACCGGGCACGGTGCTCGCCGCGTCTACGCCCGGTGCGCAGTAAAGTATGGTAGTGTATGAGCGCATGTACACGAGACCGGACCTACGCCCGGTGCGTGCCAACTAGGCTGCATCTTCATGAAGCCGGGTTGTGTACAAACCATCTTGTGTGCAAGCTTGGACGGTTTCTACCCGGCGCCGGCAAAAACCGGCCCGTGTTAAAACCGTCTCGTGGGCAGGAGCCCTTAAGGTGGCATGCCATCAACAGATTCCATTAAAAAAATAATTAAATTTAAAATATAACAGTTGATAAACAGGTCATTACAATTTCAGATAAATTCATTGTTTGGTCCATGATGTGCGCTTAGAAGTCGGGCACGGGATTTGGGCGTAGGAACCGTCATTCAAACTGTCTAATGACAGCGTAAGATAAAAAAGGTGAAGCCAAATAAACTTTAGGCCCGTCCCCGACCAAAACGCAGCGCTAGCCGTTTTTGTGCAGAGAGCTATCTACTTGTTATTTATAAAAAATATCAACTACCTAATACAAAATACATAACATTTTTACATAACCTTGATTGACGTAACATCACGCCTGCAATCCCCAAAGGGTTAGGCAGAGGTGTACCTATAGTACACCCACATTTCGCCAGTTTTGTTTAAGTCCCATGTAAATAGGGGGCGAGCCTATTGCCATCTTGATTCTAAATATTCTTTATTATTTTTGTTTAATTAATCTCCTATATATAACATGCATCTCCTCGTGACGTAAGCATTATTTGAATTTTACTATTGAAACTAATGGAAACAATTTAATATGAACACTTTGTAAGAAATATCTTTCAAAATACCAAAATTTGATTTTTATGATGATTTTATTCTAAAATCTGGGCGTATTTACTTCTATAACTCATGCGCATTTATCAGGATTCAGTGTGCCGCGAGGTCTCGAAGGTGAAACCCAAAGAGTATATATTATGAGAGGTGAAACCCGTGCCGTTTGTCACCGCGTCGGCATAGCTTGTTTGTTCTAAGTAGTTGAAGTAGGAGTAAACTAGCAGAAATCGTCACCAGAAAAAGCATTCGTACTTGCGACTTTCTTCTTCTAATTCACACTTATGTGTGAATTTGGTCAAAATGGATTTTTTTTTTCAAATTTTAATAGTTTTCGAGGGTGCTAAAGCCGGTAGTGAGGTCAAAATGTAAATCCACGATAGCTGCTACGAAGATTTTCAAATTTTTAGGGTTCCGTACCTCAAAAGGTAAAAACGGAACCCTTATATTTATGATCACTCGTGTGTCCGTCTGTCACAGCACAGCACAGCCAATTTGCTCCGAATCTACTGGACCGATTAAGTTAAAACTTGGTACTTATATGAATTTCTGTGACTGGAACGCGGGCGTGTAACGTAAATAAACTAATTTTGAATACACTGTGGATTTTTGAGATGGGACAGTAAGGGCAGCTACCTTAAGGGTCAGCTCACACCGAGACGCGACGCGACGTGACGGAAGAGGCCAGTGATTTCGCGCTGCGCCGCGCGCCGTCGCGAGACGCACCGCAACGTCGCGAGGCGCATAGTAAAATCGTTGGCAACGCGACGCCTCGCTGCGCAGCGAGACGCCGCGCGGCGCAGCGGAACGTGTCTACTTTCGCTACGTGCTCCCGCCCCGCCCCGCGTCCACCCGCAGTCTACCATTTGCAAGCGCATGAGAACGACGTACGGCTGCGCCGCGCGGCGTTGCGCGGGTTCTTGAGGCGCAGTGCCGCTCTAGCACGCCGTGCGTACCGGCGATTCACCGCTGCGTCGCTTTACGCCGCGAGGCATCACGAGGCGTAAAGCTGCGTGGTGTAACGTATTCTAAATTCTCACAATGAAATGTGTGTCTTTTAGTGTAGAAAATAAAGTTATATTTTGAGTCGCTCTTTGGGTGCGCGCAGCGTCGCGTCGCGTCGCGTCTCGGTCTGAGCTGGCCCTAACCGTTTTAGTTACAGGAAAACTAACCGTTTTAGGTCCATATTGGTACTGACAGATCTTCGCCCCGGACGGTGTTGGCAGGAGTTCCTCAAGGCTCGGTGCTCGGTCCCTACCTCTTCATTTTATTCGTGAGTGACGTTCCGGTGCAGGTTCGTACTCATCGGGCCTGTTTTGCCGACGATACAGCATCGTACACAAGCGATGATGACATCCACATTATCATAGGTAGACTTCAGTTGTCGCTCGAACTACTTCAAGCTTATTTTAGCAAGTGGAAGCTGAAGTTGAACGAATCCAAAACTGAGGCAATACTTTTTACACGTCAACGTACCACCCCAAAAAGAAAATTAAAAATCGCTGGGCAATTAATTCCGTGGACCACTGAAGTTCGCTATCTTGGAGTTACGTTGGATAAAAAGCTCAACAGGACAAAGCATGTAACTAAATTGCGCATTAAAGGAGCTCAAGCACTCGGTTCTCTCAGTCCTATACTTAACCGGAAAAGTAAGCTCAGCGCTAACACCAAACTTAGGTTATACACCACTCTAATTAGACCTTGTATCACATATTCGTGTCCGGTATGGAGTAGCACTTGCCAATCTAATTATAACCTGTTACAAATAATTCAAAATAAAGCAGTTAAAATTGCCTACAATACGCCGTTTAAAACTAACCTTAAAGTACTACACACAAAGATAAAGTTACCTAGCATTACAAAATATATCTTAAAACTAACTCGTAAAGGACATGTCCAAAAATGGTTTTTTATTATTCAATAATTCTAACCAGGATCAGTTAAATATATTTGGATAGACAACCCAAAAGCTAGTGTTTCTAACTATAACATACATTTTTAAAGGCTTCCATTTTTGAGAAAAATGGTTTTTTTATTTTAGTGTGAATTTACTCCTAAAACGAACAAACCTTTCTAACTAACTAGTATATTAAAGTGAACACACCCTAAACAAATACAAAACTTGTCAAAATTGACACATGGCACTGTCATTATTGTCTTTAGATATTTGATGGATGATTATGACAAAGTAAACAATAAGAAATATGATGAAATGGGGTATTTTCAGTCAAAAATGTTTAGTCTAACCTTTTAGAACTGAAAGGGCACTCTATAGGTATGATCATGGCTACTTAGAATGTTTATGTGCAAGTTTTAATAAGTAATTATTTTAATATGTTAATAGTATCTACTGATTGAGAACATTTTTTAATTACGTAGAATTCCTTTTTTATGACTTGGAATCGAGATCGGAAGTAGATGAAAAGCTTTTCAGCAAAATATGCTATTGAAAAACTGAATTATTATGCTATAATTGGACGTTCGCATGAACGGAAAAATACCACGATTTTTTTTGGCGCACTGCATTTTCACCGCTCGGTGGTGAGAATCCAACAGAGTGTATCCCAGCGCGTCAAAAAACACATTGTTGGATTTTCATCTCTCGGCGCCAAGCATAGCATTGAAAATGCACTGCGCGATAATATCCCGTCGCGATATCTTTATGTCCGTGCGAACGTCGGCTTACAGTTTTGGAATGAAATAAAACTTTGTATAGTCTTAGATATTCATTTATTGATTTTCTTCATTTTCAATGTCTTCTCTTGTTAAAATATTGTCGAGAAACTGAGCAGGTGGAGATACTATATCATTTTGATGCCGGGCCCATCCAAGATACCAGACAATTGTCATCACATGAGCACAGCTTCCAACAGTTCTTTTTCCAATTATGCAACTGCAATAATAGTCAGATAAACAGCTTTGCCAACTAGTCTGCCACTTTGAGTAAAATATATGTGTAATACACTCTATTACTATAGTGGCATGACTTTATTCGTCCTCTGATCAAAGCTGTTTCATGTGATGACGAAATGCCTGGAATGTTTATTAATAGTAAATCTTCACTTACTTCTACAGTAAAAGTACCGTTCGGCCGAATATGTTCCCCATAATAAGAGCGAGCCTGTTTAATTTGATAAATTCCTAAGCTAAATAGAACTAAATCTGACATGTCCATCGTAGGGAACATATTCAGCTGTGGTATTTGAGCATTTATCTGTACGAAACTGGCTCGGCGTCTATTAAGCTGATGCCCAATCACATAGTCAGCTAAATAATTTGGCATGGCCATTCTCTGATTAGCTCTGTCCAGTATAGCTTGGGCATCAGGACGGTCAATCAAAACGGGATGGAAATGGTTTAAAATGGCTCCTACAATTTTAAAATCATCCATAAGATTTCTAGACCCAATATTAAAATATTTATTTCTAAAGATTTTAAAATCCCGTTTAAACCGACCGTTTACAACTTCTACCACCCACCTGCACAGTGTCACTAGTCGAGATCTATTGGCTTTTTCAGTTGATAATTGAGTTTCGCCTTCACTTATGGTCTCTGGCTTGTACACAGAATATCCCAAAGATCTGAGCAGTGGGATAGTCTCTAAAGCCGCGGTCAAGAATAAATACATCATTCTGTCCAAAACATTGCCTTAAATTAGAATTTTCATTTTGGAACAGCAGTTTCATAATTGTAGCATCAGATGTTGTGGCTGCGTATGGTCCAAATATGTCTATAATGTGGCCATCGGTGGCCACCAGCAAAAAAGGTTTAACAAGATTTGCAAACTTGTGTAAACTGTATGATTTTTTTTGGAACAGATAATTTGACGATTTCTGTAAGTATACATAGGTTCCATCGCAAATAACTATGGGGTTATTTTCTGCTGTTCCAAAAAGACCCTGTGGGATTAATTTCTACTGGACAGGCTTGCTCGAGAAATACGATTGACACCTAAATGTATTGGTACATAAAATTATTTCATACAATTACGTGCCTTTTTCATATAACTGCATGCTACTGATTTATTTATACAAACCAATGATGCAATTCGTCTAATTGGCTCCCCAGTTCTTTTTTTCATAAGGTATAATCCTAAAGCCGTTTTTGGTTTTCGACACACAGCTGATAATTGATTGGTAATAATGCTGAGTATTGTTAAAAAATTCAATACAGTCAAGCCTGTCCAGTAATGACATATATGGTTATTCATATTTTCCACATTTTCAAAATCAATAATGTTAATTGTTTTTTTTCTTAATAAATCTAACATTTCTACAACATGATTCAGGGTAAATTGCGTTGTGAACTGAAATTCATTCAACAGTTCCCAATTATAAACACTTAAATGTCCTTCACATACTCGGGCATTAGGTGAGACATATAATTTATAGTCAATTAATATTCGTTTTCTAAGGTACATGGGTACTCTCAAACGTTCCATATTTATACACTCGGGAACAAAACAATGATTTGATGAATCCGGTGTCCGACTGTAACCATCTAGTTCTACATACCTGTTCTCATTTTGAACTACATTGACAAAATCAATTTCTGAACTGAGTGCACTTACAGGTGCAGCCACAGAGCTAGACCTACTTTCTACATTGTCTTGAGTCACTTGAGCCTCTCTTGGTGGTTCCATCAATTCGTGAATATTGTTATGAGCTTGTTGCCAGCAGGCATTACATGCTCGAGCATTAGCAGGGATCTGAAATTAAGTTTTCATTTATTGTGTGTTCCAGTAATCAGTAATACAATATTATCAAGTGAAAATATTTAATTTACATATTTACCTGACGGGTGTTGATGATGCTAGCTATATAAGCCCGCTCAGGATGACCATCAGGTAGGGGACGAGAGCGCCTGCCTGTTCTTCTTGAGATAGAAACACCACAACACACACATACTGATTGATGACCCAGCTGTCGGTCACCAATGTTATGGTCGTTTCTGTTACTCAGTTCTATCAGCAATAGGTTGATGCATTCTTGGCAAATGCAATCTCCGTCTGTTACCTAAAAACAAAATAATTTATGTTCAGAACACAGTATCGTTTTTCTGCATGTTTTTTGAGCAAATTAGTACTGTATAATCTTTTTCAACATAAGACTGGTACCAAACAATTTAAAAAAAAGTTACATTTAGGTAATTTACATTACCTCCTGAGCAGTCCATTCTTCAATTATTGAGACTATCTCAGGGCTCATGCTTAAAGCGTTATATTCATACTGCTGATTAACATGTGTGGCTATGTTGCAATTCATGCAGAGAGCCATAATTGTAACAATAATCTGAAAATAGAAATGGATGTTAATGATTGCAGACTGTCAGTGGACTTAAAAGAGGCAAAGGTTATGCAAATAAAACCCATAGGGAGCTAAATAAGAATAAAGAACAGTACTTACATTGGGGGTTTTAAATCCGAAATCCGAAGTCCTAAACGCGTGCAGTATCAAATAACCGTTATGAAAAAGCAATGTCGTCAGGGTTAAAGGTTCATAAGCTACTGGTATCCTAATCATGTGCAAAGTAGAAGAATCCGTTGTGAAAAGCCAAGTCAGTAAAATCAGGAAAATCAATGAAAGCACGTTATCACGAATGCACGAGACGAGACAGTGTGACCTGTGACAAGTGTGACAGCATCACAGCACTTGACAGCAGACGAATCAGACGGATGATGCCTGTCAGTCAACAATTTATGTCATATTTTGACTGACGAATATAATCAGCTGTCAAATTAGACATTGTCAAAGTGTGTGGGAGATTTTATTTGGGTTGCCATCAACAAATAACATATATGTACTAACATTAAATATTTTATATTTTTTCTCTTAAATGGAGGGGTCTAAAAATATTATTTCAGTGGTTACAAATTTCATATTTTTGTCGCTTTTATTTAAGTGTAGTTTGGCGCTGGTTAGATTTTTCTCGGAATAAAAAACCAACGCCCATACAAAAAGCGGACATCTCCTTTTACAACAAAACTAAATGTCATCAAAATACATTGATTGCGAACATTGGACAAACTAAGTTGAAAGACTTGCGAAATATCGATGGATACGGTACATACAAGCTTCCCCATCACTACGTGTTGTTCGCGCACAATACTGAAAACGCGTCGTAGCTGGGCTTGTACGATGCGTCAGCGTTTCCCCTCTCTCACCGTATACAGTTGAGCGCGCGGGAGGCGCGGTAGCTCGTGCGTCGCTGGTGGCCACGCGCGATCACCTGAGCTACCGCTTGCACCGGTCGCACTTACGCTGACCGCGTAGTTAAATATTTGCTGCTACCCCCTCATTTTTATAAATGAAATTATTGCAATAATTTCATAATGTTATAGGTTTAATTAAGGAATGCCTCATGCTGTAATAAGTTTGTAACCATTATTATTTTATACTTAAGTTGCTCCTAGCCTGTAAAAGTGTTGTTAATATTAGTGTAACTGTAACTTTACTTGTTTAAGTACCTACTACAGTTATGTATTTTTATGTTAATAAAGAATTTTTCTAAACTAAAAAAACTAAGTTACAGGAAAACGGTCTTAAGCGACTGTCCTTATCTTTTTGAGAAATTTTCATCTACATTCACAGATTTTGAAAAAACGAAAAAGGTTTTTTGCGATTTATGACTTTTCTAGTACTGAAACCTCAGTTGGCCCGATAGAGGTTTTGATCCTTATAGGAAACAGGATCGAATGGCATAAAAAAAGATTTTGTGAAAATTGCCCATTTTCCTGCTGACTAAATTTTTTTCAAAATCTGTGAATTTTGGTCAACATTTTTCAAAAAGTTAGGTACAGTCTCAAGACCGTTTTCCTGTAGATACAACGGTTAGGGTACCCTTACTGCCCTATCTCAAAAAGCCTAGTATAGGGTTCACATTTGGGGGACAAATTAGGAAATTTAAAAAAAATGTTTTGCAAACAGTACCGTGTGACATATCAAATAAAAGGGCTCGTTGTAAAGATTTCAGATATTATTGGGGAAATTCTACCGACGGCGACGCTAACACGGCATTTATGGCTCAAAAGAGATGCATTAGATCTATGTTTGGGCTAAAAACGGTTGACACATGTAAACCATAATTATTATAAAAGGTACAATATATTAACTCTTCCTTGTATGTATATCCTCGAAACCGCAATGTTTGTTAAAACAAACCCCGATTTGTTTCCACGTCTACAGGACGTTGTACCGCGTAACAGACGGGATATGACCATTCTTCGAGTCTATCCAGCAAAAACGGCACTCATGCGCAAAAGTATCTAACGTCTTCATGGCGCCTACAAAGTATATTTAACACATTGCCTAAACGTTGGAAGGAGCTAAATGGTAAGGCATTCAAGCGACAATTAAAAATGTTTATTTTGCAAAAGGCTTAATAAAATGTCTCCAAATTTTTGGCCTAAACGGTTTTTTTTTTTAATGAATAGTTTTATCTTTTTCTGACACTAATACTAGATACTAATAACTAATAATATATGCCACTAATATTAACTTTAAATGAATATGGAATTTTGACGTTATAACATACCTACAAATAATTTATAATTTATTAAGTTTCTAAAGTATAAACTTTGTAAATGCCTATTCTAGGTAAAGTTTGGATTTTTGTAATTGTTAATTATTTTGAATGTTATGGAAATATTTGTACGCCGATACTTACGACTAAACATGGTTGGACTCAAACGACTGTAATATCTTGCATGCTCTTGTATTTATACAGTGTTTAAACAAATAAAGAAATCTTTTTTTATAATTTTAAGAGAATTTACTTCTGTTTTTTTGTATTTGTTGTTATAGCGGCAACAGAAATACATCATCTGTAAAAATTTCAACTGTCTAACTATCACGGTTCATGAGATACAGCCTGGTGATAGACGGACAGACAGACAGACGGACGGACAGCGGAGCCTTAGTAATAGGGTTCCCGTTTTACCCTTTGGGTACGGAACCCTATAAAAGAAGAAAGAAGAAGAAAAGAAATTAAATGACATATAACGGCATTCAAATTGGGTTAAGAAGAAGCCATAAAAAAGTGAGCTTTTGCAAAAAAACAAAAAAAGCTGGCCAAGTGTGTGTCACGACACACACTTGGCCAGCTTTTTTTTGTTTTTTTTGCACGCACAATGAAGGGTTCCGTAGTTGGGATGAATTTATCCCAAGAACAAACTTAACATTATAGTTAAAGAACATGATCCCTCATACATTCCAACTGCAAATGTAATTTTGTACGCACAATATTGAGTTATTTACCATGTTATTTTAAGATCACAGACTTTTTATAGGTTTTCCTGTAATCTATAAGTAAAAAACTATTTTCCGTATTTTTATCATTTAGCATTTTAGGCTCAGTAGTTTCGGAGTTAATATGGGGGATAATGGTAATTTTTCATCTATTTTCTTAAATAATTTCAAAAGTATTTATTTTTAAATTATAAAAATATATATATAAAAGCCTTAAAACAAGTTTCACTTGCTTTCACTTAAAACAACTTTCATTTGATATGTCACACGGTACAGTCAGCAAAACTTTTTTTAAATTTTCAAATTTTCCCCCCAAAAGTGACCTCCGTAATATCAAAATTAATTTATTTACGTAACACGTCCCTGTTTGGGTCACAGAAGTTCGTATGTGTAACAAATTTCAACTTAGTCCAGTAGATTCGGAGCAAATCAGCTGTGACTGACGTAAAGACAGACAGACGAGTGATCCTATAAGCGTTCCGTTTTTTCCTTTTGAGGTACGGAATCCTAAAAAGGGGCTGGAAATTAATAAAAACCACCAATGGTAAGTACTATCAAGTGCTGGGGCAACTACACGTAACTAAACGATCAAAGTGCTTATTTTTAGTTTGGTCTATCGATGTAGGTATTCCGGAATCTCAGCATTGTTCTGAGACCGATTTTGGATGGAGAAGATGAAATAAAGCTTACATCATTTTATGTAGATAGTTTGTTGCCTGAATATAAGAAATCACACTAATATTATAAAGGCAAAAGTTTGTGAGTGTGTGTGTGTGTTTGTTACTTTGTCACGCACAAACAGCTGGACCAATTTTGATAAAACTTTGTATGGAGGTAGCTGACACCCTGGATTAACATATTATGGGCTATTTTTTACCCCGATATTCTCTCGGGATCGAGACTTACGCGGGTAAAACCGCGGGGCGCAGCTAGTCCTTCATAAATTAAAGAGACAATAAGTAAAGAATATTGAACCTCAATTTAATTAAGAGATTGAGTTGAAATATAGATAGGAGAAGCCGAACCTTATAACGTAAATGTGCCTACATGTACATGTTATTTAGATTTTAGGGATTTATTATGTAAACTAGATATAGAAAATAGTTACAATTCATAATAATTTGTATGCAGGTCTACCTACTTTTAAATAATAAAATTTACTTAATAATGTTTATATGTTATTTTTCTACTTAAAACAATGTCTGAATATCAGGTAACTCAATCTAAAAAATAAAACACCTTTGGAGGAATGAGGAACAGGGTGTAAAGTTCACTCATCCACCATAGAAAAGGGAGGATCCTCCGACCAGATGGGTGGTGTCTGGTTGGCAACAGCCCAACGGTTGATGTCGGGATGTTGTATATAATATGCTAGTTGCGCGGTAAACTCTGCTTGCGCGATGCAGGATTTGCGTGACGTCAGTGTGATGCGTAGTTCGCATGTGGCGATGTTGATGCCGCTACACACCGTAGGTACAATGTTTATTATATATAAAATACCATGAATACTTGTATTTGACAAAACGTATGTGGACGGGGGACCGCCGTCAGGAACGAAATTCGGTTCAGTATTGAGATTATACAACCGGCCGCGCACACTGCTCATCTGCTCGAATCTCGATACTCACATGTACACACTCATATTGGCGCCATCTTGAATTTTGATTTGACCCCATAATCGTTGTAAGCGCCCTTGAAAACCATGAAAACGACACCCATGACGAAAAATTTGCAAATTTTTGTTGGCGCCATCTTGAATTTTGATTTTGACCTCATAATCTTTGTCAATACCCTCAAAAGCCATGAAAACGATACCCATGACGAAAAATTTGCAAATTTTTGATGGAACCATCTTGAAATTTGTTTTTGATCCCAGTTTTGTTATCAGCGACCCCGAAAACCATGGAAATGACACCCATATCGAAAATAAATAAATCAATCAATCTGCCTAGCCTTATCCCAACTATGTTGGCGTCGGCATCCAGTCTAACCGGATGCAGCTGAATACCAGTATTTTACATGGTGCAACTGCCAATCTGACCTCCACAATCCAGTAACTGATACGATACCCCTTAGTAAGACTAGTTGTCAGATTTTTGGGCTTCTGACGACCCTTAACGGCTGTCAAAGATCCACTGACAGCCGGGACCAACGGGGTAACGTGCTTTCCGAAGCACGGAGGAGTCTCTGTATGTAGGTAAAGAATTAAAGATTGTCACCCATCCACGGACCCAGAAACCAGAATTCTTATCAAAAGCATAAATTTAAATTTTCATATACCTAACTTAAGAAATGCCGGACTAAAATAATTAAAAAGTAATAAATAATAAAATAGAAATAAATACAAATAAAAAGGTACAACCTATTATACGAGTACAGGGTGGAATTTTCGAAGCGTATCTTTTTTTTTTTTTTGGGTGGGAAATTATCAAATAACTTTTCCGGCTCTGGGCGGAGCGGGAGGGAGGGCGTGTCAGACTTTTACTGACTAAAACCCACCCGTGTTCCTTCATTTGCCTGTGCCAGGGTTACGATATCCCTTTCGGACAAACTCGCAACCCTGGCAGGCATTGGCCCTAATGAACCCCGTCAATTCGTGCTGACGTCTCTTTGAGGCGCGCGTGGAACACAACGCGCCGTCGACCCGGGCCTGGGTCCTTATCGGACGGCGAGCTACCCATCGCTCACCGTCCGCAGGCCCGCGCCTACGGTGGCCGGAAATTGGCTTGCGACTCCCGACACCCAGGTCGTCTTCTGCCGCGACTAGGGGCGTGAGGGTGCAAACCCTGCCTCTCCCTCACAAGTTCCCCCTCCTCTTTCGCGAGCATTACTGCTTCGCAGAAGGAGGTGGCGGCGTCCCATGCACTCTCGCTCCGAACCATGGCCTGAACCAGGGCCGGACGCGATAGATCACAGCCGCCGATCGCCTCCTTGAGGACACGGCGGTGCTCCGCCCAAGCCGGGCAGACCTCCACCGTATGCTCCACCGTGTCTTCCGGGCGATCCACACAGTGGTGACACCCGGGCGTTTCCTCCCGCTTTATCCTGAACAGGAACCTCCCGAAACATCCGTGTCGGGTGAGGACCTGCGTCAGGCGGAAGGTCAGGACGTCGTGGCGCCTCTCTAGCCACTCCTCAAAGAGGGGACTTATCGCCGTAATAGTGGCATGCCCAGCGCTGGGTTGCGACAATCGCACTCTCCATGTCGCCATGAGATCTCGCCAGAGCTCTGTTCGCTGTGCCGTGATTTCTCGCGGCAGCGGAGTTTCGCCCCGGCGTTTCGCCTCCGCGCGACACTACCAGATGTGCGCGAGGACTTTCGCCTCCAGATCCCATGGCGGCAGTCCGGCAAGGAGGCTCGCTGCCTCACGGGAGACCGTGCGGTAACCCCGTACCAGCCTGATGGCCATGACCCTTTCGGACGCGTTCAATCAGCGGGCTGGTCGCAGCCTTAAAGAACGCGCCCACACCGGTGCCCCGTAAAGGGCCATGGACCGCACGACCCCCGTGTACGTAGAGCCTCCGGCAGGAGGCGTTTGGACTTCGAGCATACTGGAGGGAAAGTACTCTAAATACTGAAGACAGCAAATTTTACTGAAAGGAAACATTACTTTATTTTAAAAGGAAACAAAACTGCATCGAAAGATTTTTGAAAATACGCTTGCCACACCATCCTATACTTTTACGTCACCAATCGATAGGGTCAATCATAAGGATCAAATCTCTCTAGTAAACATGGTAAATTAAATTGAACAAAACCATGAAATCTAAACTTATTTTATTCGAACGAAAAAAACGAGTAAATTAACTAATTAGTAGCTCGAAATGAACTCCATTGTCTTGGATGCACAAGGGAATTAATTTTGAGTAACTTTTAGTAGCATGTTGTGGTGAATATTGAAAATTGTATTGAAAACCTCAGTTTTTAGCAAGTTTACAGTTGTATAAGATTTTTGGTAAATTTGATTTTTTACATAATATCCCCATAAAAAAATCTAAAGGGGTGAGATCTGATGATCTCGCTGGCCATCTGATTGTGCCGTTTGTACCAATTCAGGTATTATAATGGTTATTAACATAGGCAGTGGTACCACTGCCTATGTCCCGGTTGCACCATCTTGCTGTAGAATTATACGGTTTCGTTCTTCCTCGGGTAAAACATTTAACTCATTTCTTAAGAGTAAACTCGATGGACCCTTGAGTAAAAGTGCTTCATCTTGTACCATTCAATATTTAAGTTTGCATTTTATGATTCTCCTTTATTGTTTGATAGGGACATTTGATCCTTATGATTGACCCTATCGATTGGTGCCGTAAAAGTATAGGATGCTATTTTTTTCGGATTTTAGTCGGTTCGATTCCCGGGTGTGGCAAGCGTATTTTCAAAAATCATTAAATGCAGTTTTGCTTCTTTTAAAAATAAAGGAATGATTCCTGTGAGTAAAATTTGCTGTCTTCAGTATTTAGAGTATTATTCCTCCAGGTACGCTTCGAAAATTCCACCCTGTATGTGAGTGTGTTTGTGCACACTCGTATAGAATAGAATATTGAATTATTGAACGCCGTGTCTGTAAATTCTAAGGTCTGTAATTTTTACTTGTATTCGTAAGTGCAATAACATTTTTTTTAATTCGCTTAATTCGCGAAGTTTTGAAATAATATTTTATAAATATTTTTCGTTTTTTTATATTGTGTCTCAGCAACAAAACCAATCATGATTGGTTAATAAAAACACAGCGCGAATTTCACAAAGATACCACATTGAACCACCACGACCACAACCACGTTGTATCTTAAAATGAAGGCAAGTCGAGTAAAGTGCATTTGACGCATTATGAATTATTGACGTTTTAGTGAAAAGTTCAATAATGAACAGAATTTATTGAGAACAAGGTGCTGCCCGCGGCTTCCCCCGTGTGGCATTTTGTAAAATAAAAGCATCCTTCTATCATCAGCTATCTGCCAGTGAAAGTTCCGTCAAAATCAGTCCAGCCGTTTCGGAGATTAGCTGGAACAAACAGACAGACAATTTTTTTTTCATGTTGTATGTATCGTATTATTGCCATTTAGTAAAAAACTGTAGTTTGACATTACAAACAGACACTTCAATTTATTTATTTGAATAGATAATCAATCGAGCAAGATTTCAGCTAGTAATGAAATAACCGTAAATATTTAACAGTCTTTTTCCGAAACGACATTGACATCGCCAAACTCTAGAAGAGACTTGTCTATTGTTTTTGACAAAAAGGACGAAAATCGAGTTTGACGGCAACTTTTTATTATTTATTTTACGAATACCAATGTTATAATGGGTTAATTATAATTTAAAACATGGAAAACTTGTACTGCCGCTTTTGTGCCGAGCCTAAGAGCTCTGAAAAGCTTCTAAACTTACAGAATGACGCCGAAAAACACGACGAAATAATCTTAAAGCTTGCATTTGTTAACGCTGTGTATGTTAACGTAACTGGCGATGATATACTGCCGAAAACTGTTTGTTTTATATGCTACAACAATCTAAACAAAGCCTACGAGTTCCTGGACAGTGTGAAGCGATCACAAGACGTTCTATCCAACATATTTACAGCAGCCGAAGAAAGTAAATGCGACCTTTCAGATGATGATAGAATCCCAGCTTTTGACGATTTCCTTTGCAATGAAGACCCGACCACCATCAAATTGGAGGATAATACCCGCAATAAGTACGCAGAAACGCCGCAAATAGACATAAGATTGGAAGTAAAACATGAACTTAAAGAAGAACCTGACTTAGATGACCAAACTTACGATGATTCGTTAAACGTCCAAGATATCCTAGATGCGGCGATATGTAACGCGTCCTATAACTCCAACGTCACGATATACGCTAAAGAGTTATCAGATTTGAGCAAAAAGGTTGTTAAATCCTGGAAGGATTATCCTTGGGTGTGTGGTTATTGTAATATAGAATTTTTGAACATTGATATGTTGAGATCTCACTGTAAGGTGGTGCATGGTAAATGTTCTGCATTCATGTGCATTGATTGTAAATCAGGGAGGAATGAAGACTTCACTAGCTTTATTAAACATGTCAGGAAACACAGGAAAATTCTGAGGTATGTATTATATCAAATTTTAAAGCCCCATCAATAATCATCATGCATTTTTATTAATTTATATGGTTTTATGATGTCTTTCATAACAACTTGATTGTTTATTTATTTTTATATAATATATTTTTAAATAAGTCTAAAGGCTTACCAACTAAATACATTCAAAGCATTAACCCACAATCATTGTCATTAATCTATATTAATGTCTATATAAAATCTTATGTGTATCTATAATACAGTAAATTAAAAAAAAACAACTTTATTATAACAACAAGAAAAACAACTTTTACAAAAGGTTTGATTCTAATAGTTACAGTACCTACTATCTGAATCAATTAGAGGTAGAAACAAATGCAAACCATTTTGAAATAAAAAAAATCTACTATTTCAACTTTATTTAATAAATATCCCTCATAAGAGAGGTTTCACCAGATTTCAAACTTTTATGATAACTTTTGGCAAAACAGTTTTGTGGTTTTCTTATCCTAATTATTTATTAATCATATTTACTGTTTCTATCTGCTGACAACATAACTACGTCCTTTATGTAGATCCCCTTAATTTATGAGTATTTGGCGGAGCCATCAATTTCAACTAAAACAGCTTCAAACTCAACTCGAAACTCAAATAATTATTGGTAAAAAAAAGTATTGGTTCCATCATTCATGTTGAAATTATACATGTGAGAATGATGCAATACGTCAGAAACATCCGTGATAAAAAAATTAAAAAAAAACAATTAAAAACTAAAATTATTAAGCCGTGGCAGCTAAGAGTAGCACCAGTCCCAACTGACAGCACCCATTCACGAACAAGACGTATGATTTTGAAGGGAGCTAAATGATCTAACACACGTGTGTTAGATCATTTAGCTCCCTTCAAAATGGATTCACCATCAGAAAGACATCTGAGTGAGCATGACATACTCTCAGCCGCCAGGGCACATTCAAGTCAATGAAAGACATATTACCCGGTAATGGTAGCTCTATTATACATAGTACTCACACCTGTTGTATGCAATTATATAATACAAAGGAGATTGACTTTATACAATCAAAAGATAGTCTTGCAATCTTCAGCAGCTCCAACAGTATTTTCAAATGTTTATCAAGAAATAAAAAGTTTATTATATTATTTATTACAACATACATACATAAACTCATGCCTTCCTCCCATGAGGGTAGGCAGAAACTATAGAACGCCACCTACATCGATCTTTACATACTCCTTTTGCTTTGTTTACATTCATAAATCAGCAGGGCAATTGCATAACACATAAAATGACAATTGATTGCAATGGGTTTCATTTTGACAGTTCACCCAAATCCATTGCGTTGTTGAGCAAACAAATTTCTCCAACCTATGAAGCATTGGATTAGCAATATCCTTCAAAAACTTGAACTGTGTTATGCAAATAGGGTGCTGGTGCACTCAGGTTGGTTGCGAGTATTTATATTCATATTTGTTTCCTAAAACAGTAATAAATTGTAGTACAAAGAAATATATTTTTCAGTAATTTCAGTTGAAACTAATCTAATCTAGTAACTACTTAACTTAATTGAAGTTGAGTCGACAAACATTATAGCAATAATTGAAGAGATAATGGACTTCCAGTAGTTTGAAAACTATTTATTAGCAATGTTTAAAGTAATAATAAAGCTGAATAACTTGTTTTTTTGAACGCGCTAATGTCTGTTACCACCAGTCGGATTTGAAAAAAAAATCCATTTGATAGCTTAACTCTTGATAGGTTTTCGATGCTTCGTCAGTATTATAATTGTTTTTCTTTAATTACTGAATTTAATGACATGAAATTTTGCATAAGAATAGTTGAATGAATACACTAATTATTGACATACATTACCATGCAATTCCTTCAGAACGTCGTGATATTTGACTGCTTTGTAAACAGTGATCTGTTCATGGTAAATTTGTCCTATAACTCTTTAGTTACTAACGGAACATCATTGATACTTGGCAACATGTTGCAGACACTTACAAGGTTTGTATAAACGTGAAAATCTAGACCCCAAAGTGCATACTTTAAGAACTAAGACCTAATAAGCGTATTTTACGTTTATATTTTTATCTTTTAAGCCCTACGATATTTTCTAAATCTGTTTTTTAAACAAATTCAAAACAACGTATGTAAAAATCTACAGTTCTCTATGTAAGCGCTTTATATGAAAACTAGCTAATGGCCAAACGTACGCGTAGCGGAAACTTGAATTTCTCCGAAGTTTATGCATGCACTAGTTTTATTCATACATACACACTATTTTTTGGACACATCTCTTTTCTTCTAAAGTCTATGGATTAAAAAAAGTTCCGCCAGGACAACGTTCGCCCAGCGGAATCAGTTTTTGGTGAATTTCTCCACAATGGTTGCGTGCACAATTTTTTTTTTACCATACACAATTATACGACGTCATACACTAAATATCTGCATAATTAAAATCTTTAAATTCAACAACATTCCGCTGCGCGTACGCACACGCTGGTGCCTTCTGTTGTTTATGGCAACCATAACTTTGTATCATAGACTCCAACAGTTCACAATAAATGTAGCAGCTATAGCCCGCGAAATTCAAATTTTCTTACGTTTTTTGCAATTTGCAAGTTAGTGTTAGTTCATATTTTAAAGTGCTCTGTGGTCATGTTTTATTTTGATCAAAATATGATTCGTGGCTGTATCAGCTACTTATTTACAGAATTATAATCATTATAAACTGTTTCGGATTCGGGGGGGGGGGGGGGGGGGCACAGCTTCATGATAGGCGACTCCCACAGAAAGCCAATGGGGCCTGGACAATCTTCTTACGATTTTTTTTCTCATTTCCAGAAACCACTGCTACTACTGCGACTTAGTTCTTGACAAAACGGAAAGCTTGGGCTCCCACATAAAGGAACACTTCCTCAAGTCACAAATACCCTGCCCTCTCTGCGGCGAAATACTTAAAAACGAAGACTCTCTAAAATTACACCTACAGGACTATAACATTACGAAGCAAAAACGAAGGCCGAGACGAAAACCTGGGACTCCCATCACTATAGAAGACCTAACTTGTGGCTTGTGTAAAAAAGTGTACAAAAATCCCAATAGTCTTCGAGACCACATGAAACTACACACGATAGACCGAAAGAGAAACTACACTTGTGACCGCTGCGGGAAAATGTTCTACAATAAAGGTACGCTCACATCACACATCCTGTCACACGATAAGAACCGTCCACACATCTGTAGGATATGTAACAAGTCTTTTTTGTACCCAAACATGTTGAGACGACACGTCGAAATGCATTCTGGAGTTAAACCATTTTCTTGCGAGCAATGCGGCAGGTGTTTTAGACTACAGTATCAATTGAATGCTCATAAAATTATTCACACGGATTCCATGCCTTACGTTTGCTCTTATTGCAACAAAGCATTTAGATTTAAGCAGATATTAAAGAACCATGAAAGACAGCATACTGGTGCTAAGCCATATTCTTGCCAGCACTGTGGTATGGAGTTCACGAATTGGTCGAATTATAACAAGCACATGAAAAGGCGGCATAATACTGATACGTCGAAGAAAAAGATTACCCCTGAAGGGGTGTTTCCTATAAATCCGGAGACTGGTCAGATCATGCAGGTTCAGGATCCAGTGGGCACTGAAGAATGGAAGACTAAGATCATGATTCCGGGAAAGAGAGGGAAAAAGAAAGTTATAAAGCAAGAGAATATTTAGCTAAAGTTGTGTCAAGGCATGTCCCATGATTAGGACTGTAGAATGAGGTTTACCATCTCTTGAATATTAAGTTTGGGCAGATTCATCACTTGCCAAGCCTTTACCCAACTATGTTATGGTTGGCTTCCAGTCTAACTGGATACAGCTGAATATCAGTATTTTACATGGAGCTATATCTTACCAGAAGTTTGGGCAGTTTGCTGAGCTAAAATGACATTTGAGTTAAAGGGACAAGGTTCATTTGGCACCAGGAAATTACTGTTGAGAAGAGTTTATGGCAAACTCTGTTGTTAAATGGTAATAGTTGTGATTCATCTAAAGCCAATTCAGACAGATTCTTGCACGAAAATGGGAGCCTTATTTAGTACTTAAAGAATTCCATATTAGATTGCTGAGCAAAGGAACCACATAGCCTTTCTTTTTGTTGCATTAAAATGCGGTTATTCTGGGTGGTAATAGGTTGTGTATTCAATATAATAATTATACATACAGGTTTATACCTGTAACTGCTGCAATGCAATGCAAAGACCTCTGATAAGTACAGAAAATAACCGATCATTTATCACCACGCATGCTCACTGCGTGTTGGCGATTTCAAACTGCTATAATTCCAGCACCCCAATAGCGTAACCCAATTTCCATCATAATTTGAAGGATTTTGAAAGAAATTGATTATCCATTGCTATAAGTCTGCTTGACAACGTAAATAACGTAATTAACGTTATTGAATATGCATTGTAAGTGTGTTACACAATTATCCCGCAGCATAAGCATAATCAGCCTATAATGTTCCCACTGCTGGGACACAGGCCTCCTCTCTGTGAGAAGAATAGGCCACCACGCGGGCCCAGTGAAGGTTGGTAGATGTCACATGTCTTCGAATTTTTGGTTCTAGGAGATTCCGCGCCCTAATTGCGTAAACTAATTTCAATTACAATCCAAGGGTTTTGAAGGAAATTCCTAATCCATTGCTTCATAGGTTTGATAAAATTCGTCTGCACAGCAACGTAAATAACGCAATGAACGTGTCGGAACTGTCAAAATGAAAGACACTGCTATCAATTGTCATTTTATGTGTTACTCAATATTACCCCACAGGTTTCCTCACGATCGACGTGTTCCATCACTTTGTTGAGAGCTAGCAACCCCGCAGGTTTGCTCAAAAACAATAGATGCTCCTATTTTTAATCAGCTTCCATAAGTGTTCCAATTACAAACGCAATAATTTTACAATGACGTCATTTTTTACAGTTGACGCGTACTAATGTAAAAAGTATAATAAATTATAATTTAAATGATGCGATTTAAACCAGAGTAGATCATGTCATGGTCCGTTCAGCTCTTCATTGGTAGAATGTACTTTGTACAGTGATGGCTGCGTTGTCGCGATAACGCGACCTACACTTCGCGTGCTCTCTCTCGCACACCGCTCGACATCTCATCTCTCGTACAACAGAGAGCGCGCGAAGTGTAGTTCGCGTTATCGTGACAATGTGGCCGTAGCATGAGGAAAATTATATGTTTACCGAAATTTTCCCTGACTGAATTTACATTAATTAAAAAAATGTACTAAAAGATGCAGGCACGCTGTTGACATTCGGCATCAGCCAATCATCAACTCTTAAACGTAAGTGGTTTTATGACGATCGATCGATTGAATGCAATTTGGTTCACCTTTGGGCCCGAGTTACAGCTCGACCTGTAGATTTTGTCAAATGATTTGAAAAAATTGTGAAATGTCAGCTGCGTGCATGATAATGTTATCAAATCATAATACCAAGTATAATTATTATTGAAATAACTAAAAACCTGAAAAGGAGTCATTGTACTTAGCACTATGAACAAATTTTAATCACACTAATATTATAAAGGCGAAAGTTTGTGAGTGTGTGTGTATGTTTGTTACTTCTTCACGCTCAAACGGCTGGACCAATTTTGATAAAATTGTGTATGGAGGTAGCTGACACCCTGGATTAAGACATAGGGCAGTTTTTATCTCGATATACCCACGGGATCGAGACTTACGCGGGAGAAACCGCGGGGCGCAGCTAGTATGATCATAACCCAGAATCGCGAAAAAAATATCAGCTGCTCCATACATTTAAGTTCGCATAAATCTCGACAAAATGTAGTGTTTTTTTTCGCTATATTTTAAAAGTCATTCGAGAAGAACTTGTGGCTAAGTAATAACAGCCGCACGGGTCGATCGATCAAGTTAAGCTACGCTTGCCGCGGTTGGTCCGTGGATGGGACCATCTTTACATACCAAGACCCCTCCGTCGGCGAGCCTCCTTGCCGGATTGCCGCCATGGGATCTGGAGGCGAAAGTCCTCGCGCACATTTGGGTGTGGCGCGAAGAGGCGAAACTCCGGGGCATAACTCCGCTGCCGCAAGAAATTGCGGCACAGCGGACGGAGCTCCGGAGGGATCTCATGGCGACATGGAGAGTGCGATTGTCGCAACCCAGCGCTGGGCACGCCACAATTGTGGCGATAAGTCCCCTCTTTGAGGAGTGGCTGGAGAGGCGCCACGGCGTCCTTACCTTCCGCCTGACGCAGGTCCTCACCGGACATGGATGTTTCGGGAGGTTCCTGTTTAGGATTAAGCGGGAGGAAACGCCCGGGTGTCACCACTGTGTGGATCGCCCGGAGGACACGGTGGAGCATACGGTGGAGGTCTGCCCAGCTTGGGCGGAGCACCGCCGTGTCCTCACGGAGGCGATCGGCGGCGGCGATCTCTCGCGTCCGGCCCTGGTTCAGGCCATGGTTCGGAGCGAGAGTGCATGGGAGGCCGTCACCTCCTTCTGCGAAGCAGTTATGCTAGCGAAGGAGGAGGCGGAACGCGTGAGGGTGAGACAAGGTTCGCGCCCTCATGCCCCTAGTCGCCGCAGGAGACGCCCCGGGCGTCGGGAGTCGCAAGCCGATTTCCGGCCACCGTAGGCGCGGGCCTGCGGACGGTGAGCGATGGGTAGCTCGCCATCCGATAAGGACCAGGCCCGGGTCGACGGCGCGTTGTGTTCCACGCGCGCCTCAAAGAGATGTCAGCACAAACTGACGGGGTCCGTTAGGACCAATGCCTGCCGGGGTTGCGAGTTTGTCCGAAAGGGATATCGTGGCCCTGGCACACAGGCAACGGAAGGAACACGGGTGGGTTTTAGTCAGTAAAAGTCTGACACGCCCTCCCGCTCCGCCCAGAGCGGGAGAAGTTATTTGATGATTTCCCACCCAAAAAAAAAAAAAAAAAAAAAAAAAAAAAAAAAAAAAAAAAAAAAAAAAAAAAACCCTCCGTGCCTCGGAAAGCACGTTACCCCGTTGGTCCCGGCTGTCATTTGTGGATCTTTGACAGTCGTTACGGGTCGTCAGAAGCCCAAAAGTCTGACAACCAGTCTTACCAAGAGGTATCGTATTACGCAGTAACTGGGATGTGGAGGTCAGATACGCAGTCGCTCCATCTAAAATACTGGTATTCAGCTACATCCGGTTAGACTGGAAGCCGACCCCAATATAGTTTGGAATAGACCCGTCTATTCCCAACTATATTGGGGTCGGCTGGTGATTGTAATAGTTATTCATAATGATGAGTAATAATAACCCTTTTTCAGGTTTTCAATATTCCACCTTGCGTGTCATCTCTGCTATCATCTGCATAAACTTCATGAACTATGTTGAGGCCGGCATTCAGTCTAACCTAATGCAACTGAATACCAGTATTTTACACGGAACGACTGGATTATGGAGGTCAGATAGGTATATCTGACCTCCATAACCCTGCTTATGGGTCACACATAATCTCATGAAACCACCAGGGAGAGCCACTGACTCGCAGCGTCCAGCAGTAGGTCCATGTTTAAAATATTCAAATGGGCCAATCTTCTTCTTATTTAGATCGCATAATATAAATTATTGATAGTATTATGAAATAGTGATTTATTTATATAATAGTTTGTATGTACAATAACCGTAATTTAAGTTGCACACAGCTTTGAAATACGAAAATGCAATATTATATTTTTATTATTAAAAGAATGTAAAGCACACGTTTTTAGTGTTAATAAAACCTTTAGAAAAATTCGAAATTTTAATTTACACCAGTGTCTACAAGTCTACAACCCGTGCGAATTCATTACACAACTCGCTGGTATGCGTTCCTTCTCCCGCTTCCCTGTGCGGAGCCCCGCATTCTTCTTCTGCGTTCAGTCAGTCATTAGCGAAAGCATATTTGTGATGTGACGTCACAGCGCCAGCTGCCTAGATAACTCGCACGGGTTGTAGCTAAAATCATGAAAAGTTACAGTATGGTTAAATAGCCTTTTGTGCAACGAGTATGGTGACTTTGAGTTTAGCGTTATTAGATGCCACGGAGACGCTGCGCTGGCGACATTTTGAAATGGGACACTTAAAATGTCACTAGCCTGTGAAGCTTACGCCAGTTCAAGTGGCGTACAAGCGTCTCGTGCGTACAAATAATAAATAATATAAAATAGTTCATTTGCACCTTCAAGTAAAAAATATGGTAGGTACAGTTGCACCCAATACCATTTTTTTTTCGTGGTGGAAAATCCTCAAGGATATCCAAAGTCCGCTGTCCCTGGACCCATTTAGGGGGGCCGGAACAGGACATTATCTGCCCTCTGCCAACGCCCGGTAGCCTTCTGCGACACGGCTGTTTCGCAGAAGGTGCACCCAATACCTAAGCTAAGGTAACTTAATATCTTGTAACTATAGGTATTTATTTATTTATTTAAACTTCTCACACACAATAATGTACAAAGGCGGACTCAGCGCCCACCCTCGTTATCATTATAGCCAATGATTTTGTGCCTAGCTTGTGCAATAATTTTAAAACGAACGAGAAAATCATCTTGCAGCACCAACATAAGTGAAGCTGAGGTGTACCTACTTTAATTACAAGAATCATTTTGAAATATCTAGATGAGTATAATATGCTCCCGAGGTGGTCCCATTGCCACCAAATCAGAATCTGATGAGGGGATCCCATGGAAATCGAGGGAAATCCTCAAATTTTATAGGCATACCTATAGCGATTTGAGTATTTTTTATAGTAACTCGTGCATTTGCACTCAAAAAGTACCATTTGGTGAAGTGGAACTGAAGATGAAGACCACAGATGGCCACCGGAACTACTTAATAATAAGTATTTCACCGTTGCGATTCGATTAGGCACTTTAATATGGTTACTAAGCAATTTATGCTCGTCAAAATGCATAATGGTGAAGTCACAATCAGTTCTCCTGGTTCTTACCAGGAGAACTCCTCAACAATTTACGCCCATGCATCGGGAAAAGCAATATTTTGTAAAAGGTGATCAGCATTTGACATTAGGCTATTGTAAATTAGATAAATTACAAACTGACCCACTAAAAAGCGAAAAATAAAAAACCTTTTACAAAAAAAAAAACAACAACGTTGGTGTCTTTGGATCTGTATTTTAGTTTTTGCCACCGACTTCCGAAATTAAAGTTATTTTTCACTTTGTAGTGTTTTTTTGGAAGTCAGTTGTTTTTTTTTTAGTAAAAAGTTTTTTATATCATCCGAAGTCTAACGTAACGAGCCGTGTCTAACGCGCTACTGCTGAGCATGAGGTCCTGGGTTCAATTCCCAGGTCGGGCAAAGTGTTATTGGCATTTTTCAGTAGCAGCCCGGAGTCTGGATTTGTGCCCGGTTGATGGCAATAGGCTCGCCCCCTATTACATGGGACTTAAACATAACTAGCGAAATGTGGGTGTACTATAAGTACACCTCTGCTTAACCCTTTGGGGATTACAGGCGTGTTGTTATGTGTAAAATCTAACGTCCACTGGCGTACTTTACATCAGTCCGCTGTAAGTCTAAATTGACCGTGTAACCGTGAAAATTATCCATCATTCTGGCGTCAATCAAGTCAATCCAGACTGATGGACCAGAATGACGCCAAACTGAGTGTGTAACCTTGCTCTTTCAGCGGCTATAACTGGCCATGGGTCATTTAATAAACACCTCTTTGTCTCCTATGACAAAGAGGTGTTTATTACACACAGACAGTCCGCTGTGCAGGGCCTAATAAGGGTACAATTTAAATCAACCACTTGTTTGCCTATTAAGTAAATGTGTAACGGCCAGTTTCTTCATCAGCAACTAAAGTAATCAGTCAAAGTATTGACCTTTTTTTTTTCTTTTTTTTTTTCTTCCGTTTTGGCAACTGAGCCGGTGTCGACTATTCTGCCAGCGTCATGTGGTGACGGCAACAGCGAGGTGGACCGTCGAACTTTGAACTTTGTGGGTAGTCTAATTATACTTATGTTAGTAGCTGAAAGGACGAGACAATTTTTGTTAGTAAACCTAGCTACAAAGATAAGAATATATATATATATATTTAAAAACTACAAATCTACATAAATATCTACTAAGTTATTATTACTACACACCAAGCTACATTTTGATATCATTTAAATTTAAAAAAATTGATAGAACTTGTATTAGTTTAGGAGAAAAATTTGTCAAGAGGGAATGGAAATTAGTAGGAAGAGGGATTTTAATTTTGGATAGCGTATGGTACAAGTCAAAGGAATGGGAATTTAATGGACATGAGAAAAAGATATGGTCCAGAGTACCATCATCAAGACCGCATTCGCACAGGGAACTGTCACGGACACGGATCTTGTTCAGGAATACTCGACTGCAGCAATGACCAAGTCTCAGCCTGCACAAGGATGTAACAGTTCTCTTGGACAGTTTGGGGCATTTAAAAAACCAAGGTTTCCGCTGGATGTTAGGTTGAATACTGGCGTAGTACGCTCCCTTAAGTTTCGAACTTACCTGCCACTCTGCTGACCACGAGTTGAACAACTTGTATTTGGTGTCAGTTCGTAAGTCGTAACTTTGCACCACGTAGTGCTTCCGATCCACCGGGTTAGATGAAGCAAATTTAGCCAGAGAGTCGGCGCACTCGTTGCCACCTATACCCGAGTGACTAGGAACCCAAGCTATCTCAATGCTTAAACCGTTGTTCGAGCAAGTAAATAGTAAATTTAGTATGTCGAAAATGATTTTGCTATGAATTTTGGATTTTAGTTAACATTGACCTAAGGCTTGGATGCTACTGCGAGAATCTGAGAAAATGACCGAATTTTTAATATTGTGGGTTAAAATGAAATTGATGGCTTCTAGAATACCTATGCATTCCCCTGTAAATACTGAAGCCTCAGGTGGGCATTGGAATAAAAGGGCAATTTTAGAGTTCTGGAAATATGTTGAAACACCAGTGCATCCTGTTGACGATAATTTGGAAGCGTCTGTGTAAAAAATATTCCAACCCTTCCAGTATCTCTCAATGGCCCGATCGAAGTCGCCTTTTACGTCCTGGGAATTTTTGGAGATACCAAGTCCCAAAACGATCTTTGGCCTGAAATGGACCACCTCATAGGCGGAAGAAAAGACAGGAGGAGAGGGGTATTGACAAACAGGTGAGGAGAGGTGTTTAAGCTCTCTGTACCTATTCATCAATGGAATAGATTTATTATTCCAGTAAGAAGACGTGATAAGAGAGAGGTAGATTTGTTCCAAAATGGGGAGTAAAGGATGGGACGAAAGGGAGAACACTTTTGACAAAAAACGATCAGCTAAGTATTGTCTTCGAAGGTTAAGAGGAGGTTCTGCACATTCAACCTGGAGAGCATTTATGGGGGAGGATTTCATAGCACCAATTACGATCCTCAGACATTTGGACTGGATAGAGTCCAGCCTACGTAGAGCTTCCTTGTTGCATGGCTCAATTAGGAAGCTGCAATAGTCCAACACACTTCTGACCAGCGCATTGTAGACTAGCTTTAAGGTGAGGGGGTGAGCTCCCCACCAGACTCCAGCCAAAGCCTTGAGGACCGAAACCGAGCGCTCACATTTTTTAACTGTATTATTAATGTGATCCACTGCAGACAATTTGTAGTCCAGTGTGACCCCCAGAAACCTGGCCTTCTCCTCAACTGGTATAGCTTGACCGTCAATATTAATGTTAACCTGGGGGACAAGACGTCTACGAGTAAAGACAACTGCGGTACTCTTTGGAGCACTTAAAGATAACCCGTGATCTAAGAGCCATTGGTTTAATGACGACAAAGAAATATTGATGGAATGAGCGGCGTCTTCGATGGAACTGCCACAGACCAATAATGCAATATCGTCAGCATATTGAAGTACTTTACAGTTAAAATTTAAGCAAGAAGGAAGATCAGAGGTATAAATATTATATAATGGGGGACTAAGAACGGATCCCTGAGGTAGACCTCTCCAAACCGACCTCGGTTCAGAGCTATCCCCGGGAATCCTGAGTTTAACGCTACGATCTGAAAAAATACTGCAAATGATCCGGCGAATCCTAGCCGGGATTCTCAGCTCTTGCATTTTCTGCCTGAGAAGTGGGAGGAGGACAGAATCATAGGCAGCTGAAATGTCTAAGAAAACTGCTACCACAGACTCATTCCTACTAAGGGCCAGTCGGATCTCTGATGTGAGGATACCCACACTATCAGCTGTACCCAGACCTTTCCTAAAGCCGAATTGAGTCGTTGGGAGCAGTTTCCTGTTTTCTACAAACCATTCTAGGCGGTTTTTAATCAAATGTTCTAAAAGTTTAATAAGAATGGACGATAGAGCAATTGGTCTGTATGAACAATGATCACTAGGATCTTTACCAGGCTTTAATATAGGGATTACGACTTGAACCTTCCAAGCAGGAGGAATATAACCGGAAGTAAAACAATAATTGACTAAGTCCAGATAATATTGATGGGTCTTATCGCCAGCTTTAGTAATGAAGGAGTAAGGGAATCCATCCACTCCAGGAGCAGAATCCTTAACATAGGCGAGGACCGATTTAAGTTCACCAAGAGTAAATGGCCCATCCAGAGGATCGTCCGAATACAGCTAAGAGTCTGAAGCGACACACTCGTCCACACCGGGAACATAGACTGGAGCGAGTTTGGAAAAAAACTGGTTACCCAGTTCAGCAGATAGTATGCTCCCGGAGGGGAGCTTCAAACTACCTCTGAATGATTTCAATTTACGCCACACTGCTGACGTTGGAGTGGATGGACTCAGTGAGCCACAATACTTCCGCCAACCTTCTCTCTTCTTATTTTTTAGTAATTTCTTGGACTTAGCCAAGACATGTTGAAAGGCAATGATGTTATCCAGGTTCATGTCAGAGTTGAAATTCTTTTCGGCCTCATTCCTGGCTCTGATCACGGCAGAGCAATCCCTATCCCACCACGGTGGGGATGGAATTTTGCCCGTGGGCGGTTTTTTTGAAGGGAAGCAATCATCCGCTGTAGAAGATATGGTGTTGGAAAATGATGAAAAGCTTACCTGAGCAGTCTCAGCATTAATGGGCGGAAGAGAAGAAACACGTAAGTCTAAAATTTTTGAGTAAAGATCCCAATCAACTGAGTTTAGTTGGTATTTTAACAAAGGAGGGGAGATTTTGTCAGGGATGGTCTTGGAAGGGATTTCAACCATGATGGGATAGTGATCACTCCCATAAGTCATATTCAAGCGACTCCAATTAAAAAGGCTGGCTAGACTAGATGAACAGAATGTTAGATCAACACAGCTGCTGTTCTGCCCTGGTGCAGACCTACGTGTGGCACTGCCATCGTTAATTACACATAGGTTAAGTTCATCTAATATATCCACTAGGCCAATACCAAAGTTGTCACAGGTTTCTGACCCCCATCTATAATGATGGCCATTAAAATCACCTAAAATTAGTAACGGGCCTTGTACATTACTCAGTAAACTTTTTATCGTAATAAGGTCTTCAATTTGTGGGTGTGCAATATAAAAACTAAATATATTTATATCCTCAGCCTTAACAGCAACAACATTGATGTTGTCACCAACAAAGGGTAGAGGAATTGGGGAGAATGGTACTTTGTTATTGATGAACAAAGCACATCCTCCATAACCATCTGGTCTGTCATGGCGAACACCACTGAAACTTGGAATCCTGAAATTACTTTCAGAATGAAGCCACGTCTCAGCGATACCGCAGATCAATGGTTTGTACTTATTAATCAGGAAGAGTAGGTCAGGTTTCCTGGGAGTAATACTCCTCACGTTCCATTGAAGGATTGTCAGGGGATGGAACATTGTGAATATAATTAACAATGGATGTCAGTTTGTTGGCAACGTGGTCAGGTAGGGATTGTTTCGGGTTTGCTAATAGTCATTAGCATACTGGATATGATATTCAGAATATTTTCTGAGTTATCAGAACTGGTTGCACCTTCCCTTGGGTAAGCGCAGCCGTTTTGGGATGGGGAGAAGGAATAGTTCTGAGTAAGGGTTTGGTGAGCCTGCTTATCATAGCTAGGTGAAAGTGGGGCATGGGGTTTTGGTTTAAGGAAGACCGTTTTACGATAAGATTTAGGATTTTGCGGGAGTGAACTGATAGAATGGGATGGACTGGCTATTGGTTTAGTCTTTTCAGATACTTTTGACACTTCAGCATATGATCTTGAAACCGGGGGAAATACCTGACTTGCTTCCGCATATGAGACTGACTTCTCTGCCATAAGAGCTTTTATGCCCTTCTGCCGGCCCAATTCAGGACAAGTCTTATCGTTAGCATAATGATTGCCAGAGCAGGAAACACAAAAGGCACAGTCAGAGGAAACTTGGCATCCATCTCCTGGGTGATCTTGACCACATTTAAAACAGCGGGGTTTCGAGCGGCATACTGTGCGTCTGTGACCATACCGACAACAATTGAAGCATTGGATAGTTGGATACATGTATGTCTCGACTGAAAGAGCAGAGTAAAAACAAAAAACACGCTTAGGTAAAATTTGGCCGTCAAAGGTTAGAACAACCGTTTGAGTGGGTTTCCATTCAGTAACACCTAGTGAAGTCACCTTACGGCTCATTCTCCTAGCCTTAATTACAGGGCCGCATCCAGTGGGAACCTTGATGTTCTCTATAACTTCTTCCTCAGTCCATTCTGTGGGAACGTCTCTGACAAGACCTAAGCGAGTGATGTTAAATTGTGGGATTGAGGCAATGAAATTATTTTTAGCTAAAATGGGACTGATTAAAAAACTGTTAGCATCCTGGTGAGACTTGAACTCGATTGAAACCCGGTTTCTTCCTAAGCGTTTGACACTGCCTAGGAGTATGTTACTGAAATTATTTTGCGTCAAAAACATACCAAATTTGACAGGGTGCAGTACAGTACCTGGGGTCTGACCATATTTTAAGGATGCGTGAACTATATACGGGGGGTAATCTCTCATCGTATACATTTGTCTTGCAATTGTGTTTTTCGGTAGCTTAGGAGGGTTGCTTAAAGTAGCCGGGGGGGAAACGGCCGATCTTTTCCTGTTTGCAGTTTCGGAGTCATCATCATCATCATTCATTTATTCATAAACAATTTACATTGTGTTAAACATTACATATTAAAAAGAGAAATAACACATGCAGAAACAACTACATTAAGCAAATTAATACAATGTCAGCAAAATAATACAAAGACACAAATAAATACAATATCTGGTTCGTAGCAGGTACAGTGTCAGTTAAAAAGTCTAATTTATTATTATCAGGTAAAATGTCAATTACAATGTCAAATATAAAGCAAGTATAATGTCAAATTCAATGTCCAATTATTAGCAGGTACCCGTGTCAAATTCGATGTCAAAAAATTAAGAAATAATTTCGCTAAGGTTTTAGTAATTTATATAATTTAGAATCATTAAATCTGTTCACTGCTATTATTTTAAGTGACTACTTTTATCATTAATAAATTCCGATACCGAGTAAAAACATTTTTCCAACAAGAAGGCTTTTAATTTAGTTTTAAATGAGTGCGAGCTATAAATTAATAATTTTAAATCAGTTGGTAACCTATTAAATAACTCTACTGCTTGGTATCTGGAACAATGCTTAGCTATGTTAAATTTCGGTGCCATCTTGTGTTTAAATTCTTTCCTTCTTGTGTTTTCTCTTATCTTACGCTCTTCTTGAGATTCATACTCGTGAATATTCTTAGCCAAGTGATTCAAGATTACCAATATATACAAACTAGGTACTGTTAAAAAGTCCAATTCTTTAAAGTGCTCTCTACATGAGTCTCTTTGTGAGATCCTGACTATAGTTCGTATGGCTCGTTTCTGCAAAATAAACGCTTTCTCACAGTTATAACTGTAGCTGTTTCCCCAAAGCATTATGCTGTATCTTAGTAGTAGTCCATAATATCTAAGTCTTAGTGTAGTCCATAATATCTAATTGTACATTGTCGTCGGGGAGGGTAACAGTTAAAACCGGAGTAAAATCAAAGGAATCAGGAGGGTCAGGTGGTTTTTTGGTGTCCATAATGAACGCCGGGTAAAATCTTTAAAAATAGACTAAACTAGTGTTAAAACAAACCTTACGCCAAAACACAAACACAAAGAATAATCTCGATTGAAGTTCACAGTAATAAAAACCACTAAAATCGAAAAAATTCGTAACACAAATAAAGCACTTGTTATTCCTTCACCACTACCCACGAAAGTCCTACTTGACCTTTACCCTTTACTGATACTACGGCAAATGTGTTTCTTCATTCAACAGCTAAAGTAAAAGTCAAAAGAGTGGCCATTACATAAACGTCGCAATTTTCCCAAAAAATCGTGGGGAGCTTTTTTTACACTCGGCAGCACCACAATTTCACTGTCTAAAAAAAAATTCAAAGTGAAAGTTCTTTCTTGAGTTCCTTTCCTTCTTAATACACACTGATGTGTGTGGACCTTTTGTGTATTCGTTCTCAAAGTATAGATACTTTGTTCTATTCAAGGATGATTTCACCCGGTTTCGTTACGTATACTTCTTACGACAAAAGTCAGAAGTTCAAGCGAGCTTGAAGGATTTTCTAGCTGAAGCTAAGACATCAGGACACGTCATTCAAGAGTTACTAAGCGACAATGGAGGCGAATTCGACAATGAACAAGTACGAAATACGCTAAGACAACACGGGATTAAACAAAGGCTGACAATGCCCTACACTCCTGAACAAAACGGTTGTGCCGAAAGAGATAATCGCACAATTGTTGGGATGGCAAGAGCGCTTATACAATATGCTCATGATGAGATACCTAAAGGTTTATGGGCTGAAGTAGTGCAAGCTTCAGTGTACATATTAAATCGTACGGGACCCACTCCAAATGTTGAAAAGTCACCGTATGAGTTATGGTACAATAAGAAACCCAAAATAAATCATCTCAGAATCATTGGTTGTGTACGCTACGTGCATATCCCAAAACAAAAAAGAAAGAAGCTAGATAAAAAAGCACAAAAAGGAATTCTTATAGGATATGACGGTGATGATGGGTATCGAGTTTATGATACAAGGAACTTTAAATTGTTGCGTTCTAGAGATGTAACTTTTGAAGAAGTACCTCTGTTAGACCGAGACATACCTGTTAGTGAGGAACCTGAAATCAAAAAGAATACCTATGAGCTACCTACTTCTTCCATAGATGATCAACCAAACTTAGAAGTACCTAGTCAAAATGATGATCACTTGCATTCAGTGAATTTGGATAATGAAACAGGTGATAGTAATGCAGATGAACGACAAGAAGACACTTGGTTTGAAACAAGTGATAGTAACGATGAAGAACGACATGAAGAAGACACTCAAACTGTTGAAGGTAACAGTCGTGTACTTCGTGATCGGAGTCAAATTAGACCTCCAGAAAGATTTACTTTTGAATAATTCATCAATCAAGTCATTGCTGTTCCAGAACCATCTTCATATCGAGAAGCCATGCAAAGTACTGAAAAAGACAAATGGGTTGAGGCTATGAACAATGAGATAAATTTTCTGAAAGAGAATGAGACATGGGAACTGACTCAGTTACCAAATAACAGAAAAGCGCTTAACTGCAAATGGGTATTCAAGGTAAAGAAGAACCCTGATGGCTCGATTGACAAGTTTAAGGCGAGACTAGTCGCAGTTGGCTATTCACAGAAAAAAGGAATAGACTACGACAAGACATTTAGCCCTGTTGCGAAACTAAGCACAATCAGAGTATTATTAAGTATAGCCGCAAACGAAGGTTTATCACTGAAACAATTTGACGTCTCAACAGCTTTCCTATATGGCAAGGTGAAGGAAGGGATATACATGCGACAACCTGAGGGATACAATGATGGATCTGGCAAGGTGTGCAAGCTGATAAGAAGTCTTTATGGACTTAAACAAGCGCCTAAATGTTGGAACGAGTGTATTCACGACTTTTTTATTGAATCTGGATTTACACAGAGCGAAGCAGATCCATGTTTATACGTGAGACAACGACAAAGATTTTGCTAGCTTTGTACGTTGATGATGGATTATTGGCTTCGTCTGATGACATAGAAGCTGAAAATTTTATTGAAAACGAACTCAAACTACGTTTCAAGATAACGACTAAGCGGCCATCATACTTTCTCGGGCTAGAGTTAGAGCGACACAATGATGGGACTATAAGAGTTCATCAAGCCGCCTATACTAAAAAGGTTTTGGAGAAGTATGGAATGAGTGACTGTAAAGTCGTTGGAACACCAATAATTAAAGATATTCCTGTAAAAAGGTTGGCGGAAGAGATCTGTGACACTCAATTTCCCTATAGACAAGCTGTGGGAGCGTTGGCTTATCTCATGGTAGGTACAAGGCCTGATATTGCCTATGCAGTCGGAGTCGTATCCAGAACCTTAGATAACCCTACTAATACGAATGTGTTACAAGTGAAGAGAATCTTTCGTTACCTCAAAGGAACAATCGAAGTCTCGATTGTTCCTTTGAGGTAACGAAAGATTCATGTCGTGGTCTAGAGTTTAAAAAGAATGAGAAAAGACTCATATGTTATAGTGATGCTGATCATGGAGGCGACAACTTGAGTGGTTGTTCTACTAGCGGGTTGATATGCATGTTCGCTGGATCAGCAATCTCCTGGAGAAGTGTGAAGCAAACCTCAGTTGCGCTGTCGTCCACAGAAGCAGAAATAGTAGCTGCCAGTGAGGCGTGCCGTGAAATGATTTGGCTGAAAAGATTGTTTAAAAATTTAAGTGATAAATTAGAAACACCAGTTCTGTTCATTGATAATGAGTCTGCAATAAAACTAGCTCATAATCCGCCTTACGAATATCATCGGTAGACAAAGCACATCAAGCTAAGACATTTCTATGTAAGGCAATGTGTGTCCGAAGGAGATATCCAAATTGAGCAGGTGCCTACGCAAGAACAATTGGCTGATATCTTTACAAAGCCATTATTCAAACCAAGACTGGTAAAGCTTTGCGAAGATTTCGGTTTGAAAAAGAAGAGGGAATGTTAGGAAAGCACTTCCAGCGTTTCTTTGCAGTCTTCCCTTCTAGATTTAAATATCATCTATGGGGTCGTTGCTAGGTCTGTACTTTAAAATATTCTACAACGTATGTACGCAATTTAAACCAATTTCCACTGCGTTTACTTTAATAGTACATTTTAAGGCTCAATCGATTATAGCGCAATCCGGTACGCACCCGATGTCTTGCTACACAGCTACAGTTGCTACGTATGTTTTATTAGTAATCTGTGCGTCCATCTATCTGTCAATGTCAAATATCCAAGTTCTACTTTGGTCATACTTTTCTTGTTCTTGAAAATTATGTCGATCTCGGCACAATAACAATCGCCTCGATATTCCAAAATGAATAGCACCGAAACTGTTTACTGTCGCCTCTGTGCAGAGTTGATGCCGCAAAACAAACTCTTTGACCTGCAAACTGACGAAGAAAAATGCCGAGACATCATCACGAAGTTGGCTCGTTTCAATGTGCAAATGAATTTCAACGATAATATTTTGCCGAAAATGGTCTGTTTCACATGTATTATGTCGTTAAATCGTACATTTGACTTTGTTATTACTGTGGAAAAAGCCCAATCAACCCTAAACGATTTAATTTTAATGCGCCAAATAAAACAAGAGAAAAATAGTTCCGAGGACGAAATCTTCATTTATGATTCTTCTGAGAGTTGTGAAAGTGATGAAAAAGTTGAATCAGACCAGAAAAGAAAAATAGTTTCCAAAAAAAAAAAGATTTCTGCAGCACCTAAGAAAGCTAAGGAAACTGGAACTAGCGCGAAAACTTCACACTTATCACAGTTAAAACTAACTTGGAAGAGCTATAACTGGCTATGTACTTACTGTGAAACTCAGTTTCCAACAATTGATGAGCTACGGACTCACTCTATGGAATACCACAGCGCCTGTAACCCATACCGTTGTACAGATTGTAAAATAAGGAAGTTACGTCTTGACAGTTTTATTCTACATGTGAGAAAGCACTCGAGGTTCTTACGATTCTCTTGCTATAAATGCTACAAGGTATTTGGGTCAGTGATAGCAGCAAATAAACATAAAGAAACACATAAAACATCAGATATTGTTTGTTTTGGATGCAATATGTGTTTTGAAAGCAAAGAGGAATTAGGTAATCATACCGCCACATATTTTAGAGGGACACGTGCAAGAAAACCTCGACCGCCAGTACAATTGCAAGGTGATAGTTTAAAATGCCCAATATGTGAAAAGGTTTGCAGAACTAAAACTAGTTTGAGCACACATTTATTGATACATACGGACCGTAAAAAAGACCACACTTGTGAGGTCTGTGGCAAATGTTTTTTTCAGAAAGGATCTTTAGCAGGACACATGCTTCAGCATTCCGACGTGAGGCCATTCCAATGTGAAATATGCAAATCTTCCTTCAAATCTGCAAGACGATTACGTCTCCACATCGCTATTCACGATGGAGGGAAACCGTTTTCTTGTGACCAATGTGGCAAACGCTTCCGAATAAAACGTCAACTTAACAATCATGCTATAATCCACACAGACTCACATCCTCATGTTTGCACGTACTGTGAGAAAAGTTTCCGTTTCAAAACAATACTGAATCAACACATACGCCAACACACTGGAGTAAAACCTTATTCTTGTGCTCTCTGTCAACGGGACTTCACAAACTGGTCGAATTATAACAAGCATATGAAACGGAGACACGCTACAGATATGGCGAAGAAGAAACGCACTCCTGGCGGGACATACCCTATTGACCCAGTTACTGGAGAGGTTTTAGTACCTGCTGAGGAGGAAATAAGTGAATGGAAGAAGAGAATGATGATAAAAGAAAATATGTAGATAGACCAACAAAGAGCACGCAGATGCCGCGGCGGCCGCTGGTAGATGGCCGCATTATCAACACTTGTCATGCAAACCAAGCGTGTCGCCGTTTACTTGCACTACGACACTAATGTCGTATTGAAACTGACGGCTTTGAATGGGGTCCACGACAGCATGAATTTTACTGGCACCGTCTCCAGGCGGCTTTAAGCAGAACAAGGGTGCTTGGAAAGTCAAAAACAACCATTATGGGGAGGCTTTGGTGTACACCTGTATGTCGCAATAAGTATGCTTTTCCCGGTGTTTCCCCTGTCTAAGCACTACAGCCGTAATTATTCTTCCAAATAAGCACTTAATGTCAGTAAAAATAATTCTTTATTACTTAATTCGGTATGAGGGGACGAAGTTATGACAATATTTTGTCTCTGTCTTTTTATAATAGTTGATAAGAGATAGCAATAGGTAAAAGGTAGTCTAAGATAATAATTAACATACTAATTGAAGAATATTATTTATGTTGTAAGTAAATAAATGCTAAGAAAAAATTATGTATTTTATTTTTATTAGATTCTATTTTTAAATAGAATTGATTACTGTCAGGTTTAGCTGCAGTCTGCTGCAGTGATTTCAGATATTTTCGATTACAACGAGGTATCACATTCTTCTGAATAACTGAGTAGGCAGATATTTGACGGCACGGTTGGCGCAGTGGTCAAGCGATTGACTGCTGCGCTGCGTGTCGCGGGTTCGATTCCCGCACAGAACAAATATTTGTATGACCTACAAGTAGTTGTTCCGGGTCTGGCTGTTTGTGTATGTGAGTTTAAATGTTTGTAAACTCACCCACGATACGGGAGAAATTCCTAGTATGGGGAGAATCTATCTAAAAATTTTCAAAACTATATCATGAAAAATCACAAAGTTATAACGATGTTATGTTACCGGGTTGTCCGTACAAAAACACGCTAACGGCGCCCCCGCGCCTCCAGGGTCGTCTTGCGCTCATTGATAATAATTTGGCAGTAGGTACCTAACCGTACGGCGGCGATTGTATTGTAAGTAATTAAATGATGATAACATTTTCCATCACGCTTAAATATTTTTGGGACAAAATATAACATGGTGTAAAAATTATTGAAATCGATTCAGTTACTTATTCTGAACAAACTATATTCAGGATTCGCATAAACTAAAAATAATGTTGTATTATAAAAATAAAATGACGCAATCACGCAAGACGTGTCCGATTATTGCATTGACACAATCATATTGTTGAGGCCGATGCTGCATTCTCTAATAAGGCGTCGTCGCTTGTCTCGCCAGCAGATGGTTTTGGTGTTCCTTCGATGTCATATTTGTGCAGCCACTTGTTTCCAAAGTCCTTTCACAAGCGATCACATAATTATATATTTGACGTTATAATTATATTAATGGTTGAATCATGAAATCAGATAATAAATCCGAACTGTTCATAGAAATATATTTATGTTCATGACTGTACCTACACGACCTACACCAATTTCTCAGTGATTATGATTACGGCGCGCGGCGCTCGCCGTAGGTGAATATCCTTGTACTGCAGGCGTCAGGGCTGGGTATAAAAACGTTTTAACTAACTCCCGAAACAAAAGATATAATATTTTACTTTGTAGTTCGTTTTTTTTTCAAGTCGCTTGTTGTTTTTTGTACTAAGTTTTTATTCCCTGCTTGCAGAATGTTCTCGCTACTGAGACTCAGGCTTCCTCACTGCGAACCCTTTCGCCCCGGGCCGTAGTCCATCACGCCGACTCAGTCAGATATAGTCTTCGAATGATTGGATCTCGGAGAAGCCAGTTTCCCATAATGTTTTCGTTCAACGTTAAGTGCAAATGCTGTTGAAATAAATTGCACAAAGTAATATAAAAATATACGTGCTTAGGTTCCAAACTACTAAGTACTCACTTTACTCACTTCTCGTAACCTTAAGTCAAAGATTACTAACACATATCATAAAATCACGTCTGTAATCCCAGAAGGGTTAGGCAGAAGTACACCCACATTTCGCCAGTTATGTTTAAGTCTCATGTAATAGGGGGTGAGCCCATTGCCATCAACCGGGCATAAACCCAGACTCCAGGCTGCTATTGAGAAATTCCTAATGGAAAATCCCAATAACAGTTTGCCCGACCTGGGAATCGAACCCTGGAACACATGCTCAGCAGCTTGCGACCACAAAGTCTATTAAGTGACGAACCAGTTTTTTTTGATAATTTTGGGCATTTATAAAACCAAGGTTTCTGTTGTATGTTGGACTGTATCGCTGCGTAGTAGGCACCCTTGGTTTTCGAGGTTTTCCTCCATGTTTTTGCCCACGAGTCGAGTAGGTTGGGCTCGGCACCATTACGCAAATCGTAGTTATGAGCTACGTGCTTTCGATCAGCCGGATTTAATGTGGCATACTTTGCTAACGAGTCAGCGCACTCATTGACAACAATACCCAAGTGACCAGGGATCCAAGCTATCTCGATGTCCAAGCCGTTTTGGGAACAATCAAATAACAGGTTCTTAATTTCTATGATGATAGGACTATGAATTTTACTTTTATGTTGGTTTTGAACCAGAATACTGCTACGGGAATCCGAAAAAGTACTGATTTTTTAATTTGGTGAGATTTAATGAAGTGTATGGCTTCTAAAATACCAATACACTCTCCTGTAAAAACTGATGTTTCTGGCGGACATTGATAAATTAAGGCTATTTTAGAATTTTTAAAATATGCCACTGCCACCCCTGTACATTTTGTTAGAGACAATTTAGATGTATCAGTGTAAATAAGAAGTTCCATCCTTCCCAGAAACGCTTGAGAGCTAACTCAAAGTCACTTCTTGCGTTTTGGGAATTCTTTGATATACCAAGTCCCAAAACGGCTTTTGGTTCAAAATGAATCGTCTCGTATGCGGCGGAAATATACCAGTATAAGGGTGTAGGGGTGAGCTCCCCACCATACCCCAGCCAAAGCCTTAAGGATCGACACGGAGCGTTCACATTTTTTGACCGTGTTATTAATGTGGTCAACCCCAGACAATCCAAAGTTATACCCAGGAACCTAGCCTTATCCTTGACAGGAATGATTTCTCCATCTATTTTTAAATCGATATGGGGAACAGAACGCTTGCGGGTAAAAATGACCGCTGTACTCTTTGGCGCACTTAAAGACAACCCGTGATCAAGAAGTCATTCGTTAAGTGAGGACAGCTTAGAGACACATTCATCGATAGAGCGGCGTCATGAATCGAACTGCCGGTGACCAGTAATGCAATATCGTCAGCATACTGAAGGATTTTGCATTCAAAATTGAGAGAAGAGGATAGGTTAGCAGTATATTTAATTTACAATGGGGGACTAAGAATAGATCCTTGAGGTAACCCTCTCCAGACTGGTCTTTGTTCGGAGTCAGCCCCGGGGATCCTTAATTAAATGGCGCGGTTGGTAAAGATGCTACCAATGACGCGACAGATCCTACCCGGGATTCTCAGCTCGTGCAGTTTTTGCCTGAGAAGAGGGAGGAGGACCGAATCATGAGCAGCCGATATGTCCAGAAAGACAGCAATCACAGCCTCATTTCTGCTGAGGGCCACTCTAACCGATTTTTAACTAAATTTTCTAAAAGTTTTATTAGTATGGACGATAGAGCGATAGGTCTGTATGAGCAATGATCACTAGGATCTTTGCCAGGTTTTAATATCGGAATGACAACTTGAACCTTCCAGCCTGTGGGAATGTAACCAGAAATAAAGTAAAAATTTGCCAAGTCCAGGTAGTATTGGCGAGTTTTTCGACCAGCTTTAGAAATAAAATAGTAAGGGAATCCATCCACCCCTGGTGCGGAATCATTGAGGTGGCATAGTACCACTTTTAATTCTTCCAAGCTAAATGGCATGTTCATAGGATCGTTAGTGTCGTCTACATCATCCATGCCAACACAACTGTTCTCTATACCTGGAAAATAAGGTGGAGCGATTTTTGAGAAAAACTGGTACCCCAGTTCTTCTGCGAGGTTGTTCGAGGAGGCAGCTGCTAAATTACTTCTAAAACGCTTCACCTTCCGCCACACTACCGAAATCGGGGTAGATGGACTCGGAGAACTGCAATATTTTGACCAACCTTCTCTTTTTTAGAACTTTCCTGGACCTAGCTAATATCCGCTTGAAGGCCATGAGGTTATCCAGGTTCATATCGCTGTTAACAGTATCTTCAGCCTCATTCCTGGCCCTGGCCTCGTTCACGTCCGAGCATTCTCTATCCCGCCATGGCGTAGAAGGACTTTTACCAGATTGGAGTTTTTTGGGAGGGTCATCTGCTGTAGAAGTTAAGGTGGACGAGAAGGACGAAAAACATTCCTGGGCATTATTTCCGTTAACTTTTGGAAGGGAAGATACTCTTAAATCTAAAAATTTTGAATATAAATCCCAATCTGCTGAGTTTAGCCGGTATTTTAAAAGGGCAGGGGAGACTTTAGTGGAAACATTTTTAGAGGGGAATTCGATCATGATGGGGTAGTGGTCACTTCCATAAGACATATCCAAGCGACGCCAAATGAGGAGGCTAGATATATGGGATGAACAGAACGTCAAGTCAACACAACTATTACTCTGCCCTGGTGCAGTCGTGCGTGTTGCCCTGCCGTCGTTGATAACACAAAGATCAAGATCATCCAATATATCCAGCAAGCCTATGCCAAAGTTATCGCAGGTATCTGATCCCCAACGACAATGGTGACAATTAAAATCACCCATAACAAGTATTGGACCGCTAACACTGCATAACAAATTTCTAATTACCGAGAGATATTCGAGTTGTGGGTGCGCAATATACAAAGAATAGTAGATTATTAACCAAGGGGATAAAGCAGTGTCTTCTGTCGCGGATGACAATTTTCGCTACACTCAGGGCTCGTCTTAAATCCCTCGCTTCGCTCGTGATTTAAGTTTTTAACACCCTCGCTGCGGTCGGGAGTAAACCTCGAGTCCTTCGTTACGCTCGCGATTTAAGTTCACCCAAGACTAAGACAGCTTTATCACCGAGGAAAATACTCTACTTTTCGTACCATTTGCGAAAAAATTAACACAATAATAATATTAGATAAGCATTTATTAAAAATAATGACAATTAAAAGTAAAAGTTAACATTCGAAACATTGGTCCAATTATTGATACGTAGAGAGAGTTACATTTTTGTTTGGTACATTTATTGTTGATGAGTTGATTTGAGTATTTCTCTGTTCGTATATTTATTGCATATTTCTGTGTTTCGTGAGGAACTTGCGGTTTCATTGTAGATAGTATACGTCGGAGATAGTGGTGGTGGTGCATCGTGTGTTACGGACGAAGATAAGCCGGAAGTTGATGGTTGTGGCTCTGATGGATTAAGTTTTATATTTTTGTTAATTTGACTGCTTAATATGGTTTTATTCGCCGTTGAGCTTTCGATATAACCCTCAGCTACTCTATCAGAGCTCCAACCACCGTGTCTTTTTATTGACGTAATATCCGCCCCTGAACCCGCCAAGAAAGTCGCCGAAGTTCTTCTAAAGCAGTGACCGGTGTAGACTTCAACATCTTTAAGTTTTAAATATTTAGCAATTTCCTTTGGCATATTGCTAATTTTATTTTTGCCGATGGCTTGTCGAGTACATTTCCCATTCCGATAGTTTATAAAAATCTATTGTTTTCCATGTTGGTGGGACGTAATGCTTGGTATTTATGTATGATTTTAGTATATTGTCCTTGTACAATAAATGACCGATTTTTCTTTGTCTTAGGTTCCTTTACATTAATCAGCAGTAACTCATTGGAATGATTTTCAACGTTCTCCACCTTTAAGTTTACAAGTTCACATCCGCGGCAAGCACCATTGTGTCCAAAAATTAAGGCCACCTATAACAAAGATAAAAAACAGGTAAATATATAGAATAATGACCATTACTAAGATACGAAATATTTATAAATAAATAAATAATATATATAATAAATAATTTGTAAATCATGTATACCTACTTACTTTTGTGGCCAGAAAAATTTCGTCAGGAGCTTCATTAAGAAATTTACCACATTTTGAGTCGTAAAAATTTTAAACTTCTTTGCGCAATGCCCTTCTGATTTTCTTTTTAAAAAAGCCAGTAATTTCGTGAACCTATTTATTTAAATGCTGTGTTTGATACTTATTGTAGCTTTCAGTTTTGAGTATATGCACCAAAGTGTATTCGGATTCTTTGTCTTGGATAAATAATCAAAATAGACAAGAAGTACTGATTCTGAAATTGATAGGCCTTTCGCACTTCTCCACGTTGAAAATTCTTCATAAGTTTTTAAATAATTTTCCTTGGATTTTGTTGGAAGCAAATTATTTATACCTGCGGCAGCATTTGCACTGATGGAATCCGACAATTCACTGTCACTGTCGCTTTGATTTAACATCGTAACGTATTTTTAGAACATTAACTTATTTATAAAAATAAATTAAAATAAACTTAACGTTTATGTATTTGAAGAAAACAAAAACGCGGCAAACTCCTAGACTAATATTTTTTTGTCGGAAAAGCAAAGGCATCAAGCTCATACGGCCTCGTCGGTTTTCGTAATTTTATTAATCATAACTGCATAATAAATGCGTATTCCTTTTTCAAAAAGATGTATAATGCTTTATATACAAACTCAATGGTGGAAACACAGATGTAGTTCAATATAAATTTCGGTAAATATTCCAAATTTAAATCACATTCTCCCCCTAGAGGATGAATGAAATTCAGTACAATTTTCTTTCCCTGTTTTTAACAGATTAAAAATGACTATTGTTATGTTCGCTTTTTGTGGCATAGAATGTCACTTTTTTGAGCAATAACGAAAAAAATATTTATATCCTCAGCCTTAACAGCAACAACACATAAGTTGTCTCCAACAAAGGGTAAAGGAATAGGGGAAAATGATACTTTTCGTACCACTTGCTCAAAAAAGTGACATTCTATGCCACAAAAAGCGAACATAACAATAGTCATTTTTAATCTGTTAAAAACAGGGAAAGAAAATTGTACTGAATTTCATTCATCCTCTAGGGGGAGAATGTGATTTAAATTTGGAATATTTACCGAAATTTATATTGAACTACATCTGTGTTTACACCATTGAGTTTGTATATAAAGCATTATACATCTTTTTGAAAAGGGAATACGCATTTATTATGCAGTTATGATTAATAAAATTACGAAAACCGACGAGGCCGTATGGGCTTGATGCCTTTGCTTTTCCGACAAAAAAATATTAGTCTAGGAGTTTGCCGCGTTTTTGTTTTCTTCAAATACATAAACGTTAAGTTTATTTTAATTTATTTTTATAAATAAGTTAATGTTCTAAAAATACGTTACGATGTTAAATCAAAGCGACAGTGACAGTGAATTGTCGGATTCCATCAGTGCAAATGCTGCCGCAGGTATAAATAATTTGCTTCCAACAAAATCCAAGGAAAATTATTTAAAAACTTATGAAGAATTTTCAACGTGGAGACGTGCGAAAGGCCTATCAATTTCAGAATCAGTACTTCTTGTCTATTTTGATTATTTATCCAAGACAAAGAATCCGAATACACTTTGGTGCATATACTCAAAACTGAAAGCTACAATAAGCATCAAACACAGCATTGAAATAAATAGATTCACGAAATTACTGGCTTTTTTAAAAAGAAAATCAGAAGGGCATAGCGCAAAGAAGTCTAAAATTTTTACGACTCAAAATGTGGAAAAATTTCTTAATGAAGCTCCTGACGAAATTTTTCTGGCCACAAAACTAACTATACATGATTTAACTATGAATATTTCGTATCTTAGTAATGGTAATTATTCTATATATTTACCTGTTTTTTATCTTTGTTATAGGTGGTCTTAATTTTTGGACTCATCAATGGTGCTTGCCGCGGATGTGAACTTGTAAACTTAAAGGTGGAGAACGTTGAAAATCATTCCAATGAGTTACTGCTGATTAATGTAAAGGAAACTAAGACAAAGAAAAATCGGTCATTCATTGTACAAGGACAATATACTAAAATCATTCATAAATACCAAGCATTACGTCCCACCAACATGGAAAACAATAGATTTTTATAAACTATCGGAATGGGAAATGTACTCGACAAGCCATCGGCAAAAATAAAATTAGCAATATGCCAAAGGAAATTGCTAAATATTTAAAACTTAAAGATGTTGAACTCTACATCGGTCACTGCTTTAGAAGAACTTCGGCGACTTTCTTGGCGGATTCAGGGGCGGATATTCCCCACCGAGTGTGTCTCCACGTTGTCGTCGTGGTGGGGCTTGCGTGTCTCAATGATCTTGGGGGCTTTGCCGGTAGAGTCACTCATGCCGGAAGGCCTCAAGTGAGAGACCTGACTAAGAGAGTCATGGGGCGGAGTCAATAACATCTGACTTCCGCGAGGGGCGCGCCGTTTGAGGACTTCAACAGTTGTTGGTGTTCTTGGACGGTGCGCGTTTCTCTCCTCATCGTTTGGAGAGTGGGAGGAGTGGTTCACCTCTGGTGCGTGTCTGCTCATCAGACATGACTGAGGTGAAGGAGTGGTCTGGGGACCCCACCCCATAAAAAAGGCAAAGCTGTGTTCAGCAACAATAATGGAAGCGAGTCATGAAAACAAACTACCCCAGAGGGTACCTGCTGCTCCGCAGTAGGAGAATCCCTCACCGAGCAGAGCTCGGTCAGTCCCTCGTCTTCTGGGGGGGACAATGAACGCCCAAAATCCCAAACGGATTTTTACCCGTCCTTCGGAGACGCATTGAGCCAGGGTGGCTGACTTACCGGTGCTGAGGAGTCGCTGGGTTCTATTCCCAGTACATCCACGGCACCGAAACAAAAAGCACAGAGGGTGCCAAGGGCCCGAGCACAATTTGTGCGCCCGGCTACCCCGGTTGCCGTAGAGGAAAGGAGTGATGCGGGATCGGAGTCCGACGCCGCATCTGGTGCGAAGGGCTCTTTTAAGAGCCCGGAGCTCGTGGAGGTGGGGGCTGCAAAGTTCTTGAAGAAGAAGCGCTCCAAGCCAGGGGACGGCCAGTGGTCATCCTCTGATGGTGGGCTGAACTCGGGCCGGAGGAAAATTGGCCGGCGGGGCGGGGTCTAAGGACGGGGTGGGGGCAGAGGGCTCACCACCCAGGAGGCCAGCGAGCCCAGCCGAGCTAGCCCAGCCAAACCGGCCCAGGGAGCCGATAGGCTTCCAATGGAGGGGCTCTCTGATACCTCAGGTGGTGAGCCGAACGCCGCTGGTGGCTCCAAGGCGGAGCGAGTCGCCAGCAGCTTTGAGCAGGTCGTGGTAGCCGCGATCAAGGGTGTGGCCTTGAAGAGGATACAAGCCTCCAAAGACAAGGTCATACCCGCTGCTACGGCCTCCATTATGGCGGCAGCGAGGGCCCTTCAGGTCGGGCGGAGGTCGGCCGCTTGACGGCCGCTATGGAGCTTCTCCGAAAGGAGAACGAGGTGCTCCGAGCGGACCTGGCCCGGCTCCGAGGAGCTGGCTCTCAGGAGGTACCACAGGGGGTGGAGCAGCAAGGGCAGGGTCTTCCCGTGCCTGCGGAAGACCGGGTTCTGACCCTGGTACGGCAGGAGCTGGCTGCCTTCCATAATCGGTTTTCCGTTCTGGAGGGCATTGTCCTGCGCCCTCCGCTAGCGGCGAGCAAGCCAGCCACCTTTGCCGCCACCGTGGCTGCCACGGCCCGGCCCACGGCCAAGCCCGTGGCGAAGCCCGCGCCCAAACCCACGGTGGTGAAATTGGTGCCACCCAAGGCCAAGAAGGGTGGGACAGCTGCGCAGGCAGCTGTGCAAAAGGCGAGGGCCCCAGCCCTGGCGGCGGCAAGGCTGCCCCCACCCCCGCCTTCTAATTCTTATACGGCGGATACCAAATGGCAGGTAGCCGGAGAGAACAGGAAGGCGGGTAAGGCCAAAAGGGCGGCCAATAGAAAGGAGAGGCGGCAACGGCGCAAGAAGCGAAGTGCCGCGGCTAGGCTCCGCGCCCCGAAGTCCGCAGCTGTAGTAATTACACTACAGCCGGAAGCGGAGAAGAAGGGCGTGACCTACCGTGAGGTGCTCGCTAAGGCGTGGGCGGCAGTGAACCTGGAGGAGATCGGCGTCGCCGATGGCTTCCGGATGAAGGTCTGCTGTCTTCCAGATGCTGGAGATCCCCGGGGCGGCCAGTGGCCCTACCACTGACGCCCTTGCCGAAAGGCTCAGGGCGTCCTTAAATGCGGAAGAGGCCCGGGTGTCCAGGCCTACGAAGTGCGCTGACATGCGCATTTTGGGCCTGGATGACTGCGTGACGGCGGAAGAAGTTGTGGCCGCCGTGGCTAGGACTGGAGGGTGCTCTGCCGAGCAGGTGAGGGTGGGCACCATCCGTCCTGATAACATGGGGATGCAAACCGTTACGGTGAGCTGCCCCGTGTCACAGCGGACAGAGCTCCGGCGGGATCTCATGGCGACATAGAGAGTGCGATTGTCGCAACCCAGCGCTGGGCACGCCACAATTGTGGCGATAAGTCCCCTCTTTGAGGAGTGGCTAGATAGGCGCCACGGCGTCCTCACCTTCAGCCTGACGCAGGTCCTCACCGGACACGGTTGTTTCGGGAGGTTCCTGTTCAGGATAAAGCGGGAGGAAACGCCCGGGTGTCACCACTGTGTGGATCGCCCGGAGGACACGGTGGAGCATACGGTGGAGGTCTGCCCAGCTTGGGCGGAGCACCGCCGTGTCCTCACGGAGGCGATCGGCGGCAGCGATCTCTCGCGTCCGGCCCTGGTTCAGGCCATGGTTCGGAGCGAGAGTGCATGGGAGGCCGTCACCTCCTTCTGCGAAGCAGTAATGCTAGCGAAGGAGGAGGCGGAACGCGTGAGGATGAGACAAGGTTCACGCCCTCGCGCCCTTAGTTGCCGCAGGAGACGCCCCGGGCGTCGGGAATCGCAAGCTGATTTCCTGCCACCGTAGGCGCGGGCCTGCGGACGGTGAGCGATGGGTAGCTCGCCGTCCGATAAGGACCAGGCCCGGATCGACGGCGCGTTGTGTTCCACGCGCGCCTCAGAGAGATGTCAGCACAAACTGACGGGGTCCGTTAGGACCAATGCCTGCCAGGGTTGCGAGTTTGTCCGAAAGGGATATCGTGGCCCTGGCACACAGGTAACGGAAGGAACGCGGGTGGGTTCTAGAAGTCTGACATGCCCTCCCGCTCCGCCCATAGCGGGAGAAGTTATTTGATAATTTCCCACCCGAAAAAAAAATAAAAAGGGGCGGATATTACGTCAATAAAAAGACACGGTGGTTGGAGCTCTGATAGAGTAGCTGAGGGTTATATCGAAAGCTCAATGGCGAATAAAACCATATTAAGCAGTCAAATTAACAAAAATATAAAACTTAATCCATCAGAGCCACAACCATCAACTTCCGGCTTATCTTCGTCCGTAACTCACGATGCACCACCACCACTATCTCCGACGTATACTATCTACAATGAAACGCAAGTTCTTCACGAAACACAGAAATATATAATAAATATACGAACAGAGAAATACTCAAATCAACTCATCAACAATAAATGTACCAAACAAAAATGTAACTATCTCTATCAATAATTGGACCAATGTTTCGAATGTTGTTAACTTTTACTTTTAATTGTCATTATTTTTAATAAATGCTTATCTAATATTATTATTGTGTTAATTTTTTCGCAAATGGTACGAAAAGTAGAGTATTTTCCTCGGTGATAAAGCTGTCTTAGTCTTGGGTGAACTTAAATCCCTCGCTACACTCAGGACTCGTCAAGTTTTTAACACCCTCGCTACGCTCGGGAGTAAACCTCGAGTCCTTCGTTACGCTCGCGATTTAAATCGTCATCCGCGACAGAAGACACTGCTTTATCCCCTTGGTTAATAATCTACTATTGCTATTGATGAGCAAAGCACATCCCCATATCCATCCAGGTTTGTCATTACGAACACTGCTATCTCGGAAATAAATTCCCTATTTCATAACCTTTCTAAAAAGGTACAAATATTATCAACACAAGTCCGACTTAAATAAAAAAAATGCAGACATATTAAGAACATTATTTTCATTTATATAGTTATCATTGTCAATCATCAAAAACAGAGTAAAATTATTACAGATCTTGTTCAAATCGCCTGCCTCGATTTCTTATTATTATTATCCTTTATTTCATTATATACTATATACATATAAATTACATTTTTAAATATTAGAATATAAAAAAATATATAAATAAGTACATTTAAAAATATAAAAAATAGTGCTTCGCCGAATCGCAGGTGTCGGGAGCAGGGTCCAAGCTACAGGTGGTTAGGGCTCCAGAGATAGGAACCTCCTCACGATGCGAGCCGTATCGAGGAGTACTGCCTTCTGAATCAGGCCCTTGATCCAACCACCTAACGAGAGCCTCGAGAGATGTTGATCGAGGCTTTCGGCCATCAGGCCATTGGCAGATACGACTATCGGCACAATGACAGCCGAGCTCACATTCCACATGTCAACAACCTCGTGTGCTAAGTTGAGATATTTCATTTGTTTCTCTTTCTCAGCTTTCACGAGGTTTTTTTTTTATTTGGCAGGAGTGGGAAATCCTCATGGACGCCCAGACTGCCCCATACATGAGCCAGTCTGGGCAGATTTCTTTATTGCCAATATAAAATTCTGCACTTAATTCTAAAACTATACAATTATACTCAGAAAATTTCATTTCTCAAGTAACTTAAAAAGCTTTTTTTTTTTTTTTTTTAACAAAACAAAATAACTATAGACGCCATTCCATCACCACCCATCTTACAACTATGGCAGTGTTGATCCATTGGCTTTTGCAGTATTGGCCAACACTCTTTCTGCGAAACCCATGAAATGTGTCCGGCAATTGTCGTCACTAATCAAGTCCACATTCACATCTGACGGGCGTCCTAGCCTCTGCTCGCAGTCGTACCTTTCCCGTGTGTACCTAAGGCAGTCAATGAGGATGTGTTTTATTGTTTCAATGGAGGCATCATCGCAAAAACAGGCTGGAGTCCCCAACAACTTAAATCTATGGAGGTTTCCCCCGTGACCTGTAAACAGTTGGGCTCTTAGATTATTGGGTGTCCCTATCTTTTCCAGAATCTTGTATGCCTTCCTGATGTCATTGAAGAACAGTCGTATACCTCTGTCCTCGTTAGTTTCAGCTGATGTTCTGGGATTGCCAGCTGTCTAGTGTTGATTCCCTGATGGATCGCTTTGCGTAGGACAGTGGGAATCTGTCATAGACCGGGGCAGTTTTCCTATGTAGACCAGCGTGCTTGGCGAGTTCATCTGCTCTCTCATTCCCGGGTATACCAGCATGTGCCTTGACCCAGAAGAGGTGAATTTCTCTGCTTTGAAGTTTAGCGTCGGAGATTGCCTGCTGTATTTTTATTGCCATGGGATTGTAAGTTTTTGGGTCGGCAATTGACTCCAGTGCTGATCTGGAGTCCGATATAATATTAGCCGATATTGGTGGCTTTCTCTCAGCGGCGTAAGTGAGTGCCCTCAAAATTGCGACCATTTCAGCCTGGAACACTGAGCAGTAATTTGCCAACTTGAGCTCCAACTTAGTAACTTCCCCTACATGGTCCCAGCATGACACCGCTTTCACGAGGTTCTCGTCATGTGGAATGGTGACATCGATAATCATTGCGCGGCGCGCTAATCGGTCTATCACCAATTCACCACTATATCGGGCTTATTGGCGACAATAGTCCTGTCAGTAATGATAGACCGATCCCAGTACAACGTGACATGGTCATTTTCGAGAACTGGGTCGGGCACATACTTGTAATACGGTACCTCAGAATCCACAAGTTCATATTTCAAAAAAAGTTGCCGGTGAATTATCCTCGCTGCTTGGTTATGCCTGTGCAAGTACTCGCCTTTAGCCAGACGAGAACAACCAGAGATTAATGTCTGATGGACTCACCCAGACGGTGGCATGCCCGACACACGTCAACCGTCCCGTCCTTCATAATATGTCTCCAGTAGTTATTCGTCAAGATAACTTCGTCCATAATTGCACAGACAAAACCTTCAGTTTCCTTATTATTATTTTATTTCAGATAAAATTAATACATACAATCACAAGTTATGCACTATGTTAGTCAATACCCATCACAACAAGCATCCATTTGTTCTGAATAGGACAGTCCGCACAAGATACAACCATCTGCAGGATACTGTTGCTACTGACTCGCACGCGCTGCAACGGGGAGGCTACTTTCTTCCGTATAACCGCATGAAAGCCGTCCGTTCGTGCCTCCGCAAACATTCCTGACGCACTGCAATAGCGAGGCAACCGCCAGAGCACTAGCAGCCCGGCGAGTAGAGGTTACCCACAGTCTGCTCGAGTATAACGATTGGCAATACGCCTTGAAAAGAGTAATTTTCACTGCCCTCGAGCAGCGAGCAAAACTGCGTGCAACCATATTCCCCCTGACTGCCAATGCTCTGCGCTCGGGATCTCTATGTCTGCGTCATCATGCAAATCTTCTGTCACAATGTGGCCCAGATACTTGCAGCTGCTCACCACCCGCAGAGCCGCACCATTAAGCATAATAGGCGGAACATGCACTAGACCACGCCTCCCACTCTTAAAAACGAGCACTTCGCTCTTCTTCGAGTTATACTTCAGTCCATGTTCCACCGCGTACGCCTCACAGATTGACACAAGCTTAAGCACCATCCCCACAGACGGTCCCGGCAGTACCATGTCGTCCGCATAACTGATATTATTTACGCTCACTCCGTCTATAAAACAACCCACATGAGTACTGCTGAGCTCGCCGATGAGGTCATTAACATAAATATTGCCATATATGCATCAGATAGCGCACGAGCCCGTCTCACCTGGTTCCTCTGACACGTGTACTGACGCGACTTCAGCCGGCACACCCGATCCTTCCAATTTGCCCCACAGCTTATTATATAATACCCAATCATAGGCCTTGGATAGGTCCAGGAAGCACGCATACACCGTCTTCCTCTCCATGTAGTACCCAACAGCTTGCTTAAGACACAAGATTGCGCTCTCAGTTGACAGCCCACTCCTGAACCCAAATTGAGCATCATTCAGCTTTATTGCTGCAGCAGAATGTTGTTAAGCAAGCTGTCAAGCACCTTGGCCATTATAGTCTCCGTAGGAGTATTAATGTTCTGTGATTATACTGGCCAGCGAGATGGGCCGATAGTTTTCTTTATCTGACATGTCACCAGTCTTATTCTTGACAATCGGTACTACATTTGTTTTCGTCAGCTCTTCAGGCAAGTAACCGTGACATAAATATAAATTATAAAACATGGAGAGCACACGCGGCAGGTGAGTACCAGCAAACTTTAGATGCTCAATGCTGAGGCCATTATGCCTAGGAGATTTACCCCTCTGCAAGCACGCAGCCTCTGGCGTACTTCCGTCACTGTCACACGCGTCGAAATTGTGTTTTATAATGAGATGGGCGGTAGTTTTGTATTATAATTATTTTACATAGGATAGATTTAGGTATTAATGTATCAATATGCTTTTTCTCATAGTTGATAGTTGTTAATAGATTCTTTTTATATCACTTTTACTTAAAAAAAAATATGTCCCAGTGTAATTAAAATGTAAAGTGATGGCCTGAAACACAGGTTTGAATAAACCTAGATCGGGCGGGTCGCTACCTAGCATTCTAATTCCGAACCATCATTACTTGCACCTGTAATTAAAAATATTTTAGCTTTAGTTTACTAGTACGCACTATAATTGTATCGGATATTTATACTACTATTGGCTAAATGTACACCTTTTGTAAACGTTTTTATTAAATAAAAATTATTATTATTATAGTTAAAATTCTTTCTCTCAGCTCTTCACGGGATGCCACTGGAGTGGAGTAAACCAAGTGGTTCGTGAGACCCCAAATGTAGAATTCACAAGGCGTTAAAACAGGACTCCTCGCCGGCCAGGGATTTGGCCTTCCGTGACCTATCCATCACCGTCGAAAATTCACACTCAGCCGCCTAACAAATCTAAAACACAACAACACACACTATTTGCTATTGTTTATGTTTACCATATAATTTATTATAAGAAAGTAGGTAAATATTCTCTGTCACAGCTGTCATAGCATTTGCAATTTTTATGCAATAAAACCATCTTTAATGGTTTTCCTATTTGTCTCGATATCTCTCGTATCAATTTATTGCATAAAAAAAACGCAGTAATAAAAGGCAATGACTTCTATTGCGCAACTGCTCAGGCCTGAGAAGTTCGACGTGGATCCTGGGACTCCAACCGCCGAACTAAGGTATCGACACTGGAAAGAAACATTTTTGAACTATCTTTCAGAAGAAACGGAGGAAGTCAAAATTCCAGATGGAACAAAGTTAAAAATTCTTTTCAATAATGTGTCTCCTAACGTTTATTCGTTCATCAGAGAGACAAAAGAATATGCGAACGCTTTACGCCTTTTAGATAAAATTTACCTGAAATCGAAGAATGAAATCCACGCTCGGTAAGTACTGTCTTCAACCAAACAAAAGCCTGAAGAAACAGTGGCAGACTATATACGCACGTTAATACAACTAGCCTTTGATTGCTCTTTCAAATCTGTTACTGCTGAAGAATATCAAAACGAATATGTCCGTGACGCTTTCATTGCGGGCTTAAAATCTCAAAAAATTCGTCAAAGGCTACTTGAAAATTTAGAAATAAGCCTAGAGGAAGCGTGCAATCAGGCCATGTCCCTCGAAATGGCAGAAAAAAATTCTAATGAGTTCCAAACTGTAAAGGAACTCTACCAAATCGAAAACACAGATAAAGCGGGAAATAGTTCCAATCTGGCCGCGGCTCCATCACGTAGACGCTGCTTCTTCTGCGGGGGAAATGTTCATCAGAGAATAAAATGTCCGGCTTTTCACGCAACTTGTCAAAACTGCGGAAAGAAAGGCCATTTCGCAAAAGTGTGCAGAAGTGGAAACGCCGCAGATAAGCCACTTAGCAAGTTGCTAAGTGGCTTATCTGCCACTTAGCAACCAAAGGAGACAGAAGTATCAGCTATTTCAGTAGCATCTCCAGCTAGTTTACAAAAGACTACAGTTTCAATCACCGTCAATAACTATAAAGCTGATGCCTTGATTGACAGTGGGAGTTCTACAAGCTTTATTGACAAGAACTTCGCTCTATTGCTAAACTTGAAACGCCATCCATGGAAAGAAAAGGTAACACTAGCTTCAAATAAACGGACTTCACTCGTAGACGGATTTGACTACGCAACAATCAAGCTACACGAGCACATCTACAAGGAAAAGCCTCTTTACGTCTTGGAAGATCTTTGTGCTGATGTGATAATTGGTCATGACATTCTAAGCGATCATTCATCAGTAGAAATTAAATTCGGAGGCACAGCAAAACCCCTTAAGATATGTAACGTCATGGAAGCTACGGTGCTTGCTGTATCACTTTTCAGTAATCTTTAGAATAATATTAAACCCATTGCTATAAAGTCAAGAAAACATTCTGAAGCTCAATTCATAAGAGACGAAATCAGTAAACTCTTAAAAGATCGGGTTATCGAACTTAGTAACTCGCCATGGCGTGCTCAAGTCTTGGTCACTAGAGGCACAACGCACCGCAAACGTCTTGTCATTGATTACTCGTTAACGATCAACAAATTTACTGAGCTGGATGCGTACCCTTTGCCGAACATAGAATCGATCGTATCGAAGGTAGCACAATACAACTTCTTCAGCCAAATTGATTTACGAAGTGCATATCATCAGGTACCTATCTTGCCGACTGAGAAAAAGTATACAGCTTTTGAAGCTTGCGGCAACTTATATCAATTTACACGTGTACCATTTGGAGTCACAAACGGGGTCGCTGCATTCCAAAGAACACTTCATTATATTATCAATAAAGAAAAACTGACCGGTACTTATTCGTATTTGGATGACGTCACAATTTGTGGCAAAACAGCAGCGGAACATGATCAGAATTTGTCTCGATTCAGGAAGGTTGTGGCAAAATACAGTCTCACTCTTAAAGAAGAAAAGTGTACATACGGACAAGAGTCTATAAAATTGTTGGGTTACAAAATTGAAAAGAATACCATTCGACCAGATGATGACCGCCTTAGTCCTCTAATGAACATACCCATTCCAACCGACTCGCGATCACTTAAAAGGACACTAGGCATGTTTGCCCATTACTCAAAATGGATTAGAAACTTCTCTGAAAAGATCAGCCCCTTGACTAAAGTTTCTGAATTTCCCCTCGAAAAGGACGCTGTCGGTTCTTTTCAAAAACTAAAAACAGATATAATGGAATCAGCCTTAACCGTCATAAATCAGAACGAGATATCCACCGTTGAAACTGATGCTTCGGAACACTCTATTGCAGCTTCCCTGTCTCAGAACGGCCGCCCAGTAGCTTTTTTCTCACGTTCACTTAACATTTCCGAACGCCGACATTCCTCAATAGAAAAAGAAGCAAGCGCTATTGTCGAATCTCTAAGAAAATGGCGGCACTACCTCGTTGGTAGACATTTTTTATTAATAACTGACCAACGATCTGTATCTTTCATGTTCAACCAATCCCATAACAGCAAGATCAAAAATGAGAAGATAGAGAGGTGGCGTCTTGAGTTATCAAATTATAAATATGATATAATCTACCGTCCTGGTAAAGATAATATTACGGCTGATACCCTCTCCCGTGTGTGCTCAAGTATGACCACGGATAGACTGAATGAGTTACACAACATCTTGGGACATCCCGGTATCGTACGAATGTTTCATTGGGTACGGTCTAAAAATCTGCCTTACTCTGTAGATGATATCAAGAAGATGACATCTGGTTGTCGTATTTGCGCAGAAATCAAACCTAGGTTTGTTAAAAAGCAGGGAACGCTCATAAAAGCAACCACTCCATTCGACTCACAAGACTCAACATCGATTTTAAAGGACCTCTACCTACCAGTACTCAAAATCGCTACATCTTGACAATTATAGATGAATATTCAAGATTCCCATTTGCCTACCCAACGAAAGATTGTCTGCTGGCACCGTTATTAAATGCTTGCAGGACTTATTCCATACTTATGGCGTTCCACAATATATCCATTCAGTTCGAGGAGGAGCCTTCATGTCTAACGAATTACGGAACTATTTGGTAACAAATGGAATTGCATGTAGTCGAACCACTCCTTATAATCCACAAGGAAATGGTCAAGTAGAGCGTCTAAACGGTACTTTATGGAAAACAATAAAGCTATGCTTGAGAACCAAAGATCTTGAAACAGCTAGCTGGGAGCAAGTCTTACCATATGCTCTCCATTCAATCCGTTCACTGCTGTGCACATCCACTAACGCCACACCTCATGAAAAATTTTTAAGACACACACGACGATCTGCAAATGGGGAATCGATGCCAACATGGCTTTTGGAGCCAGGACCTGTATTGATGCGTAAAAATCATAGAACGTCAAAATACGATTCCGAGGTGGAAGAAGTGGAACTTTTGGAAGCTAATCCATCTTATTCTCACGTAAGATTATCGGATGGCCGTGAAACTACCATATCGAACAGACAGCTAGCACCTCTTCCGCTGACGTCACTAGAGAGTGATCAATCTGAATCAGAAGATCACTATGAGGATGCCGAGGATGCAGCGGAGATACCTGCTACTCAGGTTCAAGAATTAACAACAGATGAGAACTCTCAGCAACACGAGATCACAGCAACTCGGCGCTCCACAAGAGAGAAGAGAGCTCCAGCTCGTCTTCAGGATTACGTTCTCTGACGCGGGGGTGAATGTGGTGTAAATACTATTTGCTATTGTTTATGTTTACCATATAATTTATTATAAGAAAGTAGGTAAATATTCTGTCACAGCTGTCATACCATCTGCAATTTTTATGCAATAAAATCATATATCTTTAATGGTTTTCCTATTTGTCTCGATCTCTCTCGTATCAGTGACAGTGACGGAAGTACGCCGGAGGTAGCGTGCTTGCATTTGAAATCGAGGCAGGCAATTTGAAGAAGATCTGTAATAATTTTACTCTGGTTTTGATGATTGACAATGATAAGTAAATAAACGAAATTAATGTTCTAATTATGTCTGCATTTTTTTTATTTAAACCTGTACAAGTGTTGATAACATCTGTACCTTCGTAAAAAGGTTATGAAATAGGGAATTTATTTCCGAGATTTGTATGCCATTCGTAAATTTTCAAGTAAAACACGTCTAAATTTCAAAAATTATAAAATAAAGAAGGGTTCCTTTGCACTCAATACCTTTTATTTCTGGAATTATGCGAATTTAGGGTATGTATTTTTTTATAAATGAGCACTCGTTTATCATCAGTTAGAAAAATAACAAATATGAGAAGTACCTAGTTATTTTTAAATTATTTGTGTTTGATGACATCTGAAAATTTGAAAAATAATCTAATCCTCCGTTACTCGGAAACCATTAATTTTCGACCCCTAGTTGGTGGGGTTTAATTTGTTGGAAATTACCTCTAGTTTATCCCCTTTCAAGGAAAAGGTCGAATTATCGAGCACCTTTACGCGTCTCACCTCTATTCACTAGTGTCATGTGTCAAACTTGGAGTTTGGTATTTCTGTGCTTGGATTGAAAATCGTGTCCCTGAATGTCGTTGGCGTGTTTATTTTGTAAAAAATCCTTACCGGCATTTGTTTTTTATGTATTTGCTCTTGCCTAGGCTCACTTGGCTGGTGTGGCCGTTCCTATAGTGTATCCTTAGCAACAGCCTGAGATCTTAAAACTACAAAATGAATAACACAAAAGATGCAATGTATTGTCGCCTTTGCGCCGAGTTAAAACTACACAATGAACTCACAAACCTGCAGACTGACGAAGAAACGTGCCAGAAAGTCGTCAATAAACTGTTAAGATTCAACATAATTATGGATTTTCAGAAAAATATACTGCCAAAGACTGTCTGCTTATTATGTGTAAAATCCCTAGAACGAGCATTTGTTTTCGTTACTGCAGTTGAACAGGCGCAGGCATTTCTTAGTGACTTTATTCTTGTACAAATAAATACTGTTGCAAGTGATTCTTGTGATGAAAACATCTTGTATGAGCCTCCAGATAATCAAAATGCTGACTTTAAAAACCAACACAGTCCAGATTCAATGGAAGTAAATGATGATGGTACAAATTTAAGTGAAAAATGTGATAGTGAGGTCATGATTGAAGTGTATAATGATTATTCTGTGATTAATGGAAACACTGAAGAACATATAATTGAAAATAAGCACAATATACAACCTTCTAATGAAATGATTGAAGACAATACTGTCATAAAAGATGAATATGTTGAAACTCTTGATTTATACCCTGTTGAAAATTATAAAAACCTTGATTCTGAACCAATTCTGTTATGCAATACAGTTTTTTCTGCAGATAAGTTAAAGAAAGACAATTATAGTAAGGAGGGCTCAAAAAATATGAATAAAAAAGTACAACAATTACAACCTCAAGAATGCATGCCCAAACAAATTCTCCCCAAACGATTGGCTACTACAGTATATTCTAAAACTTATATAAATAAAATACAGAAAACTGAAAATACAAAAATAAAGAATAGTAACATGTCCACCAAAAATACAGACACAGATGTAGAACATATAAAAATGACATGGAAAGATTATGAATGGAAGTGTTATTATTGTGAAACACTATTCCCGAATATTGAAGAGCTACAGAAACATTTAATGCAGTACCACAACTCCTGTAACCCTTACCAATGCACTGACTGTGTAGTTAGAAGCTCAAATCTCAAACATTTTTTGAAACATGTTAGAAAACACAAAAATTACTTACGTTATTCTTGCTATAAATGCTTCAAGAAATTCCCAAAACTGTATCAAGCCGGGCAGCATAAAAAGAAAGTTCATGAAGACTCCAACTATGTATGCTTGGGATGCAACACTCCTTTTCACAGCAATGGAGAATTAAAGGAACATGTAAACAAATATTACAAACAAATAATAAGAAAAACACCAATTGATTTCACATGCAGTATATGCAATAAGAATAGTGCAAGCACTAAAGATTTGAGAAAACATTTGCTTACTCATCAAAACAAAGAGTTTATTTGTGAAAGTTGTGGCAAATGTTTCTCAAATAAACCACAGTTAAAAGAACACATGGTTCTACATAGTGCTGTAAAGATCATGCATCCCTGTGATATATGTAATGCTTCCTTTTATCGTGTAACCCAATTAAAATGCCACAAAGGCATTCACACTGGACTCAAACCGTTTACCTGTGACAATTGTGGAAAAAGTTTCCGTACGAAAGCTTATATTGCTAACCATATGAAAACTCACATGGACTCTTTCCTCTATCCTTGTACACTGTGCAATAAAAAATTTCGTGCGGCCCCGTATTTGAAACATCATATGCTTCAACATACTGGGGAGAAACCATTTTCTTGTAACATTTGTCCGAGAGATTTTACAAACCTGGCCAATCGTAACAAACATATGAGAAATATACATGATATTGAGTTGGGAAGGAAGAGAAAGCCTATTATAAAACAGCTAACAGCTGATGACCAGACTTCCTCTGACCTGGCTACCGGAGACGCTAAATTTGCAGATAAAAATAAAAACGTCAAAGGGCAAACAACAAGATTAAATAAAATATGTAGGTAGTTTAAAAAAACTAAAAACATGCTTTTAATATTAAAATTTAAATATAATAATTAAATTAACTAGTATTAGTTACGATTTAAGTACCTATGCAGCTTTTCACTTGTTTTATATTAAAAAAGTGTGGAGCGCTTTGTTAAAAGTAATTAAAAGTAGGCACAACCACAAAGCGTAAAACAAAGAAATACGAAAAGTGTAGCAAAGAATGTAATGAAAATTGACTGAAATAAACTTCACTATGTATGATTGTTACTATTACAATATTTTTTAAATTAACCAAGTTTATAGGAAGTCTACATACAAAGAACTATCAGTAGGTAGCAATCGGTTTTTAACCGACTTCCAAATAGGAGAAGGTTATTTATGTTTGTCTGTTTTTTTTTAAGTCAAACTTGGCTTTGGGAGTAAGCTGGTGAATGCGTGACGAGAGTGTTACGGAAGCGAGCGAACGGAAGTTGAGAGGGAGGTATAAGTTAGTGAAGATAGAAAGAGAGAGAGTCGCGTTTCGTATTAACATACGAAACGCGACTCTCGCGAAGAGAGAAAGAAAATGTGTGCTCGCACCTCTCTCTTGCCCCTACAGTAATCTGTAGGGGCAAGAGAGAGGTGCGAGCACACATTTTCTTTCTCTCTTTCTCCCATAGCCAGTTGCGTTTCGTATATCTGACACAGTGCAGGCCTATTGTTATAAGTAAGTATAATTAGTATTACTATTTGTAAGTGGAACTGATGATGAAGACCACAGATGACCACCGGTACTTAATAATAAGTATTTCACGGTTGCGATTTGATTAGACATTTTAATATGGTTGATAAACAATTTTTGATGTGAAACATCTTTATGCGCACGTAAAACCGATTGCTGGCGGGGTGACTCGTGCCGCGTGGCGACTCGTCGCTACTATACGGGCTTTAAGTAGTCTATAGTGTGTAAATAATTTCGATGTTTCACATCTGCCAGGCGTCCCGTGATCGACGGCTCAATTTTACTAACCTTTAAAGAAGCAATTGGAGTGATTTTGAAGTATATTGCTAAATATACTTCAAAATCATTCCAATTGTGATTCAAACTGTGTTACGCAATTGCGGTGCTGGCGAATCCTAGCGCATCAAATTATTGGCGCGTGTCTCTTACAATGTATAATTTGGCCGCAAAAATGAATGAATGGGCTGGATAAAACTGAAACCGACTCCCGTTCGCCTATTAAAAAACAGCAAACAGCCGCCTGTCATGACCTCCCCTGGTCTGGCTGGATGCCATTTATGTTCGAATCCTAGAGCCAGATAAAAATTAATGATCTATTTTTTTGTGAAATAAAGAAATTCGAAAAGTGAAAATTTTGACGAATACAATGAAAATTTACTTCAGGCGAAAGCGTCAGGGTAGCCCACGAAATTCAAATTTTCTTACGTTTTTTAGGGTTCCGTACCCAAAGGGTAAAACGGGAACACTATTACTAGGCCTGAAACTGCGTTAAGCGAGCGCCCGCGACGGGCTATCGTCGCGTATCTACGCGCGTGGACACGCGGGTGGGCTCCGTGGGAACGCGACGGTCCCCGTCGCGGAGACCGGATTATTTTATTTACGCAGTGTCGCTAGTTCAATTTTAACGGTGTACATGTATAGTCGTGTCGATGGAGAACTTAATATATTATTACGTAGCAAAACGACGACTAGCAAAAAAAAAAACGACAAAGTCAAAGTCCGTGCGTGGCCGTGTTACCGGTCCGCTGGCGGGCCCCCGCGACGGGTACCGTCGCACGGAGGCGGGCCCCGTTGCGTGGGTGCGGGGCGCGCCTCCCCGTGACGGACGCCCGCGCGGGTCACCGCGACGGAGTACTTTTGTATGAAACCGCGCGGGTGCCCGCTTAACGCAGTTTCAGGCCTAGGCTCCGCCGTCTGTCGGTCTGTCTGTCTGTCTGTCTGTCCGTCTGTCACCAGGCTGTATCTCATGAACCGTGATAGCTAGACATTTGAAATTTTTACAGATGATGTATTTATGTTGCCGCTATAACAACAAATACTAAAAAACAGAATAAAATAAATATTTAAGGGGGCTCCCATACAACAAACGTGATTTTTTTGCTCGTTTTTGCTTGATATTGATAACGGCAACAGGTAGATGCTTGAAATATTCACAGAATATTTAGTTATATATTCACTTTAAAAATAAATATTTAAATTAAAATAAAATAAATATTTAAGCGGGGCTCCCATACAACAAACGTGATTTTTTTTGCCATTTTTATAGATAATGGTAGGGAACCCTTCGTGCGCGAGTCCGACTCGCACTTGGCCGGTTTTGCAATTTGCAGGTCTTAAGCTTAACAGGTTGTGTTTTGATCTAAATATGATTCGCGGCCGTAACAAATGGCTTTACAGAACTATATAATAATTCGAATCAGCAATACAACTCTCTAAGTTCCTTCATAGAATCCTATTGAATAACTATTTCATGAAATAGTTGTATAGCCGATTCTAATAATTATAATTCTGTAAAGCCATATTAGTTACGGCCGCGAATCATATTATAATCAACATACAACCAGACACAAACCTGCAAATTGCAAAAAACTTGAGAAAATTTTAATTTCGGCGGTCTACCTTAGCGCATCTCGGGCTACATTATGTAGGTAATAAACATTCATTCAATTTAGATGAAATACAAATATAAAACTTATGAATGTACAAATTCAAATCTTGGAGCATTTGTGCTAAGATTCAAATAGGTACCATATTATTATTAGCTCAGCGAGCTATGGAACGGGCTATGCTTGGAGTCTCTCTCTGAGGGATCGAATCCAGAACGAGGTGATCCGGCAGAGAAACAAAGTTGTCGACATAGCCCACAGAATAAGCAAGCTGAAGTGGCAATGGGCCGGCCATATTAGCCGTAGAACCGATGACCGTTGGGGTAGACTTGTTCTTGGGTGGAGACCGCGAATCGGTAAACGTAAGGTAGGACGCCCTCAGGCTAGGTGGAGCGACGATCTTTGCAGAGTGGTTGGTGGCAGCTGGATGAGAGTTGCCGAGAATCGAGCTGAATGGCGTGCAATTGGAGACGCCTATGTCCAGCAGTGGACTGCTATGGGCTGATGATGATGATGATGACATATAATATTATTATTAATTATTTATTTATTTATCAGCTAGCATGATCCATTATGGTTAGTAATCAAAAAAATCGAAATTAAATATTTTATTTCTCATGCATACATGGGCACTTATGAAACGTCAGAAGCTAGGTATGTACACGGTTCCAATTGGCAGTTTCCTATGGAGAAGAGCCGGCAAGAAAAACTGTTTCTAAAAATAAAATAAAATAATGCTGATTCTAATGATCATAATTCTGTAAAGTGTGTCTGTGTATTTGTTACGGCCGCGAATCATATTTAGACCAACATACAACCTGTTACTGACCTGCAAATTGCAAAAAACGTAATAAAATTTGAATTTCGCGGGGCTACCTTAGCGCATCCCCCTTATCAAAATAGAAAATGGTTACAAATCTACAGCCTACAACCAACGTTCTCACATTAACAAAACCTTAAAAAAAAACGATATAAAAGTTAAAACATTGTTATTATTATTATTCAAATTGTAATTATAATGTCAAATAAGAAAAATATTATGTCAAGGAAGTATGTAAATTAAATTAATCATCGTAATTTGGGAGCAGTTAATAGACATTTACATATTTATGGCGTAAATGAGGTACCAGGGAAGCCACATGTACAGAAGGAGTTAATGCCAAACTTCCTTGTCTTCAACGTAGTCTTTAATCCTATAATAGGTATGCTTTTTTGATAAGGACACGTTTGTGTGGGTTTTGAATTTTCCATCGCTAAGTTCTGTAACAGACTTTGGCAACTTGTTATACAAGCAGATACTGTATAACACAATATCACTCTGGGTATCACAATTTCATGATTACTACGTGTATTTATATTACAAAAATCGCTTCTTATTTCAAAAAGGCCTAAGTTTTGGCGAACATATAAAATACTTTCTAAGATATAAAGAGAAGGCAGAGTTAGGACATCAATTTCTTTGAATTTGTTTCTAAAGGACTCACGAGGACCCATTCTATAGACCGCACGGATTGCCCTCTTAGGCGCGGCGCCCACTATCGGCATCGGCATCGGTGGGGCTCGGTAGAGCTCGGGCGCTTTACGTAAGCGCTCGAAGCCGCCGTAAAGCGCGCCTGAAGCCGCTGTAAAGCGCCGGAGCTCCACCGATGCCAATGCCGATAGTGGGCGCCACGCCTAAGGCTCGGCGCCCACTATCGGCATCGGCATCGGTAAAGCTTGGGCGCTTTACGTAAGCGCTCGAAAACTTTACGTAAGCGCCTGAAGCCGCTGTAAAGCGCCCGAGCTCCACCGATGCCGATGCCGATAGTGGGCGCCGAGCCTTAGAGTGTATCGGACACTGATATTTACTCGAAACAATCTTCAGAATGCCGTTGCAACGAGCAAACCTGCGAGCCAACATAATTATTACCCCGGACCGCCAGCCCTCTGCGTTCACGTTCAATGTCCTCGTGTTCCATGTGTCCGCCGTACTGCCGTCCCGACCCGCACCCGCTGCCTGCGTGTGGTGAGCTTAAAACGTTTTCACTCTAGTGAGAGGAGAACCGTTCAGACAAATAGGTGGAGGTTCATGAGGGCAATGGCGGATTTACCAGCAGGCTGAGTAGGCTGGAGCCTAGGGCGGCAGATAGTGGCGGCAAAATTACCGAAAAATTTCAAAAAGATGCATGTTTATAGGTAATACCTATATCTAAATGTTATTAGGGACCTAAAAACATTTCAACATTTATAATAATTACTATGTGTGTGTATTATCCACCACTTAGATAATTACATACATACATAAACTCACGCCTTCTTCCCATGGGGGTAGGCAGAAACTATAGAACGCCACCTGCTACGCTCCTTACATACTCCTTTTGCTTCGCCTAAGTTCATACTCGTACATCTGGTCATACACGCACGCCGATTGCGAGTACTACGCACCTGACCTTTCTGAAGAACATCACCAATTTGGTCACTATATGTCCTCCTAGGGCGTCCCCTCCCGGCGTTTCCACTCACCTCTGCTTTATAAATACGTTTTGTTAGCCGCGTTCCACTCATCCTCTCAACATGACCAAACCATCTAAGCATACTCTTTTCAATTTTTGTTACTACATCTTCTTTTAAACTGCACCGTTGCCTTATCACCTCATTTTTCAGCCTATCATTCATAGTCACGTCAGACATGCTTCGCAAGGAACGCATTTCCACTGCATTTATTCTACTTTCATGCTTCTTTTGCCACACCCAACATTCACTTCCATACATAAGCGTAGGCACCAGCACACCATTGTGATCAGCCAGTCGAGTCTTTTTGGGCATCGACTGATTGGCCACAATCGCATCATTCACTTTATTTCCCGCATTTACTCTCCTTTCCACATCTTCATCAATCTTTCCATCCCTTGTAAACTGACTCCCCAAATATATAAACTCACTTACTTGCTCCACACTCTTATCATTTATTTTCACATCACACACTGATACATCCTCTTCTCTTTCAAACACCATAACCTTCGTCTTATTCACATTTATATTCATCCCTTTCCTCTTATATGCTTCATCCATCACAGTCACCATGTCTTGCAACTGTTCTGCAGACGAAGCAAGTAGAACTTGATCATCTGCGTAGAGAAGGCATTTGACAGGCAACTCATTCATTATCAATCCGCACTCACTCTCTTTCAAATCTATCAGACAACTATCCATGTACAAGTTGAACAGCCACGGTGACTCTACACAACCCTGTCTAACACCCCTTGAGATGCAGAACCAGTCCGTGTATGCTCCATTTAACCTAACACAAGCACTGGAATCCTTGTATAAAGATTTCAGTGCCCGTACCAAGCTCCAGTCCACACCGTACATTGATAGTGTTGACCACAGTTCTTCCCTCCATACACTGTCATAGGCCTTCTCCAAGTCAACGAAAGCACAGTACACTTTCTTGTGCTTTGCCAGATATTTTTCGGCTATGCACCTTAAGGAGAAGATCTGATCCATACATCCCATTCCCTCTCTAAATCCTGCCTGCACATCCCATATTTTCTCATCTGTCATTCTTACCACTCTATTTATCAAAACCTTTGCATACAGTTTGCCGACAACACTCAAAAGACTGATGCCGCGGTAGTTTTTACACTCCTGCTGAGAGCCTTTGTATAGTGGTACGATTACAGCCTTGCACCAGTCGTCTGGCACATGGCCATATCTCCAACACATATTAAAGATCCAGCACAACAGGCTTGCTACCACCCCGTCACCACCCTTCAGCATTTCAGCAGACACTCGGTCATACCCTGCAGCTTTCCCAATTTTCATCCCTTTCAACGCTCTAACAATCTCATCTATTTCTATTTCATTCCACTCATCTGCATGTGAGCTTGGGTCCTCAAAACTGGCTTCTGCCCAATTACCCACTCCTTGTACACTATCCTGACAACTAAATAAACTTTCAAAGTATCCCTTCCAGCGTTCCAAGACCTTACATTCTTCCCTTAATAAACATCCATCTTCTGCTCTTATAACATTCATACTCGATGTTCCTGTCACTCCGCGAGCCAATCTTACTTGTTTCCAGAACAGCTTAACATTGGCCCTGAAGTTATCAGAGAACTTCCTGTTATACTTTTCTTCCTTCTTCATTTTTACAATCTTTTTAACTATCGCTTTTATTTCAGAGTATTTCTTCTTCACTTTTTCTAAATCATCTGCCACATTCGTTGCTTGATTCATCCTATTTCGGGCCTTACAGGCTAACATATTAAGCCAGGCCTCTTTCTTCTTCCTCACAACCTCTTTAACTTCTTCATCTACCCAAGAATCATTTGTTCTACTACCACATACTTTTGTGGCTACTTGCACCATACTATTTTTCGCTATATTCCATACTTCTTCTAGACTGTAATCATTCGTATCATCAAATATTTTATCCGTCTTCACTTTTACTTCCCTCTTATATTCCTCTTTTACTTTCAATTCTTGCAGTCTTTCCACTTTTATTCTTTCTAGAGCAGTTACAGGAACTCGGACTCGGTGACGCCAATGCCTGAACACACCATCCATCCGACACATAACCAGATGATGATCAGTCCCTATATTAACACCCCGATATGCTCTAGTATCTGTAACTTTTCATTTTAATCTTTCATCCACAATCACAAAGTCAATCATACTTCTACAGTCTTGCCTTTCCCACGTATACCTGTGAACCTTTCTATGATTAAACATAGTGTTCATAACACACAAATTCTTCTCTACACATATCTCTAATTTTATCACATTCTCATTCACTCTATCATCCCCAAATGTACCTAATACTTTGTTGTACCCATTCCTCTTCACACCAACCCAACCATTAAAGTCTCCAAGCATAACAATCTTCTCGTTTGACCTACATCCATTCACTAAATCCCTTATACTGCCCCAAAATTCCTCTCTCTCCGAAGGTGAGCTTCCCATATCGGGTGCATACACGCACACTATAAAGATAGGGTTTAGGCCCACCTTGGTTCTTACCCATAGAATCCTGGGGCTCACACAAACATAATCTTTCACACATTTCATCATCCGCTCGGAGAGGACAACCCCCACACCCTGACAGGCCCTATGTGTCTCTTGAACACCGGACCAGATAGCGGTCAGAGAACCGTGTTTAGATATGTCTACTCCCTTTCTTTTCGTCTTATTCACACATAATACATCTATTCTTTTATCCTTCACCATCTCACACACCTCCCCCATCTTATCTTTTATACCTACATTCAGCGTAGCTAAGCGACACTCCGCAGCTCGCTTTTCGCCCCGTGAAAACAAACGACGTGGTGTGTGGCGAACATCACCGCCGCCTCCGAGTTGATTATTATTTAAATTACTCATTTAGTTCCCACGAATAGCAGAGGAAATATCTGTCGACACCCTACAGAGCCCCGCATGTAGAGGTAAGGCTTTTTAGTGCCTGGGGGCGCCCGATCCCAGACAACAGGCACGCTCTCAACTAGGCTCCCCCCTAGCCATGCAGCTCTCGGCACGGCAACCTTAGCTTGGGTGTGTGTTGTTCGTACCACACAGAGAAAACAATAGGATCCTCCAGTTCCCTTAGTCGCTTTTTACGACACCCACGGGATGAGATAGGTTGGTTCTATTCTACTACCCGGAAACCACACGGGGGACTTAGATAATTTTTTGTACAATTTGCGTAATCGCGTTTGGTTGCAGATGAAACGACCGATGATGAAATGAACATCACTGCGAGGGATACTTTCAGGGTTAACACATGTCTCGTCCTCATTGTTAGACTTGTATACGAAATGGAAAAACGGCAGCAGGCTTACAAAAGTTTTCATTCCTGACCAAAATGAGTGAATTGTCATCATCAACCCTTACCGAAAAAGCTCTTTTCTAGGAAGAAATGTAGGTATCCTAATGATTTAGACACTGACTTAGTTCAATAATTCATACATTTTCAATTCCACCTTTCTTCTGAAAGAACTTTGGTAAAACCAGATTCTGGATCATGGAAAAGTCTATCTTCGTTCCTTCCTCCAGAATGCCGTAGCAGAAGTAAGCGCAATAAAAAATGTCTTGCGCCTACAGACTTCTACTTTTTCCAGAATTTGGATAACTTCTTGGCGGGAAAAAAAATCAATACCCGAGAGGATTTGGTCGAAATGCATAAGATTTGCTTTACCGAATGTAAAAAGTAGTGATTGTGACATAGTATTGAATAGGGAGAAACTTGAATTCGTCGATAAAACTGTTTTCCTTGGGATAACGCTAGACTCAAGGTTGCAATGGGGTCCTCATTTAACATCTCTTGCAAGGCGGCTAAGTTCAGCAGCATATGCTGTGAGAAAAATCCGTCAATTCACTAATGTAGATACCGCGAGGCTAGTATATTTCAGCTACTTTCATAGTATCATGTCTTACGGTATTTTATTATGGGGACGGGCTGCAGATATCGAGTCTATTTTTATTCTGCAGAAAAGAGCCATCAGAGCAATATATAGTCTCCGCAGGAGCGATTCTCTAAGGGAACTGTTTAAAGATATTAACATCATGACGGTACCTTGTCAATATATCTATGAAAACATCATGTACGTAAGAAAAAATCTAAATCTTTTGAGTAAAAGAGGTGAAAGACACAATTATGGGACTATAAATAGGGACCAATTAGTTCAACCAGGTTTCAGACTGGCTAAAGTAGACTCATCCTTCATGGGTACTGTTTAAAATGTTACAATAAAATACCTCCCCACATCGTCCAACTAAATGAAACGAAAATTAAATCTTGTATAAAACGCACACTATGTAGCCAAGCATATTATAAGTTGGGGGATTACATCGCTGACAAAAATGCTTGGCTTAACGCTGGTCCTGCTCCACAAGGGCGCATACACTAATTGATTAGTATTCAAAAATATTGTTGGAGCTGCTGAAGATTGTAAATACTATCTTTATATTGTATAAATTGAATCTCTTAGTATTGTATAATTTCATAGCACATGACGTGAGCACTATGTACCTACCATTTACTAAGTACGTCTTTCATTGACTTGAATGTGCCCTGGCGGCTGAGTGTGTCATGCTCACTCAAATGTCTCGCTGATGGTGGCGTGTGTGTTGGATCATTAAATTCCCTTCAAAATGGTTGGGCTAAATGGTGCTGATCCATGCGTCATGTTCGTGAACGGGCGCCGTCAGTGGGGCCTGGTCATTTCTTGGCTGCCACGGCTTATTTTAACTTATTTTAATTGTTTTTTTTAATGGTTTTATCTTTTTATTGCGGACGCTTTTAACGTGCATGTCTTTCTACATTGTCCTCACATGTATAATTTCATCATGAATGATGTAACCAATACTTTGTCACAATATTTTGATTAAAAAGAGTGTCCGTGCAGTCCGTGGAGTTTCTTGCCCGTTCTTCTCCATAGGAACCTACTACGCTTTGGAACACAGATAACTATATACTAGTCAGCTTTGGAATGGGCAACTAGCTTCATCTCTCTGACTGACCGACCCCTTGACAGTTTGAAATAAATGCTTTGAGTTTTGAGTTTTGACCCTTTGGGTACGGAACCGCAAAAACGGCAAACATAGCTAAATACCTAATAGATCTGTTAAAGTCGCGAATCATATTGTGATCAAGATAAGACCTGGCACTGACCTGCAAATTGCAAAAAAAAACAAGAAAATTTAAATTTCGCGGGCTACAGCTGCGGATTCTTCCACTGAATGACATTTTCATGAAATCATGATTGAATCATTGGGGAACAAATCTAACTCAGAGATATGTATTAATGATTCTCATGATTATAATTCTGGAAATACATAAATCTGATAAAGTCGCAAGTCATATTTTGATCAAGATACAACCTGACAATGACCAGCACCTTAATTGCGTAACACAGTTTGAATCAGAATCGGAATGATTTTGAAGTATATTGCTAATCCATTGCTTCACATGTTAGAAAAAATTGTCTGCTCAACAGCGTAAATAACGCATTGAATGTTGTTGATTCCAAGTGTGTTACGCAATTAGCCCGCTGGGGGCCTAAAATGGACGCTTTGGCAGAATCTGTCGTACAATTCATACAATGTCAATGTATGAATTGTACGCAGATCATAATAAGATTCTGCCAAAGCGTCCATTTTAGGCCCCCTGCAAATTGCAAAAAAACGTAAGAAATTTTGAATCGCGGGCTACAGCTGCGACGCTGACAAAAACAGTAAAAATAAATCGTTGAAAAAAAATTTTTTTTAATGCTCTTGCACGTTAAGTGGGGATGATATTTTTTTTCTCGTCTTTCCCATAGTGAAAAGTGGTTTTCACAGACCCGCAATATTTTTGAACGGTCTATCCAACGGTACCCCCGTTGGATAGACCGTTCAAAAATATTTTGAAAACCATTGAAAACCATTTTTAACCATATAGTTTCGCCATGTCCGTCTGTCCCCAGCTTAGCTCAGAGACTCTTAGTACTTAGAAAGCTGTAATTTGGCATGGGTAATATGGGACATAAAAGGCGTACAATAAAACCGTGAAATATTTTTTTTTAGGGTTCACGCATCATCTCCATTAAGTGGTTACTTCCCCAAAAGACATGTGCGTTCAAATGCGTGATAGGCCCAAATAGTTTTTGTATTATGCAAAAAGGTTTTATTGTAATTGCTTATTGTATTGTTTTAGTTATTTGCTCTTAGTTAGTTATTTTTAGCTGTTTTTAATTGTTTTTTTCAATAAAACGATAATACTTTTATTATTGCTCAATAATAGATTAACATTTACGAAAAGTTATTCAACGTTAACAGACCGTAGGTTTCAAGACCGCTTGCCTTGGAGGCTGCGCTTGGAGGTTCAAATCCTAGGCACGAAATGTGCATGCTGTCATGCAATATTTTTTTTTAATATAAAGTATTCTTCTATTTTGTTTTAGTAATTTATAAAGAATTTTAAAATCAAGAAAAATAAAATATTTTAATAATCATTTAATCATATTTATTATTGCTATTATTTAACAATAATTTTCAATTTGTTTTGATAATTAACATTTATTTTGCAAACTGACACAAACATCACCCTAATTGCGTAACGCAGTTTGAATCGGAATCGGAATGATTTTGATGTATATTGCTAATCCATTGTTTCATAATATGTTAGAAAAAATTGTCAGCTCAACAACGTAAATAACGCAATGAATGTTGTTGAACTGTCAAATTGAAACCGATTCCTACTGATAGTGTGTTACGCAATTAGCCCTCTGGTCCCTAGACTAGCTTGCTACATATTAGTAATCTGTGCCCTAGACAGACAAGTGACACCCTATAAAATTAAATGAAAAAATAAATGAAAATGAGTTTATTCAGATAAATATTTTAAAGACATAATATTTACGTCTGCCAAACTGCACAGCAGTTTGTTGGCAGACGTAGCTTCTTTTTTGTAAGTAAAGTATACAATTTGGTTTTGGTTTTTTATTAGAAATCATTTTAAATAAAAATGGGTAAATCGTAGTCCTATATTCTTCGTCGTTTTAAGGCTCGTAAAGACTGGTATGATATAGCGGGCGCGACGCGACATTAGTAGCAAAAATTATTTATCGCTGCCTGTCGCGCCCGCGATTTCGCGTGAGTCTGTAAGAGCCTTTAAGTGACCGTATACATCAAACGGTGTAGTTATAACTTGAGGGTGGATCAGGATGGATTAATTTTATAAAGAACACGTAAGAAAGTAAAATTAATGGATACCCTCAAATTATAATATCTATCGATTAGACAGAGACCTAAAGATAAAGTGACTCGGACGATAGTAGATAACAATTTCATCGCAATTCTTATGGGCTCTAAACTATGAGTGTAACGACGTTTGGTGATGCGATGGTTTGAATCAAAGTCGAAACAATGAACTCTCTTTCAAGTAATCTTTAGATCATTCGTTTAACGAATTCAATGTTGTAGCAGTGTAACATTTTAAAACTTGAGGGGTTAGCACATACTGACGCTGTGTGTACCTCCCTTGCGCATAAAGTGGGGATGATATTTTTTTTTCTCGTCTATCCCATGGTGTGGGGTAACGTTGTATAGACCGTTCAAAAATATTGTGGATCTGTGAAAAACATTTTTCAATTCAGGGATCCGTTTGCGTAATAATAAGCTTGAAAGTGCTATTATTTGCTAGTCAAGTGTCCCCCCCCCCACCTGAAAAGGAAAACTATCATCACAGCTAGACGCGAGTAGGCTTTACAAGTTAACGAGTAATAGTCGACCAACTTAAATTTGCAGTTGGAGAATTGACCGTGACGTATAAGGATGTGTGGGAGAACATGTTTTTCAACTACAATGTTTGTTTTTGGGATAAATTCATCCCAAGTACGGAACTCTTCATTGTGCGGGGTCCGACACGCACTGGGCCGGGTTTTTGTTTACCAAGATGTAAAAAAACGAATTATTGGTGAATTAAAATATATTATTATATATAACTACCTACATACATATAATAAATCAACAAGTGATTATCACCACGCGGATAATTATGTAACTTACAACTTAGTATTGCATTAGCTTATCTGCTTCCATGCAGTCTCTCCTGTAGGTATAGGTTGTTAAACATAGGTACCTACTTTCACAGCTCTTGCATGAGAAGTTGAAACTAACAACTGGCCTCCAACAAGCACACATTTCAGAATGCTGAGTGTAGTTTCAGATTTGTCTACACCGATCACAATGGATCTATTGTTAGTTCCAGATGTAATAAATATTATCCACAGCTTGACATGGGCCTCTCTTTTCACGTGCCAATCCTCACGCTCCTGTGCAGCCTCATCCAGGTTCCATCCGTGATGGCAACAATTTAGACCGGCTTCGTCTTCCAGTACTTTGACTCCACTCGGTCAATGACTTTCTCCACCTGCCGTCACCGCGCCTTGCCAGGTCTTCTGCCTAACTTCTTTTGAGTTCCATATTACATTTTCCGATGACGAAGACCTTCGTACGAATTCGGATCTCGACGTTTGGAACTCTGACTACTAGTTCCACATGTAATAAAGATTAATTTTCATTGCATTGTTTGCTAATCACTTTCAGTTTTATATTCTTGTTGTTTGCCCTTTGACTTTTTCGATGTTCCATAATTTTATTTTTCCATTCATTCATTTTGTCTAGATCTGCAAATTTAGCCTCTCCAGTAGCCAACTCTGAGGAAGTCGGGTCATCAGCTGCTTGCTGTTTTATAATAGGCTGTCTCTTCTTTCCCATCTCAATACCATGTCTCCGTCTCATATGTTTGTTACGATTGGCCATGTTTGTAAAGTCTCTCGGACAAATGTCACAAGAAAATGGCTTCTCTCCAGTATGCTGAAGCATATGATTTTGTAAATAAGCGTCTGTACGAAACTTTTTGTTACAAATTGTACAACTAATAGGAAAATAGTCCGTATGAAATTTCATGTGATTTGTAATCTGACTTCTGGTTCTAAAACATTTACTGCAGACATCACAGGTGAACGGTTTGATTCCCGAGTGTATGCTCGCATGGTATCGTAGTGAGTATACAGTCTTGAAGGTAGTTTTACAAATGTCACAATGATATAAAATCTTATCTATATGTGTATCCATGTGAGTTCTTAAACTTGGTTCACTATCGAAACATTTGCCACATCTGTCACAAACACGATCTCGTTTCTTTTCTTTGTGCCTGTTTAAGTGGTTCCTCAAAGCAGTAACGTTTGCACAAACCTTGTTGCAAGTACTGCAAGTTAAATTGTCACTATTGATAAATGTTTTCCGTCTCCAAAGAATATTATAATACTTGTTGACATGTTCTTCTAATTCAGTGTTACTAGAAAAAGGAGTGTTGCATCCCAAGCAGACATGTTTAGAGTTCTCATGGATTTTTGTCTTGTGATGAATGGTTTCCATCATTTTAGGAAATTTCTCAAAGCATTTGTAGCATGAATAATGTAAGTACTTCCTGTGTGATCTGACATGCTTGATGAAAGCATTGAGACGTTGCTTTTTAATTTTACAATCAGTGCATTGGTAAGCATTGCAAGAGTTGTGGTATATCATTGAATGTTTCTGTAGCTCTCCAATATTTGAGAACAGTGTCCCACAGTGAGAACACTTCCATTCATAATCCATCCATGTAATTTTTAGGTATTGCACGGGTACGGTGCTTAATCTATTAATTTGTTTATTTATGTAATCTTCTGAATATACCATAGTATCTAATTGTTTATGTGCGGTTGGTTCAGTAATGGGTTGATTATGTTTATTTTTTTCCACAGTTTTGGGGCCCACAGTACTATAATTTGGTTTAGATAAGTAATCTGCAGAATAAACTGAATTGTCTAATGGTTCAGAATTGTGTTCTGAATTATCTTTTCTGAGTTTTTCTTTCAAAGTAGAGGTTATTTTAGTGTCTTTGAGATTCAAATCATTTTCTCTAACATTGATATATTGATTCTCTCTACAGTCATTACTAAAATTAAGAGACTCAGTATTTTTAACATTATTTACATCAGTGCATTCATCAGTTTCTTCCTTTATACCCATTTTTTCTTCAACAATAACATAAGAATATTGTCTAGTGTCCTTTTTCTCGATATTAACTTTTTCACTATCTAAATTGTTTACATCAGCATTGTAATCATCACAATTGTCCTCATTATCACATTCTTCATCACCATTATCATTTACATCCATTGGATCCCGACTGCTTTCGACTTTAACCCCAATAACTTCTTTACTAACATTTGATGGCGCATAAAAGGTGATTTCACCATAAGAATCACTTTTTACAGATCTTGTTTGAACCAGACTAAAGTCACTTAAAAATGCCTGCGCCTGTTCAACTGCAGTCACGAAAGCAAATGCTCGTTCTAAGGATTTTACACATATTAGGCAAACAGTCTTAGGTAATGTATTATTCTCCTGGAAATCCATCATTATGTTGAATTTTGACAGTTTATTGACGACTTTCTGGCACGTTTCTTCGTCAGTCTGCAGGTTTGTGAGTTCATTGGGTGGTTTTAACTTGGCGCAAAGGCGACAATACACATTTTTTGTAGTATTCATTTTGACTGATTTTAGAATGTTATTATAACAGGTCGTTATTGCGGTTACATTTTATACACGGCCATACCAGAAATGTGAGTTAACGCTGGAGCAATACTACACACACAAACGGATATCAATTAGAGGAAACATTGATCAGAAAATAGGTACCTACTTATACGCTCTAGACACCAAGATTTTGCCATAGTTCAATAGTTTGTTGACATGACACTCAGACAAATGACGTATGTCATAACAGATTACAGAATGACATCGACAAATGAAACAGTCTTGCCATGTTACCTTTCCAATGCTATATTTGCAGGTTTTTTATTGTTTCCCAAATCGATAGGGACAAATCTTATGGGTTCGCGTCACTGTAATCAAATGTGTCAATAAATGATTTTTATTTCTATAAGTAGGTTTGTACAAACACTTTTACACGTCAATCAAAACTAGATTAGGTCGGCGTTTCCCATCTGACTACTCTGAGAAGAAAGGCCGAAACAAACTCAGAGGTCACAGTCTCTTTTTAACCGACTTCCAAAAAGGAGGTGGTTATATGTTCGGCTGTTTTTTTTTTTAATGTATTTTCACCGATTCTCCGTCAATTGTGGACGGATTTTGAAAATTCTTTTCAAAATCTTGTTTTTTGTTTGGAAATTTTTGTTTGGAAGGGTATGCTCCCGAGGTGGTCCCATTGTCACCAAATCAGGATCTGATGAGCGGATCCCATGGAAATCGAGGGAAATCCTCAAATTTTATACGCATACCTATAGCGATTCGAGTATTTTTTATAGTAACTCGTACATTTGCTCTCGGAAAGCACCATTTGGTGAAGTGGAACTGATGTTGAAGACCACAGATGGCCACCGGAACTACTTAATAATAAGTATTTCACCGTTGCGATTCGATTAGGCACTTTAATATGGTTGATAAGCAATTTATGCTCGTCAAAATGCATATGGTGAAGTCACCATCAGTTCTCCTGGTTCTTACCAGGAGAACTCCTCAACAATTAACGCCCCTGCATCGGGAAAAGCAATATTTTGTAAAAATTTATGAGCATTTGACATTTGGCTATTGTAAATTAGATAAATTACAAACTGACCCACTAAAAAGTTAAAAATAAAAACTTTTACAAAAAAAAAACAACTGACTTCCAAAAAAAACACTACATAGTGAAAAATAACTTCGGAAGTCGGTGGCAAAAAACTAAAATACAGATCCAAAGCCATCTAGGTCAGATCATGCGAAAGCCATGTAGATTGGTGTCTGAAATGGTCTTTTGAGGAAAGAACCACACAGATTGAGTGGACCTGACCAGTCAGTGCACGCATTTGTCAGTAATCGTGCAGCTCTACTCAGAACTTAAGGAGCTCAACGATGCGACGATCAATACCAAAGAAAGGACATTTGGGTAGGCCGCATAAATGACTCAAACTGCCAGACCATGATTAACACTAACAGAGAAAAAAAGACAAAAGGAGAAAAAAAGACAAAATTAAAAAAAAAGAAGCAATAACCCACATAAAGTCCGTCTCACGAAAGAAGTCCCGCGGCAATAAATGGAACTAATTATTCTTATACAAGTTAGCAACATTCCTACAATAACTCTTCCCCTCAGACACCTTTCTCTGTTTAATATTGTGCATTTTATTAACCAGTGCCTGTAATATGAATTGTTGAGATAAATAAAAAAAATATAATATAATATTTATGATTCCGTCGCATGCCTGCAGCGCCACGTCTGCGAGACTACTTTCGTGAGACAGACTTTAGTCTTCACATTCACAATAATATAATACTTTACAAGTAAATATTCATGCCATTACGTTTGAAATAATCAAAATATCACTGTTTAAAAAATAATAAAAGTTAGCAAAAAAACATCAAACAATACAAATAAACCACTTCAATACGTCATTGTTCTTTACTTATAGATTACAGGAAAACCTTTATGAAGTCTATGGTCTTAAAAAAAACATGTTAAATCACTCAATATTGTGAGCGCAAACTTACATTTGCAGTTGGAATGTACGTGTCTTTCAACTACAATGTTAAGTTTGTTCTTGGGATAAATTCATCCCAATTACGGAACCCTTCATTGTGCGTGTTCCGACACGCACTTGGCCGGTTTTTTTTTGCTCGTTCTTATTACGGTGCGGAACCCGTCGTGTCTGAGTCCGACTCGCACTTGGCCGGTATTTTTCATTAAAATTTAAGTACAGACGTACATGCACTACGAAAATGCCCCTTACTGCTACAACATACCACTGATGTGCTGATCGTATTAGTAGATTTTGAGCGAAGCAAAATACCCTCCTCCTCCAAATACCTAATCTTTTTCACAGAAGGAATTAAAATAAAACAAGTCTGTCATCATAACTACTTTAATGGATGATACTTATTATTAAATATTTACAACATAAAAAGGGTTTCATCAAAGTGATGAATGTTCAGGCCTCTTGTCAGCCTTGCTTGGCACGTAAGATAAACTATTTTTTTTCCCCTTTTGGCAACTGAGCCGATGTGGACTATTCTGCCAGCGTCATGTGGTGACGGCAACTCTATATATCACGGAGCACGGAGATGCCTCAGCGGCCGCGGCTATCACCGCAGCAACAAAGCGTCAGTTTTTAGCACGACAAAAATTACACATAGAAACTGATTGCTTTGGTGGTGAAGATGCCAGAAGTGGTGCGCATAACGAATTTTAATAGTACTGCCGACTCTAGACGCGCGGCAATTCCGTGCTGTATCAAGTTCTATCAAATTTTTAAAATTTAAATGATATCGAAATGTAGCCTGGTGTGTAGTAATAATAACTTTGTAAATATTTATGTAGATTTGTAGTGTTTTAAATATATATATATATATATATTATTATCTTTGTAGCTAGGTTTACTAACAAAAATTGTCTCGCCCTTTCAGCTACTAACATATAATTAGACTACCACAAAGTGCAAAGTTCGACGGTCCACCTCACTGAGTTGCCGTCACCACATGACACTGGCAGAATAGTCGACATCGGCTCAGTTGCAACGAGGTAAAAAAAAAAAAAAAAAATTATCCAGACCTACGTTGCTTTTAAAATAATACGTAATACAATAATCATAATAGAAACTAGATCTAATGAACGAATACAATATAGTAGGGCTCAGCCCACCCCAGACCAAAAGAAAGGCAGAACAGATGATTATGTCATTGAATAAAAAGCTTTATTTTCAGTCACTTAAAGTTCAAGCATTTGTACAACTTTGCACTTTACCGACACTTAAGCCAGTCTTTTCTAGTAGTAGTAAAAGGACGCTGTTGGATTTTTAACTTTCGGCGGAGAGCTGAGCGTCGAAGATCCAACAGCGGGTTTTTATTTAGGCACTAAGGTTTCGCCTAGTTTTAGGTAAGACGGGCGTTATTAATAGTATATATTTTATTTTATTAGAAACGTTCTGTGTTCTGCGCTCATCTCAGTCTGTGTGTACCATATTTTAATAAACATTTCTCAGTTAAACCAGATGTACCTATAGTTTGAAAGGAAGCTAAAACCCAAAAAAACCTTGCATGCATCACCCATCACCTGCCAAGGGTATACTTTGTCATTTTGTATAATAGAACATCACAATAAAAGTAAATATTAACATTAAAATGAACATTTTATTTGTGGAAAAAAAACTATAGAAATTCTATTAAAATAATAGACAAATGAGTTAATATAATTAATAATTTTGAAAATAACTTACATTATTTGGGGAATGCAATCTCGATCTCGCGCCTTTTTTCGAGCTTTAATCTCGTGGTGGTAGGTAGTTGTAATTTTAGGTAGGAGTAAGTAGTTTTCATTTTAATTATGTTAAAGAATTTTCATTGAACAAAAAAACGCATTGTTTAAAAAATATAGGCGAACTGTCGGTCTCGAATGGCCAATCTCGGCGTCAAACCTAACCTAACACGCGATCTCGAATTGCCCATATAGACTCGAGGTTGCATTCGATAATTTTCCATTCCAAAAGTATGCTGCCGTTAAACTGGATCCGCAGTTATAGACCGCGAAATTCAAATTTTCTTATGTTTTTTGCAATTTGCAGGGCAGTGTCAGGTTGTATCTTGATCAAAATATGGTTCGCGACTAAAGTTAAGTATTTAGAATTATTAATACATTTCTTTAAGTTAGATTTGTTCCATTGGATGACTATTTCATAAAATCATGACATTGGGGAACAAATCTAATTACCAGTGCGTTGTCAGGGCTTACCCGGTTAAATCAAATCAAATCATTTATTTTTGCAAACATGGGTAGTTGTATTAGATGTTTTCTTAAAAAGTATTCCTCCATTTTCTACCGTCTCATGGGCATGGAAATAATAATATTCAATTCCAAAATTAAACAAAAATTCTATTGATATCAAATAAATATAAATGTCAAATCATTAGAATTCCAAAAACATAATTAAATAAAAAAACAGACTAATACCAGTAGTGACATTTTTACAGTAATGTCAAAAAAATAATAAAGTATGTCAGTGTCAATAAGAATAAAAAGTGTCAGAATAGGAACATGTATGTCAATCCTATTAATAGTTTATAAATCAGTGCAGAGATTTATCATTAAAGGAAGTTGTCAATTGTGTAATAGTTTTTCTATTTAATATTTGGTTTAGTGCCGTTTTAAATTTTATTAGTCTTTCTTAGACATATATTATTTTTTAAAAACCGGCCAAGTGCGAGTCGGACTCGCGCACGAAGGGTTCCGTACCATTATCTATAAAAACGGCAAAAAATCACGTTTGTTGTATGGGAGCCCCCCTTAAATATTTGTTTTATTTTAATTTAATTATTTATTTTTAAAGTGAATATATAACTAAATATTCTGTGAATATTTCAAGCGTCTATTTGTTGCCGTTATCAATATCGAGCAAAAAAATCACGTTTGTTGTATGGGAGCCCCCCTTAAATATTTATTTTATTCTGGTTTTTAGTATTTGTTGCTATAGCGGCAACATAAATACATCATCTGTGAAAATTTCAACTGTCTAGCTATCACGGATCATGAGATACAGCCTGGTGACAGACGGACAGACAGACGGCGGAGCCTTAGTAATAGGGTTCCCGTTTTACCCTTTGGGTACGGACCCTAAAAAAATTACCTGCAAATAACAAAAAACGTAAGAAAATTTGAATTTCGAGGGCTACATCTGCAGGTTCACCTGGGACATTTAGAAAAAGAGCCGCTTTACGCAAAATAATATCTGTGTGACAATCTCATTCTAAACCTATGTGAGCCGTATTAGCGGCTAAACAAGTACATACTGCGCTGAAACTTTAATCTCTATACTTCAGACCAAATAAAAATCCAAGAGATAGTGCTGCAAACAATACAGTGAAGCATGCCCAAAACTACACCTCGCTTTGTGCATACACACTCATACCCACACATTTACACCCAAACTACACCTCACTAAGTGCACACATGTTTACGAAACTGCCCTCTTATCACTGTCGACAGCACCATTTCTTGGTTTTTTATACAGTCTGAGCTCTGTAAAACATTAAATTAAATTAGTTAGCGAAACTGGTGATAGGTATCAATATCTAAATATTATAAAACGAAAAAAAAATTAAAAACATTGAAATATCAGTTTAAAAATTGAGTTCTTTCAAATACTTTAATTGTCACTCTCCGTGTCATCAGCAGATTTGTCTTTAGTCTTGTCTTCAACACTTCTGGTTGGTATTTTCCTTATGTCTCCTAATATCTTTTTCTTCCATTCAAGCACTTTGTCCTTATCAGGATATATAACCTCCTTAGTTTCTGGATCTAAAGCATAAAGTCCATCAGACGTACGTTTTCTTTTAGAATTGTCAACACCGTGCATATATTTTGTATGTTTGTTGTAATTGGACCAGTTCCTAAATGTCAGCGGACAATAACTGCAAGAATATGGTTTTAGTCCAGTGTGCAAACGTAAATGTTGCATCAGCAAATGTCTGAAGCGGAATGTCTTGTTGCAATGTGTGCACTTGAAAGGTCTAATGTCCTTGTGGACGGCACTGTGAATCACCAATTCTTTAGATAACTGAAAACATTTGCCGCACTGTTCGCAAGAAAACCGTTTTGGTCCAAAATGTATAGCAACATGCTTTTTGAGTTCATGTTTGATCTTAAAACTGAAATTACAGACTTCACATTTGTACGGTCTTGCATCCGTATGTACAAACTGGTGTTGATTTAACTCCTTCCTGTTGTAGAAGCCGCCACCACAAGTATTGCAAATATAGGTCCGTTTTCTATCGGTATGTACTAACAGGTGCCTGTGTAGTAGAAGCCTTGACTTTGGCGTTTTTTCACATATGACACATTTAAGGCTCTCATTTTTCTCAACTACTGACGAACTTTGTTCTGCATTCTTGTAAAATATTGTCATATGGTCATCTAATTCCTCTTCGCTTGAAAAGGTAGTATTGCATCCGCAGCAAACGTAATCAGTATTGAAATGTGTTGCTTTGTGTGTGTTCATTTCTAACAGGGATTTAAATTTAAGAGAGCATTGATAGCAAGTGAGTGCTAGAACAGGGCGGTGTCTAGATATGTGCGTTATGAAGTTATCAATATGCAGTCCTCGTGCTCTGCAGTCGAAGCATCTGTAAGGGTTACAGGTCATGTGGTACTGCATAGAATGCACTTTCAACTCGCTAGGATCCTGGAAGAATTTATCACAAAAAGCACATAACCAATTATAGTCATGCCAGGTATCAAGGTCTACATTTGCCGAAATCCTGGGCTTTTTTCTTTTTCTATTAATTTGATTTAACATATCAGGTTTTGATTTAGTTATTCCTTTTTTTGATTTGGATTTAGAATCCTTTCCTTTTACTTCAGTTTTAGGGTCAAATTCAATCTCAACTTCTTTATCAATCTCCTTGGATTCATCATTAGAGATAGTGTCTTCAGTTTTAGCACTGGCATCATCTTTGTTACTTGTATCAATATTAGAGTCGTCCGAGACAACCTCATCCTTCTTAATATCTAGAGCCGAATTATCACGTTCATAGTCTTGAAATGCCTCTTGTGCGAGGTCCACAGTAGTAATAAATTCATACGCGAGTTCCAAAGAATTAATACATTCTAAACACACAGTTTTAGGCAACGCATTATTAAAATCGACGTGTATATTAAATCGCGTCAACTTATTAATGATTTCTCGGCGATTCCCTACGTTTATTTGCATGTTGGAGAGATCACGGCTTGGCTTCAAGTCGGCGCATAAGCGACAGTATAAATCATCTTTATTATCCATGTTGACTTAAGATTGGCCACTGATCTTCAACTTAAATGATTCATGGGAGAGTTCTATCCTACTTTGTTTAAGATATGCAGTGTTCGTCGTACCTCGTAAGCGGGAAACCACATATCAGTAGTATCAGTCGGAATCAGTCATTATGCATCATTTTTCTGTGCACAGATGTATTACTGTTCTTTTGCATGAATCACTAAAGTTATAATATGCTCTGTGTGAATCACCACATCACAACAATGAACACAAATGAACATTATCTTGTCTAAAATCAGCCATTTTTTATTTTAAACGTCATGACGACAGTTGACACATAGTTGACAGCTTGACAGAACATCATTGTCAATCAGAAAATAAATCGAAGACAATACAAACCTCTGCATATTGCTTGCAAATGAGGAAGCAGTAAAATCGGTTTTTCCCCCTTTTTAAATTCTAAGGCGTTACCCTGATGCACCAACTGGCTAATAATCTAATGTCGTGTGATTTGTTGTTTTACTTAATTTTTGTAAATTTAGAATATGGTTTATTATCTTTTCATCATCTGCCTAGCCTTTTCCCAACTATGTTGGGGTCGGCTTCCAGTCTAACCGGATGCAGCTGAATACCAGTATTTTACATGGAGCGACTGCCTACCTGACCTCCACAACCCAGTTACTGGGTAACACATGTCCCTTGGTAAGATTGGTTGTCAGACTTTTGGGCTTCTGTCAACCCGTAACAACTGTCAAAGATCTACAAATGACAGCCGGGACCAACGGCTTAACGTGCTTGTTAAGAAGAGGTTTGCAAGCGTTACTCAGACTGGCTGGTATGGGAGATGACGGATGTTTGAATATGTTTGTTAGGAACATGATGTGTGTCTTTACTGTGTTATTTTCGGTGTTGTCACGAAAAACAAAATTAAAATTTCTATGTGCTTTATCTGCGTTGTTTTCACTAATCTACTGATAGGAAAGACCCACCAATGCTTTCCGAGGCGGCAGTTATTATTTAGCCACAAGCTCCTCCTGATTATAAAATTATATTGATGTGATGTTAACTATATTTCCTGTGGGATTATTCCCCTTCATACTGTCATACACTGTCCGTCTGCATTATGGATATTTTGTCGTTGATAGGACAGAAATGTCTATTGAGAAAACAAGATGGTGGTGTTAGTTCCAATTTTGGCCACGCACCAAAATAACCTTGTAGCACTAACGTAAGAGTTTGAGCTTGATAAGTTTCATCCAACCCATGAATTTATAATGCGGGTGCTAATAAGTGGGTTCAAGGCTCAGGTCGAGCAGTGATATTAGGCCTTCCCACTCTCATAAGGAAATCGAAACAGCCTAGAGTTTGGATTTATTTGTAATGGGGTGTGACTGCGAATAAGATAAACTCAGTACTAACAGCGCCATCTCTATTTTCTTGAGAAACTTCTTGCGAGTACAGGATATCCGGTTGATAGACGTACCTAGGTCGACGTAGGTGCTACAGTAGCGCCATTGCTCACACATGTAGCTCCGTTCCGCCTGTCCGCCGCTCCGTCTGTTGACTGCGTAGTTCTTTTGTAGCCATGTAGATGTCACTACACGTTTAGTATCGCATGGTAGGGTAAGGACAGTTGCCTGTTGGCACTTCTATGTAGGTAAGGCACCTGTCCCACCGCCTGCGATTAACGAGAAGAGAGTAGAGCTAGCAACGAGCAACGATACGAGCGATTTCTAGGTGGTATGTGTATGTACAAAGCTTGAGACTCCCAGCTAGTGTTCTGCCCACCAAACGAGTGTCGTTGAGCGAGCTCTCTCTTGTCGCTGTGACAAACAAAGTGCTCGGTGGCAGTGTAAGCAGTAAGTGATCATAAAAATGTATCTCTTTTACTTACATGGGACTACAATCTTTCGTACGTTGCTTGAGCGAGAAATTCGTTGATAGCTAATTGTTTCCTCGTCGGAGAAATATAAAAAAAATCAGCCAAGTGCGAGTCGGACTCGCGCACGATGGGTTCCGTATTCCGTATCTATAAAAACGGAAAAATATCACGTTTGTTGTAAAGGAGCCCCCATATTTATTTTATTCTGTTTTTTAGTTTTTGTTGTTATAGCGGCAACAGAAATACATCATGTGTGAAAATTTCAACTGTCTAACTATCACGGTTCATGAGATACCTGAACACGCCTGGTGACAGACGGACAGACAGACATACAGACAGACGGCGGAGCCTTAGTAATAGGGTTCCCGTTTTACCCTTCGGGTACGGGACCCTAAAAATAGATTTTAAATGTATTTATATTCCGGCTACCAAGAGGCCAGTTGGACACGATTAGGAACTAAAAAGTTTAAATTAGAAAAAACCCGTTTTCTTTTGTACTCAGCTGACAGGCGTCAGGAACGCATTCTCTCATTGGCCGGACTTTAGTTTGCAAATATTAGCCAACCTCGTGTAAGTATGGTCAAAAGGGGTTTAAAAATAAAACAGAACGCTAACATTACACATTTATTTTACAACTAATCTAAACAGCGTTACACTTTGATTGTAGCATTTTTGACTTGAAAACAAACATTTAGATTTCTACGCATTTTACTAGCGTACGTTAAATATTTGGCATTATTTGGCCCTAAAGCATTTTGGATAGGTTTACATTTAGTTAGAGACGCCATCAACGGGTAAACTATCTACAGAAATTGAATACATCACATAGACCACCCTTTTATAAATTTTCATGTATCCTGCAACCATTTTTTTTTTGTTATTCTTCCCGCCGATTTAAATTTTCTGGCGCCATTTTGTAACTTACAATACTAAAGACTAGACAACATTGCCACTAGAAAAAAATAACTTGAACAGAAATATCACAGGATTGATTGGACTAACACTGATAGTATAAATTTTAAATTATTTACATAAAACATTCCACATTGCTAGAACACGTAGCTATTATATTTACATTCATTTTGACACCTTATAATATCGCTATGGTACTACATCGATTGACTACCTAGTTAAAATTACATAAATGATATACCTATACGAAACAATTAACAGCAATAATTAGTACTGCTTATAATTATGGTATCCTACGTATCTTCTAACTAGTAACCTACACATAGATTTTATTATAAAAAGTTGCTTATTGTCATCACAACAGTTAATCGAGTTAATTTAATATCCAATAATTAACAAGCTTATTTTGCACGGATAGCAGCAACACGTACCATAATGCAACTATAATAAAAGGTAAATACTTGAGAATCTTATGAAGAAAATTCTAATACATACTTATTATTTACACATTGCACACCTCTTTTCGGGTCTCGGCCTATTTGCAATATATATCTCGAATATGAGAGAACAGCATTTCACCGGGAATAAAAGTCTCTGCGCAGCGAGTACCACACTACAGAGCCGCCATAACGTTTGACGCGTACTTCCGAACTGTACCGACAAATCGGGACCGGAATACCTGTATCTTCATGCAAGCACCCTATGCCCCGCCCCCCTGTATTAGATGAGAATATTATTAAGTCTGGTGAAATATGGATGTTAAGTATTACCTACCTATAGGTACACCTCGCTACGTATTGCTAGGTTGTTGTTGTGTCTCAAAGTCTTATTTTAAAGAATTATTTATTTCTCAAAGAATTATTTATTTAAAATAGGCACATAGATGGCACTTTTGATCGTCAAAATTTACAAATAAAATAGAATTGATTCTAGTCGCCCCTTCCAAAAGGTAGCTTCGTATGGAGAAGAATGGGCAAGAAACTCCACCGTTACTCTTTTAAAATGTTTTACAATATTTGGTATTGGTACATCAATAATATAATTTTATGTGAAGACGATGCGCTTAGAATAAAATTACTATACCACAATAGGTAAAAAGAATGAATAATGAAGCAATGACAGATAAATTAATTAGGTGATAGATACATGGTGCTCACATATTTATAAACATTGTAAAAAAAAAAAAAAAAACGTTTTCCTAAAATAAATAATCAGTGTGTGAGTTAAGGTAATCACAGAGTGTAAAATAAATGTCATAAAAATAATAAAATTTACAATTAAAATAGCAATCAGTTAGATTTTGTCTATTTAGTGTGTCCAATTACCAATAGTGCTATGTCAGTGTTGCGAAGTTATCTTTAGATTTTATCGATAGTCGACCTCGGGAGTCAATCTCACTATCGTTATAGTATCCATTTCGATAATATTACACGATGATACTAATACAAAAGCGTTCAAATTAAAGCATTACTTTCGAAAGTACAGTAGATACCTAGATTATGTAGATATATCGGGTGTAAAAAGACCCTTTCCGAAGCCGAAAGCTACATATTCTATACCTATTATTTGGATCGTTTTTTTCCACTAGACCATACCTGGGAATCCATTGGTTCTGGAGATATTGAAGGCCAAACTTGCATTTTTTTTTTTACTTTTTTACGAAAACGAATTTGAAGTGTTATTATAACACTTTTTTCTAAGCAAACATTACCTGAATTTTAGATTTTTCTTAAATTAATTTCGTTCGTAGCCGCGAGTATTCGACAAGTACCTACGCGTATCGCTTAGAACGAAGGGGCCGGGCTTAACTCACCTAGCAGTACTGAGGCCGTTTGCATGGGTTAGCATTACGTTGCGCGCAATAAAAAATTTCAATTTTTTAATCCCTAAAAATAAAAATCAGTTCCCAGCAATATTTTTTGCTCAAAGCTACTTAGTTAGATGTACAGTAGGTATGTGTAGTTGATGGCTTTGTGATGTGTCTTTTTACACCCTGTAGTTGGTATACTTTGGATAGTCTACTCTTAAAATGCATCTAAACTATTGTACAAGCAACCGCACATGAGTAGTAGGTAACACCTGCACTATGAAAATAGCCTTTACTATTACGACTTATAGGAGCTGTCAATGTCAAATTCTTACGACTGATGTGCGGTTCAATGTATGCCTCCCCTGGGCATCATCCTGAACGTTATCCTAGTACGTATAGTTGAGGTCGGCGCAACATGTATTTTGCTTCGATACATCTCTATTAGCCGTCATCTCAGATTTCAGTTCCATCTCAGCCATATTAGCTTAATTTGTGTTATAGAAACTGTCAATAGCATGGAGTTTATTGAAGTATTAATATTATCGATACAGGTTATTAACTTACTAGTTTTAGAGGGAGGCGAGCGAATACTTATCGATATTACTATATCGATAAACCATTTATTCTTTCCCCACATTATTATTGTGAGGTTAGAAAATGTCATAATTTTTGTCCTATTTTTTTATACAAAAAAAACCAGTCCGTATAATTATGAGCCGCACGTGAATATTTTATTTATGCTAATGTTAAATAGGTTTAGAGAAATGACGCAGGTTCGAGGTTCAAATCTTAACCTATTTAAAAAGTTACAATGTTAGTATTGGAAGAATTCACCTTAATTAATTCTTAGATCTTCTACATAACGGGTAAAAGCCGAGAGTCACGAAATTATTTTTGCACAAAGCTACTTCGTTTGATGTATAGAAAACATAGATGATGGCTTCGTGATGGGTCCTTTACACACTGTATACAAACAAAAGATGCCTACTTAGGTATTTAATTTGATATGGATGTGATACCACTAAACTACAAATAAAAAAATATATAAAGGTTGTTATAGTATCTACCTACCATGCCAGAGACATCAATGGCACAACAGTTTTTATAGGCAATTTACACGAAGCAGTTTTGTTGATGCCCGATGCATGCAATAATTGAAAGCAAAAGATACTTACTCTAGATTAGACGCTACAACTTTTATTATTGCATTCAACTGGCAATCAAATTGCTCTTTGTAAATGAGTCTTTATTCAGTACAATACATAATAGAAATATAGAACACATTTAGATAACAATAATATTGGAAGACCCTAATATAACTTCTTATTTTAAATAATAAATATTATATAGGTGTTATATATATTTTACATAAAAATTGAATATACAACCGCGATAGTGAATTTTAAATTTCGAAAACATTGTTTTTTTACACAAAATATTATTTTTTACCCAAAAATATTATCTCGCACAATACTTAACCTGCATTAATTTGCATGTACATAATACATATATGCATAATACTTACGTACGTACAATAACTAGACGCACATAAACAAGTATGAAAACGTGCATAAATATAGGTACACGTTTTCATACTTGCTAAGGCCAAAGGTGCCTTCGCATCTGACGTTTTTCTGCGTAGACATTTGTCGAACGTATACACAGCGTAAATAATACGCTACGTATGCACAGCGTAAACACTACGCTAAGACCACAGCCGGTGTTTTTGTAAAAATGTCACCGTGAAAACATAGGTGAAGAGAGCTGTCAATAATGTCCTGGACAAGCTCACTGCACCTATGTTTTCACAGTGAGATGTTTACAAAATACATAGATTTTTACGTGGCATTTAAGTTTGGCACACGGTGCGGTTTTTGCCACACTTTGAAGCAACAATAAACGTTGCAACTTGCAACAGTGTTTCGGTGATACCTACAAGTCATTTGTTGCTTTAATTTTATTGCAGACAAGAAACTTGCATCGTGTAAATGTTGCTTAAGGGTGCCTTTGCATCCGACGTTGGTTAAACGTAATCATTTGTCGAACGTAAATACTACGCAAACTACGACCACAGATTTTTACCCGACGTTTAGGTTCGTAACGTCTACGTGGCGTCGACGCGACGTTAACGCCTTAAGCTAGAAGTACCCAATCTAAAGTTACGGAGTTATATTTTTTATTTATCTTAACATATTGTGCGTGACTTTTCAAATGTTATGTACATAAAGCGCGCTTTTACTCTATGTATCTTTTAGGTATAACTTATTTTCTATAATTAGGTAAAAAGTAGGTACGACAAAGAAACTAATGCTTTAGGCCCCGTCCTATTAAAAAAACGATCACTGCGCGAATACGCGATTGTCGCCTGCACGGAAGACGAGGCGGTATGGTCGAAAGACTATAGCCTGCCCTGGGGCGGAAAAAAAAGCGATTGTCGTGTGGTTGCGCCGACGGAGGGCGCTTTCTGGTCTTCCGAAAAAAAAAGTGACTAATTACCTGCGAAGAACGCGTATTCGCGCCACAATCTATAATAGAAAGCGGGGTTATACTAACTTTAACGTAAGCAGATCCCTATTACAAGCAACCATTCCTGTTTCACCATTCGTTTCTCAGTGGGCAACTCGTAACCTTCAAAATCTTCATTTTTGACACTTGTCTGTATTTTTTTAAGTCAAGGTCGGTGTCTGTCCGTTTATAAGTCTGTTGCTAGGCAACCCGCAATAGTTGTCTAGTATTATGTTTCGGGGAATCCGTGCTGTAGCTTTAGGCATCGCCTAGTGGTTGCTGAAATAATGTTATTTTTATGCTTAGTAGCTGCTTATGATGTCGAATAGTGTTAGTGAAAATAGGCATCATTTTCTTATTTCTAATAATAGAATTGTTGAACAACACAACACAGGCTTTTAAGGAAACTATGAATTTTTTTTTACGTCTTTTAAAAATGATTTTTTTCTGTATCGTTCTTACTTAGGAAATTAAGAAAAAAATATTATAATTTATGGGTGCACTTTAGGTATACCTCTGCCTAACCCGTTAGTGATTAGTATTATTATTAACGGGAGTACCTACTTGCTAATAGGCCGATAAACGACTAACGGATGTATATACAATTATTTATTTTGTTAACGGAAATTACCCTAACGATGTATGATTACCCTACGCAATAATTATTATACCTAAACCCTAATCTTATTTTTTATTAATTTAACAGTAACGAGAATGTCGAAGTATTTATTTCAAAAATATATATTTACAAATTTTATATTTATACATAATAATTTACAGATATTATATTATTATATTATAATTAATTTACTTGTATTTTACAAACTAACCCTTATCTAATGGAAGACCTTCGTGATATTGTTTGTTGTGATTATTCTTGGTTGATTTATAACTAAACACTCATACACACACTCACACTCACATTTGTTCGTTCCCGCTTACACACACATATAAACACATGCAGACATGAAGTTCCATTTTACACACACATTCTTTCCTAAGGTCCAGACTGAGGAGAATCTCTTGCGGGACGCGACTGCGCACATCTGTTTTAATAATTCTTTAAAAAGTCACGCGTCTATTAGCGCCAGCTTGAATCTTCATATAAGTTGGTTGACACATTGCGCGAGATCGAATTTCTTCCTGCATCCCGCGCGAGATCCGTTTCAGTTTGTCTTGATCCTGATCGTACATGTTTCAAGTTACACACTCACCTGGGGCCCAAGTCTGCTATTTTTATAAATTCAGTCATTCCAACACGATCCCATTGTCATGCCATTGTCATTTTGCTAAAAGTTCGTAATCTGGTAAATTCATAATGGTCGATCATTTTCTTTGCAATTTCTTTCAATGTAGTGTCAGTGGCCGACCATTGGAAAGTCATAATGACGCCATTATGATAGTAGATTACCAAACCTGTCAAAATCAACAATTATGAAATCAATGATCGACCATTCTGACACTATTGTAATAGCAGACTTGAGGCCCTGGTTTATGGTAATCAAAACAACATAATTTGATAACAAAATGTCAAACTCATGTCAAGTGATCCGATTGGCTGTTGTCATTTCAGTCAGCCAATCACAGCAGTTAACATGAATTTGACAAACTATCACAAATTTTTAGCTTGATTTGTCTGTCAGAAACAATAAAACAAGTGGCAATCGCTTTAATAGAGTTTTGTATTTATAGAAGGAATTTCAGCAGTATTGACATAGATTTTCGGTAGCTTATATCATCGTTATCTATACTGTAATAATTATAGAAAATAGAGTTTTTTTTTTGTTTGAACGCGCTAATCTCTGCAACTGCCAGTTGGATGATATATTTTTTTTGCACTAGCTGTGCCCCACGGTTTCACCCGCATAAGTTAGTTAAATTTCTAATCCAGGTCATGGTCTCCCATGTGCCAAATTTCATCAAAATCTGTTCGGCCGTTTTAGCGTGAAAGCATAACAAACAAACTCACTTTCGCATTTATATTAGTTAGGATTTGGTAGCTTAATTCTTGAGAAAGGTTATAGCTACTTATTTAAAATCACGCTACGATCCTTAGGAGCTGAGCAAAATGAAATAAAAGTCAGTAAGAACGGTAAGCGATAATAATGCAGTAATAGCTCGGGCGGGCGATGGGCAGCCACGCCGCGCCGTAGGTCGGGGGGCCGAAGCCGGGCGGGTAGAAGCTAGTCGCTGATAAAATGTCACTTTTTGGACTCACATATTTGCATATCTACAATATTCCACTTACACAAGTTTACATTTATTTTCCAAGAAACATGCATTTTATTTAGCGTGGAATGCACGCATGTAAGTTTTCAGTTATGCTTATCTTGAAACAAACAATACAAATGATCCCGTATCAAGATGGCGATAAACGGATTTTTTTTATTAAAAAGAATTATCTTTTAGACTATATTAGTTTATAGTCTTCGAAAAGTATAGAAAAGTCATCGTTTTTTAACCGACTGCGGCAAGACCCAAAAGGAAGGTAATATTTTAGACCACTTAGGAAGTATACCCTTTTAAACAAAAACAAAAAAATATTCCAAATCAGCCAGCCGTTTTCAAGTAATCGTGGAACATATATAAAAAAAAGATTCCGACGGACTGAGAACCTCCTCCTTTTTTTGAAGTCTGTTAAAAATGTGGTGCGATGCGGCCCGCTGCGGGTGTAATGTGCGCTTGGCTTATGATTACAACAGCTAACATGACGATTGACAGCAGATTTCCTGATCACAAATTTGCTCAGAATTCTAGCAACCAGGGATCACAATCACGCATTCATTCATTCAACACATTCCACACTTTTCTCATTCATATCATGAATTAATTATTGTAGTATGAAACATTCACACACTTTCATACCTTAACACTATTTTGGATCTTATAACTATGATATTTTGTTGATAAAGTTATATATTTAATTATGTTATATTACTCCTCGCAAACTAGCAATATTTTGCGATATACTGACAAGAATATTACAGCTAGGTATTAGGGGCTAGCATATAGAAATAGATATAGACGAAGATTTTAATATTCAGCTGCTACTCTCGCAGCCCAATAAATTAGTATTGGGCCGCGGGAGTAGCAGCTAAATTTAATTCTACATAGACTACTTGTCTATGTTAAAGTAAATAAATAAATGTTGACTGAAATTCAGCCCCTAGGTTAGACTGGAAGCCGGCTCCATGTAATTGGAAGAGGCTAGGCGGATGGCGAATTTTTTCATTACATATTAAAATTTGATTATTTGAAATATTATTAGTATTTTTTTATCAAAGTAGAATGATGATAACTTTTGGGTTTTAATTCAGGAACTACTTAACACAATTGCTATAACCGTCCTATTTATACCGACTTTCATTAAATATCATTTCAGGTCAAATGAAAAGATCGTATCCAATAAGTATTTACCAAAATATTTCCTTTTCTTTATCCTGGTACTTCCCTAGATATTCCATTGTTGGATGTAAACTAATTATCAAGGTCTTGGATGATGTGTGATCTGATATCACACATCATCCAGGACCTTGATAATTCAATCCCCAAATTCATCAGTTCATCATCTACTTACACCGTAAATGTAATAAATTCCGTGAAGATGACCAATCACTCTACAACCAGAGACAATTAATATACCACAAACTTGATTGAGTCGTTCTAATGAATCAATTTAGAATCTGAGTGTCTTTGGAATATATAGAACTGTCATATGATCGCTTATTTAAAACGCCTTGGCATTGTCTAAGATTGATCGGGTGCCTCAACCGTATTTATATAAGCTTAAAAATAATACATCATGAACTGCTTTAAAAAGTCTAACCTACGCAGGCACGACGATAAAAAAAATAGGCAGTCATGGTCTGCCGACAGAAGTAAAAACTTAAAACTTTGGAATAACATATAGGTATATCTTATAATTTTATATGCGTGTACATGTACACAGGCCGCTGCACGTCGCCAATCTGGCGAAACACTTCCCATTAGCGTATCGCGGTTTGCATGTCGGTGACACGAACCCATAAGTTGTGTCCCTGCCAAAAATCGCTTAACGCGCCTAAAGAAGCTTTCATTTCAAAAAAATTGGTAGTCAAATAAACCAATTGCATATCAAATCGACAATAAACTGAAACTGCCCGTATAATCAAATTACAACTGTCATTCTTTGACAGTTGTACGAAATGGGTTTAACTCGGAAAATTCACTTAATGTAGGTATCAATTTGATAATCAGTTAATTACCCTGACTGACTGTATATGACATGCACCTTTGACTTCCACATTTAGTCTTGATAACTCGCCTCTCTTTTTACCAGTATCGTTTAACTCGTGCTGACTCGGCAGAAGAAGAAATATACTAGTAAAATGTCTACATTACAATAATCAGGTCGAATCTATGGTTTACTCGATTCGGTAGCTCTAACAATAATATAAAGTAGCGATAAAAATCGAGGTTATTAAAATATAAATGCCAATTCTATTACATTGTAAATGTAATAGAATTGGCTGTATGATCAAATCTTAGACCTATTGTATAAATATAAATAGTTATTTATTACTCTTCGTATCCATAGCACGTTTACAGAGTAAATTAATACTTTGCAGTGATAAAAACGTTTGAAAAATTATTTTCAGTGAGTGTCCGATAGAAAATTGTGGTGTGATTTTTGTGAACTCAACAAAATCGTGATATTTTGTGAATTGATTTTAAATTGTGACAGATAATTGTATTAATACAATATTAATGGATTTTTAGTGTATTTAGGGGATGTTTAACTTTAAGTGGTTTTTAAGAAAGGTAAGTAAGGTTTTTCAAGTTTGTATCACTGCAAGTTATTGCTTTTTCGCGTCATTAATTATTATTATTATGAAACCCTATTATTTAAGATTAGTAGAATAATTAGTTTAGGCTAGTTTTGCTGGCTATTTAACTACACAATACAGTTGTTTTTAACTTATTTTCGAAAATAAGAAAAATATGTTCAAAACATCGTTTTAATCATGTCATATATTGTTATTCTGTCGTTTGTTTTTACGTGACTCTCTATTGGAGAATCCGTATTGGTTATCTTTTTATTGAAGGACCGCAATGCTCCATTTGATCCAGGATACTTTATCCATTCACTGATAGCTTTTTGCACTGAAGTGTGTAGGTACGATATGAACAAATATGTACGATAAATGTACTTATCATCTGTTTTTATGATGACCACATTGTGAAACCGATTCAAATTTGGCTTTCTAGTGGGACTGTGATCATCAATATGAGACGAAACTGCGTTAAAGCGTCATAATAATGTTTAACAGGGTGAAAAACCCGATAAGCAAGAACAGTCATAAAGATATGATTAAAACTCCATTCTGTAAAAACTACACACATTTTTTTACGACACTGACTACCACGTAATGCTAAACATTTTTTTACCATTTTTAACAACACGAATTATTAAAATTGAAAAATTTAGGGAGTCGAAATCAATAATTGACTGGTAGGTTCAAAATAAAAGGTGAAAAAATAAATTAAAAACGAAAATAAATGAAAAATAAACTTTAATAAATGAAAAATGTAAATCACATTAAATGGAATGTTACATTTAAGTTTTACTCGTAATATTGTCTTGCGCGCAGATTTTTCATTTCTTAATTTTATAATTACAATTATTATTTAATGATTAAATACGACTTAAATTATGTTGGTTAAACAGTGCTTAAATTTAAATGAATTTAAGAATTAAAACAATAATAAATGCTTACTATCTAATATTTTGAATTATGTTAATATACGTACTTAATAGCAAGCCATGTACTTTTCACTTAAATGTACGATTAAATCATTTAAAGTGATTAAAAATGTAACTGTATTAATATTAATAAGATAAAAATGCTTAAATTGTAATAATATTTGCATTTTATCTGATCTAATATATTCTTTTGAAATGCCTACCTTAGAGTACAAAAATAAGGAATTATAATGATTATAATTATAAGTTAAATCATGTAAATGGCACACCAATATTAATTGTGCGATAGTGCGGGCAATAAGTGTGTACGCACACAAAAATCTCTAACAACAGATCTAAATAATCAAAGTTACATTCCAAATCTTCTTTTACGCCAAAGAAAATTTCTAAAACTACGTATTAATTATATACGGTAAAATAAAAAACGGGAACAAAACGTTAAAACTAACAGCTTAGCCAAAAATACGTAAGATCTTGCTGCCGTAGTTTTCGAAGCATTTCATGGGTAAAACATATTAAGGGTAAAATTGGTTAACGTTACTGGAAAGGCGCTCGGTCACAGTTGCAGGCCGCCCCTCCCTGGCCTTGCCTGCATTGTACGTTGCACCATGCTGCCCAGCCCTCGTAGGTGGAGAGAGACCGAGAGGATTGAAAGATCGCAGCAGCCTCGGTGGACGTCGTCTCACAGGTGGGGCAGCCTGTAGGGTAAAAATAGATAAAACTAAAATTTAAACATGATATCATTTGTGCAACTTTAGGCAAAAAACCTAGTTTGCTTGTAGGTAAGTTCAAATCTTGAAACGGTAATAAAAAAGAAGTAAATTTGATTTTGTGGATGGAGGAATAGCTAGATCATGGGTAGTGGACTTACCACTAAGAGCGTATCCATCGTAACAGAATGCTGTGCAGACAGCGGTCCAGTCAACAGAGTGGTCAGCATCACGGTTGGAGCACCTACAGAGCGGGGCACCTGTCCAAAGAAAGATAACATACATACATCATAATCAACTGCCTAAGATTTTCAAAACTATGTTGAGGTCGGCTTCCAGTCTAACCGGATGCAGCAGAATACCACTATTTTACATGGAGCGACGCCTATCTGTCCTCCACAACCAAGTTACTTCCCATTGATAAGATTTGTTGTCAGACTTTAGGGCTTCTGACACGACTGTCAAAGATCTACGAAAGACAGTCGGGACGTGATAACGTGCTTTCCGAAGAACGGAAGGATCTCTGTATGGTATGTGGATGAAAGGCACAATTACAAACTGGTATTTTTGAATTTTTTGATATTCTAATTCAGATTGAGAGTCTGTACACAAGGCGTAGTTGAAATAACTGAAAACCTGAAAAGAGATCATCGTACTTATTCATCATGATGAACAACTTTTGATCAACCCAAATCCAAGATCACAAAAAAAATCAGCTAATCCATACATTTATATTTGCATAATCCAACAAAACGTAGGGAACAGGTGTTTTTTTACGCGATTTCGGCCCGCATGCAGGGAACCGTTTTTAACCGACTTCAAAATGGAGGTTATAAATTCGGATGTTTATATTTTTTTTTATGTTCGGATATAACTCCATCAATACACCGTGGCATTTTAATTGTCTTACCACGGTAGCCCTCTTAATGTATCCAATCATTCATAAAAGTGAAAAAAATATTGTTTAACATATGAATATTTTTTTTATTTTTTTACTTTGTCCCACACTAGGAATTTCTCCTGTATCGTGGGTGCATTTACATACATTTAAACTCACATACACAAACAGCCAGACTCGGAACAACTACTTGTTGGTCATACAAATATTTGTTCCGTGCGGGAATCGAACCCGCGACACGCGATGCGAGCCTTGCGTTCCAAGGGCGTCGCGGAATGGATTGCAAGGCTCGCACCGCGCTCATAACAGGGTGTTTCAAAGTACATCATACGTCTTATTGAAAAATAAAAAATATTCAAATGTTAATATCTTTTTTTATCTTTATGATTGATTAGTAGTCATTGGATACATGAAGTGGGCTGCGCTGTTATAAGACGATTAAAATGCCATGGTGTATAGACAAATTAGCAAAACAATTTGTTTGTTGGAAAGGAGTTTATTCCGAAATGGTCCCATTCATGGTCCCACCAAATCAGAATCTGATGAGGGGTCATCAGATTCTGATCCATGGGGATGGAAATTGTGAGAAATAATCAAATATAGGCACACGTATAGCGATTTGGGTATTTTTTATAGTAACTCGCGCATTTTCTCTCGGAAAGCACCATTTGGTGAAGTGGAACTGATGATGAAGACCACACCATTTTTTTTTTACGAAACGTTGCCCCACACTAGGAATTTCTCCTGTATCGTGGGTGCGTTTACAAACATTTTAACTCACATACACAAACAGCCAGACCCGAAACAACTACTTATAAGTTATACAAATATTTGTTCCGTGCCGGAATCGAACCCGCGACTTGCAGCGCAGCAGTCAATCGCTTAACCACTGCGCCAAACGTGGCGTTTAACGGGTTGCGATTCAATTGGGCACTTTAATATGGTTGCTAAGCAATTTATCGTCTTCACAATGCTTATGGTGAGTGGCAGTTCTTCTGGTTTTTACCAGCAGAACTTCTCAGCAATTAACGTCCCAACATCGGGAAAATAAATATTTAGTAAAAGGTGATGAGCAGTTCACTTTACGCTATTGTAACTTAGATACATTAAATACTGACCCACTAAAAAGTGAAAAATAAAATCTTAAAAAAAAAACAACTGACTTCCAAAAAAACACTACAAAGTGAAAAACAACTTTAATTTCGAAAGTCGGTTGTTCTTTTTTTGTAAAAAGTTTTTCATTAGTCGATAGGGCTCGCATGTGGATGGCTGGGGACTCTGTAAAACTGTAAAGCATGCCATAGCGCCCGTATTCGGGGAACCATTTTAATTAGTCGATAGGGAACGATTGCGGTATACGGAGAACCTGTACCGCACGTTTGCCAGTTGTTTTGAAAGCTCCCTTTCATTGGGTGTAAGTCTCCGCGCGCTCTTTTTACCGACCGATGAATTTCATTGGTCGCTGCACCCGCAAAGGGGATTCCCCACACACGGTGTACCGGCCGCGTTATCGACTTATGACTTCATGAGACATTATCCTGCCTGCGGGTAGTCCCCGCGTGCTGTATATCGTAAATTTTCTATGAACCGACGCACACCACAAGCGAGCCGCACCGCACTTTCTTGTACGAAAATGCGCTGCGGCCCAGCATTAAAATTATTTTGTGTGCTGTGTACTTACCGAGCTGGTTCTTACAAAGCGCAGGACACACGTTGTACCTCGGGTGTCCGTAGACCTCGTCGGTCTGGTTGGTATCATTCAGTACTGACTGCAGGCCCACGGGGATCAGCTGCGAGCATATAGAGGTTCCACAGGCCTCGCCACCGAGTCCTGAGGAGAAATGAGTTAGGTGTATTTTGATTTGGATAAATGAACGGTGGGGCTTGGTATTCTCGTTGTTGAATGGTTATGTAAACTAGAGATTTCAAATACACACAATTTAAGCACAAACTTAATATTTTGTAAGCATATTTTGATTTAAAAGAGTGGCCATGGAGTTTCTGACCCGTTCTTCTCCATAGGAACCTACTACGCTTGGGAATGGGCAAATAGCTTCCGCAGCTAGCAGCTTTAGCAGTAACCTCTCTTTTTCTGATCTGTGTGACTGACCGACTCTTTGACAATTCAAAAGTGCCAGACGTAAATGGTTTAATTGAAATAAATACTTGAGTCTGAAAAATATTTTCATGTTTAGGTAGGTACTCGTTTATAGACTTCTTTAATGGGGTTGCAGGCAAAAGTAATTGCTGTTATTCTGGTCAGCCAATTACAGCAGGAGTATGATAATCTGCCAGCAAAACGTTGATTTGGTTGACCTCTCTTTTCTAGTTATAATCAACTAGCTACCGCCCTGGGGTTTCACCCGCGTAAGTCTCGATCCCGTGGGAATATCGGGATAGATAGCCTATGTCTTAATCCAGGGTGTCAGCTACCTCCATACAAAATTTTATCAAAATTGGTCCAACCGTTTGAGCGTGAAGAAGTAACAAACACACACACACACACACACACAAACTTTCACCTTTATAATATTAGTGTAATTAATTCACGTCGTCATGTTGAATTATACCTACTTATGTGTACATATGTACATACATGTTTTCCTAGGTATACATAGTATGATTTCATTTACTTTGTATCAACTTTTTAATTTAAAAGAGTGTTCGTGGAGTTTCTTGCACGTTCTTCTCCATAGGAGCCTACTACTCTTTGGAATGGGCAACTAGCTTCATATTTCTAACTGACCGACTCCTTGACAGTTCAAAGGTGCCTGTAAATGGTTTAATTTAAATAAATGCTTTGAGTTTGAATAGAATATAATATTTATTTGCGTAAAACATGGTATACGGGGGTGTTAAATACAAATTGAGGCACAAGCATGTTTAGCTAGGATAAAACATAGCATGCAACATTTTAAAGACAAGTTAAGCAACAACCATCGTTTTTTTTTTATAAACATCAACATTTTTTATCTATAAATTCTTTTAGATTATAAAAACTACACTCGAGTAACCACTTATGAAATTTAATTTTAAATAATTTTGTATTTAAAGCTTTGAAATGCATTGGTATTTTATTATAAATGCACACACACATTGCCAAGCAGTTACTATTGTATTTAGACAGTCTAGGCAAATCATTTAACACCAGTTTATATGGATCTCGTCGGTTCCGAGGATTTACATCATTTGCAGTCTTAAATAGTTGCTTATTTTTCATAACAAAAACACATATTTCGTAAATGTAAAGCGCCGGTAACGGTAACAAATCAAGTTTTTTACTGCTGCCAGATGTGAACGAAGCAAAAGGAGTATGTAAGACTCGTACCAGGTGGCGTCCCGTTGTTTCTGCCTACCCCCATACGAAACAAGCGTGAGTTTATGTATTGAGCGCCAAGATACAGACTAACTGTCTGGGGATCACTGGCAAATAATATATTGTAACCTAGCTGTAGGTAATAAACCTAGTCATGTCGTCTCAAAACTGCTTTTACACAACAAAATATTTTCTATTATATTTCTATGTATTGCATATTATCAATTCCTGCATGTTATTTTTTTGACATACATCCTATTTTAAGAATATATGCAATGTTTTTTTGGTTACTGCCTGATTTTAAAATTCAAACATTCAAAAAGGATAAAACGGAACCCTTATAAGATCACTCGTGTGTCTGTCTGTCCGTCTGTCACAGCTGATTTGCTCCGAATCTACGGGACCGATAAGTTGAAATTTGGTACACATATGAACTTCTGTGACCCAAACACGGACGTGTTACGTAAATAAATTAATTTTGAATATGGGGGTCACTTTTGGGGGCAAATTAGAAAAAAAAAAGTTTTGCTAACTGTACCCTGTGACTTATAAAATAAAAGGGCTTGTTTTAAAGATTTCATATATATTTTTTTTATAATTTTGTAATAAATACTTTTTACATTATTTAAGCGAATAGATGAAAAATAACCGAAACCAACGAGCCAAATGTTTAAAAAAAAAAAAAAAACAGAAAATAGTTGTTTACTTATAGGAAAACCTATAAGAAATCTGTGATCTTAAAATAACATGGTAAATCACTCAATATTATGCGTACAAACATACATTTGTAGTTGGAATGTATGGGGGATCATGTTATTCAACTACAATGTTAAGTTTGTTCTTGGGATAAATTCATCGAAACTACTGAACCCTTCATTGTGCGTAGTGCGACACGCACTTAGCCGGTTTTCGTTGTCTAGTTTTCAATGTTCTATGTTTACATGTTTCTACATTGTTCTACATTATTTTACCTCCCCCCCCCCGTGCCGACCGGCCAAGTGCGAGCCAGAAACACGCACTTGGCCGGTTTTTTCTTCTTTCTCTTTACTTCTTTTCTTTTTCTCTTGAATTTTTTTGTGTTGTGTATTTTTTTTTTTTGTTGATTAACCTTTCATAAACCATGGCTTCGCGATGTCTGTTAGTTCATAGTTAGTCAGTTCCGTTAGTTGGTTTAGGTACCTACTTGTAATATTTTTCACTGTGTAAAGTAAAAAAAAAGGAAAAAGAAAATAAATGTTAAATTAATTGTTTATCAAATTAACGAGCAACATTTATGGTTCGTATAATAGTTCACATTGTTTGACAGTTGTATGAAATGGCTATGACACTGCAAATTGGCGTAGTGTGTCGATTTGATGACACAGCCGCTGTTTTATTTATTTTTCTTTTCAAAGTTTTTTTTCCACATAGATAGATATTTCGTTTATTATCTAATAAGTATCTAGATACTTATTATGTTTTATAGCAAATATAAACGCAAGATTTGACAAATCATAACATAAGTACGCCTATTGCCTACACAAAATACCGTGAAATGAAAAGATGTTTACAGTTTTGTATTGCATAGTTATCTTGTCGCATTGTTCTGTAAGCGTTACATGAAAAAGGTTCATATTTTTTCCCAGTTTTTTTTTCTTCTAAAATATCTTTGGCCTGTGGTCAGTGTTATTTTTTGGGCAACTGTATTCTATCTACATCAGCAAATAGCTTGTAAGTTGATTGAATTGAAATTAATATTTTGAATAAGGTTTTTTATTTATTTAGGTAAGTTCAACCAAAAAACACCCTGTTCTCGATAAATGGTAAAAAGTAGGTAAAAGTAAACATCATTATTTTTTTAAAATTAATAAATGGAGGGCGGCCTTTGCCCAGAAGTCGGACAGCGCAGGATAGTAAAATACATGTGCCAACACTATTAAAATAATATTGTCTTTAAAAAGAATCAACGGAAAAAAATATAATATTATGTAAAAATTCTACAAAGTAAGTAGGTACCTAATAATTAAAAAAATACTTTGTACAAAAACCTATAAAGGCAATTAACAAAAACAACGTAGAGCTCTACTGCTCTTTCATAACGAAAATACGGTAGCTGAAGTTCCACACCTTGAAATAAATAAACAACATCACATAGAAAGCGTTACTTACCCATCACTACTGTTAATTTCAACACAAAAATAAAACAAAAGAAAAAACACAAAAACTCTCACGAAACGTCACATTGAACACGTAAACCAAAATGGCCGCGTAAACAAACTGCCTTTTTACGAGGCAAAGGACAAAAGCTATACAGCCAAGTAAAAACCTGCGTGACACAAGTCTGCACACAAGTTGCTTCTGGCAGACACTGACGGGACCCACGTTGTGGAATCCTTTCTAAACTGAGTCAGATATATCCTATTCAGTTCCCCCTTATCATATTTCAATTGCAAAACCACTTCGGGAACATCTACCCGTCTCGTTTTTGCGTCATTTTCTTGCGATTCTATTGGTTCGTTTTCGGGGCTGGTGACCTCTGATTGGCCGGGGGCGGTATGCGCTACCCCTGTCAGGGCCACGCCCAGAATGAGGGTGAATAATTTCATCTTAACCATCTGAAATCAAAGGTTTTTTTAAAGTTAGTTTTTTGTTGAGAGTGAAGACATGGTTGAGTAACGATGAAGCAATGCTTCCCAAGTTTTTCGATTTCGAAGTTGTTTTTATGAGACCTACATTTTTAATGGAAATATGTTGATAAAGTTCTTCATTTTATTCAACTGTATCGTATTTGAAAAGCCGTATTAGTGACGCTTAATATTTAAGTAGAGAAAATGGGTCGAATACACAATGAGGGGAAACTAGTCTCCTCGACTCCGAAAGGCCAAATCATTTGCCGATATGATGCCAACCTTAGAGACATAATTAAAATGGCTTTCTTTCCAAGTCGAATATAACAATAGTACTTATATAATTATACTTCAATGGGTAATGGGTAACTGTAGTTACACCTCTGCCTAACCTTTCAAGGATTACGGGCGTGATGTTATGTTAATTATGTGTGTTCAATGGGTACCGTAAAAAAATTCAAGAAAAAATGGCGTCGCGGGTTCGATTCGTATTATGAAAGGCGTTATGGCCCTTTTTTTTAGGAAATTATTTTTCCGTGTGGTACCTAATTGATTGAACCAGTAACTCGTAATGGGCTAAGGTCCACTAACTGCTAATAAACGAGTTTACTTAACCAGTTTTACACACATTAAATCACAATCTGAGAGTTTTTAAGGGTATTGTTAATCCATTGCTTCATAGGTTTGAAAAATTTGTCTGCTCAACAACGTAAATAACGCAATGGACGTGGTTAAACTATCAAAATTAAACCCATTGCGATCAATTCTATTGTCATTTTGTGTGCGCTACGCAAAAACTCCGCGGGTGATTAATATCGACACACCGGGTTTTCAAACTCAAAGCATTTATATCAAATAAACCAATTACAGGCACTTTTGAATTGTCAAAGGGTCGGTCAGTCGGAAAGATGCTACTTGCCCATTCCAACGCGTAGTAGGTTGCTATGGAGAAGAACGGGCAAGAAACTACACGGACACTCTTATAAATGAAAATATTGAACTGTTACAAAGTATTAGTAACATCGTTTATGTTGAAATTATACATGTGACAACAACGTAGAAAGACGTGCACGTTAAAAGCGTCCCTAATAAAAACAAAAAAAAAACAATAATTAAATTAAAATAAGTAAAAATATACCGTGGCAGCAAAGAAATGACCAGTCCTTACTGACGGTGCCGGTTCACGAACATGACGCATGGATCGGCACTATTCAGCTCAACCGTTTTGACGGGAACTTAATGATTCATCAGCGTGTCATATTTAAGCCCGAGTCCTGTCTGTGGGAGTCCGACTGTTTTAGTATTAACAGGTGGCCTGAAGCGCTTTGTTCTCAGGCATCACTTCCAGATATATTATTAACGGTACATGTTAAGGATTTTAAGGGAACTCGAGGTTAGATACCTATTTGCGGTTTTTTAGCGATTGAGACAGACTTATTCTGTTGTTCTCTGAGTGAATTCACAAGGAATGCATTGTATGTAATTTGTTATAGGTAGGTACTGAATGTTAGTACTTGCCTATTTAGAATAATTAAGTTAGGATAAGCGCATTTACCGCATTGGGTTACTCTGTAATGGTAGATGTAAGAAGAAAAATAAATAAATAAATAAATAAATAATAAATAAATAAATTTGTAACGGTCGCAGGATTGATGAATCTAGAAATTTATTTTCTGTGAAAACTTGACCATCTCTTCCAGTTTCACACAATCGATTCGGTCTGTTATCAAAACGCAAAAAAAAAACAAATTGTCGTATTCTTTTATGTACCTTAGTAATTTAATTAGCTGTTATTTCAGCTAGCTCAATCATATTGTTTGTTGTTTTTTTTGTTTTTAATTTTTAATTTCATTTAAAATTTGTTTTTTTTTAATTTTAATTTTAATTCTATAAGTTTGCGATTTTATTTTATTTTATTTAGTATTATGACATGAAAATTTTACCTATGGATATTTATCTGAAATAAATGATTTGATTTGATACATTTTCTTAATTTTTATTAACCATTTTGAAAGTATTTAAATAATTTAAAATCTAAACAGACTGATATTACTTTGATATTAGTTTGCGTATGGTATTTGACGAACGTTAACAAAATGATAGCGTTGATTGGCCTTGCGAAAACCATGGGTTACTCACGGAATATAATCCTGTGGGGTAATTGCGTAAAACACAATCAATTTTGACCATTCAACAAAATTGACGTTCTCGAGCAGACGAACTTTTTAAACGATTATGAAATTCCTTCAAAAACTCTGGTTTCGCCGTGACGTTTTCAATTACCGTCAGTGGTTTCGTAAAAAAGCAAGCTTTAGGTACTACATAGTCTACATAATTATGGGGATATTATAAATTGCATATCAAATAAATAATCGCCTATCAATACATACTCATCATTTATATTCTTTTTTACATCAAATAACTTACTTCACTACAAATAAACTAAATGTTTAACAAAACTCAAACTGCAGATAATTCGAAATTATACATCAATATAACATTACTTTTTTCCTCATAATGCAATACAGTTAAATTTATTTTTGTACAAAAATACTACATACATAGCATAAGTACTGACTGCACAGCAAATTTTCCATATTTCATAGCAAAATAACTATCCCAGTCGCATAAGTAGTAACCAGTAAGTACAACAAAACCTGTTCATCATATTTGTCTTAATTTTCAAGAAGCCATGCTCGGCAAATTTAATGATTATTATAACAAAAAAATCCTTTTACATTGCATTATTTCTAAAAGCAGAACAAATTAACTGAAAAAGGTTCGCTCGGTCCATCATTTATAGACTGCACAGCAAATTAACCACAGCGTATATACATTCTTTGCCAGATTGAATCATTTGGGTTAGGTTAGGTTAGAACAGTGACCATTAACGCGCGAAGGCGAGCGAGCGAAGCGAGCGTGCCGCGGCAGCGGCCGCCGAGCGCCAGGTCCCCACTATTGTTGGTAAATTCAGTTACCAAAACAAAAACTCTTCATCAATATCCAATTTAACTATATTACTATACGACATTCAGTTATCTGGTTAAACGTTGCGGTCAATGACTTGGCTAGTTGTCTTGTTAGTAGTTTTTTAAGATAAATAGCGGTGCGCCACGAATATAAATTGTTGCTGATTTAGTTATATTTTGAGTTTAGTTATATTGGGATTCGGATTATTTTAAATTACAATTTTGTATCTAATTTTATATTTTTTTTGCTGATCTCATTATGTGGTAATTAATAAATAATAAGACGATTGTGACTACAACTTTGTATCTAATTTTATATATTTTTTTGCTGATCTCATTATGTGGTAATTAATAAATAATAAGACTACTGTGACTAATAAAATGCTGTTTTATTTAGAAAAACTGCTGTACATAATATAAAAATAGAAGCTATATTTAAAAGAAAAAGAGTTAACATGTATAATGTGCATTAAGATTATTAGCTGTGCATTGATGAAAAAGCTTTTGCTTTAGGAAAAATCGCTGTACGCTGCGAAAATAAATTGTAGTGTGTTTAGTGATATTTTGAGTTGAATATTTTGCTGTGCAATCAGTAATTTTGATGGGAATTCGGAATCTTATTGCATAGAAAAAGGATATTTTTTGATTTGCGTTTAAATACTACCCATAATTATGTAGCTCGAATCTCGATAGAATATTCAAAATTGTCACTTCAAAAAAATGCCGTGAGTCACTTGTTCTCCTCGTTATGATGATATTTTTTTTTACTGGACCATACCTGGGAACCTTTTGGTTATTTTGATAATAATAATATATATATTTTTGACGTTTTTATTTACGAAAACAAGTTTTAAATGTTATAACTTGACTTCTCACGATCTTTGTACAACTGCGTGCACCGATATGCACGATGTTCTGCGTGCGCTACATTGCACGCTATCGTAAACAGCTAATTTTCACAGCAAAAATAAAAATCGTTTCTTAGCAATTATTTTTGCACTAAGTTACTTAGTTTGATGTGCAGAATGTAATGCTTGGACGACGGTTCCGTGAAGGGTCTGTTTAACCGACTTCAAAAATTGAAGGAGGCTCGGCTGTTTCTTTTTATATTTTTTTTTATTATGTAGGCACCAATTTCTCCGTCAATTGTGGACCGATTTGAAAGAAACTTTTTTTTTAAAAGGGTATGCCCTCGAGGTTGGACCCCGTTGTGGTGACAATCAGAATTAAATGAAAATCAGAAAGAAAGACAAAATCTGGTGAAATCCTGAACCCATGGAAATCGAGAGAAATTCTCAAATTTTATAGGCACACCTATAGTGATTAGGGTATTTTAACGTTCTTTAATTTTATAGTAACACGTGCATTTTTCTGGGAAAGCACCATTTGGTGAAGTGGAACTGATAAAGAAGGCCACATATGGCCACCGGAACTACTCAATAATAAGTATTGCACGGGTTGCAAAAGTTTTTTTACATGCTATATTTATAGATTTTAAACATAACAGACTCTCTTTGGTAGACAGGCAAACTTTAAAAAAAGATGTTTATTACCTGTGCATGTTTATTACTCAAATACACTTTAACGGCTAATATGGGAATTTAACATAATTCGCAAAATTCCCTTCGAAATAAACAAGCGTGATGGATGTTACATTAAAGTCAACTCAACAGGTCCTGTATATACCTACCTGTGTATATAATATAATCGAAGCGGATAAGAATTGCTTCGACGTTTGGGAACGATTCCAACGCCAAAACTATATTTTTTTTAAAATATTTAGTCTGTTTGTCTGAATGTATGTTCCAGCATCACGCAAAGACTAGATAGATTTGCATAGACATTCCCTATAAGTCTGTCAGGCTGTAGGCTATAAATTATCACGCTTTAAGGGGGATAAGCAATATTGCATTATGTTCGTATTCATATACAGTTTACCGTAAATTGTAAAAATACGAGCCAAAAGGTTAGAATATTGCAGATGGTTAGGTACAGTTACAGATTTATTCTTTTAAATGATTATCACCACGCTAATACCTTTATGTCTGTGTGGTGCCGGACATAAAGAATAGCACCACCATATTTTTTCCCGTGGGTGTCGTAAAAGGCGACTAAGGGACTTACTAGAGAATGGGCAGCAGCGTTCTCTATGCATTATAACACCATACTGCGATCGCCAATCCGCCTGCCAGGCGTGGCGATTATGGCACCCCCCCCCCCGCCCCCTCTTTGCCCAGCAGTGGACGTCTTTCGGCTGAAATAATGATACATTTATGGAGCTGAGCAGTCATGATGTTACATTAAACTAAACGCAACAAAACCTATAATACTAATACTTGTTCTAACTATGTAGTTATACCTACGTGCTCAAACACTTCTGTCTACTCCCTTCATAAAAACATAACCTTAATTATACCGTCAATCTCTGCACTAAGCGAAAATCTATACCCCCCCCCCCCCCCCCCCCCCTAAAAAGCCTTCGTTAGAACGAGACAGGCATATACCAAAACCTTTACAAGAAAGAGATGGGTATGTTTAGAAGGAGACAGAGCATCCGGTATTGATCTGGGAGGTTGAAATGATTATGTAACTGTGTTATGTACTTACTATATACGTGTGTTTGTTTATATGTATTCTCTGTGTATTGGTGAAGGAATTTAGTGCTTATATGCAATTTACTTTGTGTATTGTTAGGTTGGTACGTAGAGCTAAGTGCTTAGAGCATTTTTTATTTGCTTTGATGAAAAGATAATGAAATTGTTGAGGTTTTGAAATCAGACAAGAACCTAATATTGTGACCATCTTTTCATACCAAGACTCCTCCGTGCCTCGGAAAGCACGTTAAGCCGTTGGGCTCGGCTGTCATTTGTAGATCTTTGACAGTTGTTACGGGTCGTCAGAAGCCCAAAAGTCTGACAACCAGTCTTACCAAGGGATATCGTGTTACCCAGTAACTGGGTTGTGGAGGTCAGATAGGCAGTCACCCCACGTAAAATACTGGTATTCAGCTGCATCCGGTTAGACTGAAAGCTGACCCCAACATAGTTGGGAAAAGGCTAGGCAGATGATGATGACCTAATATTGTGACTGACTATGGCTTTTTAAAACGTGATTTCTGCTAATCTAACAATGACTTACGGATAGGGAAAACAACTGAATGATTTTGAAGTATATTGCTAATCCATTGCTTCATATGTTAGAAAAATTTGTCTGCTCACCAACGTAAATTACGCAATGAATGATGTTGAACTGTCAAAATCAAACCCATTGCTACTGTGTGTTACGCAAATATGCCCGCTAGACTTGAAAGTCTAAAAAGGGCCAATACGCAGTGAGCGTGGTAATCGTTTCTTCTCTGTATGAGGAGAAGACTTTACCTTGCAGTGAGGCAGTTGCAGGGTGCTATTGTTTTATTCAAAAGTAGGAACCTATCTATTGTAATCATATAAATTAATAAGAGTAGAAATCAGATTAAATAAATAAATAAATGATCTTTAGGTCTTAAGGGGCACGAAACCGGCTGATTTTGATCAATTTTTTTCATTGTTTGTGAGAAAGGGAAACAAAATTATTTGTGATTTGAAAAGTCGAGTACTTTGTTTTGCATGTGGCTAGAAGGGATTTTTCAAATAATTTATATATTCATGGAAAATTACTAATATTCGCTGCAAGTTTTCCGAATAATGACGCGAGACTGACGTTTGATCATCTTTCTACAAGAAACTACTTTTGATTTTGAACATTAAAAATATCATCAACATAATTATATCTATCTACTTGCATGTGACTGAAGCACTTTATTAAACTTCAATACAAAATATAGCAGAACAATAATGTAGGAAAAACCTATATTTTTGTAAAAACCCAGTCGGTAATATATTTTTTCCTGTTATTTAGCAAACCATATCAAGAAATTCATCAAATCACACACTGGGCTTCAGCTATCCTTGAGATAAAATCAAATTTTATTATTGTACAATATCTTCATTAAGTAAATTTTATCAAAGGCGAAATAAAATATATTTTGTTTCGCTTTATAAAAGTGATAAAACTATTAACATGTGCTGTGACTGACTCGAATTGTTTAGCACCACGAAAATTGTAATTTTATAGTTACACAGGCTTAATGTTTTAATTATTTTAAGCTTTCTCACAATTAAATAAGAAATTGGCGTAAAGGTTTTTTTTTCGTGCACGGAGCCTTTTTTTTTTTTTTTTTGGGTGGGAAATCATCAAATAACTTCTCCCGCTCTGGGCGGAGCGGGAGGGAGTGTCAGACTTTTACTGACTAAAACCCACCAGTGTTCCTTCCGTTGCCTGTGTGCCAGGGCCACGATATCCCTTTCGGACAAACTCGCAACCCTGGCAGGCATTGGTCCTAACGGACCCCGTCAGTTTGTGCTGACATCTCTTTGAGGCGCGCGTGGAACACAACGCGCCGTCGACTCGGGCCTGGTCCTTATCGGACGGCGAGCTACCCATCGCTCACCGTCCGCAGGCCCGCGCCTACGGTGGCCGGAAATCGGCTTGCGACTCCCGACGCCCGGGGCGTCTCCTGCGGCGACTAGGGGCGCGAGGGCGCGAACCTTGTCTCACCCTCACGCGTTCCGCCTCCTCCTTCGCTAGCATAACTGCTTCGCAGAAGGAGGTGACGGCCTCCCATGCACTCTCGCTCCGAACCATGGCCTGAACCAGGGCCGGACGCGAGAGATCGCCGCCGCCGATCGCCTCCGTGAGGACACGGCGGTGCTCCGCCCAAGCTGGGCAGACCTCCACCGTATGCTCCACCGTGTCCTCCGGGCGATCCACACAGTGGTGACACCCGGGCGTTTCCTCCCGCTTAATCCTAAACAGGAACCTCCCGAAACATCCATGTCCGGTGAGGACCTGCGTCAGGCGGAAGGTGAGGACGCCGTGGCGCCTCTCCAGCCACTCCTCAAAGAGGGGACTTATCGCCACAATTGTGGCGTGCACGGAGCCTTAAGGCGCTCCTCGCCATGAGCATTTGCCTGTAATGTAATAATTCAGATTCGAGCATTACATCAGTGAGTGAGGAGAACCGAGAAAATGATAAATAGTAAAGCTCCAAATCGAATCTTGGATTGTTACGTCACAGGGGAATGCTAGGTGATGGCCTGCCATTGAATAAAGGAAGAAACAAATGAATGTTTTGAAGGTTCAAGCGCATTGTTCTTTGGCTTAAACAAGACATTGTTTAAAATTGGTGTAAAACCTCCGTACCTTTACTGTACGGACTAGAAGCGTAAAGCCTTATTTAAAAAAAAAACTGCCAAATACTGGAGAAAATGACAGAACTGCTTTCCAAGGAAACTAAAGAAACCTGCAACTGGAACGTGGAATGGGCAACTAGCCTCATCTTTCTGACTGACCGACCCCTTGACAATTCAAAAGTGCCTGTAATTGGTTTATTTGAAATAAATGCTTGAGTTTGAGTTTTGAAGTCTTTACGGGTCACGGAACACGTTCGTTTCTCGCAAGAAATACTTATTTATTTTTAGTGCTTTACACACTAATAAAAATTTACATTTTCTGCCAGTCTACTATAGTTTTTTTAAGACAAAAAATCGTTAGTGTATTTAAGATTATAAGTTTTGTATCTGTAAAAAGTAAAACCTACAAGAACAAGAGAAATTCCTAGCCATGCTTTTCCTTCTGCCTTTTCTTGTTATTGTAGGTTTTATTTTTAGGCACTGATAAATTAAAAATAATAAATGTAATAAAATTAAGTATATAAAAATTCAACTTACTCAGTCCTGGATTGTGTTATCAGCAACAGTTTATGAAGCTTTATAAACTTGGCTTCTGTTGTGTCCCAACACGCTTCGGAAGGTAGATTACAGAGTAATGCATTAATACAGATGCTCCCACATAGTTTTTGCTATAGAATACGCAACCATGACTGCTAAGCAAGTGTGTGCTAGCAAAGTGATTTTGGGTTTAATCATTTGGAATTTCTCAGCAGCATCCCGTAGGTGCCAAAAGCTCGCGCCTATAAAATTGAATTATGTTTAATTGGCGTAATGTGGGCGTACTTGTAAACCTGTGATTAATTATCACCCTAGTGGGTACCTGGGGGGTGACTGTTTAGTAAATGCCTGGCTAGCTACCACCATCTTATCTAAGTATGTCATAAAAACAATGTTGACAGAATTTGTTGTGTGTTGGCAGTTAGCGGTATGGTTAGATAGCTAGTTCCTCTGTGGTTGAGGATTCCGGATGAAGCTCGATTCCACCTTCGACCTGATCATCACTTACCATCAGGTGGAGGTCATGAGCCTCCCCGTTGTGGATAAAAAAAAAATCTTTTCCCCAATTATCTCTGGGACTTGTTCTTTCCAGCTACAGCAAGACAGGGTGGGCGACTGTCTGTGGTTGACGTTCAAAAAGTGTTGGTTATCAGCCTACCCTCGATTTTAGATTTTAGCTTAAACTATATTTTCGTAAATTTTCATAAATAATTTAATATTAATATTTGTAAATGCATGAATAATGTAAGAAATATTTATATTATGGTAGATATTTGCACACTTGTTGAGGTAGGATATAGTTTAAAGAACTTTTTTGTATGTTTACTTTACCTCATGTACCCATATTCAAGCAAATAAATGATTTGATTTGAAAAAAAAAGATCTGCGTTGCCTCTGAATTGTTTCACTACTCTATAACCACTTAAATCACTCACGATAAGGTTATCTAAAGCGCAGCTTTTCCGCGAAAAAAGGGTTTTAACTGATAACAGATATCACTAATCTAGCGGTCACTGTTATTATCCGCTCATTTTAACGGGAAAATATGTAACTTTTCCATCTCTTTTTAAAATTACAACGGTTTAGCTTGGTGTCATTTTCAAATCAGTCGATAACAATTGAAAAATACAGCTTGGCAATACAAATGACATAATATAGTATAATTAAACAAGTATTATCCATCCACCATAATTATTAAACAGGGTCAAATTAAATAAGCTAGCGAAACTTCAATCGTAGTTGTGGCGGATACTTGAAATCTCAGTTTAAAAATCTGTTTTTTTATGTGTACACTGTACATACGTGACGGTTATCAATACCTAAACGCATGTTTGATGAAAAACACTCTTTTCTTGCTAACACTTTATTCCGCACAACTGCACTATTTCACAACTAAACGACGAATGGTCCTGCACTACATTTTACTATTTAAAAATGACTTTTCTTCCCACTCAGAAATAACGATAACATCATAACCGTTATGTCTGTGTTGCCAAAGTAAAATAATCCATTAAGTTGTCGTAATGAAAATACATTTAAAAGTTTGTTACAACGTTAATAATTTGTACTTTGACAGTGTTGCCACAGTGAATATTATAATTCGGTATTAAATTAATACATTTAAAAAAATTAAATCAATGAAATGATGAAATCACGACACTCGGCCATCCGACAGCGTGCTAACTCCGAAGCACGCTATAATCACGCACATGAATCCCGGCTTCGGCAACGGTGGCCAATCTCAACGAAGACCCACCAAGCACGCAGCAGATATAGTGAATGCACAAGTGTGTGCGCAAGCACAACAGGTGCACTGTCTGCTCCTCTACTCCCACAGTTCAACGGGTCGGCAACTAGACAATCGGGTAGAGATCACGCGCAGGATTAACAGCCCCAAGCGCCCTCCGAGATACGTGGTGTCTCACACCTCCAACTTTCAATCTCTAGGCTGGTACCGAGAAATTCCTAATGGAAAAATCAAACACCCGACCCGGGAATCGAACCCAGGACCTCGCACTCAGCAGCTGCGCATCATGTGACCACAAGATCAACGTGGTTAAAACTAATGATAAAAATCTTTTTTTTTTATTTTTTTCGCTGACACCTGAGATACAGGATAGGTCCTAGTTTGGGTGTCAGGAGTTTCACAAATCGCGCATGCACTTAGTCTAAATACTATAAGGATCTAAGTTAATTTAAGTAATACATTGTTAATCCTTTTTCTCTCCTTATGTATTAGGCTTAAAGGAAGTAAATTTAATTTTGTTTAATTTTCTAAATACATGAATAGAAATTTGTGTTTACAGTTTTTAGTTACGTATTAGTTAGTCGGACGAATCAGATTCCGAACCAGATGATTAATTGTCAATTACTAACGATTGAACGTGGATCAATCGTGACGTGGTCACACCTTTATTTCTATGGAATCCTGGCAATTTGACAATTTCGTATTTAAATGTTAAATACGAAAACCTACACATTTTGCTACATTATATGAACCGATAAATTTAGGTAGCAAATTCTTACTTTTGGCACCATTGTTGAAAGAAGCCGTTTAATTTTCGTATAGGACTCCGGACATAATATGGCCTTAGAAAACCTGGGAAACGAACCCCTACAGTAAAGAATGTTTATTTTCATAATAACTAATTTTTTTTTTTTTTGCACTAACTTTTAAAACTGAAAATGTTTGTCATGAGAGTTACGACCATCAATACCCAGCCCTGACAGGTTGGAGAGATGATGTTTTTCGTCCAGAAGTACCCACAAATCTAAAATCCCCAAAAGTAGTTTTTTTTTTTTTACGATGACTTTCTATAAATTAGTAAAAAAAATGGTCTAAGATAGCTATGTTATTATCTTTTCTTAATAGCACAGAAATACATGCCTTTCATTTAGATATAAATAACGTCTATGTGATATTATTATGTTTTGATTTCTGGACGAAAGCAGTATGCAAGTAAAACGACGTCATGACTAATAGAATACGGCAATAATTTGAAAAATTATTATTTTATGTGCCGAAGTAATCAGAGGAATATACAGGAAAGAATATGTATCCTAAATTCGTGGAAATTTTTCCTCTTTTTTTTTATTACCGTATGCTCTATGGCCGAAATTGAAATATCTCTTTGGCCTTAGTAACTTTTACCAAACCACCCACCGAAAAAGAAACTGCAAGGGTACCATTCAGAGTCATAGGCACATATTTCGTCAATTTTCAAAGAAATGGGTGGGGTTAAAATCTCCTACGAGATGTTACTGTCGCGACATAATGGTGCTGTTGATAACACACCGTACCTTAACAGTTGCTGGTCCAAGATGCGTCCGTTCCCGCCAAAACTTGAGTAGACAAGGCCGCAGGAATTGCCTGGTTGAATCCATACACCTAGCCACTCGCTCGAGGACAAGCAACTGCGTTTAGCACATGTTTAATACCCTTACCAGCATAAAACTCCTCAAATTGTTTCGACGTGAAATTATTCTAGTCAGTGCTCCAACTCACTGAATAAATTTTCGAGATTTTTGGTTTGGTCTAGCAATGATGTATTTTGTAAACACTACTAACGGCCTCCAATGATCTATATGGAATATGGTATTGCATTTTTTTTTTATAGGATGCTATTGCCCATTTCGCGTTCTTGCCGCATTATCTTTTTTATGTGTACAATCTATACCAGAATCTAAATATTTTTTTGTTTCTTATGATTCTTTGTAGAGTAAGGATCCCAAACAGCTGGCATCTGTAGCTGCACGCAGCTCAGTATCCAATGTTGAGTCATACTGAGCAAGATCTCACTCAAATTCCGAGCAAAACATTTCCTACATATTTGCAAAAAGTTTGTAAAGTTTTTCGAAAGTGGACTGATCAATGTCTTGTCCGATTTTAATATCGTATTGATTAAGAGTTTTAAGTTTCTGGTACGGGATTTACCCTGGCTATTAAAGTCCCTGCTTGGAGTTTTAAAAGGACTGTTGGTAAAAAATACAGCTGCTTTAATATTAATCATTTTATAACAGCCTTGATGTAAGTGATATTCTATAATTGGATTAATTCGTATACTTTCGTCAACAAAGATATTGCCCGAGTAATGCTCTTTGGTATAGACTACCAAACCACCCTTGACTATGGTCGTGTCCTCCTCAACATATATACGTAAAGTTCAAATTGATATATTCGTCACCTTATGCGAAGGGTATGATAAAGAACAATTTCTGATTATCCTTTATAATAGTAAAAAAAAAGTAGTTAGATAAAATTCTGTTCTATTAATACTGATGCCGGTTAAAACTCGACACCAACCGCCTAGACAACTAATTCGGTTTCAATATCATCGACTCTATACATGGAATTTGATAATAGAACTTCCAAAACCTTTTATGATTGGCAGCTCTTGATAAATTTCTTCACGACAGTGTTATTTTGGTTTAGAGCATTTAATCAAGATACAGTTGCAACCACAATCTACTTACGCATCGGTTATAGTTTCAGTGATACAAATATTCTTAAAAACAAGATTCATTTCTATCGACATTAATTGCCTCATTATTGATAATCTGTTTTGAATTTACTTTCAATACCTTTTTATCAACTGATTAAATTAGCTTTTAGTTTCCAGGGATAGTAAGGGTTTTCTATTGCAGTTATCCGAATTATACCGCACTTAACGCATTTAATGATCGGTTTAGGAAAATTATTCAAATTGTGTCCTCGCTCGTGGCAGTTACAATCAGATGGATCATAATTCCTATTAAGGTGACTAGTCAAAGCTCTATTTTGATTCTGTATTTTGGGAATTTCTAATTTAACAAATCACCCGGTTTTTTTTTCATTGTATTGCCTGCGCAACGTTTCTAAAAAAAATAGTATCCGATTCCATAAGTCTGTTATACAATCTACTGCCTATTGACCATCAATTGCACACAGTGTGCAATGCTAACTGATCATAAAAATGATCTCTAAAAGTTTCATCCGTACGGAACTTCCGGTTAAGCATCTCTTCTAAAAGTTTTCAGAAATTTTCATCACTACCATTTATTATCACGTGTAATTGACCGTTGGCAAAAATTCATGCCACTTTTTGGGCAACTTACAAAGCTATTAAATGGCACAATGAATTGTTTGTTTTTCATTCTAATCAAATATTGGCACATTCACTCATGTTTCTTAGCCATCGCTCAATGTCGTGGGTTTATTATCAGGGTCAAAATCTGGGACAAAATTAGTGATTGGAACATTCTTACTTGAGCGTTGTTGTGTCAGTCCTTCCGAAACTCGTTTCAACTTCACAGGCATCTCCTCAGAATCACTTGATACAGATCTCCGGCGACGCCTTCTAGGACGCCCTTCATCTCGATCTGGGGTGGAGCAGTCATTTTGTCGGCCTACTCGGCACACCGACATGGCTTTCTAACAGCACACCTAAATGGCTGAACCAGAGTGTAAGCCGCATAGAAATCAGAACTATACTCGTACATCTTTATCTTAAACTCTAACAACCGCCCCCCCCAAGTGGCTGCTATAAACTATACGCATACATCTCCATAAAGCTCACCTACATGGCTGAACTAGAGTGCACGCCGCATAAAACTCAAAACTATACTCGTACATCTTTGAACAGCTCACCTACATGGCTGAACCAAAGTGCACGCCGCATAGGGGTCTACACTATACGCGTACATCACCGGTCGCCCACACGGCTAAACCAAAGTGCACGCCGCATAGGGGTCTACTACACTATACGCGTACATCACCGGTCGCCCACACGGCTAAACCAAAGTGCACGCCGCATAGGGGTCTACACTACACGCGTACATCACCGGTCGCCCACACGGCTAAACCAAAGTGCACGCCGCATAGGGCACCTCGTGCATCTCATGCGGGCCGCATCTCGCACCCCGTGTACCCTGTGCGCGGTGCATCGCGCACCTCGTGCACCTCATGCACTTCGAGCGCGCAACATCGCGGACCTCATGCGCACAGCATCGCGCACCATGTGCACCTCGTGCGCGCAACATCGCGCACCTCATGCACGTCGTGCGCGCGGCATCGCGCACATCGTGCACCTCGGTACGCGCAGCATCGCGCACCTCGTGGGCGCAACATCGCGGACATCGTGCACATCGTACACCTCGTGCGCGCAACATCGCGCACTTTGTGCACCTCGCACCTCGTGGGCGCAACATCGCGCCCCTCGTACGCGCGGCATCGCGCAAAACGTACACATCGTGCGTGCAACATCGCGCACATCGTGCGCACAACATCGCGAACATCGTGCACCTCGTGCGCGCAGCATCGTACACCTCGTGCACGCACCATAGCGCACATCGTGCGCACAGCATCGCGAACATCGTGCACCTCGTGCGCGCAGCATCGTACACCCCGTGCCCGCACCATCGCGCACATGGTGCAACTCGTGCGCGCAGTATTGCGCACCTCATGCACCTTGTGCGCTCAGCATCACGCACCTCGTTCACATCGTGTGCGCAACATCACGCACATCGTGCACCCCGTGCACGCAGCATCGCGGACTTCGTGCACCTCGTGCGCACAGCAGCGCGCACCACGTGCACCCCGTGCGCGCAACATCGCGCACTTTGTGCACCTCGTGCGCACAGCATCGCGCTGCATCTCGCACATCGTGCACCTCGTGGCGCTGCATCGCGCACCTCGTGGCGCTGCATCGCGCAAATCGTTCACCTCGTGGCGCTGCATCGCGCACCTCGTGTACGCTGCATCGCGCACCCTGTGCACGCTGCATCATGCTGCCGCACTTTTTGTGCACCACACATAGCACACCTTGTGCATTCTATTCACAATTCGTTGCGCAACTTGCGCGTTACATTGCACACCTTGCGCGTTACATCGCACACCTTGCGCGTTACATCGCACACCTTGTGCGTTACATCGCACACCTTGTTCATCCTATTCATAAAGGTTGTAGTATTAAAAACTACACATTTTTAATTACTGATATGCCTTGCCCCCTTGACAGCAAACAGCTGTGGGTGTGGGGGAAGATATTTGATTTAAACTGACAAAATGTTCGTGTGAAATTGTGAACAGCCTATAAAGAACTCCTTTGATAACATTGATTGATGCTCGGTTCAGCGCAGAAGCGTATCGAACGATTGTGAATAGATATGCAGATTGTTTAAAAAGTAAAATCTCGTAGATACATTCCCAACATTCATTCCATTTATATTTATTTATCTTCCAAGTTGTCCAATGCAATGTTAACTCTATCGAGGAGTTGCCTCGACCACGAGTACCAAGTGCACTGGCCCAACTATTTATAGTTAGTCCAACGCAACGATAACCCTATCGAGGACTTGCCTCGACCAAAGGTAGCAGGTGCGTCGGCCCTATTACTATTAACTATGATTTAAATATATATTTTTTTTTAAATCTGGGAAATACGCTACAACGATTGCTTTAGAATCATGAGACTACCTACTTAATAGAACCGTTTTTCCCCCGAAGGGTAAAAAAACGGATATTTAGGTTTCAGCCGTAGCTTGAACCACCTTTGAGATAACGTTCCAATATTCGTCAACAGCATCTCCTGTCTCGCTCTTTGACTACGTAAATTCATGATGTCATAACTATACCTGTCCTTGTCTCACACTTGTGGCCATCTTGATCAGTACTTTGTGCCGGCAAGGCATTTAAGTGTGGTTCAAGCTACGGCTGAAACCTAAATATCCGTTTTTTTACCCTTCGGGAGAAAAACGGTTCTATTTAGGTGTTCGAGCCTATGCTTGAACCACCTTTGAGACGTGTTTATTATCTGCCGGCGCTGCCTGACTAGTCTTAATGCCTGATATCTCAATAAGAGACTAGTACTAAGCGCACTGTGACTTTTTGTTTTTTGGTAAAGAAACAAGGTAGAAAGTTATAACAATAATTTTATTGCTTGAGAAAACTTCTTATAGACTTCAAGAATAAAGATAAAGTCAAAATTAGATCATAGAAAAAAATATGCAAATAATATTATCATTTACGAACTCAAAAATAAACTTCTCACAAAATCAACATAATTGAATAATAATAAATCATATTATGATTATTTATCCTTATTATTTATTACTTATTTATTATTTATACCATTGGTGTAAAGTTTTTACTAACAATATTTGTATTGCAACTAGGGTTTGGTTTTATTTCTTTAAAATAATGCCAAAAGAAAGTATTTCTGGATCGCCAATTTCCTCTTTTTAGAATTTCATCAATGTTATACTGATTACCCACCCAGTTGTTAGTCGCAACTACTGCTCTAAAGCTACCTGCTGATCCAGATATGCCTGCTTCTTTGAATAATGATCTTATCCATCCTGCGATCACGGTTCGTGAGGCGTTCTTGACTATTCCTCTTGTAGTGATGAACAGGCTTTCGTTACATGCCGTGTTACGGCGTATTTTTTAAATGGAAATGGTTTTCTTAACCCAGAAAATTAGTTCCAGTCGAACATCTGAATTTAGTTCCCCTTTTTTCAACAACCAGCCTGATTGTCTATATGATGACGAATCAGTTTTAGAGCCAAATTTTGGCCAGAATATTATTTCATTTCCCTTATCTTCGAAATCACCATTTCCTATTGATAGAAGAGTTAAATCATGGACTCTTCTGCCAGTAGCCAATAGAAGGAGCACACATGTGTGCCTTGATACTGCGAAAAGACTGTTATAATCAAATTGATAAGACTGTAAAAAGGTCAGTAAATCTTCTACTGTCCACGAAATAGGCTTTTTAACTGGAGGGTTTTTTTGCAAACATTCCTTTCAGGACATGCTTAACTATAGGATGAGAACTGAGCTCACAAGATTTTACAGGGTTCCCAAAGTTTGCCACGACCGACTTGTGAACTGCTATGGTCCTGGGCGCTAGCTTTATAACTGTATGAAGGTAGCACAGGTACTTAGCTAAGTCTTGAGGACTGGGATCATCGATGGGGATGCCTTTTGTTATAGCCCAGCTGCTCCATCTTGACCAGATTGGTCTGTAAGTTTTTAGAGACGATCGTCTCCAAGATGACTCCAATAGCTTCACTTCATCCTCAGACCAGTTTGCTATCTGCTTGGACCAGCCCGTACCAACCAAGCCGCCAATTCCAAGTGTTCTACTCCTTGAGGGGCCTGGTTCATGCGGAGATCTATTAGATTCTCCCGGAGGTTCGGAATCAAAAGGGGTGGTTTTTCTTTCATTTGGTCCAGTTCTGCGGCCTAAAGGGACTGTGAATGATGCGAAGTTTAATCTTCCCAATATTACTTTGGCATCGTGCCAACTCCATCGGGCTTTCCTCTGGAGCTCCTGTATACACTTCTGCAACTGTTGGATTTTCGTTGTCGATAAACCTTTGGTGTTTCGACTTGTGTTCCAGGTAATGCCCAGATATTCTATGGTGGTCGAAGCCATGGATGATGATTTCGCTTGATTGATCTGCCATCCCAGGCTCTTTAAGTACTCTGTAGCAAATGTCATTTGTTGCTCTAGAACTGCTGGGTTTTCGTGCATGAACAGAAAATCGTCTAGATACACCACTACCCGAAAGTCTTTCTGACGGAGTTGTTGTGCCACCCAGTTCGTAATTTTTGCAAAAGCTGAAGGGGCGCTTGCCAAACCGAAAGGTAGACACGTCATCTCGTACATTTTCCCCTGGTATGAAAGTGACAAGTACCGACGATGATTCTGATTGATTGGCACGTGAAAATATGCCTGCGAAAGGTCGATTTTCATCATATAGTCCCTTTCCCTCAGATGTGATGGAATCTGTTGGTGGTTTATCAAGCGAAACTTTGGGGTAAGGACGTAATCGTTGATTTTATTTTAAATTGAATATCGGACGGTTCCCTCCATCTGTCTTTTTCCTCAAAAACATTGATGATAGGAAACCCGATTGATGTGTACTAATTTGTAAAGCTCGAGACTGTAGCATTTTCCTTAATTCTATTGACATCTCTACAGATGCCCGTGTTTGATGTCTTTGGGCGTTTAGTTGAGAAAATTTTGTGATTGGAGGAATGCTCTTGAATGGAATTCTGTAGCCATTCAATATTTTGAAAAGATTTGCTGGTGCTCCTTCCCATTGATTTACAAAATTGGCTAGGCACCCTGCAGTGAAGAAGTCATTTTCGACCCCCTCCGTCCTTTTTCACCTGCTGTGTTTTGGGGGGAAACGGTTTTTGATGGTATCCTTTTCCATCTTCTCGTCTATTATACGGTGGATTTCTTTTTGCGGTGTGTCGCGAATCGCGAAAGCAGTGGTTATTAGTTTGAGCGCTTTTAGGTTTTGCCGCTGGAGGTATCGTTTTCCTACTCGTGTATGGCTTTTTTCTATTAGGGAACAATCAGTGCACACCTCCCAACTCTTTTACCACCTCTGTAAGGGATTTGTCTTCGAATAGGTGCGTCCCTGATGGCGGAATATCATGTAGAATATCCCGGAAAGCTTTGTTAGGAGGTTTGTAGACCTCCCTCCTTTGTTTTATTACTTCTGCACGCCGACCACACACGTATTGTAATAAGGCATCAGAATTCTTTCTAAATTCGGAATTTGCAGCTACGAAATCCCGACCCACAATATTTTTAATGTCTGCTGGTAGACTCTCCAAAAGGTTTTGAAATATCATCCTCTGCTGGATAAGGCCGTTTGTTATGGCTCCTAAGGTCAAATCGGATTTCTCCAAAACTTTGGCTGATTTCCAATTTGGAGTTATTTCTGCCAGAAGGTTGTTTGCTTTGAGAGAATTAAACACCGGCGTTGCTTGAAAGTGTTTCTGAACATCAGCATATCTCACATGAAACCAACTACCTCACCCAACCTCTGGCAGCTCAAACCATGCTTTACGGCCAGGGGAGCCCGAGCAGTTTCTGCCCGAGCAATCTTAGGCTCTTGTTCTGTGGTGGCTGGTGTAAAATCAAAAGCGGTGATATTTGTACGTTTTTCTTCTTCTGCCAAACTTGCTAGCTCTCTTTGTGCGTCGGCAATCTTTTTCCGTAGATCAGCTTCTTTGGTTTCGCCGGGGTCCGACCATTGGAGAGAGTGTCCACTTTCTTGGGCGTGGTCGTCCTTCTCGTCCTCAGATTGTGTACTGTCCGGAAGGGAATCGTACGAATTATTGAGGTCTCCCTCACACGACTGGTGTATGTTCGGTGCCGCATTCCGCTGCTGGTTTTGTATAACTGTCTTGATGTTTTCATTTTGCTCTGACTGCATGCTAAGCATTTTGTTAAATAGTAACATTTGCTGATTTAACACAGAAGCGAGTAAATGTTCGCTACTACCTTGTGTTGGTACGGCCCGGGTTTCTGAAAATATGGGTGAACTTGAGATATTTGTATAAGACGAACGTTTTGCTTCACTATGTACTTCAGCTGAACACTCGATCGTTCGTTTCGTACCCGTATAACGCACTCCTGATGTCGGACTGAATTGCTCCAATTCCCGCGAAGCCTCTCGTCTTTTTGCGAGTTTCGGTTTAAGCTCCCTTACGGTGTTCATAAAGACATCATAGGTTGGGAGTGTATCTTCTCCATTAAATTGTGCGGAGCGTACAGAAGAGCTCTCCCCAGTGGCCATTTTAGGATTGATGCTCTTATTGCCCTGTATGATCGCTCCGACAAGGATGTCGAGGATGGTTTGAAAGCTCGAGCTAGGTCTACTGTGGGGATAGCAAATCTAAGCTTTGCTTTCTATACCTAATGGAACTTGGTTGCCCCCAAACAAATCCTCGAAGGTATAATTGCAGACCTTCCAATCCCTCCAATTACTTGGGAAGTTTTCGTCTAACTGCCGATAAACTTTCTTCGTCTTCTCCACAAGGCATTGCTGCAAGGGCTCCCATTGAGGTTAGCTCCGCCATGGTTCTGGAAGTAAATGTGTCCTTGATAAGACAATTTTAGTTTTATCATAGGGATAGTGGTGCTTTCTTGTGGGACAAATAGTCGCCACACTAAGAGAAATTACGCCTCTGTTGGCACGTCAGTCGTCGTTTCAGTCGGGACGACGCCTTCTCATTTGATGCAACGGTCGTCTCAAATGAGGCGACAGCTCATATCGAAACAACACGTCGCCCCGAGTTGAAACGGCCGTCGTCGTCTCGTCCGAGGCGACGCTGGCCTCAGCTCTGACGACGCTCGTCGTCTCAAGTTGAGGCGACCTGTCGTACCGCCCGCAGCTCGGGATTTGAATCATACTTTTTTAAGTATGTTCGCGAGTCTTATATAACTCGTTCGTCGCTGGGCCTCATGGCGCTGAGCGGTAAAATATCGACGCTGGGCTCGAAAGCGCCGAACGGAAAATGCGTTCAAAATACTTACTTGGAGCAGAGACGGACGTGTTACTTCACGAATATTGAAAGCGTACTGGTCAAGATGGCCGCCGCGCGCTGCCTGACAAGTGTGAGACAAGGACAGGTATAGTTATGACATCATGAATTTACGTAGTCAAAGAGCGAGACAGGAGATGTTGTTGACGAATATTGGAGCGTTATCTCAAAGGTGGTTCAAGCATAGGCTCCAACACCTAAATAACCACACATATATGATAGCTCACTGATCTTTTCAGGGCCAAAAACAATGAAGTAATGTAAAGAATTCATAAAACTACTTGCGATTTTTGCTGAGACATGGCTCGTGGTTCATCCCATTTCTGATTTTTGATGAAAAACACTCTTTTCTTGCTAACACTTTATTCCGCACAACTGCACTATTTCACAACTAAACGACGACTGGTCCTGCACTACATTTTACTATTTAAAAATGACTTTTCTCCCACTCAGAAATAACGATAACATCATAACCGTTGCCAAAGTAAAATAATCCATTAAGTTGCCATAATGAAAATACATTTAAAAGTTTGTTACAACGTTAATAATTTGTACTTTGACAGTGTTGCCACAGTGAATATTATAATTCGGTATATATATATTAATATATATATATCGGTATATATATATTAATATATATATATCGGTATATATATATATTAATACATTTTTTTAAATTAAATCAATGAAATCACGACACATGGATTACGTAAGACCCCAATATTTTTTGCTAGGAAAAGTTTTATTTTAAAAACCATATCATGACTGCATAAAATCATTTATTTATTTATATTTTGTTGTACACCAGAATATACATAGTATTTTTTTTATTGTTTATTTCATTGGGCATCAAAAATCCGTCCACATCGCCGCCATTGGGCCTAGAAATAATCCAGCCTTCTGGTCACGTGAAGAGTCGATCAACCGCTTGGCGAGATGTCCCGAAATACTCGACGAGCACTCCGAACCCAAGGCCCTAGTGTTTCAACCCCAAACGGCTCTTCAAACATATAGCTCTCAATAAGGTTGTTATATTTGCGCCGTTTGAGGTTTTCTACTCCTGCACCAGCCGCCCCAGCACAGCCCGCCGTGCTAGGAAGATGGGATGGCGCGAGGGTGTCGACACAGGTTGCATCCCACACCAAAGGCCTACTCAACTTTCAAGGCATTATGGTCATTCCGTCTGGCCTCTTCCCATAGTCGCGTGCCAAGCCAATAAGTTATGTAATGTTAACTAGGTATCTCGTGGCTAAATAATAATAGCCGCATGGTTTCATCATAGGTAAAGCTACGTTTGCCGCGGTCGGTTCCTGGATGGGTGACCATCTATCGAGAGTCCTCCGTGCCTCGGAAAGCATGCTAAGCCGTTGGCACTGCCTGTCATTCGTAGATCTTTGACAGTCGTTATGGGTAGTCAGAAACCCAAAATTCTGACAACCTGTCTTATCAAGGCGTATCGTGTTACCCAAAAACTGTGGTGTGGTGTCGCTCCATGTAAAATACGGGTATTCAGCTGCATCCGGTTAGACATTATTAGCATATACAACGTGGCGATTAGGTTATCACATTAATTCAAACCACGTATTCTACATTACGTATTTTAAGCATACATAAATAAAATAATTAATAAAAGTTAACATTCTACCCGTGAGACCTTTTTTTCCCTTTTAGTATTTAACAACATCATGTATTATAACGCCCCGCGCGTGAGCGCAAGTACCTACCCTCCGCTAGTCTCACTGTCGTTTGGCGTGTGCGCCGTAGTATCAAGGGTGGATTATTTATTGCCAATTTTTACGCTATTTAGTTTGTTAGAAAAATTCAGTTTTCTATTTTTAGGTCTATTTTTATTTTTATTATTTTAACAGACTGATAACAACTTGTAATAACCGCTGTACTATTTAATGTGATAACCTAATCGCCACGTTGTATATAGCATTATTGATTTTAAGTAGGCTACTGTGGTAACCGACTTTCGTTGCTTGCGATTTATGTTCCTTTCGCTACAAGGGTATTTTACTGGCTGTGCTTATTAGTGAAACATAGTAGTTAAGCCACTAATAATCCTTTACTCAAAAATGATTCTAATATGGTCTTATCTTTGAAAACCTTCTTTGAGCAAAGTCGACCTTTCCGCGCTACTTGAATAGGCGCCAGCAAAGTTGGTGAGTCACCATCAATTTCCTTTCAAAATCCATTACTCTCGAGTTTTGTTTCAAAAATAGTTGTTTCAAGAATTGCAAAAGGATTTTATTCAGAATTTGGTTGTATAGGTGCAGGCAGGACACTATTATAAATAATCAATCATCACTGCCTAATAAAAAAAAATAGTGGTGAAAATTTTTGCAATTCTCCATACTGTTTTCCATACATTTTTTCCCGATATTTAAAATAATTTAAATTACTCGCATTGTTTGAGTAAAGTACTATACAAGCCTTGGTCCGCAATGACTGCGCTGCTGGCCACGCTACGATGGCCTTGAGCTTAGCTTAGCTACGCTCTCGGCCTTCAAGCTTGGTCATCATTGCAGCCCCGTTTGCGCTGCCAGCGACGCAGTCATTACAGACCGCGGCAGTAAGCACAAAAGAACGACTCGGTTCGGCTTTTGAGAACATCCTTACAGCCAGCTAACAGCTAGGAACGAAATAAATTATAATTAAGAATATTGTCTTTAATCTCAACTTGGCAGTCCTACATTTTTCTGACAATAAAAACCCTAACTAGGAATAGAACTGACAACCTCCCTGCTACCACCAATAATATGTAGCCTTCCTACAAAGCAAAATACAAGACAACCTAAGTACATATTTACTTACACCCAAAACTACATTATATTGTACATAGAAAAAAACTGCTTTAAAACACAAACATAGAGCTATAATATATCTGTCTATATATATTCCGTAGTTGCGCACTTCCCCCACTCTCAGGGCGTGGCGCTGACGTCAAACGCCCCCTCCACTGGGTGCCTGGGGGTGTTGGGGGATGTAAGGGGGAAATTCACCCCCCTTTTGTAAAAGCGTATAGATTGAAGAATATTTGGTTCGACAAATTATGCGCTGTTTGAGGAGCTCAGGTATTTGAAAGACAAAGGGTTGAATTTGTGTTTAAAAGATGATATATGACATTGTTTTCGTTTTGTAAAATTATTGGGAATTCTGGAGTTAAAATAGGATATTTTTTTTGAGTTTTAAATTTCATAGCGTTTTTGTTGGGTTTTAGGCTCGCCCCACATGGGACTTAAACATAACTGCCGAAAACTGGGTTTACTATTGGTGCATCTCTGACTAACCTTTTGGGTACAGGCGTCATGTTATGTAGATATGTATGTATATATTTTTTTTTTTTTTTCAAGGATCTGAATGTCACATTTTCTTACTTTGACATTATCAAGTATAAGATAAAAATTTATTTTTTTCGTAGACGAAAGTCTTTGTCGATGAAACCTTCCACAATATTATAGTCAATTTTTTGTTAAGTAAAGGGCTGGGGTTCGTAAAATTGGAACAGGGAAAGGCACCTTACCTTATCAATTCTCGTAAATAAAGGAAACTTGAAGAAAATCGTTTATTCATGATTTCTAAACGATATCTTTATGAAACGATTTTCCTCAAGTTGTTACAACCATTTTGTGCATAGATATTTTCCAATCTCATTCAAAATGGAAGCTAAATCGTTCAAACTACAACATTAGTTAGGTATAAGGTTTTAAATCTTACCAAGGGGTATCGTGTTACCCAGTAACTGGGTAGTGGAGGCCAGATAGGCAGTCGCTCCATGTAAAATACTGGTATTTAGCTGCATCTGGTTAGACTGGAAGCCGACACCAATAAAATTGGGAAAATGCTAAGCTTGATGGTGATGAAGGTTTTTAATCTAAAATAGCTTTAGTTGGTATTTAAACAGTCTAACAAAACCTTTTCCTTTTACGTTTAAGTATTCAGATATGGTAGGTACAGGTATATTTAATTCAACAATTCTCTTTTTACCAAACATCCTCGTCTATACAAACTGGCTATTACAAAGAAATACGGTAACAAGAAAACACAGCCTACCTACGTATATTCTTCTGAGCTACAATCTCGTACCTGCATTACCTACTTTGCTAAAACAAAAGACTGCCAAAATACGAAAGGCTAAAAGCGTAGGCGAGGGGCGTTTTGGCGTAATGCCTCTTGAACTGTGACCTTTATGATAAAGCAACTTTTATGAGCATAGTATGTACGCTCCATAGAGAATTTTAAAATACAGGGATGCCTTACTTATCATCAACTGCGTAGCCTTTACCCAACTATGTTGGGGTCAGCTTCCAGTCTAGCCGGATGCAGCTGAATACCAGTATTTTACATGGAGTGACTGCCCATCTGGGCTCCACTACCCAGTTACTGGGTAACAAGATACCCCTTGGTAAGATTGAAAACCTTATACCTAACTAATGTTGTAGTTTGAACGATTTAGCTTCCATTTTGAATGAGATTGGAAAATATTTATGCACAAAATGGTTGTAACAAGTTGAGGAAAATCGTTTCATAAAGATATCGTTTAGAAATCATGAATAAACGATTTTCTTCAAGTTTCCTTTATTTACGAGAATCGATAAGGTAAGGTGCCTTTCCCTGTTCCAATTTTACGAACCCCAGCCCTTTACTTAACAATAAATTGACTATATTGTGACTTTCACAACCCAGTTACTGGGGACCCGATGTCTTTCTTCTCATAGTTAAGGTATGAGAAGAAAGGCATTAGAAGCATAATATGTACCTTTATATGTTACAAAAATAAAAATGTTACCAGCACGAGAGTATTTCATCATCTTTTTTCTGCCCATCACAATTTATTTGTAGTCAGCGCAGCCTTCTTCCTCCATACATCTCTAACAGCCGTCATCTCGACAGTCACCCCCTTTCTAGCTATATCATCTTTCACACAATCCATCCATCGTTTCTTTGGTCTTCCCTTATTCTTAAAACCAGCCACATTGATACTCAAAACTTTCTTCACGAAATGTTCCTCATTCCACTACATCACATCTCGATACCATGACAAACAATTTCCACACAACATTTCGGTCACTGGCGCCATTTTCAGCTAGCATAATCAGCCTATAATGCTGATGGGACACAGGCCTCTCTGTGAGAAGGAGTGGACTATAATCCACCAAGCGGGCGCAGTGCGGGTTGGTGGATCAGCTCAATGGCTTGGTAAAAATATTAACCTGCCGATTAGGTTGCTGGCGAAGCTAGAAGTACAGCACAGGGTATACAGAAGTGGTGCTTTCAAGTATTGAAATGAAATCGTTTATTCTGTAAATAGGATATCGGAATCACTTTTACACGTCATATTAAAAAGTAAAAAATAAGCTATGTAGTCGACATTTCCTATCTGACTACCCCTGAGAAGAAATGGTGAAACAAACTCAGGGGTCAAAGTCTCTTTTAACGTCCAGACATAATCTTGGTCAGATCATGTGAGGACCATGTAGGTAGATCTGTGTCTGAAATGGTCTTTTGAGGAAAGAACCACACAAATTTGAGTGGACCTGTCCAATCAGTACAAGCATTTGTCAGTAATCGTGCAGCTCGACTCAAGACTTAAGGAGCTCAACGACTCGACGAACAATACCAAAGAAAGTACATTTGGGTAGGCCGCATAAAGTGCTCAAAATGCCAGACCACCATTAAAACTGAGAAAAAGCAAAAAATTATAGGAAAATATTTAAAGAAAAAAAATAATGACCCACATAGTGCTCACATTCACAATAAATTCAATATTTTAAATTTTATTATCAGGAGTCATATTATGAAGTATTCATGCCATCATGATTCCAGTCCGAAAAAGAGGTAGTATCTGTCGGTTATGTCTCTCTCGCATTGGAATCCTGATGATATTAAAAAGTCATAACACGGCACCAGGTCTTTATGAATTGTATAATTGTTCCCAATCTACGTAAGCTCACAAGTTTCAGTGGTAGCGACATCGCTGTACAAAGCTGAACTTTTTATTAATCCTATCATCTCCATGCCCCATATTTACGGCCGAGTACTTGAATTATTCGAGCCTTTTTTACGGTAAGGCTATTGCCGCCCCGCTCCCCGCTCTCCGCCCCCGCTTATCTCAGTCCGCTGTCTTAAACAGGTCTTAGGGAACAGTGTAATCAAGTTCTGTGTATGGATCAGTGCCCAAATAGGCGACGTGCCTGCGAATGACGTCACGACCTACTTCCATCTGTGGACGCACGACGTTGATTTACGATATGATTGCAAGCCAAAAAATTTCATCTTCCCATCTTATTATCAGCCATCCGGTGGGGAAATTGGGTCTCTTATTGTGTGACAGAAATGAATATATGGTCGTAAGTCATTTTAATTATGGCAGTATATTTTATGAAAAGACAGGAAGGTTGAAATTATATTTTTCTGGTTTACATAGAGTTTTTGTAATCTATACATATTATAAATTAAAGTCGCTTGTAGTGTCTGTCTGTGTGACTACGTTGTTCTGCTAAACTCTGCAACGGATATTGATGCAATTTTCAAATTCATTCAAGCCCCAATATCTATCATAATTATAACATACAAATATGATTTCACATCTGTCAAATTCTATGATCATAGTAGTGTTGTTCTTCATTTTTAGGGTTCCGTACCCAAAGGAACCCTATTACTAAGGCTCCGCCGTCTGTCTGTCTGTCTGTCCGTCTGTCACCAGGCTGTATCTCATGATCCGTGATAGCTAGACAGTTGAAATTTTCACAGATGATGTATTTCTGTTGCCGCTATAGCAACAAATACTAAAAACCAGAATAACATAAATATTTAAGGGGGCTCCGATACAACAAACGTGATTTTTTTTGCTCGTTTTTGCTCGATATTGATAACGGTAACAGGTAGACACTTGAAATATTCACAGAATATTTAGTTATATATTCACTTTAAAAATCAATAGTTAAATTAAAATAAAACAAATATTTAAGGGGGGCTCCCATACAACAAACGTGATTTTTTTGCCATTTTTATAAATAATGGTACGGAACCCTTCGTGCGCAAGTCCGACTCGCACTTGGCCGGTTTTTACATTTACACTTATGTTTACACTTAGTATGACTTTTACATGATTATAAACGTCATACTTGATCAAGATGGATAACGATTTAGCCGTGTTTTCCGTTGCCATGAGTGCAATTTTATTAATTGCATTAAAAAATAAGATAAAAATGGTTAAATATTTGTAAAAAATACTCATTTTCCTCGTAAAGGTTTATTCATATTTTTGTTGTTTCGATAATCCAGTTGAAACTTTTGCATTTTAACGCCATTTTTGAGATTAGACAGATTTGTACGCTTGCTGTCAAATAACTATGATCATAGACAGTTTCATTCATATGTAGATATTGTACCGACATAAGTTCTTCACATAAAAATTAATGATGATTAGATGTAATTTTTAGCTCTTAGATAATTTATTCCAGAACGTTTATGTGTATAAAACGTTAATATTTAACTTAGATTAACACCATAATCTCGATGTGTTGACCTGTAGCCACATCAGTAGGTGGGTCGCTAGTTATGCATAATATTTGATTCTTTTGGTATCCCGCACTTTAGGTTTCCCGCACTGCCATTCCTGTGCAGAATTCGATCCTTATCTAAAACATTATCCATTATACAGAGTGTTACCTATAATTAAATAAGAAATCTCTATAAATTAAAACAGTTTCAATTTTCGCTCTGCAGTCTCGTAACATAAACTCACTTTGTATATTCTTCTTACGTTTTATAAAAATATCCCTAAAATAAATAAGTATTCTCCTGGCGCTTTTCCGTCGTATCCATAATATTATTTAGTATATCAATGTTATATCAGACTCCATTTGTACATAAAAATACATTATTTGAAATGAAATGAAAAATGAAAAATGTTTTATTTGTTATACAAGTAAATTTAACAACTAGTGATTGGAGTCTCCTTTTAAGCAAAAAAGCCTGTGTTAGGAGACTCCACTCTTCCAAACTTAAAATAGTATTAACATAAAATTACTTGTTTTAAGTGTTATAAAAACAGGCGATTTAAAATGAAAAGAGAAAATTAAAACTAGACAAGAAGCATGCAAATGTGTGAGTGAGAGTAGGGGTGTGTGAATGTGAAAATGGGGTGTGTGAGTGTGAATACTAAGGAGTGTTACTGTGAGTATAAAGGTGTGCAAATGTGAATTTGAATGTTGAATGTGAGCATCTGTGTGTATGAAAGTTGAGTGATAATGTGAGGGTTTGTTAAATTTAATGTAAAATACAGAGTGAGTGTAAGTGGCAATGAATGAATCAGACTGTATACGACAAGTACGAAAGATGAGAGCATTAAGTGTAAGGTTTTTATTTTATTCCAGTAGCTTCTCCGTGTCATCATATGTAAGTGGTTTTATCCAATTAGTTACTATTTTTTTACTGTCAGTTAATTGTTTATTGTATATGTAGATCTCTTTGTTTACTCGATTGTAAAGCTGAGCTGAGCGTTTGTCATATTGAATACGGGCGAGCTTGGTTTTATTTTTAGGAACTTCAACTATTATATCCTTTCTTCTTTTCAAGGTTAAGCTGGGATCAAAATTAAGAGTTTTATGTTTCCTGAGAATAGTTTTAATTATATATAGTTTGCGAACAGAGTGTAAATTACTTATTTGATAAAGACTTTGTGTGGGGTACCTTAGGTTTCTGAAGTACATTAATTTTATTAGAGCCCGTTGTCCCCGCTCCAGGTCTATGAATTTAGTCTTAGCCGCCCCACCCCAAATGGGGATGCAATATACTAAGACAGACTGGACTATAGCTATGTATATTTCATTGAGTAGATTTCTGGGTTTATTTGTGTTAGCGGTTATTTTATTTGGCACGATATACGTTAAATTTTTGAAAATCCAACTCAGTTTATTTTTATTTTAAGATAACATTTTCTCAACACATTTTCCCAGCCTTTTTATAAAGGGTTTATTTTAAGATCTCCCCACGATACAACTTCCAAAGATACGATACAAGAATACTGATATGAAACCTAAAAACGTGGGCGGAATACTGAAATATTTCTAAAGCCTTCAGTTTGGCCTGATGGAATGCGTGCGAACTAAACCTCTTCAGTTTTAACGATTTGCTTCAAGTACTGGCACCGTATGCAGGTAGGCTTGAGCCATAAACATCCACACATACGTACATAAATTCAAGCCTTTTCCCATGGGTGTAGGCAGATATTACAGAACGCCATCTGCCATAACCTTACATACTCTTTTTACCTTGTCCACGTTCATACATCTACCACAAAATGTAAACGGATATGTTCGGATTTTTAAGAAATTAACCGAAACTAAAGGTAGAAGTAGCAATCACCGTTTCGTGATCTATAATGGCCCCATGGTTGGGACACAGGCCTCCTCTCTGTGTGAGAGAGAGAGTAGGTCGTCCACCACGCGGGCCCAGTGCGGGTGACGGTTGCCACATGTTTTCGACGTTTTGGTTCTAGGACATCCCGGTTTCCTCACAATGATTTTCGTCACCGTTTTGAGAGCAGTTGGTGTGGTGAGCCTAGGTTTCCACTGGGCCACCACTACTCACGTATCCGATCAGGCCAAACTGACTTAGGTCTGACAGTTCAGTTTGGTCCAAATTATTCTTTTTAGTCTTCACAAAAAATATCCGCCCATGTATGGTAGCTTTACGTACAGAGTGTAGTTGATGTAAGTCTTTACCAGCCGTTTTGTGAATGCTGTCTGTTTGTAGGATAAGAATAGATAGCTGTGTTTTGTTTCTAGGGTTACTTACGTCTGAATGAAAAAAGATTTAGAATAGGGGGTTACTTTTGGGAGGTAAATAAGTAAATTAAAAAAAAAAAGATATGCAAACTGTTCCGTGTGATATATCAAATGAAAGGGCTTACTGTGAGGGTCTCAAATATACAATTTTTATTTTTAGTATATGCAAAACCCGAAACACGTGTTTAATATTTTTATCTAAAGAATCTATGTACAAAATTTCAAAACTGTATCATGAAAAATCACAAAGTTATATGGTTGTTATGTTACCGGGTTGTCCATACAAAAACGTGCTAACTACGCCCCCGCGCGTCCAGGATCGTCTTGCGCTCATTGATAATAATTTGGCAGTAGGTACCTAACCGTACGGCGATTGTATTGTAAGTAATTAAACGGTGATAACATTTTCCATCACACTTATATATTTTTAAGACAAAATATAACATGGTGTAAAAATGATTGAAATAGATTCAGTTCCTTATTCCGAACAAACTATATTCAGGTTTCGCATATACTAAAAATAATGTTGCAACATTTTATTTTTATTTTAAAATAAATAGTTTTGGAATTATTTAAGAAAATAGATGAAAAATTACCATTCCCCCTTATGTCCAAAACTAATGAGCCAAAAAAAATATAGTTCTATACATATAGATAACAGGAAAACCCATAAGAAGTGGAAGTGTGGTCTTAAAATAACATGGTAAATTTCTCAATGTTGTGCTTAAAACTTACATTTGCTGGTCCGACACGCACTTGGACGGTTTTTTTTAATGAGTTTTGATGTTTTGTTTGTTATGATTTATTATTATGTTATTTCCTTTTATTGCTATATTATTTATTTATTTAAATCTCCTTTAGTAAGTACTAGCTGAGCCTGCGGGTCCTGCAACTCTGCCCACCAAATCAAAATCAAATCAAATTATTTATTTGCTTAATACAGGTGCATGCATAAACATATGTTACAAATAAATATAAAGTACACTGTATCATTACCTAACCAGGTGTGCAAATATTTATATTATTGGCTATCTAATTAAATAATTATTAAAGTAAGATTACAAAATTATTATACTCAAAAAAAAAAAAAAAAAAAACAAATAATATAACAATAATAAAATAAATTCAGAACACTGCAAAAGTCGGTTTAAAAATAAAAATAAAAATTGTTAGATGAATTATACATGTCAAATAAAGTAAATTAAATTAATGGTCCAAATTAAAATATAATTATACAGATGTCGATTTAAATCATGTCACATTATTTGTGTCATAATATTCAGTGTCAATAAATTACTCTTGCTTTAGAAAGCTATCTATATTTTTATCCTGTACGTACTCCTTGACACTATAATAACATTTATTCACCATGAATTTGTGCAGCTTCGACTTGAATTGATGAGCAGGTAAATATTTGACATAATCAGGCTTGTTGTAAATCAATGATGCCATACGAAGAATACTTTTATTGATTAGTGCTGTTCTCCCGTATGGTATATCAATTTCTAATCTTTTTTTGTCACGTAGTTGTCTATACTCGTAGTAGCTTTTAAAAGCAGTCTTATGATAATTAGGATTCAATTTAACAAAAAAAAATATTTCATATATGTATAATGAAGGCAGAGTCAGAATTTTCAAGCTTTTAAAGTAGGGTTGACAGCTGGTAGTGTTGTCTACATTACACATTGCTCTAATGCTATTCTTTTGAGCTTTAAATACAGATCCCTTATCGACTGCGTTGCCCCAAGACACAATACCATATCTTAGGACAGGTGCAACAAGACCGTGATAAGCAGCTAATACGGCTTCTTTATTAACAGTTTTTGAGAGTTTGTAGAGAGCAAATGAGGATTTATTAATTCTTTTGCAGACATATTCTAAATGTGTTTTCCATGACAGTTTATTGTCAATATTAATTCCTAGAAACTTTGTATCTGTCACAGGATGTACTAATTCGCCTTGGTAACTAGCGTTTATATTTGTCAGTGGAGTCCTCTGGTGAAGTGGTGAGATCTTCGTTTTATCCATATTTATTTTAAGATTATTTTCGGTTAACCATTGTATTATCGTATTTAATGTTTGGTTGACTACGTGCTCGTAATCATTTTCTGTGTCGTTTTTTATTATAACTGTGCTAGCATCTGCAAATAGTACCATTTGTTGGTTGATATGTTTAGGAAGATCGCACCGCAGAAGGGCTGGTCGCTATGTTTAGACACAAGTACAGTGCCAGTTCCCATCAGACTTATTGTTAAACGGGGCTTTTATCTACCCCATGATAACCATTAGCTTTTCTGATATATTTAACTTATTTTTCGGAATATTTGTGGTTATATGGGATGGAAAAATATATGTCATAAATTCAAAATTCTTGGATAGTAGTATTTTTAATCACTTTAGTGTAAACAAGGTGATCATTTCTGGCGAAAGACGTCTGCTGCTGGACATAGACTTCCACCAGGAGGGGCGGGGGGTCGCCATAATAGCCACGTTTGGCAGGTGATGGTAAAATGCATAGAGAATGCTGCTGCCCATTCTCTAGTAAGCAAGGTCACAGATATGAAAATCGTAAACTTTCAAACATGTTTACACAAATATACTTAAGTCAAATATCTATGAACCACGATGAGGATCGATCATCTTACGGATTAGAATACGACGGATTGCACTATTAAAAATATCGTTAACTTCAGGCATTTTATCTCGACTTATTATTTCACATTTAACCAGCATCGAACAACGCCTACGTCATACATTGTTCCTGTCACTAACAAAAGTTGGGATCACAGCTTACGGGATCCTCTCCCACGCAATGCTACGCCCACATTGTTTTAGTAATCACCCACACTTTGTGTAGTTTCGGGAATGTTAATTGATTATTTCTCTGTGTTGTCCGTGTGGTGCCGGATTAAAGAATAGCCTTATTACCCTTTTCCTATTTGTTGATGCCGGCCAAATTATAAATCTATATCGTATGTGCAGATTTGAAGGTAGAACCGAATATGTTTGGTGGTTTTAAAGCAAACCTAATGGTGAACCATCCATAAAATCACCGCAGCAGGCGTAGATTAATCTTAGATAGAGCCATGCGGCTGTTATTTAACCACGAGCCCCTTTAGAACAACGCCTACGTCATCCACAAACAAAAGGTCACAGTTCAAGGTATTCTCTCCCACGCAATACTACGCCCCCGTCATTTGAGTAATCGCCTACGCTTTAACAAGATATTGAAATTCTGGATATTTTAGTTACAAAGGTCAACATCACGTCTGTGTTACGTGGAGGGGTAGGCAGAAGTAGTACACCTATATTTCACCAGTTATGTTTAAGTCCCATGTTAATGGGCGAGCTTATTGCCAAAAACTGGGCATAAATTAAGACTACGGGCTACTACTGAGAAAGAACCCAATAATATTTTTCCCGACCTTGGAATCGAACCTAGGACCCCCAAGCTCAGCAGTCACGATCAAAGTTAATTTAATAAAAAGTACGATAATTATGAACCTACTACGCTACGAAGTGCTACGCCGTAACTAGTGCTACGGCGTAGCACTTCGTAGCGTTTCATTTAGATGCCTTTATTTTTTGAACGCAGCAAAAACGAGGAAACCAGTATTTTTCAAAACCAGTATAGTATGTGTCTTTTGTAAAATATTGGCCTCATGTTGAAGAAGACTGATTTTCTTAATCATCAATATTGTTTGTTCCATAATTTTTTTATGGTAGGTTTTATTTGTCAGTGCGGTATGTCATCTGGCTGTAAATCAATGAACATAAAATTTAATTTGAATAATTATATCAAGTAATAGTTCACGTCGATATAGTACGGGCGTGGTTAGTACTCACCACCTCTTGTTCCCTTCAAAATGGTTGAGCTGAATGATGCTGATCCATGCGTCGTGTTCGTGAACGGGCGCCATCAGTTGGGACTGGGCTGCCACGGCTTATTTTAACTTATTTTAATTGTTTTTTTATTACGGACGCTTTTAACGTGCAAGTCTTTCAACTTTGTTCTCACATGTATAATTTCAATATAAATGATGTAACCAATACTTTGTAACAATATTTTGATTTAAAAGAGTGTCCGTGGAGTTTCTAGCCCGTTCTTCTCTGTAGGAACCTTTGGCTCTGGCTTTGGAATGGGCAACTGGTTTCATCTCTCTGACTGACCGACCCCTTGATGATTCAAAAGTGCCAGTAATTTATTTGAAATAAATGCTTTCAGTTTGAGCTTGTTGACACTTGATGAGCTTATTCTATTATTTTTAATCATACAATTTTCATAGATGGAACTTGACTCCAATTCTGACTGTGACACAGATATATGCATCTGAACTGTATAATATATTATGATGTTGTTCATACGTTTTTCTAACAGATCCAAGACATCTTTTGTTCCAAACTTTAATTGATGCCTTTAACTCCAGTTTCACTTCACCCCTTTCCCTAAATTACTCAGGAAACAACAAAAGATACCATAATTCCCTAAAACGACCATTTCATAAAACAAAGGACCCACGCCCACATCTGATGACCTTATTCTCAATATTGACCAGCCCCGTCACCCCCCCCTTCCCACTCTTGGCCCAAATGTCACCCCCCACGACCTTTGCACCGCGCATGCGCGAACCCTGAAGCCTGAAGCCTCCCCTGAAGAGCCCAGATTTCAGTCTGCCTGAAACTGTTGGAGCAGTACCCGTTGTCAGCTCCTAGGCTGAAATTGTACCAGTATTAACAATTCCCCTTACATTTATGAGAAATACTAACTCAGTTATCCGCGCTTTGTATTTTATTAAATACATTTTCTGTTTGAGGCATATAGTTATTTGTTTCTCGACTAAAAATATAGCTTATAAGTAGTTTTTTTGTGGGAGCTGCGAATAAGGTATGTACTTACTCTTAGAAAACACTTGAAAATAATTTATTAATTATTCGTTAGAGTAGCTTTAGTACTTTTATTTTCTAGATACATCTGTCATTACATTTCTCTTCGCTCTTTTATTGTAATATAGGTATTTTTCAAAAATATGTACTGCCGTCGGAAAATTTCTGAAAATAAAAACTACTGAAATCTTATTATTATTTTACTCTGACAACATTGTACGCGTAGTGTCAGAATCATTAACGTATTTCTTTCTCTCTGTTCACAGACTTTTCTAGAAGTTAGAGTAATGTCAAAGCTGAGTTTGGACGGCTTTTTTTCCTACTGCAAGCAAATAGCTGAACATATACAGTTGGTTCGTTCAATTTCCATGTTTTAGTCCGCCATCTTGGATTTGACACGCCCTTTGTTCTCTAAGCATGAAAACTCATTTTTACCCGTTTACGAAGAAGGGTTGCATGTTTTAATTTTGTTTTTTTTTTATGGTATTGCATGGTTTCCCTGTAGTTTTGAATGGTTCGTGCTTAAAATGTTGTTTTATTATTTATCAGACCGTTTTCCCTTACATCCTTTCTTTGATATATGATGATTTTTTTGGTAGCTTGATTTTAATCTAGTATAGATTCATTTAAACTTATATTTGGTTTTCCTTTTGGATTAATTAAGAACTATGTTGATTTTCCTTTTAGTAGGATTTATAAATTATTAATTTGGCAACTTTATTAAAGTAATTTATGATTTTACCATGGTGATTATTTTTCTATCAATTCAGAATTCAATCATTGACTATTAAATTGAATTCAAACACTTACTTAACAGAAGCTTCCTATCTTTAATTATAATATTTATTAATCTAGCGTTGGTAAAATCTACTTACATCCGACGGCATGCAAAACAAGCCAATTTCCCTTTTACCTACGGGTATTCTAAAAGGCAACTAAGGTAGTGGATAGGTAGCAGCGTTCTTCTGCAGTCTGCTAATAACAATAAACAATATAGTTGTTTACACTTGCTTATTTAAAGGAGGCCCAAGATTTAACTCGTTCAAGACCGCTAAAACATTCTATTGTGTCTCGTTCAGTGTCCTTGAGCTGGCGTTTTCATTCGCTATGAATATTATGACATATATTTAAAGAAAAACAACTGTGTCAAACTCGGTACCGTACTTAAAAATCAACCCTACTTTGCCAACTGCATTTATTTTAATGATAACACTACATTTATTAGTGTGTAACTTTGTTTAATAAAATAATATGCTTTATTGCACATAATTTCAAAAAAAATATGACACAAAATGGTGCCAATACCATAAACGATGGGTGGACTAGCGATCTTTCTTTTCTTTCTTTCTTTCTTTTTTTTAAAAAATCGTTGCCCCACACTAGGAATTTCTCCTGTATCGTGGGTGCGTTTACAAACATTTAAACTCACATCACAAACAGCCAGACCCGGAACAACTACTCGTAGGTCATACAAATATTTGTTCCGTGCGGGAATCGAACCCGCGACACGCAGCGCAGCAGTCAATCGCTTAACCACTGCGCCAACCGTGCCGTCTTTAATCTTCGGATACACAAAAAGCCAAATAAAGAAAGAAAAATACAACCGAGCAGTCCGTGCTTAGGTACCATTTACCAAATTATACCGCCTTTATTAAAAAAATAAATAAGTTTCCTATTTACCCTTTATGCCTGGGTGGCCATAACCTATGTATAGCTGTGTATATTATTGTGTACTAATACAAAATGTATGTATGTACAGGGAGAAAGGATGGCGTCACTGTCAGGACAAGGCACACCCAAACTGACGTCCTCCGTCGGCAACCTGTATTATGACTGTAAGTACATAACATTAAGTATTTTTAATTATATTTCATTAACATAACATCATGACTGTATTCTCCGAAGGGACTGGCAGATTAAGGCAAAGTTTACTGTTATTAATTTTAACTTCAATTTAAGGCGGGGGTAGTAGCTACACTGATATTTGCCAGTTAGTCATAGGAGGGAGCTTGTTACCATTAACAATCATATGGACGGTAGGCCACAGGTCCGTGGTAACAAAACAAACCAATATAAGCTGGCCCCTATTCTATTTAGGGCCGTTTTTTAATCTATTGGAGGCCCTGGGCGCTTTAAGATATGGAGAATGCAGTATGCAAGAGCGAGCTCGACATTTATAGCACCCTGCCTCGGATAGGTTAGGATTTCTTTTGACCGTTCACACAGAAATAGTAGTTAGTTACTTTGTCGACTTATGCAGTAAAGTTTGGGAACTAAGGAAACGTAGGATGTACCTATGAGCGAGCAAATTTTAGCACCCCGTCTGAGATTTACTTAGCTTTTCTTTTGACAGCGTCTACCTACGACACTAGCTGGAACTAGGGGGCCCCATGTATCGCGGGGCCCTGGCACTTGCCCAGAGTGGCCAATGGCAAAAACGGCCCTGATTCTATTGAATATTACTATTTTTTTATTTATTTATTATTTGTTTGCTGAAGCGCGCATTGATGGTTTCTAGGCCACCGTGCGTAAAAAGCAGCTTCTCTGCTGACCCGTATACGAGGTAGCAACAACGGCATTCTGAACGCAATTGCGGTACGTTTTGACTGTCCCTTTCAGAAGCAGTGGGTCATGTGACGTCTTGTGTAGGTTCATGGCAAATAAAAATGTTCATTCATTCATTCATTCACTAGATTAAGGTTTATATGGGTTTAGGCCACCCGAAATAAAGTTTTTATTTATTATTTATTACGCTAGGTCAGCTGTACAAATCTGCACTCAAGGATAACTTGGTACCTTATCTGTCGTTAAAAAAAATGCTACCTCATATTTTTGCAAGGTTCGTAAAGGGCAACTCAAGCTTAGTTCGAAACGGAATGGTCTTCTTCGAATTCATCTCAAAAGAAATATACCAACAGGGTTAAATGAAACAGTTTAGAGCCTGGTAGAGGGTAAATCTTCGATGATTAAATGAAAATAACAAATAAATTCTCTTTCGATTCGACTTGAGTGAGGTTCGAAGTGAAGTTTACAAAATATAGGACCGCTAAGACTCAGTCTGATAACGGTAGCATACTAAAACATAATTATATTTCTAATTTAAACTACCATTCACAAAATCTGAATACGTTCAACTCCAACGCAAAACCACATCAATTAACTCCTTACAACTGAGAACATGGAAGTGAACTTTACGCCATCATTAATTACTGCCAGATGACGTCACGAGTCACGACACGTTCCGTTTTACAGCATTGATTAATTGCTTTAATGGCGTTGTTTTTGATACTTTTAAAAGCTGAAGTCGTGTTTGAACGTAGTATTCTATAGTGACTAGCTCCTGCCCGTGACTTCGTCCGCATGATTTTTCAGCCTCCAACCAACCGCGTCGCATCGCATCGCCCGCCCGCGCCATTACTTCGTTTTCAATTAGCAGTCGTAGAATGATGTTACCCTCCTCAAGAATTGGGCTACCAAATACAAATCCGACAGATGGTTCCACAGATTAGAGCGTTTAAAAAAAAAACAGAATCTTCAGCTTTATTATTAGTATAAATGTAGATGAAAACGTAAATTACATTACATCAGTTTTTCACATCAAAAATACTAGTCATTTTCCAGCATTTATTTTTGTCGATGTACGGGATGCTTAGTAGACGGCTTTGTAATGGATCAGAATTAGAATCAGAGTTTTATTTGCTATGAATGTAGGTACAGGTATAAGATGTTGTACATAAATTAATGAGATCGGCTACAGTCTATCTACGGCGTGCAAATTATTACATAAATTAAAATATTAATACAAACAAAACAATGTCAACAAAACAAAACAGAAATTAAAGTGAAGTCAATTAATAACATTAGTCAGGTACATAAGTCTTACATGTTCAAATTTGCAATGAATTATAACAATCATAATCTGAATAAACTCATATCATTTAGAAAGTCTTTCACTGAGGAATAACATTTGCCTAAAAGTGCAGTTACCTTAAATCTCCTTACACCTTGTACATGCTGTCTTCAGCAAGCGTGATGGTGAATGCTCGTGCCTTCTCTGTAATGAAAAGAGGCTTTTGCCCAGCTGTGGGACAGTAATAGGCAAAAAGACTGCTGTCATCCCTGATGATGACTGACAATTTAACGAGCTTCTCAAAGCGTACAAGTTTTTACGAACTTTCATCTGGAAATAAACGTTGAAAATCGCAACTTAATTCCACAAGCTGGACTCCAACACTGTTCACATCATCGGCTTGTATAGTAGTCCACTGCTGGACATAGGCCTCTCCAATCGCTCGCCATGGAACCCGATCCTCGGCTATTCTCACCCAGCGGCTACACAGGCACCCTGCAATGATTATCACTAGCCCTTCCTTATATTTGCCGATTCAAGAGCAAGAGCCACGGAATTAAAGTCAAAGTCAAATCACTTATTTTTAAGTAGGCCATTAAAAAAAACTTCTAACACGTCACATATACAAGAAAACAGAGTTATTTATCCCTTCAAATAGGTATTTTCGTATGGATAAAAATGGGCAAGAAACTCTATAATCTTTAGTATTTCCACCGTAATGGGCTTTTATTGCCTTAAATAAAACCATGGTCAAAATTCAACCCTATACTGATTTAAACTTAGATACGTCGCATTGGTAAACTTTCGCAGTAACGTACGTCGCAATGGTAAACTTTCGCAGTAACGTACATCGCAGTAAAGAACTTTCGCGACAACGTATGTTGCAATGGTAAACTTTCGCAGTAACGTACATCGCAGTAAAGAACTTTCGCGACAACGTATGTTCCAATGGTAAACTTTCGCAATAACGTACATCGTAGTAAAGAACTTTCGCAACAACGAACGTCGCGATAGTAAACTTTCGCAGTAACGTACATCACATCGCGGTAATGAACTTCGCAACTATGATTTACACTCAAAATAAAGTGCTTGCGGTTTAACTGATTAAAACTTAGCCGCACGCGCCTTATCAGCGATTTCCGTCAGAGGGCGCCACTTCCGACACGGGAAATTACGCACACACCCACCATATCATATTACAAGGGTAGACGACTATGACTGGTGTTTCCATAAACTGACACTAGGTGGCGTTTGAGAGATAACGTCAGATGCATTGCACATGTTGTGCGAATGATGGCTGTCACAAATATCTAATATACAGGGTGGAATTTTGTAATGCCACCTGGAGGGAAAGTACTCTTAATACTGCAGATAGAAAATTTTACTCAAAGGAAACATTCCTTTATTTTTGAATAGAAAGCAAACTGCATTCAAAGATTTTCTAAAATTCTCTTCTCCCACACCCGGGAATCGAACCGGCTAAAATCTGAAAAAATTATACCCTGTACTTTTATTGCATCGATCGTTAGGGTCAATTATAAGGATGAAATCTCTCTAACAAACATGATAAATTAAATGAAAGGAAAACCAGGAAATCTTAAATTAATTTAATTATCTACAAAAAATGGTAAACTAACTAATTAGTTGCTCGAAATGGGCTCCATTCTCTTGGATACACAAATTTATTCTTTTAACGAATTCATTTCTAGTAACCTTTAATAAAGTGTTGTGGTGAATATTATAAATCGTATTCTGAACTTCAACTCTCAACTCGTTGTCATTCGTATAAGGTTTCATGTAAATTTGATTTTTTACATATCCCCACAAAAAAAAATCTAATGGGGTGAGATCTGGCGATCTCGCAGGCCATCTGTTTGTACCAATCCAGGTATTAAAATGGTTATTAATGTAGGCAGTAGTGATTCTGCTGTTATGTGCTGGAGCACCATCTTGCTGTAGAATTATTTGGTTTCGCTCTTCCTCGGGGAAACCATTTAACTCGTTTCTTAAGAGATCCAGTATTTCAATATACTTGACAGTGTTTAAATGATCTTCGTACACGTGGACTAACACTACATTATTTCTCATAATTCCGCACCAAACGTTGAAAGAAAATCTTACTTGATTGTTAGTTTCATGAACACGAACAGGATTCACTCGAGACCAATAATGGTTATTGCGGCGATTGTACATGCCATTATTGCTGAAGTTGGTTTCGTCAGACCATACAATGTTACTCAAAAAATTAGGGTTTCGGTCAATTTCTCCAAGCATGTTTTCACAAAATTGTAATCGTCTGTCACGATCCCCAATATGCAATTTTTGCACCAACCGACCTTCACGATAGCATTTATACTTATACTTTTTCAGCACTTTAAGTACGCGAGTGTGGTTTGTTCCTAATTCATCGGCAGCATCTCTACTTGCAGCCTTTAGAAATGATTCAAAGTATGTTAAAACATCTAGTTCAAAATCGAAATAGTTTTGCTGAATAGTTTGCCGTCTCTTCTTGAAACCACCCGTATTCTTTAAATTTTCTACCATTCTTTTCAATACGAACCGAGTTGGTGCCTGTCGGTCTTGATATCTCTCTCCATACCACCGCAGAGCTAGATTCACGTTTTTGTTATTTAAAAAATAAGCTTCCATTAAATCAAACTGTTCTTGATAAGCCATTTTCACCGTGAGACAAAATGTGAAATGAGTTGTAAAAACAATCAAATGTGAATAACAACTTTGACAATCTAATTTTCAAATTTTAATCTAACATTCCATAATATTTAAATTACCTCATACACGCAGCTACGAGTATGTCGCAAAGGAGTCTACATTACAAAAGATGGATGTTAGTTAAAGAGCTTTAACTTGACTCATTGAATTTGTAACTTCAGAGTTCCTGGTTTTCCTTTCATTTAATTTATCATGTTTGTTAGAGAGATTTCATCCTTATAATTGACCCTAACGATCGATGCAATAAAAGTACACGGTATAATTTTTTCAGATTTTAGCCGGTTCGATTCCCGGGTGTGGGAGAAGAGAACTTTCGAAAATCTTTGAATGCAGTTTGCTTTCTATTCAAAAATAAAGGAATGTTTCCTTTGAGTAAAACTTTCTATCTGCAGTATTAAGAGTACTTTCCCTTCAGGTGGCATTACAAAATTCCACCCTGTATAATTTTCTCTGCAACTAACATGCAAACAAAAATAAGTAAATTGCGACCACTAGCCCAACGGGGCGGGCACTATAGTATCAATAATGTAAAAAAAAAACTGCGAAAAGAAACGATGGAAGTGGAATGCGAAAACTTTTAATAAAAAAATCACTACAAAACAAATAGTTCCTATTTAAAAAATACTTGACTTAACAATTATTCGCAGCATCCAGCACAAATAATTTGCTCTAAGAATTCATCATTTTCATTTTAACCCTCTCTTGCGACGGGGTCTCGGAGACCGAGCTCTGGCATTTGTGGCACTAGGTAAATAAACTTTTGTAGAAATACCACTATAATATCATGTAAAATGAACAAAATACTTGCCTACTGCTGTTTATTTTAAAATGACAATATTTTGTCTACCCACGGTTTCCAAATCAGATTTTATGAAGAGGCAAATCTTTAAGTATTGTTTTGTTTTATTTATTGAGCCACTTTTCCTTTTTTTTTTTCACTACAGCACTGTTAAAAATAATGTAAAAAAAAACTGCGAAAAGAAAGGATGGAAGTGGAATGCCAAAACTTTTAGTAAAAAAATCACTACAAAACAAATAGTTCCTATTTAAAAAAATACTTGACTTAACAATTATTCGCAGCATCCAGCACAAATAATTTGCTCGAAGAATTCATCATTTTCATTTTAACCCTCTGTTGCGACGGGGTCTCGGAGACCGAGCTCTGGCGTTTGTGGCACTAGGTAAATAAACTTTTGTAGAAATACCACTATAATATCATGTAAAATGAACAAAATACTTGCCTACTGCTGTTTATTTTAAAATGACATTATTTTGTCTACCCACGGTTTCCAAATTAGATTTTATGAAGAGGCAAATCTTTAAGTACTGTTTTGTTTTGTTTTATTTATTGAGCCACTTTTCCTCTTTATTTTCACTACAGCACTGTTAAATTGCAAAACATAATGAAAATAATTGGTGTTATTTATTATATTATATATTTCTCTCATTTATATTGACGTACTTTAGTTTTTACCTACAATTTGGTCATCACTTTCACAATAATTTTCGTTTTTTCGTGAACCTCTTTCTTGGACCTTTTGCCCAAATTTTTTTGATACGGAAATCTGCTCCCCTCCGTCCGATTAGTTACACGCGCGTGCGGACTATATATATTGAACAACAATCCACAGCTGCGTTTTACAGCCCAGCGTCAGGAATTTAATTAAAAATTCCTTTCTCAGTATGTTTGTGTTGATAAGTCGGGAGTGTCTGTAAGCCTCTGTAATGCTATTGTGTGGTACTAATATCTGGTGGATTAATACTCTGTTTGGTTATCTTGGGGTCGGATTTTGGCTTCAATCGATTTTGATTGTCAATTGTTTTTTTGGCTGAGTTGCGTATGTTTTTGTAGTAAATTAAATAGTCTTCGAACGAAGAACGTTAATATTGAAAAGTTGTCAGTATTATGTAAAGTATTATGTGACGTGCATGGGATTAGCAAATACTACATTGGTGACGCGTCTGTTTCTACTTTTGACATGTTTCAAAGAACTATTTCTCGAAAGATAAGTTAAGGTCTGACATTACTACATAATATGTAGTGACCCAAATCGTATAAATGATAATAAGCACTAGCAGCCCACCCTGGCTTCGCACAGAAAAAAAATGGGCATATATGCTCTACTACCCAGTTTCACTACATAAATATACATATTGTTTTCATATAACTCTACTGGTATTTGATAGTAGTTAACATTTTCTTTGACCTTGACATTGTATGGTTTAATTTCGACATAATTATTGTTCTAATACTCCTAATTTTAATTCTTTGAAATATTTGTGCGCTGGAAACAGCTGAATATTATGGACATCATATTACGTGTAACACCTTTGTAACAACAATATTCTAACAAATAAATAATTACTTACTTACTGGTTTACGCGGCGCATGCCTGTAAAGCTCCCAGTCGGCATGATATTTTCCGACATCTTCAACAATCATCGTCATATTTGAGCCAATTTACACAAAACCTTAAGAATTATACACTTGAAACTTCCTCTTGAATCACTCCGTCCATTGGTGAAAACCGTATGAAAAACTGTTCGGTAGTTTTTTAGTTTATCGCGTTCAGACAGACAGACGCGGGGGACCTTGTTTTATAATATATAGTGAAAGTGATATCGAGTTGAATATAGAGACAAAATAGACTCACACAATCAGATTAGCAACTAGTTGACTTAAAATTTATTTCATATCACTTCACAAAAACTAAATCTAAGTAATTTTGTACTTATTCATTAAAAAGCCACCCAAAGCCATATAGGTCTAAATAACAAGCAGGTGTCAAATAAAAACAGTTTACTAACATTTTCAATAACAAAAAAAACCGGCCAAGTGCGAGTCGGACTCGCGCACGAAGGGTTACGTACCATGTATAAAAATGGCAAAAAAATCACGTTTGTTGTATGGGAGCCCCTCTTAAATATTTGTTTTATTTTAATTTAATTATTTATTTTTAAGTGAATATATAACTAAATATTCTGTGAATATTTCAAGCGTCTACCTGTTGCCGTTATCAATATCGAGCAAAAAAATCACGTTTGTTGTATGGGAGCCCCCTTAAATATTTATTTTATTTTGTTTTTTAGTATTTGTTGTTATAGCGGCAACAGAAATACATCATTGCAAAAAATTTCAACTGTCTAGCTATCACGGTTCATGAGATACAGCCTGGTGACAGACGGACAGACAGACAGACAGACGGCGGAGCCTTAGTAATAGGGTTCCCGTTTTACCCTTTGGGTACGGAACCCTAAAAACCACTGCCAGCCAACCCTCACCTACCACAGTACCCTTAAAAGACCCATAAATAGCCCAAACAAATTAAACTCATAAAAATCTAAATTCCCTTTATTACCGTGCTGTCAGATTCGTAAGCTCGCAATTTATAATCGTCCTCGGGATCCCATCTTCATTTTTCGAGAGGTATTAAAAGCCCATCGCAACGCCAGAGTGGAGGAGGTAGCCCATACGTTAGCTTTGTGGGCTACAATTGATAGACTGGGGGCTTTAAGGGATTCTCGTGGGGAAATAGAATATTTTTTTGTGTATTTTTATTTGTTTTATAGCGTGGAGAGGGATTTTTTATTGTGCTTTGTCATTGACTGTGAAAAATTACGATGAGTAGATTTGTTACTAATTAATTAGAAAAAAAAAAAAGGATTCTAAAGGAAGGTTATTGGTTATCTAACATCACGCTACGATCTTTAGGAGCCGAGCAAAAAGATAGAAAGTCAGAAAGAACGCTAATTGGAAACGACGTAATAGCGCGGGCGGGCGATGCGATGCGACGCGGAGGGCGGTGGTCGAGGGAAATATATAAAAATTTGGCTTTTATTATAGTTTATGTATTATGTATCCTATGACTTCCACTCGAACGAAATCGCGGGCAGAAGCTAGGCTTAAATATGGTGTGGGTAAGTTAAATGAGTAGAACTATATTAGGTTGCCGACAGAATGGATCTTTTCGTAACGTTACATGTGTTGTTGAAATAAACATTTTTTTTTTCTGTGTTATGTTTTTAATTTGTAAATCTGGTATGGCATGGATATTAATTAGTTGTAAATTATTCCATGAACTGCTCATTTACTACACTACCGAATTAGAACACTCTGTATTGGTAGCGTATGTATGTAAATAAATAACGACGGTAAAAAAGCAGAACAGAAATTACAATAATATTTAAAAAAAAAAAATCTTTTAACCTTCAGACCCTTTTAGCTAAAGACTAAAATAGCAGGCATGTTTTGATTTTTTAACCTTACTTTTTAAATAATATTTTTAAACAGGACATCTTTTTTCCAATTTTGCACTACGCAATTAAATACAGTTACCCGACTACTTACATCAAAAACTTTATCACACTTACACTATCCTCCTCCTCTCCATATCGCCGAAGCAGTGATCCTCACAAATGAGGGATTCTCTGTAATACTGCGTCATTACCGCGCGGATCAAACTGTCCCGAGAACTCCCGACTATGGGTATTCACTGCACCCGAGCGATGGAGGGTTGGATCGTAGTACTAATTGAAATAACACACATTGTTCCGTGAAAAATATACTATTATGAATGAATGTTTGTTTAAAAAAATACTCTCTCTTGCTGTTTGTTAGGTTGATTTTATTAACGTTTTTAATAAATAAAAATCGGAAAATGGATTATATCATTGTGGAGCATGATAGAAATCGACCTTCAATGAGTCATGGGCCAAATCTACCTCGATCTGGGTCCCAGAAATCGTCCGGTGACATCGAGGCAGACCCAGGAGAAGGTAGCGAGACGAGCTTGACGCCCACAGACAGCATTGGTTCACACTAGTTCAACACAGAGAGGATTGGAAAAGAGCTAAGGAGGCCTTTGCCCTGCAGGGGGACAACATATGCCAAAATCTAACAAATATTTAGATGCTTGTTACTCAATCACGCAAAAACGGCTGAACGAATTTGGATGAAATTTGACACACAGATAGTTTATAACCTAAATTAACACATAGGATACTTTGATCCCAGTAGTATCCCGTTCCTGTGGGATAATTTGCGATATCCACGCGGGAAAAAGCAAATGAAGAGAAAATTACTACAAGAAAACTACATTTTCTTCTTTTTCAAGAAGACAAATTAAATACATTCTAAGGGCACTTTAACCTTAACTTGAGGATAGATTCATATTCGTTTTTTTAGAATTAAATTAATTTAAGCAGCTATTATTTTCTGGTCGTTTAATGGTCTAAGAGAAAACGTAGAGGCAGCTAAAAGATTTACTTAATATTTCGTCATTACCGCGCGGATCAAACTGTCCCGACTATGGGAATTTATAACACCCGCGCAAAGGAAGGTTGGATTACTACTATATTTAAGTGGAATAAAAGTAAGAATTTTGTTTTTGGTGTTGATTTTAGACAATTTGAGAATTAAATTTCTGTGTATTTATTTAATAAAAAGTAACAAATTATTTTGATTAAAAGGCAATAGTTTTTTTTTTTTTGCATAATTTATTTATTTGGAGAAAGAAGTGCATAAAAATACTCAGGAACGTTAAGGCGCTGACAAGAGGCATATGATAAAAGTAGGCTTGTCTTAAACGAAAAAAATGCCAAATCTATATAGTTTGTGATAGCGGAAAAATATAAGTACTTACCTATGTTATTCTTGAACATATTTCTCAGAACTCCCAAACACGTTTAGAAAAAAAAACTCGATACAAATGAACGGTAAACTAACCCTTTTGAGTTTCAATCCAAAATATCTGTATTAAATATCAACGAACGGTTAGTATTTAATTAATATCAAGAACGTCTTATTTGTATGCAGAACTTGGTTGTTTTTTTATTTTCCATTACTCAACTCATTTTTGAGTAAATAGATAATTGCCTCATATTTTGCAATAAATTACAAACGTGTCATCGCGCTTCTCTTTCTTTTGTATGCACTTTGACTGTGATTGCGGTTTAGCTGTTGTCAGCGTGTTAAGTATAGCCCAGAGAATTTTCCCAATTTGCCCGACTTTCGGTGATTCCAGTAACTTCGTAACAAACAGGCTTGCCACTTGCTGCGTCGTCAAATAAATAAAATACACATACATACATAAATTAACGCCTTCTTCCCATGGGGGTTGGCAGAAACTACAGAATGCTACCTGCTACGCTCCTTACATACTCCTTCTGCTTCGTTTACGTTCATACATCTGGTCTTACACGCACGCCGGTTGCGAGTACTACGCACCTGAGCTTTCTGAAGAATAAAATAAATAAATAAACTGTATCAGAGAAAATTGCTAAGCTCAAAGAGAATAATGTCAAGTCGAAAAACCAAATTCGTTTTGTTAGGCAAACAAAACCACGTCAGACAAACATTCATATTCTTAACATAACGCCGGTATTCCCCAAAGGGTTCGGCTGATTATTTCATATTCTTCTGTTTCCAAAATAGCAAGACATTCTAAACCAAAAAGCTTACAGCTACCCACTTCAGCATCACACGTCCAGAAAATGTACAATCACCGACAATCGGCTTATGACGTCGACAACATAAGTTCACACCAATCTTCACGACTGTACCACCGTCCCAACTACCTAACATAACCCTTATGACAAATATAATAGAGTTTAAAATCGTATAACACAGAGCTCCGTAAAAATTGGACAGCAAATAACATCTGGAATGCGATGTAATGCTTTCCAAATACTGTTGAGGGCACTTAGACTGTTAGCCAATACCATTTTCAACAAAATTAGACTTAGAATCCACAGCCATAAGGCTTAGATTTCATCGAGGGGTATAGAAATATTTGCTGAGGTGTAAGACATGGTAATATGGAATCTAAAGTTAGGAACATAAGGTTTGAATTTTGTTGTGTCAGTTGAAGGGTAGGTTTGCCCTGGAAGTGACGTGAGTGCCTCTTAATATATTGTCGGTTAAAATGATAAGGGATGAAGCAAATGTCAGGGGAATATGCTTGAATACTAGCGAGTTGTTTGCTCTTGCTGTATTGGAATAATGCGATGAAGAAGGAAAGATTTTAACAGAGATAAGTCGTTAGAGAGAGCAGTGGTGGCCCAGTGGTTAACGGCCTCGACTTACGAGTAGTTAAATTTGGTCGTAGGTTCGAACCCACACAGGCGCTTTACTTCGTGTAAATTATTTCATTACCACTGGTCTCAAAACGGTGAAGGAAAACATCGTGAGGAAACCGGCATGTCCTAGAACTAAAAATTCGAAGACATGTGACATCCACCAACGCGCACCGGGCCCGCGTGTTGGATTACGGCCCACTCCCTCTCACAGAAAGAGGAGGCCTGTGTCCCAGCAGTGGGAACATTATAGGCAGATTATGTATATATGTTATGTAAGTCGTTAAAAACAGGCTAAATTGAGACTGATGAGGTGGGTAAAAGATAAACGAAAGAAAAGATAAAAGTTGACTGTCACAGTGGCCCAGCGGTCGTAAGCACGACTGCTGGATTTAACCATCCAGCATTGAAACTTGGGTTGGGCACAGGGATTTTAATTGGAAAAATCTCAGCAGGTACGTAGGCCGAAGTCTGGATATATTATGCCCAGTTAGAGGCAAAGGTTGGCTCCCTATTTGGGCATGACTAGTGAAATATAAGTAGGTAGTAAATATAACTTTATTAAAACTTTATTTCAGACTAAGTTTTGTTAGTATTTTGGTGTAAGTAACAATCGTGCTTAAGGAAATATGTTAGTATAGTATGCAATCAGTTACTTTCACCTGATTGCATTTAAGTTACACTAATCTATGTTTATGAGGAACTTTGGCTCTTGATATACAAGTATCTTTTAACTTAGTTCAGGAGCCAGCTGTTCAACCTGGTTTTTGACCACAACTTGTAAGTACAATCATGTTTAGTGTACCTATGACTAATTTTATGTGTTTCTCTTTGTACAATAAACTTATATTTGCTTATTTTTTTTATTTTGATTATTAGTTTTCACAAATTAATTATTTATCAGACCTATGACTGTCCCCCACCACTGTCTCTGAAAGAGACAGTCCGCTCTGGCAACGATCACTTTCAGAATACTGTTGTCACTACCATGCAGGCGCTGTAGTAAGGCCGCTTTCTTTCGCATGATGGCATGGAAACCATCTGAGCCTCCGCGAACATTCCCGAAGCGCTACAACGCCATGGCAGTCCCAACAGTATCCCAAAAGCATTATTAAATTGAACAAGCAGGACGTTATAGGCTCGGCGCCGTGTATGAAACCCACAGGCCATTCGTGTAAAACGATCGAAAGAACGTCTTAAAAAGGGTAACTGTAACGTCTGTAGTACAACGAGCAAACCTGCGAGCAAGCATATTGCTCCTCACAGACAATGCCCTGCGCTCCCTCTCTATAACTGAGGAGGTTCTGTTCAAAACTTGACTTTATTCAAGTAAAAACACAAAAACTGGAATAATTTACCACTTTTTGTGTTTTTTCACAATCTGAAAACATCGTTTAAGTCTGAATGTCATTTTGACGCGGAATAATTTATTTTTGACGAAATCATGCCTTTTAATCTTTTTTCTGGTGTAATTATTAAGTTTTAGCCCAATTTTATTTTCGCGCAGTATGTACATTTGAATATTACCAAACAAAAAAAAAAAACAGTTTTATCGAAAGTGGAATAGTCAAGTTTTGCAAGAAGCTCCTCATCTATGACATCTCTTAGGTCGTTCGATACAATGTTTAGTGCTAGCCGTTCAGACTTATGGACGGAACACTGCGCGACTGCTGCTTAGGTGCTTTTAATACAAGAAGCCGCGTGTTCATTGGGAAATAAAGTTGCATTATAGCACGCCAATATATGACAAAAAGTGTCGAAAACCCGGTTGTCATAGAATAGAATACTCTTTATTATGTACACCATAAAAGTTACTGAAAAATAAATAAATAATATAATATAAATCTCTATAATATAATATAAATGTTGAAATTTTACATAGGGTGACACAATGGGCGGTCTTATCGCTAAAAGCGATCTTTTACAGACAACCTTTGGATGGATTAAAGGGAGAAGGAGAGACAATACTGCAGGTAGTCAGTGGTGTACTATTTACATGTACAATAAGTACATACATACACAAAGCATAGACTTATCTATATAAATATATATATACAATATACAATAATAAACATGAAACAAGAGCAAGGAACTGTATTCTGTAATGATGTTGTTTAAGAAGAGAGAAAGTGTTTTTTTACCAGAATTTTAAAAGTGGACAAAGATTGAGCACGCCTTATCGACACGGGCAAGGCATTCCATAACCGTACTGCTTGAACTGTAAAAGACTTGTCATAAAAGCTGGGGCCCAAGTCTGCTATTTTTATAAATTCAGTCATTCCAACACGATCCCATTGTCATGCCATTGTCATTTTGCTAAAAGTTCGTAATCTGGTAAATTCATAATGGTCGATCATTGGTCGGTCAATGTCCTCGTAATATAATTGTGTTATTGTAATGACATTGTCGTATTGCCATTATTATAAAACCTATTAGTAGAAATGTCATTCATTTGTCATTATGTACGAGATTACCAATATATGCAATTTCTTTCAATGTAGTGTCAGTGGCCGACCATTGGAAAGTCATAATGACGCCATTATATAGTAGATTACCAAACTTGTCAAAATCAACAATTATGAAATCAATGATCGACCATTCTGAGACTATTGTAATAGCAGACTTGAGGCCCTGGTAGAATGCATCGGCATCTCTAGTCTCAAGTTTTCCGATGACCTCAGATATCTATTGAATTGTCGAGGCATATGTGGTACGACTAGATTACTGTCACCTTGAGCTGCCCTGCAATCGGTTATACCACGGGCACGTGTGTAGTTTCATGTAACGTAATGTAAGGCAATAAAGTGTACCTCATTCTTCTTTGTCTCAAACCAAATAATGACACAGACTCTTAATCCCCAATATTCCCACCACTATCAGTAAAAGGGTCTGACCGTCAGACGCATGCATTTGACAGCACTACAACGTTGTCAAGCGATGCGTGTTATAGAGGGGGATTAGTGATAAGTGCTGTTTGTGAGTGAGTTACTGTGTAGTGTAGGTACTAGAGATGAGACACGATGGTGCATTTTGACGGAAAACTGAAAAGGGGTATGAGGCAAATATTTGTAGTTAACGGTAGAAAGTTTCGCTGTTTTCTTTTTAATTGCGTAGGTACCAAACATAGTCTGTTCAAAATGATCTATAGGTATATGGGAGTTAAAAGTAAGTCTGTCTTCAAGTTAATTAATACTTTTAAAACTTAAGAAGTTGGTAGAAACATCCAGCAGCGCTGATTTGCTGGATTTTTTTTTCTCCTCTACTGATCGTTATTTCTCCTAACCAAGTTTATTTTGTTTATATGAATGTATATATCTATGTATTTATTTTTGTATTGTATAGTTATTTTCGTGTCATCTATCCCGTATGTTGCACCTGCCATGTTTCCTCTCTCCATCACCCAAAAGTTGACTGTTAGAAAATGCCTCAGGCATTAATTCCGCTTTTGTAACTACGGTATTTTTTTTTTATAATTGTGCATAAAGTTTTAATAAATAAGTACAACACAATTTAAGGTCATTCAATAATGTGTTCTATGTGGTGACGAACGTAAAGAATAGCACCATCCCATTTCTTCCCGTGGGTGTCGTAAAAGACGACTAAGGGATTCACTAGAGAATGGGCAGCAGCGTTCTCTATGCATTTTAACACCATACTGCGATCGCCAACCCGCCTGCAACGCGTGGCGATTATGGCAAAGCTCCCCTTGGGGGAGGCCTATGTCCAGCAGTGGACGTCTTTTGGCTGAAAAGATGATGATGAATAATGTGTTACAATAAATGAACTCGAGTCGTGGCCGCAGGGGATTTCTTACCGAAATAAAATATACATAGACTACTTATTTGAACCCATCTTTGACGTTATTTATTAAGTTTTCTATTAGATACAAAATACAAGCTTAAATACAGACTACGTGATCCTGCGATATACATACATACATAAACTCACGCCTTCTTCCCATGGGGGTAGGCAGAAACTATAGAACGCCACCTGCTACGCTCCTTACATACTCCTTTTGCTTCGCCTACGTTCATACATCTGGTCATACACGCACGCCGATTACGAGTACTACGCACCTGACCTTTCTGAAGAACATCACCAATTTTTTCACTATATGTCCTCCTAGGGCGTCCCCTCCCGGTGTTTCGACTTACCTCTGCTTACCTTTTGTTAGTCGCGTTTCACTCATCCTCTCAACATGACCAAACCATCTAAGCATACTCTTTTCAATTTTTGTTACTACATCTTCTTTTAAACTGCACCGTTGCCTTACATATAACTGCCTGCTATATACAATATGTAACAAAAACCTTGTTGTTCCTTCTACCTACGTTTTAAGAATCGGTATACTTATGTAATGAAGCAAGTCATTTATAAAAACTGTTCAACAAAAATATTTAAACTAAATATTTAATTATTAATATTTGTAACTAATTAATTTATAAAAATAACAAAATGATATCCTATATAAACTAAAACTATTAATAAACTAAAATATGGCGTCAAAAAATTCCTCCGCATCGCTGTCGACTGGTAATGTACCCAAGAGACTGGCGGCATTGCCACGTTTTAAGGCAATGCTTAGCCTCTGGCCAAGGTAAAAGCCAGCCCTTGGGTCACGGGAAGTGTCAACCATTTTCAAATATTTGTAATGTTTAACTGATTTCTGCAATTCTTTAATTTTGACTTCTCGACTATCCAACGCTTAATTTTGTCCTAAATTCCATCAATGTTGTGCTTGTAGGTAAATGTATACATCCCTAAAAGGAACAACAGGGTTTTTGTTACATTCTGTATTTATTTCGCCTTATATTCTGTTTTAAAGTAACCTAATCTTTAAAACATAAAGCACAGAAATCTCTGAAATTCCCACAACACATTATTTAACTCTCAACAAACCCAAGTGACATAATATTATTTTACGAGCATATCTGACCCAACTTGTAATATAAAATATTTAACCTTCACACACATCTGTGTACTAATACTAAGGTATTAACCCTCGCACTGCCGCAGCCGGGTCGTAAGGGCCTCTGATTAAAAAGTCACTGCTTTTAATATCGACCCCAGTGTCCAGGAATGTGTGGGGGGACTGGGGTGTGTGCGATATGGGAATGCTGTAGGATATTGAAGCAGAAACACGTGTTTATTTTTAATATTTAATAGTTTTTCTGAAGAAAACCTTAGTAACGGGCTTACTTACGGGTAAATTATTTCGTTTAAAAAATACGACTTGGTGTTCTTAAAGGGCATCATAGACGCCAAATATGACGAAAAGTTATCACGTAAATTTTTTGAACTTAGCATTATAATACAGAGGACGTATAATTTAAATTTAATACTGTAGAATGTCATTTGTTACCCGTGGTCCCCTTCCGTAGACCCTAGAGGGACCACGGGTATTTTTTTACCTGTGGTCCCTTCGAGAAATACAATGCTGCCAAATTAAAATGGTAGAACGTTAGTTTTAGCTCTTAGTTACTTCAAGTAACTAAGAGCTAAAACTAACGGTCTACCGTTCTTCAAAATGATTCACTAAAAATAGAGGGAATCTGGCGCGTTATCGGTCACTGTTCTAACCTTACTTACCTTAACCCAAATGATTCAATAACAGTAGATGGTTTTAATTTGGCAGCATTGTATTTCTCGAAGGGAACATGGGTAAATAAAATACCCGTGGTACCTTCCAGGGACTACAAAAGGGACCACGGGTAACAAACTTAGAATGAAGCAATGTATTGATTTATTAATACCATCGGTACATTAACGTGTAAAATACGCCTAGATTAGGTACTAAAACATTTGTTTACCACATAAAACATGTTTTCTTTAAATACCCTTTTCCTGAAAAGAATGACCTAATTATGTTTTATTTAATTCCTAGTGCGGGGCAACTTTAAAAAAAAAAAACATGTTGGCATTGACAACAAGTTACTTTCAGTTTTGCTTACAATCATTAAATACTTACTTTTATCCTAATTGACTAGGAACAAATAGTTAGAGATACAAAAAAATGGGTAGGTATGTGTTGAGGAATGAAACCAAAATACGAAACGAAAGATGTAATTTCAAGTAAATATAAAATTTGGGATAAATGCTTCGTGTTATATTAAAAAAAAATATGCACTTAAAATCTGCAAAATCTGGTCAAGCCAACAAAATATAAAATGTTTCACTTATCTCACATAGAAGTTCCACCAGTTAGTAAGTACCTGTGTTCACTCACAGATGGCGTGATAGTAAAACAAACACACTAAAATCCTAGGAGTATAAACCATATTTTGACCAGTTTTCCTAAGTTCCTGACTCTTAAAGCTTATTAATAGACAAACTAGAAAATATAGCGGTTTTAAAAATATAACAATATTTACTGAACATTCTATTTTGACTACCTATTCTATTGACTTCTACTTCTACTTCTACTAATTCTATTGACCCACTGGCCGTGTCATTTCGTAGAGATTGCAAGAGAAAAATCTTTCAAAATTTTATATTTTCTTCCAAGAATGAGGGTCACCATACAATCACCGCGTCATATTGTGCCTCGAGCAGAGATATCTTTGATTTATACAACAATCACATATTTCACACAAAAACACACTCAAAATTAAACCTTTCCCCTATTACAATAACTAACAATATCCTCTACACACAACACGAACAATTCGGCACAGCTTTTACTAACAATACCTTGCATTCTGATTTTCAATATCATGAACTTCCCACCTTATCTCTGCGGTCCCAAAACATGAATTCTCAACCGTTTCTCCATAAAAACGTTAAGCAATAAGGTCCAAGCTCTGCTATTCGAAGTGTATGTACAAGTTGGCAAATGCTAGTATTGTTGGAGATACCCATTGTCAGCTGATCAGTCAAGTTTTTGTTTCCTAAGAAGGATTGCTTGAACTTTGACAGGATACGAAATGAAAACTAAGGGAAATGATTTTCGCTTTTTTGAGTTAAGATTATACAGACTTTGCTCTATTGAAATTCAGTGGGTTTCCTTTAACAATAACGGTGCCTATAAGGTCGGTTTCTGGTTGATCACTAGCTTTTAAGTTTAAATTGAAAAGGTCCTCCACCACTTCTGATGCTGCTTGAACTTGTGAAGTAGTGGCACTGTCAATGTTCAGCTGACTACGTGGGGCTAAACCTGCGTAGTTACATTGCTGATTGTCAGGTGAGCCTTTATGTGTAGACGGGAAGCTGCCCATCTGGTAATCCTGATAATTACGAAATCTATATCCTAGTCATCCCACACGGATCACAGCCGTACCCCCAGTTTCTAGAAGTCTGATCAATTCTATTATCATTAACACTTTCTGATACTGGCCATAAGGAAGCCATCTGTGTGCCTTTGATTGACATTTTTTTATTACACCTTTTGTCCTGTATATTATTTCAACCTTTGCCACGTTTCGAAAAATATATAACCCTCGTATCTTTGTTGCAGCAATTCTCCCATATCGTGAGGATGCGCAGCCGCAAACACGCGAGTTCCTCTCGCGCGTCGTCGACGTACTGCTTGACTTCGTGCACCAGGTCAATGATAGGAATGAGAAGGTATGTGTCTTGAAACGGCTGTCTAATAGAGACATAGTTTTTTTAGGAAGCTTCGTCCCAGGTACTGCAGCAGTGGAAGGTCAAAGGAGACTATTCTATCAAGGCTTGGGTGTTGGATTGTTAATTGCAGTTTGTTTGTATGTAGATGAATAAATCTATTATCTATCTACATATAAGATAAGTATGTATGTATATATATAAGTATCTTCCTTATAAAATATACATTCTCTTGGCGAATCTTCAAATCGTTTTTTATCACAGTCCATGCACTGCACAAGCTGTAAGTTGTAACCAATACTTTGTAGGACATAACACGCGTGACGTAGTTTTCAAATCGTGCTTCTTGTAGTGAAGCCCCAAACTCTGAAGCAATTAATTACCCTGATGCACTATGACAGTTACAAAATAACAATAATTATCCCAAAGATGAAGAAGACAGACAAAACTGTGAACTCGTAGTAAAAAATTGTGCTCGCGCACTAGAGTAACACAATGACGTGGCGCGAGTGTAAGACGTAGCTGTCACGCATAACAGCCTATCAAAGTTGGCAATGTTGGCATGTTTGTTTTAGTTTTTTTGCATCGCGACAGTCTATCAAGACATATAAATAATCAAAGAATGATCGATAACAGTCAATACCACCAACATGAAACGTAGATATGGCGACGCTTGACAGAGCCTTATGTCCAGCAGTAGACGTCTTTCGACTGGAGCAATATCCAAATACTAAAGTGCGAATTGAACTACTTTGCCCTAAAGATTATGATCGCTTACTACTGTTAGAATGTGTTGTTTTGATAGGTTAGGTGGCATACGACCACGGCTGTCTTCTGAACATCATTATGAATATGTATTAAATACATTAAAATATATTACGTGTAAGTTGTTTATTTAATAGACGATAAAAATATTGAATAGTTTGTACATAATAATTTCAGATGAGAATATTTTCTTAAATCCTATTTTATTTATCTGACCGGCTCATATGAGTATCTGACCTGCTTATGTTTGACTATCTTGCGATGTGTAACTTTGTCTTCTTTCCTCTAGATCTTGGAGTTCCGTATGCCGGAGGAGATGTTCAAGATGTGCGACTTCCAACTGCACGACGAGCCTCTGCCTCTGAAGCAACTCCTGGAGGACTGCAAGGTCGCGTTGAAGCACCAGGTCAAGACTGGTAAGTGAATGTTCTTATATTTCCAAGTTCAAGTGCAGATAGATGCTGGATCTATGGTAGTAAGAGAGTGCTTCTCGGCGTGTAATGCCAATGGTTACTTATCCAAAGGATTATTTGAAATGAGGGTCAATTAAAGGCCAATGCGGCAAGCAATGCACACATTACTGCCGCGGCGGACAGCAGCGCACTACATTGCAAAATTGCTCTAGTCTCATGAAACATGAGCCTTCAGGGGCTAGTGTGAATCATTGGGTTCATTCCAGCAATCGAGTCTGGTTCAACCACGCTGGGGTCTCTGCATTTCATTCATTCATTCATAAAGAACAATAGGAGTCACGAAAACCGCGCCGCAACGCAGTAATTGATTCAGACATATTCAAATATCGAATTTGAATTTGAACTGTATCCAGTCCAGGCTGCGCACATTTGGCCGCCGGGCCGCGACGTGACGCTTTCCAAAAACCCTCCTTCATCACTGTCGTACATTGTGTAATAATTATAATTAATTTTAACTCGAGTAGGTACGAATTGATTTTACAGTTCGTTTTGGACTGTTTTTATGTGCCTACCATTGAATCTGTAGTTAAAAATTAATATTTGGTAAAACAACTGTGATTAGATTACCATTTTACACTAGTCTAGTACTTATTCTTATTTCTACCCCATTTTATTTACAGCAAGTGTATCGAATCGCTTGAGAATGCAATTATAAGTGGCTGCACAGTATTCCGCTCAGCTGTGTGTAAGTAACGGGGGGCTATCATTCCGACACATTTGAGCAAGTAATTGAATTGTTTGCTGCGGTGCGGTGTAGGGTTCGGGAGAGGTCGGCAATTTACGAAGATTCGCGAATTCGAACGATTGCTTCTATTGTTTGTGTAAGCGTAAGTGTTCAATTCATTTTTGTTTTCAATGTTGATTAAATAAGTGTACTTCGTTCCGTGAAAAATGTTAGATCCAGGCTGTATTTAAAATTGGTTGCTTATGTAGAAACCAAAGATGAACAAATTATAGATACAAAACAGTGTATACTCATTTTTAAGTACTACTTAATTGATCATCATCCCCTGTAGAAACATTGTTTGTTCAGGCAAACCAGAAAACGAGGCAAACTATAGAAGAAAATCCTATTAATAATCTTACAAACCGATATTTAGAAACCCATTTAATTAGCAGAAAACCTCAAACGGCGCAAATACTTCAATCTTATTGGAAATTATATGTTCGAGCCGTTTGGGGTTGAAACACTAGGGCCATGGTCCGAGTGCCCACTTAGGTTTTTGAGACATCGCCAAGCGGTTGGTTGACTCCTCTCGTGACCAGAGGGCTGGCCTATTTTTTGGGCAAAGTATCAGCACTGCCATAGAACGTGGCAATGCTGCCAGCCTTTTTGGCACTTTTCCCGTTGACAACGATGCGGAAGAATTTTTTGATGCTCTATGATTATTTATAGAGTGAGGGGCGGTCAAAACAGCATCCTGAAAACTGTAGCCGAGAGCTTCGGCTCTCCGATTATGCAGCAGTTTGTGCGGAGGTTGATTGTTACTAACACTAGGCAATAAGTTATTTTGTTGTATGTTACTAACACCATATGGATAATTGTGTCCGAAATAAAGAGTATTCTATTCTATTCTATTCTATTATTTCCCCTCCTTTTTTATATACTTGTACATAATATTATTATTATTTTAAGTCTGGTAGTTTTTAAATTATGTAAATAAATAACCCATCTTGTTTTTTAAAAAAAGGAGCTAAATAATAATTATAATCACCGTATTTCGCCCATAGCGGCTAATTTCAACTGAGACTAGCCTTCGGCGCGGGACATAATATTATAGTGGATAAGCGTGTGCGCAGACTCTCTTCCCTCACTCTCATAATCTGATGGGACGGTACGCAATCCGATACGAACGTAGCCAGGTCCTCAAGTCTGCTATTACAATAGTGTCAGAATGGTCGATCATTGATTTCATAATTGTTGATTTTGACAAGTTTGGTAATCTACTATTATAATGGCGTCATTATGACTTTCCAATGGTCGGCCACTGACGCTACATTGAAAGAAATTGCATATATTGGTAATCTCGTACATAATGACAAATGAATGACATTTCTACTAATGGGTTTTTTAATAATGGCAATACGACAATGCTATTATAATAACACAATTATATTACGAGAACATTGACCGACCAATGATCGACCATTATGAATTTACCAGATTACGAACTTTTAGCAAAATGACAATGGCATGACAATGGGATCCTGCCAGGGTTGCGAGTTTGTCCGAAAGGGATATCGTGGCCCTGGCACACAGGCAACGGAAGGAACACGGGTGGGTTTTAGTCAGTAAAAGTCTGACACTCCCTCCCACTCCGCCCAGAGCGGGAGAAGTTATATGATGATTTCCCACCCAAAAAAAAAAAAAAATGACAATGGGATCGTGTCGGAATGACTGAATTTATAAAAATAGCAGACTTGGGCCCCTGATCAGGCGCAAGACCAACGGCTTATCGAGCTTTCCGAGGCACGGGGATACTCGTACCACACCGCTAACTTCCAAAACTACGGGCTGTTACTAAATTCCGAGGTATTCCACTCAGAGGCCTGATTTCAACAGCACTTGTCCGAACCGCACCTGATCACTTCCACTAACCGCACTGAAACAAAATTTTGACAAGACCAACAGGGCAGTCGGCGCGGGGGTGTAGGGAAATACATGTAAACATAGAACATTGAAAACTAGAAAAAAAAACGGCCAAGTGCGTGTCGGACCACGCACAATGAAGGATTCCGTAGTTGGAATGAATTTATCCCAAAAACAAACTTAACATTAAAGTTGAAAAACATGTTCTCCCATACATTGACATCCGCCACGGTCAATTTTTCCATTTTTTTATTGCGTTGACGGCTAAACGGCTGGACGGATTTGGATGAAATTTGACAGATAGGTAGCCTGGGACCTGATAAAGGACATAGGCTACTTTTCGTCCTGAATCGCAGATGAAATCGTGGGCAACAGCTAGCATAATTATAATGTACCTCTGCTGAACTTGTATCAGTTTAATAATGGGAAGGTACTTTTTTTTAAAACATCATTAGTCTCTTGCACTAATTCCAATTTATTCGGGATTTAAGCAGCATTTCTACCATCCACAAAATAACTCAAAGAAGATCCTCATACAAAAATAAAAATATATTTGAACCAAAATCAATTCACAAAAGTGCTCCTAAAATCCACAGTGTCATTCTGATCGCCATTTCCGAAAACTCCCGAGCTCGCCCGAGGACACCCGAGCATGTCTTAACCCTCCGCCCGCGGTGGTATCAAACAATTCAATTACGTACTCAAATGTATCGGAATGATTGCCCCTCTACCCGCATTTACGGATCAAATCTTTGTTTTGTAACATTCTTTGTCACTGACGTAGAAAAATTAAAGATTTTAAATTAATAGGAATTGTGTTTTTAGGGTTCCTTACCTCAAAAGGAAAAAACAGAACCCTTATAGGACTTTGTTGTCCGTCTGCCTGTCTGTCTGTCAAGACCCTTTTTCTCAGGAACGAGTAAAGGTATCAAGTTGAAATTAATATCAAATACGAAGGTTTACGGTCCCTTGGTGCTCTAAAAATATCAAGCATCTATGTCAACGCAATAAAAAAATACAGCGACTTATGCGACATATTTTGATACTCGCAAATAAATCAAAACCTATAGGGTACTTCCCAATGATCATGCAATTTGGCAAGAAACAAGGTCTCACAGCACAAATAAAGGCAAAAGTCCGAAAATCGTTAATTTGTAGTTTTGTCACATAAAAAAATACTTTTTTACGATTACAAACTTTACAGTTGTAAAATTGACCGTGGCGTGTATCGATGTATTAGTGAACATGTTTTTCAACTACAATGTCAAGTTTGTTTTTGGGATTAATTCATTCCAACTACGGAACCCTTCATTGTGCGTGGTCCGACACGCACTTGGCCGGTTTTTTTTGTAATCAATACTTTGTAAACTACTTAAATTATAACAAATAAACACACATAACATCACGCCTCCATTCCCGAAGGGTAAGGCAAAGGTGTATCTTATAGTACACCCAAATTCCACTGGTTATGTTGAAGTCTCATGTACAGGGGCAGTACTTCAAACCGGTTAATTTTATCTCCTGACATTAGCTTCAAAGAATGCTTCATCACCATTAAGTTCAGCATTGATTTTGTAACAAAATATTAAATAATTAACGAAATATATTCGAAAACCTTTATAATAACGGTTCAGGTTACATAGAAAAGTAACCGGTTTCTGAGCCCTGAACAGGGGGCGACCCTATTGCTATCAACCGGACCGAAATCCAGACTCTGGACTGAGAAATTCCAGATGGAAAAACCCAATAACACTGTCCGACCTGGGAATCGAATCCAGGCCCTGGTGCTCAGTAGTAGCGCTTACAACCACTAGACCAACGAGGCAATGTTAATGATAAAAATGTCAAAAACTCAACAAACTTGTACCACCATTAACATTTCCTTATCGCACTCACATCTGACATTTACTCAGAAGCACATCAAACGCAGCCGCCCTCTTAAATCACGTGCTTGGCCAAGCGTGAGACAATCACTTGTCTGAGCGACGCTGAGCGGAGCCTGACGAATGGATTGATTGTTGAGTTCAAGCACGGAAGTAGTTGGGATGGGGTAGGTTAGAAAAAAAAATGTAGTGTAAAATTCTATTAATTATGATTGGTAATAAAATTGTTAAATGAGAATAGTCTGCAAAACAAAGAAATTATTTGAAAAAATTGAAAATCTTCCTTACTGTAGTAAAACCATTCTAATAAGTAACATATTTGGATTTCGTCGACTATTATCTAACAAATGAACTAACAAAACCAAAATTAAAAAGAGGCAAGTCAAATCAGTCCGAATTACAATAAAAACATCACAAATTCAAGCACCTAAAACAAACTTTTTTAATAAATCCCCATTACCATAGACATAACTATAAGCTTACAGGCAAACTCTATGAAACTATAAAGCGCGGGAAATAGCCATAAAAATGTTAAATATGGCGGCAAAGTAGCGAGCCAGAGATTTACATGCGGGCGCCCGCGTCGCTAATATCACGCAAATCACTGGATTAGGGACTTTAGAGCGCGCCGGGAATAGGGTGTCGATGAATTAGGAATATTGGGGACAGTTTTACAACAAACTTAATTATGTCCGTAAACCAAGCAAAAGGAGTGGGTAGCAGATCCGTAGTTTCAGCCTACCACCGTGGGAAAAAGATTTAAGTTTATGTGTGTCTGTCAATTAAATTTATAATTGTTTAATATTATTTAAGCTTTTTTGGGAGAAGATTATTTACAAATACTGTAACTGTTTTGAGTGGTATCACATTCATAGTTTCGAAACCCAAGAATGGAAATAGTTATGTACTTACCTATTTTCTTTTTCACAGTAAGTATTCCATGGTAAGTTAAATGAATAAATCATTGTTTCACAAAAAAATAAAAAGGTCACGTGTTAACTAATTTTGTTTTGTTTACGTTCATACATCAAATCAAAAATGTTTATTTGTTAAGATATGGTATATTAGATGTTACAATATTGGTTCCAGCATACCCTGCCAGAGTATGGCGTACAAATATCTCTATACATCTGATATAATAATAATTTTATAATAATAATTTTAATAATAATAATTTTATTCATAAGTTCACATAAAAATTACCAAGAAGTTACATCTTTACCAAGTTACATATTAATTAGTAAGAACATGTTAAATTATGTCTAAAATAAATCAAGTGTATAACTTATAAAGATTAATTAAGTTAAGGGTCTAATTGAACACAATAGCGAACTGCCTGATGTAGGTTTATTCAAACCTGTGTTTCAGGCCATCACTTAACAACGCTGTGTGCTTTAGTGGACATTAAGTTACTGTACATAGAGCTAGCATTGATACATAGTAATTATAGTTTTAAATAAATATTGATTTAACACTAATAAGCTTATTGCATTACATCTAGCAAGTTTTCAGTGTCTGAGTAATTAAGTGTCGCTAAATATTCACACAACAATTCACTACATTTTTTACGACTTACACGATATATACTTAGAGACTTATTGATTTTATTATATAAGAACGGTCCTAAAAATACATAAAATTTATTTATGTATTTTTATATATGATCTTAGCAGCTAGCATTTCATAGTTTCTGCCTACCCCCGTGGGAAGAAAGCGTGATTTTATGTATGTATTATTTCACAAAATTGTTTCTTGCGGTATCGTTTTTAAATTGGGAAAATAATTAAAGCATATTGTAGACAAGAATTTGCACTTTACTGTCGCAATTTTTATAACTCCATAGCATCTGGTGTTTTTTTTTTTTTTGTTGGGTGGGAAATTATCAAATACCCCCCAAAAAAAAAAAGACCAGATGCTATGGAGTTATAAAAATTCGACCGTAAAGTGCATCTGGTCTGGCCTGTATGTTTACGACCGAAGATCAGAACTTCTGTCTGCCAGCTTATATCTTTTCTAGCTATAGAAGTCGCCTGTATCTGTTTAAGAATAGATTAAAAAAATCACTTTTAGAAGGTCATATTCAACATTCATTTATTTACGTTACACGTCCGTGTTTACGTCACGGAAATTCATATGTGTACTAAAATTTAACTTAATCGGTCCGTTAGTTTCGGAGTAAATACGGCTGTGACAGACGAACAGACAGACAGACACACGAGTGATCCTATTAGGTTTCCGTTTTTTCTTTTGAGGTACGGAACCCTTCCACCATCTCTGACCTTAAAGCAATTTATTTCTGTTCAGCGCATCATGTCTTCCACACATCAATATCAGCCGTCATCTTAGCGTTCCCGTTCCTAGCCACCCAACTCTAAAATCCAAGCACCTATAAAATCCCTCTTCACTAGACTATTATTCCCATTCACTCACAAAGAGTGTATAAAAATCAATCCATAACAGTGGAATCCTAATCTAAATTCAACAATAGAGGGGATGATACAACGGACGGGGGATGATCCATCAAACTATGTTAATACGGGGCCACGGGGGTGGGATAGGGTGACCAAGTTTATATTAGTTGAAGGAATAGTTAGAAAGTTTAAATAATATTTGACTTGTTTAAAAAGGAAGAAATGTTGAATATGAGGGGGTCACTTTTAGAGGGCAAATTAGAAAATTTAAAAAAAAATGCAAACTGTTCCGTGTGACGTATCAAAAAGGGCTTGTTGTAAGAATATGAGAGATTTTTTTTTAATAATTTCGAAAATAAATAGTTTTAAGGTTTTTTGTCTGTGTGGTGCCAGACGTAAAGAATAGCGCCACCCTATTTCTTCCCGTGGGTGTCGTAAATAGCGACTAAGGGACTTACTAGAGAATAGGTAGTAGCGTTCTCTACGCATTTTAACACCATACTGCGATCGCCAACTCGCCTGCCAAATCAAATCAAATCAAAAATGTTTATTTGCTAGAAAATACATACAAATTCAAGGATAGATCTTATGTCCTAAAAGTCTTTGTATTCTGCCTGCAAGCAAGCGTGCAAATTATTTACTTACGTCTATTTATGTAATTATTATCATGCAATTAATATTATTACAATTATTCTAAACTCAATTATTCATATTCATTCAATAGTACATACCTAACATTAATTTTTAAATTCCATAAATTCCTTAATGCTATAGAAACAACTCTCTTGTAGCCAAACGGTCAATTTTTTTTTAAATAGATTACCCTGCAACACTTTTAAATCATTTGGAATGTCATTATAAATCAGTATACACATTAATCACATTTTTTTTATAAACATCTTTATGACTTGGTGGTTGATACAATAAGTTGTGAAACTTAGCCCTTTTTTGTCTTGGTAGAACCTCACTACGTTGCTTAAAGTAATGCGAGTGATTCTTGGTAAAAACGCAGATATCTCTTATATACATACAGGGTAGTGGAAGAATGTTACATTTTTTAAAGAGAGGTTTACAACTATCTAAGAACCATGCTTTGTTTATAACCCGGATGCAACGTTTTTGAAGCTTGAAAACTCTGTCAGAATCGGTCGAGTTGCCCCACATTATAAGTCCATAGCTTAGGACAGATGACACATAACCGTGATAAGCCGAAAGAGCAGCTTCTAGAGATACATTTTGTCTTAACTTTTTCAACGCAAACACAAACCTATCAAGTTTCTGACAAATATGTTCCACATGGCATTTCCAATTTAGATGTTTATCTACAATAAGTCCTAAAAATTTTAATTCATCCACTTGATGTACTTTTTCATCTTTGCAATTAATGTCCAAAGATAAATGTTTGGTATTATAGGAGTTACATTGTATTGATTTCGTCTTACTAATGTTTATATTCAAATTATTACTCTCCATCCAGCTTATTACATCTGATAGGGTCTTTTCGGTGACTTATTTGTAATCTTTTTTGTCGTGACATTTTATAATAACTGTAGTATCATCTGCAAAAAGGATACATTTCTGCAAAATGGCCTCCGGAAGATCATTTATGTATAGCAAAAAAAGTAAAGGACCGAGAATGCTACCCTGAGGCACACCACACTTATTTATTATTGCTATTGAAGTAAAAATCTCTAAAGATAAATTTTGTAATTTTTCTTTACTACTTTGGATATCTCGGTACACTGTTTCCTGTTTCTTAGATAGCTAGCTAATCATTCATGAGCTTTTCCTCTTATGCCGTAGAAGTCCAATTTGTTTAAGAGCTTCGAATGATTCACAAAATCAAAGGCCTTGCTCATATCTAAGAAGAGACACACCGGTGGATTGCCATTGTTTATGCTATCTGTTACAAGTTTAATTAAGTTAAAGATTGCAAGAGCCGTTGAACTACCCTTACGGAAACCAAATTGCTCTTTGCATAATATTTTATGTGTATAGAGAAAATTATTTAACCTGATAAGCATTGCTTTTTCAAAAATTTTAGACATAATAGGTACTATGGTGATAGGACGATAGTTATTAGGGTCTGACTTGTTTCCCGTTTTAAAAAGTGGTTTCACGATAGACATTTTTAACTGCTCAGGAAATACACATTCCGAGAACGATAAATTTATTATATGCGCTATTGGATGACATATCCAAGTAGCACACGCTTTCAAAACTTGCGTGGCAATGCCGTCATATCCACTAGTCTTGCTATTATTTAGGGACATAATGATTTTATATACTTCTATCGCGTCTACAGGGTTCAAGAAAATAGTATTTAAATTTTTGTTATTTTGATTTAGCTTAACATTATTAGAATTAATTGGCTGATTGGATGTCAAATTAATAAAATAGTTATTAAATATATTACAGATGTCTAATGGATTGTTATATGTCACATTATTTAAATTTAATTCGTCAATGTCATTTTTAAATAGGTCATTAGTACTTATAGTTGAGGAAATAGCATTCCAAGTAGCTTTACATTTATTTTTGTGCTTTTGTATTCGCCCTGTCATCACAATTTTATGTGCTTTCTGTGCACATCGTTTAAACACACGAGTATAAAGTTTATAGTTTTTCTCATTGTGTTTTTTATTAGTTTTACTACTTATGAATTTTTGATATAGCCGACGTTTCGTTTGACTAGACTTTTTAATGCCTTTCGTTATCCAGTTTTGTGTGACTGGTTTATTATTAACTTTAACCTTAATTACCGGAAAGCACAGATCGTAAAATAAAGTAAATGTTCCATAAAATGAATTAAAAGCTTCTGATACAGAGCCAGAGCCAAGTGTTTCCAAAAATGAAAGAGACGACATACATTCGCAAAATTTAACGAGATTATCCGAACAGTAGTCACACTTCAATTCAGACCAATAAGATATTGTTTTGTGTTTTTTTGCTTTTATAGTAATCGTTTGTGCCGTTTCGTGATTTGACAGGCCGAGGTGATGAATTTCTGCCTGAATATTCTTAACGTTACTGGCGATTTGATCAATGCAAGAGTTCGCCCGTGTTGGTGATTTTATGTGGGCTTCAAAATTATAGTTATGAAGTATACTTAAAAGTTCCTTCGCTGCACCGCTATGTTTTAAAATGTCAATATTCCAATCACCACAAATTATTATTTTCTTTCTTTTGTATTGGTCTGTCAAGTAATTTAACAAAATGTCAAGCTTATGAAGAAAGATACTCATTTGTGCCTTTCTCTGATCAGGTATTCTATAAACATTAACAACTATCAGGCTCAAACCAATAATCTCTACGCCACAGCATTCAAAATAAAATTTCGTAGCTAGATTTGAAGGAATACTCAATATTTTGGTGTTAAACATCTTATTAGTCAAAATACAAGTCCCCCCTCTACATTTATCTCGACTAAATACCGCAGCTAATTTAAAATGATCAAGTTTAATGTTAGCTTCCGAGCCTTGTTTAACAAAAGTTTCACTAAAACATAGTATATCAGCCTCCTTATGGTTTTCTACTAATTCAGATAAAGTTACTTCTAACATGGCTAGTTTGTTGCAGATACCGGCTATATTTTGGTGTAAGATTCGCACGTCACCAAGTCGACCATCTGGTTTTGAGTTGTCAGTAATTACTGAAGCTCTATGAATGGGGGAGTTAGGAACGAAAAAATGTATTGCTCTTCTTACTAGTGTCATGAAGTGAGTTTCGATCAATTAAACCTAATTTTGAGGAACTTTTTTCGTATTGCATATAATCAATTTCTATATTAAGCTTAAAGGATATTAAATCTATCTCTGAGAGCTTCTTTTCGTAATTGACATCCAACTCATTAACTTCAACAAACCTACAATTTTTAAAGTTTTTGGTAAACAATCTTAATTCATGATTAAGTTTTTTAACATTAAGATATCTATTTTGTGAAACATTCAACAACAACACTGTACAATTGCTTAAACTACACAGAGTACTACATAGAGTGGTTAACAACATGTAGGGATTTGTATCATGTTTACCAACTGACAGTATGATAATATCGTTGTCAGATAGGGTGCTTGATAGAACATCCGGATTTCGTAGGATCTCGCTCGATGAAGCATAAGGTTGGACTTTACCCTCGATGTTGTAATTGTCATTCCATTTACCAGTCTTAGTGTGTATTAGATGTGCTGAAAGACCTCTTACTTTTTCGTCTCCAATTATGTAGATATTTCTTTTTGAATGACGTTTTAATTGGCTTGCGCGTTTGACGTTTACAAGTCGTTGTTTATTTGAGCAGTCCACTAATATCCTTTCAGTCATATCATTGTTAATTTCCTGGATTGCATTGTCTTCTTTAGCTTGTGAGCATTGTACGTTAGGACTAATTATTTGCTCTGAGAAGTCTAATTTAGTTTGTGTAGAATCTTAGTCCTTTTCCTCTGTGATGTTCTTTTGGGCGTCGATTTACAAATATCTTTAAGTTGATTTATTTGAGTGCCATACATAGACATTTGTTTTTTAAGAGAGCAGTTTTCTGATAAAAGGTTAGCTATTTCATTTTCAGCAATTTCTAATTTATTCGTCAGTGCAGATACTTGATTTTCTAATTCTTCTATTAAATAAAAGTGATTGGATCTAAGATTTGGACAGCTTCTAAATAGTTGTGGATTTCTTTTCAAAGTATGAGACAAAATATCGATATCTTCATCTAGCGGCAGAGATTCGAAGGAGTTTTCCGTAGATATATTTGCCTCGAATTTATCATAGTTGTTTGCATGTTCCACAAGTACTGGGGTGTCCGGTATAAAAATTTGAGAAATATTCTCATTTAATACAAAATGTTGCTTGGGAATCATCTGTTGGTGAGAAGAAGAAAGTTTACTTGATCCGTTATGCTTTCTTCTAAGTGTTATGTTAGATGTAGCTGCATGACCATTTGTGTCTGTTTTGTTTTTTATACAAATAGTGCATTTCCACTTTTTTCTTGCCTCGATGTCCTTTAAGCGATAAGTGGATTCTGGATATCCCACACAGTCAAATTCATATCTTTTTTTGCAAATTGAACATAGAGCAGTGCTTTTAATACTAACACATTTCTTACAAATGTTACAAGTAACTTGTGCTGTCTTGCGGTCACTGCTTACCCGTTTACTCAAAGTGGACGACATTTTCAAATTATTTAAAAACACAAAAAGCGTTTTGTGTTTTTGTGTTTTCACAGCTCGGGTTTGAACTTGCGACACACGTCCCAAGCCGGTGTTGTTACCACTAGACCAAATCAACTTAGAATGATGTGCTGAAATAATGTTTCTCAACGATCGATGCGACCGATACTTGGTCTTAGCGAGCGGGGCAATTAGTCGATTTGTGACCATATATGGTAGCGCACCGAGCCGCTTCGTGTGTTCTGACTCACCACCAACCGTCGAATAGGAGCAGCTCGCGCAGATGTGATTCACTGTTGTTTGGTGTTGTGTTGCTTCTTTTGAATTTTAAACTACTTATTTCTTCGCATTTGAGGAATAACTCGTAGATATTATTTTACCAATACGTGTTGTAACTTAAGCACTGTTGTATTGGTGTAGAACTGTATTAATATGACTTAAAAATAAACAGAAAATATTTAATTTTAACGGAGCGTCTTGCGATACGTCTTACTGCTAGCGCGCGGCGCGGTTCCTCCAAGCGTGGCGATTATGGCAAACCCCTCCTTTGGGGGAGGCCTATGTCCAGCAGTGGGAAAAAAAACCAAATGTATTAGATTTAAATTACCTAATGTTAGAAGTAGCGAATGTGATATCATATTGAACGGAGAAAAACTGGAATTTATTAATCAAACGGTTTTCCTAGGAATCACTATAGACGAGAAACTGCAATGGGGACCACATATAACCTCTCTGGCGGGGCGGCTAAGCTCGGCCGCTTATGCTGTTAGAAAGATAAGACAGCTAACAGATATAGAAACCGCGCGTTTGGTTTATTTTAGTTACTTCCACAGCATTATGTCGTATGGCATTTTACTGTGGGGTCGGGCTGCTGACATTGAGTCCATCTTTATTTTGCAAAAGAGAGCTGTCAGAGCAATTTATAATCTCCGTCGCCGCGAATCTCTTAGGGAACTATTTAAAAGGATTAATATTATGACGGTACCTTGCCAATTCATTTATGAAAATATTATGTATGTAAGGAAAAATCTACATATTTTTAACAAGATAAGCGATAGACATAATTTTAATACTAGAAATAAAGATAAAATAGATCAACCATTTTTCAGATTATCTAAAGTACATACATCTTTTATGGGGTACTGTGTTAAATGTTACAACAAAATACCTTGTGATATATTGAAATTAAATGAGAGAAAATTTAAAACACATATTAAAAGTACACTTTGTAAACAAGCATATTACAAGTTAGAGGATTATATCCAGGACAGGAATGCTTGGAAACATGCTGGTCCAGCTCCATAGGACAATCTAGAGTCTAGACAAAATCAAACTGGTTGCTATTTTTATGGTAAAATCTGTTATTTTTATGATATTCATTTTACATTCTGTGATAACCTATACTCACACACTGACTTATTTTTTTAGAAAAACATACTTGTATGATGTTTGTAAATATGTGAACACCACGTATCTATCTAATAATTAAGTTATTTTTCATTGCTTAGTTTTTAATTCGTTTTACCTATTATGGTATAGTAATTTTATTCTAGGTGCATCGTCTTCACATATAATCATATAATTAATGTAATCAAACAAAATATTGTAAAACATTTTTAAAAGAGTACCGGTGGAGTTTCTTGCCCATTCTTCTCCATACGAAACTACCTTTTGGAAGGGGCAACTAGAATCAATTCTATTTTTTTGTAAATTTTGACGTTCAAAAGTGCCTCTTATGTGCCTATTTGAAATAAATGGTTTGACTTTGACTTTGACTTTGGGCGTCGTTCGGCTGAAATGAATGAATGATGAATGAAACTAAAATTATTTTTGAAAAGACGTCGTTTATTGGAATAGAATACCCTCTGGTATTCTATTCCAATAAACGACGTCTTTTCATTTTCTTAAAATGTTGGAGTTACTTTAAATTTTATTTAGTATGAAAAACAGTGGAAAGAATTTAGGATAACCAGCAAAGAAAAACATAATCGAATAGAAATCGCGCCAAATAAATTGTCCCGTAGTCTAAAATTGCAATAGTTTTTTTTGGTTCGACAATAAGTCGCATTATGAAATTATGTTTTTCCAGTTTATAAAACTACATCTGAATTCCTATAAAGTTACACACACCACTTACATTATTACATAGTTTATTTTATATTTTTCTCAAAATTTGTTCTAACAAAGTCAAAAACTTTCAAATCAAGTCACTCCACGATTCAATACCACGCTACATATCCATTCAGAATTAAAGCAAGATCATAAAAACTCACTTACAACACGTGAACAATGGCTCTGATTGCGGTTCCCACCGCTCCATACTGGTGAAAACTGGATTAAACGGGGTTCACCCGATTATTATGTTGAATGGTCTCGTCAGGGATCACGCGCGGACAAATTGAATCATTTGAGGACGTGTCGCATACCGAGTAGGTTGTGGATACCCTACTGGAATGATAGATTGTGTTAATTATTGGATTATTGCTGTAGTTAGTAATTATGCGGATGATTGTTCTTAGGGACACGTGTTTAATAGTCCAAGGATAGCAAGCTTTTAGTATATTTTTTTTGTTTTTCGGGGCATTTAGTAAAGTTCATGATAACACTGGGGTATTGTATGAGTAAAGTCCTACGTAAAAACTTAGCGTCTTTTATAAGTCACTGCCGATTTACAATCCAATAAGTACAATAAATATAATGAAATTATTCCCACAGACCATCCATCCAATCCCTATTATAGCTGGCTAGCTACAAATTGTCATCTTTGGAGAAATAATATATGTCAAGCAATCTCCTAGCCTTTTCCCAACTTTGTTGGGGTCGGCTTCCAGTCTAACCGGATGCAGCTGAATACCAGTATTTTACATGGAGCGACTGCCTATCTGACCTTCACAAATCAGTTACTGGATAATACGATAGCCTTTGGTAAGCCTGGTTGTCAACTTTCGAGCTTCTGACGACCCGTAACGACTGTCAAAGATCTACCAATGACAGCCGGGAACAACGGCTTAACGTTCTTTCCAAGGCACGGAGGAGTCTCGGTCACCCATCTCTTTGGAGATAAATGAATGATGGAGTAATACAAATTTAATTTTGAAAATTCCACTATAAAAAAAAAACAAAGAAAATACGTTTATTTGCGGTAAACATAACGCAAAGAAATAAAAACACAAACACGAAAGAACAAGTTGAGGGAAAATATGCGTCACATTCACGCAAAACGGCCATCGCTCAGCATAATGCTGCGACCCCAAGAGAAGAAGACAAGACGAAGATGTGTATAAGAAAATTTAAATAAATAAATAAATAAATAAGACATCTTCATCGTCTGTGGAGGGTATTATATTGCTTCAGACACGGCTACAGCCTCATACACACGGCTACACATCAAGCTATGCATATACAGTTTAGGCTGATCTCGCATTGTATAGGATTTTCGTACAATGAGAGGCCACCTTATACTGGAAGCGTATAGCTTGATGTGTAGCCGTGTGTACAAGTAAATCCTAGTTTAAAGGCTAACTCAAATTGGGGTGACATCACTTTTGTACATTTTCTATGAACCAACGCACACTACAGGAGCACCACACTTTTTTGTTTGAAATGTGTTGCGCAGCGTCCCGTTGCGGCCATAATTACCGCTTGGCTTAAAACTATTTTTGAAATCAAAAACATTAAACAAAGTACTATATTACCTTGCCTTCCAAAAAGTCCAGAAGCCACTACAATAGATATTAATATGTCAAAAGGAATTTAATATTAATCCCTCGCGCGCCCGACAGATGGGGCCACTGTCAGGTGTTGCGTAATACCGGTTTAATCTCAGAGGGCGCCACTAGCGTAGGGGAGTTTTTGTAATGTCGGGGAATGCGGCTTTTGTTTGAGATTAGTTAAAGTGAAATGGCCAGTGAGGCAAAAGTTTTATTAAGGCCTTTCAGCGTACTCATAATTCCAGCACTTGTTTTTTTAAGATTACTTTGAATATTCTTATTAGTACAATCTCGAGCATATATACGTTATGCAAGATTTAAAAGCGATCTTCTCCTATAGCATCTTTTTATGTTGTTAAGAACATATTATTATCGAAACAATACAATGATATCACAAAGTTGACATTTTTATTTAACGAGAAAACCGTTTTGAATGTTGCGTAAAGGATTGTCCAGACTGGTGCGATATCGTGGGCGCGACGCGACTCTAGTAGCACAATTTCTTTGTCAGTGCCTGTCACGCCCGCGATATCGCACCAGTCTGTACGAGCCTTAGCTGTAGGTTATGCTTGTGACTGTACGTTAGTGTCCCTTACTGCATGGGAATGCAAAAAAATCATTTAAAACATAAAAATAATATTGGGAACCAGTTTATAGCAAAAGTTATTTCTTATACCTACTTACTTTATTTCGGATCCACATATTCACATTATTACATTTAGAAGATACACATTACAATTTCATCACTGTGGGAACCAATCACTCCATATTTAAGTCAGTAATTTTTTTTTTTAAAGTAACGCAAATCACTATTAAATTTCACCACATCACTCAAAATCGCTTTTAAAAACAATTCAGCCTTCTAATTCTAAATCCCAGTGGATATGGAACTCTGTTTACTCTTCAAGTTGATCCCCCGCAGCTGCGGGGCGTGATAAACAGTCCCCCGGGGGATGACCGTATTACCCCTCTTGGGTAATACGGTTTATCTATTCACACTTTTTAAATGTGCGGGGGAATTATTTTAGAGGATTTTGGTTTCGAATTACCTATGATTTTTGGGAACGTTAATGGGTCTCATAAGTAAAATGTATTTGTGTTAATGTGTAGTAGATAGAGACTTTATTTTTTCGTCCAACAAAATTTTGGAGTAGGTATGTCTGACATTCCTTGTTCCACGAAGAGAAAAATTACCTAAATGTTCGTTTCAGACGACATAAAGAGCTATTTAATCTTGTCGATTCTATTAATTTCATAATTAAGTCGTTAATCATTCCTTTGATTTTATAAATTAATGTAATTAACTTACAATTCCACTTGGTTTGACTTTATATCAAATGGAATTGCAAACCTAACTATACAGGTTCAAAAATTAGCGAATCTCCGCAGACATGATGGCCATATCGATTTCTACCCATGATAAAACAAAACAAAAAAAAATGTATTTTTGGGCTCAACGACCGTATTTTACTTGAAATATGAGTAGAGAAAATCTATATTTTTATCATGTTTAAATATCGAACTCTATCAAGTTTGTGAATACTACACAAAAAAAACCGATAGGTATTCCAAGTGACTACTCGTACACTACCTGCGTTTGATGACCCCAAAAAAATCTCATCTGTACGGGTTGTAGTAGTTAAGAGCAGGCAGTCTAAATCAAATTTCGAATGCAAGCTCCGCCCCTCGCTCCCCGCCACTCCGTTATGTGCTCAACCCTAATACATCAGTAATAAAGTTGAATATCGCGTGCGCTCTTTGATCGTGTTCGAGCAAGAAACTAAATAGCGTAAGTCTCAATTCTTATTTCGCTTATAACTAAAGTAATAATTGATCTAAAGAAAAAATATCTTGTGTCGGGATAATAAACTATATTTTCTTGCTGTGAATATTTATGTGGTTTTAGTGAGGAAGGCGATTATTTCTCTCAGTTGTTGATAGCTACACAGTTATAAGGTCACCATATTTAAATTCGTTAGTCATGTTATTTTATGCTAAATTATGACGTGCATCGTTGACCTAAAGTAGGTTACAGAGTAAGCAGAAAATTTTACGGCGTTGAGACCGTACATCATCATATTAATTTCTTTATTGTTTTATCATGTTTAGAAATCGATACCCATCACGTCCGCGGAGTTTCGCTAGTTAATTTAATTTGACTTTGCATAATTTATCCTTTATCAGTTTTAACAATTATTAAAACCCGATATTATTCTAAACTAACATCGCCTTTGCCACAAAAATCTAATTAAACTTCCCGCCCCCTTTTCCCGCCACAAATCAATAAAGTATCACAGATAACACACAATGACAGCTTATCATTTCAATATGTTTCATAAATGCCACAGAGCAGGCTAAATGTAGAAGTGCCACTGCCACTTCACACGTGTTACAGACGTAAGTAAGTATAACTTAGGAAAATAAACTTACCTACATTATTTTTATATGAATTTCATATAAGAGACAATAAATCTATTTTATTTATGGAATTTTAACGATTTAAAAAGAATTAGAGGTTATGTATTCATCGAGTTTATTTGATTTAATTTATATTGCGCTTGGCTGAAATAGACCCAGGCAATACGTTTAATCAGGTGCTAAAAACGGTCTAATGTGCTCACAGACGCACGATAACTTTTCAATCAAGTATTACTGAAAAATCATAAATTTATAGTACTGTAATAGTACTTCAATTTAAAATAATCAACATACATGTAGGTATTGCAGTAATATTTCCAACCAATTACCTATCCTATTATTCCTATTGTTTTCAAACAGTTATTTACTATACTGGTTATTCTCAGTTTTTAGGACATATTTTTTTGCCAACGGCCTTTCTTAATATATCTATTTTGCGATAAAAAGCCCTCCAGACTATCATCACATCCCTATTCAGTCCCTAGAGGACGCTATTCTCATTCCTCATTTATATTTTTTATCTGTGCCTCAGCGATGTCACAAAAAATGTGTTTCTGATAAACAGTTTTATAGGGGACCAAAGAGGTCTTATCTATATTATTTGTGGTCTATTGAAGCTGTCATAGACATATATTTGGCTTTTATGGGGTAGATAGAATTACTAGTGGTGTTTTGTATGTTCTGTGATTTAAGAATGTAATGGGAATGTTAATAGATAGTTTACTGGTACTTTCTGATGAGACTCATACATAACTGGCGAAGTATAGGTTTACTAAACACTTTCCGGTTCTGTGTGGTGCCGGACGTAAATAATAGCACCACCCAATTTCTTCCCGTGGGAGTTGTAAAAGGCGACTAATGGCCGTTTTCACCATCGTTCCTTAAATTTAGGGAGGCACCTAAGAAATTTTAAGTGTTAGTTTCGTTTTCACCATTACATAACGGACACCTATGGTCCTAAGGGATCCCTTAATTATAGGGGCCCGATACTTGGCATCTTAGCGCTAAGTGACAGTTGATTTGTTATTGAATAAGAGTATTTGAGACGAAAATGAAGATTTTATTGACAGTTTTAGAAGCTATCGAAATGTGGATTTAGTTACGAATCAAAGTTTATTCAGACGGCCACATATTTATCGCGAAAGACCGGATTTTTTCACGAAATATGACAATGAGGACTTCTTCAAAAGATTTAGGTTAGATATATGTTATTTTTGTTAGAAAAACATAGAACATATTTAGAATATACAGGTATGCAGGTATGATTTTTTTAACTACCTAATAACTACTTAGGTACTTAAAATGCTTTTACTTGTTTACTACTATTTGTTTTTCAAATTTTGTGTTTTAAATACAGGTAGGTTAACCTACCTACTTAACTAATACGGTGGTGATTATTAATATTACGACTCGCAATACCAAAATTTTCATGTTTTTAATATTTGCAGGAATAAGTCAGCACCTCCGATTAATCAGTTGTTCATGAAATCATGTTTATTTTATGTTTTCTTTGTATTTTGTCGCACTATTTTACATTAATCTACGTAATTTATCGATGGAATACAAAATCGATAATTTAATCGATAAAGTACAATTTTTGGACTCCCTGATTTAAAAAAAAACTGTCACTTAGGTAAGTGGCCTTTACGTAGGACCCTTTAATCTGGTGAAAACAAACAAACTTAGGTAAGGGGCTGATTTAAGGAGTCTCTTAGGTTAAGAGACCCTTAGTAAGGAGGGGTTTGAGGGAACGATGGTGAAAACGGCCATAAGCGACTTACTAGAGAATGGGAAGCATGGTTCTCTATGTATTTTAACACCATACTGCGATCGCCAACCCGCCTGTAAAGCGTGGCGATTATAGCAACACCCCCTCATTGGGGAGGCCTATGTCCAACAATGGACGTCTTTCGGCTGAAGTGATAAAGTCGTAAGATACACGATATACAAAAATAACAACTACATTTTTATACAGGTACCTCAGCCCCTAACCGACTGCATCGAACCGCGTGCCCGCGCTTTTACTTAATTTTCGCTTAGCGTTCTTTTTGACTCGCTTTTTGCTCGGCTCTTAAGGGTCGTAGCATGATGATAAATAGCATATAACCTTCCTCAAATCTGACTGGAAGATCCAGTGATTAACTCGTTCAAACAAAAATAAAACCAGTGCTTGCCGCACCGTGCACAATGACTTCCGTAGTTGGGTTCTCCCACTTACAAAGAGGAGGCCTGTGTCCCAGCAGTGGGAATATTATAGGCATTATGTAGTTGGGATTAATATTTCCCAAAACAAACTTTTCATTTAAAAGCTAGATTTTTTTTAGAGCTCCAAGGGACCGTAGACCGTATTTGATATTAATTTCAAATTGATACTTCCACGCGTTCCTGAGAAAAAGGGTCTTGACAGACTGACAGACAGACAGACGAACAACAAAGTGACCCTATATAAGGGTTCCGTATTTTCCTTTTGAGGTACGGATTACGGAACCCTAAAAACAAACTCTTCAGCTTTATTATAATATTTAGTATATAGATTTTCTCAAGATTTTGCTTGGGGTTATTTAGCAATTAACAGCTGTTGTAGGAATTGTACCGTTGTAATTGTAGAGAGCAGTTGCCAGTTGTAACGGCTGCGACTTACGCTTTGTAAGTCGTAGGTCCGAACCCAGGCAGGCGCTTTACTTTGTGTAAATTATTTCATCACCTCAAAACGGTGAAGGCAAACATCGTGAGGCAACCGGCATGTCCTGGAACCAAACATTTGAAGACTTGTGACATCTACCAACCTGCACTGGGCCCGCGTGGAGAATTATGCTAAAGCACTAGGAAATGGTGAAGGGCGTCATTTTTGGGGGAATGTCTTAAGTAATTTTGACGTTCAAAAGTGCTTTGAATAAATCAGTTTTGATTTGTAACAAAGCAGGCGTTAGGCCTTCTGATGACGAGAAGAAACTATCATTGATCACTGCTCTCGCTCTTTGCGTGTTGGCCACAGACCATTAAGACTTTCTCATGAAGTGTTTTTACTGTTCGTCCTTAAAATTTTATCAATAAGAAAAGTGATTTTTATTAAATTATGTTTTTTATCTCGACTGTATGTATATTATTGTATGGTTTACTCAGCATAATTCAGTTTTAGCACATTCATTTTCAAAATGTCAAAACTTCATATTTTAATGTCTAAATACCAAAATGTCAAAATGCCAAAATCCATTGCCAGTTTGGCAGCCTCTATGTATGCTATTGTTAATACACAGATTATAAATAAATAGTAAATTAAAGAAGCAGTCCAAAAATAACAAGAGAAAAATAGCGTAAGTAGGTAATATTATCACAAAAAATAATTTCCTGAAAAAGATTGATAGCGTCCACAACAAAGGCGACTATTTCCGTCCACAAACCGGATGCCATCGCGCGGTGTAATCGCGTGTGCTACGAGTATTACATCCTAACCGAACCGCCACCGGACCGGATAAATGGGTGGTTTTTGTTATTGACACTTTACGTTAGATTGAGTATTAGATCATTGAAGTAATAGTATCGAAAGAATTTATTGTTTTCTATGCGTGGTATGAGTATTAAAAGGCTCGTGGCTAAGTAATAACAGCCGCATGGGGGTTATATCAGGTTAAGCTTCGCTTGGCGAGGTTGGTCGGTGGATAGGTGAACATCTTTAAATTGCTAGGACATAAGATCGTAAAATTGTATGTTACCTACCAGTAGCGAAGCTTCAACTTCCACTAGAGGGAAGCCGAAGAAAAAGTTGTTCAGTTCACATTAATTCAAGATAACATCAAAATTACCTCAAAAATGTTTGTCATTCTTTTACTTTTCTTAATTTAACGCCATGTATATTTGTCGGAATTCTTATTTAAAACGAAAAATGTAAACTGCGTTCGCGATTTTGGATACCTATAGTCTACCCTAAAAACGCGTACGTACCTAGGTACGCGTTTTTTTATCTATTATTTAGTAATAGTAAACTCAGATAAGAGGGAACCCGGTTTCGAAGGGAAGCCGGTAGGAATCGGGTTGTATGAAGCCGTCGCCCCTGTTACCTACTCATCCCAGATGTAAACTATTCCTAAGTTGTCGTACCTTTAGAACAGACTGTACCTATTTTTTTGTGAAATGAATTATTATATTATTTTAAATACCAAGACCCCTTCGTGCCTCGGAAAGCACGTTAAATGGTCGGTCCCGGCTGTGTTTTGTAGATTTTTGACAATCGTTACGTGTCGTCAGAAGCCCGAAAGTCTGACAACCGGTGTTACGCTTTACTTGGTATCGTTTTACCCAGATACTGGGTTGTGAAGGTCAGATAGGTAGTCGCTCCATGTAAAATACTGGTATTCAGCTGTATCCGGTTAGACTAGAAGCCGATCCCAACATAGTTGGGACAAGGCTAGGCAGGTTGATTGTGTGGTATGAGTCTTTTTTTGTATTTTATTTAGAAAGGATAGAAAGGTCTCTAAATCATAAGTCTTTCGTTAGATGTACATATTGCAAACAGATAAACCAGTAAAAAAAGTTGTAAGTATTACTCGCACGTATTCCGAGATACCTACCTTCATATTTGCGCATTATGCTCTTTAGATTTTCCGGGTTCCATGCTTTTGCATGTTACATTTGTGTCTATACTAATAACACAGGAGGCCGTTTTTTAAATCAAAATTTCATCACGCGGGCGTTTATATATGGTTCATCGAGTTTTACTAAAAGTATTGTTTGGAGAGGAGCCACCTCCCTTTTCCCGTTAGGATATTGTAATTGTACTTTAATATGTCCCTTCTCTCGCAGGTCACCCCCACTTTTTCAACCAGCTCTCCTGCGGCCTGGACATCATCTCGCTGGCCGGCGAGTGGCTGACGGCGGCCGCAAACACCAACATGTTCACGTACGAGATCGCGCCCGTGTTCATCCTCATGGAGAACGTGGTGCTGGAAAAGATGAGGAGCATGATTGGCTGGAGGACTGGTGACTCTATTCTGGCGCCCGGTGAGCATTTGTGTGAAAATACCGTATACCCAGCTGCAGTTTACTGAACCTCGGTATTACGGTCATGCATAATATCCGGCAGGGTGATTTGTCTTAAATAAAGATTCATCAAAGGTCTTGCAAGTCTGGCTCTTCAGTGAACTAAGGCGATTAGCGTTGGTGCTAAAGTTATGGCTGTGTTTTCGAGAGTGGGTTCATAAGGTGATAAAAAACTATAATTTCTACAATTGCATGTTCTAGTTTCGAGCGTTTACGCCGGTAGCACATCTCCGCCGCGAAACCATAGCACCGAAACCGCGGTAGTTCAATTCAACTGGTTCGCGTCATGTTCCGCTAGTCGCATCCGATTCGAGTAGCGAAACATGACGCGAGCCAGTTGAATTGAACTACTGCGGTTTCGCTGTGATGGTTTCGCGGCGGAGGTGTGCTACTGGCGTTAATAAAATGATTTGTCACCCATAAACGCACAAACACGAAAATTCCCAATGCTAAGGGCTAAGAAAAAAGACCAGTTTAATAATTGAGTGCAAGTTCTTATAAGCCCTGAATGATGTAAAATCCGTATTCAATACTGTAAAAAACCGTTTTCATAATTTAAGGCAATATTTTCACAAGTTCACTTAAAATCACTCAATCTGCTTCTATGTCTCCATCAGGTGGTTCCATCTCCAACCTGTACGCATTCCTGGCTGCTCGCCACCACAAGTTCCCGCAGTACAAGGAGAAGGGACTCTCCAGCATCCAGGGGCATCTTGTCATGTTCACTTCTGATCAGGTCAGTTTATTGGGTTTTGACCCTAGTCTGACGAAAGCTTTTTAAAGTAATGTGATTGACATATAGCTTTACAATTAAGTTATTTTACGTGACAGCATCCTAATTGTAACGTTGAGAAATATCCAAGGAAAGATAATTGTGATTTAGACAGTGATGCAAAATCAGAAGTAAAGTAACTGTGAAGGGCCGGTAGTCTGCGAATGACATTCTTTAATAAACGTTGCTGTGTTCAAAGATTAACACTTTTCGGGACAGACCGCCTTTGTACGTTATCTCGGTATATAGTTACGTGACAGTACGGCTAAGGGCGATGAACTTTATTTCATGTAATTTGGCAAACCGTCGACAGCCGTTGCTTGCCCATAACATTCCTAGGTAGCACATGATCTAGTGTGTCGCGACTTCATTCGTTCGTAGGTGTCACAACAAAATCTTTTCGAGTAATTTTTCAACCCACACATACACAGTGCTTATGCACCACATTCACACTGCCGACAGGCGTAGACTGAGCCATACAATTACAATGATGTTAATATTTAGTGTCACGCCGTGAAAATGAAAAGTATATGTAATAGGGAAGTACGGCTGTAGACGGTAAGATAAAATTTATGTGATTTTGAAGTGTCATATCATGATATTTGCAAATAGTCAATTGTCCCGGAACGTGTTAAGAGTTTTGAAATTTCCTCGGCATGGATGGATAATGGACAACAGGGTTGGGTTTTGAAATGAATTTCTAAGCCGGCACTAGTTAAGATTGGCGGTACAAATGTAAATGGCGAATGTTTCAAAACAATATTTTCTGCTGCTAAGATAAAAAAAACTAACAAAATTAATGACTGCCTGTTAGTCTAGTGGTCGCAAACGCTGCTGCTGAGCATGTGGTCCTGAGGGTCTACTCCGAAGCGTTAAACGTGTGTCGGCCGTTGCTTGACTACGGCTAACTATGGCTGACTACGGCGAAAGAAAAAAAAAAACGACAGTCAAAGAGATAAGCCAAAGACTAAAATATGAATTTAAGTCGGTTATGGATTCAAAGTCAAAAAAGGAAACTATGGAAGTTATAAAACGACCGAGCATTCGGCCGATACTTCGGTTTAACGCTTCGGAGTAGACCCCCTGGGTTCGATTCCCAGGTCGGGCAAAGTGTTTTTGGGTTTTGCCATCAGGAATTTCTCAGTAGCAGCACGGAGTCTGGATTTGTGCCGAGTTAATGGCCAACGGCCCGCCCCCGATTACATGGGACTTAAACATTACTGGCGAAATCTAAGTGTACCTATAGGTACATCTCTGCACAACCTTTCGGGGATTACAGGCGTGATGTTATGGTAAAATAATAATAATCTTACTAAGTTACGACGACAGATCCCTAGAATGATATAAACTCAAACTGGAGTCCAGTGCATGCGTCTAGAACCCGCACGAAAAGAAGTACACTTTACTCTTAGAAAAGGTGCAAAAGGCTTATCTTAGGTATCTATATAAACGTTTGAATGGATATTATCCGTTTATGTACCCTTCGAATTTTCTTTTAGGCTGTTTAGGTTACAATTCTCTCGAGGTTAGAAGAAAAAATTACCAAATTATTAATATGTGTAAGATCCTTCGCGGAAAAACAGATGCTCCTGAATTGCATGACGAACTGTCCCATATTTTTGCTCCGATTAACTATAACCGTAGCAGGAGGCACAGGTTGTTCGCTGTGCCTTGGAGTCGAACCGTTGCTCGAGCCCAGTCTCCTGTCCCTCGCACACTCTCTGCGCTCAACGCTCTCTTGGACGCTAAGCCTCACTGTGATGTGTTCGCGGATGAATGGAAGAAGATCTTGTCATCATGTCTGGAGTATTGTGAGATGAGTGTATTACTGTCGAGTAGCTGTATTATTTTTGTTTTTGTACTTATATAATGTGTTGTGCCTTTAACTGATGTAATTGCCCTTTGGCCGTTTTATGTTAAAGTAAAATAAATAAATATTAAAAAAATTCAAGATGGCGACTGACCATACAGTTTTTAGTTTAGCTAGCAGCTGCGACCACCGCAGCACTGCTTCCAAGAGAGACTAAAGACCGTATTTTAACTCCTATTTGTTTCCCCTTAGTGCCACTACTCGGTGAAGTCCTGCGCGTCAGTGTGCGGGCTCGGTACCGACTACTGCATATGTGTGCCCTCCGACGAACGCGGCCGCATGCTGCCCTCCGAGCTGGAGCGACTCGTCAAGTACCACAAGGATAGAGGCAATGTGAGTACAGTCTGGGCAAAAACTGGGTTGTGGTTTATGCAATTGAATCCAAACGTTAATCGTCTATTATGCAGTTTAGGGATCTAGAAGTTAAGCTGTAAATTTTACGGATTACGATATCTCAAGTTTACAATTAAACACATACCAACATAGTCGTGATGTTTGAACATTATAAAGATCGCTTTTGGCGATAAGACCGCCCATCGTTTATGTAAACTTTCTACATTATATCTGTAATTTTTATGGTGTACATAATAAAGAGTATTCTATTGTCTATTATTTTGTACTTCATTCAACATCTCGTCTTTTAATATCTCCTCACAAGAGTTCATATTCGAAGCGCCAGCGTAAGAGCAGTAATTGGCTCAAATCTTTGGAGTAGACGAACTTTACAATCTGCTCCGATTTGGCGGGATAAAGAAAACAAACATTATTAAAAGACTGATGGAATATTCCTTCTTTACTTAACATAGGTAGCAGTCAATTTATGTTAAACATGGCCGTTCATAACTATCGAGATTCAGATAATCGTACATTATGTTATTGCAAATACCTCTTCTCTGCCCCATCAGGTACCATTCTTTGTGAACGCCACCTCCGGCACCACAGTGCTGGGCGCGTTCGACCCGCTCGAGGAGATCGCCGACATCTGCCAGAAGTATGACATGTGGATGCACGTGGATGTGAGTTTAATGAAGTAAAAGATATTGCTGTACGCGGATCTATTGGCGCGTGGCTAAAATCGGAACTAATGCAGCCATCTTGTTTTTTCAATATATTTCGAAAAGCAATCGCACAATAAAGTTTACCAACAGCGACACCCTGTCAACGTCATTCGAGCGCCAAAAGATCCTCGTAGCAGTGTACTATGGTTTCCATTCTTGTAGATAGATAGAATATCAGAAAAGCCTGGATGTAGGAGCCAGCTCCACAAACACTGATTTGGTTAAACTCCCAGTTTTACATCAATCAGTCAAGATCCTTACTCCGAGACGTTATGTTTCTGATCAGTAAATGATAAATGACTTTATTTCTGTAAGTAGGTTAGTACATACACTTTTACACGTCAATCATATTTTATTATAAACTAGATGAGGTCATAGCCGACTAGATTAGAAGAAAGGCTGAAGTTCCAATTGGTCATTATTTTTAAACAAATCTTTGCCCTATTCGGATATCGTGTTACCCAGTAACTGGGTTATGGAGGTCAGATAGGCAGTCGCTCCATGTAAAATACTGGTATTCAGCTGCGTCCGGTTAGACTGGAAGCCGACCCCAACATAGTTGGGAAAAAGGCAGGTAGATGATGTTCGTAAGTGATGCAGGTGGATTTTTGCAATGCGTGGCGTTGCGTCGCGGTCCGCCCTAAAGTGCTCCTTTTCTGATCCTCTTATCCTACCTAATTTTATAAACGCGAATTCGAAACAAACTCATGTTCGCATTTATAACATTAGCTTTCAAGGCTAAACCACTGAACCGATTTTGATGAAGGGTATAATGGGGATACTTTGAACCCTGGGAAGACATAGAGTTTTTATCGAAATACCACGAGGGCAAAGCGGCGGGTGGAAGCTAGTCATTAATACCTGTTGCACTAATATCAGAGCTGTGGTGGCCGAGTGGAAACAACCCCGACTTTCGGGTCGTTCGACCCAGGCAGGCGCTTCACTTTGTGTAAATAATTTCATCACCACTGCTCTCAAAACGGTGAAGGAAAACATCGTGAGGAAACCGGCATGTCCTAGACCCAAAAAATCGAAGACATGTGACATCTACCAACCAGCACTGGGCCCGCGTGGTGGATTACAGCCCATCTCGAAGAGAGGAGGCCGCTGTCCCAGCTATTGGAACATTTTAGGCTGATTATGATCCTGCACTAATATCTTATGTTTGCCGCAGGCTGCTTGGGGCGGTGGTCTGCTGTTCTCCAAGAAGTACCGCCATCCTCGCCTGACTGGTATTGAGAGGTAAGATAATATAATGTAACTTAACAAGTACAGTTCACCGCACATAACACTGTAATAAGATAACATTGTAACTAAGTATTTGACGTTGACAGCACATTTATGTGGTAGCAGTAAAGGCGGTTATTGTAATGCTAGTTACCATTGATGCGAGGTTGACTGTACCTAATCAGCAGTGCTATTCTGTAAAAATGTCACCGTGAAATCTTGCGTGGAGTGAGCTGTCAGTGCAGTTATCTCACTGATGCTAGGGATTGACCAAGGATTAGGTTACAATCATAATCGAGATTTTAATAATATCTTTTCAAAGCTAGTATTTATTTGTCTAAACATTACTAATTAGGAGGTTTTTAAATAAAATAGCAAACAGAAATTCAGTCAGAAACTCAATTTTGTTTTGTTCCTAGACTAGTCCTTAAACATTACTATATTTAGACACTTAAATACTAGCTTTGAAATAATATAAAATGATCAATAGAATTAGCTTATAAAATATTATTAAAACCTCGATTACGATTGTAAATGTAATACTTGGTCCATCCCTAGCATCAGGTGGGACGACACTGACAGCTCACTCCACGCTCACTTCACATAAGTTTTCACGGTGAGATGGTTACAGAATCGACATGCTGTTCCTGAAGTGAGATGGAACGTATTGTTTAACTCAAAATTGGAGTCTATTTTGTTTAAGCTAAATAGTTAAGTACTTGATTATTAACGAATTGTAAGAGAGCGTTAGCCCTCGTACCCACGGGCGACTTCTTATCCCGCACTCTTGGCGCTATAAAAGAAAATACAACAACACACAACACAACAATACAACATTAAACGGACGGTCGTTTAACGGTTGCGTTATATGCAATGTATTTTTTGACGCGCTGGGATGCAGTCTGTTGGGTTCTGAATGCTCGGCTCATCACAGACAGTTGATAATTCAGTACACGATAAAAAATCGCCCGTACGAACCTGGGCTGAGAGAAATTCGCTGTAGAAGACTTTCGAAATCAAACTTAGGGACCACTTTAATTAAGCAAATAGAACCAATAGTTTAATTCTCTATTACACGAACTATTTCCAAAGCCTTAATCACACCCTCCTACTCCTAAACACCTAATTGATACCCCACTCTATAGAATCCCAAAAAAAGTAGCACAGCTCCCTATTATCCCTTATTAATCCGGAGCACTATTAGCGTCCATCAATCATTAGTGTTCGACGCTAAATGCCGCCGGAGTAAGCCGCGCGCGAGCTACCCCCGCGGGGAGAGCGGGGAGCGGGGAGCGCGGAGCGAGTAGTGGGGGGAAATCTTGCTAAATGCAGCAGACGTAGGCGGTGGAGCGTGTGACAAGTGAGATAGGGGTGGCAGGGCGGAGTTTTTGCGGAGGTGGAGGAATGTTGGCGTAACTGAAATAAAAAAGCAAAGATTTAATTTGAAAAAAAATGTTTTCTCACTACCTTGAAAAAAAACCGCCGTTTTTTTATACATTTGGTTTTATATTTCAGAAAACAAATGGTTTATACTAAGTAGAATGTAGTATACCTACCACCAAAACTGTTTTGTAATATAATTTCAGTTTGCTGTCGTAGAAAGATAGATAGAATACTCTATACAAGGAATACAAGGAAGTTTGGCAATAATTCCTTCTGCACATGTGGCTTCCCTGGTACCTCATTAACGGCATAACTATGTAAATGTCTATTAACTGCTCCTAAATTACGATTTGTATTTCTTTTTTTTACATACTTTGACATAACCTACAATTTTAATTTAAAATATTTATTAGTGACGCGTATATTTATTCAGTTTTGTTACAGTTGTAATGACAATGTTGTCATTTGGTTTAAATATGTAGGTTTTTATTTTAATTATTTTATATAGATTATTTTTAATTTGTGAATGTGAGAACGTTGTAGGCTTAATATACTGTAGCTTTGTAAACCATCTTCTATTTTGTTAAGTACTTGGTACTTGTTGACGGGCCTACACTGTCCTCCCATACCTATTAACACTGTAACTTGGAAACATTGTAAAAGCCCACTTTTTTTTTAAAGAGTAACCGTGGAGTTTCTTGCCGGCTCTTCTCCATAGGAAAAGACCAATTGGAACCGTGCACCTAGCTTCTGACGTTTCATAAGTGCCCATGTAGGTTTATGTTAAATAAAAAAAATTGCTTTTGATTTTTTTTGATTTTGACTGTTTATTATGTACACCATAAACATTTTATAGATATAATGATGTAGAAATTTTACATAGGGTGAATGAAACAATGGGCGGTTTTACGCTTAAAGCACATCGTATTTTGTTCATTTCCATGTGCTCCAGCACTGTTATTACCTACTTACTATTACTAAAGAAAAGAAGGCACGAAAAATTATTAACATACTCTGAATTACACACAGAAATGCTGTAATTTATGCTACTATTAACAGCGTATCTTTTCAAATTCAAAAATTCAAGTAATTTATTAGCAGATAATAAAATCCAACTTGTTAGTAATTACATTCACATCTTAAACACTAGTGTTAGTAACATACATTTAACAAATTTTGGTAATAATTATTAATAATGTCAAAACAATCAATAATAATGTCAAAATCATTCATTATAATGTCAAAATTTCCACTAACAGTGTCAACATCATTAATAGTACAACAGTAAAATCAAAATAGTCATAAATCAAAAATGATCATAAAAGCAATAGGTACAAGCAAAAACATTATTTCAAGGCACGATTTGAAGGATAAAGACCAGGCCCGGGTCGAGGGCGCGTTGTGTTCCACGCGCGCCTCGAAGAGATGTCAGCACCAACTGACGGGGTCCGGTAGGACCAATGCCTGCCAGGGTTGCGAGTTTGTCCGAAAGGGATATCGTGGCCCTGGCACACAGGCAACGGAAGGAACACGGGTGGGTTTTAGTCAGTAAAAGTCTGACACACCCTCCCGCTCCGCCCATAGCTGGAGAAGTTATTTGATAATTTCCCACCCAAAAAAAAAAAAAAAAAGGCACGTTTTGAAGGAAATACTTGTGTCCTGGTCCAGTGCCCAAGCATTAGACCTTCCGCCCTATCGGCCACGGTGACCAAGAGGCTGTTGGTACTGCCCCGCACTCGCCGCATCAGGGAGGCGACACGCGCACGCATGATTGCATAAAAGTCGTCTGTACGTGCCTCTGCGAATATCCCTGATGCGCTATCGAAGCAACCCAACAGCGCCCTGTATGCGTTGTTGTACTGGACACGTAAGGCGCACGTAAGGGGCACGTACTTTTATATCAAATACTACCTCTTGTATTTCGTATTTTATCATTTTTATCCAAATATTCAGGATAAAAAGGAGCAAATGAGCTACTCTAGGTTTCTGGCTACCTATCAGTTAAATTTCATAAATATCGGTTCTGTAGGATAGGCGTGACAGACTGACAAAGTTACTTTCGCATTTATGATATTACTAGCATCCCGCCCTGGCTTCGCACGGGTAGCAGAGCATATACATTTTTCTGTCATAGAGCCGAGGAAAAGGTCATTGGATTCTGTCCGAGCGCCGCGCCACCGTCAACCATAATTTTTTTGTTACGCGTAATTTTGAATCTGCGAAATCTTTTAAAGTATTCATTTAAAAATAAAATTACGTAAAGGCATATTTTTATATAAATTAAATGCCCAATTTAAAAAATATATTTTATTGGATTAAAGAAGCTATCAAATAAGTGAATAAGAACGAATAGTTCAAAAAACACACTTTCCTTTTGCGGGTGCCAGCCCTACACTCCACGTCAAGGATTATGCGTAGCGCGTAGCTCGTAGCGCTACGCAGCTACGCTCGTAGCGGCGTAGCAGGCCGCGAGTTCACATGTCTATCTTACTAGCTCTCAATCCGGGGCAAAGCGACAGCTGATCGCTTTGATCGGTTAGCCGACTTAGGAGGGGTTGCTGTGTTCGTTATTAAAAACAAATACATTATTTTAATATTAAAAAGGTGGAGCGTCCAATGAGTAAAAGTATGTTTAAAAGAAACCGGTTGCAGTAAAAAAAATCTGATATAAAAATATATTACGTTGATCCTAGGATTGACAGGTCAATCTTATTCAGAAACCACGTGAAGACGATAAAGATATGAAATTCGATAAATTGCCAAAATTCCCAGAATTAATAAAAAGGATAAAATTCAAATAAATCCGTTTTTTTATATATTTAATTCCTTCACAAGAACTAATTAAAATATCTTTGTTTCTGGAATTTAAAAACTTATATAAGTCGCCCTTCACCTCCTAGTGCTTTAGCTGGGAAGAAGAAGTCGCGCAACGAACTCCCCAGCAGCACAGCTGTCTGAACTTGATTCTGCTGTATTTATTTAGGATCTCTAACAATAGACATGCACAATACATGACACATAAATAATGGGCAGCCTCAGGTATTCAGTAGGCGTACTCCTTCATTTATAGGAGTTCACAGTATGCACAATACTGTTTACACCTAACCTATAAATCATAAATAAATAAAAATGAAATCGTTTATTCTGTAAATAGGATATAGGAATCACTTTTACACGTCATATTAAAAAGTAAAAAATAAGCTAGATGTAGTCGACATTTCGTATCTGACTACTCCTAAGAAAAAATGGCGAATCAAACTCAGGGGTCTCAGTCTCTTTTAAAGTCCAGACATAATCTTGGTCAGATCATGTGAGGACCATGTAGATCCGTGTCTGAAATGGTGTTTTGAGGAAAGAACCACACAGATTTGAGTGGACCAGTCCATGTCCAATCAGTGCAAGCATTTGTCAGTAATCGTGCAGCTCGACTTAAGACTTATAAAGGAGCTCATCGACTCGACGAACAATACCATAAACATAATCAACCTATAATGTTTCCACTGCTAGGATACAGGTTCTCGGCTGGTTCTCAGTGAGAGGCAGTGAAAGAAAGAAAGAAAAAAAAATTATATTTGTCACAGGAAACTTGCATACAAAAACATAACTAATAAACTCGAAGGTAAACAGATTACACAAAACATATAATCCACGAGCACAAAAAAACAAATAGTCGGCAGCTGCACGTCATGACAGTGGGCTATAATCCACCACACGGGCCAAGTGCGGGTTGGTAGATGTCACGTGTCTTCGAATTTTTTGGTTCTAGGACATTGACATCCTCGTGATATTTTCCTTCGCCGTTTTGAGAGCAGTAGTGACGAAATTATTTACACAAAGTAAAGCGCCTGAGAGCAGTGGTGGCCCAGTGATAACTGCCGCGACTTACAAGTTGTAGGTCGTAGGTTTGAAGCAGGCAGGCGCTTTACTTTGTGTAAATTATTTCATCACCACTGCACTGCTCTCAAAACGGTGAAGGAATACATCGTGAGGATGTCAATGTCCTAGAACTAAAAAATTGGAAGACATGTGACATCCACCAACCCGCACTGGGCCCGCGTGGTGGATTACAGCCCATTCCTTCTCGAAGAGAGGAGGCATGTGTCCCAGCTGTGGGATAATTATAGGCTGATTATGTGAAAGCGCCTGTCTGGGTTTGAACCTACGTACTACTCGTATAACTCATAAGTCACGGCCGTTACCACAGCTCTAACTAACCTAACACAGTTAAAATTTTAATAATAATAGTTATAAATGTTTAAAGACAAATTCAAGTACGAATATACAACAAGATAACAATACAACAATGAACATCTTTCTTACTAAGTTTTATAGTAACTCCATTCTCATGTTTTTTACCGAAAACTGAACAAAAGAAAACAATTAGCACTGTACCATACTTTTAAAGAGAAAAATATTTTACAATAAAAACCGGCTAAGTGCGTGTCGGACTACGCACAATGAAGGGTTCCGTACTTATTGGTTGTAATAGGAAAAATGAGGAAATTTCAAAGAAAAAATCTGATATATTAATGTATTGGTATTTGTTAGTAAAATATACGTAATAATAAATATTATTGTCAAATTTCAAGTTCATAGGACAATGGGAAGTTTAAAAATTCTTCGGAACAAATTTTTGTAAAAAAAGCTGAGTTTGGTGGCTTCTCATTCCTTTGTTTTCCAATATTATAAACAGCTCGATGGGGTAGGTCAATATTCTTTTTCGCGCCCCTATTTTACTGCATGGGAGCCCCCTTAAAAACATTTAAAATATTTTTTGAAATTTTTATGGCTTTGGGTTAACAAGATGCTTATACTGTGAAAATTTTTAAAACTGTAGCTCCAACCGTTTGACTGTAAAACTTGTGTGACAGACGGACACGTGAGTGACAGCAATAGGGCTCCGTTTGGACCCTCGAGTATGGAACCCTAAAAAAAACAATCCCTCTTTCCGACCCTACAGAAGCGCTGCTATTAAACCTCTTTTAAGATTAATTAAAAGTTCCCCTCTGCATTAGGTAGGTAGGTATGTCTGTGAGTAACAAAAAACAAAAAGTGTCGGTACATACGTCTGCACTTGCGCGCAGCTCATTTATAAAGAGAAGTGTTTAAACTTAGGTTGAAGTTACACCGTCGCGAATTTAAGAGGAGAATTTAGGCAGTTGGCAAAATTACTGACTCAGATTTCGATTGACGAAATTTTAAAACAAAGTGCCTTGGGCGTACAGTACCTTGACAAATCTTGGCGAAATTATGTTAAAACTTTGTTTCGTTTCCATGAATTTGTAAACCAATCAACATTAAGTAGTGAATAACTTTAAAATATTTAAAAAATCTTTAATATTTTTATTTTTCCAAAGATAAAAAGGAACTTGTATATAAAAAAAAAACAGTCAAGTATGTGTCGGACCACGCACAATTAAGGGTTCCGTAGTTGGGATGAATTTATCCCAGAACAAAATTAGTTTTGTAACTGAAAAAAAATTAATAAGGCACGGTCTATTCTCCAACTGTAAATGAAAGTTTATAATAGCAGTGAGAGTATATAAGCTGTGAGAGCTTGCTTCGCCAAATTTCATGATCTAAGTCAACGGGAAGTACCCGTTGGTTTTGATTTATTTGCGAGTATCAAAATATGTCGCATAAATGACTGTATTTTTTAATTGCGTTGACTTGGAAGTTTGATTTCTCAAAGGGACCGTAGAACTAAATAATTGTTTTTAATTTCAACTTGATACCTCCAAGCGTTCTTGAGAAAAAAACTCTTGACAGACAGACAGACGGATGGATGGATAACGAAGTCATCCTTTAGTGGTTCTGTTTTTACCTTTAGAGGTACGCAACCCTAAAAACAAATGGAGTATTAAACATAAATATGCAAAACAACATTTTCCTCTCTTGTTACACTCCGGTGTAAACGCGGACGCATTGCTTGCGACCCTCAAAGCTGTAAAAACAGAAGATTATCTAAAGCAGAGGGCGCCACTGCAGCACTGTGTCAATACGATACAACACTATACTCACTGTTTAACTTTGTGCTCAGTGCGAGCTCATGAATTTTAAGTTCTGTCTGTTGTGCATTTGTTAGGTTGACGTGTGAAGGAAATAGGTTGATGACGTGAATGGTGTTGGGCATTTTTAAATAATTGCATCCTTTGTTAGATAATATCCTAACATTCTTTACATAATAAGCCATGTTATTTAATTATGTAACCCTCTCTGAGATGTAACCATTACGTAAAAACGTCAAATTCTATAAGACAGCTGACAGCTGCACACACAGATTGCGTAACATGCGCGCGGCGCTTGAGTCGTTGCCAACGTTACTGAATGTTTCCATTCTAGATTTTATATTTATATAAACATAGATAACGAAGTATTGCTTTTATTTTATTTTATTTATTTTTATCTCATTTAATGCTGCACCGGTTGACGTCATCACGTCAACGCCGGCTGTCGCTGAAACCCAGCGCTGGGGCTCTGTCTCGCATAGGGTCGCAGCATTATGCTGAGCGATGGCCGTTTTGCGTGAATGTGACGCATATTTTCCCTCAACTTGTTCTTTCGTGTTTGTGTTTTTATTTCTTTGCGTTATGTTTACCGCAAATAAACGTATTTTCTTTCATTTCTTTCTAATTTACCACGGTATCAGGATAACACAGGGAAGTAAAATATCTGGAAATATATGTATAATAACGGAACTATACAACGTGCCGCTACAATGGTGACATTAATTTAACACTGAACATTGAAATTGATTGATTAACATTGAAAAATTTAAATTTTCATACAAACTAAATAATAAAGCTCTCTCTTTCGTTCAATTTACCTACTGTTTGCACGTTATTCGTTTTAATTTTATTGATGCGATGTTATGATCCGTGACCCAAATGACCTCTGCGCTACAGTTCTTTAAGTCGAGGTTGCTCCAAAATGCTATTTTAGAAAATCCTAACTAATATTATAAATGCGAAAGTAAGTTTGTTTGTTACCTTTTCACGCCTACACCACTGAACCGATCATCCTGAAATTGTGCATATACGTTGTCAGGTGTACAGAAATGGACATAGGGTACCTTTCTTCCCGAAAACAGCTCTGTTCTCGAGGAAAACAACAATAACGTTCTTATGATAATAAATGGCGCCACGTGTCTTTCGAATCATGATTGAATTATGATATGGGATGTATTTAATAGCACTTTAAATTACATAAAAAACTTTTTACAAAAAAAAAACAACCGACTACCAAAAAAAACACTACAAAGTGAAAAATAACTTTAATTTCGGAAGTCAGTGTCTTTGGATCTGTATGTTAGTTTTTGCCACCGACTTCCGAAATTACAGTTATTTTTCACTTTGTAGTGTTTTTTTTGGAAGTCGGTTGTTTTTTTTTTGGTAAAAAGTTTTTTATTTTTCACTTTTTAGTGGGTCAGTTTATAATTTATCTAATTTACAAGAGCCTAATGTCAAATGCTCATCACCTTTTACAAAATATTGCTTTTCCCGATGCAGGGGCGTTAATTGTTGAGGTGACTGATGGTGACTTCACCATATGCATTTTGACGAGCATGAATTGCTTAGCAACCATATTAAAGTGCCTAATCGAATCGCAACGGTGAAATACTTAGTATTAAGTAGTTCCAGTAGCCATCTGTGGTCTTCATCATCAGTTCCACTTCACCAAATGGTGCTTTTCGTGGTGGCAATGGAACCACCTCGGGAGCATACCCTTCCAAACAAAAAAAGAATTTTCAAAATCTGTCCACAATTGACGGACTAATCGGTGAACATACTTACATTAGAATAAAAAAATAAAAACATACAGCTGAACATATAACCTCCTCCTTGTTGGAAGTCGGTTAAAAAGCAGAGTACATCCCGAAGTGATTGTCAAATTCTAAATCAACGCGAGCGAAGCCGCGGGCATAAGCTAATTGTTAATAAATCAACCGCCGTATTTTTTTATTGCATTGACTTAGAAGCTAGATTTTTTTAGAGCTCCAAGGGACCGTAGACTTACGTATTTCATATTCATTTCGACTTGATACGTCAACGCGTTCCTGAGAACAAGGGTCTTGACAGACTGACAGACAGACAGGACGGACAACGAAGTGATCCTATAAGGGTTCTGTTTTTTCATTTTGAGGTAAGGAACCCTAAAAATAAGTAATTAAAAAGACTACACTAAAAATAATTAATTAAAAGGACAACACTAAAAATAAGTAATTAAAAAGACAACACTAAAAATAAGTAATTAAAAAGACAATACTAAAAATCTGACTCCTACTCCTACTGTATTTTATTAATTTTTTATACGCAAATCCCTTCTACTAGACAACAGACACCCCCCAAAAAAAATATCTCAAAAACATAATTTACGACAGTTTTCTAGCTCATCAAACAAAGCCTATGTACCCTATTTCCCTACTCTCCCTACACAAGTGCGAATCAATTTCCCACAAGCAAACAGAAGGGGTAACGTGGGGAGCGTTGATTCACAATTGATTAGGGCATTATGTAAATTTCCTTATGTCACCCCCCGGCAAACTGACTAATGACCTTGGGTTTGTCAAAAATCAACATTGAATTTTAAGATTTAATTTCCATAATAATTGTGGGATTGAATTAGAGGGTAGATTAGCGGTGCCGTGGTTCTGTGGTTAGAAGCGCGGGGTGCCGTTTGGGAAGTACGAGAGCCGAATTTTAGTTAAGTAATAGCAGTCACATAGCTCGATCAAAGGTTAAGCTACGCTCGCCAAGGTCGGTCCGTGGATGGGAGACCAACCATAAACGTATTGTCTTACGGTGTTTCTTTCCTTTACCTCACCTCATCGGCTCGTCGTCGTCACGATGTTTATAAATATGCGTCGCAGTATGGAGTTCATAGAAATAATCCTGAACGGCTCGCGTTGAGGCGATGTTGATCCCGTGCAGTTATTTATAAGCGACGTAGACTAGTGCTACGACATACGTAGACTCTCGCTACGAGGAATGGAGACTAGCGTTACGACATACGTAGACTCACGCTACGACAAACGTAAACTAGCGCTACGATATACGGAGACTTGCGCTACGACAAACGTAGACTAGGCGCCACGACATAAGTAGACTCACGCTATGACGTACGTAGGCTCTCGCTACGACAAACGTAGACTAGCGCTAAAACATGCGTAGATTAATGTAAGCTTAGATTTAGCGGGCCATTAAAAAGCCAGCTTTAGTGTCAATCAATCAATCAATTGACATTAAATGAGAGAAAATTTAAAACACATATTTAAAGAACACTTTGTAAACAAGCATATTACAAGTTAGAGGATTATATCCAGGACAGGAATGCTTGGAAACATGCTGGTCCAGCTCCATAGGACAATCCCAAACTTTCAACCAAATTTTTATGGTAAAATCTGTTATTTTTATGATATTGATTTTACATTCTGTGAAAACCTATACTCACACACTGACTTATTTTTTTTTATTTTTTTTAGAAAAACATACTTTTACGATGTTTGTAAATATGTGAACACCATGTATCAATCTAATAATTAAGTTAATTTTCATTGCTTAGTTTTTAGTTCGTTTTACCTATTATGGTATAGTAATTTTATTCTAGGTGTATCGTCTTCACATACAATCATATAATTAATGTAATCAAACAAAATATTGTAAAACATTTTTAAAAGAGTACCGGTGGAGTTTCTTGCCCATTCTTCTCCATACGAAACAACCTTTTGGAAAGGGCAACTAAAATCAATTCTATTTTTTTTGTAAATTTTGACGTTCAAAAGTGCCTCTTATGTGCCTATTTGAAATAAATGGTTTGACTTTGAATCGAAGTTTATTAAAATCATGTAACAGAACAGAATTAATTTTACTAGATAATCCTACTCTTTGTGAACACTTGGAAGTGGTGAAGAGCTGTCTCTGACTTATGTTATTGTGACGTTCAAAAGTGTTGATTCTCAGTCTGATTAGAATAAACGATTTTATTTTATTTATTTTTATTATATAAAGACATACTAACTAAATACATACACAGTATTAACTCACTATCTCTGTCGTAATTATAGATCGAGATCTATAATTACCACAAAGATTGTGAGTTGTGTATCTAATACATATTATAGATCCCGTGTGTATCTATACATATTATAGATCTCGTGTGTATCTATACATATTATAGATCTCGTGTGTATCTATACATATTATAGATCCCGTGTGTATCTATACATATTATAGATCCCGTGTGTATCTATACATATTATAGATCTCGTGTGTATCTATACATATTATAGATCTCGTGTGTATCTATACATATTATAGATCCCGTGTGTATCTATACATATTATAGATCCCGTGTGTATCTATACATATTATAGATCTCGTGTGTATCTATACATATTATAGATCTCGTGTGTATCTATACATATTATAGATCTCGTGTGTATCTATACATATTATAGATCCCATGTGTATCTATACATATTATAGATATTGTGTGTATCTATACATATTATAGATCACGTGTGTATCTATAACTATTATAGATCTCGTGTGTATCTATAACTATTATAGATCTCGTGTGTATCTATACATATTATAGATCTCGTGTGTATCTATACATATTATAGATCTCGTGTGTATCTATACATATTATAGATCCCATGTGTATCTATACATATTATAGATATTGTGTGTATCTATACATATTATAGATCCCATGTGTATCTATACATATTATAGATATTGTGTGTATCTATACATATTATAGATCTCGTGTGTATCTATACATATTATAGATCTCGTGTGTATCTATACATATTATAGATCCCATGTGTATCTATACATATTATAGATATTGTGTGTATCTATACATATTATAGATCACGTGTGTATCTATAACTATTATAGATCTCGTGTGTATCTATAACTATTATAGATCTCGTGTGTATCTATACATATTATAGATCTCGTGTGTATCTATACATATTATAGATCACGTGTGTATCTATAAATATTATAGATCTCGTGTGTATCTATACATATTATAGATCTCGTGTGTATCTATACATATTATAGATCTCGTGTGTATCTATACATATTATAGATCCCGTGTGTATCTATACATATTATAGATCTCGTGTGTATCTATACATATTATAGATCTCGTGTGTATCTATACATATTATAGATCACGTGTGTATCTATAAATATTATAGATCTCGTGTGTATCTATAAATATTATAGATCTCGTGTGTATCTATACATATTATAGATCTCGTGTGTATCTATACATATTATAGATCTCGTGTGTATCTATACATATTATAGATCTCGTGTGTATCTATACATATTATAGATCACGTGTGTATCTATAAATATTATAGATCTCGTGTGTATCTATACATATTATAGATCTCGTGTGTATCTATACATATTATAGATCTCGTGTGTATCTATACATATTATAGATCCCGTGTGTATCTATACATATTATAGATCCCGTGTGTATCTATACATATTATAGATCCCGTGTGTATCTATACATATTATAGATCTCGTTTTTATCTATACATATTATAGATCTCGTGTGTATCTATACATATTATAGATCTCGTGTGTATCTATACATATTATAGATCACGTGTGTATCTATAAATATTATAGATCTCGTGTCAAACTCAAACTCAAAGCATTTATTTCAAATAAATCATTTACAGGCACTTTTGAATTGTCAAAGAGTCGGTCAGTTAGTCAGAAAGTGGAAGCTATTTGCCCATTCCAAAACGTAGATCTCTATGGAGAAGAACAGGCAAGAAACTCCAAGGATACTCTTTTAAATCAAGATATTACAAAATCCTGGGTACATTATTCTTGTCGCTTCTATATGTGAGAACAATGTAAAAAACAAAAATAAATATATTTAAAAAAAAAAACAATTCAGAATATAAGATTAAAAGATTACAAAATAAGCCCTGGCAGTTAAGAGATGACCAGCCTCAACTGACAGCGCCCGTTCACGAACATGACGCGTGGATCAGCACCATCCAGCTCAACCACTTTGTAGGGAACCGAATGATCCAACACACGCGCCACCATCAGCGAGATATTTAAGTGAGCATGACATACTCTCAACTGCCAGGCTTTTTTAAGTCAACATACATCATAACATAATAAACGGCTCCATGGTACTCACATTTACAAAAATGAAAAAATGCTTTTAAATTATACAAAACTATAGCTTGCAATGTATTTCAATGATTAATAAAATTTTACTAGCAAAAGGAAAAGTTGTTGTGGAGCAGGACCAGCATTAAGCCAAGCATCTTTATCTACGATATAATCATCCAACTTATAATATGCTTGTCTACATAGTGTGCGTTTAATGCATGTTTTAAATTTCTTCTCATTTAGTTGAAGAATATCTAATGGTATTTTATTATAACATTTAACACAGTACCCCATAAAAGAAGTGTGTACTTTTGACAATCTGAAACGTGGTTGATCTAATTTTTTCCTATTTCTAGTGTTAGAATTATGCCTGTCACTAATCTTACTGAAAAGATGTAGGTTTTTTCTAACATACATAATATTTTCATATATATATTGGCAAGGTACCGTAATGATGTTAATTTTTTTAAACAGTTCCCTTAGAGAATCGCGTCTGCTGAGGTTGTAGATGGCTCTGATAGCCCTCTTTTGCAGAATAAAGATAGAAACAATATCTGCAGCCCGTCCCCACAGCAAAATACCGTAAGACATGATGCTATGAAAGTAACTAAAATAGACCAGTCTCGCTGTATCCACGTCTGTTAATTGGCGGATTTTCAAACAGCGTAGGTGGCTGAACTTAGCCGCCCTGCATGAGATGTTAAGTGAGCACTCCACTGCAGCTTTGAGTCAAGCGTTATTCCCAGGAAAACAACTCTTTGTTTAATACAACGTGACATTCACTACTTCTAACATTCGGTAACGCAAATCTTATGCATTTAGTTTTCTTCTCATTTAATACCAAATTATTTACAGTAAACCAATTATGGGCCTTAAGCATAGCGTTATTTACATCGTCAAGCTCCTGTGTTGTAAAAAAAGTTGCAAATTCCTGAGCAACATTGATGTTATCGCTAACGAGATCGCGGGAAGTTTCCAGTGTATAATCAGTATTATGTATTTTGTTCCTGTTCGTTTCATTGTTAATAATTTTCCAAACTGTCTTTATTTTATTGTCTGCTGATTTAACCTTATTGCTAATGTATGAAGCTTTAGCCGCTTTGCAGACATTTTTAAAAGTTTTAGAATAAGTAGCAACATACTTATTAAAAGTTTCCGTATTTATATACGGCTTAAGGCCATACAGTTCAAATAATCTTTCCCTACTCTTCCTGATACCTTTAGTTGCCCAGTCACTGAATAAAAACTTGGGGCAAATAGTTTTAGTTTTCTTCTTAAAATATTTATTGAACTCAGTTTGCACTAATGAAAAGAATTCTCCATACAAAATATTGCCATTGTTCATATTTAGGCCCTGAGCACTTAACTTGCTAATTAAAGTGCTATTAAAATTATTTAAATTACCCAATGTTATTAGTCTAGTTTGTATCTGAACGTTTTGTAATGACGTGTTGGACTCAAAAGTAACGGTTTGACCGCTATGATCAGAAGGGAGATAATTTACAATGGCTTTATCTAAATAGTCACAGCCACAAAAAACATTATCAATACAAGTTGCAGTAGCCGAAGTTATTCGCGTTGGTTCCAAAAACACATTTGACAGATTTAATGATTTGAGGCTTAATAATCTACTGCTATTTAAATTAATTTCCAAAATATTAATATTAAAGTCACCATAAATAATTACTGATTTATTACCCGTTGCAAGTTTTGCTAGAACATCTTCCACTACTGACTCAAATAAAGAGTAGTTTTGATAATTTGGGGGTCTGTATGCGCACACTATAAAATGCTTATCTAGCTCAACGCAGGACAATTCAATGCTATGTTCAACCGATAGTTCCGCTATGTCTTTACGAGTCTTAGATTTTATGCAATTCTTAATTAATATTAGTGAACCTCCACGCAGCATTGATTTTCGGTTAAAACAACTGCCCACACTGTAGTTCTCATAATTAATTAACATTTCATAATCTTTTAACCAGTGTTCAGTTATACAAATAATATCAAACATTGTTTTTTCTAAAAACAATTCAATTTCCAATTGTTTGGAAGAAAAACCTTGAATACTTTGATGAAAGAATTTCAAGGAATTCTGCTTAGCCCCTTTTTTACAATTAACTAATTGAGAGCTAGAAGATACCTTGTTGATGGTGAGATTGGTAACACTGTTACTGGTACCTTCTGTTGTCTTACTGACTAGTTTAAATTACTAAAGCTAGCTACATTATATTAGTATCATTACTAATTTGTTTGGTGCAAATTACAGCAGACTTCGACATACTTCTTGTCTGAGTTTATAATAAAAACTAATAGCCATGCTATTTGACGTCTAAAACTAATAGGCAGATACGCAGTATCCCTAGTCGATTTTAATTTCTCAACAAAAGTGTTGGTGTCCAAAAATATAAGCTTGTCACTGTAGTGAGTGACTAATAACTGCATATGGTTATTTAGCATATGTATATTATGATTTTGTCTACTTGACAAGTGCTGAAAGTATGGAAAAGCACACAATATTATTTTCTGACAATTTATCTTCATGATTTTAGTGACATTGTCAGTGATGTCATCTTTTTTACATTAGTACCACACACCCACCCTTACCTACAAAAATGGAAATAGTGGCATTCGAATCATATTCCTTTCTAGTTACTGATGCCATTATCTCTTCATAGGATTTCCCAGGCATACACTAATTAACAGCAGAATGACTCAGGTTGATACTTAATAATTTACCTAACCCTCTCCCTAAACTATCAGAGAACATAATGGAACAATGACAAACCTTACTAGTACAAGTTAGAGAACCATTCTCTGTCTGTGCTATTTGAGGTGAACCTTGTAAAATATGTGGTGTATCCTGATCGGGGATACAGTCCCGGGCTCCTCCCGACTGGGACGGATGCTCCGTTGCCTCAGGTTGGATAGCCTCCTGGATAGGTTCCCTTTGACAAAAACATTGCGTGGTGCTGACAGTCAGCGGGTCCACTCTGTCTGCCTCATCATTACACTTTTCCACTAACTCGTTTGCAGCAAGGATGTGTTCCTTTATTTGATTTTGAGAGCTCGCATACTTAATATGAAGTAAATGTAGTGTTTCAGGCTTCAAGTACATCAATTTCAGACTGTAATTGTTGAGTGTCAATTTGATAAATGTTTGTACTGTGTGTGTATCTATACATATTATAGATCTCGTCTGTATCTATACATATTATAGATCTCGTGTGTACATATTATAAATAATCAATGTCGCTTTCCGTCTCTGTCTGTGTAACCATGTTGTTCTGCTACACTTGGCAACGGATTTTTATTTTCACCATCTTTTAGAGACTTTATTTCGGAAGGTTCATAAGTGTAAGACCAGAAGAGTCCATTAATATTAAAAATACTCATAATAAAGAAATATCAATGTTTGGTCAAGTCTTAAAAACCGTGCGAAGCAGGGGCGGGTTGCTAGTCCAAATTAAAGGAAAGATAAGATAAAAGATATTTATTTTGCAATTATGGGTACAGTACATGGTGATGTAGGGAATAGGCTCAGCCATATTTTACCAGTGGGCATGCAAAAGTTTCAAAATTATAAACTAATGCAGGGCAGTAGTATGTTTATTTTGTGTCATAAGGTGCATACACACCAAATTTATTTTTTGTAGATAAATATTTTACAACATGCTGGCATTATATAACTTGCTAACTCTTAGAAAGTTTCCTAATAGTTATTTATGCAACTGTTGTACAATAAGGGGTATTAAAACACGAATGTGGGTTTGATAACAGTATCACCTGAGTGTTTTAATACCTAATTATGTACAGTTGCATAAAAGACTTTATCTACACCCATGCTATAAATCCTCTATAAAAGTTTCTGAAACAGTTAGCTTATTGCCAACATTAAAACAACCAGTGTAATAGTAACCATTATATCATCCAAAAACAAGTGTTATATATAATATTGTACTCAATTTCGATATGCAACTCCTTTGCTTTTTCGATCCGTTTCTTACTCACTTGTTGCTCATTTACACTAGAAAACGTTGCTCCACAAAAAGTAACACCGGTGTGGACCTTTAGGAAACTCTAGTGTTATTTAACTTTTATTAATTCTATGTTAATCTTTGATAATTGAATATTCTGTTTCCCCCCAGGGCCGACTCGGTGACGTGGAACCCGCACAAGCTGATGGGCACTCTGCTGCAGTGCTCCACCGTACACTTTAAGTATGAGGTCAGTGCACTAGCAAATTCAAATCATTTAATATATTTCAAATAGGCACATAAAAGGCACTTTTGAACGTAAAAATTAACAAAAAAAAAAAATTGATTCTAGGCCAGTTCCAAAAGGTAGTTTGGTATGGAGAAGAACGGGCAAGGAACTCCATAGTTATTATTTTAAAACGTGTTACGGTATTTTGTCCTACTAGTGCAGTTGGATGATATTTTTAGGGTTCCGTATCCAAATGGTAAAACGGGAACCCTATTACTAAGGCTCCGCCGTCTGTCTGTATGTCTGTCCGTCTGTCACCAGGCTGTATCTCATGAACCGTGATAGTTACAAAGTTGAAATTTTCACAGATGATGTATTTCTGTTGCCGCTATAACAACACATACTAAAAAACAGAATAAAATAAATATTTAAGGGGGCTCCCATACAACAAACGTGATCTTTTTGCTCGTTTTTGCTCGATATTGATAACGGCAACAGGTAGACGCTTGAAACATTCACAGAGTATTTAGTTATATATTCACTTTTAAAATAAATAATTAAATTAAAATAAAACAAATATTTAAGGGTGACTCCCATACAACAAACGTGATTTTTTGCCGTTTTTATAGATAATGGTACGGAACCCTTCGTGCGCGAGTCCGACTCGCACTTGGCTGGTTTTTTTATGTGGAAAACATACGTGAACGATTTAGAACTTAAATAACAACGCCAAACGTAAACGCTTTTGCCCAAACGTTTTTGTTAAAAAAAAATAAGTGTGTGCGTATGGATTGAGGAGCCATATATTTAATCACGGGTAGAACCAATATTTAGTAGTAAATTAGATATCAAGCCTACAAAATCAGCTAATTTACTAATAAATATTGATAGTCTCCGCGTTTAAATAAGACATGGCTTCTTAATCCACAAGGACACAAATAAGTCGGTCTCATTTCTAAAAGTGAAAGAACTAGATTTTTTGACATATTTTGCTTGAGATAAGCGTGATGCATTTGTAGGATAGGTTGATATTAATAGGTCGTATACTCTTATTACTTATCCTCAATTCTACCATTTTAATTACAAAGTAAAAAAAAAAAACATTTTTTCTTAAACAAAAAAAACATTTTTTTCTTAAACTAAAAAAAACATTTTTTCTTAAAAAAAAAAATTTTTTGTCTTAAAAAAAAAAAAAAATTTTTTTACTTTGTATTTAAAATGGTAAGAACTGACTTGTCCCCACAAGTCAGTTCTTATTTCGGAGAAGACCATCTCTTTATGCATCGTCAGCAGGTCAATCAATCAATCGGCCTAGCCTATTCCCAACTATGTTGGGGTCGGCTTCCAGTCTAACCGGATGCAGCTGAATACCAGTATTCTACATGGAGTGACTGCCTATCTGACCTCCACAACCCAGTAACTGGGTAATACGATACCCCTTGGTAAGACTGGTTGTCAGACTTTCGGGTTTCTGACGACCCGTAACGACTGTCAAAGATCCACGAATTACAGCCGGGACCAACGGCTTAACGTGCTTTCCGAGGCACGGAGGAGTCTTGGTATTTAAAGATGGTCACCCATCTACGGACCAACCCCGGCAAGCGTAGCTTAACCGGTAGATCGACCCGTACGGCTGTTATTACTTAGCCACGAGCTCCTATTCATATAAATCGTAAAGCTGAGCAATTCAGAGCTATTATTTGCAGACGCTCAACTGTGAGGTCTGTGTTTAATGGCAGTGATATAGCTCAAAGTTATAGCAGGGTGGGTGATTCTGAAATGCGTGGTGGAGCGATTATTATTTTTATAGAATTTTGATAAGAGTTTTATAACAGAGATTACTTTTTTATAGAACCCCGGAGGATACGCTCTTGATTTACAGAATTCAATGAAATAAATGACTTATCATCAAACAATTTTCTGCCCTTGCTCCAAATAATAACTGAATTTAATATCAGCCTTTTTAACCAGATTATTATTATTTTTTTTTAGAGCGTTAGCTTATAAATTATTTATATGTCACAGATGGATTTACGAATCCGCTGTTTTACATAGCCGCTAGCTGTTTTACAAAACAGCTTCATTATGTTAAACATATTGCCATTGCGTTACGTTTAACAAAACTGCTACCCACGTTTAGACGTAATGCTGAATGGCTTATCTGCAGTCACAATAAGCGTTTGGTGTGGCTTCTAATGCCGAATCGGTCGCAGTAATTAAGCTCAGGCACCCTGAACAATTAGTTTAGGTTATAAATATGTTTGTGCAAACTTACATTTACAGTTGCAAAATTAACCGTGGCGTATATCGACGTATGGGGGAAACAAACATTGTAATGTTAAGTTTGTTTTTGGGATAAATTCATCCCAACTACGGAACCCTTCATTGTGCGTGGTCCGACACGCACTTGGCTGGTTTTTTATTTCTATTTCGGTCGCCGTTATTGTAACACACAGAGCCACGAGCGACAAAATTTTGAACTAAAATCTACAATCTTCATTTCACGCTGTTTTACATAAATATAGGTACATACGATTTTAAAACCAAACCATAATACAATGTACACAAACTAGATAATATGAAAAGCCACTTGTTAACAGAACAAATATCGAAATTCCTTACCATTTTATACGTTTAAAACAATTCCATCCTTATTTGGCTGTAACAAAGCCCAATTTCCATTTACCTAAGAGCCAGTAATTCTTGCTGAAATGTAACAATAACAACGCATGAGATTTTGAGACGTAACTTTAACATGACAAGGTTGGTTTTCATTTGTTGAGGTAATAAGTGTACGTCCAAATTGGCAACATATGTTGGCAAGTGTCGCGAAGAGGAATTTAATTAAATGTGCCGCGTGTCTGACAGATTAGGGTTGTGACCGTGGTTGTATCGATAAAATATCAAATTGAGGGGAAGATATTATTGTGGTACGCTGTGGAATATGTTTGAATGTTTACAAGGCATTCTTTCATATTGGAGGCTGTCCTCTGAATTGGTAATTCTCTAATTTTCATTGAATTGAAGCATTCAGATCTACTGCTATTGACTTTCTAATGAGTATTTCAGTAATTTTTTACATTTAAGTTACAATCGGTTCCCAATAATTTTCTTCTAAAAAAGTAAGAAAAATAACAGCCACAGACAGTTCGATGTGTGATTTTACCTTGATTTAAAAGAGTCAATCAATCAAAATATTTTACTTCACATAAACCTACATGGGCACTTATGAAACGTCAGAAGCTAGGTGCACGGTTCCAATTGGTCGTTTCCTATGGAGAAGACCCGGCAAGAAACTCCACGGTTACTCTTTTAAAAATAATGGGCTTTTGCAATGTTTTCAAGTTACAGGGTTAATACGTATGGGAGGACAGTGTACGCTTGGTACAAGTACCAAGTAATTAACAAAATTGTCCTTGGAGTTTCTTGCTCGTTCTTCTCCATAGAGATCTAAGTTTTGGAATGGGCACTAGCTTCAACTTTCTGACTAACTGACCCCTTGACAATTCCAAAGTGCCTGTAAATGGTTTAATTGAAATAAATGCTTTGAGTTTGAGTCATGTTGTCGCCCTGGAACTGCAGTACACACAATGCAGTGCACAGAATGACACATCGAGCTTTGTATAGATACTGCCATTCAGGTATGTATCAGGTCTGCCTGGGTTGAGAATTTGTCCGAAAGGGATATCGTGGACCTGGCACACAGGCAACTGAAGGAAAACGGACCTGGGTTTAGTTATTAAAAGTCTGACACGCCCGCCCGCTCCGAGAGCGGGAGAAGTTATTTGATAATTAACCACCCAAAAAAAAATGGTATGGGTCAGGCAGAGTCTATTTTCAGCCTGGTACTGTACTTGTCTCAACGGATTTTCTGCGCACCAGCTCAAAGTTTCCTTATACTAATTTCGTAATTACTTTATCGATATCGACACAGTCACATCCCTTACCTCAAACATGGAGTGTAGGCGGGGTCCACAGGAATTTATCATGAAGCATATTGTTCTGACGTGGAACAGCCATTTATAAGCTAAATTGTTTGGCTTACTTTAATATACGAGTATAGTCCACAATCGCTTGTCATAATCACTGCATAGTAAGTTATTTGTTTTTCGTAATTTAGTTTATTGTTGTTTTAGAGGAGTTTGTGGCTAAGTAATAACTGCCGCACGGGTCGATCGATCAGGTTAAGCTACGCTTGCCGCGGTTGATCCGTGGATGGGTGACCATCTTTTCATACCAAGATTCCTCCGTTTCTCGGAAAGCACGTTAAGCTGTTGGTCCCGGCTGTCATTTGTAGATCTTTGACAGTAATTACGGGTCGTCAGAAGACAAAAAGTCTGACAACCAGTGTTACCAAGGGATATCGTGTTACCCAATAACTGGGTTGTAGAGGTCAGATAGGCAGTCACTCCATGTAAAATACTGGTATTTAGCTGCATCCGGTTAGACTGGAAGCCGACCCCAACACAGTTGGGAAAAGGCTCGGCAGATGATGATGATGAGTTTATTGTTTTTTTATTTAACTTTACAAGGCTAAAATGAGTTAAACACTTCTAAGTGTAGGCGGGTAACCACGGATCAATTAGTCTAAACGGGTCCGTGTCTAAGGAATAGGCCAGCTTAACATATTCAATATCTTTTGCTGTGGTAGCGGTGCTGACAGCCCAGCTTGTGCCGGAAGCATTCCTGGGGGCCGATCGCGCTATTTCTCAACGTAATTACCGTTCGAACGGAAAGTTTTTGTTTAGTTTTGGTTTAGCTGATGTCGTGTAAGAAATGGTATCTCGCTATTTTTCTAAACGACAAAATCATTGACGTTACCCAATACTGAAAGTTCGATCGATCGTTCCTCCAACTTAACTTCCAAAGTAAAGCTAAATCGTTTCCGTTGAAATGATTAGCGCGACACGAAATGTGTCTAACGTAACGTTTTTGGTTGTGGTTTAGTTTTGGTATTAACGTTCAAAATTAGCGCGGTCGGCCTCCTGCACAGCTATTCACAACCGCTCGATTCGCTATCGAAGTTGATTGTTATAATTCGTTTAGGTGAACCCTACAAAATGGTAACTTATGGTAGAAAATGTTTAAGTGGTAAAGAAATTATAATTATTAGGTATTTAGTTATTAATAGATACTATAAATTACGCACCACATTGGCTGTATCTATCCTAACTTCACTTATTATAGCTCGAGTAGGGGTGTGTCTGTTTAGCATATAAATTCACAGACAAACATCTGTGTGCGACAGATAGCGAATCTACATAAAGCTCTACAAACTCTATGGTTCGCTGTGCATACACAGATTGAGGAGCTTAGCTCATGTTGTTTGTGGTATTTTGAATTTATTAAAAGGTTTTTTGTATGATGAGTGTGTTTCAAATGATAATTCTGTACTTTTAATACAAAATAATGTAGTAGGTAGGTCGGTAGATACTTATTAATATATATTTTATCGACGATTCACTGCCTAGTTCCTGTACGCAGGGTCTTAGGTTTGACCTCTGTGTCGGGCAGTATTATTACGCAATCAATGGCAACCACGATACATTTCTGTCTATTCCTTCATAAATTGCAGGCGTACTGCTATGAACATGAAAATAGTGAAAGAAATCATGTTTAGAAAATGCACGAGTTACTATGAAAAATACCCTAATCGCTATACATAGGTGTGCCTATAAAATTTGAGGATTCGCCTCGATTTTCATGGGATCCCCTCATATGATTCTAGCTTGGTGACAATGGGACCACCTCGAGAACATACCCTTTAAAAAAAAATCAAAATCGGTCGACAATTGACGAAGAAATCGGTACAAATACATTTAAAAAAAACAGTAAAACATATAACTTCCTTCTTGGAAGTCGGTTAAAAACGAATATATACAATGTTCTAGAACAAAGACTCGAAGACGTAGTACCAACTGAAACTACGGTCGTATAGCTGGGGTTAGAGTTCGTACTGCGTTCGCAAGGCGGCAATATGTTGCCCAAACTACTCTTCTTTATAACACCATAAGCAAAAAAAAACCTAATTACCATGAAACAAATTATGCATGTCGAAAACCCCTGACTGCAGCTAAAGACCCTACTTACGAAGAAACTGAGGCGCTTCTGAATCCGGTTATTTAATATTGAATAATAATAATAATCACACTAATATCATAAAGGCGAAAGTTTGTGAGTGTGTGATCATAAAGGCGAAAGTTTGTGAGTGTGTGTGTGTGTGTGTATGTTTGTTACTTCTTCACGCTCAAACGGCTTGACCAATTTTGATAAAATTTTGTATGGAGCTAGCTGACACCCTCGAATAAGACATAGGCTACTTTTTATCTCGATATTCCCACGGGATCGAGACTTACGCGGGTGAAACCGCGGGGCGCAGCTAGTATAACATAAAAAACTTACCTACACACGGAATGAATGATAAGTGGACTAATTAATATACAATTCACTCTGCGTAATATGCTTTTGGTTTCCCTTACTCACTCACTCACACACTCAAATCCACCCCCACACACCACACACGCACACACACCCACATGCACACACACACAATAATTAATTACAAATTCAAGTACCTAATTAATTATTATATTTTTTTTTAATTCTCTAGTTCTATTTTTGTTATTTTACCTACTTAGTTAAATTATGTTATTAACAATACATACCATAGTTATGGAAGACGGAGGTCTTCTGTTACAGGTATCTCTATACTTAAAAGAACAACAATCAACAGGTTTTCACAATTAAGTCGTAGAGGCCACGACTTAATTGTGAAAACCTGTTGATTGTGAAATAAAAAACTTATTAAACTTATTATTACTGTGCCCGCGTGGTACCCACTTCCTATCACGGAGAGGAGGCCGGCCATTGGGAACATTATAAGCTGATTAAACATAGGAATTATGTATGTTCTAAGACCATCTTCTCCTTCCAGGGTATCCTGCTGAACTGCAACGCGATGTCAGCTGAGTACCTCTTCATGACTGACAAGATCTACGATCCCAAGTATGATACTGGTGACAAAGTGATCCAATGCGGAAGACACAACGATATCTTCAAGCTGTGGCTGCAGTGGCGCGGAAAGGTATTTTTGTAATAGGTTCCAACCTGACTCACATGCCTAAGGATATTTTTCTAAAGTCTCATACAACATTTACATGAGAGCAAGGCGTCCATGTTCGTAAATTTATATTTCAGTTACCTATCTATAAAATAAAAATTAATTGCTGGTAAGCGTGTCATTTGAGATCAGCTGGACCAATGACGTATTATAAACATCATTGAGCTGGACCGATTTGTTTATTTTTTATTGTTCATTTAATACGGATTTTTGGGAAAATAATGGAAAAGATGCCCGGAAAATTGGCGTTATAGAAAATCGTGTACTTAGGGAAAAAGATAACTACAACATTTTCGAAACACATTTCACTCTGTACACCCTTAAGTTAAGAACTTTATATTATACAGTTTAACAATAACAATCAACATTCTTGAAATCAAATTATCTATCGTAAACCCGTGGCCACGAGCTACACACAAAGCAAATGAAAAAAGTTGTTTAGAGCGTGGCACGAGTCACCGTAACGCGATGTGCGTGTCGCTTGACGCAAGTCGGCCTCTTCAAAAGTAAACTAGACAATTCTTACCTACAGAAAAAGTCTTAACCCAAGAACCCCGCTTCCCCAGGGCACCTCCGGCTTCGAGCGCCACATGGACCGCCTCATGGAGCTGGCGGAGTACCAGGTGCGCCGCATCAAGGAGCAGCCGGACAAGTTCCACCTCATCCTGGAGCCCGAGATGGTGAACGTGTCCTTCTGGTACCTTCCTAAGCAGCTGAGGGGAGTGCCGCATGATGCGCATAAGGAGATCAAGTTGGGGAAGGTGGGTGGTTGGGGAATTTTGTTTTTTTTTTATGTTTGATGATTTTGGTTTTAGAGACGATGATAGGAACGTTATGAGCCAGTCTATCTTTACTCAATTGTTTTTTTTTGTACTGAATTTTTTTTTCGCGTTGACCTATTTTCGTTAGTGGAAAAACCTATGGGTTCGTGGGGACGTGTTGCGCCAGACTGACGACGGGCAAGCCCGTGTACATGTATACGCATAGACAAAATGTAACATAAATAACGCACAACCTCTTAAGGGGTCATTGTACTCATCAGTATGAACAACTTTTACTATGGCACCAAACATGAAATCACGAAAAAGAAATACCGTACCCGAAGGGTAAAACGGGGACCCTATTACTAAGGCTCCGCCGTCTGTCTGTCCGTCTGTCACCAGGCTGTATCTCATGAGCCATGATAGTTAGGCTTCCATACAACAAACGTCATTTTTTTGCCATTTTTATAGATAATGGTACGGAACCCTTCGTACGCGAGTCCGACTCGCACTTGGCCGGTTTTTCAAAATATTTACAGTATTGCCATCACTGTCTAAAAGGTTTTAGACAGTGATGGCAATACTGTAAATATGCGTTAGGTGCAATGCACCTAACGCTGTCTAGTATCTAATAGCTTAACTATCTCTACCATTCCAGGTGTGCGCAAAACTGAAGGGCAAAATGATGCAGTCGGGAACCCTGATGGTTGGCTACCAGCCTGACGACAACCGCCCCAACTTCTATCGCAGCATCATCTCCTCAGCAGCCGTCACCGAGAAGGACGTGGACTTCATGCTCGCGGAAATGGACCGCCTCGGACAAGACATCATTGTCGAATAAAGCTTTAATTGAAAATTTTGGGTAATGGCGGAGACATTTTCTTTTTTTGATGGGAATATTGTGGAGAGATGTCGGTAATTGGCTGTTTTGTTGTAATCTGGAGATTTTGAAATAATTCTAGGTGTTAAATGTGACTGTGAAATATTCTCTCGTTGTCCTTTAAAGTCTACGTGTTTATCAATCGTTCATCATGACGATATGTAATTTTAGTTTAGGAATTTTCGCCGCCGTTACCAAAAATATTATGTATTTTTAAACAATTTATGTTACTTACATGTATCAAATGATCTAGTGATTTATTTATCTAGATGTTATCTGCTGTAAAAATGCATAGCCATCTTAGGTGTGCGCGGGAGGATAGAATATTCACTCATTATAACTATAACTTGACTACCAAGCTTCACTATCGCCATCTATTGAGGAGTAGCTAAGTTCATGTAATTTTTAATTAAAATTGAGTATTTTGTTGTCGAATTGGAAAGTTTTACAAAACAATGGAATTGATTGGTTTTTTAATGAATTTATACATTGGCCGAGTGTGTCTTGTCCGTTCGAATAAGTAATTTAAAAATTTTAGCTAATTTTAGAACGATTTTAGGATTTCTGATTTTAATTAGCGTTTCGACATGTCTTAACAGCAATGCCGATACATAAATTAGTATTTCTAGTAAAATCAACAACGACACATTTTTTACTTTTTAATACAAAATAGTTACATCCCGGCTTTTTCTCTAAATCTTCAAATTCGATGTGACTTCAAACAAGAATTAATAATTAGGATTTATCTAAACAACAACCTTGATAGTTATAATAATACTTAACCATTGCTCTTTTTAAGAATAAACATGAATCTCTTCATCTCCTCTTAGCGGTCCACTGTCTTCCCGAAACGTTAAATAATTCTAAAATATAATGTTTTCGTCTATGAGAGTGTCACGAGCCGTCGCTTTAATACATTATTATAAAGTTAATATACCTATTTATTAATTATTGGTCCCTTCATATAAATATTTATATATAATATAGTATTTAAATTGACAATGAAAATATATTTACAAATAGGGTACGTTAAAATAGGGAGTTTACTATAGTAAGGAAATGAGATTACAAAGCTCAAATTGTCTAGTTGGTCAGTTGAATGTGTAGTGTACTATTTTCTGTTAACTTTTTGGCAATACTGTTGAAAAAATGTATTTTGTAGATTTTGTGCAAAAGAATTATGTGTGTGCGAGTGTGCATTGTATGTGTTTAGTAAATGGTACGGATGATTTATAAGTGCGTAGCGATAGTGTTACTAATGTCTATTTCTGTATTAAATATTTAAAACTAAAATAGGCATCGAACATTGGTTTGAAGTAATTATAATTATGATCGTAAGATCGTTCAGTAGGTTAATGTTACTGAAATACCTATCAATGATTGATATCTTTTAGGTAATCTAAAATTAAGTGAGTGTTTTCTTCGAGAGCTATAAATTATTTTGTTGCTGACTATATATACATTTAGATTATTTATAACGCATATCGTACGAAGTGAATGATACCTACATTAAATATATTTTTTAAATATAATAAAAACTGTTATTTTTTTATCATTCACTTTGTATAAAAATGTATGTTAAGCATAAAATAAATATATATTTATTGATATCAAAATCACATTATTTATATACAAAACATATCTCCCGTTTTGCCAATTAAAGAGTATTGTTAAATTTGTATGTGTTGTAAAGCGCATTGTTGTTTACAGCTTTTCGGTGCTTATTGAAAAAATTAAATATTTTTAGTTACCGCCAAAGGCACGTCTTGGAGACATTAAAATTTATAAAATAAAAATAAAAAACTAGCCATCTCGTGACGAGTATTTTAAGCAAATATTTTTACTGTTTCGGAAAAAGATGGCATTATGTTGAATAATATTAGGAAGAATAATTTCATGTGTACTAATGCAATAAATGATAATTATTCATTTTATCAGTGTTAGATCTGTGTCTCGGTGTTTTAGATATAAGTTAGGATAAGTGTACTTATCATTACCTATTACTATAATTTTTTTTTTAATTTTACGAGTATTTATCCCTATTTAAGAGAATCATTCCGTTTATGCATTAATCTATTTATAATTTACATGTATTCTTAATTTATTGTGATATATACTCGTTCTGTATAAAATATAATCAATAATATAGTTTCTTTGATTATTTATTCCAAGTACTAATTATGAATGTGAATAAATAAAAAATACGATGTGACGATGACAATAGAAAGAGTAGAATAGTTCGTGACGGAGAAATAATCTCAAAGGTGGGTTAAAGTAATAGGTGTTTGTGGTAATACATAATAGATAAAATAATAATTTTTCTGGCGAGAATATTTTGAATTAGCACTCTAGCGGCCAATAGCAAAAGTTATTAAAATGACACTATCAGTCAAATTATTAAATTAATAATGTGTAAATATGTAGCGTGTGAATGTTATTAGCTGATCAAGCTACTTGTTCTTCTATTGCCCATAATATTTGTTGAAAAGTAATAATCATGACTTAATTCCTCATAAAATCTTCTTTTAACTATTCTATAACAGATGGCAGCACGCTAGCAAAGTAGTTTACTATTTCTGCCCTTTTTTGTCACTAAATAAAAATTAACAACCAAATCGCAGTGCTTCCAGTTTGCGTAGTTTTTAAGTATACATATTGAGAATAAGGGAAATATATTTTCAGTGTCAAAATAATATAAATTATAGTTTCGAATTCTTCCAAAATTGTCTTCCATTTTACGGATATTTCGATAATTTATAATAATATGTATGAATATATATGTAATAGATATAACATAAACTAGTGTTTCGAAAGGTTTAGCATTTAGACGCATTATACTGTTCACTTTTTGATCACTTATAATGTGAGACAAAATTAGTAAAACTATCCTATTATTGTTGCTATATGTAAAAATCTGTATAACCAAATAAATGGTATTGTTGTTAGTTTTTTGTAGTTTTATTACTCTCTGCGTAGTCAAGTTGAAGCTTGAAGGTAATTACTATTCAGTGGTCCAAGTGGGTGAACTTAGCAGATCATTTCTCGTAGCGAAATGTGAGTTCTATCCGCATGCAGACGGGTTTTTACAGTTCCCTAAAGTACTGTCGAACTACGCGCCCAGACCCTTTTAAGCAATTATTATTAATTTATTATTTCAAGTTACATGACTCACATACAATATTATACACAACAAACAATACATTAACAATACAATACAATACAAAACAACCATCCCACTATTAACACTCACCTACATAACCGACGACTGTAGGTGACGTGCAAGTCACTGCAGTGTCGAATGTATGGACAGTCGAGCCTGTCCGCTATCATAAGTACGCTGTTGGAGCTGCCGCGCACCAGAGACGCGCTCCGTTTACGCATCGTTGCATAGAAGCAGTCGGACGCTGGCTTCGGCAAACATGCCCGATGCCCCACAGTGTCGCGGCAGCCCCATCAACGCTCTGAAGGCGTTGTTATATTGGACACGGAGGGCTCCGTATGCTTTTTGGGTGTGATTCACCCACAGGCTGCACGTGTACATTGAGTTACAATAAGCCCTGAATAAGCAATGAGCATGGACTTGCAGGGAAAAAGTTAATAGCTGAGCGGCAGAGAACACCAAAAATATATTTTTCATCACATTTGCTCAAAAAATGCATTTGCGGTATACATTGTTCGAAAGTTAAAAATGGAATATAATTTTCGAGGCGACTTACAACTTAAAGGGCGACTAATTATTTGCTGCAAAAAAAAATAACATGGCAGCGATTAAATATTATTTCTTAATCGCTGCAAAGTCATCTACTGTTATTGAATCATTTGGGTTAGGTTAGGTTAGAACAGTAACCATTAACAAGCGAAGGCGAGCAAGAGAAGCGAGCGTGCCGCGGTAGCGGCCGCCGAGCACCAGATCCCCTCTATTGTTGGTAAATTCAGTTACCAAAACAAAAATTCGATGCCAGTTTAAATTAAAATAAAGCTAAAAACTGATATATTAATATGCTACCTATTACTTATTACGATACTCCTTATTAGCTGCCAACCCATTATATATGGTACCCACTCAATTTTTTTTAAAAACCTATATTCATTTTACTTAGTTGCCGCATTAAATACATGCCGTTAAAAATTACGCACCGTTTTATAGCGCCGTGCGTATCCTTTACTTACGGTTTTTTTTTTAATTTCCATAAAAAAATATAAGAATTTCACAAAGAAGTTTCACATTACGAGAATAAATTACCTGAATGTTCGAACCAAGGCACTTTTGCTCAATACATTTATCTCACTTTATTATTAAAGAGAAAATGGGACGAAAGATGTACTACTAATTTTCAGTTTCAGATAGGAGTCCCGTGATCAGCAACTCAGCAGTCCAGTTTCAGATTTCGAGGCTTTGATTTTGGTATGATCGTGTGCGCCCTAACCCATAATGACCTAAATAGGCAAATATAAATAAATTGTGGGCTTCCCTAAATCACCGACTTTAAAAACTCCGATTTAGACAATTTTTAAAAGGATATGCTGGGCGAAAAAAGTTTTTCTGTGCAATAATGTAATCGTTTTTTCATTTTTTTTGGGTGGGAAATTATCAAATCGCCCTCCCGCTCTGGGCGGAGCGGGAGGGCGTGTCAGACTTTTACTGACTAAAACCCACCCGTGTTCCTTCCGTTGCCTGTGTGCCAGGGCCACGATATCCCTTTCGGACAAACTCGCAACCCTGGCAGGCATTGGTCCTACCGGACCCCGTCAGTTGGTGCTGACATCTCTTTGAGGCGCGCGTGGAACACAACGCGCCGTCGACCCGGGCCTGGTCCTTATCGGACGGTGAGCTACCCATCGCTCACCGTCCGCAGGCACGCGCCTGCGGTGACCGAAAATCGGCTTTCGACTCCCGACGCCCGCGCTGCCGGGCCGTACCCTGCGGCGACTAAGGGCGCGAGGGCGCGAACCTTTCCTCCCCCTCACGCGTTCCGCCTCCTCCTTCGCGAGCATTACTGCTTCGCAGAAGGAGGGGACGGCCTCCCATGCACTCTCACTCCGAACCATGGCCTGAACCAGGGCCGGACGCGAGAGATCGCCGCCGCCGATGACACCCGGTGTCACCACTGTGTGGATCGCCCGGAGGGCGTTTCCTCCCGCTTTATCCTAACAGGAACCTCCCGAAACAACCGTGTCCGGTGAGGACCTGCGTCAGGCGGTAGGTGAGGACGCCGTGGCGCCTCTCTAGCCACTCCTCAAAGAGGGGACTTATCGCCACAATTGTGGCGTGCCCAGCGCTGGGTTGCGACAATCGCACTCTCCATGCCGCCATGAGATCCCGCCGGAGCTCTGTCCGCTGTGCCGTGATTTCTCGCGGTAGCGGATTTTCACCCCGGCGCGGCGGCGTTTCGCCTCCTCGCCAATAACGTAATCCTGATAGCGAATATATTATACACTAGCTGCGCCCCGCGGTTTCACCCGCGTAAGTCTCGATCCCGTGGGAATATCGGGATAAAAAGTAGCCCATACAAAATTTGATTAAAATTGGTCCAGTCGTTTGAGCGTGAAGAAGTAATAAACATACACACACACTCAAAAACTTTTGCCTTTATAACACAAAAACATATCCTGCTGGGGTACCGTTACCGCAGCCAGACATTTTATTTTTTAATGGGAATATTGAAATAAATATTAACTATATAATTAGTTGTCTAGACGAGGTAAATATTGCAACTTATTTTGTATTTGTTCATTCTTTGGCTACGACATCCTGCGAACGTTTTTAAAAATAAAAATAATAAACCCGTTCGTCAACACTGAACGAATGAAACTTTTTCTTGATCGTCAACGGTATTGTTGACGACACATGGGCCCAATTCTGTAAAATAACCAACTTGTCAATAGTGTGTCAGTAGTGTCTCAATAGAATAGTCATGGGCATTTGGGCCCAATTCTGTAGCTGAGTTAAGCAACACGCCATTGACACTCTATCGACACACTACAGACATTCTTTTGCCACTGCACACTGTTGCAAATTTGGCATTCAGCAAAAACTTAAATGGCGTTTCAGTGGTGTCTCAGTAGTGTGTCGGTAGTAAGTCGATAGTGTGGCGTATAATAGTTTTAGTGTACCTATCAAATATCTACCATGAGGTGAACCAAACCTACCACTTTTTCAAATCCAATTTTTATCAAATTAATCTTTATATTATGGGTTTATTTATTAATATAAAAACGTTTTATTATTAGAAACATCAAATTTCACTAAAAACATGCGTTTAATAACGACTAATGAATGTAGCCTTAGGGGTGCTATGGCGGGGGTTACGGTGAGCTGCCCCGTGTCGGCGGCCAGTAAAATAGCCGGGGAGGGCCGAAGGCTCCGGGTGGGCTGGGTATCTGCGCAGGTAAAACTGCTGGAACCCAGGCCTCTGAAGTGCTTCCGCTGCCGGGTGGGCAACCACGTGGGAGCACACTGCACCTCGGAGGTTGACCGCAGCAACGATTGCTTCCGCTGTGGTGAGTCCGGTCACAAGGCCGGTTCGTGCAATAATAATAATAATAATCCATTTATTTCAGGCTACGCAAGCCCATAGATAAATACCTTAACCTAAACATACATATTTTTATTATAGTAACATTAACCAAATTAAACTATAACGAAACACGCGTTGTCGGCGTCGTGTTTCGCTGCGTGGTGTCGCGTAACCGTCCTCGGAAACGTCGATATACGACACCTTTCGGCCAAAAGTCCTCTTTCAAGCAGGTCTGTAGATGGCTAGTTGGGATTCGTACCACAAATGACTTAAAGTTGATGTTGTGGCGCGATTCCAACCTTTCGACCCTCAGAATCCAGTTGGTCTTCACTTTCACATACTGCACGACTTCTTCAATCGTCGTGGAGTGGTGCAGACGTGAAATGTACAGCTGCGTCGTAGGCACAGCAGGGCGCAGCAGCATGTTGGGTCCACTCGGTGCGGTACCGCACAGGTTACGAGAACAGGGCTTCTTCTTCTTCCTTTCCACTTTAGTGAAACCCTCCTCATCCACCTGTCTCGTTCCTGGAATGGAGCTACAGACCGTCAGGGCAGGTTGAGCACCCATTTTCATTTTATCCCCTTTTCTGTTTTGTCGCTTAGGCTGCGACGCATCAGATTTGCCGGCAGTGACAATGGCAGCGTAGGCACGTTTAGGGGTCGACGTACCAACGCGTGACGTTTCCGCAGCCGGTGTTGTGGCGCGGGCGACGGCGGCGACGGGCGGTGCTTGCTCAGCATTATCGGCAGCTGGTGACGCACATGTGTTCGCCGATCCAAAACTGCCGACGGTTGCATTTTGCGCCCCTCGACGTGTGTTCACCATTGAGGCCTCAGGTGACCCAATTACCAAACCAACGTCGCGCAATAATACTATTTTTGCACATAGTTCAGCATTGTTTTTTTCTGATACCTCCATTCTGGACTGCATCTTGGTCATCTCCGCTTTAAAAGAAGTGACGTCCTTTAGCAGCCGCGTTACGTCGATGTGATCGAAGGTGACGGGGGGCAGTTTACCTAGCTCCTTCACCACGAAATCAGGCACGTCGTCCGGGTCAGTCTTCTTCAACATATCGATGATATCCTGAAGACTCTTCTCGGTTCCATCTCTGCGACGAGAGGGGATCTGGTCTAGTTTTCCAAGAGACTGGAACAGCAACAGTTTTCCAAGAGACTGGAACAGCAACAGTTTTCCGCTGCTGATGTCGTCCTCCTTGAAGTTGGACCGGCATATCTGCAGGATGCTCACCTCGTCCATGTAGCAATGCCACGCCGCATTGTTTTGCTTGTGCGGCGGCTGGCAAATCGGCCGATCACCGGGCTGGGAGCAAGGCCTGCGCTCCACCCACCAAACCCAGGGGCAGGGGCAAGCCCTCCGCCACCGCCGTCACCGCCGCAGCCACCACGATTGCCGCTGCCGCTGCCGCCTCCACCGTCGTCGTGGCCGCCGCTACCACCGCGGCAGGGCCATCCCAGAGGGCCCGGGAGGAGGCTGATATGGAATGCCAATAAATGGCCCCATTACGCCTCCTCCAGGCGAACATCAACCACTGCGCCACCGCACAGGATCTGTTGCTCCAGAGCATGGCGCAGTGGTCGATTAACATCGCCGTGGTCGCTGAGCCGTACTTTGTCCCGCCCAGGGATGACTGGGTGGAGGACCTGAGCGGCTCAGTGACCCTAATTTCGTCGGCCGCCGCCGGTACCCCGTCCCTCGATGCCGTCAAGAGGGGACAGGGTTGCGTGGCAGCACGGTTCGGGGAGATTGTCGTGGTAGGAGTTTACTTCTCCCCGAACCGAACTCTCGCAGAGTTCCACAACTCCCTTGGGGAGCTGAGAGTCGTCGTCGTCGGGTACCATCACCTCCCCGTGTTCGTCCTCGGGGACTTGAATGCCAAAAACGTGGCTTGGGGTTCCCGGTATACGGACACACGGGGCAGGATGGTGGAGAACTGGGCTGTAGAGACAGGCCTGGTCGTCCTAAACCACGACGTGTGTGCGGATGCGGGGTGAATCAGTGGTGGACATTTCGTTCGCCAGCCCCGCTCTGTCGCCGCGTGTCATCGACTGGCGCGTCATGGAGGGGCTGGAGACGTATTCCGATCACCGATATATCCGGTTTAACGTCTCCGCCCAGACCTTAGGCGCGCTGGTCCGACAGACCCCGAGTGGTCCGCGGTGGGCGCTGTAGCAGCTGGACCGGGAGCTCCTCCTGTAAGCCTCGATCGTGCAGGCCTGGGTTTCATCACCAGACAGGCCTGCCGACATCAACGATGAGGCGGAGTGGTTCCGGGAGGCCATGTCCGAAATATGTGACGTGGCAATGCCCCGGGTCCAGCCCGGACGTGCTCGGCGCCAGGTGTGCTGGTGGTCGCGTGAGCTGACCGCTTTACGCGAAACGTGCGTTGCTGCGCGCCACCGGTACTCCAGGCACCGCAGGCTCCGTATCCGCCCTCCGGATACGGAAGCCATTCAGGCGGAGCTATATGAGGAGTACATAGCGGCGAAGACTGCCCTCCGAGCGGAGATCCAGCGGGCCAGTGGACTGGCCCGCGAGGAGACGCTGGAGACTCTCAACAGAGACCCGTGGGGACGCCCCTACAAATGGGTGCGCGATAAACTCCGCCCATGGGCTCCCCCGCTGACGCAGAGTCTCCGGCCCCAGCTCGTGGAGGACGTGGTGAGCGCTCTGTTCCCTTCGCGAGGGGAACATACTCCCCCGCCCATGGCTCCGCCTCCTGCCGTGCCAGATACGGACCACACCGACGACGACGATGCTCCAGAGGTGACCGAGGTAGATCTGAGAGTGGCGGTACGTAGGCTGAATGCCAAGAGTACCGCCCCAGGACCCGATGGCTTGCCTGGAAAGGCCTGGGTTCCGGCCTTGGAGGCTCTCGGGCCTCGACTAAGGAGGCTCCTAAGCGCATGCTTGGAGAGGGGCCAGTTCCCACTTCGTTGGAAGACGGGGAAACTGGTCCTCATAAAGAAGCCAGGGCGCCCGACTCTCCGTCCGCTTACCGGCCCATCGTGCTGCTCGACGAGGTGGGCAAGCTCTTTGAAAAAGTAATTGCAGACTGCCTTGTCGGGCGACTGGTGCGGGTGGGGCCGGATTTGGCGGAGAGCCAGTTTGGTTTCCGCAAGGGGCGCTCTACGGTGGATGCCATCATGCGCGTTCGAGCCCTCACGACGGGGGATGCTGTTGCCCGGGGTGGGGTTGTCTTGGCGGTGTCTCTTGACATCGCCAATGCCTTCAATACCGTGCCCTGGAGTTGCATTAGGGGGGCACTTCGGTATCACCGGATGCCGACCTACCTCTGTCGCGTGGCGCAAATTTTGGTTATTTTTTGCCTAGGATGCACCGTTTTCGAAATATTTGAATTTGTATATTAATAATAAAAATATTAGATATTTGAAGAAATAAAAAATAAAAAAATCATAGATTTTTCACATCATCTCATGGTTTTCGGTCGGAGTATCAAATTAGGTACCTTCACATACAACCCTTTAATTTAGCAGGGATTCCATTCCGCCATCGCTGTCTCTGGAGAAAGGGAATGAGCTCGTCAATTAGCTTCCTTGCTTGCTCTACGTCCACTTTATCAATTTCACTACGTAAGTCGCACACACACACGGACAAATTCTTTCAAATTTAAAAAATATACAAATTGAACCCAATCAACAATAGGGAAAATAGGTGTCGTTGTTCGATGGCTTCACAATGGCGGTTCGATGGCCAAAACACTATTCAAACACGATAGAAACAACTGTCAAATACACTTAAAATATTTACAGACTACACAGAGACAGCTTGGCATCACGATGCCATTGTATCATTATAGTGGACCAGACTACCAATTATTGTTGCCAAATTTGCAACAGTGGCAAAAGAATGTCTGTAGTGTGTCGATAGTGTCAATGGCGTGTTGCTTAACTCAAAGTTACAGAATTGGGCCCAAGGTATTACTGATCGGGAACATTAATTGGTATACGTGAATTATTGTTCTCTTGCGGTATTTCCTATTTTGTTTAAGTACCTGACACCTGTTACTTGTTGATAGGCCTACATTGTCCTCCCGTACATATCTATTAACACGGGTAATATAACATTGTAAAAGCCAATTATGTTTAAGTGTAACCGTGGGGTTTCTTGCAGACTCTTCTCCATAGGAAACGACCAATTGGAACCGTGCACCTAGTTTCTGACGTTTCATAAGTGTCCATTTAGGTTTATGTGAAATAACATAATTTGAATTTTGACCCATTTTAGTTTTCTAGAAGAGGAGCTCGTGGCTAAGTAATAACAGCCGCACGGGTCGATCCATCAGGTTAAGCTACGCTTGCCGGGGATGAGTGACTATCTTTACATACAGAGACTCCTCCGTGCCTCGGAAAGCACGTTAAGCCGTTGGTCCCGGCTATTATTCGTGGATCTTTGACAGTTATGGGTCGTCAGAAGCCCGAAAGTCTGACAACCAGTCTTACCAAGGGGTATCGTATTACCCAGTTACTGGGTTGTGGAGGTCAGATAGGCAGTCGCTCCATGTAAAATACTGGTATTCAGCTGCATTCGGTTAAGACTGAAAGCCGACCCCAACATAGTTGGAAAAAGTCTGGATAGTGTAAAAATGTTCTGAAAAAGCAAACGCAAAAATCGATTTTAATAAGTTTTATTTCAAAACAAAAATAATAATAATTATGCTATATATTGCACGTGACTCTCTAGTCTAGATACATTCTTCTTTTGAGCAAAACCCACTTTCTCTTAATTTAACACCAGTCAGACGTATATTGCAGTGTTGAACAAGAATTTAACTTTACAACTGCATATGGATAAGAAACTTTATGGAGAATTTATATGGTACTTATTATTTTTGATAATACTATTATTAAAAGTCAATTCTGTTGACTAAATAGATGCCTGTTTATTTTAGTATATTCACTGCAAAACTTCTGAATATTAATCTTTTAGCTCATTACAAGATATTCTTAATTTTAGAAAGGGATTTTAAATATCAAGATTTGATTAGTTACCGTTCAAAAATAGAAATCTTTGCTATTGTTAATGAATCTGACAATCCCTTTCATGTTTATATTTTATTTAAAAATCATTTATTTTGAAAAGAAAACGTCTGAATATTGAATAATAAATGAAAAATTCAATTTTCTAGTATAAAGTTATAAGAAATTGAATATTTGTATAGCATCGTTAATTACTAAAGTAAGTAAATTTAGTTTCGATAGATAATAAACAATTTATATTTTTCAAGCACTAATTTCCTAAGATTTGTTATTAACACTTTCAAAATAATTCAAACATTGTATTTTTATGAAAATGTTTCAAACAAAATCTAACGAAACCAGTACAAAGTGAATATCGAAACTATCAACCAAATACGAAACAACTTTAGCAAGGCTCTCAAACAAGGAATATCGCCGCAAAATTTCGTGATATTTTTAATAAGAGAAAAAAGAAATGCATAGACATAATTTTTGGACGATATCTCTTGTCGTTGAAAAGATGTTAAAAGATGCTCTTAATATTATTTTGAAATTGGGTTTTGTAAATTAAAGTTATTTCGATCAATCAGGCGGCTAGAGTGCATACCGTGACAAAAAATTCTGTCACGGATTGTCTGGACATAATTTCGTGCCACGGTAATGCGTCTTTTTAGCCGCTGGTCCCTTCCTAACTGGGAATTAATAACTACCTCAGTGGGTACTCTCATTCGCAACCATGTTAGTGATTATAAATTTTATTATAAAAAAACTGTTTAAAAAATAATTTCTTTTGACCGACTGAATTTTCGTTAGGATAATCTCGATTAATTTAATTTCTTTTGTCAATTATACGTTTAAATTGTAGTCTATTTATTATAGAATTTTGCAAAAGCTAAGTCAAACATAAGAAAATATTGTAAAAGTCATACTTTTTTATCTATTCGTCCAAAATACTTTATTTCCAAATCCATGACTACGCCTTTTTTATAATCAGTAACAAAGTCGCTTCCACAATCACAGACTGCTCCACTAACTCAATAACATGATTTGATCAACAACAAAAAAATGCAATATAATCAAAAAGGCTCAGTATATAAACTAGTACAAAAAGATCTTACCACGCCCACAGCTGGGCAAAACATTGCTTGGGGCAAGATGACCAAGATTACCCCAAGAGAAAAAAAACATGGCTTTGACCAGACATTTTTTTTTCTATTGATACTTTTTTACGTGTAATGCTTCAGACTTCAAAAGTCTAATATTTATTAATGCAGGGCAAGAATAGTGTGGGGCAAATATGGTCAGATCGCCCAGAAACAAATGCAAACAATATCATAGTTGCCCATGAATCTCACATTAAAAACAATAATGCATATTTGGAGAATATGCTGTTTATTAGAGAATTGTTTTAGTAACGTATATGTAAGTAGAAATATCAAGTTAACTTTTTACATTGGTAGGTAGAATCATTTTTCTTGCGTGAAATATCATGTTTTACCAAACTACCACACTGCGTTTGGTAAGACAGCCAACTATCTCTTCCTGTCTACATATACGTTACAAAAAAATGCAAAATTTTAACAATTAACTGGAACATTCTTAAAGAAAATTCTAACTGGATAAAATAATCGCATAAAATGCTTTTCAAATTCAACATTTGAACTTCATTAAATTATTTTCGAGAAAATAACCACTGAATTCTGTTTTGGTGTTCACTTACACTGTCAAGTTAATGGGGTGAGCACACGAGGTCAGTTTGAAAGTTATTTCAGTAAATAGCAGTCACTGGCCTTGTATATTTGAAGACAGTTCAGTAGACTGGCTTCGTTTACGCGTCAGTCAGCGGCATAAGGCGCTAAACCCACTCGCAAACAGACCTCGTGTCCAAAACCTATATTTTTTCATATTTAATTTCTAAATAATAATATCTATTAGAATAGATTTTGTTTTTTTTATGTCTGTATTTTAAGGCTGGAGCTTATTGCTCATTTATTACTGGTATTAAATTTGTTCGTACTTTATAGGCTTCAACTTAGAAAGACGCCCATATTTGACTTGAAGTAATCGAACTAAGCCCGGTTACACGTGTCTAGTATTGCGAATGTTTTAGTTACTTAGATTTAGTAACTTTCAAAATGTTAATGACCACTTGACTGACGAGTAAGTTGGTTGTTTAAACATTTCAAGGTACTATATTCAAATAACATACTGGAAACACGTAAACAATCGCACGAGATTCTATATTTTACTTGAAGTGTTCATAAAAACAGTAGAAATAAATCAGTTTGTACTAATTCAAGACACAAACCGACCCTTCTTCATAATAATCTAATAATAATATAAGTGAGATTCTTCCATCGCTCGCCTACCCAGAATCACTTGCTTACAAACCAAGACTAAAAGATTGGAAATATTCCTAACAGTTATTTTTGATATATGGCAACACTAATTAACTGTGTTGCCTGTAAATTATTTGGCATTGTATAGTAAAAATATTTAGTGATAATTTTTCCAAAATATTTTTTTTTAAATTGTGTTTTTTTTTTTCGATTATCTGGCAACACATGTTTAGTGTAGCCATATATGAAAAGTGGCAGTCGACGGACCAATCAAACGAACAAACGATTGGCTTTTATAATGCTTTTCATACACAATACATATTATTATTACGCTGCGTCTGTAGGAACGTGAGTGGGGAACAAAAAATAATTCATTCAATAAGTTTGGACAGTTATTCGTTAAATTAAATAAAAAATTTGAAGCAGTAGCGTCCCAAAAACAATTATTTATAGTTTTTGGAATACTATAGGGCGATTTGAAATACATCATTTTATAGGTTGAAATTAAAAAGCTCGCATTCATGTAAAATACTGATATTTCGCCACATTTGGTCAGACGAAAACCAGACCACAACTTAGTTGGGAAAACACTAATCAAGTTTTAATATAAATATTTACTTCGACTAGAGTCTAATAAAAACATTATAGTAACTTTCTGATATATATTTCGTTACTACCCTCCAACACGCCCTATTCAAACGTAACTAACAGAAATATGTCTGTCTCGCTCACACACTCTTGCGTCACGCACAACCGCTTTTGTTTATATTTTTTATTTATTTATAATAACTAATCACGCCGACGGCTCGTGGTTTTAAATTAATTATTTTTATGTAATTTTGTGCGTAACCCTAATTAGTAGGGAAACTGATAGCCATGAAATCAGTCAAATGTTTTTTGGTTATTTTAATTATCGCATGATAAGCGATAGCGTATTATTAACACTCAGTGGATAGAATGGTATACTTGAATTCAAATTGTATTGCTGTAAATTTTATATTTCATTAATATGATATTCATAATATTTCATAATCAGGAAACCTTATTAGCTTAGAAGCAAAAATAATTTACAAGCTCCCTGTATTATTACATTTATGATTTCCATAATATTTTAGTACCACCAAATAAAAAAGTATTTAAAAAAAATCCCCCGTAAATTCCTTGTCTAATATTCTGACTACCCAACATATCAAGCGATATTTTTTCCGTCTACCGTTCAAAGCCGTCGACGCATCTAAACTAGTCTTACTCATGTGTCCGGAGTTTCACCGGCATAATACTATAACGTTGACAGCCGGCGGCTGTTCCCGCGTGCACTCACTTCGCTCGCCGCAACCAGACTGACAAGTTTGTAGGGCAACTAGCACCCTCTCGCAGTAAAGTACAGTAATTTGAAAAATTGTGATGTTTTTGACGTAAATTGAGATTAACAATGTTCGGATTCAGATCTGTTTTTTTTTTTAATTTGATCCAGTATCGACAGTTTGTTTAAATGTCGATTTTATAATTCGAGTGTAAATTAAGATCTTTGACCTACGACTAAATTAGAGAGCATTGTAAAAATACAGATCAAAATTTAACAAAAACTTATATGCACTTGACACATATAGCTATAAAAATGATATTTCATTACTTCAGGATCACTTTAAAGTCAAACAATTTCATTCTCAATGTTAACTGACATACAGTTGATATTCCTATGTCATTAGCATTATAAATATTTTCTTTGATTTTAGACCCTAATTCTTGACGATAAGGTCGATTTACTAAAAGCGGCGAGCGTAGCGATCGCACACGACATCACAGTTAAAAAACGGGCTAAGATACCGACGTAGCGACACGCACTGGCGATTATATATAGCGTAATATGTATAAGTTCAGATACAACAGTTAGGAAATATACAAGGACATAATTTTCCTTGTGGAGGTCGAATAGGCAGTCGCTCTATGTAAAACTGTACTGGTATTCAGCTGCATCCGGTTAGACTGGAAACCTACCCCAACATTGTTGGAAAAGACTAGGCAGCTTTGATATCTGATCAGAAAATTGCAGTCAAACCTCATATAAATTAGATGTTATGATTGGTTGAAAAAAAATTATAACAACTAATCATTTAAGTAGACATTTGAAGACTGATTTAATTGAATGGTTATCAGTAGCTACGGTTTTTTAATTTGTATATTCCCTAACATTGTTGGATTCAAAACTCACACATATACATACAAATCACAAATATACTAACTTTACATGTATTTATACATAATTATACAAAGATAATTTATAATACGAATACATGTATAAGTAGCGTCTGTGTATTGTATAAGTTGTAAAATACATTGTATAGTTTAAATAAAAAAGTTAATTTACATACAATGGCTTTCTTCCACAATTTTGGAAAAATCACAGCTTTTAGTGAGGCGACCAATATTTTAAAATAAAAATCATTATTTTAATCATTTCTATCAGTGAGAATACATACTTGGTTGAATTTCTTATCATTAAACTAAACTTTCTTTATAAGTTTTGAAATAGCAACCTTTTTTTTTATTTTTGACAGTACATAATAATATTATTCAACAAATACATAACATTTTGAGATTACCTACCTTAATATCAATGCATATAGCTCAGTATTAATTGGAACAAAATTGTATGACATATTCGAGCTTATTGTATTAAAATCAACTTATTTTACATATTCTTAAAGATAATTTTTTTTTTCTTAGACTTATCACAAATTTCTGACAGTTCAAATTACTCTGTAATCAAATCTTGAATCAACTATTCAAATCAAATTCAAAAGTTAACATAAGACATGAAAGCAGATTTTCCGAACACTATTAGAAGTTGGTTGTAACTAAACGAATTTGAAGGGAATGGTTACACGTATCAGTCGCCTCATTCAGTAAACGAGCTGTGAACTACTTAGGGAGTGAGTGAACTAAACGTGTTCGTTCGCTCTCTAAGGTAAGGCATCAAACGTAGTGCGGTGTCCAACGTCGGGATAGCTGATGGATGATTTGTTTAGCGCCAACTGAAAGAGTAATGAAGATATTGTAATTTTCTGTAGCTATACAAAACATACAGAGTGACAGCGTATAGTCAGAATAACTGAAGATAACATACATGGAATTTGTTTCAGTTACTGATGAATGTTAAGAATTTAGTTTCTAAATAAATGATTTCTATGTAAATGAACGAGAAAACTGCATTGTTACTGTCAATTCTTCTAGAAAATGACAACAGTTTTGGAGGAGATATGGGCAATGGAATTCTTCACGCGCTAGCGAAACAAACTCGCCTCAAAAGGGTGCACTTTTTCCTTCTAGGCTTTGATTTTTGAATCCTATCAGTCATTCATCCGTCATATATATTAAAGTCGAATTATTAATTCTCTGTTCTAGACTTTTACACTTATTATTATACATTTATTTTACACAAATCGATTAAACTAAGCAATCACCATTACAATAAATATGACCATTTTATTACACAAAGCGACAGCTAGCACATGTCAGATTACTCAAGTCAATTAATAAATTCAACCTGTTTCCTATGCTGCGACTCAGCCTCTGCGAGAGGGAATGTGTTTCCCGAATAATCAATTATAAATATAAAGCTACATATAGACTCACAGCACTTGATGCGGCTGTAGGGCGGCGAGGTGCGCGGGCGAGGGAGGCACGCCGGGCGGCGCGGGCGGCAGCAGCGTCTGCGCCAGGCCCTCGAACCTACCGCCGGCTTCGAAGCCGTTCTGTATGGGGACATGTATGGTTACAAGTGGCAGGCATAGCATTGTGCCTTGTGGCATTCCTGTCTTAGAATTATAAGAAATAGAGGGAGTAGGATTTTTAAATGTGCCGCCGGTTAATGGTTCTTTGATTTTTAGAGTAATGCGACTTAAATGTTAACATGTTGTGATTAACATTTTCAAATGCTCTATAAAAGTCACTTTTAATCAAAACGAGCAAAACAAACGTTTTTATATAATCCAAAACAAGTCAATACTCACGGGAATCATGATAGTGGGCCGCAGCGGCTGGATGGACGGCTGCACGGCGGTCGGGTAGTACGGGTAGTACTGCACCGGGTACCCAATGTAGCCTGGGTATCCGGCTGCCGCCGCGTACATGGCCGCGGCGGGGCTGTACATCTGCTTGCAAGGTAATCACGATATTGGAATCATGTGGCTTTTTTAACGTTTGTTTTGAAATGGTTATCAAGTTCAAGTTCATAAGATCACGATTTTCCGAAGATTGCAGAATTTTTTGCTAATTGTTTTATACCCCGATAGTTCCAAAAGCAGATAGTGAAGAGTTCAACTGAACTGTGCTGGATTTGGTAAAAAGAAATAACTAGACGATCAAGAATTGATATTTCCACTTGTTATAAAAATTCAACTAGATTTGTAATTACATTAAAGGCTAGACAATCAAAAATAGAGAAAATATCATTGTCTTGCTGATTTTTTAAAGCACTTAGTGCTTTAAAAAATCAGCAAGACAATGATATTTTATAGGATAAAATTATTTCTCCTGGCGCTGTTGCACAAAAGGGATGTTTCTATTCGTCATAAAACTCTCGCAGAGGTGCAATGATGGCTTGGTCCCCTGCACCTTCAAAATTTGCACAGCCACAAAATCACACGGTATATTGTAACTTACCGGTAGCTGCTGGCTAAGTGCCGGCATAGCCTGATGATGCTGTAGCTGCTCGTAGGGCGGGGGAGCGTACACTCCGGCGCCCGCACCCGCGCCCCCAAACGTTACCCCGTAAGGCGAGCCACCGGCCACTGTTCGGTAGCAATCTTGTTTAGAGAAACAAAAGAAAAATAACGATTATCATCACGAAAAGAAAATATAACGCAGTCGACTGTAATACTGGACTGGGTAAGTGTCCTAAATCATTATTTTGTATATTTTTTTTTCTCAATTGTATCTATGTGTATTTCTATTCAGCCTGTATTGTCTCACAGCTGAGGAAAAGCCTCCTATTCCACACACGTCTGTTCTCTGCCATTGTGGGCCAGTCCCTTCTGCAGGGGTCAAATCGTATGATATAATTACTATCATTAACCACCACTGCTGACCCTACCATTAATCATCATCCTCCCCAACCTTATCTAAATTTATTTGCAATCGGCATGTCTTCTTTGTACATCAATCTCAGTATTCATTCATCTTCGTGAGTGAAGGACATGTAAAAACTTCGACTTTCAAACAGTTCCGATACAGCTAAAATGAATTAACGGTCAAAGAATAAATCGCCTTAGTAGCGTCTGGATTCATTGGTGATACCTGTTGGTTGAATTTATCTAGCCAAAGAAATGTTAAAAAGCTAAATAATAATATTTAAGCTACAAGAACAATAATTTAAAATAATAACTTGGAAACAACGTCAAAATGCATTATATTAAAGTGCTCCTATTGCCATTGATAGGGAAGTAGAAAACTCGCGAGCGGACGCGACCGTTGTGCGCGCGCATTGGACGCTGTTCTTTAGCGCCGACCGCAAAAATTACCTATGCATTATATGCACATGTGTGCTATCACACCTACTCAAGGCGCTTACAGAAATGATGTAAGCCCTATTATGAATCGACATAGACAGCTCGCTCTTCAAAAGGCTCGATATGAACGTGTTGATACTTTCAATCCCAATTCAAAAACTACATTCCAGTCGGGATTAGCATAAAATCAGCCAGTTCTAAAGCCGAGATTCAACACAGTATTCTAGAATACAGTTCCATTGAAAGGACACGGCTGGATTAAAAAACAAAGCTAAAAATGGACCCGGGAATCCGCTGGATGCGAGAACTGCACAGGACCAGTCGATGTGGTGACGCTTGGAGAAAGCCTATGTTAGTGATAAAGTGTTGATATCTAACCTCCATACTGCGGAGCGGCCTGATGCGGCGGCGCCGGCAGGAATGGCCCCTGCGGCGGCTGGGGTTGAGGATACGCGCCCAGCGGCGGCGTCACTGCAACAACAGTCAGTTCTAACGGTGCCTCGGACTACGTGATGCGCGCACGACATACTGACTGACCACATCACTGGCTGAGCACGGCATTACGTGCTTGAAAAACCGACATTTTGAATAAAAGAATCGATGGGTAGTTTAATGTTTGAGTTTAACAGTTCGAATTTTGATATTTAAGTTTGAGGTACAGAGATTCTTTTTTTAAATTAAAATACCCAAAATGTAAAGTGATGTGGTCGTGCTTCAGTGTGTGGCACACGTTGTCGCGCCGCAACCCAAGCCCGAGCATTCACGCTTGACGCAGCGGTGTTGCCATGCTAAGTTTTATACTGCTATAGTTGTACCTTTTTGTTATACTTACCAAGTTTTAGAAAAAGTATAATTTATTTGCAAAAAAATAAAGAAATAATAATAATTGATTGATTTTGTCTCGTTTTTACATATCTACAGAGGAATGTAAAAATGAGACAAAACTAATAACATAAAAATACTATAGCAATATTTTTAGCATGACCAGAACGTGGGTGAAATAGAAAATTTTAGAAATAACTCCTAATAAAAACTTTACCATCATAAATATGAAGATTTTTTTAAATTGTTTTTTTTTTTTAAATAATAATTTCACCTACGCAATATTCACTTACGTCAGTGTTAACGACAAGCGATGCCCATACAACGCGTTACCACTAAACAGGGTCTTTCAAAAACATTAAACACTAAAAGTACCAATTCTGAAAGACCCGTCAGTGTGGTGAACACTTCAGCTCGGCAAAAATGAATATCTTTTTTTCTTAAAAAAATATTTATATTTCCGCGCCAAAGAAAAATACAGTCAATTTGGTAGGCCAAGTTAATGTTTCAACACAGTTTGTGAGTGCTGAAAGCCTACCAAATTAGTTATTTACAATGCATTCCTTATTTTTAATGGTCACCCTAGCTGGACTGACTATATGAAGACAATTTTGTAAAAAAAACTCGTGTAAATCGCTCAACCAAGTGCCCATCATTTTTGTAAACGGACAGTCGTCAGAATCCATTTTGCATTACTTATTCGAAGCTAGGGGGCGCTAATTTCCATATAATCAGTAAAGATTTATTTCAAGCTTGTGCACAAAAGCTAGTGTGACCATCCAAACGTCTCTTCATTAAGAAAATTCTTATATAACAAAACAATCATCACACGATAAGGAACCTTTTAAAAAGTACAATATTTATTTATAATATGACTTTGAACTTCGGGTGTAGCAGTCATTTTGTCACTGTCGGATGACAATAATGTAACTATGACAAATGATTGTTTCCTTACAATGTTTACTCATATTTCCAGTTTTATTAGCACGTCTTTTGTTGTTTTTCACAAAGTTCAGAGCCATAAATATTGATCGTCAAAACTGACGACCAAACGTGTATACATGATGTGAACATTCCTTGAAATAAAAATATATATTCATTTTCTATTCATTTACTAACTATTCAACAAGTGTACCAAGATTTTTGTTGATTTTATCACTTTCATATACGATATTTTGCTGTTTAAATCTAAAAAGCATTTCGATGCAGGAAAAGCAAAAGAAAAACTTATAAAGAGCTATGATATCAGTGCGTTGAAGGACACAGAAACATGCAAGTGTGACAACACAGAGTTCTAAAACATGCAACAACAAACAAATACGTCAAAACTACAAAAAATAAAACTTATGTACCTACTTATACTTATTAAAAGATGCATCTCAAAAACGAATACTAGCAACACTAAAACATCAAACGATAAACTACCGTAAAGTGTTGAGAAACAAAATCGCTGTAACGCATGCTTGTCACGAACAAAACAGAACTCAGCTGCTATGAAACAGCAAAATTGTCATATGAGGGGATGTTGGCAAACCACAAAAAACCTGGTAACATCCGTCACCTAAACATTAATTACTAAATTATAACCATTACCGAAAAGAATGCTTTATTTAATTTTACTCCCATTTTGGTAGAAATTGCAAACTTTTCAATATGGCCGACACAAAATACTGTCAAATGTTGTAAAAGCTCAATTTATTATTGAATTGCAACAAGCAGGGAGTTTACTGCTATATCGTGATCAGATATAACAACAAACTGAAGATCGCTTATGACTGCTGTGAATAAATTTAATTAATAAAACTCTTTTGAACCTCCGGATCCCTGTAAAAGACTCGAAGAACCGACACAGAGAAGACCAAAACCAAGTTTTCGAGAAAAAGAAAAAAGAAAAATCGTAAAAAATGTGGATCCTATAGAAATGGTGTTGAAATATATTTTAAGTCCGTGTTTTAAAAGTGTTCTAACCGTCCAGTTACTTGAGACCCTCACAACTGGCATACTTCCCTGTCCTTCAATTAAGCTTATTTTTGCATGCATTGTTGCCTGTAGCACTGATGCAGTGATAAAGGCAACATTCAACAAACACATATCACCAAACTCAGCAAAATCAAAGATTTTTATGAATATTATGAAGAAAAAATCCAAGTAAAGAAAGAACATTCTTTTTTTTTAATGTTTTCTGGTGGTATGTATTTATCGACTTACATCTATTCACACACACACTAACAATGTGTCATTCCTGTTAACATATTGACTCAGTGTTGACCCAAAATCCTTTCCTGTTCAAATTCAAGACCAAAAAGTGGTAAAATTAAAAATAAATTGAGAAAAACCTCAGCAAGGATTAAACGTCGCATTTTAGATAATGTATCACTATGAAATAGATACCGAATCTAAAACGTTTGTTAAACATATTGTGTAAATTAGACATACAATTAGAAAAACTGGCAATAACAATAATATTCATGTTTTTTTTATTTATTTTTTTCGTTAGTGCCAATTTCACCATCACCTTACATTTAATGTCTACAAAGTTACATTTGTAAACATAAAAAATGCAAATCAGTAAAAACAATCCGTCATTAAAAAAAACTAATTATTATATTTTGTAATTTTTTCAGTTACCATTTTGCATTTATTTCGGTTAGTATTAGACACACGACCTTAAATATTAATAGACGCGACTTTTACTATAGGAACCATACATACATTATTTTTATTTTTTATTTAATTTTTATTAATTAACAACACATAATATAACATCACTCTAGAGATGTACCTATTCTAGTACACCCACATTTCACCAGTAAATTAAGTTGTAAATTAATTTAAAAGTAAAAGTCGAATCTGTTTGTCAGTAACAAAAATAGCTAGCTTTTTGTGCCATTTGTAATAGATTCGAAATTATTTTGAGAATCCAGAACAAAATGAAAATAAATGACGGACTTTAGAACATAATATTTGTTTTTTTTTTAATTAATATGTTATGTCTTTTTAAATGCCGCTTTTTTATATTTATATTCGCCATTTATTTTCGATTAAAACATTAATGCTAAAAAGTTAGCTTGATCTAAATAAGGAAAACGAAAACAAAAACAAACAAGACATCCCTATTAATTAATTTTAAAAACAATAGGGAAGCTTAATAACTAATGAGGCAATGGCATTTTTAATTAATAAAAGACTAAAACATTGCCTCATCGTTATGTAAGGTGCACATAACTAGCAACAATAATTACTGGTAACTTTAAATAATTTATTTTGAAATAAAAAAATATTTACGACTCCCAATTTTACCCCAGTAATTATTACAACTTAAAATTATAGTGTTAAAAACAATAAAAAAATAAGCTGTGAACTAAACGTTCAAAAAATAAAATAAAAAACAGATAGCTAAGACACATATTTTAAAAGAAAAGAGTCCCATCTTAATGTTTACGAAGAAATTGGAAAAATCTTTTTTTTTATTAGACAGAACTCTGCGACTTAGAACAACTTATTTTTTTAAGACATGGTTAACTAAGAAACCAGACAAGTATTTATGTTTTTTTATTATTTCACAAATCTAGGACGTTTTTCATAACACTATACAAATAGTTTCAAGCCAAAGACATCTACTGTACAGCCAACCATTTAGCTTCATGTCCATAAGTCCACGAGGATTTGTGTTAAACATTTACTATATTACAACAAAAGTTTTTTACAAAAAAAAAAAAAGTTTCAAACATAGATACTTCTCAGATTTGATTTAGAAAAACATAATAGTGATTCGGGCTGCTGTAATTTCTTCAAGGTTAAGTTTTTATTTGAATTAACTTTCAAAGTCTATTTTCAGAAAATTACAAATTAAATGTAACCTTTCCTTATTCAATTTAATTTGAGTGGTTAAAACATTGGCTTAGTATTTTAATAATCATTGGAGATTTTTAGCCTTTACTCATTATAGCAGCAAAATCACAAACAAACGGGTTACAATCGAATTAATAACACATACGATCGTCCACACGCCGATACGCACATATCATATATTTGTCTCTCTTTAACTATGTTTCCAAAAAAAAGAAAATAAAGAAAGAAAAATTCTATATGATTTCATTACATGATAGCGATTAGTCGACTGCCGCGCGACGTCTGCGTCGGCGGGACCGCGGCTCCTGTAGAGGGGGGCCGGCAGCTGGGATGGGGAGGGGGTGCGGGTAACTTTGTATTATCATCAAGTCTTATGGTGCCGCGCAAGAGTCAACTCTGTCTCATGCTGTGCCACAGAAACCTCACCCTTATTGTTGACAAAAAAATCTAATGGTTGAGGACCAGTGTGGCTAGAGATCAATTATAAAATAATAAAAAGCATTCCTATGGGTATCAAAAGCTAGAGTAATGCTTAACTAAAATAAAATCTTCAGATATTTTGATCTCCAACTATACCAGTGTCAATAACCTCACTGGATCAAAACGTTGAGTCATTCATTATTTTTGTAAATGTTAAGTCAACAATATAAATGAGATTTCTCTGCATTTCCAAGGTTGGTTACCATTAGGAATATTAGTACCAAATTTTTTACCAACTTCAAGACTTCCTTGGACAGTTTGATTGACTCAGAGTGCAGCCATCCTTAGGCCTTAAACTTTTAATAGTATTCTTTAAATGACATGTATTTCTGCATACATCCAGTGTCTAATTTCACAATATACATAATGTTTGTATATTTGGAAACGTAATGGAACTACGAAGCTTATATTATGGAGTTGGACACTCATTCTGACATTTGTAACGCCACCCAAGGTTGCATACTAATATCCTTATTATGTTATGTTTGATGAAAAGATGGACAAACAGTTTTGGTTAAGAACTAAATGCAGGATGTTAAGTAGTTGTTTGACCCCATTTTATAAAAGAAATAGAGATAAAAATGCTATTTAAGATTTGGGTAAACAACCTATGTATCAAGTTTTTTTTTTCATTGTGTACTCGGAGAATTACTGGGAATTAATCAATATTTTTTATATTCCATTAATTTTGAAGAGATTTTATCGATAGAATCATCCTTAAATATTGGATGATTGCTCCATATTTCCTTGCTTTCAAGTTTTAAGATACAAGATTGTTCTTCAGTAAGCAGCAGACACATTATTTCGAATACTTAATTAACTATGCAGATGGGTGTGTTTGAATAATTATCATGAAACACAGAGTTGTAGAATTAGATGACCTACTTCCGAAAAGGTCAGCAGGGGATAAAATATTTACTCTACAATCCACGATTGAAGACATCAGGTCAATACACTGGTGGATTTTGACTACCATGGATATTCTAATGTAAAATTTACAACAGATGTTCTTCATCATCTCGTTATAAGGCGTGATATATGATTGTAATGTTGAAAGCCAACCTCAGCCGCCGTAAAGAAGGCTCATGAATCAGTTCTAGTAATGAATGGACCTAAAATTAGAACAAATAGAACCCGCCTTGCAAATCTAAGGGTGGTCGACCATCTTGAATTTATCGCCAGTATCGATCTACCGCGCAACACTTTTATATCAATTTACAGCTAAACCAACGTAAAATAACCCCCTTCCGACGCAATAATCTTCGCGTCCGGGGATTAAATCATTGTTTTAATAGCGAAAACTTATATTTCAAGGCCCTGCCGTGACGTTACTCATGTCAAAACGTATTTTAAGAAAAGAACAAAGAAAATAATAAATCAACAGTTTACATACCTTTTTTGTCTGCCATTTGTATGATAACTATTTGAATATTAGTTAAAACGTTAATATTTTGTGTTAAGTTGCGAGAAATACAGGAAATTCACAATTTAACTTAGATGCAGTCGCAGCAAACGCTTCAATTCTCGCAACGACAACTAGTGATTTCAATAGTGCTGATCATCACTGTCTGTCAGTCGATAGACTTGGAACTATTTTAGTCGATTCTCGATTGTATTACTTTGTTTCTCGTTTGCACATTTTTTATGCTCTAAGAGTTTCTCTAAAAAGCATTTACTGTTATACTTTTTGCTTTATTTTAAGTGAGTTACACTACACTTTACAGGGAAAAAACTGGTCCCTGCAATTTGAACAAAATACAAGTGATTCAGAATAAAACCATAGGCCGCCTATCTGACATGTAATTAATACTTTAAATTCAATACTTCACTCATGCTTTTGGACCCATGATTTCCAATCCAATCAAGCCTATGAAACCTTCAACAAAAACCAGGTTTAGGATTTAAACAACTCTGTAAAAAATATGTGACTTATAAATAAATTATAATAAACTAACCGTAAAAAAAAAGTGTGCTAAGAGACCCTTTAATCAATCAGTATGATCTACCTAGCCCTTTTAACTCTTATAACTGGATAATTTTCTAATGACTATAAACAAAAACTATTTGCATTATAACACAGCAACATCTCTAACTGACCTCGTAAATCTGGTCTTCAATCGATCGATCTCCGGGCGGTAGCTATACAATTTGATTGCAGGATGACATGCGCGAAGTGCAGCGGGCGGGGGTGGTGCATCCAAAGCAGTTATGGATTTTCACTTACACATTACAGTTCCCAGAAATTGCTTGGAAAGGGAATTCTCGGGAATGCTTCCTGCTGTTTTAATATACTTACACTTGCGTATAGCCAATTGATTTTCAGGTAATGTGAATAAATAACAATATGTTAGGCGGATTGGAGGAACATATTTTTAGATCATTCCATATTTTAATTGAGGCTGATAGATTATTTGATACCTACTGTTTTCATTTGATTTTTGCGATAGAGCTCAAAACGACGAAAAACTTGTCTTAAATATCACCCATCTCAGGCACGTTTACTTATTAGACCACCTTCCACTACAAAAGGCAGTCTTATCGTAATGTGCGATCTCTGCCTGGAAACCGTTTATAATCAAAAGACGAGTAGGTACTCCTAGAGCGAGCGCTTACATTTATAATCGGTGTTGTAATGTATGATTGAAAGATCTCGTAGTTGACTGTAGCATGCTCGCTACAAAATCTTTCACACAAGGAAGTTTTCTTACGGTGTCAATTGTCAGTGCTTAGGGTACAAAGAAAAGGGTTGGCTATGGTACAAAAATTAATTTATTATATACAACGTTTACAATACTATTTCATTTCTTCTTAAAAACTAATCAGAGATTTTATATATTTGAAAATAATGTCCATTTTCCACCGCATCTGTAATTAAACAAATATTAATATTAGTTATCAGCATTCAGAACAGTTAACGGTAAGACAAGCCTACCTAGTCACACCCATACAGAGTGGTAAAGGTGATTAAAGGATCACTTATCAATAATTTGAGTAGCAGAGTACACTTCTATTTTCAATTAAATATACTGAGAAAGCACAGTCACATGGTCTACATGGTGTTCACATGAGCTGACCAAGATTATGTCTGGACTTTAAAATACCAGACATGCCTATGAGTTTGTTTTTAACATATGATTGACGTGTAAAAGTGTTTGTAAAAACCTATTTACAGAAATAAAATCATTTATCAATTCGTCTAGTAAGTATGGTGATCACGGCGACATTTCCTTAGAATATTTATCAATGCTAATCCACGTTTAAGAAAACCAAAACTAGTCATGCAAACTTCCCAAGCTTAAAATTAATAATGTCACAGAAGCGAGAGTTGATTTAATTTTCACCAACACATCTTGAAGAAAGCTCGCAAGTAAAACTACACAAGCATTTTTGTTTGTGTGCTTTTTTTTGTCACATTTAGTGCAAATAAATGGATTTTCTTTCTTGCTTTCAAGAAAGCTTAGTGTTCACTCTCTTTTTTGGAAGATTCATACGTTCAGTAACATTTTTGGGACATAAAGTATAGTTCAAAATTAAAAGGATTTAATAGATATTACCTGCACGCCGATAGGAACCGCGCGTCATAAGCGCCCTGCAGCGGATGCTTGTTGGGCTGCGACGCGGCCAGCGCGCGCGAGCCGCAGCGCGCGCACTGGCGCCAGCGCGCCGGCCGCAGCCCGCCGCCCACGTGCATGTAACTGGGGGGTCATGGCTAGGTTTAGATAAGCAGTTTATGCTTAATTCTCTCTGAACTATGTATAATGACATAGTTGTTTTATTTTCAGACTAAGAGAGTTAAAATGAGAATTGTAATCGCTATCTGCCAGCGATCAAATTCACCGTATTTTATGAAAATAATGCTGTAAGTTTCAATCTTGTTTCTTGTATACAATATGAGTGTAAGCTCAAAATCCTTTATTGATCGAGTATTCTATAAAGAAAAATCAGCTATGTGTAGGTTGTTTCCATAATCTGTATCAACGTCACTTTTAATATGTTTACCGTATAGCGTCCATGGTGATGGAGGGCGTGGTCTCACACTGCGCGTACGGCGGCGGCTCAGGATTGTACCGCAACGCTTCAGGTTCTACGCCGTACTCCAACTAGTAAAACCAAAAAAACTTACTTTAAAATAATATTTATTAATTTTCGTTATTTATCATTTACAAATTATAATATATACAACATATCCCGGAATAAACCGCTCATGAACAGTTTACATATATAAATACATGCCATTAGAATAGTATATTATATATAATCATAATACATACACTGAATTTAAACTATTATGTATAATTTATAAAATTTGTTTATTTATTAAATTAGTTATACTGATTGTGGTAGAAAATTGTGGTCACTTCACAAATCTACGCACGCACACAGTCGATCACGTAATAAGGGTATAGCGTAGTAGGTACTTCATCCATTTTGGTTTGTTTCGACTGTACAGCGGAAGTGTGACTGTAATTTACGTAGTTTACATTATTTTGGGATAAAAAATTACCTACATTAAAAATAACAGAAATCGATTCAGTAAACAATTCTGAACAAACTACTTTCATAATATGCATTCATTCAGTTACACATATGAGCGTTTCATTTTTTATATCCTTGTACAGACGCCAGCACATCAAGCTACTACAATCTGTCAAATTTCTTTAATAGATTTTGAACTTTATCCCTACATTTTATGGTTCAAGGTTGATTGGGAAAATTTGACAGTTTCGGGTAGCTTGACCTGCTGGCGTCTGTACATATATTTTGGTGTTAGCTTGTATTTTAGAATTGTTAAAATAAATGAAATAAAATATATATGCACAGTAAAATGTCAAAGAAATTAGTCGATTAATTATTGTAATTTATGTTGGACATCACTAATACTGTGATTAATATTTTTTTTTGTTTTGGCGGCAAATTAAATTTTGGTTTTCCGACATTGCTCTTTCAACTCGTCAGTTATTTTAAATGGGCGTCCTAGCAAAAAGGGTCCAGTAGTACCCACAGTGGTACAGTGGCCCTAACGCACTAGCGGTCAACCGCGGGGGCACCTAACCGCGCGGCAAGCCGCTTTTCCAATTTAATATGCAACCGCTGGTGATTGTACGCACGTAACCGCCACAAAGTTGGCTGGCCGGCCGGCACACGGTGGGCTGGAAATCGGCTTTCATAGACTTAGGGATTTCAATTTGCAAGTGCTTGATTTTTTGCCGGATATCGCTTCTATTAGTCATTACTATGTACAAAAATGACACCCGAGTTAATTCTGCCCAAAAACGAAGGAAATATAATTTTTTTACGAAAAATTTGTATGAAGCTAGTATGAAAAATCGAATTATCTCCTAAACGGCATGTTTAACCGTAATATCCTTGGAGATGGTCATAGTGCTAATTATTTATGATTATTTGGTTGCCGATTTGACGAAAAATTTAATGCCGTTTTTTTAAAAAAATCGTCAAAATATTTTTATTTATTTTTACATGTAAAACGATCCCTTTTAGTGTCCAAGTTAAAAAGTTCGATATGTTATTAACCCAAATATTATGAACACACAAAACAAGAAAAATTAAATAAAAAAATTGCTGTTTTTTGACACATTTTTACTAATATAAATAAAAAAAGATTATCAAACTCTTATTTAAGTAACATATAAAGTTATATTATATACAAAATAATTTAATTTAAGGAATTAATACTAAGCATTTGTAAAATAAAGTAAAATAAATAAAAAAAAGACAAAATATCACTAAATATTACAAAAAAAAACCCAAACACACTCAAATACAAATTTACAAATATGTACATATATAATTTTTTTCCAAATTTTCCTTATCACTCTCGTTGTCAGACTCCAATTCTGAGTCAGCATCCAGATTGGATATATCCAAAAACTCGAACTCAGTTTCCTGAAATTGAATCAAGTCGAGAGTTTCAGCAAAAATCTCTGCTTTTTCTTGGCATCTAACTTGGGCCTTTGTGCACTTAGCAAAGGATCCGAAGAAACAACAAGCATATTTAAAATGTCTTGATTGGAATCCTGCCTGCTTCTTTTCCGCGAATCATGTTTTCGAAACCTCCTAAAATCTTTGTTTCGAGACTCTGAGGCTTCTTCCGAGAGAGTCCCAATCGGCACAATATTATTTTTCTCGATTATGTCAGCCCCATGGATTAATAATTTATGAACGGTTGACGACATGTAGTACCAGTCGTATAATAATACGTACTTTTGCTTTACTTTGTACTTTTGCTGTTTTGCGGGCATAATCTCTAAATTTTATTATATCGACCTGCTCTCCAGATGTAATTGCTTGTAAAATTACAGCAAATCTTTTGATGAGGTCTTCATCCAAACCGGTTATAGCTGCGGTTTTATTAGGAAACTCAAAGAATTTTCTTGCAGTATTCCCGTCATTGGTGGTTCCCGAGCCTTGTTTTACTATATCAATCAACAGATTGAGCTCATCTTTGAATTTATTTTGAATTATTTTCTTCCTTGTCTGTAGCATTTCTTCGTGCTCATCACTTCTCGCTGCCCACCGTTTGAAGTCGAGCCTGTATGCAATGTGTAACAGACATTCCATACAATTTATACGGGCGTGTAGGGATGACAAGCCAAATTCATACAGGTCAGAACACACAATTTTTGATGTTACAGCATCTAAGCGGTTCATTTCTGTAGGCTTTGCTAAGCACAGGTAGCACGATGCATTTGATCTAGCTTCAGAAAGGTAAATGCAAACTTTGGCGTCGATCATCGTCATCATTAAAATCCCCACTTGGATATCAGCTTCAAATGCTTGTTATGCTCTTCCTTAGAAAGGCCTTGAAGGATTCTTGTAACTGTGATATCAAGTAAAGCTTGAAGTGTAATCCTAGCCGATGAATCAGTAACTGTCACTGATTGCTTCGGAGGGTAGCAATCAAGCTTAGTTTGTTGCACTTTATAGTAAGATGGATAAATATCCTTAGCACCTTCCCGAATGGCAGCCTCTCGCAACGTAATATATTGCCACTTTGAGAGTTTTAGCGAAAGAAGCAATCCAAGCGCCTTTTCTGACGTAAATATGATTGTTTTCGCTGGTTTCTTAAGCGATTCATTTAATTTAGCGGCTGCTTCAGGATTTTTCATCATGTATTCGATGACAGAGGCGATATCTCCATGCCCTTCTTCTTTTAAACGTGCTGCAGCTGCATATGCCAATTCACTGGAATCTTCGCCTGTGTGTTCATCAGATCTACTCTTTTTTTGTTTACTTCCCAGATCTTCGAATGGTTTACGGGATCTTTTCGTCATTGTTCCAATGGACGTTGATGTCAACGGTTTTGGAGAGACTGAGGGCGCTCTTGGTATCTCATTAACACTTGGTTCTTGATTAACTAAAGTTTGCACAAAACTCGGCCAATCAATATTTGCTCCCAACCAATTCTCGTACTTTCTCCTGAAATTATCAAGGAATCGGTTGGATTTCTGCCACCTTTGTAAAGCGGCTCGCGTAAATCTCCGACAAAATTCTTTGAGAACAACACGATCTTCGTCAGACAGGCAATCGCCTATGCGGGATACAACTGCACTGAACAATACTTCATGATCAAATGAAGTACTCTCACTTCGTAGAAGAACAAACAAGTCTAAATTGGTGATTAAACTTTCCATTCTAAGATTTTATAGTCGCAGATTTAGTGTTAGCAGTTACACAGTTGTGAACAAACTAAATTATAAAACAAAACTTTAGCCCTTTTATTGCAAAACGCCAATAATTAGGTAACTACCCTCATTAGTTATCTTCTCATTAGCTAATGAAAATTTATAATTGTCACTAACTATTCTTAGAACTCATAGCACTGCTAATTAACAAATTAGCTTACTTATCAGGAAAAGTTGAATGTAATCCATAGTTGGCATTGTCGTCAGATATTGAAAATCATTAAATCACCTATAAAGATTAGAAGACCTAATCAGTGTAGTTACTTAATCACTTCTTTTCGGACTCATTAGAAGAGTATACAATTGGTAATTTGGTTGTATGAAAAGTTTTAAAACTCATGATGTGTTGATAAATATCTAGCTCAAACATAGTTGTCTACGTGTGGGTGTACTATAAACCTCTGCCAACTCCTTCGGAAATATAGGAGTGATGCTATTTTATGTTACGTGTAGTTAAAAGTCCGTGTTCTTCAACATAAACACTAAAAGGAATCGTTTCATATGTAAAAACAAATAAAAATATTTTGACGATTTTAAAAAAAAAACGGCATGAAATTTTTCGTCAAATCGGCAACCAAAAAATTATAAATAATTAGCACTATGACCACCTCCAAGGATATTACGGTTAAACATGCCGTTTAGGAGATAATTCGATTTTTCATACTAGCTTCATACAAATTTTTCGTAAAAAAATTATATTTCCTTCGTATTTGGGCAGAATTAACTCGGGTGTCATTTTTGTACATAGTAATGACTAACAGAAGCGATATCCAGCATAAAAACAAGCACCTGCAAATTGAAATCCCTAAGTTTATGAAAGCCGATTTTCAGCCCACCGTGCGGCAGGCCGCTCAAACGAACCGCCTAAGCGGCCAACCGGTAGTGCGTAACGGGCCTAAGACTAGATTCGGTATCTAGAATAACCAATAGGGAATATGCATGAATTTTTTTTTCACTAAATCAATAATACACAGTAATATAAACCTAAGAAAAGTATTGAAAGTTAAATTGAACTACTTGTTGGATGCCCAAAAAAATTATGAAAATCCAACAATTTTCTACTACAGTTCAAACGTAAGATTCTGTCGCGGCCATGATGTGACGTCATTGTTCACGAAACTGCTTTGTTTACACCTGTTTTTAGCCCCAAATCTTAATATTCAATTATTGTTTATGCTTTATTCAAGTAGAAATCGCACTTACATATTTACCTTAGTGAGATTTCAAGCATTTTGCAAAGAATATATTTTATTCACATGTTTTGTTTCGTCACTTCCGGATCGAAGAAGAAGAATTTTCGAAGAGGACGCGTTTTGAGTTTGCGTTCCGTTCCACCAAAAAAACGCAACATAAATTAATTAATTGTAAAATAAGTAATGCATTAAAAAATGTAAAAAAATATTGGAATTTGTTTCTTGACTCCTATCCTACACAATGTATAGGGGTCCGTAGTCAAGAAGGAACCCTTATAGTTTCGCCATGTCCGTCTCTCTGCCCCCGGCTTAGCTCAGAGACTCTTAGTACTAGAAAGCTGTAATTTGGCATAGGTATACATATTAATCACGTCGACAAAGTAGTAAAAACAATCTGGAAACATTTTTTTTACGGTATCTCCTTTCTCGTAAAGTGGGGATGATATTTTTTTTCTCGGCTAACCTATGGTGTGGGGTATCGTTAGATAAGCCGTTTAAAACATTGAGGGTCTGTAAAGACAATTTTTCGATTCAGACCTCCGTTTGCGTAATATTAAGCTAAGCTAGTGCGTGCGTTTTTGGATATGTGAAAAAATTCATGGCAATAGTACATGTAACGAAATTAAAAGAAAAACTATCACAGCTAAGTAAGCTTTACAAGTTAAAACGAGTAATAGTCGACCAACTTACATTTGCAGTTGGAGAATCGATCGTTACCTATATCGATGTATGGGAAACCATGTTTTTGAACTACAATGTTAAGTTTGTTTTTGGGATAAATTCATCCCAACTACGGAAGCCTTCATTGTGTGTGGTCCGACACGCACTTGGTCGGTTTTTTATCAACTTTACAAAACTGCGTATAATCTCGGAAACTAAATGCCGAGAACCCTTTTTGCTTGGTCAGTATACAAATAATACTTTTAAAAAATACGTAATGTATGATAGCATATTTTTTTCATAAATGAAACAAGGTTTTTTCATCACGAGTGGTGTTACACAAGAAAATTATACTTACCAAGTTGCTATGCATACGATTGCATAGCAGTTGCTATGTTTACTATGTATGGAAAATAAAAAAACGAAAATTCCGTCGTGCGTATAAAAGTAATATTAGAACAGCCATACTCAAAGTGTGTTCCGCGGAACCCTAGGGTTCCGCAAAGCCTCTGTGGGGGTTCCGCAAAAATATTGGTCAGAATAAAAAAATAATACTAAAGGAGTGTCTACCTACTATATTTTCTTTTACTCTGGTACCTGAGTAACATAATATCAATCTAAATATTTCAACAAAAGTAAAAAAATATGTAAATTTTAATGTCAAGTAATATGATTATTAATGAAGAATACGCATAAAACCATTTTTAATTACTTTAGGGCTCCGTCAAATATTTCGTTTTCGAAAAGGGTTCCGTCTCCAAAAAAGTTTGAGAACCACTGTATTAGAAATTGATTAGCTATCCAATTTTGTAGGTATTTAATCACTTAACACATTTATGTAAAAGTATTTTACTTTATTTGTCTTTAAAATCATGAAAAACAACAAATCGTAAAATATTTCTTGCTTTTACTACGTTACTTTTGTTTTCCTATATCACAGCTGCTGTACTATTTTTGCAGTCAATACATTGCTTATTAACCACAACCTAAGTATGTCGCTAACTGACTGGACAATCAATGTAAATATCACAAAATTATACTTTATTTATGCGCTTTTTTTTGTGCTTTGTTTTTTCGCTTTTAGCGATAAGACCACCCATTGTGTCACCCTATGTAAAATTTCAACATTTATATCTGTCAAGAAATCAATATTAAATCAAGTTATTTCAAACGAGTCTTCTTTAATTCCAAATCTTTAACAACCGTTTTAACCCAAATAGAAGACCCATGTGGAAATAATGTTTTTACTCATTTTGATTTTCTCATTATGTTTATTTTTTAGATTTACTTAATACATTTTTTTTGCTACATTATTGTTCATTTATATTATACTAGCTGCGCCCCGCGGTTTTACCCGTATAAGTCTCGATCGGGAATATCGGGATAAAAAGTAGCCTTAACATATAGGCTACTTTTTATCCCGATATTCCCGATCGAGATTCGGGGTGTTAGCTACCTCCATACAAAATTTTATCAAAATTAGGTCAGCCGTTTGAGCGTGAAGAAGTAAGAAACACACACACACACACACTCACAAACTTTCGCCTTTATAATATTAGTGTGATAGTATCATTTATTATTTATTTTATTTTTAGGAGCCCACAATTTTTTTAATACAATGATAATTGGAAGAATCGATAACTTTCAGATTTAGTCAATCACTAGCGTTTATGTAAAATAAATAACTTTTGCACAGCACAACGGTGGCGACCGATGTTTTCGTGTGACTAAGTTGTACAGCGCATAGTAAATGCACGCTGTGTTTGACGCGATAAGGTTTATATTTGATTGTGTAGTACGTTCTGATTAATTAATTGCGAGTGTGCGCGACTTCGCATCTATTGCTTTTACTGAACTGCATCTGTAGTTGTGGCGAGTGGTAGGAACAAACTGGAGACACCGGGTCCCAGTTAGTCAAAACACGGGTAGTAACGAAAGATGAGACATTCGTATCATGATATTAATCGTTATCCAACTAAATAGTTTAATAATCAAGGTTGATTATGTACAGGTAAATTCCTCTTTAAATTATTCGAATCGGACCTTTTGATTTGAAGTTACGACGCGATGGGTATAAAAATGCTAAGTAAGAAAAATGCCGCGGTGTGAGCGAACAGCCCTACGCTTAGTCTATTCGTTACGTAAAGTCGGTGACCAGAATTACCTGACCCCTCTCACAAAGAAGAATAATGGAAGAGAGGTTAGGTAATGCTGGTCACCGACTGTACAATTAGTTTTCGGATACTATTTTATATACGGGACGGAGTGTTGAATTTTGTAGGCGAAGATACAAAGTCCACGCGGACGAAGTCGCGAGCAAGTGCTAGTACTCACGTATAGCGGCCATTGTTTCCCGTGCGGCGCGGCCACGTTGCACCGCGGCAGCGACTCCCACACGCGCGCGCCCGTCCACTGCGTGCCCAGCAGCGCGCATTCCTCTGAGCCAACACAAAACAGTCAAATTTTAGTACATCCCGATTCAAACTTTATGGCGGCTCGGAACATGAGGCGAGTCGCTGCGGAGTAACAAATTCTTTTGTCAGCGAGGGTGGGGGGATATCGAGGCCCTGGCGCACAGGCAACTGAAGGAACACAGATGGATGCTCGAGGCTTTCAAGTTACAATGTTAATAGGTATGGGAGGACAGTGTAGGCCCGTCAACAAGTACCAAGTACTTAACAAAATAGAAGATGGTTTACAAAACTACATTATATTTAGCCTACAACGTTCTCACATTCACAAGTTAAAAAAGAATCTATATAAAATATTACTAAAATAATAAAAATAAAACCTACATATTTAAACCAAATGACAACATTGCCATTACAATTGTAACAAATCCGAATTAATATTCTGTCCACAAGTCACTAATAAATATTTTAAATTCAAATTGTAGGTTATGTCAAAGTACCTATCGTAATTTAGGAGCAGTTAATAGACATTTACATAGTTATGCTGTTAATGAGGTACCAGGGAAGCCACATGTGCAGAAGGAATTATTGCCAAACTTCCTTGTCTTCAACGTAGTACTTAATCTTATAGTATGCTTTTTTGATTAGGACACGTTTGATGTGGGTTTTGAAGTTTCCATCGCTAAGTTCTATAACCGATATATCATAATACAAATTAGGATAGGTTGGCTCGTGTCACCGATAAGCTCCTGCTTGGGCGCGGCGCAGCTGGCCAGACGCGCCAGCGGCCGCGCCAGCGCCTCGGCCGCGCGCCCGGCGCCGCGCGCCACGGACGCCAGCTTGCGCAGCAGCGTCACTGCCGCGCCGTCGGCCCATAGCTCGTAACTGGAACTAAATAATCTATATTTGTTCCGAATTACAATTGACTGTACATTAACGAGAACTTATACTTTTATAATCAATAAAAATAACAACTAATTAACTTAAAATATTTTAGGTTAAATGAACGTGGTAAATAGAGAAATGTCACGAGTGCCAGTCTAGTGTCACAAGTGTCAGACAAGACATTCGAGTGTCAGACGAGAGTGCCACAAGTGTCAGAGAGGTGACCTTGAGAGTCAAGTGTCACGATTACCAGACAAGTGTCATGAGTGTGTCGAGTGTCCACTACAAACTTAACTCAAGTATTTATTTCAAATAAACCAATTACAGGCACTTTTGAATGGTCAAGGGGTCGGTCAGTCAGAATGATGAAGCTAGTTACACATTCCAAATCGTAGTAGGTACCTGTGGAGAAAAACGGGTAATAAACTCCACGGACCGCTCTTTAACATAATTATATGGTGACAAAAAATAGGTTACATCATTAATGTTGAAATTATACATGTGAACGCTGTAAAACGTCAAAAGCGTCCAATGACCATGACGCATGGATTAGCACCATTCAGCTCAAGCATTGAGCAGCGTGGCGATTATGGCAACTTATTCCTTTTGGGGAAGGCATATAACCAGCAGTGGATGTCTTTCAACTGGACTGATGATGATGAGCTCAACCATTTTAAAGGGAGCTAAATGATCTTACACACGAAACCATCAGCGAGACATTAGTGAGCATGACATACTCTCAGCCGCCAGGGCACATTCAAGTCAATGAAAGACGTACCCAGTAAATGGTAGCTTCATAGTAGGTACATAGTACTCACACATGTGCTACAGTGCAGGTTCAAAAATGAATTAACTTTTATTAAAAAAATATAATTTATAATATGCATGCCACAATCTCAATTAGTACTGCGCTGTCGCTATTGCGTTTGACACATTTAACAACTGCTACACACTATTCCATAGACTAAATATAGAGTATATTGCCTTCATTGACTTGCCATACCTACAAAATTAGTAGGGTTGTTACTGCGAGTACAAGAGAGAAAGCAAGCAACCGTTTGACAGCACATTGCCGAGTTTTGTACCACAAAACTTGGCATTAAACATGGCGACCGCTCACGCATAGACAGATTTTGACGTCACGCAAGTCTTGCCAAATTGTGTTTTTCATAATTATGTAGCTGTTGATTAGTTAGATAAAGATGTTTATTTGCTTAAACATGTGTACACATACAAGAACAAAAATGCATGCAGGATAACATTAAATAAGATATAGGTTCAGACATGTTTGCCACGTACTATGGCGTGCAAATATTATGATTGATAATAATTAATTTTAATACAATAATGTAACGTCAAACAAACAAAAAAAGAAAGAAACAAAACGCTTTATGACATGACTGTGTCGATATGATAGATATTTGTATAACTATTCTTCATATAGTAGAATATGCCGTCTCCATAGTATTCCTTCCTCAATCATTGTGTTTGACAACTGCTACACACTATTCTAAACTCTTGGGTTTTGTCTAGGCCCCCCTGTACCGTGTGATCAAATGAAAAAGCTTGTTGTGAGGGTCTCAAATATACGTTTTTTTAATAATTTTAAAATAAAGCCTCCTCTCTTCGAGAGGGAGTGGGTCGTAATCCACCACGTGGGCCCAGTGCGGGTTGGTAGATGTCACATGTCTTTGAATGTTTGGTTCTATGACATGCCGGTTTTCTCACGATGTTTTCCTTCACCGTTTCGACAGCAGTGGTGATGAAATTATTTACACAAAGTAAAGCGCCTGCCTGGGTTCGAACCCACGACGTAAGTCGCGAGCCGTTACCATTGGGCCAACACTGCTGCTGATTTATTTGATAGTTTTAAAATACTCCTATGCATTATTATTGCTAGTGTTTTCATTTATTGTCGTATAGTTGTCTCCACATTATAGATACATACTGGTGTGGATGCGTCATCGTGTGCTGATGTTGGTACGCCAGCGACAGTAGCGCGGTGAGGCCGATGTCTAGTGACCGCTGCAGAGATAATCGCAGCGGCTGCAGGGACGTTGCTTCGGTTAGTGCTTCGGGCTTCGCTTCTATTGCCAGGAGGCTCTGTAACAGTTCAATGGAAGTTGGGAAAATGAGGCTCGTGGAAGCGTGGTATAATTAAATGTGGGAGCGAGAGCAGGTCGTTGCCCAGGAGTGGGACAGACAACAGGCTAGCATAAAAGTTAAGAATTTGCTGTAAATATCCTGTTTAAACACACTCTTAACAGTAAAGATATTGATTATGAATTGCAATAACTAATCACCATATTATTATTATTGCAATTCACAACAAAATAAAACCTTGAATATTTAGTTTTAGGTGTGAAAAAAGCAGTTGGAATCTTTCCGAATGCTTTTTTGCATCTAAAAATGTTACAACATTGGATCCAGTGATTTTTTTTCTGTATGGGTTTGCTCTTGACCTTAGTCTAGGTCAGAGGTGACAAAGACAAAGTCGACGATGGAGTGAGCTTACCCAGAAGAAGACTGTTCACTCTCACTTTGAAGATATTAGGGTTGTATGCGTTCGGAAACACAGACGCAGGTAGAGAGTTCCACTCTTTTGCTGTGCGCATTATAAGAGACATTTGGAAACGCTTACTGCGAATTGGTGGAATAGCAACCAGGAAGGGATGGTAACCTTATCATGTTCATGCGTGTGGTCATCAAGTATGGCCGCGAGAGGTGCGGCGTCCGGCTTGTCGTCCGGTCGCAGCGCTAAGGAGACGGCCGCCCAAGACGCCTGCAGGCTCTGTAGGCACGTCAGCCAGGACAAACTGGTTTGAGCTGATGGGATTAGTCTGGGGATGAAAGAATAAGGCATGTGTTTAATCGCAACCCGAATAATTCCTTTTTAAACAGACGAAAATACTAAAAACAACATATTTTCGTCATCAGAATCGTTCCCACTCCAAGTAGCAAAACTTTTTCAAAAAATATTAATTAAACGTAGTTTTGACTTTGTTACTATTTTATTATATTACGTATAGATGTAAAAATATTAAACGACCCAGTCAAGTTCACTAATCATCAAGTTGGTTGTGGGAAAGTGATAAATGTCAGGAAAATAAATAGTACTTGCGATATAAAAAAAAAAAGAAAGAAAGTCTGAGCCCGTAAGACTTTCTTGTTTTTTTTATTTTTAATATCGCAAATTTTCTTAATTTCATGCAATATTTTTTTTGAGTCCAGGGGTCCTAACTCCAAAGCAATAGTCCGAAGAATCGGCCGAATGTTCGGCCGTTTCTTGACTTCCAAAGTTCACTTTTTGACTTTAAGTCCTTACCCGACTTCAAGTCACATTTTTGACATTTACTTATCTCTGTGACTGTCGTTTTCTTTTTTTCTGGCGCGCTTGTCAGCCATAGTTAGCCGTGGTCAGGAAATGGCTGATCATTCGGCCGATACTTCGGATTTATCTTCGGAGTAGGCCCCCAGGTTTCCTCACAAGATTTACCTTCACCGATGTAAATAATGTCTAAGATAAACTTAGAAAACACATATGAATGGAAAAAGTCACATTGGTACTCGCTCGGATCTGAACCCACAACCTCTTGCATAAGAGGTGAGGCCTTAACCACTCGGCAATCACGACATATAGTTGGTTTAACATATTAAAATACTGAAAATAGTTTTGTAGAATACCTGCACAGTGCGATCCTTAGTTTCAGCCAGCTATGAAAGTAGTATTGTTGGAATGCAGCCGGTTGACGTTGAAATGAATCTGTTAACCTGAAAATTGTTATTAAAACAGCATTATATTTTATTCGTTGTTTAATCCATACAATGGTCGATCTTGTCGAAAACTAAAACAATCTTTTGAAAAACCAATCTTTTCAAAACATTTCTAGTTTAGCCCATGAATGAATGAATGCACCGACCCTAGCGTCGTTGAACCAGACTCGATTGCTCGAATGAGATTCACCCTAGCCCCTGAAGCCTCATGTTTCATGAGACTACAGAGACCATTGTAAATCAAAGAGTAGACCGGGGGGCGCGATAATGAAAGACGTGCCCTTGGGATATGGAAGTATTATTAAAGCCTACCGGATGCGCATCCTTTCAAAAGATTTCTAGTTTAGCCCAGAGTCGAAAATTAACTATGACCCTGTTAGGGCCTGCGCCCACTGGCAGCATGTCACAGCATCACTACAAGCAAGCGCATACTGACGGCAACGATGTCGCGGTATCCTTAGGCAAGCCGCGACGTCCTTAGACATCATAATTGAACTTTCAATTTTATTGTCAGACTATTAAGTTATATTTCTATTCGTCGCATAACAAATTCCAGCCGTGCTATGCCGCCAATGGGCCCAGGCCCTTACTGTTAGCCTGCATCATCCCACTGCTGAGAAAAGGTGACGTGACCCCATGACTTCCACCATTTTTTTTTTTATTATACCTGTGTTCTCAGCACAAATAGAAAACCTAGACAGAGCGCTGCGAACAATAAAGTACAGCTTGCAAAACTACACCAAACTCTGTGCATACACGCTCACACGCACATATTTACAACCAAACTACACCAAACCGATTAGTTACAGCTAGTTTGTCAATGAAGCGTCACGCTAAAACAAAAACTATTCTTCAAAAAATAAAAAGCAAGATAGAATCACGTTTCTTACGTAAGTAAACATAAACTATATCATCATAATCAGCCTATACTGTTCCCACTGCTGGGACACAGGCCTCCTCTCTTCGAGAGGGAGTGGGCTATAAATCTACCACGCGGGCCCAGTGCGGGTTGGTAGATGTCACATGTCTTTGAATTTTTGGTTCTAGGACATGCCGGTTTCCTCACGATGTTTTCCTTCACCGTTTTGAGAGCAGTGGTGATGAAATTATTTACACAAAGTAAAGCGCCTGCCTGGGTTCGAACCCACGACCTACAACTCGTAAGTCGGGAACGTTACCACTGGGCCACCACTGCTCTAAAAACAAACTAGATAAAAATCCATAATTTTAATAAATCAAAATATGACAGCTTGGAACACAAAATCTTAACAAAGTGTTGTCACTAGTATGCGTCACAATTTTTCCCGTTTATTGGCTATCTATTATATTTACCTGCCAGTACTGAAGACAAAATCTTTGGGTAATGAGTTTTTACTGCGCGGCAACACTCACTAAGTGCACACATGTTTACGAAACCTGCTTCACGTCACTGTTGACAGCGCTCTGTCTAGGTTTTTTATTTGGTCTGAGCCTGTATTGTGTAATTATATAGGGTGGTAATTTTTCAACTTGATAACCGAATATTGACACAATTTTAAACGCAAAAATACTCATTTGATATTACCTCTCATACATAAGCTCCAGTATGTTATGTTTGACGGTCCCCGTGCAGGCGACCAGCACGTCGAGACAGTCGTAGCCCGACACGACCGCGTATTCCAACAGGGAGGTGGCGTGTTGGACTGCTATGGGAGTCGCTGTCAACATAGAAATGTTTTGTACAGTACAAGCCTACTATTGTTCAACTGTAGGCCGATTCTCGTATAGAGATACTTGCTTCTATACTAATATACAGGGTCAATTTAAATTAGTTAGCGAAACTCTGCATATGTGATGGGTATAGATAAATTAATTAAAGGAGATGTCCGCTTTTTGTATGGGCGTTGGTTTTTTATTCCGAGAAAAATCTAACCAGCGTCAAACTACACCTAAATAAAAGCGACAAAAATATGGAATTTGTAACCACTGAAATAATATTTTTAGACCCCTCCATTTAAGAGAAAAATTATAAAATATTTAATGTTTTTCATATATTTTATTTGTTGATGGCAACCCAAATAAAATCTGAAATATATCCCTTTCAATTCTAAAAGGTTAGACTAAACATTTTTGACTGAAAATATCCCATTTCTTATTGTTTACATTGTCTTAATCATCGATCAAATATTTAAAGACAGTAATAACCGTGCCATGTGTCAATTTTGACAAGTTTTCTTTTTGTTTAGGGTGTGTTCACTTTAATATACTAGTTAGTTAGAAAGGTTTGTTCGTTTTAGGAGTAAATTCACACTAAAATAAAAAAAAGATTTTTCTCAAAAATGGAGGCCTTTAAAAATGAATGTTATAGTTAGAACCACTAGCTTTTGGGTTGTCTATCCAAATATATTTAACTGATCCTGGTTAGAATTATTGAATAATAAAAAACCATTTTCGGACATGTCCTTTATTTATTTTTCAGACAACAAGATCCAATTACAAAAAACAAAAAAATACAAAAATACTTCATTCTAGATGTTAGTAAACAAAATAACTTATTTTCTATGTTAGTACTTAAATTCTAATACCGACAGCGTCGTGCTTATTAAATGCCTCATTATGGGGCTTTCATCAGGCCCATCAGCAATAACTTTCAGGAGGCTGTTGCTACTGTCCCGTAATCTACTGAGAACAGATGCATTCTTTTTGCGCACTAAAGCTGAGAAGCTATCTACTCCGGCTCGAGCAAACATTGCAGATGCACTGCAATAACGTGGCAGCTGCAACAGCGCCCTAAAAGCGTTATTATATTGAACACGCAATGCATTGGCAGCACGTTTAGAACAGCTGATCCATAGAGCGCTTGAGTACAGGGATGTGCAGTATGCTTTAAAAAGCGTGAATTTGACCGCATCTGTACATCGCGCGAACCTACGGGCCAGCATATTCGCCCGCACCGCCAATGCCCTGCGTTCCCGCTCAACATCGGCATCGTCTCTAAGGTCGTCAGCAACGACATGTCCAAGGTATTTGAATTGGTGTACCAGACGAATCGAGACATCGTTAATTTTAACTGGTGGTACATTTTCTGGACACTTCTTGCCAACAGCCTTAAAGACCATGAGTTCCGATTTATTTACATTATAAAGTAACCCATGGCTGGCAGCGTAGTCCTCACATATTTTAAGAAATTTTCTGAGTGCACTGACTGAGGGAGCCAGCAGGACCATATCATCGGCATAGCTTATGTTGTTCACACACAACCCGTCAACATAGCAACCCACATGCGCACTACTGAGTTCCTCGATCAATGCATTCAAATACAGATTGAAAAGGTTGGGGGAGGTTAAGCCCCCCTGAGTGGCTGATGCAGCGACATGTGGAGTTGCGTCGGTCACAGCTTCGCGCAGCCCTGGTGGCGGAATGGCGGGACAGGCTTTCACGCCCTACCGCCGGCCTCGCCACCATCGAGGCGGTCCGGCCGGTACTCGAGCCCTGGCTCGGGAGGAGGCACGGCTCCCTGTCGTTTCGGGTGACGCAGGTGCTCTTGGGGCATGGTTGCTTCGGGAAGTACCTGTGTCGCATAAACAGGGAGCCGGACGTCCGGTGTCACCACTGCGTCGACTGCCACGCGATAATTGCACTAATAGTTCCTAGGCAGTCCGTGAATTCAGTTAAATTTTCCGCACTGTCTACAGGTAAGTACACACTAAATACAAGCACTAGACGGTCATTAAGCGACACTTTAATTGCTGCAATACGTGGATTACCGCACGGAACCACGCACACACAACCGAACATACTTTTCCGCCATAGCAACGAGACACCACCGTACGGCCGGCCTACTAACATTCCCGCCGAAGTGTCGACTGCAGACGCTCCTGTGCTGCCGAATTCCTCATCGACTCGCGATAACGGACAGGAGAGACAGGAGAAAAAGACAGGTCATGGGGCAACAACCATGTCTCCTGAAGCGCAATTATATCTACTTCGTTGCACAATAACCTAACTCCTTCCATTGACCTCTTAATCGACTTGCAATTGAACGACGCAAGGACGGCGTTATGCTCTATTTCATTATTTGCTAGACCCATTAATTAATATTTTTATTGATTGCCTCACCCCGTTCTGGTGCGTCCACTGTTTTGTTTATAATGTGAACAAAACGACGGTAAATTACGCCTTGTGGCCAAAAGCGGATAAAATGAAAATAAAAAAGGTTTTATGGTTATATTGGGGGGAGGGGGGTCAATGACCGCTGGTTACTTGAAGTTTTATCGTGTTAAGATATCGCGATACTCACATTTGTAAAGTTTACACAAAAAAAAAAACTGATACCAGAATTGACTACACAAACTGCGGTTCATGACCCCACAAAAAAAATCTTTCAATTTAATTTTTGTTTTATAATATTTAGATATTGAGACCCATAAGGTCTGCGGTTCCGTGTGGTGCCGGACGTAAAGAATAGCACCATCCTAATTCTTCCCGTGGGTTTCGTAAAAGGCGACTAAGGGACTTACTAGAGAATGGGCAGCAGCGTTCTCTATGCATTTTAACACCATACTGCGATCGCCAACCCACCTGCCAAGCGTGGCGATTATGGTAACCTCCCCCTTTTGGGGGAGGCCTATGTCCAGCAGTGGACGTCTTTCGGCTGAAATGAATGAATGATGATGAACGTCTGCGGAGTCTTGCTAGCTAATTTAATTATTGACCCTGTATTAAAAAAATTAAAAATGAACATTTAAATACTCTGAGTTTGGTTCGGCATTTCTTCTTAGGGATCAGTAGGCTAGGAAATGCCGGCGCCATCTCAAGACATATCGTATTACCCAGTTACTGGGTTGTGGAGAATAAATAAGAAATCGCTTTATGTTAAAAACTGGTATTCAGCTACATCCAGTTAGACTGGAAGCCGACCCCAACATAGTTGGGAAAACGCAGACAGATGTTTTTTTTATTCACTTAATCAATAATAGACAGTAATAGAAACCCAAGAAAAGTATTACAAGTTAAAATGAACTACTGATTGATGCTCAAAAAAATTATGAAACTCCAACCATTGTCTACTACAGTTCAAACGTCCGTTTCTGTCGCGGTCATGATGTGACGTCATTATCCATGAAACTGCTTTGTTTACATCTGTCTTTAGCCCCAAATCATATACATTAAACTATTGTTTATGCTTTATTCAAGCAGAAATCGTATTTACTTATGTACCTTAGTGAGATTTCAAGCACTTAGCAAAGAATAGATTTTATTCACATAGTATTTTTCGTCACTTCTGGCATTTTCGAAGAGGTCGCGTTTTGAGTTTGCGTTCCGTTCTAACAAACAAAACGCAACATAAATTAATTAATTGTGAAATAAGTAATGTATTAAAAAATGTAAAAAAATAGGAATTTGTTTCTTGACTCCTACACAATGTATATTAAAATAATGAATACGTTTTGAATTACGTGCATAATCCCTATTATTTTATACTCACGAATGTCGCACCAGGGCTGCGGCAGTTTGTACACGTGCAGCTGTGCGTGTGTGTCTATGGCAAGCACCACGCCGCCTAGTTGGGACATCTCCACGCAGGAGACTATGGCGCAGCCGGAACCACTCTGTTGAATGAAAATGACGATTTAAGGCGAGAGCTACAAGGTAGCCCGTGAAATTCAAACTTCCTTGCGTTAAGGGGCCGTGCACGAAATCGGTTGATTTTTATCAATTTTGTTCATTGGTTGTCAGAAAGGGAAAAAGAATTTAAAGGAAATTATTTGTGATTTGAAATGTCGAGTTCTTTGTTTTGCATGTGGCGGAAAGGGATTTTTCAAATAGATTGAAGTATTCATGGAAAATCACTAATATTCGCAACAAGTTATCCGAAAAATGACGCGAGACTGACGTTTGATCATCTTTTGACAAAACACTTCTTTTGATTTTGAAAATTAAAAATATAATCAACATTATTATATGGTCTACTTGCATGTGGGGGAAGCACTTTTTTCAACTCCGATACAAAATATAGCAGAAAAATAATATTGAAATAACCTATATTTTTATTTAAAACCCAGTTATTAATGTATTTTTTCCTATTAATTAGCAAACCATATCAAGAAATTTAAAAATCACATACTGGGCTACAGCTATCCTTGAGATAAAATCAAAATTTTATGTTATGATTATACAATGTCTTCATTAAGTAAATCAAAGGCGCAATATACTATATTTTCGAGAGCACAAAAGTGATGAAACTATTAACAGGTGCTGAGACTGACACGAATGGTTTAGCACCACGAAAACTGTACTCCTATAGTTACACAGACTGTTTCAATTATTTCAAGTTTTCTCACAATTAGATAAGAAATTGACGAAAAAGGGTTTTTTTCGTGCACGGAGCCTTAAGGTGAAAGCTAAAGGGTAGCCCGCAAAATTCAAATTTTCTTAGGTTTTTGCAATTTGCAGGTCAGTGTCAGGTTGTATATTGATCAAAATAACAGTAATAATAACAGAATTATAACATAAAACCACGCCTGTATTCTCCGAAGGGTGACGCAGAGGTGTACCTGTAGTACAACGGCCTATCCAACGATATCCCACGTCATGGAATAGAAAGGGGGAAAAAAATATTGAAAACAAAATATCATCATGTAAGACTAAGGGAGGTAACCTCATCACCTGCCTAGCCTTTTCCCAACTATGTTGGGGTCGGCTTCCAGTCTAACCGGATGCAGCTGAATACCAGTATTTTACATGAAGCGACTGCATATCTGACCTTAAGGGAGGTAACCTTAAAAAAATTTTTTAAAGATTTTATTTCACCACTTTAATTCCTGTGAACTGTGATTAATATCCACCATGACAAATTACAGATTTCTAGTACTAAGAGTCTCTGAGCTAAGCTGGGGACAGACAGACAGACAGACGGACATGGCGAAACTATAAGGTTTCCTTGTTAACTACGGAACCCAAAAAAAGGAACATGGATGTTTTATCAAGTCGTAAAAATCGTGCGAAGCAGTGGCGGGTCACCGGTAAATTAGTATTGAGCTAGATATAGAACAGAGATCTTAATATTTTGCTACTAGCTGCGCCCCGCAGTGTCACCCGCATAAGTCTCGGTCCCGTGGTAATATCGGGATAAAAGTATCCTATGTCGTAATCCAGGTCATGTGCAAAATTTCATCCAAATCCGTTCAGCCGTTTGAAAGCGTAACAAATTGACTTTCGCATTTATAATATTAGTTAGGATGTCGTCACATCAGTCAGTCACATTCGAGCAACGCGCGGGCGGGTCGCTAGTAAATAAATAAATACTTATTTTTACGTTGTGCTAAGTAATAACAGCCGCACGGGTCGATACATCAGGTTAAGCTACGCTTGCCGGGGTTGGTCCGTGGATGGGTGACCATCTTTACATAGGTACCTAGACTCCTTCGTGCCTCGGAAAGGACGTTAAGCCGTTGGTCCAGGCTATCATTCGTGGAGCTTTGACAGTCGTTACGGGTCGTCAGAAGTCCGAAAGTCTGACAACCAGTCTTACCAAGGGGTATCGTATTACCCAGATAGTGGGTTGTGGAGGTCAGATAGGCAGTCTTTCCATGTAAAATACTGGTATTCAGCTGCATCCGGTTAGACTGGAAGCCGACCCCAACAAAGTTGGGAAAAGGCTAGGCAGATAAATTTTACGTTGTGCCTGAACCAGTGTGTATTTATGAATAAACTCAAACTCAAAGAATTTATTTCAATAAAACCAATTACAGGCACTTTTTAACTTTCAAGGGGTCGGTCGCCCGGTCAGCCAGAAACATGAAGCTAGTTGCATATTTCAAAGCGTAGTAGGATCCTAATTTCCTATGGAGAAGAACGGGCTAGAAGCTTTATACTTACGGGCGCAGTGTTGGGTCCGTATTTGGTCTTCTTGGGCGGCGTAGAAGCGGCCTCCACCGCGGTCACCCCGCCATGCGACACTACCGCGCGACTGCACAACTGCGGACAATTTTATATTATTTAAAGGATTCGGTTGAACTGTAAGAGAGATATATACATATATACTTGGACTTTCGTGCTTTAATGCCCACTTGTACCATAAATGCGTTTAGCGCTAAACATATTTAAAACATCATTCTGTCTCTGTCATCTTTAATCAATTTACAGAAACAGACTATCTTTTAAATAAGTTTAGCGCTAAGCGGATTAGGGAGTTATAGTGCACGCGGGTTTAAAACCATGAAAAACCACATTAATGAAATGAAATTGTTTATTCTGTAAATAGGATAGCGGAATTTCTTTTACGCATCATATTAAAATATAAGACATAGTCTATTTGAAATAAGATTACAAATTTTAATTAACTTTTTTACAGTTTATTCAACCGATTTTGACTTCTATAGGATGGCATTGAAAGCAAAAACGTGGTTACAATACCAACTGTTTATTACCGCTGCCATTTGTCATGCCACCAACGCAATAAAAGTCGAAACCGGTAGAACGGGACTGTAAAAAAGGTTTATTTAAATCTTATTTCAAACGGAGTATAGATGGAGTCGACATTTTCTATCTGACTACCCCTGAGAAGAAATGGCGAAACGCACTCAGGGGTCAAAGTCTCTTTTAAAGTCCAGACGTAATCTTGGTCAGATCATGAGAGGTCTTTTGAGGAAAGAACCACACAAATTTGAGTGGACCTGTCCAGTCAGTGCACGCATTTTTCAGTAATGTTGTAGATCAGCTCAGCTTGATTAAGCTAACGCAATTAAAACTGCCTTTCTTTCCATGTGGCCTGCGGACTTAAGGAGTATGCCGCCGAAACTAAATGGAACTACAGCTGTAAGTAAAGTGACGATTATTGATTTGATTTGATTTGACGGCCACAGAGGGTGACGGCCTAAAGGTGCCCATCACTTTAGATTGTCTATCTGTCTCAAGATGTGATAGTGTTACTTACATAGTGATGCGTGTCTCTAGCAAGCAGATGCAGCGCCCTGGGCGTGGCCAGCACGGCGTGCGGCGCCCCGACAGGCAGCTTGGTGCTGGCCGCGCACACCGCGCCCTCGCCGCCTTCTACGCCCCACGCAGCTGTCTTTTGCCAAACCTAAATAGAATAGAATACTCTTTATTACCATACCATAAGAATTACAGATAAAAATATAAACTTTACATAGGGTGACACAATGGGCGTTTTATCGCTAAAGCGATCTTTAATGGATGAGACGACTTTCTTATATTGTCTTTTGCCCACGGCTTCACTCGCGTGGAGCTCGGAACTATCCCACTCTTAATCCCATTCTTCAAACTCAAACTCAAAGCATTTATTTCAATTAAACCATTTACGGGCACTTTTGAATTGTCAAAGAGTCGGTCAGTTAGTCAGAAAGTGGAAGATATTTGCCCATTCCAAAACGTAGATCTCTATGGAGAAGAACAGGCAAGAAACTCCAAGGATACTCTTTTAAGTCAAGATATTACAAAATCCTGGGTACATTATTCTTGTCGCTTCTATATGTGAGAACAATGTAAAAAAAAACAAAAAAATATATTTAAAAAAAACAATCCAAAATATAAGATTACAAAATAAGCCCTGGCAGTTAAGAGATGACCAGCCTCAACTGACAGCGCCCGTTCACGAACATGACGCGTGGATCAGCACCATCCAGCACAACCACTTTGTAGGGAACCGAATGGTTTATTTATTTATTTTATTTATTTATTAAAACTTTATGCACAAGTAAAAAGTACACTGTACAAAGGCGGACTTAATGCCTGAGGCATTTTCTACCAGTCAACCTTAGGGTGATGCAGAGACAAAACATGGCAGGTGCAACGTATAGATAGATAGCTCGGAAATAACTATAAAATACAAGCATACATACAAATACATAGATATATATATACATATATACATAATATACCAAAATAAACTTTGTCAGGAGAAATAACGACCGGTAGCGAAGAAAACGAATCCAGCAAGTCACCGCTGAGAAGCTTCGGCCAACTTCTGACGAATATGTTCACGTGCCTTCACTTTATTGTCCTGATGTTCAGAGGGAGCGCATTCCAAAGAAAGACCGCCTGGACAAAGAAAGAAGAATGAATGAAGCCAGAACGGTGCGAAGGACATCGTAGAAGACGATTGTTGGTGGAACGAAGATTTTTACTATGGGCAGAGCATAAGTATTTAATTTGGGAAGTCAGGTAAGAAGGAGAAGTGGGTTTGTCGAGAATAGAGAACAACATAGTCAGAGCCCTCAACTCTCTGCGTTGACGAATGGGTAACCATTTCAAAAGCAGTCGGTGCGCGGATACATGGTCATACTTACGAAGATTGAAAACGAATCGAATACAGTTATTGAGAAGGCGGTCAAGTTTATTGAGGAGATCTGCATTTAGGTCATAGTAACACACATCGCCATAGTCAATCATGGGAAATATTAGGGACTGTACAAGCATTGCCTTTATGTGTGATGGAAGAAGATTTTTCAACCGATAGAGCGACCGCAACGTCCCGGTGACTTTTTGACTTACAGTCGTGACCTGCTTTCACCAGTCAAGACAATTGTCGACATGCAGACCAAGATTCTTAACATCGGAGCTAAACGGGATGAATGAATTGTCGAAGATTACAGGTGGCACAGTTAAGCCATTCACCTTCCTCATACTGTAGGGACTCCCTACTATGATAGTCTGGCAATTGGTTGGGTTAACCGCTACCCCAAATCGATCAGACCAGTTTTTAACGACATTTAAATCCCGGTTTAGCTCCTCAATCGCATCGGATATGTTGTCAACACTTGCCCGACAATAAAGCTGCAAATCGTCAGCATAAAGATGATACGCAGTCCGAAGCTCGGTAGTAATGAGGTTAATAAAAATGGAGAATAAAAGAGGAGATAATATACCGCCTTGAGGGACGCCAGCTGCAAGATCACACCAACTCAACGAAGAGTCTCCAGCATAAACAGACTGCTGTCGCCCCTGAAGATAAGATGAAAACCATTCCAATGATCCAACACACGCGCCACCATCAGCGAGACATTTAAGCGAGCATGACATACTCTCAACTGCCAGGCTTTTTTAAGTCAACATACATCATAACATAATAAACGGCTCCATGGTTCTCACATTTACATTTTTTTTTTTTTTCTTTTTAAAACGTTGCCCCACACTAGGAATTGCTTTTAAATTATACAACACAACACTATAGCTTGCAATGTATTTCAATGATTCCTAAAAATTTTACTAGCATGAGGAAAATCGTTGTTGCCTATTCAAGTATTCAACAACTAAAACTTGATTAAATACTCTTTATTAGTAGTCCTGGTAGTCTTAATTAGCCATTAACAAATCTTCTGTTAAAATTGGCGTAGACGTCAAAAGGGTTTACGTTTTATGGAGGGATCATAACAAGGCGTCAAAAAACATCAAATAGATACTATCTGTGATCGAATGAAGAAAGTTACCTTGTCATTCACTCTTGTTTATAAGAATCCAAAATAAAATGTCATGGCGTCTAAACAAAACGTTCTCTAAACATACCTCACTGGAACTAGCCGTATAATAATGTAATGCTAGGTAATGCCACTGAATTGAAATTACATAATTTGTTTTAAAATCGAAAGAGCGTCAGTGTAATTCTATATTAATCATTTTAAAAGCCAAACGTGTTCGGTTACCTTGAAATTTTTACAATTTTGTGTTTTAAAATGTCGAAAAAAAAAATGACGGGCTCAATTTCTGCGCTAGTGAAAATAATATTATACACCGCTTCCATTTTAAGTTTAACGAGAAGTGTTTAAGTTTAACGCCTTGTTAAGAGAGTTAACCATTTGTTAGTACGTGGTGAAACACTCACTACACCTAACGGGCCGTTATCTATTTAATTGGACGTTAAAACTAAATAACAGAATATGGTGAAACTAGCTCTCAGTCTGAAGCATACTCTGGGAAGTTAATTGACTATCAGATTGACACACTACGTAAGTTTGTTATGATTTAAATATACTAACAATTTTGAAACCAATTAATTTCCTCAATTAATTACAAGTTTGATTTCAAAGAAAACCAAAATAAACTACACTAGACATAACGGATGTACAAAGACGCTTAGCGAAGTCGAGAGTGACTTGTACTCCCCGCCATTGTGATATTTTTTTTGTACTGAACCATATCTGGGAACCTGCTGGTTACGGAGATATCGACGGTCAGAGTTTCTACTTTTTTAAACTTAAGTAATAATCTTTATTTTCCACACTAATTAAAACACAGTACAGACATTATTCAAATAAACGGAGTGGACTGGAGCCTAAACTGGGGCAGGCCTGTATTTCAGGACTCCAGGTCTTCCTCTCGCGGCGAGTAAGTTGGTACAATCTATAACTGAATGCCAACTAGAGGTGTAATTATTAATGAATATATATTGTGTGTGTTGTGTTTTTGTGGGAGTATGTATATTATGTAGGCGTGGTTGTGGATGAGTGAGCTTTGACTGCTCTTGATTCACTGCAGACAGAACAGAGAAGTTATTTAGAAATTATAAGTAAGGCTTCCGTGTCCCTGTAAACGGTTATTTCACGAAAACAAGTTTTATTAAATTTTATAACTTAAGTCGAAACACCCCCAGAACTCCTGTACGGTTGCACCTATAAGCATATACATTGCGCGCTGCCGTAAACCGCGATTTTATACATCAGCACAGCTATTCACAGGCTATGGTTAACCATTCGACAGTCTGCCATGTCGAAAATTGATACATTTTCGGTTATCTAATTTGCCTAGTCCCCGACAGCATATAGCTTCCGGAAGAATAGCGGTCGAGCTACGTATTGGTGAAAAGCGTTTAGAGGAGTCCTTCGATAACATTGATTGTTGTTCAATTCGGCACGGAAGCTTATCGAACAGTTGGAAATAGCTATGCAGAAAAGAAAGTCGTTTCCCAGCAATTTTAACTCACTGTTACTAAGTTTGATGTGCAGAATGCGTTGACAACGGTATGTGATGGGCCATTTTGCATCCTGTATTACTTACCAGCGTATTGAAGCAATCAGTTCCCGGCTTAGGACCGCCTCCAGGAGTTGTACTGCCTTGCAGAGGACCTTATGACGGAAAAAAAAATTCGTTTAAATGTAATTTTGTACTGATTTGTATAGTTAGTTCTTTAATTTAGTACCTATACTCCATTGGTTTAGGTAGTTAAATAAAGGTAAACAAATCATAAAAACGGTTTTTATACATGACGCTTTCTTGTTTAAAAATACGTTGTAACTTAAAACCAAATTATCTTTGATTTTTACGATAATTTCCTCTTTTATTACTCAAAAAAAAAAAAAAAACTACTACTGTATGTTAAACTTAATCATTTATTCTTAAACTACTCTTCGTAGATGTAATAGGGAATATGCACGTAATTCAAAACGTATCCATTATTTTAATATACATTGTGTAGGAGTCAAGAAACAAATTCCAATATTTTTTACATTTTTTAATGCATTACTTATTTTACAATTAATTAATTTATGTTGCGTTTTTGTGGTGGAACGGAACGCAAACTCAAAACGCGTCCTCTTCGAAAATGCCGGAAGTGACGAAACAATACATGTGAATAAAATCTATTCTTTGTTAAATGCTTGAAATCTCACTAAGGTTAATATGTAAGTGCGATTTCTACTTGAATAAAGCGTAAACAATAATTTAATATATAAGATTTGGGGCTAAAAAACAGATGTAAACAAAGCAGTTTCGTGAACAATGACGTCACATCATGACCGCGACAGAAACGGACGTTTGAAATGTAGAAGAAAATTGTTGGAGTTTCATAATTTTTTGAGCATCAATCAGTAGTTCAATTTAACTTTCAATACTTTTCTTAGGTTTATATTACTGTGTAGTGTTGATTTAGTGAAAAAAAATACATGCATATTCCCTATTGCTTGAGCACAATTTTTTAGTTAAATATAAAAAAAAATACTATAATATTTTGTAATCTGTCTATTGTACAGAGCCCAAAAAGACAGGTTCTCTAAACGTCAACGAAATAAAACGTTGCTAAGTTGAAGAGTACAACTGTGACGTAGCATGACAACTGAAGTGCCAGGTATTACGTTTAGTCGGTTAGTTGACAGCTCTCTCGTCACGTGGTTTTTTTTGTTTACCTTTATTTAACTACCTAAACCAACGGAATACAGGTCTTTATCTATTAGATTTTCTGTGTTCTACATTAAATTAACCCACTGGTCCAATAAAATAACATAACATCATGTAACATCACGCCTCCTTTCCCCGAAGGGTTAAGCAGAGATGTACTTACACGGTGTTCAATAATGATTGAATGATTTGAAATGTTTCTAAAACCCCAGGTCTTCTTGTGTTATAAAAAAAAAACCGGTCAAAAGCATGTCGGACCACGTACAATGAAGGGTTCTGTAGTTGAGATGTATTTATCCCAATAACAGACTTAACATTGTAGTTGAAAAACACGTTCCCTCATACATTCCAACTGCAAATGTAAGTTTGTGCGCACAATATGTCGGTGTCTTTGGATCTGTATTTTAGTTTATTGCCACCGCAAAATTGGTGAGACATAGCCATGGTATACATATAGTGCCGCATCAACACTAGCCACACGTGTTAATCTGTATAGAACGAATTCGAATCTATCTACCGTTGTGCAGAGTTCGCCAATATGAGCAGTTACAGTATTTGTCTATTGTTATCCCTAGGAACTTTGTACTCTCGGCCTGTTCAATTGTTTTAATAAAAATATTCAATGTGAATTTACCTTTAGCAAATAGTTTGTGCACCTGATGCGCCCGCTCGGTACACTTCCACATGGTCAGGGTCCCGCCAGCTATTAACAAGGAGTCAGTGTCTTCTCGCTGACACCAAGTTATTGAAACTGAAACGAAATTTCATGTTTTAATTTAGTGTCAAAAATATTAGGATGTAAAATGAGCTGAAAATTTTAACGAAATTGAACTTTATCTCAATTGGATGGAATTGTTTTTGGAATGGCAATTTTATATGGGGGAATCTTAAAGCGCGACCCGATTAAAACTGTTGACGCGAAATAAAGTGACGTGTTAAAGCGTGTTCTGGGGTTTTATTTAGAACTTTTTAGTTCAATAAAAGCTAGTTTTTAAAAATATTTTTACCCATATTTTATTTTGTACTTTTAGCGTTAGAATTTGTTTAAATATCTGTTCTATCACCTTCACTTGTAAGGTACTTGTCAAGATAAATACAAATGGCCATACCAGAATAGGGCTATCTTGTTTAGATGAGGAATGCCCGTGACCACCATCAGACTCCATCATCAGACCCGGGATATCATCTAGGACCAGAGTCCCTGATAACACCAATCAAACGAGCCCAAACTCGAAGGGTTTATGCTCAGGGGATCAGCTCCATGTCATAATAATATTGCATTGTCATCCGATTTACATATGCATACAAAATTTCAGCTCAAGCGGAAACCGGGAAGTTGGTCAAATTTCATTACAGACAGACACCATACAGGTGATACAAAAAAAAGGTTGTATTAAAAGTAAATAAAGTAATAATGAAAACACTTGTTTTTAGATAGCACATACACACATAAATCACGCCTGTAATCCCCGAAGGGTTAGGCAGAGGTGTACCTACCTAAAGTACACCCACATTTCGCCAGTTAGTTATGTTTAAGTCCCATGTAATAGGGGGCGAGCCTATTGCCAGCAACCGGGCACAAATCCAGACTCCAGGCTGCTACTGAGGAATTCCTAATGGATAATCCCAATAACACTGCCCGACCTGGGAATCGAACCCAGGACCTCATGCTCAGCAGTCGATCACAATGTTTTATTGTGCTCCAAAATTAAATATATATATACATACACATACATAAACTCACACCTTCTTTCCATGTGGGTAGGCAGAAACTACAAAACGCCACCAGCTACGCTCCTTACATACTCCTTTTGCTTCGTTTACACATTCATACATTTGGTCATACACGCAGGCCGGTGGCGAGTACTACGCACCTGACCTTTCTGAAGCACATCACCAATAAGGTCACTATATGTCCTCCAAGGGCGTAAATTATCTCTCACTTTCTGTGGGAGTGATTTCGTGAAAAGGGGCGGAAGTGTGTAACAGGAAGTGACAGATTGAGCATGCAATAAGTAAGTACTATATATATTGTAAGTAGAGGTAGGCTTTTAGTAATTAATAATTATTCTAATAAATATTTCAGTATTTAACTTTTTAAATTTTGAGGTTAATCTCTGTCGCTGCTCAGTTGCTTATTACCAAGGTGAGATGTCAGATGTTACACATCATATGCGATTCTGTGAAACCATATCGTAAAGGGAATATTAGCCGTATGCTCATGATGGACATACAGAGCCTGTACCTGGTTGTAGGGATGTCTGAAGTGTGAAAAACTATCGATATATTTATCGATATTTTAGAAATGTATCGTTATCGCTTTCTATATACATTCCTACAAAAAGTATCGATATATCTATAAATAAATAAAAAGTAAAAAGGAAAAAGTATTGAATTCAACCAATCTACAAAGCCTCATCATCATCACTCTACTCTGAAAGACAAGTTGGAGGTGTGACGCGAGCGGTATGGTGCTGTATTTTTTACGGGTGTGAACTCCAGCCTTTCGAGCTAGGGCGATTTTTTTTTTTTTGATAAGTATTCGATACTCGGTATTTGATATCGAAAATAATATATCGATTCATCCTACACCTGTGTTTGCTCACACACTTGTGCACTATAACATCTGCGTACTTGGCCAATCCGTTGAGATGGGCCACTGTGACCGAAATTCGGTCGGGAGGATTACCTATATATCAATACTATATATCGTATTTGCATTTGTACTACGTCCAAACTGGTACTACAGACGATCAAGTGATCACTCACCTACGAAACATTTGTGTTGATGATAACTGTTCAGTGGAAGTATTCAAATCACGAGGTGATTACGCTTCATTTAAGTTAACTGTGCCAACAAACCATGTTGAGAATTATATGAAACCCGAAAATTGGGCAGAAGATGTCCACATTAAACCGTGGAGAAGTGGATTTCGGAAGTCACAGTAGCATGAAGGTTAATAAACAGCAGAAGACATACGATTCTTTTTACCAGAATGTCCGTGGTCTGCGTTTAAAGCTGGACATTTGTAAAAAAGCCATATTAGTTGAATCAGCTGATTTATTTGCATTTACGGAGACTTTTCTGACTAGTAGCGTATGTGATGCTGAATTGTTTCCCCCGGGATATACAGTCCTGCGTCAGGACCGTGCTGGCAATGCTGGATGGGGTGGTGTATTGCTCGCGGTACGTAATCAGTATAACGTGCAACAAGTACTCGATATTGACGGCTACTCGAGCGATATTGAGGTGGTGATTGGTATCATAACACTAAACTTCAATAAGATTATATGTTGTGTCGTGTACATACCTCCAAGTTCGAGTGATAGCAAGTACATTGATACCTTTTGTGTGTTAGAGAATGTTGTTGCAAAATTCGATAAATTTGACGTGTTAATATTAGGCGATTTTAACTTAAATTCTTGTAGCGAAAATGTTATTATGCATTATAAATATTTGTTATCTTTTTGTAAATTAAAGCAACATAATTCCGTTTGCAATCAATTCGGTAAGTACTTAGATTTGGTGCTGAGCAGTTCGGACGTTGAGACGATTGATGTGACTGGTGACGCGGAGCCAGTGGTCCCGGCTGGTGCCTATCACCCGCCTCTATTAGTGTGCGAAGTAAGTGTGCTGTGCAGCCGCGGGGTCGCACGGCGCGCGCGCCTCACTACCCGGTTTGTGGCGATGATATTAAGCCGACAGAATGGAATTTCCGTAAAGTTGATTTCCAATCTTTATATGGTGAGTTGTATTCAACAAAATGGGACGATATACTTTCACTAACAGACGTTGACGAAGCTGTCACATTACTTCACAGCAAGTTACATGACATTTTTGATAAACATGTACCATAAAATATAAAAAACATAATTCGAAGTACCAGTATCCGGCGTGGTTTACACCCGTCATAATTTTTTGTTTTTTCTTTCTTTTTGGCTTCGCACGGTTTGTGCATTTAGCCAGTGTCATGTAAAATTAGGTAACTAGTACAAAGCTGTAACTAATATTAATAATGTATAATTATGAAATGAACTCCATTCAATGATGCATGATAAAGATGATAGATGATATCCCGCCCCGCTCCCCTTGAGTTTCAGTAAAGACGTGGCACTTTACTGAAACCTCGCGCGGACTTCTTGAGAGAACTTAAAGTGATGTTGCACTGTTTTGTTTCATTTGCCTACACTAGTGCAGGTTCACGAACACTTAATGGTTAATAATCCACCACTATTACACATTAATATTCGGCTAAACACAAATTTTAGAAAATAAAACAAAACTGCTAACATGACGCTTCACTTTCCCGCCAAGAAGTCCACCCGTCATAATTAAAACTTTAAAAGATAAATATTTTCATGAAAAAAAAAAAATTCAAGGAGTTTAAATTAGAGTTCAATCAGGAATTATACAAATTTTACAGACAGCGAGCTAAAGAGCTCATCGATCAGACATATAACGAACATATTTGACGAACAGAGGTGGATATAAAGAGGGATCCTAAAAGTTTTTGGAACTTCGTAAAAGGTCAGCAGGCTCCCAGACAAACGTGCGCTGAATTTGAATATGATGGTCGAATCGTAGTCGGGGTAGATACAGCAAATGCGTTTGCTAAATACTTTAGTTCAGTTTTTCTGCCGTATGAACCTGTTCTATCTGCAGCCAAGGCTGAGCTGGAGGCAACAGATCCACCGTGCTCCTCGCGGATCGCCATAGATGTAGTTGAATCAGCCGACATATCAGTAGCAATTCGCCGCCTAAAAGTTCATTCAGCTGCAGGGCCCGATGGAATTCCACCCTTTATTCTTAAAGACTGCTTGGAAATATTTCGAGAACCACTTCTATATATCTATAAATTAGCCTACAAACAGCTTCTTATTCTGCAGAGTGGAAAATTTCACGGGTTACCCCTGTTCCCAAGGTCAAAAGTGGACAACTACAGGCCTATTGCGGTTCTGTCAGCCTTCGGCAAGGTCTTTGAGTCGATACTTAATCGGTACATCACCAGGCAGATCAAGTCCCAACTAGCCGAGTGTCAGCATAGTTTTAGAGCCAGTAAATCCACTGTGACAAACCACATTAATTTTGTAGACTTTGCTGTCACTGAAATGGATAAAAATAAGCAAGTTGACGTGGCTTATTTTGACTTTAAAAAGGCGTTCGATCGTGTCCAAAATGACGTCCTACTTAAAAAATTATCCGCAATAGGATTTACCCCGAAGTTGCTTGAACTTTTCTCGAGCTATTTCACTGACCGTTTTCAGTATGTTCAAATCTCTGGACATAGATCTGCCCCTTATATAACTTGCTCTGGTGTAAGCCAGGGTAGCACCCTGGGGCCTACGCAGTTTATTGTTATGGCGAATGACCTGCCGAAGGTCGTCAGAACGGCACGATGTCTCATGTTTGCGGATGACCTGAAGTTATTCTCGGGTATTAATAGTGAGCAGGACTGTGAGGCGCTGCAGAGGGACATCGATATGGTGGTAAAATGGAGTGAAACCAATCACTTAGAATTTAACACTTCTAAGTGTAAGACTATTTCTTTTACCCGTTCGCGTGCGCCCATTCAGCATACCTACCACATATCGGGTGTCCCTTTGGAGCGCGTCAACGAAATAAAAGATCTTGGACTGACCTTAGACGTAAATATGACCTTTAATCAGCACATTTATAATATCTGTGGAAAGGCCTTCCAATCACTTGGTTTTGTTATGAGACAGGCAAGTAGATTTAAAGACAGGAATGTTATACTTACACTTTATAATACGTTTGTACGTAGCAAACTTGAATACAATGCGCTGGTATGGGATCCACATGAGCAAAAATATAAGCTCATGATTGAACGGGTCCAACGAAAATTTGCTCGCTACCTATATAAAAGAATATACAGGTATTATCCCTATTTGTATCAGTCTCTATTTGTTGCGGGAATGGTAAGTATCAACACGTTGGAACTGAGACGTAAGTGTGCGCTGGTGATGCACTACTACTTATTACTCAATAAAAAGATCGATGACGCGACTACTCTAGCTCGCTGTTCATTGTTTGCTCCGGACCGGCTGCGGAGGTCGCGCGCCTGTGCTCCGCGGTGCCTGTTCGCGGCTCCGCCAGTGCGTACCCTTACTGCTCGATATGCTCCCACCGCCCAGGCGATCAATCTGCTGAACGTCCTGATTGCTCAGGAGCCGGATGCTGATGTATTTATGTGTAGTAGTAAGTATATGATTAATGTTTGCATTAAGTTTTTTAGTTGTTCCGTGTTATGTTACACTGTTGGCTTGCTGCACGCTTTGGTGTTTACTGTAAGTGTAGCAAGCAATTGTCTAATAAATAAATAAATACATCGAAATATTAAATATCGCCAAAACATATCGATATATAGAATGAAAAATATCGATACATCGATACTTTCTCGCCGAGCGTACCTGGTTGCGCGTCTTGCTGCGGCAGATAGATGGTGGGCAGCGGCTTGAGGGCGAGCGCGGGCGCCGGCGCCGATGACGTCACGGCGACGCATGCGCAGCGCACGCACCAGCGCCCCACCGACCCGCCCGAGCGGCAGATCGCGGCTACTACTAGGCTGCCGTCTGAGGGACAAGTAAAATGAACTAATGGTTTTACAGTGGCAAACGAAACTGGGCAAACGTAGTTTTGATATTTGTGTAGGGTGCAAAGGGGCATCAAAATCTGACCCGGCAATTTTGAGAAAAATACACTTCTATAATATACAGGATGGATAATATATGCAGACGGGTCGTACGGGCAGATAGCTTAGTCGTTATAAACTACCTCATGATGTCGTTGCGACGTGTGCGCGCGTCCCTTCCGTGGGCGGACTCAGTGAGTATGTACAACTTACTCTTATGTCGACGGCGAAGTACCAATTACTTCTAACTGTCAAAGTCAACACGAGTCCCATGGAATTTGGGAGGTAATGCCATAGCTAAAAGGTATTTCAACATCTTGATTTATACTATTGCAATACCTGCAATTAAAAATGTAGATTTATTTTTTCTAGAACATGCGAATTTAACCTTTAAATTCGAAACCATAAAAAGTGAATTCCGCGAAATTTTCGCATAGGAGGTATTGGCACTTCGCCGTCGATGTACAATACTGACCGCGGTGATCTGGTCGCGTGTTGGTCGTAGGTAATAAAAAGCGACGTGTGCGCGCGTCCCTTCCGTGGACGGAGTCAGTCAGTATATAAAACTTACTCTTATGTGCAATACTGGCCGCAGTGATGTGGTCGCGCGTTGGTCGCAGGCAGTCGGTCGCGATGTGTGCGCGCGTCCCTTCCGCGGGCGGAGTGATTACTCCGATCAATCCGGTCGCTGTTATGATGCAGGCACCTTCGCAGGCTATGCCACTAAAATATGTACAGCGAATTTCAAAAACTGAAGAAAAGAAAATTGCTTGTAACTTTTGTTGCTCTTCTTTTTATTTATGGTTTAAGAACTTTTTTTTCAAAAAGAATTACATTCTTACTTATATGAGAAAAACTTATTTCTAATTAGAATACATTAGGCGACGCGACGGTTAAACAACAAAAACAGGTTATATTAGTACAGTACTCGAAGATAACTTAAAATTTTAAATCCGCTAAAATGTGTTTCTTTAGAAATATTAAGAAAGTAGGTATTCATGGATTTTTGATCTTATACATTGCAAAGGCAATTTGTTGTAAAGCTGTGCTCCTTCATACAGAATGGTACTCCTGCCGTAATTTGTTCTAAACGCCTGAAACGCTGTGTCACTTTGCTTGTCTAGTTCTGTATCTGTTTTTCATTTATGATTATTTTGGAGAGTTATTTGTGTGTATATTTTTGTTTAAAATTTTATGTTCAAGTATACAAGTATTATACTTATATATCTGTGAAATATTCATGAGCTTTGTGTCATTGTAAAGTTTTAGTGTAGGTGTTCGGTATAGTTTAAAAAAAAACTCAAAGCATTTATTTAAATTAAACCATTTACAGGCACTTTTGAATTGTCAAAGAGTCGGTCAGTTAGTCAGAAAGTGGAAGCTATTTGCCCATTCCAAAACGTAGATCTCTATGGAGAAGAACGGGCAAGAAACTCCAAGGATACTCTTTTAAATCAAGATATTACAAAATCCTGGGTACATTATTCTTGTCGCTTCTATATGTGAGAACAATGAAAAAACAAAAAGATATATTAAAAAAAAAAAACAATTCAAAATATAAGATTAAACGATTACAAAATAAGCCCTGGCAGTCAAGAGATGACCAGCCTCAACTGACAGCGCCCGTTCACGAACATGACGCGTGGATCAGCACCATCCAGCTCAACCACTTTGTAGGGAACCGAATGATCCAACACACGCGCCACCATCAGGGAGACATTTCAGTGCGACATACTCTCAACTGCCAGGCTTTTTTAAGTCAACACAATAAACGGCTCCATGGTACTCACATTTACAAAAATTAAAAAATGCTTTTAAATTATACAAAACTATAGCTTGCAATGTGTTTCAATGATTAATAAAATTTTACTAGCAAAAGGAAAATCGTTGTTACCTATTGAAGTATTCAACAACTAAATCTTGATTAAGCACATAAAAATAAACGATAGTTACGAATGTAATGTCAAAACAAAAAATAAAAAAGGGGGGAAGCATCACTTCCAAATATTAAAATTCTAACAAGTGAGCCCAAGTTGTTGTGGAGCAGGACCAGCATTAAGCCAAGCATCTTTATCTACGATATAATCATCCAACTTATAATATGCTTGTCTACAAATAGTGTGCGTTTAATGCAGTTGTATTTAAAAAGAAGTTTAATAATTTTATTTTGAGCAGTTTGCATGATGTGCAGGTTGGATTTATAAATACACTTCAATGAGGTAGCCCAAATTCTAGGGTTCCATTCCCAAAGAGAACTCTATTACTAAGCCTACGCCGCCTTTCTGTGCTTCTACTTATATTTATATAAAACTAGCTGACCCGATAGACGTTGTCTTGTCCAAATTTCAATAGTTCAAACAACAATCCCATAGAAAAAAGGACGTTCAGTTATTGTCTAATTCGAAAATTTCCGGGAAACTTTTCCTTTTTTATAGTTTCGCCATATCCGGTCAGTCTTTCTGTCTGTCCTCGGCTTAGCTCAGAGACTCTTAGCACTAGAAAGCTGTAATTTGGCATACATATTAATCACTGTGTGTGTGTGTATCACTGTGTTGTGGGTGTACTATAGGTACACCTCTGCCTAACCCTTCGGGGATTACAGGCGTGATGTTATGTGTGTGTATATTAATCACGCCGATAAATTAGTAAAACAAAATCTTGAAAAAAATTAAAAAATTGGGTACCCTTACACGTAAAGTGGTAATGATATTTTTTTTCTCGTCTATACCATGATTTATGCATGGGGTATCGTTGGATAGGCGTGTGGTGCCGGACTTTAAAAAAAAACACCATCCTATTTCTTCCCATAGGTGTCATAAAAGGCGTCTAAGGTACTTACTAGAGAATGGGCAGCAGCGTTCTCTATGCACTTTAACACCATACTGCGATCGCCAACCCGCGTGCCAAGCGTGGCGATTATGACAATCCCCCCCTCCTTTTGGGGGAGCCCTATGTCCAGCAGTGGACGTCTTTCGGCTGAAATGATGATGATTCAGGCTGCATCCGGTTAGGCTGGAAGACCACCCTTACACAGTTGAGAAAAAGCAGGCAGATGATGGCTCTAGAATAATTGTTGTACTACCTACTATAACATTATTTTTTGTGATTCTATGGATATATATATATCTATATATATGGATATATATATTCTATGGATTCTATACCTAAAATAAATGAATATTATTATTATAAATGTAGGTGTACTTACCCGAATCCTTTGAGCGTGGGTGTGGGTCTCAGCATCTGTATTCTCTCAGTGATGGGAGCGTCGGCCTTCTTGTCCACCATCACCAGTCGACGACCGTTATGGAAGAACGTCGCGCGGATTATGTGTTCACCTGAAAATAACAAAACTTTATGCATAAACATCACGCCTGTGTTAGCACGCGAAGGGTTTGGCAGAGGTGCATACAACACACAACTGTGACGTAACATGACAACTGAAGTGACGAGCATTACGTTTAGTCGGTTACTTGACAACTCTTTCGACACGTGGTTTTTAGGGTTTCGTACCCAAAGGGTAAAATGGGAACCCTATTACTAAGGCTCCGCCGTCTGTCTGTCTGTCCGTCTGTCACCAGGCTGTATCTTATGCACCGTGATAGTTAGACAGTTGAAATTTTCACAGATGATGTATTTTTGTTGCCGCTATAACAACAAATACTAAAATACAGAATAAAATAAATATTTAAGGGGGCTCCCATACAAAAAATATGTTTTTTTTTGCTCGTTTTTGCTCGATATTGATAACGGCAACAGGTAGACGCTTGAAATATTCACAGAATATTTAGTTATATATTAATAAAAATAAATAATTAAATTAAAATAAAATAAATATGTTAGGGGTGAGCCCCCCTAACATATTTATTTTCTTTTAATTAATATTCATACAAGGTGATTTTTTTTCATTTTTGTAGATAATGGTACGGAACCCTTCGTGCGCGAGTCTGCTCGCACTTGGCCGGTTTTTTTTGTTCACCTTTATTTAACTACCTGAACCAACGGAGTATTGGGCGCGGTACAGCGGTGTCGGTCAAACTATAGTTTGATGTACAGAATGCGTAGATAACGGCTATGTGACGGGTCTTTTTACGCACCTGGAAAGTTAGCAGTGTAGATGCAGGTCCAGTCATTGAGGAGGTAATCCTTCTGAGTGTACACGGACACTTCCCCTACGGTGGTCGCTACCAGTAACTGTTTGCCTTCAATGTCCCATTCTAGTACTGATACCTGAAAGTATACGGTCAAAAGCAATAAATAACATAACATCACGCCTGTAATCCCCGAAGGGTTAGGCAGAGGTATACCTATAGTAGGTACACCCACGTTTCGCCAGTTATATTGAAGTCCCATGTAATAGGGGGCGAGCCTATTGCCATCAACCGGGCACAAATCCAGACTCCGGGCTGCTACTGAGAAATTCCTGGTGGAAAAACCCAATAACACTTTGCCCGACCTGGGAATCGAACCCAGGACCTCATGCTCACCAGTAGCGCTTGCAACCACTAGACCAACGAGGCAGTCAATATCAAGCAATAAATATGTATATAAATGTTATTTCAAGTAAAGAGAAAAGCCGAATTATCTTATCTTTAAAAATATTTTAATATAAAGAATCTAAAAAAAATGGCCTTCATTCCACCTAGTCTGGTTCGGACTACGTTAGTAATTTTGTCAAATGGCGAGTAATTTAGTAACTAATACTATACTATTTAGTAGCAATAGAAAGTTTAGCTTTAGTTGCTTTAATTGTAACTCAAACTCAAACTCAACTCAAACTCAAACTCAAAGCATTTATTTCAATTAAACCATTTACAGGCACTTTTGAATTGTCAACAAGTCGGTCAGTTACAAATATGAAGCTAGTTGCCCATTCCAAATAGTAGGTTCCTATGGAGAAGAACGGGCAAGAAACTCCACAGACACTCTTTTAAAATAAAATATTTGATACAAAGTATTGGTTACATCATTCTTATTGAAAATATACATGTGAGAACGATGCAAAACGTCAGAAGCGTCCGTGATAAAAAAAAACAATTCAAAACTAAAATAATTAAAAATAAGCCGTGGCAGCTAAGAGATGACCAGTCCCAACTGACAGCGCCCGTTCACGAACATGACGCATGGATCAGCACCAACTTTTTGATCCAAACAAATCCAATGCGAAAGCACCGGAGGTGACATACAGAGGTTACATTGCATGTAAAGACCCCAGTGCTTTCGTATTGGACTATCAATACTTTCAGAATGGAGCCTTTTTTCAAATCAAAAACTTTAGAATAAAAAAGTTTTTTATTTTTCACTTTTTAGTTGTTGTACCCACACATATTTGTGTACCACTACTTGCTATGTCCGCAACAAAGTCAAATTATTTATTTCAAATAGGCACATAAGAGGCACTTCTTTTTCCCATGTAAAGCACTAGGAAGTGGTGAAGGGCGGGCATTTTGGGGGACTGTCTTATGTAATTTTTGACGCTCGAAGAGTGCTGATTCTCAGCCAAGTTTGAATAAATGACTTTTGATTTTTGCACTTTTGAACGTCGAAATTTACATAAAAATAGAATTGATTCTAGTTGCCCCTTCCAAAAGGTAGTTTCGTATGGAGAAGAATGTGCAAAAAAAACTCCACCGTTACTCTTTTAAAAAAGTTATACAATATTTTGTTTGAGTAGGTATATTAATTATGATTATATGTAAAGACACCTACACCTACAATAAAATTACTAAACCATAAGACGTAAAAAGAACTAAAAACTAAGCAATGAAAAATAACTTAATTATGAGATAGATACCTACATGGTGCTCACATATTTACAAACATCGTAAAAGTATAAATGTTTTCCTAAAAATTTTAAAATAATAAGTCAGTGTGTGAGTATAGGTAATCACAGAATGTAAAATCAATATCATAAAAATAACAGATTATACAATTAAAATAGCAACCAGTTTGATTTTGTCTAGACTACTCTAGACTCTAGAGTGTCGGAGCTGGACCAGCATGTTTCCTGGATATAATCCTTTAACTTGTAATATGGTTGTTTACAAAGTGTACTTTTAATGTGTTTTAAATTTTCTCTCATTTAATTGCAATGTGTAACAGTGAGAGGAACCTATAATAACATCAACATACACAAAGTGAATTAAAAGCGTAATTATTGAAGATAACTCAAAAACGACTGATCAGAATTTGACCAAATTTATACGGGACCACCTCAGGAGTGTACAGCCTTTCAAGCAAAAATATCGATGACTATACATTTTTTTTTTAAATATGCTGACGAACATAGAGTCTCCTCATTATTTAAGTCGGTTCAAATTATATTAAGTCATACTCACAGGATACGCAGTACTGGTAACTTTATGACTGTCCCACGGAGTGTCGAGGTCGCACACGAAGACGTGCCCACCCCACGTGTCTCCCTCCGTGTCTTCCAGCTCGGTGGGTGACGAGAACGCTATGATGTTGCAGGTTGATATCGTGCAGATCGGACGGACCACTTCATGGTCTGATATGCTGTGGATAATATCAATTATATGTGTATAAGCTTCAGTAATAAATAAAAATAATAACTCTCGCTCGCTATGCGATTGGATCAAGGGCCTCGATACGGCTCGCATCGTGAGGAGGTTCCTGTCTCTGAAATGAAATGTATTTGCATGAACAGTACAGTCAGTAACCTGCATAAGCCGACCCCCTTTCCCCTCTCCTTTTTTGTAAGAGGGGTCATGTAATGCTGAGCATTGACCGTACATCACAGATGGTCTGGAGCCCTAACCACCGGTAGCTTGAACACTGCTCCCGACACCGGTGGACCAGTATTTTTTGATATCTTTTAATTTTCAGAAATATTTTTTTATGTTCAAATATGGAAGAAAATGAATAAACGGAATAATAATAATAGCAGCCTGATATTTTCCCACTGGAGGTCAAAGGCCTCTTCTCATACAAAGAAGGCGAGCATTTGATCACCACGCTTGCTCACGATAGGATTTTCCTTTTCAGATACGGAACCCAAAAAAAAAGTGCTAAATACTGGAGATTTCTCCAGAGTTTGTTCTCTAAGCTTAAATTACATGATATTCAAATTTTGGCATTAAACATATCATGGGTCTATTTAATTTCAACCGTCAAGTAGGAAATAAAGATCCTCCACGACTTTTGTGCAGTGCATTCTAGGCAGACAGTCGCTCTACCAACCTACTGACCGGCTAATCTCTTCACTACGTATTATAAAACGAATCCCCCCGCCGTATCTATCTGTCTGTCTCAATGTGATAAACTCAAAAATTACCATTTTCATACATTTTTTCACCAATGAACGAAGTGATTCATGAGGAAGGTTTAGTTTTATAATTCATTGAGGTTTTTTGTAATTTGGCTGAAATATGAAGATTATTGTTGAAGATGTCGGAAAAAATCATGGCGGGTGGGAGCTTTACTGGCATGAGCCGTGTAAACCATACGAGATACATAAAATTTATGTTCTACACCCATTTTAACCGGTATTATATTAATCCTTATTGTTGGATAAGGATTACAACAATACCGGTTAAAATAGGGTTCCATACCTAAAAAGGAAAATACGGAACCCTTATAGGATCACTCATGTGTGTGTCTGTCCGTCTGCCACAGCCGATTTTCTCTGAATCTACTGTTAAGTTAGTAGAAAGATAGGAATATGTACCTACACGGACCTAGTAAAGAGAAAGTAGGTTAAAGTTTAGGAAGTTTATTTTTGAAGACTCCCTGACTTCAAAATATTAATTAATTTAGAAAGAAAGATTTCCAATTTCCTCTTGTAGTTAAGTGCCCCTTGAGATTTCATGAAAAATCACTAATGTAACTCCCAAGCTCGGCACAGTAGGCAGGGTATGAAGTGCCCTCACCACCATTCCATTTTGAAGGAGAGAGAGAGAGGGAGGCCTAAGAAAGGATGGATGGTGTAAGGAATGATATGAAAGAGAAGGGAGAGAATGATAGTGTGATGGTTAGCAGGGGAGAGTTGAAGAGCAAAACGTGTTGCGACGACCCCAAGGTACATGGGGCAAGGGCCTAGAGATGATGACGAACCATTCCTTGGAGAGCTATGTTAGTTGAACGGATAATGAGAAAATGACTTCTATGATAGCCCGACTCTAAAACGACCCACTGACCCATGAATAACATAATAAATCTTTTGAATAACGTAATATCATTCATAACATGAACTAAAAGCCAATTTCTAGAGGCAGTTGTTACATGTCTTTAACTCATCTCTAGTCTTTAGGTACAATTCTAAGCATTTATTGAGAATAGTACTTTAACTCCTCGTACTTGGACTACATTTTATCATTGCTAAGTAGCTCGAATAAAGCATTACTGTGCGTTTCGAATTGAAACAAAATGGAATGTGTTGTTACCTTTCGAAGTGCGGTGGCTCGCATTTCAAAGGCTTTCGCCTCATAGAGTATATTAATTCCATTATGGTTTTCTTTTGTTGTTTCGCAGATTCCGGTAGCGCATTTGTACGAGTTTTTTAGAAATAATAATTGTTTTACTGCAACAGTGAAGCAACAAACAAGCAAGATGCAAGCAAGCCTGTCAATGCAAGCAACTGTCATTCATTCATTAGTGTCACTGTGACATGACTTTGACTTTGATTTAGGCGTATCGGCTTGCTTTACATGAGTGGGCTAAGAGGAAGAGAGGCCTATCTCCAAAATCGCGTAAAAGAAAGAGATGCACTTAAATGAATGTTAAAGTTTCGTGAAAACGTATCAATGAAGCGTTTAGTTTTTGCAACAATTTTATTGACAGCTTCTACAACATATTATTTTTTTCTTATTCTTTATAGTCTTGTAACCATTTGAATCTCTTACCACTAGTTGTACGTAAGTCAAATTTAATTCTCCATTAAAAGTAATGCTGTCTCTAATTAACTGCACGTATAAAGTCAATCTTAACAAAAACACTATTCATTCAAAATATTTTCACTATCACTACTTTCACTTAAAATATCTCTACTATTCTCTTCTCTACCTTAGACTCTGTCTACTCTTCGTTAGCAATATAATTTTTGAATTATTCTGAATCTACATTTTGGTATTCACCACCTATTTTTAAAACAATATCGATAAGTAACAAAACGTAATTATTTTTATCGACTCAACGCGTTCCGAATGCACGCAGCACTAGTACTGCGCCTATCTTCAATGCAAGTTACCCCTTCAACCGCTGCAGCATTCACATCACATAAACCCGGGCATTGCCCTTTCATTATTGAGTTGTGTTTCCGAACGCAGCGGTGCTCGCTCGAAAATGGCGGATCGGCTGAACTAACATCGACTTAACTGTGTGAAATATATCACAAAATATTCGTGAATTTTATGTGAAAATGTGAATCGTATGAATTAAAACATATTGTGTAGTGTTGTTAAAGTGTTTTTCAACATGTGGCGGACAGGGATGTATCGTTTCGGTGTCGGGAACTGGATATTCTTGTTCGCCTGTCTCCATTTGTTTACATACGCTCAAGGTAAGCTCCTTATAAATAAATATTACCATTTACTATCGATCGTTGGTCTTGAAAGTGTCGCTAATAACAGGATCTATGTAATTATGCAGAAAATTGCATCTAGATATAATTTAAATACCTACTTGAATGTATGATTTTGAGTTGAAACGTTTTATAACTTGGATGGAGTCGATTTCTCTCGAAGCTTTAAGTAATTATACATTTATTGTTCCAAACTTGAATACCGAGCAGTGAAGGGTTTATTTACTTCTTTTTATTTTTTTACTTGTGTGTTACCAGTTACCAATGCATTCGGTTTTATTGGGTGCCATTTGAAAATGTGTGCTTAAAGTTCGTATTTCTTGTATTTAGGGCTTCGCCGACAGCGCTCAGCACTCGAATTCTAACGATACACATAAATACCGCATTATTGACTACTTCGGGTTAATTAGTAGGTTTAATTCCTTTTGTAAACAGATAAGTAGTAAAATTTAACGGTTCCTATTGGAATGGCTCTGGAAAGCTTCCAAAGATTCTCATTATGGTTCCAAGTTGTTTAGTTAAGACTAGTTAAGAGTGATTAATTTATAGGATTACTCTTGTGTGCGCGTGGCCACTGAAATAGTTGGTTTCTGGAAATAGAACTGAATCAGATGGTTTACTTATTAGTTAATGAAAACTATATACTCTGAATAATTGGTTTCTAAATACTTGAAAACTTGTTTTTCTACTCCCTCTATTATTTTATGATTACCAATTTTTTATTTATTGTTTTAAGGTTTCTGGGACTCTCTATCTACGAGCATGTTATTTCGTGCCCGAATATAAATAAGCTCCTCTATCACATAAACTTAGCCTCAACTTTTAAAACTGTACCTAGAAAAATATGTATAGACCCTTGAGTGGTTATGCAATTTTTATATATATATATATATAATCATTCTACAGATAATAACGTAAAAACGCGTCGAAATGATCAGTGTGTATCTTAATATTACAAAATGAACTCTCAACGTTGCCAGTGTTCAGTGCATCATGAAAAACGAGAGAATTAATTATTTCAGCCACTTATAATCCATATTGCGTAGGTATCGCCCGAAAAAACATTAGGATAACTCAGTGCGAGAGAAAATGAATCAACAACATATAAAATGAACCCTACCATCCGAACTGGAATAAAAAACAAAGAAGCACGAGTTTAAAAAAGTTGACAAAATGCAAAACGGCATTACTCAGCAAATATATTATCTCTCGACTGCTCATACAAATCACGTTGACAATAGCAAACTGCCAACAAGCCAACACAACTTCCAAGTATTTAGAAAGCTAGTAGGTACAAGAAATTCTGACATCCTACCTAGGTGCTGTATCTATAGTCAATCTAGCAAATTCTTGTGCCTAACTATGCATACCTTAGGCTTAGGCGGAAAGGCATTTAGGCACGAATTACTTGCGTTGATCGAAAATGCGATTAGTCGTGTTTAAAACCAAATGCTTTTCTATTATTCAGAGGCGACAGAAACACGAATAAATGAATATTTGGGTATGAGTAAAAGCAGCGGTAAGAGTTAAGAGTGCGACGAAGCATAAAGTCACACCTCCCTAGCTTCCTAATTTAGGCTGAGCATAATATTATTTTTGTAGCAACAAGAATTATTGCCCGTTCACCTGTACATAGATACTAATAGTGCTGCGAACAGTGGACCTCGCGAGCACAAACTTTTTTACAATAATTAAATATACCAGCCACTGGTAGACATCTAAAAGTGAGCAATTTTCTGCATTCTGAGGAGCTATTCTGCTCATCACGCTGAAGATCCTCATCATCTTCTTCATCAGGTTTCTATGAGACCAACATAAAGTTACTAACCTTCAAATACAAACAACCATTGAAATCGATTCTCATAAAGCGGAGATATCCAGAAGCCCACTTTTAGCCCCTTTTTGGAGGACGTGCCCTCCAATCAAAAATCCTCAACGACAAAAAGAAATCTATAAAGTCGTAAAACCTGTATACCAAGTTTCGGCCAGATCGGTTGTAAAATACGACCTGTAGAGGTGTACCAAGGAGCTGACAGAGGAAAGCAAATTTTGCCAAACTTGAAGCAGAGATGCTTAGTATCCTGCTTATGCGTATGAAGTTTCATATAAATCGGTTCAGTCATTTCGAAAAACAAGAGCTTGAAAGTTTGTATGAAATGCCGTACGTCGTATACGCTCTTAACACAAAAGCAGTAAAATGTCGGCAATATGGGATCCATTTAAGCCTCAAAAGGCCTATTAATGTCATCAGTCCAATTAGCATAGTCCACAGCATAATAACCACATTCATATTCGTTGCTACCAAGTACTGACATAATGAGTACATTGAGTTCATGGACGAGTCAAGTTCTTGAACCCTATTACGACCCCATCGGAGTTTATACTTACGGAATATAAAAGTCTTGATAAAATGGCAGACAGCCAAACAATAATAATTTAATTATAATATTACTAGGCTTCTCCCCGCGATTTCGCTCGCGTGATTTCTTGGTTTATAAAATATATCCTATTTAGCATCGCATCGCCCGCCTGCGTTCGTGTTCGCTTAGTGTTCTTTCTGATTTTTTTCTATTTGCTCATCTCCTATGGATCGTAGCGTGATGATAAAGAGCCTTCTCAAGAATTGAGCTATAAAATGTAAAAAAAAAAAATTAAATCCGACTGGTAGTTCCAGAGATCAGCGCGTTCAAACAAACAAACAAACTCTTCAGCTTTTTTATACTATTGTATTATAATATATAGATTTTGCATATTTACGTCAACCCGATAGAAAGTACTGGAGGTCTACCTTCAAAGATAAATCCGAAGTATTGGTCAAATGTTCGGCCGTTTCCTGACTACGGCTGATTATGGCTAAATACAATGAAATAAATCTAAGAAAAAATAAATACGACAATAAAAGAGATAAGTCAAAATCAAAAATTTGACTTGAAGTCGGGTAAGGACCTAAAGGTTAAAAAAGGAAACTGGCAGTCAAGAAACAGCCGAACACTCGGCCGATACGGAGTAGACCCCCAGGCTCACAATAGCAGAGGACAGAATTTTATGGAAAAGGGAGAGGGAGGCCTTTTCCCTGCAGTGACAATACAGACTCTTAGATAAATGTCAACCCTGCCCAATGCCTTAATTAAAGCACAGTCGCTTAATCATAATAATCATAATCATTTATTTGTCAGAATATGGTATAAGATGGTATGGTATGGTCTTAAGATTAGTCAATGGTATCATCACATTCTGCCAAGTGTGGCGTTCAAATATTAGGACAATTATTAGGTTTGTAGGCTTTTAGGTTAGGTTAGGCTTAGCGTATCATCCGGCCGGTACTCGAGCCCTGGCTCGGGAGGAGGCACGGCTCCCGGTCGTTTCGGGTGACGCAGGTGCTCTCGGGGCATGGTTGCTTCGGGAAGTACCTGTGTCGCATAAACAGGGAGCCGGACGCCCGGTGTCACCACTGCGTCGACTGCCGGGAGGACACGGCGCGGCATACGCTGGCAGAGTGTGCCGCTTGGGAGGAGCCTCGCCGTGCCCTCATCTCAGAAGTAGGCAGTGACCTGTCGCTGTCGGCCGTGGTCGAGTCGATGGCCGGCAGCGAGGAGTCCTGGGACGCGGTGGTATCCTTCTGCGAAACAGTCGTGTCGCAGAAGCAGGCTGCCGAAAGGGAGCGGGAGATCTCGTCCGCACACCCGGCCCGCAGCAGGCGCACCGGGCGTCGGCAGAGGACAGATAATGCCCTCTTCCGGCCCCCCTAAATGGGTCCAGCCGCCCCCCATCACACTGGACCCGAGGTGGCGGCGCGTAGTGTTCCACGCGCGCCCCTTTCAGAAGTCGCGGGGGGGTCCAACACCTCACCCCCCCGCAGACTTGAGGTGGCCCGCAGAGGCGGGCCGGCACTAGCCGGGGATCACGGAAGTAATACTAGCTCCCAAGATCCCCGGTGCAAGTGTGGGAAGGGAACACCGGGGTGGTTTTTAGTCAGTAAGAGTCTGACAGACCCCTCCGCCCACCCTAGGGCGGAGGACATCCATGAGGATTTTCCACCCCGGCAAAAAAAAAAAAAAAAAAGTCTTAGCGTATCAGATCCTTACGTCCTAAGCGGGTAAAGTCAGGCTTTCCATGAAACCTACCCGTTTGCGAAATTTATCGATTTGGTTTTGTGTATAATACCGGTGAATGGAAGACATTCGTTCATCATCTCATTCCTTTTGGTGCATCCGTGAGGCACAGAATACTGTTTTAAGTTTTTTCTATTTTTTGTTTTTGTGTGAATATTGTGTGCCATAACCTGGGTCAAATATTTTTTTTTCTTTCTTTTTTTCTTTTATCTCATCATCTGCCTAGCTTTTTCCCATCTATGTTGTTATCGGCTTCCAGTCTAACCGGATGCAGGTGAATACCAGTACTTTACCTGGAGCGACAGCCTATCTGACCACCACAACCCAGTTACTGGGTAACACCATACCTCTTGGTAAGACTGGCTCTCAGAGCTGGGCTTCTAACTGCCAGTAACGATTGTCAAAGATCTACGAATGACAGCCGAACCAACCGCTAATGTGCTTTCCGAGGCACGGAGGGGTCTCGATATACAGTACCTAATGGATGGTCACCCATCCACAAAGATGGCGGCAATCGTAGCTTAACCTTCGATCAACCCGTGCAGCTGTTATGATTTAGCCACCAGGCCCAGGGCTTGAAACCGGTTTATTTTTATTTCCGAAGATACAAGTTATTTTTGATACAATTGATATTAGCTTCAAAGATTGCTTCATCACATTAAGTTCAGCATTGATTTTGTAACAAAATATTAAATAATTAACGAAATATGTCCAAAAACCTTTGAAATAACGGTTAAGGTTATATTCAAAATTAACCGGTTTCCGAGCCCTGACCAGGCCGCTTTCAAATGGTAGACATTCGTTGTAGAAGTTTTTTACCATAATCTACGTTTTGCAGTCCATGAGTACTGCAGCCTGTCCATGATGTCACACCGAGTAAACCGACTAAGAGAGAGAGAGATATACTGTCAACGCGTAATGCAATTTATGATCTTAAAAACAGTATTTGAATTCAGATCTAAAATAACATCGACGACAGGACGACACCCAAGTTTGGTATCAATTAGCACTTTGCCACTTTGCGGTTTCGCATGAATAAATCCAAAGGCTGTGTTAAAATTAATCAAACCGCTCTGTAGAAGGCTTTGTAAATGATTTCCCAAGAGCTCCTGTCGCAATGTTTTACAAACATAATCTTTAGTAGTAGGGCTCGTCCAGGGACGAACATACGAATATTACCACTATTTCTGCCGAGGCTATGTTGAAGACAGTTCGAAGGGTATGAGTGCCGGTGGATTAGTGGCTGTTGCGGACAGAATATTAATTCAGATTTGGTAAGTATTTCTAATATATTTTGTTAAGTACCTGGTACTTGTTGACGGGCCTACACTGTCGTCTCATACCTATTAACACTGATTTGAAAACATTGTAAAATCCAATAATTTTTTTAATTTTATAGAGTAACGTGGGGTATCTTGCCGGCTCTTCTCCATAGGAGACGACCAATTGTAACCGTGCACCTAGCTTCTGACGTTTCATAAGTGCCCATGTAGGTTTATGTGAAATAAAATATTTTGAATTTGGTGTAATTACAGGCGCTTTTGGTGCCGGACGTAAAGAATAGTACCATCCTAATTCTTCCCGTGGGTGTCGTAAAAGCCGACTAAGGGACTTACTAGAGAATGGGCAGCAGCGTTCTCTATGAATTTTAACACCATACTGCGACCGCCAACCCGCCTCCCAAGCGTGGCAACTATGGCAAACTTTGGGGGAGGCCTTTGTCCAGACGTCTTTCGGCTGAAATGATGACCGGCTCATGAGTAATTTCAGCCTTGTCTCAGGGATGGCAACGCATCCGCGATGTATCTGGTATAAGGTACAGATATCTATAGGTAGAATTCTTTCTGGTGTCACTTGTTGTTTACCGAGAGGGATAACGCAATGCGTGGTCGTTTTTGTTTCATTCAGTTCCACCAGCCATTGTTGCTGTGACTCCCGGGCAGAAGATAAGATTATCAGGCATACTCTACAATAGAAATATTGCCTTGATGGCCGAGATTATCATTATTATTATTTCAGCCGAAAGACGTCCACTGCTGGACATAGGCTACCCCAATCACTGCCACTTCGACTGGTTCCAGCGGATTCCTGCGGCCTTCATAAGGTCATCGGTCTACCTTGTAGGAGGCCTTCCAACGCTACGTCTTCCGGTACGCAGTCGCCACTCCAGAGCCTTTCGGTCCCATCGGCCATCTGTTCTGCAAGCAATATGCCCTGCCCACTGCCACTTAAGTTTGACAATTCTTGCTGCGCCATACCTAGATGAAAATATTACAGCCTCGTTTTGCCGTAAAACGATGGATGGATTGGTTAAAGGTGATATGACTAGAAAGGGGGCTATAACTGACTACTGACATGACGGCTGTTAGAGGTATGGAGGGGAGAGTGACCACAAATAAATTGGGATAAGGACGGAAAGATGATGACGTATTGCCGTAAAAGTATGACCCGTTTAGAAGCAAGGAGCCTAAGATTAAAAACTATCGTTAACCTGGTTATAGAAGGGGTGTTAAACTTAGTGTGCGTTTAAATTCAAGAGACTCAGCTAGTTACTTCAAGTATAAACTAATTCCCGATAACTATTGTGTAGGTTACGGTGTCTGATTTACGCTGGTAGCACATCTCCACCGCGAAACCATAACAGCGAAACCGCAGTAGTTAAATTGTATTGGTTCGCGTCATCTTCCGCTACTCGCATCCGATTTGAGTAGCGGAACATGACGCGAACCAGTACAATTTAACTACTGCGGTTTCGCTGCTCTGTAGCACATCTCCGCCGCGAAACCATAACAGCGAAACCGCAGTAGTTAAATTGTATTGGTTCGCGTCATGTTCCGCTACTCGCATCCGATTTGAGTAGCGGAACATGACGCGAACCAGTACAATTTAACTACTGCGGTTTCGCTGTTATGGTTTCGCGGCGGAGATGTGCTACCAGCGTTAAACCGTTGTTAGCTATAAATCTAACGTTGTTGCCATGGTTACCGGTTAAACGTTGTTTTAACGAGTACTTGCCGACGAGTTTCTAATATCTGATGTTGTATTGTCGTGTACGAAATCTTTGTTTTGTGCACAAGAAAGTTTGTGGGAGAATTGGATAGGTTAGAATTCGTTGAGAATCGTCTCTTATAATAGTTATAATGACTAACTGTTGCCCGCATCTTCTGCGTGGATTTTGTTTTACATCATTTTTTAATACAAATATCCAGGATAGAAAGTCGCTTACGAGTATGTCCTTCTCCAGGTCTCCGGCTACCTATCTTTCAAATTTGTTTACGATCGGTTTAGTGGTTTAGGCCTGAAAAGGTTACAGACAGACAGTTACTTTCGCATTCATTGACCGAGCGAGCGAAGCGTCTCTGCTTCAAGTCTGGCAAAATTTGCTTTTCTCTGTCAGTTTGTTGGTACTCCTCTACAGGTCGTATTTTACAACCGATGGACGAGACTTGGTATAGAGGTTTTACGACTTTATCGTTTGTCGTCGGGGATTTATGTTTGGAAGGATATTCCCCCAAAAAGGGGGCTACTGGATGTGTCCGCCTTATGAGATCAGATGTCGATGGTTCTTTTTTGTTTGAAAGGTAGTAAGTTTAAGTTGGTCGCATAGAAATTTTGTGGAGATCTCATGAGGATCTTCGGCGTAATGAGGAGAATAGCTCCTCAAAATGCAGTAATGTGCTCACTTTTAGATTTCTGCCAGTGGAATCGGCCCTTCAAGTACTAGGTGGGGATTGATGGAAGACCTGGAACCACCTTCTCATCACAAGCTCGCGAGGTCTACTGTTCGTCGAACTACTAGTAATATTACTAGCACCTGCCCGCGATTTCGTCCGCGTGAAATTTCGGCCCCCAACCACCGCGTCGTTCCCGTCGCCCGCCCGTCCTATTACTTCGTTTTAGCTTGACGTTCTTTCTGACTTTTTCTCTTTTTGCTCGACTCCTAAGGGTCGTAGCGTGCTGTTAAATAGCCTTTGTAATGTAATGCCTAAATATTATTGTTTATGCATTACATTTAGGGGCACAAACACGAAAACGGGTATAGGGTCTCAAATCGCCAACACAAAGTGCTGAGTTGTCCAAAGCCTGAAATAAATGAATCACGGTCATAATAACCCGATTGTATGGCATTCAAAATCTAAGTCTACGCAAAACAAGTCCACTAAGGGAAAGCCTCCTGGGTCACCGGTAGACAAAGGCCACGAAGGTCACAGCCTCCTAACTCTCCCATTGTTGTTCTGGAACAGATTCCCTTAATCCGCCCGGATTTATAAGAAAAAGGTTGATTTAATAGATCTCTTAATAAAGTGACTCCATTAAAAGCTTTTTACAAAGTTTTACGCTACCTGCTGGTAGGTAGAATCTGCTAATATATACATAATGCAGATCCGTCTGTTTTCTTTCTGTGTTCACGTCTCAAAACTTTCTACAAGGCTACGAGGGGCTTTTGGCGGTTAAATTATTGACAAGGGGCGTTGTTGATGAAATAATTATATGATATTGTATTGAAAATAATATGTGAATTAGATCCTGATAGAGCTCGTCCAAGCTGAAATGACGCGGCAGTGGACCGCGGCGTATACACACACACACATAACATAACATCACGCCTGTAATCCCCGAAAGGTTAGGCAGAGGTGTACCGCGGCGTATGGCAATCATAATGCTAAATCTTTGCCCAAAAAATAGGCCAGTCCTCTGGTCACGAGAAGAGTCGACCAACCGCATAAAGCCATCTTAATACGATTACTTATATCAATGAACAAAATAATGTACAGTTTGCCCAGTCAGCGTGTCTTCTCGTTAACAATAAATAAATTCAAGAATCATAGCGTGGAATAAATTACGTCAGTGGTTCCCGCGTAAATTCACAGTAATGGCGGCTGATGCACCGCGCACACGTTCGCGCGGTAAATCAACTACACAATGCATTTGTGTTTGTATCGTATTGTATTTATTTGTATGGTTACTACGATTAGCTTTAATGTTTCGAGGTTAAAAATTGTTGTTTTTGTCGAAAATTAAAAGCGAATCTTTGCTTAGATAGAGTATTCTTTTCTGAGTCAAAGAGAGATTTTGAAACTAAATTTACTAAAACAAAATAATTCAAACAATAAAATTAGTTCCTTGAGCTGTTATCACTTGTCTCAAACATCTTAGTTTAGAAACTTGGACAAATAGGCGGTGGTTTGCTGTGAAAGTCTCGCTCTAAACTGTTCGGTAGTAAAGTGGACAGCGTTGGCAATTAGCGGTGTTACACGGCTGTGGGCGAAGGGAAACGTGCTGTATGCTTCTGTTAAAGATCGACCAATTTAAAACTGCACGCCCCTCCACTAAAATTCATATACAAACATTTTTGCTCATTAAATTATTCATGCGTAGAAAATGTCAGTAATGAAAAAATAATTTTGTAAAGAAACTGCTAAGATCTCCGTCACCCACTGTTGATTTTTGGAGGTACTAAATCAGGTACTAAATACTGGTTTGATCAGAATAATGTAATTCGTTGTAGTTTTGTAGTACAGGGGGTCTACTCCGAAGCGTTAAACCAAAGTGTCGACCGAATGTTCGGTCGTTTCTTTACTACGGCTAACTATCACTGACTACGGCGAAAAAAAAAAAACAAGACAGTCGAATAGATAAGCCAAGTCAAAACTGTGACGTGAAGTCGGGTAAGGACTCAAAGTCAAAAAAGGAAACTTTGGAACTTATAAAACGACCGAACATTCGGCCGATACATCGGTTTAGCGCTTCGGAGTAGACCCCCTGGCATGGACTCGTCATTATGACGCATCATAATGGCGGGACCGGTGTTATCGTAAAGTTCCGTTTATGCCGTGTGAGAAATTTTCAGGAGAGGTACAAAATAGTACTAAATATACGTGGTAGAATCTTTTAATTATAAGAGTTTGTCTCGCCATTTGACTTTTATTTTAAAATGTGTAGGTACAATGCAAGAAGCAGTGGAGGGGCGTGCAGTTTTAAATTTCTCGATCTCTAGAGGTATTCCACTCAGAGCACTGATTTAAACAGCACTTTACCTTAGTGACGCCGTCTATTTATGTAGAGTCACTCATTCATCGTATCGTTTTTATAAACCGCCTTGTGGGGGGCGTGTTTTTGTTTTTTATAACGTGTCAGTTATTGACATCAAGGCTAAAAGTAAGATTGACAAGCATGGTATGGTTCTGTGTTTAACGTTATATAGGCAGTTATGTCCAGGCTATATACCTACAATAATAGTATAATTTATGCTCGGGATCGGTGAAGACTGCAAAAATCAAGCAATTTCTAATCAGAATCAGAACTTTCCTGAACGGTCCTGGGTTCGATTCCCAGGTCGGGCAAAGTGTTATTGGGTTTTTCCACCAGGAATTTCTCAGTAGCAGCCCGGAGTCTGGATTTGTGCCCGGTTGATGGCAATAGGCTCGCCCCCTATTACATGGGACTTCAATATAACTGGCGAAACGTGGGTGTACCTACTATAGGTATACCTCTGCCTAACCCTAAGGGGATTACAGGCGTGATGTTATGTGTGTATGTAATCAGAACTTTATTTGCAATGAATGTAGGTACAGGTATAAGATGTTGTACATAAATTAATGAGATCGGCTACAGTCTACCTTACGGGCTACGGCGTGCAAATTGTTACAAAGATTAAAATATTAATACAAACAAAATAATGTCAACAAGAACTAAGAGCAATTAATGTAATGGCCATTAGCAGCAATATCACTCAATGTAATAAAGTTGCAATACATGTTTTTTTTTGTTTTTAAACGTTTCCCCACACTAGGAATTTCTTCTGTATCGTGGGTGCGTTTACAAACATTTAGACTCATACACAAACAGCCAGAACCGAAACAACTACTTGTAGGTCATACAAATATTTGTTCCGTGCGGGAATCGAACCCGCGACACGCAGCGCAGCAGTCAATCGCTTAACCACTGCGCCAACCGTGTCGACCATGTCGCCATGTGCCAAAATTAAGCTACGGAAAGTTCGCCGTAATTTTCGGCAGGTGTGTAGCATTGCTGGGCTAAGCACGCGGATATTCCGTCGCGTATTTTGTCGTTGGTGTATCGGTATGCTAAAACACATAAAAATAAAAGACAGCTAAAATTAAAACTCAAAAAATATCCTTCGCCACTAATTAACCCAAGCCTTCTCATAAGCATAACCCTTTTCTTGCAACTGGTTCGTAAGACATAAATCGTTCATTCAACCACAACCAACCACACCGACCTTCCCTCCCTCGATCGCTCCACATTAGCTAATCATATAGCTGGGCTGTAATTACCGCGGTCCACATCCTTGGCTAATGGAACTCTGGAGCTCAGACCAAATAAAAAACCAAGACAGCGCTGCGACCAATACAGTGAAGCATGCCAAAACTACACCTCGCTCTGTGCATTGCATACACGCTCACACGCACACATTTACAACCAAACTACACCTCACTTCTTCACACGTCATGTTTACGAAACCGGCCTCACGTCACTGTTGACAGCGCTATATCTTGGTGTTTTATTTGGTACGGGCTCTGGAGTTGAATAGTGGAGAAAAACTTACCATGAGTTTGGGCAAGTCAATTTTTGTTGTAAAATCTCATAATTATCCTGGCTTTTGTCAAAATATTGATTCCGGTCGGCTGCCAGCACAACCAGATGCAGCTATTTTAAATGGAGTGACTGCCTATGTGAACTCCATGACTCAGTTACTGGGTAACACCGAACATGGTACCCCTGTATATGCCTGTATGTAAGGCCGTAAAGTCAGAGCGTCCTATGCCTTTCTAGACGTAAGGCCGGAAGGCCATACAACGACATGGTCATTACTGTGACCAAACTGTGGAAAGTCCGTCTATTAACACTTTATGTACAGATAGTTACACTATAGTTTGGTAATAACATCCCAAAGTTGTTTAATAAACACACAATGTTAACATAAATGGTCAAAGTTGTACAATGTGGGTAGGTATGTTATTCAGGAAGCTACGTCATTAAGAAGACATCGGACATCGGACGACATCGATGACATCGATCTTTAAGAGGACATCGGTCGGTCAGGACTGTAGATAATTATACCACTACACTTCTACTTCTCGTACTCATGGTATTCAGCTCCAGATCTTGCACACACGGTACGGATTTTGGTGGGTTGAATGCGAAGATAGAACAGACCGTGTATATGTATAGATAATCAAGCTACCAACTAACGTAATTAAAGCCCATTCAATTACCTCACTCCACATCAAACTAATCACTACTCACATACTTGGTGCTATAATTACAGCTGAACCGGTCGCTCGCTCCCAATAGATACCATCTTGTAGATTGTCATTAGAACATCAGAATCAACCGTCTACACCGCTATGTGGGTTTAAAGACTGGTTTCAAGTTATGTACGTATTAATATGGCGAAATAATTAGCGGAGGGGTTGAACTCGGAGTGACAGTTTCTCAAAAGGAGTTTTCTTAAGTAAAACCATTGTAAAACTACTAAAAAACCGGCCAAGTGCGAGTCGAACTCGCGCACGAAGGGTTCCGTACCATTATCTATAAAAATGGCAAAAAAAACCACATTTGTTGTATGGGAGCCCCCCTTAAATATTTGTTTTATTTTAATTTAATTATTTATTTTTAAAGTGAGTATATAACTAAATATTCTGTGAATATTTTAAGCGTATACCTGTTGCCGTTATCAATATCGAGCAAAAACGAGCAAAATTTTGCTATAGCGGCAACAGAAATACATCATCTGTGAAATTTCAACTGTCTAACTATCACGGTTCATGAGATACAGCCTGGTGACAGACGGACAGACAGACGGCGGAGCCTTAGTAATAGGGTTCCCGTTTTACCGTTTGGGTACAGAACCCTAAAACGAGGGTGTGTGTTTATGACCACACGACAGAACTCAAAACTTACGATTGGAGCTGAGCTTATGCAATTTAGCGCCGAGTATACACGATTCGGCGTCACCGGCCCGAGCGTGACGGTTCAGTTTCGTTCACTGTCCAGAAAGAGCTCAAAGTGCCCTAACCTAACTTTTCACTTCAAGAACTTGCAGCATGATAACTTATTCGATTTTTGTCAAGTTCCTCAAATGATGCTCTGTTATACACACTCGCTTTTAAGAGCCAATTGTGTCATCTTCCAGTTAGTTCTTGTCTGTAATCGCCAAGAAAATTGCCGCCCGAATAATAATTAAATGATAAATGATTTATTTCTGTAAGTAGGTTTGTACAAACACTTTTACACGTCAATCATATTATAAAAAAACCGGCCATGTGCGAGTCGGACTCGCGCACGAAGGGTTCCGTACCATTATCTATAAAAACGAGCAAAAAAAATCACGTTTGTTGTATGGGAGCCCCCTTTAATATTTATTTTATTCTGTTTTTTTATTATTTGTTATTATAGCGGCAACAGAAATACACCATCTGTGAAAATTTCAACTGTCTAACTATCACGGTTCATGAGATACAGCCTGGTGACAGACGGACAGACAGACAGACATACGGCGGAGCCTTAGTAATAGGGGGTTCGTTTTACCCTTTGGGAACCCTAAAAATACTAGATGAGGTTTATTATTACGTCATCGTCTTCCACACCAACTGCTGGGGTAGGCCTGTCTTTGCTTGTGCCTCATCCAAGGTCTACTGATATCGTATCTACTGACTACGAATACAGATGGTTCAAAACATTAAGCCAAGGATCTTAAAGGTTCTTCCATTGACTTGGTAGATATTCCAACATGCCCCTCCAGCTTCCCCGTAAGGACTCGGTGACTACTCATGAAATGTTTATTTTCAAACGCGGAAAAATTATTTTATTTTCATCGTCTTCTCACCTCATAAAAAGATAAGAGATTCCATCTTCACGCTTAATTACCGATTCACATAAAATAAAACGCTACCGTTCACCGAAAAACTGCAAAAGATAACACATCTTAAAGTTCTAAACAGCAGTAACTACAGAGAATGATACGAAAACCCACCGACTAACGTACAGTCACGCGCATAATAGATACTTACCTACCGTTTCTATCTAAACGACAAAACTGTTTTTGAATCTTGCGTAAGTTTGCACTTAGGTACGCAAGATTCAAAAACAGTATTGTCGTTTTTAGGGTTCCGTACCCAAAGGGTAAAACGGGAACCCTATTACTAAGGCTCCGCCGTGTGTCTGTCTGTCCGTCTGTCACCAGGCTGTATCTCATGATCCGTGATAGCTGGACAGATAATGTATTTCTGTTGCCGCTATAGCAACAAATACTAAAAACCAGAATAACATAAATATTTAAGGGGGCTCCCATACAACAAACGTGATTTTTTTTGCTCGTTTTTGCTCGATATTGATAACGGTAACAGGTAGACACTTGAAATATTCACAGAATATTTAGTTATATATTCACTTTGAAAATCAATAATTAAATTAAAATAAAACAAATATTTAAATATTTACAACAAACGTGATTTATTTGCCGTTTTTATAGATCTGGCGAGTCTGACTCGCACTTGGCCGGTTTTTAAAAAACATCTCCTTTAGATAGAAATTGTGTGGTTTTAAGAGCATAGTAATTTTTAAATCGTTCTATTATTTCCTTCAAGTTGGAATCTTTACCAATTTCACGTGAAAATGGCTCTTGAATTTTGCGTAAGTGTAACGTGCGATATCAAACGCATGTGTTTGATATCGCACGTTACACTTACGCAAAATTAGGCGCACTCGCGAAGAATGTCTGTGTGCGTGCGTTTGCTGTCGCTCGTTGTACAGATCCAACCTTCTGTTGGTACTATTCTGTGTGTATCGTGTTTATCTGAATCCTAAATCAAGTTGATCTGATTCTGTCTGTCAACTTCACACAACGAAACAAACCTGTCTTCGGTATGTGAATCCAACCTGTTACTGATGTTTATCTAGAAAGAGACTTATTTAAGGCAAGCTTGAACCTTCTCAATGCTACTTTAAGGGTCGAAGCGCATTGCTGAGCAGCTTCGAATCTAATTATGATCGTGACGGACATTTAAATGTTTGATAAGCAACGTTAATGGTAGGTACACATAGCATCATGCCTGTATTCCCCGAAGAGGCAACACATTCCGCAGTCCCATGTAATCGGATGCGAGCCTGTTGCCATTAAATGCGCATAAATCCAGACATTATTAAGAATTTACTGATAGAAAACCCAACCCCCAAGAGTACTCTGTCCGACTAGGTCCTCAGAAGTCGAGGTAAGGTGGACAAACAACAAGGTAAATCTTACTGAGGTCATAAATTACTCGGAGGTACACTGATTCCATGTTTGCTCTCTTCTTGTAAATTGGCGATTTTGGATTGTGTCGATGTTTCCAACTACCAGTCCTGTTAGATTGGGCTCAAGAGTACTCTGTCCGACACGGGGCGCGAATCCAGGATCCCACGCTCAGCAATCCGCTTACGAGCACAAGACCGTACCTACTACATAATACTCCAAATTTTTAACCACCCCTACGGTAGGGCTAGAGCACTAAGTAAGACTCCTAGTGCTTTGCTTACCACCTTCATCAACAATCTGCGTTCCCAATTTAGCTTCTAAACATGTTATAAATTTTTGGAGAATTAACTTTAAAACCTGCAAATAAAGTTCAGTTTACGCTACAACGATTTTTAAGGACTTTTGACAGTCATTGTAAAATCAACTTAATTTTACACTGTAATAAAGTTGAGTAGAGAACAGTGGTGGCCCAGAGTGGCCTCGACTTACGAGTAGTAGATCGTGACTTCGAACCCAGGCAGACGCATTACTTTTGTAAATAATTTCTTCACCACTGCTCTCAAAACGGTGAAAGAAAATATCGTGAGGAAACCGGCATGTCCTAGAACTAAAAATTCGAAGACATGTGACATTTACCAACCCGCACTGTGGGCCCGCGTGGTTTACGGTACGGCCCACTCCCTCTCGCAGAAAGAGGAAGACTCTGTCTCAGTTATAGTGGGGACATTATAGACTGATGAGGTTGTAATAAAGTTGATATTTGTTTAAGTTGAAAAACCATCAATTGGAAAGGATTTGAATAGACCTTGACTACACTCGTCCTCAACATTATCCTAAGTGTGTCCTCGTCTTCCATACTAAACACAACAGGCAATATAAAAGCTGATATTGCCAGGTGTCCCCGGATTCCCGCGGCTCTCGTTATTATTGCAAATACCATGACGTGCCATAACGCGCGCACGCTCGAACGTGACCAGAATAAAGGGAGGTTTTGTGTTTTTCTTTCTTTCTTTATTTAGAAGTAACTAGCTGAGTGGACGTCGCCGTCGTCCCTACCATTATCGCGCCCCCCGGTCTACTCTTTGATATTAATACAATGGTCTCTGTAGTCTCATGAAACATGAGGCTTCAGGGGCTAGGGTGAATCTCTGGGTTCATTCCAGCAATCGAGTCTGGTACAACCACGCTGGGATCGGTGCATTTCATTCATTCATTCATGTAGAGCTTTTCAAAATTGTTAAGTTTTTGCGTCATGGAAGATCCCAGTGTTTTTTTTTATGTCATTGGGTGCAAACAGCAAATATGCGAGGTACTCGTGGAGTCTTGGCTAAGTAATAACAGACAGCTGCTGCAGCCGAGGTCGGCCCTTAGATGGGTGACCACCCATTGCATAGCGAGACCCGTCCGTGCCTTGGAAAACACGATCCCGGCTGTCATTCGTATAGATCTTTGACAGTCGTTACGGTTAGTCAGACAGAACCCTGAAAGTCTGACAATCAGTCTTACTAAAGTGTATTGTGTTACCCAGTAACTGAATTGTGAAGGTCAGGTAGGCGGTCACTCCATGTAAAATGTATTTAGCTGCATCCGGGTAGACTGGAAGCCGACCCCGATATAAAATGATAAATGATTTTATTTCTGTCTTATAGGTTTGTAGGTTTAAACGTCAATCATATAAAAACAACAGACTTCCACATAAAAACACTACAGAGTGAAAAATAACTTTAATTTCGGAAGTCGGTGTCTTTGGCTGTATTGCTTCCAAGAGCAAATGCACGAGTTACTATAAAAAATACCCAAATTGCTATAGGTGTGCCTATAAAATTTGAGGATTTCCCTCGGATTCCCTCATCAGATTCTGACTTGGTGACAATGGGACCACCTCGGGAGCATACGCGTTCCAACAAACAAATAATTTTCAAATTTCGGTCTACAATTGACGGAGAAATCGGTGAACATACAGAAAATAAAACAAAAATACAGACGAACATATTATAACCTCCTTCTTTTTGGAAGTCTGTTAAAAACTAGATGAGGTCGGCGTTTGCTAACAGACCACTCAGATAAGAAATGCAGATAGGAGGGAAAATATCAGGCGTATGATGATGGGTCGTGGACAGCTCACCAGGGGGCCAAGTCTGCTAACGCAGTTGTGTCCGAATGACCAATCATTGGCACCGTAAATGTATAGTTTGACAGTTTTGCTAATCTCCTAATAATTGAAAGGCGTCTTTATGATTTTCCGATGACGTGCCACTGATACTCCATTGGAAAAATTGTCTGTATTTGGTAATCTCGTACTGACAAGGTCCTATTATTTTGACTTCCTTATGGACCACTGTCACGCCATTATAAATTTAGGAGGTTACAAACTATTGGCCCAATAGTCATAGCGTTGCCTTGGTATGGTCGTCATAATGACCAATCATTGAAAATAGCAGATTTGGCCCCCTGAAGGTAAGTTCATTGCCGCCCATGTACATCTGCCTGAAACACAAAGAACTTTAAAAATAATAATACGAAAAATAGTACACCATCATCATCCCCAGCCTAGCGTTTTCCCAACTATGGGTCGGCTTCCAGTCTAACCGGCTGCAGCTGAATACCAGTATTTTACATGGAACGACTGCCTATCTGACCACCACAACCCAGTAACTGGGTAATACGACACCCCTTGGTAAGACTGTTTGTCAGAGTTTCGGGCTTCTGACGACCCGTAACAACTGTCAAAGATCTACAAACAGCCGGGACCAACGGCTTAACGTGCTTTCCGAGGCACGGAGGGGTCTTGATATGTAAAGATGGTCACCCATCCACAGACCAACCGCGGTACGCGTAGCTTAACCTGATCGATCGACCCGTGCGGCTGTTTTTATTTAGACACAAGCCCTTCAAGCAGAAAAATGGTACAAAAACATCCATTCTTTCTACTTAATAAAACTCTTAAAATCATTAATTCACTAAAAGAAAACGCAGAGCCTAAACCGCTGGGTCTAGATGTATGAAATTTTGCAAGCAAGAGCTGCTTATATACCAAAGGTAAGATTTCTGGATTTTTTTTTTAAAATTCACCCCCCGCCCCTTTTTTTTTTTTAAGTGGTTAAATCGTGAATGAAACTTTGTTATTTTTGTCGATGGGAAATCCCAGCTGGTCATGTTATAAATACCTGCGCATAATCACACGTGTGGCATTTTCATAACAACCATTAACCCTACTTAAGCCGACCCAATTTATAATCTTAATCATCCATCGCCCGTTTACCTCGCTGCTATTAGGTCAGGTCCCTTCCGAGCGGGCAATCTAACGCATATTGGGCGAAGATATTAATTTTTAATTGAGGGTGAGCTGCCAATCATTTATCAAGCTTTAGATTAATCGGGTTTTTATAGGATATGCTGTTATTTTAATTGGAAAAGGATTAAGCAGGTTTTAACAGAAGGGGTGTGTGCTTGCATTAATTGTACTTAAGTTAGGGTTACCATCCACGCGATATCGCGGGTGAGAGTCGTCCTGGCGGAGGAAGCAGTATCCCGGGGCGGGGTGATGTTGGCGGTGTCCTTGGACATCTCCAACGCCTTCAACACCCTGCCCTGGAGCTGTATTCGGGAGGCACTAAGTTACCATCGGGTGCCTTCCTACCTCCGCCGCATCGTCGGGGCTTATTTGGCGGAGAGGTGTGTCACCTATACGGGACGTGATGGCGGAAACCAGCGCCGCATGTCGTGCGGTGTTCCACAGGGCTCGGTCGTGGGGCCGCTCCTGTGGAACATCGGGTACGACTGGGTGCTGCGGGGCGAGCTCCAGCCGGGCGTGGACCTGACGTGTTATGCGGACGACACACTGGTCACGGCCCGGGGGAGCTCGTACAGGGAGGCAGCGTTGCTGGCGACGGCTGCAGTCTCACAGGTGGTGAGTCGCATACGTCGCCTAGGGCTGGAGGTTGCCCTCAACAAGTCGGAGGACTTGATCTTTCATGGCCCCCGGCTGGCGCCGCCGCCGGGATCACACATCGTGGTCGGGGGGGCTCAAATCGCTGTCGAGTCCACCATGAAGTACCTAGGATTGGTGCTCGACAGCCGGTGGGATTTTGGCCCCCACTTCCGGCGGCTGGCGCCCAAGTTGTTGGGCGCGGCTGGGGCGTTGTCAACGCTGCTTCCCAATCTGGGGGGCCCGAGCGCCGCCTGTAGGCGGCTCTACGTGGGGATCGTGCGATCGATGGCCCTTTATGGGGCCCCGATCTGGGCGGCTGACCTGACGGCCGGAAGCATCGCAGTCCTGCGGAAGCCGCAGAGAGCGATGGCCGTCAGAGTCATCAGGGGATATCGCACGATCTCCTACGAGGCGGCTTGCGTACTGGCCGGATCCCCGCCCTGGGACCTCGAGGCGAAAGTACTCGCGTCACTGTATCGGTGGCGCGAGGAAGCGAGGGCGCGGGGCGAGTGGCTGATGCAGCGACATGTGGAGTTTCGTCGGTCACAGCTTCGCGCAGCCCTGGTGGCGGAATGGCGGGACAGGCTTTCACGCCCTACCGCCGGCCTCGCCACCATCGAGGCGGTCCGGCCGGTACTCGAGCCCTGGCTCGGGAGGAGGCACGGCTCCCTGTCGTTTCGGGTGACGCAGGTGCTCTCGGGGCATGGTTGCTTCGGGAAGTACCTGTGTCGCATAAACAGGGAGCCGGACGCCCGGTGTCACCACTGCGTCGACTGCCGGGAGGACACGGCGCGGCATACGCTGGCAGAGTGTGCCGCTTGGGAGGAGCCTCGCCGTGCCCTCATCTCAGGAGTAGGCAGTGACCTATCGCTGCCGGCCGTGGTCGAGTCGATGGCCGGCAGCGAGGAGTCCTGGGACGCGGTGGTATCCTTCTGCGAAACAGTCGTGTCGCAGAAGAAGGCTGCGGGAAGGGAGCGGGAGATCTCGTACGCTCACTCGGCCCGCAGCAGGCGCACCGGGCGTCGGCAGAGGGCAGATAATGCCCTCTTCCGGCCCCCCTAAATGGGTCCAGGGACGGCGGACTCGGGGACGTCCGCCGCCCCCCATCACACTGGACCCGAGGTGGCGGCGCGTAGTGTTCCACGCGCGCCCCTTTGAGACGTCGCGGGGGGGTCTAACACCTCACCCCCCCGCAGACTTGAGGTGGCCCGCAGAGGCGGGCCGGCACTAGCCGGGGATCACGGAAGTAATACTAGCTCCCAAGATCCCCGGTGCAAGTGTGGGAAGGGAACACCGGGGTGGTTTTTAGTCAATAAGAGTCTGACAGACCCCTCCGCCCACCCCAGGGCGGAGGACATCCATGAGGATTTTCCACACCGGCAACAAAAAAAAAGGGTTACGCACCCTGTTTGGTCAGCCGTGCTATCAAGAGTACCAACCTTACTGGCTGGCTCATGTATTTATGTAAATAAGTTCAAAAAACACGTCAAAAATAACGTATGGTTCAAAACTAGATGAGTTCGGAGTCTCCTATCCGACTCTTAGGAGAAAGACGGTAAAAACTCAGACGTCACAGTCTCTTTAAAAGTCCAGACGATATCTTGTTCAGGCCATATGAGGACCATGCAGATAATTGTCTGAGATGGTCTTTTGAGGAAACAACCACACAGATTTGAGTGCACCTGTCCAGTGATTTTATTTACTGCGGCACGTGCTGTTTTCATATAAATAAGTCGTGACGACACAGAAGAATAAAACGTTTTTCATACAACAATTAGGACTTTGTCAGTCAGACTTCTCCAAAACGACACTTAAAACAAGCTGGCGTAGGTACATGTAAAGGCTTATTTCACTCTACAATTTTATAGCAAGAAATACTCTTAACCCTAACTAAATTATAAATCTGTATTATGTTGTCTGTGTGGTGCCGGACGTAAAGAATACCACCACCCTATTTCTTCCCGTGGGTGTCGTAAAAGGCGACTAAGGGACTTACTAGAGAATGGACAGCAGCGTTCTCTATGCACTTTAACACCAAACTGCGATTGCCAACCCGCCTGCCAAGCGTAGCGATTATGGCAAACCCCCTCCTTTAGGGGAGGCCGGCTGAAATGATGATGAATGAATGATGACGATGAAATTATAAATGTGTGGCGGCGTCAACATCGCCACATGCGAACTCATTCCTTAATCAAATCTTATCTTATCCTTTTCCCAACTATGTTGGGATCGGCTTCCAGTCATTTACATGAATTTAATTGAAATTCACATTACATGGAGCGACTGCTTATCTGACCTCCACAACCCAGTTACTGGGTAACACGATATCCCTTGGTAAGACTAGTTGTCAGACTTTTGGGTTTCTGACGTCCCTTAACAACTGTCAAAGATGTACAAATGACAGCGGGATCAACGGCTTAACGTGCTTTCCGAGGCACGGAGGAATCTTGGTTTGAAAAGATGGTCACCCATCCACGGACCAACCGCGGCAAGCGTAGCTTAACCTGATCGATCGACCTGTGCGGCAGTTGTTATTAAGCCACAAGCTTCACACTGACGTCACGCTAAATCCAGCATCGCGCAAGCAGAGTTTACCGCGCAACTAGCATATAATCCCGTCGGGCAGACACAACACCCGTCTGGTCGAAGGATTCTCTCTTTTCTACGGAGGATGAGTGAACTTTACAACCTGTTCCTCATCCTCACTATATATCACACTAATATTATAAAGGCGAAAATTTGTGAGTGTGTGTGTATGTTTGTTACTTCTTCACGCTCTAACGGCTGGACCAATTTTGATAAATTTTTGTATGGAGGTAGCTGCCACCCTGGATTAACATATAGGCTACTTTTTATCCTGATATTCTCACGGGATCAAGACTTACGCGGGTGAAACGAGTGTACGACTTAACGCCGACAGACATTACGCCGACAGACTGAACGCCGACAAGACTTTACTTCGATGGGACTCTTCGCCGACAGGACACTTCGCCGACAGGACTCTTCGCCGTAAGGGCTCATCAGGGACGCAACTTATCTCCGATAATCAGTCGTATACTCAGCTTAACAATGAGTTGTTAGTTTTAATTTAAACTGGCATCGAGTTTTTGTTTTGGTAACTGAATTTACCAACAATAGAGGGGACCTGGCGCTCGGCGGCCGCTACCGCGGCACGCTCGCTTCGCTCGCTCGCCTTCGCGCGTTAATGGTCACTGTTCTAACCTAACCTAACCCAAATCTTTATTCCCCTCTATTGTTGGTAAATTCAGTTACCAAAACAAAAACTCGATGCCAGTTTAAATTAAAACTAACAACTGATTGTTAAGCTGAGTGTACGACTGATTATCGGAGATAAGTTGCGTCCCTGATGAGCCCTTACGGCGAAGAGTCCTGTCGGCGAAGTGTTCTGTCGGCGAAGAGTCCCATCGAAGTAAAGTCTTGTCGGCGTTCAGTCTGTCGGCGTAATGTCTGTCGGCGTTAAGTCGTACACTGGGGTGAAACCGCGGAACGCAGTTATGCGAAATTGAGTTTGTTTGTTTGTTACGCTTTCACGCTAAAAAGGCTGAAGGATTTGGATGAAATTTGGCACATAGGTAGCCCATGACCTGGGTTAGGACATAGGCTACTTTTTATCCTGGATCGCAGAAGAAGCCGCAGGCAACAGCTAGTTTACTTTAAAATCGATACAAAACAATACCAATTTCATACAAATTCGCTAACCACATTCTTAACAACCACAGACTCTCAAATACACATAAACAAGAGTACACAGAGTACTGTTTACGAGAACCTAATCAGACGCAATGTTCATTTAATACCACCCCTAGCGCGCGTAAAATGTAAATTTGAAATTCAATCAAGCATTTGTAGGGTTACCCCGCAGAGGATTCTTGTAATGCATTGGACGGATTTTTTCATTAATTATACTGCCAATACATTTGGAAATTGCTTCTCTGTGACCTTTTAAGATGTTGAAGGTGTCCTTAGCACTGATTTATTTTATTTTTATGTGGGTACGTACTTTTAGATATATTAAATATGTATGAAATATAAACAACCGGCCCAGTGCGTGGTCCCAACCACGGACAATGAAGGTTTCCGTAGTTGGGATGAATTTATCCAAAAAACAAACTTAACATTATAGTTGAAAAACATGTTCTCACATATTACATCGAATATACCTACGTCAATACGTCACGGTCACTTTTCCAACTGAAAATGTAAGTTGGCAGACTACTCGTGTTACTCGTAAAGGCTCGTACAGACTAGTGCGATATCGCGGGCGCGACGCGACACTACGAAAAATGGTTTTCGCAGACCCACAATATTTTTGAACGGCCTATCCAATAATACCCCACACTATGGGATAGGCGAGAACGAAAAACCATGGTCAAATATATCTTTTTTCGTATCACGACAACATTTGAATGTCTTTTTGCTTACATTGATGATTAATGTATTTAGTGTAGCTTTTGCCCGCGGCTTCGCCCGCATGAAGGTTGGAAATTATCCCACTGGAATATTTAATCCGGGATAATAAGTATCCTAAATCAGGCTATGGTCTATCCGTCTGCCTTTCCTCCAAATCCGTTAAGCAGCTTGAAAAGGTAACAGCTGTCTGTTACCTGGACAAACAGTTATTTTTGAATTTATATTAGTATGGATGTCATGCATGACATACCTTTGAGCTTTTCTTAAACAAGACGCGCATACACATTTTACATTTTGCGGCAAAATGAAACTAAACCAGATGCAACTAATAATTGCCACAGATAGATTACTCCTTCATCTCCAAATGGAAGCAATTTATTATTCGAAAATTTTGGTTTATTATATTGTAAAAAATAATTTACGTTGCCTCTTCACACAAAATTGGACGATATTGTGTTGAGTTTAGGAACATTTTTCTTCAATACAATAACATTATTTAAAAATAGTTTATGTAAGCTGACATGTTCAACTCAAAAAGGTAGCAAAAACAACTATCAAAATATTACAAATAGTCTCAGAAAATAATGTTGAAAAAAACCTATATTTTTTTAAAAACCTCTTCGGTAATGTTTTTTTCCTATTATTTAACAAACCCTATCAAGTAATTTAAAAATCACACACAGGGCTTCAGCTATCCTTGTGATAAAATCAAAATTTTATTTTATGATTATACAATATTTTCATTAAGTAAATCAACGGCGAAATAAACTATTATTTTCGAGAGCGCAAAAGCGAAGAAACTATTAACAGGTGCTGAGACTGACACGAATGGTTTAGCACCACGAAAACTGTACTTTTACACACAGACTTATTTTTTTAATTATTTCAAGCTTTCTCACAATTAGATAAGAAATTGACGAACAACGTTTTTTTTTGTGCACGCAGCTTTAAAACAACATTAACAATTCAACATCCCTAATACCTAAAGCTTTATCGGCTGAAACTGGAGTGCTATTCATCCTCGATTACCGATTCCAAGATGGCTACCGTGAACAATAAACGCGGGAACACGTTAAAATGGCCGCGATAATGTCCACCGTGAATAATTTACGCGGGAAATACAAGATAATTTTATGTTTTTTCTGGCATATTTGTGAATTGTGATACCGCTTCCGATTTGCGTTGCTTTGTTTATGATGCTCCTTGTTTGCCATGTTTCGGAAAAACATCGCTCCATATTTAAAATACCCGATAGATCATACTCGTATGAGTTTACTATGTAATTTATTTGGCCGCTAAACCACGACAATTAATATGATTTAAGAAGAAGAAGGTTGTCAAAATAATGCTCGAATTTCCAAGCATGTTTGAGAAAAAGAATTATATTGCTTTCACTTTTGTGAGGAGTATGTGGGCCACTGTTTTTTCTTTCCTAGCTTGTTTTAATGATGATGCCAGTTTGATTAATTTATTCAGCGTACCCGAATGGCCTTTCTTTGGTATTGTTCGTCGAGTCACTGAGATCTCCTGAGTTGAGCTACACGATTACTGACAGATGCTCCCACTGACTGGACAGGTCCACTCAAATCTGTGTGGTTTCTTCCTCACAATACTATTTCAGACACTAATCTACATGGTTCTTCCATGATCTAACCAAGATTATGTCTGAATTTTAAAAGATTAGCCCCTGCGTTTTTTTTCGGCATTTATTCTCAGGGGTAGTCAGTCAGATAGGAAATCTCGACAATATCTACCTTCGATTGCGATATCTTATTTACATAATAAACAATTTGATTTCATTTCACATTAGTTTCATTTGTTGGGGTCGGGATGGCATAGGCCATAGTGTAACTAATATGCTGCTAGAGTTCTAAAACAAAACATAATTCCGCTTTTCCTATCTCCTCAAATAAATAATAATTGTTACTTACCATAAAAAATGATAGCAACTGACTTGTAATTATAGCTCATATATATAGCCTCGTCGGTGACCTAATTATTGTACATGCATCCGCATTTCCAAGGAAACAATTTGACTTATAGACAGCACGTTTATTTCGTTGCAATAAAGGCGTATTTCGTACTCAGACGTGCGGTTGATCGTACAACTCGTTCCTCCATCCGTGATATAGCCATTTTCTAGTTTTCTATTAAATTAGTTTCACTCTAAGCTCGGTTATTAACATTAAATCTGTTTATGAGTTAATAGAACATGTGATTGCCAGCTCTTTGTACTTCTCTATTAACACAGCTATGAACAGTAATGTAATAATGTGCTCGTGCAGTTGCAAATGAAAATGGTTGCTGGGGAAATGTGATGATATGCATAATGCATTTATTAAATTATGTCTATTTGGGTTGACGACCCAGATAAGCTAAAGCTTTTGATATTTATATGAAAAGACTGTGTTTTATTATATCTCCAATACCTATAGATAGTGTTAATCAAAGTTGCTTTTCTTGTCTGTTTGTGTGATCGCTTAGATATTTTAAACTACACAATGGATTTTGATGTGGTTTTCACTATCATTTAAATCATTTATTCCGGAAAGTTCATGTGTATACTACATTAATATTCAAATTAGATATACAAAGCAGGGGCGGGTCGCTAGTAGTATAAACTTAAGGAAGAAAATACATTTATTTAGAACAGACTAAAAGGCATACAATATCCAGCAGATAAAAAAATAATAAAAAACCGGCCAAGTGCGTGTCGGACCACGCACTATGAAGGGTTCCGGACTTGGGATGAATTTATCCCAAAAACAAACTTAACATTGTAGTTGAAAAACATGTTCTCCCATACATCGATATACGTCACGGTCAATTCTGCAACTGTAAATTTTAGTTGGTCGACTATTACTCGTTAACTTGTAAGGTCTACTTAGCTGTGATAGTTTTCCTTTAAATTTCGTTATATATACTACTGCCATGAATTTTTTCACATATCCTCAATCAACCATTTAGCTGGCAGGCGGGCGACACTTGTCTCTAACAAAATTTAGTACTTTAAAGCTTAATATTACGAAAATATGAAAAATGGTTTTCACAGACTTATATTTATATGACTTATATGATATTTTTGAACGGCTTATCCAACGATACGCCACACCATGGTATAGACCAGAAACAAAATATCATCCACTTTACGTATAAGGGATGTAGGTACCGTAAAAAAAAATTTTTTTAAAGATTTTTTTTGTATAAAAAAATATATATTATATAATATAACTAATATGTACACCCATGCCAAATTACAGCTTTCTAGTACTAAGAGTCTCTGAGCTAAGCCGGGGACAGACGGACGTACGGGCAGACAGACAGACGGACATGGTGAAACTATAAGGGTTCCTTGTTGACTACGGAACCCTAAAAACAGGTGTAAAGTGCGATGTAAGAAATTAACAGGACTTAATAAGCTATGAAGTATTTTTTTCTTGTTTCGGCTTCTATTGACAAATTGATTGAAAGCTTCTATAATATTGTAACCAGCTTATATCCGTTCGATTAGATAGCAAAACTTGACGGTTGATCCATTTCTGCTCATCGACCAGAAATAATCCTGTGATTCTAACAAATGCTCTAAGTCGAAAGCAAATTATTCAAAGTTGTCTCATTTAAAATCATGTCCCTTTCGTTGACTGTTCAAATTATTTCCATTCAGTTCCTGAAGGAACAATTTAATGAATTCTTTCAACAATTTGTAAGAGGGTATGAGCGGGATGACACAAAATAGATAGGTACAGAAGGTTGGTTCAATACAACTGGCGAAAACGTACGCACATATAGACACGCTTTACGTACAGTGAGTGCAAACGCACTCGCGACCGGGTTTTGTTTGAGATCGCCGTAAGTTCGCATCTATTTTTCAGGATAAAGCGGGAGGAAACGCCCGGGTGTCACCACTGTGTGGATCGCCCGGAGGACACGGTGGACCATACGGTGGAGGTCTGTCCGGCTTGGGCGGAGCACCGCCGTGTCCTAACGGAGGCGATCGGTGGCGGCGATCTCTCGCGTCCGGCTCTGGTTCAGGCCATGGTTCGGAGCGATAGTGCATGGGAGGCCGTCACCTTCTTCTGCGAAGCAGTAATGCTCGCGAAGGAGGAGACAGAACGCGTGAGGGAGAGGCAAAATCCGCGGCGAACGTTCTTAAAAATACGGGAATCGCCCGTCGGATTGGTGAATGTCACGATGGCATGCAAGCTACTTGAATAATTTTGCGCAAGTTAATACCATGTGTATTCTTGGCTTAAATCTCTCTTCATGTATCTGGTTCAAACAAACTTGAAAGCAAGGAATTGAATTGCCAAGGAGTCGGTCAGTTAGTCAGAAAGTTGAAGCTAGTTGCCCGTTCCAAAACGTAGATCTCTATGGAGAAGAACGGGCAGGAAACTCGATAGACACTCTTTTAAATCAAGTTAGGTATTACAAAATCCTGGGTACATTAGCCAAAGTCACAGAATGCAGAACCATCCACCATTCTTAGTGCACTCCTCATTTTATTTCGCGAATACTAACCTTTTGTATCTGCGACGACTCCCAATGTATCCTTATTCCTTTGATATCATCTCACGTATCACACCTCCTTAGAGGCGAGAGGATCACGTACACGACTGATTTATCAATTATATTGTGATACGCTAGTGTAAGGAGTTCGGAAGTGCTGCGTAGAGATTGTTAAGGGATTTCGTGAAATATACACGTACCTAATCCAATCTTGCCGGACTTACTTTTCTAACTTTATACCCGAATGCTAAGAATGATGTTTTTTGACTGCCGTGTTTTGGCAATATTTAGATCTTTAATGCCCGTTTTTCACCAACACTAAGTGACACCTAAACGAATGTCTAATTAAAAATGCACTGTTGTATTTTCAACACCAGGATCAGCGCTGAGAGTTGGAAATTAATAATATTTAGATGTTCATTTACGTGTTTCCTAGTGTTAGTAAAAAAGAGCATAAGCCTCTATTGGGTGACATTAAAAGTGACTACGAGTCGCTTGTACCATTTTCCTGCCTAGATTTATCAACCTAGAATGGAAAGCGCCTCGATGACATCTAATAATAGGACGGCAGCTCTCGTAGACAGAATGCTCCTGATAGAATGTGTTAAATCGGACAGCTTCGAATTTTAATCGTATTGTAACAAAAATGTGACAAAGTGGCACTAAGGCGAATAAAATTAGATTTCTTTCAGTAGAAGAATTCGGGATTAAGGGGGATGCGCTAAGGTAGCCCGCGAAATTCAAATATTCCTAAGTTTTTTGCAATTTGCAGGTCAGTAACCGGTTTTATGTTGATCTAAATATGATTCGCGGCCGTAACAAATATGGCTTTACAGAATTATAATCATTTGAATCGGCAATACACCTGACTCACTTCGTAAAATCCTATTGAATGACTATTTCTGAAATAATCATTCAGTAGGATTTTATGAAGAGTTGTAACGCTGATTCTAATGATTATAATTAATGATTATAAGTTTTCACGGTGAGATGGTTACCAGAATAGCACTGTTGTTACTGACAGGTCAGTAATAACAGCGCTATTCTGGTAACCATCTAAAAAAAAAAAAGTAAGAAAATTTGAATTTCGCGGGCCACCTTAGCGCATCCCCCTTAAGTCCGTAATGTTATTGAGGTTACAATATGGAAGAGTGTATATTTAACCCTTTGGTCGGGAAAAGTGTTGGGTTTCAGCTGAATTTCGGCTTGTTCGCTATTACTTACATGGGACTTAAACATAACTAGCAAAACCGTCAGTCTTCAAAGCAAGAGGGAACCAGCATCTTCTGGGCACGCTCGTTCCATCGTACACCTTATCGTCCTTATCCGTCGCCTTTTAGGTGAGGTCGAGGTGAAGAGCAGGCCTAAATGGGCCTTACATGTACTAGTGCATAGTGTTGCCCAAATGCAAGAACAAGACGAGACTTAGCCAGTCTTGGTCTTGGTCTTGCGCCAATACACCTGGTCTTGGTCTTGGTCTTGGTCTTGCGCTCCCAGTCTTGGTCTTGGTCTTGGTCTTGCAGCAAGAGTCTTGCAAGTCTTGCAATTACCTATTAGTCTATTACTATTTATTAAAGTTTACTTTAAATCTTAGAAAAACGTATTAGAATTGGAACATTGTGACTTTGTGAGCTTGAATTAACATAGCCATAGTAAAGATCAAGCAGATTAATAAATAACTGAAGATTTGATAAGAAATTCGAAAAATCAACTGACCTATATGTCGTTTTCCATGGAAGTAACTGTTTCTTAATAAACATTTATGATTTATAAGCTTTGATTTATAACCTAATCATAATACTACTTGCGTGATCAGTATAATGTATTCATTTTCATTCTAAGCACTCTGAAACTTATTTATTCTTTGGAACACCTGTAGGTACTCTTAAAAAAATTCGAAATTATTTTGCATGAGTATACCTACGCCCTATGGCGGCAATCAAATAGTGTCACAAATGTTATGATTTCGGCGTGGCGGCAACGATTGTTTTAGATTTCAAAAGAAGCCGCCGGCGCGTGTATCATAACCATGTACTTCCGAAAAGCGGCAAATTTCTTTGAGAAGTAAGTACAAAACCTTTGATGCCGCATTATCAAAGGGCCGATGGTTAAAACATAACTATGCATGCACTCAGTTTGATTTTAATAGATATTTTTTTATTCGCTATGTTTATGGTATTAGTCGTAATGCGCATAGGTCCAGTTTTTCATATTCTTTGATACAGTTTTTTGCGTCTCATAGAATTCCTAAGCGTACCTACCTATACACCGAACTGTTACACCTAACTACTCAGTGAAATAGCGCTAAGTCCTAGCTGCAAGACGCAAGAGTCTTGCAGGCTATGTCTTGTTCTTGCTTAAGTCTTGCACGGTCAGTCTTGGTCTTGGTCTTGCTAAAAATACGCGGTCTTGTTCTTGGTCTTGGTCTTGCAAAAACGCAAGAACAAGACCAAGACTGCAAGACCAAGACTGAATTTGGGCAACACTAAGTGCACTATACAGCACTGCCTATCCATTCCGGGAATACAGGCGTCATGTTATGACAAGTCCTATATCCAGCAGTGAATGGCAATAAGAATCTCAAGTAAATAAAGTCTTTAAAATGTCGGCAGCATTACGCATTATAACTTCACTTCTGGGTGGCGATACAGACAACCGCACGTCCAAGGCAACAGTTAGACATATACAGCGCCTTTATTTTATATCAGTAAGGGCGTTTTTCCTAGTTCAAGTGTTACTACTGGCGGCTAGTGACTGTAGCGAGCCGGTCGGGGCTTGCATGCATAATAATTGTGGATACAAATATTAGCATTCACTGTTTGTCAATCCGCATAAGTTATTAATGATTTAATTCAAGACTGGTTCTGTCCCACGGCACTATGTATTCAGTACGGTAATAACTTTAGGTCCGCATTCGAGACCAAAAAAAGGTAGCAGGATAGATGCTCTTGGTCCTGACCCACGGCAATAAAATATGAATTCATTAATTCACTGACAGATAACCCACAACCTAAACCGCTGGTTCTAGAAGCATGAAATTTTGCGCAAGAGTTGCTTATAGCGCATGTTTCCCTCAACCTTTTCTTATTTTTGTGTTTATGTTCTTTTTTGCGTCATGTTTACCGCAAATAAATGTATTTTCTTTCTTCTTTCTTTCTTTCACTAAGGAAGGATTTTTGAAAATTCATCCCATAAAGGGATTAAATAGGGGATGAAACTTTGTATGGAAGTACGTCAGTTTTGCCGATGAGAGATCCCATCGGGCGCACGGCTTTTATTATTTAGAAAGATTTCAACGCTATGGTTCAAATCTAACTTAATTTTTAACCGACCTTAAAAAAGTCAAGTCAGTCTCAATTCGACTGTATGTTTTTTACTCGATTACTCCGCCAATTGATTTTGATGATTCTTTTTTTGTTTGGTAGGTCATACTTCAGAGGTAGTCATATAAATTTTATCGAAATTGATTCAGCGCTTTTTGAAAACATATACAAAAACAAAAAATATATATACAGAAGACGTTTTGGTTTATGGTTCCCTTCAGCAAAAGTTTTTTCTCACTTAATATCTATATGGATGATGTTATAATAAGCTCCTGACACTGCTATGTTACATAGCAGGTAGTGGATTCGAATTTATGTGGGGCTAGGTACCGCAACTAAAAAGTGAAAAATATTTTATTTTACAAAAAAAAAAACAACCGACTTTTAAAAAAAACTACGTCGTGACAAATAAGTTTAATTTCGGAAGTCAGTGGCAAAAAACGAAAATACAAATCCAGACACCGACTTCCGAAATTAAAGTTATTTTTCACTTTTTAGTGTTTTTTGGAAGTCGGTTGTTTTAGTTTTTTAAGTTTTTTTTATCCGGAATTTTAGTGCCATTCTATCCCTCAACGGTTTGGTCCTAATCTTCTTACCAATGTCCAAAAATATATCTTTTTGTAACCAATCGTAGCGCTTTTGTAATAAATAGCTGGACCTTTGAAAATAATGAAGGTAATTTTACCTGAAAAAGATAGGAGATTTTCGCTTCGAAATTGTACCGTGAGATTTATCTAACAGCGGTTGGTAGTCCAATGGGTTTTAAGCATTTATATTATTTTATAAATTACTAGCTTTTGCTCGCGGCTTTGCCCGCGTGGAGGTCGGAAATTATCCGACGGAAATGTACTACGGGGATGAATTTATTCTACGTGTTTACTATCTTGGGCACGCCACAATTGTGGAGTGGCTAGAGAGGCGCTACAGCGCGACGCAGGTCCTCACCGGACACGGTTGGTTCGGGAGATTCCTGTTCAGGATAAAGCGGAAGGAAACGCCCGGGTGTCACCACTGTGTGGATCGCCCGGAGGACATGGTGGAGCATACGGTGGAGGTCTGCCCGGCTTGGGCGGAGCACCGTCGTGTCCTCACGGAGGCGATTGGTGGCGGCGATCTCTCGCGTCTGGCCTTGGTTCAGGCCATGGTTCGGAGTGAGAGTGCATGGGAGGCAGTCACCTTCTTCTGCGAACAGTAATGCTCGCGAAGGAGGAGGTGGAATGCGTGAGGGAGAGGCAAAATTCGCGCCCTCACGCCCCTAGTCGCCGCGGGAGTCGCAGGTCGATTCCCGGCCACCGCAGGCGCGGGTTTGCGGACGGTGAGCGATGGGTAGCTCGCCGTCCGATAAGGGCCAGTCCCGGGTAGAAGGCGCGTTGCGTTCCACGCGCGCCTCAAAGAGATGTCAGCACCAATTGACGGGGTCCGTTAGGGCCAATGCCTGCCAGGGTTGCGAGTTTGTCCGAAAGGGATATCGTGGCTCCGGCACAGGCATCTGAAGGAACACGGGCGGGTTTTTGTCAGTTAAAGTCTGACACGCTCTCCTGCTCCGCCCAGAGCGGGAGAAGTCATCTGATAATTGCCCAAGCAAAAAAAAAAATTTGCTACGCGTAATGTTCAATCTGTGATATCTTTTAAAGTATTCATTGAAAAAATATGATGTAAAAGCATATGTTAATCTAAATTAAATGCCCTATTTAATAACATATTTTATTCTGAAAGATAAAAACGGTTATTGTGTGAACGGTTTATGCAACACACGCCAGTAAAGCTCACAGTCGGCATGATTTTTTCCGACATATTTCAGCCAATTTAAGGCTCTTACACACTCACGCGATATCGCGGGCGCGACAGGCACCGACAAAGACAATTCCTTTGTCGGAGCATGTCGCGCCCGCGATATCGCGTGTGTTTGTAAGAGCCTTTACACAATAAACCTTCCTCATGAATCACTTCGTCCATTGGTGGCAACCGTTTGAAAATCTGTTGAGTAGTCTTTGAGTTCGCGTTCAGACAGATAGATAGACGCGACGGGGGACTTTGTTGGATAAAGATTGGATGGCACTCGATGGTAAGTTGTCCCCGCTACCTATGGAAACCCGAATACCCTCACCCGCCTTTTGTATCTCTGCGAAATACCAGAGCTATCGCAGGTGCGTTTCCATTCCAGACACAAAGCTTAAATATATTGTGTGCCTGTTTTAACTTGTTAATTCCCCTCTTTTTACACGCCCAACAAAGGACTGTAATGTTTTCAGGGTTCATGTATGTCGATAAGGACCAGGGGGTCTACTCCCTAAGTCCGTTAACGAAGCAACGGGCCCGTCCGACAGTAGTCCGATACGTCGCAGTGGACCCTACTCGTTAATGATTTCGGATTCATCAGTTTCCAACGGAATCATTGACAATCTTCGTGAACGAATGACGCATGACTATAGAGTTGCGCAATTTTACCGGTCGATTACCGGTTTACTTATTTTATGGTTTTCAGGTTTAAATAATCAAAAATTAATATTTTTCTCGTTAGAAACGACCGCATTTTTAACAATATACTTTTTATTATGTCTAAATATAGAATTTAATTATTTTTGCCATTTTTGTTCCGAAACCGGCATTATCCTGTTGATACCTTTGCTTATTTTGTTTTTGACGGCAATGTTCAAATGAAATGTCAGTCAGAGTTCGTACTAGGCGGGAAGGATTACTTATTTTATTTTGATTTCAATTATATATGTTGTAAAATGGCCCCAACCGCTGCAGCAAAAAGTGTGGAAAACAACTGTCAAGTTGAACTTTTCGGACGGGCAAAAACGCATCGGGAGTAGGGACAACTGTCAAATCGTGTTGTCATTCATTCTTCGTTCGGGTCCGGAACGAATCATCCGTCCGAAGGTGATAAGGAGTAGGAAACGCCCGTAACGAAGGCCGCCACAACGGACTTCGTGCTTAGGGAGTAGACCCCCAGGCCCGGGTCGACGGCGCGTCGTGTTCCACGCGCGCCTCAAAGAGACGTCAGCACCAATAGACGGGGTCCGAAAGGGCCAATGTTAAATGCCAATGCGAAAATGCCAGGGTTACGAGCCTGTCCGAAAGGGATATCGTGGCCCTGGCACACAGGCATCTGAAGGAACACGGGTGGGTTTTAGTCAGTAAAAGTCTGACACTCCTTCCCGCTTCACCCAGAGCGGGAGAAGTTATTTGATAATTTCCCACTCAAAAAAAAAAAGGGTTCATGTATGTATGTGCGTGAGTTTCGTTCGTTTCGTTTTATTTTGTGTGCCGCGGCCGTGCATAATACAATTTAATTACGTCTGCAAAATCTCAGAAACCATGATCTCCAAAATGCTGCAAACCTCCCAAAAGTTCGTTCCAATTCGAAAGTTAATCGCCCGCGAACATTTTAATGGCCCATAGGTTGCAGCTAAGACTCCGCTTACAAAAGGGTTACCGGAGACTTGGTAATTGAAAGCGAGTTTCATTGAGAGTTTGTAATCGTCGGGCTGTTAGTGCACGATGATAGATGGGGTGGGATGCTGGGGTTTAAATAAAAAAATCACTTTGATACTCGTATACAATGTCGCAACACAGAGTAATAACACTATGTAAATTGTCTTTGGTCCCTGGCCATGATATCAAGCAATGGACAAGATTGTCAAACTTTTATTGTTCAAATACGAGGCTTTTGGCTACTTTGTTTGTGTGCAATTTATGTTATTTTTAGGTAATGTGCGTTTTGCTTGTGCAGAATAAACAGTTATTCTTTCTTTTCTTTTCTTATCTTATACCATAATATCTATACATTTTTTTTTCATCCTGTGTTGTCCCACTGCTGGGCAAAGCACAGCTTTCCACTTATCCCTGTGTTTATATATCGTTTTTCGTGTCCGTCTGTGTGACCGTGTTGTTCTAAACTACGCAATGAATTTTGATGTGGTTTTCACCATCATTTGAATGTGTATAAAACACTTAGGATTAACCACACTTATTCTGCTCTATTCAGCTTTTGTCCATAGAAAACATCGATTTTGTATGGACATGCGTTCAGCTTTCCGCATCTATTCAGTTTTCGTAGCAAACAGGTATAAAACGAGGACAAATGTGTTTTTATCATGCGAATGCTATAGATAGAGTTCAGCGCTGTACCGCCGCGTTCAACGTTGTACGCGGATCCCGACTCCTGGTCGACAAGTTGCGAAACTTGTCGACCAGGAGTCGGGAACAGTCCATGTTCAGCGCCGAACGTAACGGAACAGCGCTAAACGCTATGACGGCTTTTCGCAATCTTACGATGCTGTACGCGGCTGATAGAAGCAGAACTGTATTAAGTGTGACCAAAATCGTTCAGCGAAACGCGAATGGAGCAGAATAAATCTAGTTAGTCCCTTAGTCGTAAAAACCGTGCGAACCATGGGAGCGGGTCGCTAGTAAGGTATAATAAGCACGATAAGTTTTGGAATTGTGGTCCATTGACATGACTTTGAGTATTGCCTTCATTTTAAGGGGGATGCGCTAAGGTAGCCCGCGAAATTCAAATTTTATTATGTTTTTTGCAATTTGCAGGTCAGTAACAGGTTGTATGTTGATCATTAAATATGATTCGCGGCCATAACAAATTTGGCTTTACAGAATTATAATCATTAGGATCAAAAAAGCATCATCATCAGTTCAAAAAATCCGACTGAAAGATTATTTCTGAAATAATCATTCAGTAGGATTTTTTGAACTTAGAGAAATGTAAAGCTGATTCTATTGATTATAATTCTGTAAAGCCATGTTTGTTATGGCGCGAACGTGAAAACAGTGAAAAATTACTCTAATTTCGGAAGTCGGTGCCAAAATACTAAAATACAGTTCCAAAGACACCGACTTCCGAAATTAAAGTTATTTTCCACTTTGTAGTGTTTTTTTGGAAGTCAGTTGTTTTTGTTTTTTGAACATGTTTCTTTACTTTTCAATTTTTTGGGTCAGTTTTTAATTTATCACTTTTTACAAAATATTGTCCCGATGCTGGGAGTTGCTTCTTTTTATTTGTAAAAAGTTTTTATAATTAAATATTTTATCAATCTTTTACCTTGTTTTTCTGAGCTCTTACAATACAGATTGCAGCTCATACTCACCGCATTCATTTGTTTTCTTCTCCGCTTCCCTCGTATTACAGACCGAATTCTGAAATTCATGTAATTAAAATCCCAACAACCACAGACAGACAAACATGGAAATAACTAAAGCCTCAACAAATACAACTCTCATTAAGTCAATAGTCGAGCGTCCATCCTTTGCAAAACGTTCAGATCAATCAGTGTTTGTTAATGAGTATTTTTGGTCCGGTCCGACACAGAGTATATAGATACAGAAGCTGCAAAGAATGAGCGAACACGCACGCACACATAGATACGCTTCACGTACAGTAGGTAGGTAGGCTTTGAAGTTAGCTGCTAGCCTTTTACACGTCTGCCCCAGATGGAGGGTGATGGAGTTAATGAAAATCTCAAAGAGAACGATGTCCGGTATAATATATTCTCGTTGAATGCACACTATTTATTTATAAATATATTTCAGAACATAATTCCATACAAAATTGTTAGTAAAGCTTAAAACTATGTTAGTACTTACACCTACTTATTTAATGAAATTCATCTATTTATCTTACATTAAAAAGGACACCACCAGAACTGTGTACCTTATTCCAGTGCCCCACAAATCCACAATAGGTGTTGGCCTCCGCAAGCATCCCTGATGCACTACAGTGTCGCGGCAACCCCGTCAGCATCCTTTTTTGTTTTTTTGGGTGTGAAATTATCAAATAACTTCTCCCGCTCTGGGTGGAGCGGAAGGGCGTGTCAGACTTTTACTGACTAAAACCCACCCGTGTTCCGTCAGATGCCTGTGTCTGTGCCTGCTTCCTCTTCCAAGTCCATCTTGTTCTTTACGTGTCAATCAACACTAAATCAAAGTTTTTCCGACCAGTGTGTTAGCCCCGTACCCACGGGCGTAAAAAATCGCGGCAGGATTTTATCGTGCAATGGATTTTCAACTCTTTAAGTGTTGAGCCGAGCATTGAGAATCCAATAGAGAGCATCCCAGTGAGTCAAACAATACACTGTTGAGTTATCAAATCTCGTCGCCAAGCAGTGCATGCATGACAATAAATCGGGAAAAATCGACCGTGCCAACCTTGGCTAGCCGGGAGAACCACCTCCGCATTACATGAGTAAATCCGTTCTGCAGGTAACTTCACAAACAGGGATCTTTGTTGTGAGGCCACCTCTGTATTAAATGAGAAAATCTCCCTTCACAAACATTTGATAAAGATCCTTGGCGCGTAAATACAGCGAGTGCAAGTAAAGTCACTCGCGATTGGCAATATTTTGACATATTTTGCGATCTCCGTTCGTAAATCGTACTTGTCTGTGTGCGTGCGCCTGGTTTCGCTCGTGGTACGGAGCCGGCCTTCTGTGCCATCTATTTTGTGGATTCGTTTACTCACTGCAAATATTACCAAAGGTATTAATTGATAATGGAAAGCAATTACCCGTACCGTAACCCTAGGGGAGGGTGAAATATGAGTAAGTTACAAAGTTAAGGTTTTGCTAATAGATTTATCTGTTCCGTTATTGATTACAGACATAGATGGTCAGTTCTAACTTCGGGTGGATCCGTCCGATCTGACTAAAATTGTTACGCTCGATACGGATTGCATACGAGTTGGCCGCCGGCAAGAATTATCACTATTATTGACAAAATAACACAAACCATTGCTTCTTATGTTGGAAACGATCATCTACTCTACAGCAAAAATACAGGGTGTGTGTGTGTGCTTTATTTTATATGAGCCGAGTATACCCGATTCAGCGTCACCGACCCGAACGTGACGGTTCTGTTTCGTTCACTGTTCAGAAAGATCGGAAAGTGCGGATAAAGAAGTTTTCACTTGAAAAACCGAGCGAGTTCTACAGTAGTCGCATAAGATGTGTTACATCTGAAATATCACCTTGGTAATAAGCACCGGAGCAGTGACAGAGATTAACTTCAAAATTTAAAAAATGCTAAATACTGATATATTTATTCGAATAATTATTCATTACTAGTAGTCGCCCACTGGTTGAAATTCGACCTTTATCCGTCATTACTTAGAATCTATATAGTACTTACTAATTCCATGCTATTAAAAAGTACTTACTTCTTCCATGCTCAAGCTGTCACTTCCTGTTTCAAACTTCCGTCCCTTTTCACGAAATTGAGAGGAAAGATGTTACACATCACAAAAGCAATGTTGTTAAATGAAAGGGATTGTCATTCCCAAATTGCCAATATGTTCCACAATTAGGGTTCAGGATCTCACCAACTTCGCACCAATTTATTTCCGCACCTCATCGTATCTATTTCTAACCAAACATCCCTTGTCAAGTGACACTTCACTTATTTATAATCCTCCGTGTCTCTCAGGAATATTTAAAGCGGTCAGCGGCCATTTTGTTGGCGTGTTTATTAAAATGGCTGCCTTTAAGCCTACCTTCGCACGGCCGTTATTTTTAACGCTACGTTTCTTGCTGCTCCCTGGATTTTCAACGCACGGCTTAGCGGCGTGATTTGAAAATCCAACTGCACACTTTTTCAACGCGCTAGATATGCACTCGGCTGGATTCTCTGCTTGAGAGTTTAAAATCCGGAGCACGGTGAAAAACTTCGCGTTAAAAAAGTGTTATAGCGGCCATAGTAGTACACACTGTGAACATTTCAAGTGTCTACCTATTACGGTTCAGGGGATACAGTCCGTCCGACGTACGGACAGACGGAGGGACAGCAGAGCCTTCCACTCCAGGTCCCGTTGGCACCCTTTAGGTACGAAATCCTAAAAATTACGTATTGTTCGGTCGTCACAGGTCAGTTCCCTTCCATCACTATCATACTATACTTGCCATCGATTATACTCGATGGCAAGCTAGTCACATTGTAAGAATTCTTTCTAATTAAAGAAACCCTGCTAATAAGTTATAAGTAACGCTCAAACTAGTTATACCTGTGTGTCGGACCTGGTTCTTATAAGATCAGGTGTAAAGAAATGAAGGGATCGAACCAGATGCGCGTGATTAGCATTCGATATGGTTACGATTAGAGAGGGTCCCACGGTACTGACTACGGTAGCTATGAGATTGTATTTAGATACCAGTTTGCCTATTTGTTTAGTGCAGGTTTGCGGGAAAACTCCTGAGCAGATTTTGATTTTGACAGAGAGGACCGTTTGGAGGAGAGTTTTTAGTAAGTAGTGACAGATAAAATTATGGATTTGCACCATAATACGCTCCAAGGGCATCACCGATGTTGGCTATAAGTCTGCGAGGCTGAAATGGGCCTGGGCGCACACCTATAGGATGCATTAAAACAGATGGGCCAGGATAGTCACACAGTGGCTGCCTGAAGTCGGGCATCGTCACCGAGACAGGCCTAAGAAACGCTGGCGTGACGATTTGGACTCGTTCTTGACCGGCCGGAGAAGGCACAACAAGAAAAAAATATGGTATCTTTGTCAGCTTTTTGAGCGCAATACTCGTTGGCAGCAAGGTGGCAGGGTTGCAGGGAGGTGGCAGGGACGCAGAGTATAATTCCTAATACTTATTTTTTTTTGTTTTCGTCCCCTGCTGATTGTACTTTGATTTCAGCAGTAAGGTAGGTTGTACTTGTACCCTTTTACCCCATTGGCAATCATATCGTATAATCGTAATTCTTCTTTAGCTCATTATTAAGATTTTAATCTGCAACAGAATTACAGATTCTAGACCTTTTGCCATGTTTCTATCGGAAAGTTCAGAGCAATATTAGTATCTATGAAATATGAATATCGTGCACATCAAAGGGCGATGCCCCGATTCGCGATAACCCAGGATTATATCCACCGTGAGTCGATATAAACCTAGGTTATCATGAATCTAATATGAGACAGATGTCCTTTAAACTGCGGTTTAGATGACGAGAGCTAGCGATGAGTAGTAACTGCTTTATGAATGAAAAAGATATGATTATGTGGCCAAAATTGTGCAAAGAAAGCAGTTTGTTATTTACGGTTACATGATGGTGTGATGTATGGCAACATCGCGCCTATATTTCCCGAAGGGGTTGGCAGAGCAGTATATTAACCACACCTACATTTTTAGAGCGTACCTCTTGGCATATTCCGGGCACGGATCAAGATTAGTAGGTAGGGTTGCCAACTTTTTGTACAAGAAATAAAGAATATTATGGTCAGAGAGGGAAAATAAACAGTATTCCTTAAAAAATTACAGTATTTTATGTATTATTTTAATGTAATGAAACTAAGGCTAGCTAAAACACCACGCCCATGCCCTGTCGTATGCACCATGTTCTTCGCAGTAGATGGAACTATTTATTCGTAGCTCAGCGGGCTAATTGCGTAGTTCAAACTATCAGTAAGAATCGGTTGAATCATTCAATTTGACAGTTCAACAACATTCATTGCGTTATTTACGTTGTTGAGCAGACAAATTTTTCTAACAAATGAAGCAATGGATTAGCAATATACTTCAAAATCATTCCGATTCCGATTCAAACTGTGTTACGCAATTAGGGTGCTGGTTAACAGTGAAAACAGTATATTCGTACCTAATACTTTATTTTTATTGAACAGTATTTTAGAGTGAAAAATAATATAATACTGTTTTTAACAGTACGGTAGGCATCCCTAATTGTAGGCTAGTACTGCAGCTAATTCCTACCTATTGTAAAATAGCAATAACATTTTTCATCCCATCTATTCGAAAAGGGCCGAAGGATTCCTCGATAAGTGCGAGCAAAATGGGTCCTTCCGGCGCACTAATAACAGTGAAGAAATGACTTTTAAATTTGGAACACTATTTAATTAAAAAGTTTGAACGCAATTCGCTTCGATTAAGTCCTGGCCGGTAACAAAAAAAGTGCACGTCTGCCGCGTAGTTACCCAAATTAAAAAAAAAAATTACTAGCGAACTTCTTATAGAGTCTGAAGATCATACGAATACCCAAGTGATAATAAGTCAACGACATTTTCTGTTCCCAACAAAACAGTTTTTTTGTGAACGTGTAATAGAACTTCTATCTGCCTGGCCTTTTCCCAACTATGTTGAGGTCGGCTTCCAGTCTAACCGGATGCAGTTGAATACCAGTATTTTACATGGAGCGACTGCCTATCTGACCTCCGCAACCCAGTAACTGGACAATAGAACGTGCGTATAAAATAATAATTAAAAAGTTCACGATCACATCATATCATTCATTAGAAGTCAGAAGAACGTTTCTACCTACACCCTTGACAGATCGTCCTGTAGAAATAAGGTTATTTCCAGATGGACAGACGACGATGCGTTTAACAGATGGTATCACAAAGTCGCGAGTTATCTGCACCGCATCTGTCGTGAACTGGTGACGACACGCTCTTGATCTTTTTTGTGACTATTTTAATAATATTTATCTTTGATTGTTTGTGATTGTGTGTGGTATTAGGGGTGAGGTAGGTGGCGTTTAGTTGGGCGAAGGATTAGTCACAGTTAAAAATGTATAGTTACTTTCAACTTTATGCCGTTGAAGATAGAGGTTTCCATCTGGCTGTTGGAAGAAATAGCTGCTGTGAAATAAATATGCTCGTACACATGTAGGGCAAACTCCGTAATGACCTGTTGTGGATTTCTCTTATTCCTTGCTGTACCAGTGCCGGAGAGGAATATTTATTTAATTGTATTGTTATTATTATTATTTCATTTCATTTAATTTGATTTATTGTACTTTTTGTTGTTTTATGTTTGGCTACGGGTGTAAATTACAAATTATTTAGTCACATTTCAAGATGAACAGACAGTCAAGTTTACTATGCCTTGGGGATTGCCGGTTAATCCCTGAAAATGGCTTCTAAAAGTCTTGTCTTTAAAACGTTACTGGTTCGCGTCATGTTCCGCTACTCGCATCCGATTCGAGTAGCGGAACATGACGCGGAACCAGTACAATGGAACTACGGTTTCGCTGCTATGGCTTCGCGGCAGAGGTGTGCTATCAGCGTAAAAGCCACAAGTCGCGTATCACACTTTTTGTTATATCTCACACCTACGAAGTTAAACAAAATCGTGACACAAGTCGCTTGTACTATTTATGCTCGTTTTATTAACACTGGCAACACCTTACCCTTATTAACGCCTATATAAAAGCGCGATGTTGGATTTTAAACTTTCGGTGCTGAGCCAAGTGTTGAAAATCCAAAACCGTTAGTGAAAACGTGCGTAAGTCGTTATTTTTATTACCTTGTATATAGTTGTTGCCCGCGACTGCGTCTGGGATCCAGGATGGAAAGTAGCCTATGTCCTAACCCAGGTCATGGTCTTCATGTCTGAAAAGTTTCATCCAAATCCGTGCAGTCGTTTTAGCGTGATAAGGTTACAAACAAACTCCTTTTCGCATTTATAATATTAGTTAGGATATATTTCGCGGCTAATTTAAACTCCGCTTTGTAACTTTCCCTTTACTCCTTTTAGTTCAAGTTCACGTAATTTTATTTTGATCTTTAAACCACGACCACACTGGCGAACTGACATTCAAGACAAAACAAATGAACAGAGTTCTCGCCGCATTTGTAATATGACTACTGTCTTACGTTTGAGGTTGTTTTAGTCGTGTCGTAGTCGCAGTGTCGACCGGGGTGGGCTAGGCTTTACCCCGTGTCCTAACCGAAGAAAAGAAATGAAATCGTTTATTCTGTAAATAGAATATCGGAATCACTTTTACACGTCATATAAAAAAAAACGGCCAAGTGCGAGTCGGACTCGCGCACGTAGGGTTCCGTATCATTATCTATAAAAACGGCAAAAAATCACGTTTGTTGTTTGGTATAAATTAAAATAAAACAAATATTTAAGGGGGGCTCCCCCTAAATATTTATTTTATTTTAATTTAATTATTTATTTTTAAAGTGAATATTATTATATAACTAAATATTCTGTGAATATTTCAGGCGTCTACTTGTTGCCGTTATCAATATCGAGCGATTTTATTCTGTTTTTTTTGTATTTGTTGTTATAGCGGCAACAGAAATACATCATCTTTAAAAATTTCAACTGTCTAACTATCACGGTTCATGAGATACAGCCTGGTGACAGACGGACAGACAGACAGACGGCGGATCCTTAGTAATAGGGTTCCCGTTTTACCCTTTGGGTACGGAACCCTAAAAATAAACAAGTGCTAGTCGGACTCGCGCACGAAGGGTTCCGTACCATTATTTATTTATTTATTTATTAAAACTTTATGCACAAGTAAAAACTACACTTTACAAAGGCGGACTTAATGCCTGAGGCATTTTCTACCAGTCAACCTTAGGGTGATGCAGAGACAAAACATGGCAGGTGCAACGTACGGGATAGATAGCTCGGAAATAACTATAAAATACAAGTATAAATACAAATACATAGATAAATAGATACATAATACACATACATTATCTATTAAAACGGCAAAAAAATCTTTTGTTGTATGGGAGCCCCCTTAAATATTTATGTTATTCTGGTTTTTAGTATTTGTTGCTATAGCGGCAACAGAAATACATCATCTGTGAAAATTTCAACTGTCTAACTATCACGGTTCATGAGATACAGCCCGGTGACAGACGGACAGACAGACAGACGGCGGAGCCTTAGTAATAGGGTTCCCGTTTTACCCTTTGGGTACGGAACCCTAAAAATAAGCTAGATGTAGTCGACATTTCCTATATTATTTTCCTATATTTTATTGTTTGGGACACTGGAAGGCGCCACGACGCGTTCGGTTTTGCCGAACAACGTGAATGCGACGGACTCGCGATGATCGCTTTGGCTAGGATACAGCCTTATGAAGGTATAATTTGAGGGACCTATTGAAGATCTCTAGATATGTTTAATTCAACAAGGTTGTTTGAGGAAAATCTAAAATAAAACCGAAATAAATTGCGATATGAGAAGAAAGATGAGGTTTGAGGAAAATGTATAGTTTAATGTTTGTTAGCTGTAGTGGTTTTATGATTGGTTAACTAAAATAACAATGACAGCAGATTTTTTATTCAGTTTTTTAGGCACATTTGAGAAAGCTTTGAGAAACCAAAAGTAAGCTATCTTTAAGATCTGAAGCCGTTTCGAAAGCGAGCTACTGTATAATGGACCCGCCTACGCTAAATTATTCAAAATATCATCGAGACTCACACATTGTTGTGCGTGTGAAAATGATCAGTTTTTACATAATCAATTAAAAGTTTTAACGTTAACATCACGATCTATCAAACGCTTAAAACGCTACCTACAACTTTACTGTCTTACCATACCTAGAGTAGATAACTAATGGAGAGAGCTTAATATACTGAAGACTATGCGCAAACACTCAGTAAAGTTTTACATACACAGTGTACTCGAATATTAATACATAATTAATGATCTTTGAATGCGCCGTCAGAAATGAGTGTAAGAAAGAACAAAAATTAAAGTATCTAACTACCCAAATCACTTACATAATTTTGCACCAACGCGAGTATTTTTATTCCCTGTTCTGGAAAATTATTTAATTTAGCATATATTAGGTATGCTTACCTCCTACATAATAGCAAATTAATCAAATATTACCTACAACGCTTCATCGACGCTGACCACGAGTCAATGTTCCCTGTATTTTTTCATTTTAAAAACAATATCCGTCTACGCTCTTTATTGTCTCCTCACTCCGTGTCCGTCCCTTACCCATATGCATTAGTGCGGTGTTCAAGATTCGCGCCCGTACGTGATAATTAATGCTAATTACTTGCTCGTTGTTTGAGCAACGGACAAGCAACGGTATATTGCGATGAAGCCTGGCTGTAACTTGCAAAATGACTGACCTACATAAGGTATAATTATAAATATGAATTTATATGAATAACCGTGTAGTCGCAAGATTCATCGGATGTTTGAAACAGCTAGATATAAGGCACATATTTTTTTTCCTGTCGCGCTAACGCGGCTACGACGACATGACGAGGTAACAAAACTCTTTAACTAGTACTTTAAAACCCTGTGTTCTTTGGCAATTAAAACGTTATCAATTATTACAAAAATAGCCCATGTTTTTCTTCAATTAAAATTTTTACATAATTTTTTTACATGGAGTAAATATAAATGAAATGCTGTTCGTTGGTAAACCCTTTACTTTGAGTTTCTATCCAAAATACCTGTATTAAATATCAACGTACGGTTGGTATTTAATTAATAACAAGAACGTCTTATTTGTATTCAGAACTTGGTTGTTTTTTATTTTCGATTACTCAACAAATTTTTGAGTAAATAGATATTTGCTTAAAATTTTGCAATAAATTACAAGCGTGGTGTCATCGCGCTTCTCTTTCTTTTGTATGCAGTCTGACAGTGCCCGCGATTTAGCTGTTGTCAGCCTCATATAGTCCAGACATTATCTATATCAGATCAGAGAGAGATGGTCTTATATGGAAAGAACCTAATTAAGTATTTGATAGAGGAAGTGTGTGATAGTGAAGGGTGGGCGTTTTTGGGGGACTGTCTTATGTAATTTTTGACGTTCGAAAAGTGCTGATTCTCAGCCTAGTTTGAATAAATGACTTTTGATTTTGATAACTCCCTTCTACCGATCTACCAGGATTACCCATTTATAGTGTATGCCACATACGTACATAAATCACATGCAAAGACAGCCAGCTGCGTAACAAATACCTTATTACCGTACCGGACCTTATTACCGTATGGGCCACACATCCGCACTTTACCGGAATCGAACCTATGTGGCTACGTATATGGGCATCAGGCAGGACGCGCCGAGTTTGGGTCATTTATTGGAACGAGGTTCTTCAACGCGGCTTGCGGTAGGAATTGACTGGTAGAAATCGTCACGTAAGGGAAAAGCGTTATGCTCATGTATGTCACGTATGTCCATGCGACTTTCTCTGAAAGAAAGTGTGAATGTGGTCTTAATGAAAATCCAAGATGGCGGCTACGAAATTGATTTTTCATCATGAGTGTCGTTTTCATGGTTTTTGAGGGTGTTAAAGCCGACAGTGAGGTAAAAATGAAAATACAAGATGGCGGTTGCAAAATAATTGTTTTTGTTTTAAATCATACGTGAGAAGGAACTTCGTTCCTAACGGGGTTTCTTCGACCGCACACGTTTTTGTACTATTATGACTTACTGTAATTCTGGAGATGTTTTTAAATTAATTAATTTAGAAACTCGACTTCAGTTGACGATAGCGATGATGATCGTTCACTTACAACAGCCACAACCAGTTACAGTGGACGTCGACGGTGTATTTGGCTTGGTCCTTTCAATCTCTGCTTATTTGCTCTGTTAAAGTAAATGATTTTGCACGCCCTACTATCTACTATCTATATGTCTCCTTGTCAACATTTTTGAACATAAGATCTATACTCTCAATTATACATGGAATTCATATTAGGAGAGAAGTTTAAAAAAACTAGAGACTTGACATTACAAGATTAATATATTTTTAGGTAGATATACCTTGATGCATAACAAAAACAGTAATTAAACACTTATGTGTAGTGCTTTTCGTTGGGAAGTGTGTCTGTTTGTCTTCAAGATTCACGTCGTCAACACAATGGATTAATCTAAATCTTCTTCTATAAGTTTTCTTTCATCCTTCGGATGAGCCCTATTGATTTTCGTTATCAAACTCGTTCAAAAGATATTAACAAAAATCGATGAATTTTCTTAGATTTTTTTCCCTAAAATTTATCGTCAACATGTTTTTGTCTGTGAGGAGTGCACTTTTGGCTATTCATTTATTTTTGGTTTCTTTCTACTACTGGTAACCACTTAGTACTACGTCATCATAGTCGCCTTCTTCAACTGAAGTCGACCTCTGGGTAAAAGCACTTTAGATTTTTTATTTTTTTATTGTTATTTTTAGTGTTATTTTAATTATTGTTAACTGTGTCATTAGACGGATTTTTTAAGATATCGTATGAATTTTCACGAATTCGAATACCAATTTTATTAAAACACAATGTAAAATTATATATTATTACTTATTATGATGTAATAAAATATAAAAAAGGAACTGTCCATATTATTCGTTTAATCCGGAAAGTAAAACAAATTATACCTTGATAATAATATTCGACGGATATCCGGACAATTTGGATATCCAGAAATCCGGATAGCATACCCTAATCGTACCACATTCACGACGAACTGCTATAATCCGGCACAATCCTGATGATATTGAAGCTACTGAACCACTAATACGATGACCACTTCTGGTAAAGGCTATCCCGCGCCGTTATATTTATATATTTAGAAGCAACATTTAAAATGGCTGTAACATTAAAGACAGCTTATATGTTCTCTTGTCTCATTTGTTATTCTTTTTGATCCGCAAGAATTCAGCTTTGAAATTCTTTCTAATCAACAATTGGTCTACCTAATATTCACACCAAACACATTTTTCTCTCCTAAAAGAAGCATTAATGTCTCTACTAATAAAACACATCAATTCCCACACATTACCCCATCCGTCACCCACATGCGTCCATCGTAAAAATAACAACATAACTAACCAATTCTCTTAAATAGAATCATCATAAAAATCTAACTAATAATGCGCCCAGCGTAACTTGGTCTAAAGGCTCTTACACACTCACGCGATATCGCGGGCGCGACAGGCACCGAGAAAGACAATCCCTTTGTCGGTGCATGTCGCGCCCGCGATATCGCGTGTGTTTGTAAGAGCCTTTTAAAACTAGGTAGGTATTTCAAACCTTAACATTATTTTAGTCTTTTTGATTTGGAATATTGCAGATATCTGTAGGCAGCGGTGACTATACTACCCACCGGGTGGGCCATTCAATAACTTGAGATCTCAAAAAGAGCTGTCTAATCTTAAGAAGTCAAGCAATTCTGGTCTTCTAATAAAAAGAAAATAAAACAATATTCCGTCTCCCACTCTCTCTGTCTGTCTCTCACTGTGTCTACAACTCCAAAACTAGTCTCTAGTGAGTCCAAATATAGTGTGATTATTAATTATGAACTGACTTTGATCTCAGCTGTTAAGACGGACAATTAGCGTTTTACTACCGACGGATGTAGTTCCATAGGATACATGGAGAAGGATAGCTTCGAGCAATCTTGTATTTATTATGCGTTGGTTTTGATGAACTGCTTCCAGCTGAGCTGAGAAAATGCTGAATATAAGGTTTGAGTTGGTATATAAAAGGGAGATTCAAAGTAGCGCTTTTGTTTGGTCTCATAGAAATTTGGTGAAGATCTAATGAGGATCTTCGGCTTGATGAGCAGAATAGCTCCTCAAAATGCAGTAAATTGCTCACTTTTAGATTTCTACCAGTGGAATCGGCTGGTATAAGTATTAATTGTTTCAAAAAAGTTTGTCCTCGCGAGGTCTACTGTTCGCAGAACTACTCTACTTTAATAACATAAAGACACATGACATTCACATAAAAAACCGGTTAAGTGCGAGTCGGACTCGCGCACGAAGGGTTCCATACTATTATCTATAAAAACGCCAAAAAAAAAATACGTTTGTTGTATGGGGCGGAAATATTCTATATTAAATATATATTATATTCCCCCCTTAAATATTTGTTTTATTTTAATTTAATTATTGATTTTTAAAGTGAATATATAACTAAATATTCTGTGAATATTTCAAGTGTCTACCTGTTACCGTTATCAATATCGAGCAAAAACGAGCAAAAAAATCACGTTTGTTGTATGGAAGCCCCCTTAAATATTTATGCTATTCTGATTTGTAGTATTTGTTGCTGTAGCGGCAACAGAAATACATCATCTGTGAAAATTTCAACTCTCTAGCCATCACGGATCATGAGATACAGCATGGTGACAGACGAACAGACAGACAGACAGACAGACGGCGGAGCCTTAGTAATAGGGTTCCCGTTTTACCCTTTGGGTACGGAACCCTAAAAAGAAAATGCAAACGAATAGGTACTGTTAAGTAGTGTTAGTGGATGGCTCGTAGAGGCAAACCACAGAATAGATGGTGGTGTATGCGTGATGAGTTGGCGTCTAAAAGAGATGTGAAAGCAGAAGATGCTGCGCCTACCACAAATAAAGGGGGATGGCAGCAAGAGGTCAATAATATTGATGCTGGGTAAAAATCAATTACTATCAAAATGCGGCCAACATTACTCACGTAGACACGTCTTATTCATAGTTAATACCATAGTTAGTTTTCTGCATCTACTTCTACTAAATCTCGGAACAGGAGCCGAAAAAGACGTCTCAACTAGTTGGCAGTCAAATAGTCAGCCACGTGGCGTGTTGTTTGTCAGTGCGCTCGGTTATAACGAGGTGGAGCTGCAGTGCTAGCGAGCAGACTTTTACTAACCACTGCATAAAGGTGACAGCTTGGGAGGCGCGCTAATTATAAAAAAAAAAACAATAAAAAGAAAGTTAAAGACTTGGGTAACCACGATAGAAAACACACAACTACGACAAAAACGCCCAACTAAAAAGTTATAAACAAGACATTGTAACTAAATAACTTCGGTTTCGGTTTTGGTTTAACCTTTGGCTTTGCCATAGTCGGATAAAAATTAAGAAAAAAGTATTGGCATTGGGCCGAAACTAGGCAAGCCTGTAACTTGGGTCCCAATTATTATGTAGAAGTTTTAGCCTTTATTTTTCAAAGTACATTCGGATGTTGAAATTAACATAAGGAATTGAAATGGCATAATGAACAAAATGGCAGTTAAATTTTTTCATATCTTATCAACCCACACTGTTCTCACTGCTGCACAGTCCTGAGGACCTCTCTGAGTAGGAGCAGACCATATTTTTTTTTAATTTCTATAATTATGTTGTTGTGTATTAATGGTATTTGATTATTTAATGTGACTGAGTGTGTATAAATATTTAAATTAATGAGTCTCTGATACTTGAAATAAAATGATTATTATTATTATAATCCACCAGGCGGGCCCAGTGGTGGTTGGTGGATGTAACATGTCCCAGAATGTTTGGTTCTACTGGCAAAAAAGCTATTAGATCCTATTATTAGATTACTATACTTGTCAAAAAATAATAGGCTCTTTTTGAATTTTTTTGTTATTTCACTAGTGAAGTAACCATACGACTCGGTACTCGATACTCACGATAAATCGATTCATGTTAAATGTCAAAACGGGCCTATTATTTTTTGACAACTTTAGGACAGGCCAGTTTCCTCATATCGTTTTATTTTCACCGTTCAGCATATCAGCTCATATAATTCGCTGTCTCTTGTACCATACCTCACGTAACAATGATAGATGACCACGTGTTCCCCGTCTGTACACAACGCATACATATCTATAATTATATTATGTTACATCTGTGATTGACGCGGGATCACCATGAAAGCTCGAACTCCAATATATAACGGAACGCAAATCGGATGTGATTAATGGGATTTTAAAATGTTTTTCTTATTATTGCTTTGCGTTTTGTCATGTTTCATGTGGTCTCTGATGAAGGCGAAAGCGACAGGGTAGCCCGCGAAATTATTTTTTTTTTTGCAATTTGCTGGTCAGTAACAGGTTGTATGTTGATCTAAATATGATTCGCGGCCGTAACTAATATGGCTATTTTACAAAATTATAATCATTAGAATCAGCAATACAACTCTCTAAGTTCACAGAAGAGACCAAAAATAATACCAATAATATATTATTATGAAATATCAAAGGGATTCCTTTAAATGGGAGAAGCTGGGCTCTGGATGATGATAATATCAGCATAATAATATCTCTACCCAGCTAGGCATAAATTTGCCAAGTGCAGTAATTATTTAAGTCCTACTGCAAGGAAAACAGAGCAGTGGTGGCCCTGTAGAGCATTGGAGGCCAGGGTGGCGATAAGTCCCCTCTTTGAGGAGTGGCTAGAGAGGCGCCACGGCGTCGCCACCTTCCGCCTGACGCAGGTGTCACCGGTCACGGATGTTTCGGGAGGTTCCTGTTTAGGATAAAGCGGGAGGAAACGCCCGGGTGTCACCACTGTGTGGATCGCCCGGAGGACACGGTGGAGCATACGGTGGAGGTCTGCCCTGCTTGGGCGGAGCACCGCCGTGTCCTCACGGAGGCGATCGGCGGCGGCGATCTCTCGCGTCCGGCCCTAGTTCAGGCCATGGTTCGGAGCGAGAGTGCATGGGAGGCCGTCACTTCCTTCTGTGAAACAGTAATGCTCGCGAAGGAGGAGGCGGAACGCGTGAGGGAAAGGCAAAATCAACGCACTCGCGCCCCTAGTCGCCGCAGGAGACGCCCCGGGCGTCGGGAATCGCAGGCCGATTCCCGGCCACAGATATCGTGGCCCTGGCACACAGGCATCGGAACACGGGTGGGTTTTAGTCAGTAAAAGTCTGACACTCCCTCCCGCTCCACGCAGAGCGGGAGAAGTTATTTGATAATTTCCCACCCAAAAAAAAAAAAAGGGTGGCCTAGTGTTAACGGTCACGACTTACGAATTGTAGGTCGTGGGACTCGTGGGTTGAACCCGGGAGGCGCTTTAGTTTGTGTAAATAATTTCATTACCACTGCTCTCAAAACGGTGAAGAAAAACATCGTGAGGAAACTGGCATGTCCTAGAACCAAAAAAATCGAATACATGTGACATCTACCAACCCGCACTGGGCTCGCGTGGTAGATAACATCCCCACTCCCTCTCTAATAGAGGAGGCCTGTGTCCCAGCAGTGGGAACATTATAGGCTGATTATGCTAGGAAAACGGATATTCTCAATCACGTAGAAGGAACATTGATCGCCAGGCTTGCTCATTCGTTTCAGACTAAGTTCTCGCAATATTTTCTTCGTAACCTATCCAGTGTTTTAGCCAGCATTCGACTTACTAATATTGCACATACGTACAATTAGAGAAGGGAATAGGTTGCTTAACGTCAATAAATCTACGACAAGGTATCAATTTGCGCAGTAAATCATCTGAGCATATAATTTGAGTGAGCTGCCCAGGTGCGTGCAGACACAGATATACAGACCAACGCAAGAATATAATGGTACTTATGTACAAACATAAATATTAATAATAAGTTGTTTGTTTTCAAATCTTTAAGTACTTATGTACTTTCATACTTATTCCTTCGTCCACACATCAATCAATCAGCTTAACCTTTTCACAACTATGTTGGGGTCGGCTTCCAGTCTAACCGGATGCAGCTGAATACCAGTATTTTACAAATATAGGCACATTTGACCTCCACACCTCCGAAACAGGGTAATACGACACCCCTTGGTAAGACTGGTTGTCAGACTTTCGGACTTCTGAAGATCCGTACCGTACTTTCCGATACATGGAGGAGTTTCGGTATGTAGATGGTCACCCATCCACGGACCAACCCCAGCAAGCGTAGCTTAACCTACTGGATCGACCCGTGGGTCTGTTATTACTTCCAAATACATGTAATATGCTAAACTAACTAGGTCTGTTACATTTTCACGCTTAAACCACTGAACCGATCGTTATGAAATTTGACAGATAGGTAGCCGGAGACCTGGAGAAGGGCTACTACATATATATAGGCTACTTTTCATCCTCGATACACATAACACAACATCACGCCTTGAATCCCCGTAGGGTTAAGCAAAATTGAGGAAATACAAAATATACCCAAAGTCGCGTCACGAGCCACAGCTAGTGGAACAAATAACCAACGTCGAACTATTCCATTGAAACTTATCATAATGCAGTTAAAATTTTTTCAACAACAAAAAATTCACCCTTGTATGTCGTCAAGTTTTTGCGAGCACATTCCTAACGTGGTAAGATGATAAATAGATACCTGAGTAAAAACTCCTAACTGACAGTAGTATGGCATCGGGTTCGGCTTGTATATTTTTTAAGAAACCCGTTTCTTTTTGCTCGGCTTTATTACGCCCTTGTGGTAAAGCCAATTAATCATTTTTCACTCTTACTTAAGTTTTCCTGGATTTCTTTTTGAGTTGATATTTCATTTGGGGTATGGGTATGGGATGGCAGTTGCGGAGGTCAGATGGCACTCGCTTCATGTAAATGTGAAATCACGAAATTCAAGTTCATCTGGTACGACTTAGAAGCCAACCAAAACGTAGTTACAAATAGCCGAGAGTGTATTAAAAACCAATCATCTTCTGACAATGCTTAAGGACCTGGCGTCCTGGCAGACAGTCCTGCTACCAACTTCCAAGTCAAAGTTAAATAATTTATTTCAATTAAACAAATAAAAACACATTTTTGAATGGCAAAATTTACAAGAAAACAATTGATTCTAGTTGCCCCTTTCAAAAGATAGTTTCGTATGGAGAAGGTAGGCTAAAAGCTTCATAGGTAAGTTTATCCCAGTCGATAGACTTACCTATGTAGCTTTTAGCCTACCGTTCTCGATACTTATCTTTTAGACCGCGGTATGAGATTTTCTTGTAAAGCTCGTGCCAACACCAGAGATGCTTGAAGTCTTGATGGCTCATTTTCATTAGTCGATAATTCGGTCAATATACAGCAAGTGGGGACTCCCCGCAGGCGGGGTAGTGACTAAAGAAGGTCATCGGTCGGTAATAAGTGTGCAGAGATTTACACCTAATTAAATTCTTTCTCCTGGGGAGTTTATTGCGCCACTTCTTCTTCCCAGCTAAAGCAGTAGGATGTGGCAAAAGTCGGGGCGTTTTTGGGGGACTGTCTTATGTAATTTTGACGTTCGAAATGTGCTGATTCTCAGCCTAGTTTGAATAAATTACTTTTGATTTTGATAATTTATCTATGAAAATGAGCCTTCAAAGCAATTGCCAAACGTGCGGTGCAGGTTCTCCGTATACCGCAGTCGTTCCCTATCGACTAATGAAAACGGTTCTCCGAATACGGGCCCTATGATATGTTCCCACTGCTGGGACACAGGCCACCTCTTTTCAAGAGGGAGTGAGCTGTAAATCCACCACGTGGGCCCAGTGCGGGTTGGTAAATGTCACATGTCTTTGATTTTTTATTTCTAGGACATGTCGGTTTCCTCACCGTTTTGAGAGCAGTGGTGATGAAATTATTCACACAAACGAAAGCGCTTCCCTGGGTTCGAACCCACGACCTACAACTCGTAAGTCAGGGCCGTACCACTGGGCCACCACTGCTCTATGCCCTATGGTATGCTTTACAGAAATGTCCAGCATACGAGCCCTATCGACCAATGAAAATGAGCCTTTAGAAAGAATAATGGAAGAGGGGCCAGGTAATTCTGGTCACCGACTGTATAGCAGATTGCACGTACAAATGTTTCTGACTCCCAGGAAGAGACACAATTCACATAAGTATCGCATGTCGCGTGTTCTGGTCCATCGCGTCACTTCCGTCATGCGTCAGCGAATGATGCGTTGTGAAACTATTACTTTTATTCCGTGTTATGGTGATATTTCGTTTCTTGATACGTCATACATTTACCTACTCGTATGACTTTATCTAGTCCCATTGTTCCCATCTTGATGTAAGGGACATCGACACGCAAACTGTTACCATAAATTCAGCACATGATCCTACAAAAGTGCTACACGGTCAAAATTTATGAAACAACAGGTTTTTTTTAATAACCGATGCAATATTTCAACTCTTGTGGGCCTAGAATCATGTACTGAATTTATGGTAACAGTTTGCGCGTCGATGAACATAGAGAATGGAACTCTTCAATGGATGTAATGGTAGTCATGTCATTTGGTTTTATTTTTATTATTTTAATAATATTTTATATAGATTCTTTTATATTTTGTGAATGTGAGAACGTTGTAGGCTTAATAGACTGCAGATTTGTAGACCATTTTGTTAGGTACCTGGTACTTGTTGACACCTATTAACATTGTAATTTGAAAACATTGTAAAAGCCAATAATTTTTATATGAGTAACCGTGGAGTTCCTTGCCGGCTCTTCTCCATAGGAAACGACCAATTGGAACCGTGAACTTCTGACGTTTCATAAATGCCCATACTGCCCATGTAGGTTTATGTGAAATAAAATATTTTGATTTTGATGACAGCAAATCTGCCGCGATTGGTGCGCTTTAAGTAATATCGGAGCAGGACTTCAGCTGTTCTATTAAAGATAATTATGATGATACGCCGAACGCATCAATATCTATAATAATTGCTTTGTACTCGATTGTGCATTCGATACGCCGATGGCACGTATCCGGTAGCATGGCGCCCGGTGCCGCCAGTCCTGGTGTATGCACAACTCACGATCTGATGCTAGGAATATTAGGTACTATTTATAGACGATGCTCGTGCCATATTTGCCTCGTCGTATTTGCATGAAAACTGCAGAAGAATAGTAGAAACATAGACCATGCGGTGGAACAACTCCTCTGTCAGTTTCTTCAGGCTAGCTACAACATCTATGTAGGCTTTGGTGCTTCTCCATAGAAACATACTACGCCTTGGAATGGGCAACAAGCTTCATCTTTCCCCTGAACGACTCCTTGAATATTCAAAAGTCCCTGGAAATGGTTTAAATTGAAATAAATTATTTAAGTTGTGTTGGGTTGAGCTAGAAATGCATCTATTTAAAATTGAAGAAAGATATTCATAATATAATAAGTAGCTATCACCGGCTGGAATCCGCTGGATGCGGGAAGCACAGAACCGGTCGAATTGGCGGTCTATGTCCAGCAGTGGACGACTTTCGGCTGAAAAGATGATGATGATACTCAGACTAGGATTCAGTATACTTACTTTCATTCCAAAAAATCTCAAACTAAGGCTTAGTTTGAGATTTTTTTCCGAGAGATTTTTGAGATTTTTGTCAGACAAAGACCATAAGATTTTTTTTTTTTTTTAAAACGATGTTTTTTTTTTTTTTAAGCGTTGCCCCACACTAGGAATTTCTCCTGTATCGTGGGTGCGTTTACAAACATTCAAACTCACAAACAGCCTGACCCGGAATAACTACTTGTAGGTCATACAAATATTTGTTCCGTGCGGGAATCGAACCCGCGACAAGCAGCGCAGCAGTCAATCGCTTAACCACTGCGCCAACCGTCCCAAAGAACTACCAACATTTTCATGGTAAAAACACAAGACATGTTAGGCATAAGCCCCATCGTGTCACCATCATAACTTTATACATTCTGTACTGTAGTAGGTGCTCCTCATGACACGACATATTACATTAGCTGCAGCCAGCTTAAAGTTAATCCTCTAATTAATTATGTAAGTACCAGGCTATGATGGCAGACGAGGAGCTTGCGTGGAGTGGAGGCTTTTAGTTAACAGCATTTTGAAAGCTCTGAGGGACTTTGAGTTATTAATATATTGAGCCAGTTCTATCGATACTAACATTGTAAAGAGGTGAAATTTGTTTGTTTGGGAGTTTGTATGTACGAGATTACCCCTACATACAAACTAATAAAAAAATTTTAACATTATTTTTTTATTTGAATTTTTAGTCAATAGTACAATGGTTTCCAATTTTCACTGCTAATGGAAGGACTGTGTAGGCCTGTCAACAAGTACTAGGTACTTACCAAAATAGAAAATGGTCAACAGATCGAACCATGAGTCTACAAGGCCTAACAACGTTGTAACATTCACAAAATAGAAAAGGATCTAAAGAAAAGAAAAAATAATCTTTAATATAAATCAATCGATCAACCAAATCAATCAACTCAGCCTATCGCAGTCCACTGCTGGACATAGGCCTCTTCCAGGCTGCGCCACAACACCCTGTTCTCCGCCTTCCGCATCCAGTCTGACCCAGCCACCTTCTTAAGGTCGTCGGTCCATCTAGCTGGGCCCACACTACGCTTGCCGATACGCGGTCTCCACCCCAGGACTCGTCTGCTCGACAAACATGGCCAGCCCACTGCCTCTTCAGTTTGCTTGCTTAATATAAAAATGAAATCCTGTGCGTTGGTAAGTGCATCACTTGAGAACGGCTGGACATTCCGAATTATGTTTTCTTTTATAGAAAATTGGAAAAGTTGTTCGGAATATTGGGAAACTGAAAGTTTTATGTGTGATTTTTGTATGTTTGGACAGGACACCGTCTGCCATCGGGTGTCAGATAGTAATAAATAAAAATAAAAATCCAATTTAAACCAAATGACATTAAAGTGTGAGCCATGTACTTTTCATTAAATAAAGACTGTCTGTCAAAGATTCGTCACCGAGACACTGTGTCGGGAACGGATAGCTAAATTATATCTGATACTTTTCAATAACTTGTTTAGTGAGTAGGCTATTGTTAAAACATTGAGAACTGATGATCTCTAAATTGCTTGGAATCCAGTCATAAGCTTTTAAGACGCTGGCAACAGCTAAACCGCGGCCACTGTCAGACTGCAAAGAGAAGCGCGATGGCACAACGCTTGTAATTTATTGCAAAATACGAAGCAGTTATCTATTTACTCAAAAATTAAATGAGTAATCTAAAATAAAAAACAACCAAGTTCTGCATACAATTAAGACGTTCTTGTTATTAATTAAATACCAACCGTACGTAAATATATAATACAGATATTTTGGATTGAAACTCAAAGTAAAACGTTAGTTTACCCGTTAATTTGAATCGATATTTTTTTTTCTAAACATGTTTTGGTAACGACCAAGTTCTTAGAAATACTCTTATGTTCAAGAATAACATATATTATTTCCGCAACCAGAAACTATATAGATTTGGCATTTTTTTTTAAAGACAAGCTACTAGCTACTACTTTTATCATTTGCCTCTTGTCAGCGCCTTAACAAAAATTTAGCGTTGCTAACTAACTAAATGGAGCAACCATTTAGTTAGTTAGCAACGCTAAATTTTAGTTTTAGTTTAGTTTTAGTCCCGTTGGTCTCGTGGTAGCAAGCGTGATTGCTGAGGTCCTGGGTTCGATTCTCGAGTCGGGTAGTGTTATTGGGTTTTTCCAATAGGAATTTCTAGGCCTTCGCCTGATCTGCCCCCCCCCCCCCCCCCCCCCCCCCCCCGCTCGTGTCGGATTGCCGTCCCATGGCACTATACGTGTACGGGGAGAGAGAGTTCACCTGTTTAATATCTCTCCCGCCGAAGGCTGGTCTCCGCTGAGGTTGGTAGCCATGGCCGAAATTCGGTCTGGACGACTAAGTATTATTTATTAAATGGTTACACTCAAAATCCTGGTAACATAATATGTTGCCACTTGTATTACGCACTCACTTTGATGTCTCGAGTAGTTGCGTGCGGCTTAGAGCGTAGTGATGTGCTGCAGCTGCGGATATGCGAATACTTTTGTGGTTACGCGCGGATATTACAGGTTATGTTGTGGTTATGTTTCATGTTGGTTTAATATCAAGATAAAACGTTACCATATTCATTTCAATTAAATGTATTTTTTTAAATAAATTAATAGCTATAATTAATTAAATAACTGAACAAATGTCACTGTAATACGTTTGTACACACGGCTACACATCAAGCTATACATTTCCAGTATACGCTGACCTCTCATTGTACAGAAATCCTACACAATGCGAGATTAGCTTATACTGGAAATGTATAGCTTGATGTGTAGCCGTGTGTACGCCGTTAAGGTAAAACATGACTGTGATCCTTTTTGTAATATAGGTACTTATTTAACATCTTGTGTGTGCATACTCATGTTTCGGACAAATAAATGATCTATCGATCTATATATCTATAATTAAGTTAAAAGGTTAGTACAGTCAACCGCAAGTTCGAAGTAACACTTGAACTGCGAAAACAGCTCTACTGCTATTAAGAAATAAAGGTGTTTTTAATCTCAAATTATGATACTCATGTTTCGGACAAATAATCGATCTATCTATAATTAAGTTAAAAGGTTAGTACAGGCAACCGCACGTTCGTAGTAACACATGAACTGCGAAAACCGCTCTTCTGCTATTAAGAAATAAAGGTGTCTCTAATCTTAAATGGTGACTATGGACGTTGATTGGTTGAGTACAATAATATCTGTATAACAGAGAGAGGACGTTTAATCATTTAAAATTCCTGGAGTGGTTTAAAAATAAAGTTTTAAAAGTAAATAACTTTAGAAGCTTTTTCACATTTTCATGTAACATTACTTATTTTATTTGTGAAAAGTGTTTTTTAGACGTGACTCCTCCGTACTTTACCTAAAGCTTAGACGCAAAAAAGAGAAAAAACATTTTATAAACGTTGTTTTATTTTTATTCATATTTGTTTGACCTTTTTCCAACAGCGAGAACATTAATATTCTCTGATTATGATTATGTATGACCCCTAAATATAATTATGACAAATGTATAGTTTATTATCCGCCAAGCATTGCGGATACGCGTATGTTAGTATTCTAATTACATCCCTAGCGATTTTAAATGTACACCCTACACACTCATCAAATTAATTTAAACTCTATCGCACTAAGGATAAGATTCAAATTCAATTAACAAAATATTCCCTACAGTTTTAACGAACTAACAGACACTTATTAGTCTAATTGCTTAATACATTACTACGTGCGGAATTGAACCCTACGTTATCAAATTTAGGTCGATTTTAGATTAGCGAATTTATATTGTAGGAGATATTAGTACTGTGTTTTCTGTGTAAATGTTTAGGAAATGTTGTTATGTGAAATTAAATCCAATGTTTGTGGGATTAGGGTGTAGATTCGTTTTCAGGACATTCATAATTATAATGATTTGTTATGAATGTGGCACGTATGAACACTTTGTAGTCAATATTTGTTCGAGATTATCGTGTTATTAGTTTCAACAACTAGTTTTAATTGATTCAAACAATATGAAGAAAGTTTTGAGCATGAATGTGGAGCTATAAGAGTAGGGGAAGTCCAAAGAAACGATGGATGGACTGTGTGAAAGATGATATGGCTAGAAAGGGAGTGACTACTGAGATGACGACTAATAGAAAAGTATAGAGGAAGAAAACAAAATGTATTTCTGCACTAACAAAACGCACATTACAACAAAATAACATAAATAAAATACACACATACAAAATAGCCAAAAGCCTTGTATTCAAAACACTAAACATTTTGACAATCTTGTCCATTGGCTGATGTCAGGGCCAGGGACCAAAGACAATTTACATTGTGTTTACTACATAGGGGGATGCGCTAAGGTAGCCCGCGAAATTCAAATTTTCTTAGGTTTTTTGCAATTTGCAGGTCAGTAACAGAGGGCTAATTGCGTAACACACTATCAGTAGGAATCGGTTTCAATTTGACAGTTCAACAACATCCAATGCGTTATTACGTTGTTGAGCAGACAATTTTTTCTAACTTATGAAGCAATGGATTAGCCGTACAAAATCATTCCGATTCAAACTGTGTTACGCAATTAGGGTACAGGTGTTGATCTAAATATGATTCGCGGACGTAACAAATATGGCTTTATAGAATTATTATCATTAGAATAACCAATACAACTAACCCTCTTCGTAAAAACATATTGAATGACTTTTCATGAAATAGAGTTGTATTGCTGATTCTAATGATAATCACACTAATATTATAAAGGCGAAAGTTTGTGAGTGTGTGTGTGTGTGTGTGAGATTACCCCCTAGCCCCTACATACAAACTTCATCATCTGCCTAGCCTTTTCCCAACTATGTTGGGGTCGGCTTCCAGTCTAACCGGATACAGCTGAATACCAGTATTTTACATGGAGCGACTGCCTATCTGACCCCCACAACCTAGTTACTGGGTAACACGATATCCCTTGGTAAGACTGGTTGTCCAACTTTTGAGCTTCTGACGACCCGTAACAACTCTCAAAGATCTACAAATGACAGCCGGGACCAACGGCTTAACGTGCTTTCCGAGGCACGGAGGAATCTTGGTATGAACAGATGGTCACCCATCCACGGACCAACCGCGGCAAGCGTAGCTTAACTTTATCGATCAACCCGTGCGGCAGTTATTATTTAGCCACAAGCTCCTCACAAACAAACGTACAAACTCCTCACAAACGTAGAACGAAGAACGAAGACCTATTGGGCAATGATAGATTTTATGAAGGGCGATTTTCCTCATTCCAACAAAATCTTCCCATCCTCACGTGTGGTTTTCAAACATGGTCTTTGACACTTCAGTAGAGGTATTGGAGGCTTGCCAGAGAGCTATGGGATGGAGTATTCTGGGTATCAAACTTGTGGACTGGGTTAAGAATACAACAATCTTTCTTCTTCTTCTTTCTTTTTTTAAAAAACGTTGCCCCACACTAGGAATTTCTCCTGTATCGTGGGTGCGTTTACAAACATTTAAACTCACATACATAAACAGCCAGACCCGGAACAACTACTTGTAGGTCATACAATTTGTTCCGTGCAGGAATCGAACCCGCGACACCTAATAATTTTTTTTTCAGTTTATTTAATCCATAATTTTACAGTTTTAGTTTAACATAACACCTGCCAAACTGCAAAGCAATTTATCGGCAGTAGGTTCTCTTAGGGCAGGGATTTTGCACAAATCTTTACTTGATTATACATACATTAAAATTAAAACAAACTTGAAGCTAAGACTAGACTGCATGGCTCTGTAGGCAAAGACTCCGTATGTGATACAGAGTAGTTACCCACACAATCATAGATTCTAAAACCACAGCTACTACACTCGCCGCATCAGCCAACAAATGCCGTGGGACCATCCCATAGTACCTACGCAGTTTATGGTAAGCAAACTTAGGGATTAGGACCCACAACACCAGCTGACCGAGGCGCCGAACGACCGCAGCAACTAAAGACACATCGACAGATAATGTTTCCTTAGGACACTTTTTAGGTGGCTTTTACTTGTGACACGATCGATTATTCCCTCAGGTAATTCATTAATTAATGTAGGTGTAAAGGACATAAGATTTTGGATGGACACGGCTGAAGACCGAAATAAGATAAAGAAAGCTGCCAGCAAGATTTATAAGAACTCTGAAACGGATAGTGAGACCTCAGACGAAGACTCTGGAACCAGCAACGTGTAATACAGCATAGCAGTGACACAGTCAAGAACAGAGCGGATCAGAGCCAACCTGGCGGCGACGTTATTAAAAGATGCCCCTCCCATAGATAAATATGACCCGTCTCTCCACTATTCCAATGCTTGCTCAAGGATGCATATTCGGTAGGCTCTAATAATCCTTCCATATCCCAAGGGCACGTTTTCCCTACCATTATCGCGCCCCCTGGTCTACTCTTTGATATACAATGGTCTCTGTAGTCTCATGAAACATGAGGCTTCAGGGGCTAGGGTGAATCTCTGGGTTCATTCGAGCAATCGAGTCTGGTTTAACCACGCTGAGGTCGGTGCATTTCATTGATTCATTCATTCATTCATAATGTAGGTGTAATCTCTGTTCTGTCCAATCTGTTCCATTACTAGAATAAGTGATGGCATTCGGAAAGCTGCCACGCTTAAATGGACTTGGGCTGGACATATCTGCCTCATGTCAGACGATCAATTGGCCAAACTTACGACCTAGTGGGACCCGCTTAATGGCAACCGAGATCGCGGCAGGCGCAGACGCAGCGGGCGGGATGAGCTGGACTCTTTAGTCTAAGGCTGCTTTGGGCAGAGAGAGATGGTAGGAGAGTGGGCAGGCGTTTGCCCAGCAGTGGGGCCATAATAGCGGCTAGTATGGAAAAAATAACAGGTTCTAATAAATTATTTTTTTGTTAAGCTTTTCAGCACATTCAAATAAATACTGCCCATTATAAGTTCCAACATTCACACATTGATATATGATAAAGTACCGTTAACAAATGTAATTATAATAAATTTTAATTAAAATTATCAACGTACTGCTTCATAATTATTATATTTTTTAAAATTTTACTTAATTCTTTACATTCATAATTTCATATATTTTGTCCTAATTTCTGTGGAACAATTCAATATTGTGTTACTTGTTATTGTAAAATGCACTCTAGTTGTTATGAAATAAGGTGAATTTCAGTTTGTAGCGTAAGATTTAAACAAAATAATAATTCTTTCGCAATGGTGGCGATTAAGGGATGTTAGGGTATGGTGCCAGTGACAGCGAATAGATTTCTCTACATTATAATTAACATTCATAACATAAAGAACATTACTCCTGTTTTCCCCGAAAGTGTAGTCAAAGGTCTAGTTACTCTTAGTATACCCTCATTTCGTTAGTTATTTTTAAGTGCCACGTAACAGGAAGAGCCTATTCCCATTAACCAGACACTAAATTAGACTCCTGACAAATTCTATCAGCAAAAAGCTAACACTGCCCAATCTAGAGATCAAACCAAAGACCCTTACTGAGCAATCGCGCTGGCGATCACTATACCAACAGAGCATTCACATCAATTCTTCTAATCACCAAAACTAACCAGCAATTTATACCAAAACTGTATGTACAGACTTTTGCATGCCAAATGGTAGAATGTACCTCATCCTACCGTTTGGCCTACTCCTACCACCCTTAACATACTTGTCGGGGGGGGGGGGGGGGGTGTAGGACCCCCCCGCGACGTCTGAAAGGGTGTGTGTGATAGGGGGCGGCGGACGTCCCCGAGTCCGCCGTCCCTAGACCCATTTAGGGGGCCGAAAGAGGGCATTGTGTGCCCTCTGCCGACGCCTAGTGCGCCTGCTGCGGGCCGGGTGAGCGGATGAGATCTCCCGGTCCCTTTCCGCAGCCTCCTTCTGCGACACGACCCTTAACATACTACCTCAACTCACCTGTATACCTACAGACTATGCAAAGAAACATTTTCTATTCTATTCACCCACTGCCCGCTCCGCTTCCACTCGTACCGCTCCCTATAAGCTGCGAATCGCGTGTTTGAAAGCATTAACGTCTTATCGACACTTCATAAGTCAAACGTGCTCAAGTCGAGCTCAAGTGAGAAGCAAGGGCTTGAGTGATAAGTCCAATGGAACGATTACGTCCAATGGTGGACTTCGGGAATGGTAGGAATGGCACATTTACCCTAATAATTTCCTCCTTGCAGTATTTGGACACTAGAAAACAGTGAAGGGTTCGGGGGGTTGTCTAAAGTTAGGGATGCTACTTACTTGATCAGCGAAGTAAAAGCGCAACACACTACCAGTAGGGATTAACTACGATAATACTCGTATGGCCCGCCCCTCCAAAATTCAAAACGTTTGTACGCATGTGTGCGTAGCAGCCGTCAAACAAACCCTTATCTCGGATTTGTTGCTGGACTAGTGGCGTCATTAATCGCTCATTATTATTAGTATGGTGCTGCACTGACGTACTCTATGAAAACGACACGTGCGTTGTCTTGCGTGATCGGCTAGTTACGATTAGTTGACCAACAAATCTGGTAATAAGTGAGATATTACGAGTCCTTACAAACTCTTTCGTAAGGATGTGACTACACACATTGAATCAGTAATTTGGAGTGGCGAGCCATGTTAACGTAGTTTATCTCTAACAATGGGTTACATTTTGACAGGTCAACAACATTCATTGCGTTATTTACGTTGTTGACCAGACAAATTATTAAATCTTAAAGTTTATTTGTTACACATAGGTACACAATAGGTCATACATATAAAATAGCACGCTATGTTTTGTCTTAAGATATACAAATGTATGTAAATGTAAATGTATATGGTATCATGCAAAGTAAATATGCTAAAATAATAAATAAAAAAATGTCATTAATAAAAAAATCGGTTGTCTGTAGTCGGTTTACTGACGATAGTTGAACGTGACAACGTCATAAGAATCGCCGCAATTATCGTTGCTATAAACAATTGACACCACATTCACTTTTCACTGCACTTCATACTTGACGAAAACATGTAAATGTATTATTGTATAGCAGCTGTCCACGCGGACGCATCGCTCACTCAAGTAGGAGAGAGACAGATGTCGAACGCTGCCGAACGCGGAGGCCGATTGTGCCTCTTTGTCGGTCGTTCCGCGCTCTCGCTTGCACTTCAAGCCTTAAATAGAACGCCTCAGAGCGAGGTAACGCCGCATGAGAGGTAATGCCGCATGAGAGGTAACGCCACATGAGTCATGTTTTTTCGTGCGTGCAGCCGGCTCCATCGCATTATAAGACGTTGTCACGTCAAAAACAAACATTGAAATAGTCATTAACAAACAAAATTATAGATGTGAAAATTTTAAATATAGCATTAATAATTAATTATAACCGTTTATCGTTTAAAAACTCGTCTATTGTATAGTAGCATTTGTCAAGAAGAAGTTTCTGCAGTACGCTTTTAAATTGGAAGACCTCTGACCACTGTATTTCACCAAAGAGTCTTTTTATTAATGTGACTCTTGAACAAATCTGGAACATTTTTAGGGTTCCGTAGTCAACAGGGAACCTTATAGTTTCGCCATGTCCGTCTGTCTGTCTTTCCTTATGTAGGCTCTACAAGTTAACTAGTAATAGTCGACCAACTTACATTTGCAATTGGAAAATTGACCGTGACGTATATCGATGTATAGGAGAACAAGTTTTTCAAGTACAATGTTAAGTTTGTTTTTGGCATAAATTCATCCCAACTACGGAACCCTTCATTGTGCGTGGTTCGACACGCACTTGATCGGTTTTTTTTTAATTTTCACTTGGTAACTCAAAAGGATTCGAGGCATCCCATATATAGATTTTTGACAAAAATATCGTCATAGTAAATTAATCGTAATAATAATTAATTTCACCCAAAATATTTTCAAACTCCATGTTTCGCGCTACTAATCACAACCTCAAGTCACGGACTGCCTACACTCAGATTTAAGCATCTCGAGTACACACACCGATCGTATACTCAAGTGTCGATTTTCGTTTATTAATCAGTCCATCACTCGGCTGATAACGTAACCCAAGCCGTAACTTGAGTACATCAATTATTATGTTTATTAATACGATCATGACCTCAAGACTGTTATCAAGTGCGAGCTCTTGGGCTGAGTAACGTTTATTAATACGGGCCTTAGTACTTACCGTTACAATCCAAGTACTTACCAAAACTAATTACGGTTTTTTCTGTTTCCAGGTACGTCACGTGACACGTAAGAGTCAGCATGATCGAGGTACCTATAAAATTAAATGTAAAAATTTCGTCCTTGTACAGCACCGTCTCTGTCACTCAGGGCACGATTCACAGATCGAACGTTGACTTTACTTTGCGAAGTTAGCGATTCATTAGAATATGAACCTTATCTTAATGCCATTATTGTTCATATTCGTATGAAGAGCTTTTTCACATTTACTTATACGAATACCATAAATAAGTTTAACTTAAAAAAAAAACCCCGATACAAACACAATTCTTTAAAACGTAATAAAATAAAATGTATTGGCCCTTTAAGTTTGATGTAAGTTGTAGATATTTTTTTTGATCCAGCAGCTATCCTTTGGACAATAGCATACTTTATTCATTATTGCTATGTATAAGCCTCGAGTTTGGCGTTTTCATTAGCCGTCCTCCGACGCAACGACGACGGCGACGTGACGCTTGGATCAAAATATTACCTACAATTTATATCAAATACTTATTATTATTAAGGGCTAATACTTTATTTTTATTACTTATTAAAGGATTTTGTTTCTCTCGGGGGTTTTTAAAAGTAACATCATATTTTTCTTTATTATGGGATCCAAATCCAACTAAACAATACACGCTTATGTGCATTGTTTTTTTTTTATCATACGGGTAATTTCACTACATTTTCAGCGGTGCACAGAATACTCCTTTCACATTTTCATCTATATCGTTTATGAATGATTAATTGCTCGAACATCATCATAGAAAGAAAAATAAAAGAAAGAAAGAAAATACGTTTATTTCGCCCCTGTCCAAATTCACTTCCTTCTCTTTCATAATTGTTATTATCATTCCTCACACAATCCATCCATCCTTTCTTTGGCCTTCCTCTCCTTCTAATAATAGGGAATATGCACGTAATTCAAAACGTATCCATTATTTTAATATACATTGTGTAGGAGTCAAGAAACAAATTCCAATATTTTTTACATTTTTTAATGCATTACTTATTTTACAATTAATTAATTTATGTTGCGTTTTTTTGGTGAAACGGAACGCAAACTCAAAACGCATCCTCTTCGAAAATGCCGGAAGTGACGAAACAAAACATGTGAATAAATCTATTCTTTGCTAAATGCTTGAAATCTCACTAAGGTAAATATGTAAGTGCGATTTCTACTTGAATAAAGCATAAACAATAATTGAATATTAAGATTTGGGGCTAAAAACAGATGTAAACAAAGCAGTTTCGTGAACAATGACGTCACATCGTCACATCTTGACCGCGACAGAAACGGACGTTTGAACTGTAGTAGAAAATTGCTGGAGTTTCATAATTTTTTTGAGCATCAATCAGTAGTTCAATTTAACTCTCAATACTTTTCTTAGGTTTATATTACTGTCTGTTATTGATTTAGTGAAAAAAAAAAAAATGCATATTCCCTATTGCTCGAACATTTTGACGCTGTCTGTGCTGACCCTTAAATAGTTACACCGAATACCTTTTTGTATAGCTGCTATAGGTAGTGCCTGCCCCCGGCTGCGTCTGTCCCGGACGCGGTAACAAGCTCCCTGCTACATTCTAGTAATGTTTCTGACATTGTCTGTTTGTGTAAAAGGTTTAGAGGTGGAATTGGGTGTAGGGTAGGGTAAACTGTGTTTAGGTATGTAGTAGGTAAGTAGTAATTTTGCTGTAGTGGCTGGAGTTTTAGCCATAGGATTATCATCATTAGAAAGAAAGAAGTCACTGTAACCTAGGGCTTTGCAGGGAGGCTGCGCAGGCCGTTAACAAATATAGGTAGTGTAAAAGAGAAAGGAAACACACGTCCAGTTAATCATATAATGACTTGTAGGCTAGGTCGCGGGTAAGCACTATCACACTTAGATGAGGAAGGGTACCGTCCTAGGCAGCACGTGGTAGACGTAGGGGTGCTGCCGGCACAGGCTCTGCATGGGGCCGGTGAGGCTTCCGTAGCTCTGCAGGCGGCGAATGCTGGTAGCAGTCCTTGGATGCCGATAGCGCACGGTCTAGCACACGTGCAGCGCACAGCTTAGCACACGTGCAGCATGCGGTTAGGTGCAGCGTGCAGATGGAGCAGCATGTTGTCATGCTCACTTAAATGTCTCGCTGATGGTGGCGCGTGTGTTGGATCATTCGGTTCCCTACAAAGTGGTTGAGCTGGATGGTGCTGATCCACGCGTCATGTTCGTGAACGGATGCCATCAGTTGAGACTGGTCATCTCTTAACTGCCAGGGCTTATTTGTAATCTTTTAAGCTTTTTAAATATATTTTTTTTACATTGTTTGTGTTCTATATATATTTAGAAGCGTCAAGAATAATGTACGCAGGATTTTGTAATATCTTGATTTAAAAGAGTGTCCTTGGAGTTCCTTGCCTGTTCTTCGAGATTACGTTTTGGAATGGGCAAATAGCTTCAACTTTTTGACTTACTAACCGACTCTTTGACAATTCAAAAGCCTGTAATTGGTTTTATTGAAATAAATGCTTTGAGTTTGAGTTTGAGTTGCCCTACCTACTACCCTACTTCTCTATTAGTCGTCATATCAGTTTAGGCAAAGGATGCTAAGAGTGAATTTCATTTGGATCTGGCGGATAGCTTACCTGATGTGGCTTAATCAATTTGGAAATTTTTGTATAACTTAATTTGATAGCATTTTATAATATTTTTATGTACCTGGAAGTAAAGCAATATTTAAACGAAAGCAAAATCCTTGAAAAATACAATGAAGGTACATTATTTCCTTATCATAGTAGTTAAGGCGGGCCACACGCGCATCCAATAAAACTTATCTCATTCCAAAAGGTCAATTAGCACAGAACACGCATCTGTCATAACGTGACACTCGTGACGTTGGTCTAAGGCCCATCGTCCACGACCCTACTGAAAAGTGACGTGTTAGAAACTTACATCACCAATGAGTATCCAGAATGTCACAGTATTTTAAGATCAGGCAGTCTAAATCAAATTTCCACGCAAGCTCCGCCCCATGCTCCCCGCAACTCCGTTATGCGCTAAACGCTAACACATCAGTAATAAAGTTGAATATCGCGTGCGCTCTTTGATCGTGTTCGAGCACGAAACTAAATAGCGTAAGTCTCAATTCTTATTTCGTTTTTAACTAAAGTAATAATTGATCTAGAGAAAAAATATCTGGTGGCTGGATAATCACACTAATATTATAAAGGCGAAAGTTTCTGAGTGTGTGTGTGTGTGTGTTTGTTACTTCTTCACGCTCAAACGGCTGGACCAATTTTGTATGGAGGTAGCTGACACCCTGGATTAACATATAGGCTACTTTTTATCCCGATATTCCCTCGGGATTAACACTTACGCGGGTGAAACCGCGCAGCGCAGCTAGTAAACTATATTTTGTTGCTGTGAATATTTATTTTTGACATAAAATCCGAACAATCTTGTTTGTTTTTATAATTATCCTTAAAAAGACTTGATTTTCGAATAAAAAATGTATGGAGCGAAAATATTACAATTACGCAACCGTCTTAAACATGGAAAGGAAAAGATCCAATAAATCATATACTCGTACTTAAGTTTAATTTTGCTTGTATGTGTGACTGTTCATTTATTTATTTCTAAAGAAATCTCTTCCAGCATACCTGCGACAAGAAAGTAGACAAAGAGATGTAGACAACGTGTGTAAAAGTAGAAGAGAATACATAATACATAAAATCAAAATAAAAACTTACTAATCTAATCTGTTTCAGAAGATTCTTTGATAGTTCTTGTCGCTGCGACATACGAGTACTCCCCGGCGGCGGTGTGAACAGTCAGCGATCAACTATTAATATACAATATCAGTTTTAGTATATGCGAAACCCGAAACACGTGTCTAGTATTTTTATGTAAAGAATCTTTGTAAAAAAATTTCAAAACTGTATCATGAAAAATCACAAAGTTATAAGGTTGTTAAGTTACTGGGTTGTTCGTACAAAAACATACCAACGGCGGCCCCACGTCTCCAGGGTCGTCTTGTGCTCATTGATAATAATTTGGCAGTAGGTACCTAACCGTACAGCAATTGTATAGTAAGTAATTAAATGGTGATAACATTTTCCATCACGCTTAAATATTTTTGGGACTAAATATAACATGGTGTAAAAATTATTGAAATCGATTCAGTTCCTTATTCTGAACAAACTATATTCAGGTTTCGCATATACTCGTACTAAAACGTACGTTACGTACTTACTAGTTCCATAAGTACACTAATTCCATAAAGACCTTACTTATTCCATGCTCAAACTGTCACTTCTGTCACCTATCTATCTTCAAGTCATGAGGCCCTGGTACTATGTGTGTGTGTGTGTCAAACGCATGGTGTGTGTGTTGACGGCACGGTTGGCGCAGTGGTTAAGCGATTGACTGCTGCGCTGCGTGTCGCGGGTTCGATTCCCGCACGGAACAAATATTTGTATGACCTACAAGTAGTTGTACCGCGTCTGGCTGTTTGTGTATGTGAGTTTAAATGTTTGTAAACGCACCCACGATACAGGAGAAATTCCTAGTGTGGGGCAACGTTATAAAAAAAAAAAAAGAAAAGTGTAATGTTTTTTTTTTCATTTAATTTATTTCTAATGCATATTATATGAAAACACTAGCTGCGCCCCGCGGTTTCACCTGCGTAAGTCTCGATACCGTGGGAATATCGGGATTAAAAGTAGCCTATGTCTCAATCCAGGGTGTCAGCTACCTCCATACAAAATTTTATCAAAATTTGTCCAGCCGTTTCAGCGTGAAGAAGTAACAAACATACACACACAGTCACAAACTGTCGCCTTTATAATATTAGAGTGATTTCCTTTCTGCACTCCTCCTCCATATAAACTTTAACTGTGAACATTACCCCTCCGTCCACGTGATTTTCGTAAAAAGGGGTAAAAAGTGTTCGCTTCACGTATTAATATAATGATATCTCTTTTACTTACACGTGATACAATCTTTTGTACGTTTCTGGAACGATAAAATCGTTGATAGCTTCCTCGTTGGTTGTGGTTTAGGTGCCTTACTAGTGCTGTCACATTCTGGCTATTCATTACGGTGATCTGAGTTTGTAACACATTACCTTTGAGTAGCGTCGTGGACGATGGGCCTTAGTGGACACGTGACATTGTTTCCTAGTGCTTCATATAGATCGTTGTTACTGCTAATTGTAATTAATGCGATGTTAAAGATAATAGTCTATTGTCTCTTTTGTGGAGGAATTATGTAGTGACAGGTGTTTGAGACACCTGGCAATTACGTACATATATAAACTCACGCCTTCTTCCCATGGGGGTAGGCAGAACTACAGAACGCCACCTACTACGATCCTTACATACTCCTACATAGGTACCTACCGATTAATTATGGAAATAAAATTATTTATTTATCATTGTAATGTGCAACGTTATTATAAACAAAAACCTGCCTGGGGCGTGTCGGACCACACACAATGAAGGGTTCCGTAGTTGGGATCAAATTATCAAAAAAAAAAAACTTAACATTGGAGTTGAACAACATGTTCTGGGAATACATTGATACGAGTATACGTCACGGTCACTTCTCCAACTAAAAACCGGCCAAGTGCGTGTCGGACCATGCACAATGAAGGGTTCCGTAGTTATAATGAATTTATCCCTATAACAAACTTAACATTGTAGTTGAAAAAAACTTTTTACAAAAAAATAACAACCGACTAACAAAAATAACACTACAAAGTGAAAAATATTATTAGCCACTCACAATATGCGTAGTGATGAGCATACATTTCTTAATCACAACCCGTTAAATAGGGGTAGGTACTCATTATTATATTGTTGTGTGTATGTTTATTTTTTTATGTATGTTCACCGATTACTCCGTCAATTGTGGACGGATTTTGAGGTGGTCCCATTGCCACCAAATCAGAATCTGATGAGGGGATCCCATGAAAATCAAGGGAAATCCTCAAATTTTGTAGTTACTATAAAAAATACTCAAATCGCTATAGGTATGCACCTGTAGCGATTTGAGTATTTTTTATAGTAACTCATGCATTTGCACTCAAAAAGCACCATTTGGTGAAGTGGAACTGATGATGAAGACCCCAAATGGCCAGCGGAACTACTTAGTAATAAGTATTTCACCGTTGCGATTCGATTAGGCACTTTAATATTGTTGCTAAGCAATTTATGCTCGTCAAAATGCATATGGTGAAGTCACCATCAGTTCTCCTGGTTCTTACCAAGAGAACTCCTCAACAATTAACGCCCCTGCATCGGGAAAAGCTATATTTTGTAAAAGGTGATGAGCATTTGACATTAGGCTCTTGTAAATTAGATAAATTACAAACTGACCCACTAAAAACTTTTTACCAAAAAAAACAACCGACTTCCAAAAAAACAATTTCGGAAGTCGGTGTCTTTGAATCTGTATTTTAGTTTTTTGCCACCGACTTCCGAAATTAAAGTTATTTTTCACTTTGTAGTGTTTTTTTTAGAAGTCGGTTGTTTTTTTTTTTTTGGTAAAAAGTTTTTACTAAATGCATTATGAAAGTATACAAGGGAACTTATAGAAGAAAAAAAAGGCTGTCTGTTTGTTCCGGCTAATCTCCGAAACTGCTGAACCGATTTTGAAGGGACTTTAATTTGCAGATAGCTGATGTTATTAGGTTCACTTACGCCACTTTTATTTTAGAACAAGCCACGGGCTGCAGCTAGTGCTGGAATATAAAGGTAATATCCAAAAGACTACAGACAGGTACCTATTATTTTTTATCAATCGTAGAATCTAACCAAATATTTATCTAAATCTGAAGAATCTGAAGTTAGATTTAAATAAGAAAATAAATCTTACTTACTTTTTTTTCAATATTATCATATATTATTTTATATAGGGCCATGTTGAAATCAGTGAGACTGATATTTTTAAGTGAATAATATCATTAAAATGCCTGCATGTAGGTATGCAGTCTTACCAAGGGGTATCATGTTACCCAGTAACTGGGTTGCGGAGGTCAGATAGGAAGTTGCTTCATGTAAAATACTGGTATTTAGCGGCATCCGTTTAGAGTAGAAGCCGTACACAACAAGGTTGGAAAAAGGCGGCAGATTGATTGAAAAGTTAAAATGCCCGTTCAAGGTACCGAATATGTTTATATATTTTACTTTGTTCCCTAAATTCTCTTTATTTTCATCGCACATGAAGAGATACTAAGGGTCTATGGAACGCTTACAGTGTGTCGTTGGAACGCGGCAATCTTACAGTGAAATGACTTTGAAAATTGTGCGCCTTTTGCCTCACGAAAACACATAGGCTGTAATGGGAAATTGCTCCCAACTGTGGGTGAGCTGTGTTTCTGGAAAATAAGGCTTTCTGTACTGTTTTCATACATACATACACTCAAGGTTTTCCCATGTGGGTAGGAACTACAGAACGCCACCTGCGACGCTCCTTTCAAACTCTTTTTGTTTCATTTATGGTCATACATCTGGTCATACACGCACGCTGGTTGCGAGCAGTAAGCACCTGACCTTTCTGTTTTCGTGGGTATTAATTGAAGACAAAAAAACCGGCCAAGTGCGTGTCGGACCACGCACAGTGAACGGTTCCGTAGTTGGGATGAATTTATCCCAAAAACAAACTTAACATTGTAGTTGAAAAACATGCTCTCCCATACATCGATATACGTTACGGTCAATTCTTCATCTACATATTTAAGTTGGTCGACTATTACTCGTTAACTTTAAACCCTACTTAGCTGTGATAGTTTTCCTTTTAATTTCGTTATATATACTACTGCCATGATTTTTTTCCTCCCACCATTTAGCTGGCAGACCCCTCTGCCAGCTAAATGGTTGGGTTTGGATTATTAGGGACACTTGACTCTAACAAAAAATAGCACTTTAAAGCTTAATATTACGCATAGGATCTCAGAATTGAAAAATGCTTTTCACAGACCCACAATATTTTTAAACGGCCTATCCAATGTTACCCCACACCATGTATTAGGTGAGAAAAAAAAAATATCGTCCCCGTTTTACGTGTAAGGGAGGTACCCTAAAAAAAATGTTTTTCATGTTTTTATTTTAAGAATTTCGGCGTGATTAATATACGTACACCTATGCCAAATTACAGCTTTCTAGGACTAAGCGTCTCCGAGCTAAGCCGGGGACAGACAGACAGACAGACGGACAGACAGACAGACGGACATGGCGAAACTATAAGGGTTCCTTGTTTACTACGGAACCCTAAAAATACAGACTGCACTGAATAACTGAACCAACAGCTGTGCTGCTGGGGAGTTTTCTGCGCCATTTTCCACTCCCAGCTAAAGGAATAGAAAATAGTGAATGGCGGGCGTTTTGGGGGACTGTCTTATGTGATTTTGACGTTCAAAAAGTGCTCATTCTCACCCTTATTTGAATAAATGACTTTTGATTTTGATTATTAGTAATGTCCTCAGATGAGAAAGATGCATGACTGTCAGTTTTTTAAACAAGATATTTACATAATTTTTAAGCTAACAGTCTTAAAATAACAATATGTACATTGTACTTGTCAAAATAGGAAGAAATCGTAGGGCATTTTTAAATTTTCTTTAGGAATTTATGTGTTTCTTAAATCTGCAGATTTGTGACTAATACATAGGATAGTGAAATATGATTGTATATTACATCTCTGTCTAACCCTTTGGCGAAGATAGGCATGTTATGCGTTTTCCTAATTGTGCCAGTGGTGCACGACAAATCTTGAGAGAGCTCATTGCCAAAACCCATTTCAAATTACTGCCATTGCTCTCAGATCCATTTCTAGCCATTTAGCCACCTGACCACGATACTAATGGCTATTGTAACTTAATTCACAGTACGGTATTGCATCATTTACGAGCGTCTGGCAGGGCAGCAACACGCGAGTCCCCCCTACGTTTGCGGGAGAATCGTGTGTAGGCCGCCTATGATTAGGGGAGCATTGAATATATGAGTATGGATTATGAATATTGTGCTTTAATGCTATGATTATAAGGTCGCTTTTAAAGGTTTCATAGGAATGAATAAAGTACAAAATAGAACTGGATGCTGAAAGAGATTTTTTTTTTAGAAATAAGGTGTACCTTTGTACTTTACTCATCATGTGTTCTTGTTTATTTTTCGGTGTTTAGTTTAATCACAAACTCATCTGCCTGCCTTTTGCAATTATGTTGGGGTCAGCTTCCAGTCTAACCGGATGCAGTTGAATACCAGTATTGGTATTTAGTTCAATCACAAAATAAGGGTCACTTATTTATATTGACTTGGTATTGATTAATATTTTTTTTTGCTCTTTGAAAATATCTCATTATTTTATTAAGACCCTTACCCACTTCAAGTCGTACTTATTGCAGATGCAAAACTATAGCTTTTATTTTCCTATCAGACAAAGCTTGGCTTTTTTATCATCTGAAAGATTGCCATGAACTAAATTAACAAATCTCCAATTTATTTAATATAGCCATATTTTTCCTCTCCTAACATCGCCCGCGGGAAGCGAATAATAATTTAAATCCAAACAAAGCCTTGTGAAGTAATTAAGCCACGCTCCAAGCCCCAAGTTCCAAGGACTGTACACGTTACAGAACTTCGGTTAGAACAAATAAAACGAGCACATGTTCTGAATAATATTTACCTGATTTCCTTGAAAAGTTAGCATTTTAAGTTTACTGAGCCTTGAAGCAACGATTTTAAGGTAGAGAGAGATGGGCATATTCAGGATGGATAGGACTGTCCCTTTTTCGTAACGAAACAATTACTAAGAACTTCAAAATATGACCCTATTTCTACAACGAAGTGGGGATTAAGATTTGGGGATCTATTCAGGAATTTCTCAGTAGCAGCCCGGAGTATGGATCAGTGCCCGGTTGATGGCAATAGGCTCGCCCTATAATGCTCCCGTTGCTAGGACTCAGACCTCTCATTGAGAGGGAGTGGGCCGTAATCCACCACGCGAGCCCAGTGCGGGTTGGTAGATGTCACATGTCTTCGCCCCCCATTACATGGCTCATAAATGTAGATGGCGAAATGTGGTTGTACACTTGGTACACTTCTGCAAACAGGTATGATGTTATGAGTTTATTTTTCTGGTATAGCCATAAGCTATACAAGAATATCTCTTGCCGAGATTAACAGATTAGTGAGTCACGATTGGTAGCAGAACATAACGGCAGGCCTGTATGCCTGTATTCCCCGAAGGACTACGCAGAGGTGTACCTATAGTGCACACATCCATTCGCCTGTTGTGATTAAGTCCTATGTAATTTGGAGCTGGACAGGATTTAATGGTGGCTCTGAAACAAATTTGTAATAGACGAATATTTTTGTTTCAAAGTTTTCAATAAATAGGGTTGATTTTTGAGACGCCCTAATTACTACCCGTAAATAGGTACCCCAACCGTTGCACCTACAGAAAAACTGTGTAGGAGACTGTACTTAACTTTTTGAGACACATTGATCTGCATGCACAGATTTTGAAAAAAAATGAAAGAAACTGAAAAGGTGTGAATGTGAACTTTTTTTCTTATCTAAAAAAAAAAAAATGTGGAAGGCCCTTCCTTGTGGACGCCCGGGGCTAGAGCCCCTGTTGCCCCGCCCTAAATGCAGGCCTGTTATGGGTGGCGCATCTATAATTACAATAAACCACGTAGCACTTTTACCCACCTGGGGCTTGAACCCGGTTTTATGCTCAGCAGTCGCACTAGCGAGCGCTAGACCGACGAGGCAGTCAAAGCTATCAAAGACTAAATTAGAGAAAACCAAGATAATGAATACTTTCTAATTTCATGGAGAAAAGCGGTTCCAAGCCCAGAATGATGACCGCATTCCCTCCTGAACCGAGAACTGGCATACTAATGCCAGAATTATTTACAAACTTTGTTTATAACGCTTCTTCAAACGTTCATAAGTTTCTAAAGCAAATAAAACTTGAACATGAATTGAATATTTAAATGAATTGCGAGAGTTCCTTAGGGAAACGTAAATTGTGAATTGTGCTCAATTTTGTTTCTTTGTTTAACGAGATTAGATTTATTGGGAGTACAAGAGATTTTTATTTTTATTACATATACATACATAAACTCACGCCTTCTTCCCATGGGGGTAGGCAGAAATTACAAAATGCGACCTGCTACGCTCCTTACATACTTCTTTTGCTTTGTTTTCGTTCATACATCTAGTCATACACGCACGCCGTTTCGAGGTCTCCGAGAAGGAACACCGAATCAAACTAGAGGTCATTAGTCTCTTTTAAAGTCCAGACATTGTTTTGTTTGCATGAATATGATTAACCACCGCGGTTGCCACTCTACGCTGCACCGCCCGCGTTAGAATTAATAATTTAAAACTTATCAATGTTAGAAATTAACTTTTCGTGGACCATATTTTAGCTCTTACGGAACACCGGTGAAACTGATCTAAAGGAACCTACGCCAGACCGGTCTCGGAATACACCTCTGCCAACCCGTTTGAGAGAAATAAGCGTGAAAATATATCAAAAAGAAGGCCCTATATCCATAGTCTGTATCACCATTTATTGATCTATCCATTACCGAGTCGCGTCTCGGTGAAGTATATTCCACGAGCAAAATGCTTGCTACGCCGTAGTCACGTAGCGCTACGAAGCTACGACGTAGCAGTGTCACTTTTATTTGTATTGAATTTTGTAAGATATTCTTGTCGAGTTTTTTGGATTTGTTTTGCCTTGTTTTTTTAGTATGGGAGTAGTTGGAGATATGTGTGTACATTTTTTTTTGTTTTTGTAACACAAAAACAACAGACTGCCAAAAAATACTGTAGTGTAAGTGAAAAATTTGTAGTATTTTTTTGGCAGTCGGTTGTTTTCAGCTTGAAAAAATAGGTCATCACCATCATCACCTCCTAAGCTGCCTTTATCCCAATATTCCTAATTTATTAATAGTGTCTTGTATTTAATTAAACCGAAAATTACATTTATTTATAACAATTGGTCCTTAATTAAAATATACAAGCTAATTCTACAATATGTATAGTATGCACAAGTAGGTATATAATAAAATAATTAAAAAGGGGGAAGTGCTCATTGGGCATCAAAAAATTCGTCCGCATCGCTGTCAATGGGAAAAGTGCCCAAAAGGCTGGCAGCATTGCCACGTTGGATGGCAATACTGATTCTTTGGGCTAAAAATAGGCCAGTCGAAGAGTCGACCAACCGCTTTTTATTTATTAATTAATTTATCAGCATGTCAGTTTGAGACTAGCTGATGCCGTGGTAAAAATATTAGCTAGTCAGCAAGGCAGTAGCGGGGTTGCGTCCCACATACATTTAATTAACGACGTTCATAGAGGGTATTTCAATGCACACCGCCAATTTGATTAAACCTACGATATAATTGAATTAACCACTGAAACTACAAGTCACGACAATGACTCGGCTACTCGTTACTATTGAAGACACGCGCCGAGCCCTGCGCCTGACAGCCGACGCGTGACGTCATCACGAAATCGTTGACAGCTGTCACAGTGACATAATTGAAATGACATATTGATTGCAGTCATGGTGGCGCAGTGTTTACGGCCCGAAGTTATGAGTATGGAACACCGGTCGCGGGTTCAAACCCAAGCTGACATGTAGGAACTTTCTGCAATTTATTTTAAAGAGAGAGAAATACAGAGAGAGAGAGAGAGTGTCCATGGTGTTTCTTGCCCGTTCTTCTCCATAGGAATCAACTACGGTTTGGAATGGGCAATTTCATATTTCCGACTGACCGACTCCTTGACAATTCAATAGTGCCTGTAAATGGTTTAATTGAAATACATGCTTGGAGTTTGAGTTTTATTGAATACTGACTGCTTCACCACTGCTCCACAAAAAGAAAACATCATGAGGAAACCGGAAATTTCTTAGAACCTGAGGCCTGAGCCCCAGCGTCCTGAGTCCAGTCGCTAATATGGCTTACCAAGTCTTAGAAGCAGACTCGCACAGGAATAGACCACATAAAAAAACATGCGGGGCAGTCTTTGGGGCCTGCCGATAGAAGTAAAAACAAGCGTTCGGTGACGATGACGCGAGTTCTATGATTTTTGTTCACCCAAAAAGTACACATACTCGTATGATAAATGATTTTTATTTCTGTAAGTAGGTTTGTACAAACACTTTTACACGTCAGTCATATTTTTAAAACTAGATGAGGTCGGCGTTTCCTATCTGACTACTCTGAGAAGAAAGGCCGAAACAAGCTCAGAGGTCACAGTATCTTTTAAAGTCCAGACATAATCTTGGTCAGATTATGTGAAGGCCATGTAGATTGGTGTCTGAAATGGTCTTGTGAGGAAAGAACCACACAGATTGAGTGGACCTGACCAGTCAGTGCACGCATTTGTCAGTAATCGTGCAGCTCTACTCAGAACTTAAGGAGCTCAACGATGCGACGATCAATACCAAAAAAAGGACATTTGGGTAGGCCGCATAAATGACTCAAACTGCCAGACTATGATTAACACTAACTGAGAATAAAAGACAAAGGAAAAATAAAAATAAAAGAGCAATAACCCACATAGTCTTCACATTCACAATAATTGAAATAATATAATACTTTACAAGTAAATATTCATGTCATTACGTTACATTACGTATATATTACGTTACGTATATAAAATAATAAAAGTTAGCAAAAAAACATCAAACAATAAAAATAAACCACTTCAATAAGTAAAAATTGGAGCGGCTCAATCCCAAGCCTTTTTGTCCTCAATATAATCTTTAACGGTATAAAAGGCTTTCTGGCACAACTTACGTTTAATGAATGATTTGAATTTATTAAGGCTTAGATCTTGAACGTGGCTTGGAAGTTTATTATAAAAGCGTATACATTGACATCGGAACGAGCCACCTATTTTCTTGAGCCTTGTTGTAGGTACAACAAATTTATGTTTGTTTCTAGTATTTATATTATGGATATCACTGTATTTTTTAAACAATTTTATATTTTTATGGGCATATAAAAGATTTTCAAAAATATACTGAGAAGGTACAGTCATTACATTAATCTCCTTAAACTCTCGGAGAGAGTGTCTTGGACTTAATTTATAAACTGATCGTACAACTCTTTTCTGCAAAACAAAGATAGTCTGAATGTCGGCGGCATTTCCCCACAACAGAATACCGTACGACATTACACTATGAAAATAGGCAAAGTACACTAAACGGGCTGTCTCTATGTCAGTTAAATTACGAATTTTTCTAACAGGATATGCTACGGACCTTAGCTTTTTTGACAGTTTATCTATATGTGGGCCCCACTGAAACTTAGGATCCAAAGTTAAGCCCAAGAATATTGTGCTATCTTCAGGATTCAATTCTTCGCCCTTTATCAACACATCAGTTTTCACCTGCCTAACGTGAGGTAGCGTAAACTTAATGCATTTGTTTTTTTTTTTTTTCATTTAGAAGTAAATTATTAACATTAAACCAGTGAACTACTTTTGAGATCGCGCTATTTACATTGTCAGTAACCAGCTGCTGACGTTTAAGTTTAAACAAAAGTGAAGTGTCATCTGCATACAACACTATATCATGATTATCCTTTATGAGGTAAGGCAAGTCATTAATATACATAAGAAACAAGAAAGGACCAAGAATTGAATCCTGTAGAACTCCCATTGTTACTATAGATCCAGGAGATCTTTTTCCATTGACGTTAACGCTCTGAATCCTATTACTCAAGTATGAAGTAAGAAGATCCAGAGCGGTGTTCCGGATCCCGTAGTGGCGGAGTTTCCTGATTAATGTTTCACGAAGAACGCAATCGAAAGCATTGGACAAATCACAAAAAATGCCCAAGGCATCGCATTTATCTTCCCATGCATTATAAATATGTCCTAACAGTTCAACAGTAGTCGAACGACCCCTTGTAAAACCGAACTGTTTGTTATGCAATAACTTATGTTTATTAAAAAATCTTTGCATTTGATCTAAAATAAGTTTCTCAAAAATTTTACTAAAGGTAGGTAGCACTGAAATAGGTCTTTAATTTGTGGGGTCTGATGTACTACCTGATTTAAACAACGGTATTATTTTACTATTCTTCATGAGGTCCGGAAACTCCCCACAGTCAATACAATTATTAAAGATAAGAGCTAAAGTAGGTGCTACAATGTCTATAATAGACTTAGCAACTTCTACAGAATTACCCCACAGATCTGCAGTCTTTTTTACATTTAAAGTGTTAAAGGTTTTAATTATATCTCTACAGGTAATATGTTCAAAATGAAATTCCGAATCGCAAACATTTACATTTTCCTTAAGCAAAGACTCTGCAGCAGTGGTTGATGAGTTTAGAGATTTAGTAGTCAATACAGGAATCTCTGCAAAGAAATTTTCAAAGGCTGCGGTGACTTGAGAATCTGATTTTATTATGTTGTCATTAATTGACAGGCTATAGTCAGTATTTCGGTTACTAGACCTTCCCGTTTCACTATATTCCAAGTCGTTTTAATTACATTACTACTGTTTTTACGGTTCCGTACCTCAAAAGGAAAAAACGGAACACTTATAGGATCACTTCGTTGTCCGTCTGTCTGTCTGTCTGTCAGTCTGTCAAGATCATTTTTCTCAGGAACGCGTAGAGGTATCAAGTTGAAATTAATATCAAATACGTAAGTCTATGGTCCCTTGAAGCTCTAAAAAAATCAAGCTTCCAAGTCAACGCAATAAAAAAATACGGCGATATAAGCGACATTATTGTGACATATTTCGATACTCGCAAATAAATCAAAACCTATAGGGCCCCGTTGACCTAGAATCATGAAATTTGGCAAGAAGCAAGGTCTCGCAACACAAGTATAGGAAAAAGTCCTAAAATTGTAAATTTGTAGTTCTATCATATAAAAAAAAATGCGAATATCTCGCACATAAATCAAAACCTATAGGGTACTTCCCGTTGACCTAGAATCATGAAATTTGGGCAGAAGCAAGGTCTCAGCACAAGTAAAGGAAAAAGTCCGAAAATGGTTAATTTGTAGTTTTATCACATAAAAAAAAACATTAAAAAAAAAGTTGTGCTGACTGTACCGTGTGACATATCAAATGAAAAGGCTTGTTTTAAGGATTTCATATATATATTTTTTATAATTTTAAAATTAACTATTTGTAATTATTTTAGAAAATATTGTCTATAGTAATCTTATCTCCGAAACTACTGAGCCTTTTTTTTTTTTAATACAGAAAATAGATCTTTACTTATAGATTACAGGAAAACCTATAAGAAGTCTGTGATCTTAAAATAATGGTAAATCACTCAATATTGTGCGTACAAACTTACATTTGCAGTTCTAATATATGAAGGATCGTGTTTTTTAACTACAATGTTAAGTTTGTTTTAGGGATAAATTCATCCTAACTACGGAACCCTTCATTGTGCGTAGTCCGACACGCACTTGGCTGGTTTTTAATCTTTGAACTCAAATAACGCGACTTGGCCATACAACAAACTTTTTTAAATAATTTTGAATAATTTCTAGCATACAAATTAAATTCATCAGTGTTTACATAATACCTTTCATTGTACAGCTCTTAAAGCCGTGTTCTACTTTTATGAATGTCAATGGTAGCCCAATCACTGAAAGATGCGTTACTATTAACCGAGATAGTCTTGGGAATAAACGTGGAATTAAATTGTTGACAGTAAATATTAAAAAATCATTATAAAGATGATTAAGATCCGCATTAATAGATGGAACTGGTAATTTATCAATGAGTTTACCTTTAAAAGCTTCCAAGTGACGTGCTGTTTTGGGGTTAACAGTGATATCCTTTTTAGCCACTTTGTTGTTTCGGTTTTGGATAGTAATCCTTTGCCCACAATGATCAGAATCTAGTAAATTTATAATTTATTTGTGGGTGGTATAGTATCTGTATAAATATTATCTAGACATGTGGCACTAGTAGAGGTTATTCTTGTGGGCTCCAAAAACAGGTTTACAAGATTGTATGACTGAAACAGACTTATTATTTTACTACAAGAACCTGAGTTCTCTAACAAATTAACATTTAAATCACCACATGTGATAATGGACTTGTTCGAGTTATGCACACTATACATATAGCTCATGAAAAGCGTTCGGTGACGATGACGCGAGTTCCATGTTTTTTGTTCACCCAAAAAGTGATCAACGCGCCTAAAGAAGTTTTGCTTCAAAAAAATACGAGCGAGCCTTACAATAACCGCATATGATGTCACCTTGGTAATAAGCAACTGAGCAGCGACAGAGATTAACCGCAAAATTAAAAAAAAGCTAAATACTAAAATAATTATTCATTTCATCAAACATTCACATCACACACACATATCATCATCATCATCATTCACATTCATTCGCAGTCATTTTTAGGGTTCCGTACCCAAAGGGTAAAACGGGAACCCTATTATTAAGGCTCCGCCGTCTGTCTGTCCGTCTGTCACCAGGCTGTATCTCATGAACCGTGATAGTTAGACAGTTGAAATTTTCACAGATGATGTATTTCTGTTGTCGCTATAACAACAAATACTAAAAAATAGAATAAAATAAATATTTAAGGGGGCTCCCATACAACAAACGTGTTTTTTTTTTGCTCGTTTTTGCTCGATACCCGCGCCTCCAGGGTCGTCTTGCGCTCATCACATTACACTAATATTATAAAGGCGAAAGTTTGTGTGTGTGTGTGTGTGTTTGTTACTTCTTCACGCTCAAACGGCTGGACCAATTTTGATAAAATTTTGTATGGAGGTAGCTGACACCCTGGATTAATAGGCTACTTTTTATCCCGATATTCCCACGGGATCGAGACTTACGCGGGTAAAACCGCGGGGCGCTGCTAGTTGATAATAATTTGGCAGTCGGTACCTAACTGTACGGCGATTGTATTTTAAGTAATTAAATGGTGATAACATTTGCCATCACACTGAAATATTTTTGGGTCAAAATACAACATGGTGTAAAAATTATTGAAATCGATTCAGTTCCTTATTCCGAACAAACTATATTCAGGTTTCGCATATACTAAAAATAATGTTGTATATAATATGCGTATACCTGTAGGCCGCTGCGCGTCGCCAATTTTGTGTAACACATCCCATTAGCATAGTCGCGGTTAGCATGTCGGTGACGCGAACATAAGTTTTTGCCCTACCAAAAATCGCTCAACACGCCTACAGATACTTTTTAATTCAGACTTTGAAATCCATAGAATGTTAGTACAATATTTATGAGACTAGTGTTAGTAGACAGCGACGGCTGCCACTACAAAGCCAAACACAGTACCTAAAAGTTGTATTCAGGATTTTTGATTATCGACCTTTTACATCCTGCGATTACGAGTAATCCGTGAAAAAAGCAAAAATCTTAAACCGCATCAAACCTCCATCCTCACACGACGGTCTCCGATCACAATTCATTACATTAGTTATGGTTTTACCGCGGGTGGGACGCGGGGTCGATACCCGCGCTATGTTAATATTTTATTTTTTGTTTATTTGGGTTCTGAGGCCGATGTGTGAGATCTGAGGAAACAAATGGAGTTGCTTTGATTCTGTTTGATGTTAAATATTTTGATCGGTTTGGTGGATGGTTGGAGATAACATTTCTGTTGGCACCACAGTTGGTAGACAAATTAATGATCATAGTTTTTTTATTATTATCACGCTGAACGAAGCACACTGCTGTTTTTTTTTTTTCAGACATATTTTATGGTTTTTATTTACAACCATAAATTGAGATAAAACTCACGCGATTTAGAATTGAACCAACAACCCCTAGCACAATGGCTGAGAGATATACTTCTGCACCTTAGTGCAACCCTTAGGTCGCGGGTTTGATTTCTACTCCGAACAAATATTGATACGGCTACATTTTTTTTTTACTTTTTGCTTTTGCTATTCTAGTCTCTAAATCATCAGTCTCTAGCCCCTATCCTAATCCTATTTTAGTCTGTAAATGCACTATACAGGAAAAAATCCTAGGGTACTACAAAATAGAAAAAAACAACCACCCTTTGTCTTCGTACAATCACGCACACAAAAGATTGTGCGTAACATCCGCATTATGCTGACGCCGCTGTTCTCGAATGTACTCCTTTCTTTCAATTTACATAAATTCGCCAAATCTTTGCCCCAAAACACGTTGACTTGCATTGAAAAAGATACATTTTGGTTATCAAAATAAAGCTCATTTTGGAATGACTAGTTATGGTCTCACTTTAAATATGCAGAGTAAACCTTACATTCACGATAATAAAGCACACATTTGCGTACCAATATATTTGTTTATGAATCAAACCGGAGCGAATGCGTACGTGTTTCAAACAATGCGTTTGGAGTTTAATGTTAATAAAGCTAAGGTGTTTATTAGAATGACAAAGGGAATCGGGAATTTCGGCTTTAAGGGCATCGTCATGGCTATTTTGATGCAGTGTGGGTTGTTAGGCTTGCTGCACAAGTACTCAATTTGTTAGCCGACCCGGTCAGGTCATGTAGGCAGGGCCTTAGGCGAATAATTAGGGGTTTTGACTTTGAGACTCTTAGGACAAAAGTTGTAGGAGTTGTAAGTTTATTATGTAGAATTGTTAGTGAGTGCGTAGTCTCAATTGGCTTGAGGCGGGTCTTGAGTCAGAACCTCAGAAGGTCAGAACCTCACCCAAAACCCAAGCACTGGGTTTTCGGTGAGGTTTTGTAATACGGGTTTGGTCGGGACGGAGCGGGCGGGTTGCGGACGCGGCTTCGGACGCGGACACCTCCAGACGGATGTGTACTTACAGCCGCACTCAGAAAGGTCCATTAAATTAGTCCTAATTACTACTTAACTAATTAGCATTAAATCCGTTAATGAATGGTACATCCCAGAGACATAATTTAAGGGTTCACATCAGTTAGTGTCAGTTTTAAGTATCCGTAGGGCGAAGCATCATCAAATTATCTTATCGATTGCATATCGATAAACCCTTGGTGTAGCCACATTTAAAAAGTGTTGATATTAAATAGCACGTTGAAAACTATTATTCATAGTAATTTATATGACAATCAGTTCTTTTACTGTAACTATTTACTAAAATGCAAAGTGAAATAGCTGTTTCCATTTAAATAAAATCAAGCTATTGCGACTTTTTTTCTATGGCATCACTGCTACTAACTGTCAATGTCAAATCAAGAATAATAGCTGATGTTTTATTTACGTATTTTGTTTGTGTTATTTGTGTTTCTTCTGCCATAGTCCACAAACTCAATGAAGTCTGCCAAATCAGACATTATTGCTTTTAATTATATGCGAAAACGAATTCACTGGTAAAAATTAAAATATAACCCCAAACGTAAATGTCAAAATCAATCATTAAAAAGTTAAGTAAAGGTTTTGCTGTACTTAACTTTAATTATCATTAAGGGACGCTAATGAACCGTTAACTGACTCTGAGGGCTAATTTTTTTAAATTTTTACTAAGGAACCCCTTGAGTAACCATTAGACGTCGAGTGTGGCAGTTAGTCCGGTGTCCGCAGCTAGCCCGCGATTTGTCCGTGCGGCCAACCGCTCGCCGCTTCGCTCAAGGGATCAGTCGCACGATTGATCCTTTTAGTTAGGTGGTGAGTGGTTGGTGGTTAGTTTATATTTGTTTTTTTTTGCAAGGTCATATTATGTGTATATCAACAAGCGCTTCTCGCCATCAAACTGGAAAGTTTGGCGAGTTAAATTGTATTATCAACAACTATTGTACCTACCTATGTTTGATAATTTAAAAAAAAAAACTATTATAGTCTCCAGTAAGTACAGTACCGGTCTTTATGACATATATCTAGTTTTAGAACGAGACTGCAAGATAAGATAAGTGTCCAAAGTCAACGTTCTACAAAGCTGAACTTTTCCCAAGACAACATTATCAGACCGGACTTTGACTGTACTTTGACTGCTGTAGTAAGCAACTCATACGATTATTAGTTACCTTTATTTCTAAGACACTAATGTTCATATTCGTATGAAACGCTTGCTCACATTCGCTCAAAGGAATATAAACATTACTAACATTTATGAGAAGGTTCTCATTCGTATAAAACGCTTACCTTGCTAACAAAAATTTGATTGTATCCTGATTTCCATATTTCATGAATAATAAAGAATATACTATTATTTTGCGTTGCAACCTCTTCCAACTCTGCTTACCCTCCATAACATAAAGTACCGCGGTACTAACGGCTCTATAAAACATAGCAACAATAGCTGGCGACTGGTTACTGCAGATTTATGTTAACTACAGACTCTGGCAAAATGTCTGGTTTATAATAGTACGACGAACCTCAAATACTTGCGGCATCGAAGTCAAAAGTTGTTTATATTTGGCTTTTAGGAAAACCGCCAGCACACATTAGAATTGCAAATTAAAGTAGAACTACATTAACTTTTGAAAGATAAACGATTGGCAATAATTCTGCTCCCATTGTAAAACCGAAGATTTTCGACCAAAGATTGTACCTTAAGTTTAACAATAAAGCCGGCCAAGTGGATGTTGGACCACGCACAATGAAGGGTTCCGTAGTGGGGATTCATTATCCTAAGAACAAACTTAACATCGTAGTTGAAAAACATGTTCTCTCATACATTCCAACTGCAAATGTAAGTTTGAACGCACAATATTGAGAGATTTACCATGTTATTTTAAGATCATAGACTTCTCATGGGTTTTCCTGTAATCTATTAGAAAATAACTGTTTTCTGTATTTTTTTTCTTTTTGTAATGGTACATTTTTATCTACTTTCGTAAATATTTTTAAAAGTACTTATTTTAAAATTATATAAAATATATGTCTGAAATCCTTACACCAAGCTCTTTCATTTGATATGTCGCACGGTACAGTTAGCAAACTTAAAAAAAAAAATCTAATTTGCCCCCCAAAAGTGATGCTGATGTTCAAAATTCATTGAAATGAATTTTAACCAGGACACTACATTATTAATTTTTATGGGTAATAGGGGAAATGTGAACAAAGGAGAATTGCTCCAATATTATAGGACTTTGTGTAATCTTAGTTTAAAAAAAATTGTATTGTTTACATTCCCTTACAGTAACAGTTTGCCACAGGAAGAAAATAAAATACGATTTGAAATAAATTTGACATTGCATAATTTGACATTTAACAATAACCTATTCCATCTAGTGGATATTAACAATTATGTTAGTAATAATTTGTATCTGACAAAAGATAGATATAATATTTATATGTACTATCTTTCTAACTATAACAAAAGACAGATAGCTGTGTCGCTATCATATTTTTTTTTCTATTTCAGCCAAAAATTTGGCTAAACAACTTGCTTCTTTTGAGCAATGCAATGACTTTTTAAATAATTCTGCCAATAATTTGGCAACAACTAATGACATTGATTATCATTTAAATTAGAAATTAGGACAATAGAGGAAACCTCTTGCTTAATAAATGTTACACAAACTTCTTTGATATCACACCCATCAAATTGTAGTAATCAAAATAAATGTAATAATAATACTTTAAAAATAGTTCATCAAAATATACAGGGTGTGATAGGTAAGGAATTAGAATTAGAGTTGTTCATGAACTGTAGTTATATTGATATCCTATGTGTAACTGAACATTGGTTAAAAGTCCACCAGTTCATGTTCAGCTTTAACAACCACCAGGTTGCCAGCTCATTCAGCAGAGTTAATATGATACGTGGCTCTTTAATAATTGTTCGTAATAATATGAAATTTAAAGAACGTAAGGATATTGTGAGCCTCTCTGTTGAGCGAGTTATTGAAATAGCTTGCATTGAGCTTGAGCAGTTCATTGTAGTGAGTGTATACAGGCCCCCATGTGCTTCATATGATATTTTTGAGAAATATATGGAAGAAATATTATTAAAGACTTGTAACAGTAATAAAACAGTTGTTGTCTGTGGAGATTTCAACATTAATATACTGGAAAAATCTTCTACAGTAAATAAGTTTATAACCTTATTAAAGTCATATAATTTGTACAATACATTCTTTGAGCCGACTAGAATAACTGCCACTAGCGCTACCTGTATTGACAATATTTTTACAAACTTAAGACCTTCTAGCCATTTAATTCTAAATGAATTGGACTCTGATCACTGTGGCCAGTTAGTCACTTTCTCTCAGAAAATAGTCAGAGCTCAAAGAAAACTTGTGAGTTTTATTCCTGTAAACATAAGTCGCTTAGAACAATTTAAAAATAATTTAATGGAAAAACTACCGGGTTTGTCTTATCACACCGACCCAGATCAAGCTTATACTTCACTATTTAACCTCATTAATAGTGAATTTAGGAAGGTATTCACCTCAAAAACATTGCCTGTTTGTGACCGCGTTATATTTAGTGATTGGGCAACACCAGGTATTTACAAAAGTAGGCAGAGGTTATACGAATTGTATCATGAAAAAACATATAACCATGATGAAACTTTTAAAGAATTCGTTAAAAAATATTCTAAAACTTTTAAACGAGCCTGTTCCTCAGCAAAAGCCATACATATTAAAAATAAAATAAAATCTTCTGGTAATAAAATTAAAACAACTTGGAATATTATTAATTCAGAAACAGGTAGAACAACAGTACGTAATCGTGACTTCCACCTAAAAATCAATGATGTAGATATTAAGGCAGACGTGGAGGTGGCAACTGAGTTTGAAAATTTCTTTACTAATATTCCCATTTTAACAACCAAAACTCTGTCATCGTCGTCCTCCACTTCTGCTTACTCCATACTAAAAGAATGCGTACCAGAATGTGATAAACACTTTAAATTCACGGTTGTTACCGCTAAGGATATTATAGAATCTTTTAAAGATCTTGATGTAAAAAAAACTGCTGACCTTTGGGGATTATCAGTACATACCATGTCTTCAATAATCGATGTTATTTCACCGTTTTTAGCAATTGTTTTTAATTCTTGTATTGCATCTGGTGTATTTCCTGATCTGATGAAACTTAGTAAAGTGATTCCACTGTTCAAATCTGGCAGCACAACTGATCCCACGAATTTTCGGCCAATTTCGATATTACCTACATTGAGCAAAATCTTTGAAAAGTTAATTTTAAAACAAATGTTAGGACATTTCAATACAAATAATTTACTTCATCTGAAACAGTTTGGTTTTACAAAGGGTCGTTCAACTACAGATGCGGGCGTGGAATTACTGAAGAGCATATTCGAGGCCTGGGAGGAGTCGCAGGATGCTCTTGGCATTTTCTGCGACTTGTCTAAGGCCTTCGATTGCGTTCATCATGATACACTCATCCGAAAACTGCACCACTATGGTATGAGGGACAGTGCTCTCGACCTTCTGACTTCTTATCTGAACAACAGAATTCAGAGGGTTGATGTTAATGGCAAGAGATCTGCAGGATCTGCGGTCACTATGGGAGTTCCGCAGGGTTCAATTCTAGGTCCTTTCTTGTTTCTAATTTATATAAATGACTTACCTTATCACATAAGGGATAATCACAAGATTGTATTATTCGCAGATGATACTTCCCTCATTTTTAAAATCAAACGTCAGCTAGTCAATTTTGAACATGTTAACGATGCACTCTCTAAGGTTGTCCATTGGTTTAATGTAAATAATCTTCTCTTGAACGAAAAAAAGACTAAGCTCATTAAATTTTCAATGCCAAATGTCAGGCAGCTAACTACCAATGTTCAACTTAATGGAATAGAGTTGGACCCTGTTGAGTCGACAGTTTTTCTTGGGATAACTATTGACGGTAAATTACAATGGGGCCCACACGTAGAAAAATTGTCAGGAAGGCTTAGTTCAGCCGCCTATGCTGTTAAAAAAATTCGACAGATAACTGATGTAGATACTGCGAGAATTGTTTATTTTAGTTATTTTCATAGTCTTATGTCATATGGGATTCTTCTCTGGGAACCTGTGCGGACATTAATACTATCTTTGTTTTACAGAAAAGGGCTGTTCGAGCCATTTACAATCTAGGTCCAAGAGATTCACTTCGTGAAAAATTCAAAGAAATAGATATTCTGACTGTAGCCTCTCAATATATATTTGAAAATCTATTGTATGTACACAAAAATATATCAAATTTTAAGAAAATGTCCGATATTCATTGTTTAAATACCAGGAATAAACACAATCTTGCTGTACATCGCACTCGCCTCCACAGAGTAGGCAACTCGTTCATGGGTCAATGTATACGCTTTCACAACAAACTTCCTACTGACATTCGAAACTTACCCATTAAACGATTTAAAAGCTGTATTAAAACCAAACTTTGTAAAAAAGGGTACTATAAAATTTCTGATTATTTAGAAGACAAAAAAGCTTGGGATTGAGCTGCTCGCTCTGCAAGCCTTGTGATCAAACTGGAAAACTTGACATTTAATGTTATTATGCATGATTTTATATAAATATTGACATTGCAGAATATTATATACAATATTACATTAATGTTTACTTTGAAAAGTATTATATTTACTGCTTTAATTTATTGTGAATGTGAGCACTATGTGGGTCATTTTTTTTTTTCTCTTTAAATATTTTCCTATTATTTTATGCTTTTTCTCAGTTTTAATGGAGGTCTGGCATTTTGAGCACTTTATGAGGCCTACCCAAATGTACTTTCTTTGGTATTGTTCGTCGAGTCGTTGAGCTCCTTAAGTCTTGAGTCGAGCTGCACGATTACGACAAATGCTTGCACTGATTGGACAGGTCCACTCAAAATTGTGTGGTTCTTTCCTCAAAAGACCATTTCAGACACAGATCTACATGGTCCTCACATGATCTGACCAAGATTATGTCTGGACTTTAAAAGAGACTTTGACCCCTGAGTTTGTTTCGCCATTTCTTCTCACGGGTAGTCAGATAGGAAATGTCGACTACATCTAGCTTATTTTTTACTTTTTAATATGACGTGTAAAAGTGATTCCGATATCCTATTTACAGAATAAACGATTTCATTTCATTTCATTTCATTTATTTAAGTTACACGTCCGTGTTTGGGTTACAGAAGTACATATATGTACCAGATTTGAACTTAATTGGTCTGGTAGATTCGGAGCAAATCAGCTGTGATAGACAGTCAGACAGACAGACAGACACACGAGTAATCCTATAAGGGTTCCGTTTTTTCCTTTTGAGGTCCCTAAAACCCCCTAAAAGTCCTGGAACCCTAAAAATGAGGAAATACAATGATGAGTTTTAGGAATCCATACTAAACTACATAGATGCGAAATTAACTGTGACTGCTGCCCGTCTGTTGTTTTTTACCCGACTGCGTGACGCAACGGAGGGTAATGTGTTTTATACGCCTAAAACACTGAACCGGTCGTTATAAAATTTGTCAGACAAATAGGTAGCCTGAGACCAGCGGGCCGAGCACGGGCGTGCCAAGACGTTTGTGACAAGACATGATAAATTATGTCATGTCAATTTCTACTAGCATTTTATGACACAACAGTTTTATCGCTCAAACTGTGATAAAATCTGTGACTCAAGTCATGTCAGAGTAGGCCGTGCTCGCTACTTTTCCTCCTAGATATTCGAATAAAAAAAATATGAGATACAAAATATACGGAGACGCAGTCGCGGGCAATAGCTAGTAGGTATATTATAAAAAAGGTTATCCAAGAGATATGTATGAGGTAACACACATGTTCTTCTAACATCGATGGGTCAACCATATGGTCTGTAACCCTTCGCCTAATTGGCTCTATTGTGTGCACAAACATTCCCCGGATGTCTGACCTCCTCCTGCCAATGGTGTCAATTATCTGTTAGGAAGAATTTACAAACGATTCGGTTAGAAAAGTATTCTGTCTGTTGTTGATCGGTTCCGCATTGGTATCCATATTACTGCATGACGGTCGGTGATAGCCTGCTGCGCATGGAGTTTTGCCAACGTTCAATCCCCAAGTCGGGCAAATTACTTAATTTGGCCGACTTGGGGAAACCCAGAACAAGAACTTTCAAGATCTTTCTTGGAACGAAGTTCTTAAACGCGGCTTGCGTTAGGAAAAAACTGGTAGAAATCGTCACGTAACGAAAATGCGTTATGCCCGAAAAAGTTAGTTTCAAGTGTCGATAGGTTTTGCTTTTTTAATACAGCGCCATCTAGTATTAGTTTTTAGCAAGCTAAAAACTTGAAACCATACTAGATGGCGCTGTATTAATACATAATCAAATCCAACCGAATGTCGCAGGACACCCCGACTTTTTTCATTAGGGAATTATCACAAGCAGCCCGTTGTCTCGATTTGCGCTTGGTTAGTGGCAACAGGCTCGCCCTCATTACATGTACTTTTCAACATAACTTGTGGTTATAATGTGTGTGTAGGTACTATACACCTATGCCTAACGTTTCAGGTAGTACAAGCGTGCTGTTATGTTATAATCTAAACAATTCTCGGCCTTGCCATATAGCTTATATCCATAAAATTATTATTTAACCTTACTGAACAGCTGACAATTTTAGTCTCGTAACCTTCACACGTCTATTTAAATATTATAACTTCCACTAAAAACATCCTGCTTTGTGGCACAATATTGTGGATACTATCCGTGTCACTATACGATGTTATGTGTCACAACTGTCACATAATGCACGGTCAATTGTGTACTGTGCAGATGTGTGGACGGCTGCGCAAGAGTGCTAAAGTGGACGTTGTAGGGTTGTCAAATACAGGGTGGCCAACTCGGAGTATTTATACGACTTTAAATTAAGATCATTTATATTACAAACGAATTTTGCCATGATTATATTACTCACGCTTGTCAACTTTGTCTGGTAAATAACCTTTTTGCTAAGTAGGTACTTAAATGCGATCGCTTTTCACGTGGTTTTCTTCATATTTTCGCTTACCGTGTTAAGTATCCCATTGACAAAGTCACAGATATTTTGCTTTAAGTATTCAAGATTGTCCACGTCACAACCCTTTAGATAACTCCACACAAAGTTCGGGACAAGTCATGAAATCCTTTGTGATCAAAACGGTATTCGTTACTTGTAATGATTTATTAAGAATGGGTCGCCCGATTAAAATTGGTGAAGGTATTGCGGTGTTCAGGGTCTTATAAACTGTTCGTAACGAATTTGCCGTATTTGACTTGAATATAAAAATACTGAATTTACCGCCAAATCGGAATGGTGGCGAAAAAGTTCTATACATCCGTACTGACCACCCTGTACATGTGCATGTGCATTGTTCGATGAGTGCTCAATGTCCAGGTGGGAGAAAAAAATTTAAGTTGTTTCCTAAATTGGGGTTTCGAACCTATTAGCAGTGTTTGAGCTTTAGGGTTGCGATTTCCGCACGTTCACATTGTTTTTTTTCATTGTTTCTGGATGGCATTCCAGCAGACAGTGCACCTGGGGGCAGGTAACTGCTCACCGCCGTCTATGGTTATTGGCAATTTAAGAAACCTCGCAGATAGGTTGCCATGAGTTGACAAAGCTGAAATGTGTCATGTGCCTGTAATAACAGGGACTTGCAGTTGCATACCCTTCAAACTGAAACACAGCAACTCTGCTTGGCGACAGAAATAGATATGGTGGCAGTACAGTACGCACAGTTTCACAAGAATCTCTAAACCACTAACAGTAGTAGTTTAGATTTTTGTGAAACTGTGCTTCCGGAGATATAATAATAATAAATTCATTTAATTCACGTAAATAACACCCATTGCCAAACATAAATTAACCATAGCCCTACAGTCACACATCCAAATCACATACCATTTATTACAAACAAAAGGATATAAGGACAGCCTTATAAACACATTACACGAACGCGTCAACTCCTTCAAATTCTTATCTATTATATTATCACTGACGCACTGTACAGTCGACAAAATAGTTAGGTTAGGTTAGGTTTTTGCAGCGCATCGACTATGTTTGCTGAGGCGCACACTGATTACTTTTATGCAATCATCCGTAAGCGAAGTGCTTCGCTGCTCAGACGCGTACGTGCCACTGAAAATGATTCTCCACTGTTGAAGCAGTGGATGAGTGCTCATGCGATGGGCGCTCAGCGTATGCTTTAATCAAATTACATTAATAAACTGTACTAATACTAGGCTAAGTTTATTGTTTCTAACTCCTATGGAGGTAATTTTTGAATCCGAAATAAATGTATTTGATTGATTGATTGAAAAGTGAGTATGTTGGAGTAGGAATCGTCTTCGTAGCCTCACTAATCATCTCCTTTTACTTAGCTCTATCGTAATGCACGTCATCTTCAGTATAAAAACGTTAATATAATTATAATATTATAAATTAACGTTGGTTTTCGTGTCTATCTGTGTTACCACGTGTTTCTTCTAAACTACGTCACGGACTTTGATGCGGTTTTCACCATCATTTAGAGAATTTATTCCGGAAAGTTTTTGTGTATAATTCATTATTAATAGTCAAGTCATAAAAACGTGTGAAGCAGGGGCGGGTCGCTAGTTTCTTATAAATAAAATAAGTTGCCAAAGCACTTAGAATCGAAACACACTAATTATTCTATTTTTCTCACACATGGCCAGTCAAAAGTGAATCTTATTCCCATCACGGTAGTGATATGAAAGAGTTGACTACTCAGCAACCTCAGAAAATTGTGTTAAAGCAGTAAGAAGTCAGGGGGTCTACTCCGAAACGTTAATCCGAAGTATCGGCCGTTTTATAACTTCCAAAGTTCCCTTAATTGACTTTGAATCGGACCCGACTTCAAGTCACGTTTTTGACTTTGACTTATCTCTTTGACAGTCGTTTTTTTTTTTTTTCGTTGTAGTTTGCCATAGTTAGCCGTAGTCAAGAAACAGCCGAACATTCGGCCGATACTTCGGATTTGCGCTCGGAGTAGACCCTGCTTTCTGTATACTTATCTCATTGTTTGACGGTACCTATTAGTATACAGCATGTTTGCCCGATGAGTAGTCAGCCCGTCAGCTCTGTTGCGTGCGGGGGTGGTGTGTGCGGGGGGAGGGAGATGCAAGCGCACCTGGCACGCACGTGGCTACGCGCATCCGTACTGCATAAGTATGTGCAGAAGGCTTGACTTGTAAGTTAAAATGCATTCGGTGGAAAGTGTTGATTTTGTTTATGTAATTTACTATGCGTTTAGGGGATATCTTTGCTAGAGTATAGTAAAATAGCATGTTAGTTAGCTGCTTATTAGCATATTTTATCTATTTATTCTTCCGGGTGAAAGTGTTAAGGCATGCAGAACAAGATATATACAACATTATTTTTAGTAATGCGAAACCTGAATATAGTTTGTTCAGAATAAGGAACTGCATCGATTTAAATCACAACCCGGTAATATTACAACCTTAGAGCAAGGTTACACGTTCAGTTTGGCGTCATTCTGGTCCATCAGTCTGGTCAGAATGATCGTGTAACCCACGGAAAATCATCCATCATTCTGGCCTCAGTCAAGTCAATCCAGACTGATGGACCAGAATGACGCCAAACTGAGCGTGTAACCTTGCTCTTATAACTTTGTGATTTTTCATGATACAGTTTTTAAAGAAATTTTGTACATAGATTCTTAACATAAAAATACTAGACACGTGTTTCGGGTTTTGCATAATTATATTAAAACTAATATTGTACATACACCAGGGTTTGTAACTCAATACGAAACACGTGTTTGCGCACGTATTCTCCGAAGGGTTACGGCAGCAGAGGTGTGTAGTCCACCCACATATCTCGTTAGTACAATAATAATAAGTATATAATAAATATACTTATTATTATTGTAGGGGGCGAGCCTATAGCCACCAACCGGGAACAAATTCAGACTCCGGCCCAATGACACTTATACAGACCAGAATCAAACCCAGAACCTCACACTATGGAACTGTCTATATAAAACCCCATGAGAGCAATTCGTATTTTTCTTCATATTACACTGTATGGTTCTTCTGCCCTTACATTTGTCTCCGCCACGTGTTTGGTGTCACTCAATGGAAGCTCGTGAATGTTCAATCAGAAGGAATGCTATTGTGAGCGCAGGGATGATTGTATTGGCTGTTGTGGATGTCGTGGATGAATCGGGATGCTGGCTCGCTTAAATGTTTATATAGAGCTTTTATAAATGGTTTGATTTGATTCTCCTAATATAATACGATTCGTTTTTTTTTTTCGTTTTTTGCTTTTGCTATTAAGTGGTGAAGGATGGGCTATATGGGAACTGTCTTATGTAACTTTTGACGTTCACAACGTGCTGATTCTCAGCCTAAATTAAATAAGCAAGTTTTTGGAGTTAACTCCTTATGAGTCGATTTTCATATAAGAGTCCCCGGTAAGGAAATTATTATGAGAAGTGAAATTAATACAAGCGTTACGTTTTTTTGCGCAGCGTACCCTGCGCACCTTTCAAGGAGTAAACTTCAGTCGTGCGTCAGATCTGACACACATCAGTATTTTTATTTAGCATATTCAGCCAATAATGTTTTCCCTGCTGGGACGCAAGCCTCATCTCTATGAGAGGGATTGGGTCGTAATCCATCACGCGGGCCTAGTGCGGGTTGGTGGATGACACATTTCTTCGAATTTTTGGTTCTATGACATGCCGGTTTCCTCACGATATTTTTCGTCACAGTTTCGAGAGCAGTGGTAATGAAATAATTTACACAAAGTAACCTACAACAAGTCGTAAGTCGCGGTCGTTTCCACTAGGACACCACCGTAAAAAAAAATATGTAAGTAGCTAAGAAGGAAGTGAATACTGATGATGCCAGCTGATAAAGATGTATGGAAGAATAAGAACGGCTGTGCTGATCACGAATTAATTGCGGTAAAGTCAGGAGAATGATCAATTTCGACTTCGGAAGATTGCTGAGCATGGGGTTCAATAACTAGGGCAGGCAAACTGTTATTGCGTTTTTCGGCTCCTTAAGAAGTTTCTGATGAAATAACTCAGTAATACTTGTCCTTACCTGGTAATCAGACCCAGAAGCCCACGTTCAGCAGTGTCCCTAATTAAAATACAATAATATGTTAGCATGCCAAATAAAAATAGCACAAAACAAAAGAAACCAAATCTCCATTTAACCTCAAAATCCTCACTTTCTTCCCCATCTATTTCCTTCCACATCAGCCTTGTCGGACACATCCGTGCATTAGTCCACGTACACACTGGCCGACAGTCGGTGTCGAGTGTCCGACTTCGGTCAATGATGGATGCGGTCGCACGTGTGCCCGATGCACAGAATAGATCGGTGCAGAAGGCTCGCTCCAGGCGCTCGTCGCATAGTAACTGGCGCACGCGTTGATCGAGCAAGGTTGCAACACCATATCTCCTCAATTCTATGATATTTACTATGTGGATTACAATGACATCTAGGTACTCGTATAGGTACTAACATTATAAATAGGTATTTGCTTGTTTGTAAGTTTTTATTTAGGGGGTAATCACTGGAACTACCAGTCGGTTTAAAAAAATCTTTTTGCATTTGGAAGCCGAATTCATAAGGAAGATTATAAACTATTTAACATCATGCTATGACCCTAAGGAGCCTAACAAAAAGAAAAAAAGTCTGAAAGAACGATAAGCGAAAAAAAAGTAACAGCGCGGGCGGTCGATGCAATGCGATGCAGTGGGTTGGGGTACACGAAAGTCGCGGGCATAAGCTGGTACCTAATGAGCACAGTTACACGAGCTCGCAGAAATCTATAGGTACTTAATTGAAAACCTAATGGGGTTGGAAGGATTTCTTGGCATGTCCTAAAAAATATTTTTATTATGCACTAATATAATAAACCGGAGTCTGGATTTGTGCTCGGTTGATGGCAAATATGGCAATAGGCTCGCCCCCTGTTACACGGGACTTAAACATAACTGGCGAAACATGGATGTACTATACGTATACCTCTGCCTTACCCTTCGGGGAATACAGGCTCACGCCTGTTTAGTTTTTTTTTAGTTTTAAATTAATAACATAACTTCACTGTTATGTTATTAATTTGAAAAAGGACCAATTAAATATAAAATAACGTTTACTCAAACCTCTAACAGACAACTCGCAAATACCATTTCATTTCATACCAAGACCATTCCGTGCCTCATAAAGCCGTCGGTTCTGGCTGTAGATATGGGTATTCAGATTAAGCCCGAAAGTCTTTCAACCAGTATTTTCAACGGGTTTCGTGTTACCCAGTCAGTGGGTTGTGGAGGTTTAATAGGCAGTCGCGACATGTAAAACTGGTATTCAACTGCATCCAGTTAGACTGGAAGCCGAGTTGGGAAAACGTTAGGCAGATGATGATGATCAGAAGGCCGGCTCCATACAACAATGTCGGCACGGTTGGCGCAGTGGTTAAGCAATTGACTGCTGCGCTGCGTGTCGCGGGTTCGATTCCCGCACGGAACAAATATTTGTATGACCTACAAGTAGTTGTTTCGGGTTTGGCTGTTTGTGTATGTGAGTCTAAATGTATGTAAACGCACCCACGATACAGGAGAAATTCCTAGCGAGGGGCAACATTTAAAAAAAAAAAAGAGCGAAAACACACATGCAGTACGTAGTACAGTGATCATAAACAAATGCCAGTCGCGAGTATCTTTAATTCTTTACACTTGCTGTACGTGAAGCGTGTCTATATGAGCGTGCGTGTTTGCTCCTTGTACGGAGCCGACCTTCTGTAACTATCTATTTGATGTAACCGTGTCTTTAACGGGAGCCAATTGTGGTATTTATGTTTTATAATTCTTTTTTTGAACTTTGAAGTTGTCTTTGTGGAAGAATTTTGTGGAATTTTAATCTACCGCATACTGGCAATTAGTTGCTTTGAATTGTATGGTTTCTATCATCAAAGTATTAAATCAAAGGAATGGCATAAATTTACACATGTTTTTAGGGTTCCGTACCCAAAGGGTAAAACGGGAACCCTATTACTAAGGCTCCGCCGTCTGTCTGTCTGTCTGTCTGTCCGTCCGTCCGTCTGTCACCAGGCTGTATCTCATGAACCGTGATAGTTAGACAGTTGAAATTTTCACAGATGATGTATTTATGTTGCCGCTATAACAACAAATACAAAAAAACAGAGTAAAATAAATATTTAAGGGGGCTCCCATACAACAAACGTGATTTTTTTTGCTCGTTTTTGCTCGATATTTATAACGGCAACAGGTAGACGCTTGAAATATTCACAGAATATGTAGTTATATATTCACTTTAAAAATAAATAATTAAATTAAAATAAAACAAATATTTAAGGGGCTCCCATTCAACAAACGTGATTTTTTTGCCGTTTTTATAGATAATGGTACGGAACCCTTCGTGCGCGAGTCCGACTCGCACTTGGCCAGTTTTTTACGTTAAAATCTTAACATACAACTTATAAATAAATAATTAAAAACTTTATTTCGGGTGGCATAGACCCATATAAACCTTAATCTAGTGAATGAATGAATTAACATTTTTATTTGCCATGACTCGCCACACCTACACAAGACATGACCCACTGCTTCTGAAAGGGACTGTCAAAACGTACAACAATTGCGTTCAGAATGCCGTTGTTTGTACCCCGTATACGGGTCAGCAGGGAAGGTGCTTTTTTGCGCATGAAGGCCTGGAAACCATCAGTGCGCGCTTCAGCAAACAACCCAGACGCGCTGCACCGCCACGGCAGACCCAACAACATCCTGAACGCATTATTGTTGAACATATAGGTTTAAGGATAGCCGAGTTTCTGTGGCCTAAAATTGGATGAATGTTTCTAAATACTTAATGCCAAGTCATATTAACATTATGCCTAGTGCAAATAAAAGCAAGAAACAGCTTCTTAACTTACCTATAGTCAAATCAAGCTGTGAATCAAAAGTGAACTTTAGGTAAATTAAGAAAGCGCTTAAAACTTGAAAATCTTCGAACCTCTCTACATGTTAAACCACTCACCATTTCTTTATCAGCTCCATTAAGCTCCTCAATCTACATACAAACAGCTTCCGGCACACGTTACAGTCTACTTGCAATTCTTAGCAAGGCTTCTCCGCATCATCGATTTTGGCACAGGCTCCAGTTTGCAGCCCTAGTGTTCGTACGATCTCGTACGATTATGTACAGTGAGTGAAAGAGATAAGTTCTCCAGCTAGTGTAGCTACAGATACTTTTTAAGTCAGGTACAGGCAAACGCTGGCGTGATGACTTAGAGGAGCTTCTGGCAGACTGGCCGGAGAAGGCCCAGCACAGGGAAGAGTGGAACGCTGTGGGGGAGACCTTGTGACCAGCAGTGGGACAAATGAGGTTGAAAAAAAATCTTTTGCAAATTTACTATCAACTCAAATTGTCCATGACTGTACTATATGCTGAATTGTTAAGCCTTATCTTTCATCGCTAGGTTAGGCAAGTCATTTGTTTAAACAGGCACCTTTGAAATTGGAATTGTTTATTGAAATAGTTGATTTACTTAGGTATTTACAAATAGGGCCTTAAACTAGAGGTAGGTATATAATAATTCGATTCTACTTGAACTAGGAATAAACCTGTATCTCACTCAAACGCTTTGTACATAAGTACTATCTAAGATTCCTTAAACAATTAGTAAATAATCTATCTATACTATAAATTATAAAAAATATGAAAAATAGTTTGCTTTTTTGCATTTTGTTACTTACCATGTTCTATTATGATTTTTGCAATGTAACATTTTCGACAAGGTCGCGTTTACTTTGATTCAGGAGCTGGGAAATCTTGTCTTGGGCAACGTGGGTCTTGGGATTTGTGGTTTATATATCTGCAAGGAACCAAAATTTGTGTGTTTGACCTGAAGTGGTTCCGTGTCTGTTTATTTCTGCTGATAAAATAATATCCTAAGTCGATCAATCTGCCTAGCTTTTCCCCAACTATGTTGGGGTCGGCTTCCAGTCTAACCGGATGCAACTGAATATTAGTATTTCACATAGAATGAGTTCCTATCTGACCTCCACAGCCCAGTTTCTGGGTTACACGATACCCTTTGGTTATCTAGTTGTGGTTGGTTGTTGTAGAATATCCTAAGTAAGGGCCCAAATTATAAGAAAGAAAAAAATTGCTTACGTAGTGCAAGTGCAAATGTGTGTCTATTTTGAGCCTGTAAACCAAACTCTTTAGTTGTCTGTACCTACATCAAAACTTCAAACGTTTGATATATTGTGTTGTGAGAGCCGCCCTATCGAGATTAGGAATGGAAGGCGAGACTTTTGGCAACTAGCGTCGTTTCTTTGAGTTATCGATAAAATCCTGCTACTACTTGTTTTGTTTTATTTTTGAAATCCTGTGTAAATATAAGTCCGGGCATCTCGTGGCTAGATCTCTGACTGTCGTAACGGGTAGTCAGAAGTCCGAAAGTCTAACAACCAGTCTTACGAAGGGATATAGCGTTACCCAACTGTGGAGGTCGAGGCAGTCGCTCCATGTTAAACACTGGTATTCAGCTGCATCTGGTTAGACTGGTAGCCGACGAGCTGGAAAAGGCTAGGCAGATTGATTGGGTCTTCTCTCGTATTGGCATGAACGTTTACTTAACTTCTTCTTCTTGCCCGCTCTTTTCCATAAGAACCTACTACGCTCTGACTGACCGACCCCTTGACAATTCAAAAGTGCCTGTAATTGCTTTATCTGAAGTAAATGCTTTGAGTTTGAGTTTAACTTTTTATCCTGGTATAGTCGGCCTCGTAATTACATTACCACTATAAGGTTGAATGTCACTTGTACGTCATAAAACAACAAGTTCTATTTGTCTGTGTGACATTTAGGTAGTTTCAACCTTAGAGTAAAGTGAAGATAAAGGCGTCTAATATCTAACTCTGAGCTCACTTAATTAAAAGCACATGCACATTATTGTTTTATGGTAATCAACAGGATACTAATATGTCCATTTTTTTGGAAATTGATGTCAAAAGTGGTCCGGCGATGGCGAGGTCGACTATAAAAAAATAAAATAATGTTTATTTCGGATAAGCAACATCCATATGGGTTAGTAAACAAAAAGATAACTTATACCTATGTTAATAAACTTATTTTCTATTTAGACACAAGGTTATTGTTCAAAAAGCATCTTTGAACAACATCACCTAACAAAGGAGAGTCGTACCTCCCTGCTATGGTCTTCAGGATGTAGTTGGAGCCTTCCCGCACTCTGCAAAGCAAAGCGGCAGATTTCTGTCTGACGATGACTATACATACAGAGGATGCGGATCTAGTTTAATATACATAGGTATACTACGCGTCAAACTTAATGGCGGCTCTGAGGTTTGCTACTAGCTGCGCAGTACCGCACCCCTCACCCCGTTGACACATGAATTCGTTACTGCGCAGCGACTCGCCTCATGTTCCAAGCCGCCATATAGTTTGAATTGGGCTGTAACTATGTATGCGTGCCAGCGATAAAGCTTGTCGGGGATTATCAGGCAGGACTCCGCAGGACACAAGGGCTTACCGGCAGGCTGTATCATGTGCCTTTAGCAGGCAGGCGTGTTTGTAAATACTCTTGTACTGCCAGGGCGACGGATAATTTATCATATTACTACTTTTTCTGTTTTTTACCCGTGAGAACCTGTAATTGGCTCTGCGTTTCATATAAAATTGTTGTCCATCTGTTATAGCTGTTAGTTCTCCTATAAATAAATAAATAAATATTTATTAACAACTTAAATTGCGCGAGAATTCAAATCGCAAATGTAATTCTTTATCAGTTGTATGAAATGACTAGAATAATACAGTTTCCAGTCAGGCAAATTATTTTTTAAGCTTATGGCCGCCTCACATAACCGGCCTACGTCAATTCGCCGTGCTATAGCCATTTATACAACAGTCAAATAATGACAGTTATGTTTAAGATAAGATTTCTTTATTTGTTTAAACATTGTATACATACAAGAGCATGCAAGACATTACAGTCATCGTTTGAGTCCAGCCATGTTTAGCCGTAAGTATCGGCGGCGTAAAAATATTTCCATAACATTGAAAACAATTAACAATAACAAAAATTACCTAGAATAGGCACTTACAAAGTATATAATTTAGAAACTTTTTAAGTTGGTAGTCAATTTGCTGAACAATTCATTTCCCTGACTGTACTTTGGTAATCACTGTTACTGAAACAATCTGAAATCATTCTGTATACAAACCCCTCATCATTCTACTTCGATCCGACATCGAATGTCCAAACACCCTGTACGTAGAATCAGAATCCTATTTAATCCGAGTCCGTTTTGTCTCGTAAATCACGGTAGATCAGGCAGATCCGCGGTGACGTCACGCGAGGTTTATCACTATCTGTTATCTGTGATTTATCCGATTTGAGCCGCAGGGAAATTAGAAATTAGTCGCTGTTCTACGCTTTAGAGAGAAGCGATTACTATCCTAAAGACAGGCGAAAAGGATTGCTTTTTGTGCAAACTGTCAAGACTCTGGGTTGCTACTGAGAAATTCCTAATGAAAAGACCTATTAACTCTTTGCCGGACCTGAGAAACCCAGGAATAAAATAAAAATAAAGTAGTTAATTTGCACCTTCAAGTAAAAAACCGGCCAAGTGCGAGTCGGACTTGCACACGAAGGGTTCCGTACCAATATCTATAAAAATTGCAAAAAAATCACGTTTGTTGGATAGGAGCCCCCTTTAAATATTTGTTTTATTTTAATTTAATTATTTATTTTTAAAGTGAATATATAACTAAACATTCTGTGAATATTTCAAGCGTCTACCTGTTGCCGTTATCAATATCGAGCAAAAACGAGCAAAAAAATCACGTTTGTTGTATGGGAGCCCCCTTAAATATTTATTTTATTCTGTTTTTTAGTATTTGTTGTTATAGCGGCAACAGAAATACATCATCTGTGAAAATTTCAACTGTCTAGCTATCACGGATCATGAGATACAGCCTGGTGACAGTCGGACAGACAGACAGACAGACGGCGGAGCCTTAGTATTAGGGTTCCCGTTTTACCCTTTGGGTACGGAACCCTAAAAACATGCTTTACAATAAATTAGGCCTTAAGGTTAGTAAAGTTGCAAGTTAGAGTTGCGGCCAATACCTAAGCTAAGATAACTTAATATCTTGTAATTATAGGTATCAGCGCCCACCCTCGTTATTTCGGGATAGAGTGATTCGGGATAGCGTTAATTCGGGATAAAGTGATTCGGGATTTCGGTCTGACGTATAAGAGTCTATCATTATAGCCGATGTTTTTGTGCCTAGCTTGTGGAATAATTTTAAAACGAACGAGAAAACAAATGCAGCACCAACTTATGTGAAGGTATGAAAATGTACTTTAATAACAGGAATAATTTTGAAGTATCTAGATGAGATGAGAGTTATAATAAAACTTTTTTTATTTTTGGACTCAATAAAATATAGCCTAATACAGTCATATTCCTAAGAACTAGAATATAAATCATGGAAGTGAGTAGACGGCTAAAACAATATGAACTCCTGAATTCCAAACTAGGTAAAAACCTGTATCTTGGAAAACAGTGCTCTTCCGTGGTAAATTAGGTGTAAAAACTTAAAAATTTCATACATGATAATTCCAAAATTAAATAAATTAGACTATGAAAGGAGGTAAAAAAGTCTAGAACTTGACGGGTGAGTGATGTAAGTGGGTGTGTGTGGTGTGTGTAGTGTGGATGTAGGGTCTGAATGTGTGTGGAGTGTAGGTATAGGGTGTGAATGTGTGTGGTGAGTGTAGTGTAGGTAGGTGGTGTGAGTGTGTACGCGAACGTGTAGGTGTGCTTTCGGTATGTGAATTCTAAAAATAGGTTATAATAAGTTGAATTTTAGATAGGAGCCCTTGTAAATAGGTAACATTACAAACCTAGTTGCATAATAACGAGTAACGGTGGAGTTTCTTGCCCATTCTTCTCCATACGAAACTACCTTTTGAAAGGTTCGACTAGAATCATTTCTATTGTTAGGGTTTCGTACCTCAAAAGGAAATGCATGGTGCATTGGGGGGTGGCCAATAATCGCACACTAACTTTGCAATAAACGTTTTGACTTTGGTTCCCACTCTATAGCAGGTCAGTATTAGACCAAAAGTGAAGTGTATTTTGAACCATGTGCGGTGTACGAGTAACTAGGTACCAACAGTCACCTTGACTAGCCGTGAACATCAGCCTGGTTTTCTACAAATGATTAAAGTGTTTGGACCTATGTTCAACAGTGTACAAAAGAAAATGGCGTCAAACATGCAATACCAGAGGTTTGATATATTGGAACATCGGCCGTCGTCACTAGGAGCGCATAGCATTGCGCGGTGTCCCTTTCACACCGGCCCGCCCACGCGTCCCACTACGGCTTTCTACTATTTGCAACTCTGTCAGTTTATAGGCGCCTGGTACTTTTTGATGGCAGACATTGTTCGCGTTCCAATCTATTGTTTAGATTTTGATGTCGTTTTGACTGATATTCTTGTTTATTTGTATAAATTCAGACTGCCCTCTTGGTCTAGGTTTTCACAAACATGACTGCTGAGCGTGGGGTCCCAAGTTCGATCTCCAGGTCGGTCCAGGTTCGATCTCCAGGAACTAAGCAAAAAGTGCTAACAAATCCTCTTCAGGTTAAATTCTTACGCAATTACTCACTTCATCTTAATATTGTATTATAAAGAGGTAAAATGTGTTGTTTGTAAGTTTGTATGTAGGGTATAGTCTCTGGAACTACCCAGTCGAATTTGAAAAGTTTTTTTTAGGAGTTGATAGCGAAATTTTTGAGGAAGGTTATAGGCTATTTAACATCACGCTCAGATCCTCAGGAGCCGAGCAAAAAGAAAAAAATCTGAAAGAACGCTAAGCGAAAACAAAGTAATAGCGGGCGGGCGATGCAATGCGATGCAGTGGGTCGGGTGAACTAGAAAATTCACGCGGACGAAGTCGCGGGCAGAAGCTAGTCTGTAATAAGAAGGGTTCAACTTTATATCTCACCACTTTTACGAACCATTATTCTTTTAATAACATTATTAAAATGTGACACTAGAAATTGGCATCCACAGGTAGGTTTAATGTTTCTAATGCATTTGTTTACATTTTTGAACAGAGAATACATACAAAACCCAGCCAAGTGCGTGTCGGACCACGCACAATGAAGGGTTCCGTAGTTGGGATGAATTTATCCTAAAAACAAACTTAACATTGTAGTTGAAAAACATCATCGATATACGTCACGGTCAATTCTCAAGTTGGTCGACTATTACTTGTTAACTTGTAAGGCCTACTTAGCTGTGATAGGTGTGTGTGGTGGTGTGTTTTTAAGATCTTGTACACACATGTGATAATCAATAAAGATTTGAATTTGAATAGTTTTCCTTTCAATTTCATTATATACATATACTACTGCCATTAATTTTTTCACATATCCTCATTCAACCATTTAGATGGCAGGCCTGGGGGGGGGGGCTTGACCCTAACAAAATGAAGCACTTTAAAGCTTAATATTACACAAACAAGAAAAATATTTTCACATACTTATTATAATTTTTAACGGCCTATCCAACGGTACCCCACGCCATGGGACGGACGAGAAAAAAAAATACCATCCCCACTTTACGTGTAAGGGAAGTACGACTTTGTCGGCGTAACTAACATGTACACCCATGCCAAATTACAGCTTTCTAGTATTAAGAGTCTCTGAGCTAAGCCGAGGGCAGACGAACGGACGGACAGACAGACAGACGGACATGGCGAAACTATAAGGGTTCCTTGTTCTCTTGAAATCTTTTCGTCACCTTTTATCATCGCACAAGAAGACGTTGCATATTTGTTTCCGGGTACCAGGGCACCAGGAATGAATAAGAGGTTATATTAAAACTAGAAGAGCTTTCAAATTACCCTTCTTACGCAAGGCGCGCTAAGATACAGTTAGATACGAGAAGTTACTTAGCTTTAAGTATATTCTGCGGGTAACTTAGAACTTTGGTTACGTAGTTAGTTTTACTTAAGTAAATTCTAAGATATTCTAGTAGCCTTAGCTAATGAGATGAGATACATACATAAGTTAGCAGCTTCCTTTGGTATGTCCACAACAGAGTTGCATCGTGCAACATTCGTTGCAAGTCAAGTAAAAAAAAATGTGTTAAAATATGCAGATGTTGACAGAAACATATAAAAAAAAAAAACAAGCGAGCCTTACAGTAGTCGCATATGATGTGTAACATCTGACATCTCACCTTTGTAATAAGCAACTGAGCAGCGACAGAGATTACCCTCTCACTTACAATCTATATAGTACTTACTAATTCCATGCTATTAAAAAGTACCTACTTATTCCATGCTCAAGCTATCACTTCCTATTACACACTTCCGTCCCTTTTCACGAAATCCCTCCCACAAAAAGCGAAAGGAAAGATGTTACTGTATATCAAAAATAATTTTTACAATAAACAACTTTTTGTAAATATGATTTTATTTTTCACTTTTAGGTTACCCACTTATTTTTGTGTGGGTACTGACCCACACAAAATCAGTACTTGCTATGTGATTAGCAGGAACTTATTATAACATCGATATACACGAAGTGGACAAAAATCTAATTATTGAAGCTAACTCAAAAACGACTCAAACAATGTTAATGAAATGTATATAGGACCACCCTGCTAGCTTCCTGTACCCAAAGAAAAAATTTTAAAATTGGTCCACAATTGACGAAAATATCGATAAAAGTAAGTAGTAAAAAAAAAAAATGGCGTCTGACGAACATAGAAACTCCTCAGACCAATAAAAAAGGTCTGAGAGAATCTCCGCCTTTTTTGAAGTCCGTAAAAAATTGTAGAACGTTGTCTCTGTCACTTATACTTGTGTGACGGGCTCTTTCTAAAGCTCGAGGAGTCTCATGTTGGCACTCGGTTTCTGTAGATCTATGGACTTATATGTGGCAATTTTAATGAAGTAGCCTGTTGTCTAAATGCATCTATATCTACATATTATATTATATCTGTATTGTCTTTATTCTAAAAGAACATAAGTAAGGAGTGAGCTCGAAATTTGAATGGGTAGACAGAGATATAAAAAAAACACTCGGTGACAGGCATAAGACGAATAAGATGAAGTGAGAGCCAAGAAGTGTATTTTTTTAACCGACTTCAAAAAGGAGGGTGTTCTCAATTCGGCAGTATTTTTTTTTTTGTATGTTTGTTACGCGATTACTCCGCCAATTATAAACTGATTTTGATGATTCTTTTTTTTTTGGTAGGTTATACGAGTATTTCAGAGCTAGTCCCCTATAAATTTTATCGACATGGATTCAGCGCTTGTTGAAAAAATCAACACAAACAAAAAAAAATATTGATTACGTTTTGATTTGTGGTTCTTATAGTAACTAAAAAAAACACTACAAAATGAAAAACAACTTTAATTTCGGAAGTCTGTGGCAAAAAACTAAAATATAGATCCGAAGACACCGACTTCCGAAATTAAAGTTATTTTTCACTTTGCAGTGTTTTTTTTTTTTGAAGTCTGTTGTCTTTTTTTTGTAAAAACGTTTTTTATTTATATTTTAATTAAAAGAAGTTAAACGAGTTTTCAAGTTTCATTTCGGGCTGCACCCTACATAATATGTTATGTATCTACAACTACGGAAAATGGCGGCTTTACTCATATTTCCCTCTTTTCCTTTTGCCCTCAATCAATCTGCCTAGCCTTTTCCCAACTATGTTGGGATCGGCTTCCAGTTTAACCGGATGCATGTGAATACCAGTATTTTATATGAAGCGACTGCCTATCTGACCTCCACAACCCTGTAACAGGGTAATACGATACCCCTTGGTAAAGCTGGTTTTCAGAATTTCGGGCTTCTGACGGCCAGTAACGACTGTCAAAGATCCGCGAATGACCACCGGGACCAACGGCTTAACGTGCTTTACCGAGGCATGGAGTAGTCTTGGTATGTAAAGATGGTCACCCATCCTCCACGGGCCAACTCCAGAAAGCGTAGAAACCTGATGAATCAACACGTGCGGCTGTTATTACTTAGCCACAAGCTCCTCAGTAAAGTTAAAAAGTGGAAAACCATCATTGCTCTCGGTTGATCAGGAGTAGGGTTTACAATACGACAAACGTCAAAATAAAGTTCAGTCGGTTCCGAACGGACCGAACGAAATAGAATGATGATCGTAGTACGAAACGTCCGAACATTCGGCCGATACTTCCAATTCATCGCTTCGGAGTAGACCCTGTCTTCCAGCATCGGGTGGTCACCAGTTACCACGTAATTGGTAGAATGGTGGTCAAGAGATACTGTCACACCATCGTTCCCCATGAGTTATGTCGCCTGAGATATGGGTTATCTTAATTAATTTCATGTTTCGGTTACCTACGAAGTTATGGGGGTTGATCTTACGATTTATACCCTGCATGGAAAGTATTTATGGCGTGGATACTTGGAAAAGAAATAACATCATGCCTGTATTGTAGCAGGGGGTATGCTGAGGTGTTCGAAACCATTTCGTTAGTTATTTTGAAGTCTCATTAGTAACCGGGCACTATAATTCGGAACATTGAGGTAGGAATAATGGAGATGGCATATTCTACTATATGAAGTACTAGCTGCGCCCCGCGGTTTTACCCGCGTAAGTCTCAATCCCGTGGGAATATCGGGATAATCCAGGGTGTCAGCTACCTCCATACAAAGTTTTATCAAAATTGGACCAGCCGTTTGAGCGTGAAGAAGTAACAAACATACACACACACACACACACACTCACAAACTTTCGCCTTTATAATATTAGTGTGATTCTTCATAGTTATACAAATATCTATTATATCGACACAGTCATGTCATAAAGCGTTTTGTTTCTTTCTAACTCATCAAGAGCTACATATGAAGAAAGAGACATCTAATTAATGTTTATCAAGGACTAAATTTGGCAAGACTTTGTGTGTCAATCTGTCTACGCGTGACCGGTCGCCATGTTTAATGCCAAGTTTTGTGGCACAAAACTCGGCAATGTGCTGTCAAACGGTTGCTTGCTTTCTCTCTCGTACTCGCAGTAACAACCCTACGAAAGTCGGCTATTTTAAGGGCTCGACTAGGTAGTCATGCTAATTTTGTAGTTATGGCAAGTCCATAGGTTTATAAGTCAATGAATTCTGAATGCCGGCTGCTATTGAGAAATTCCTAATGGAAAAACTAAATGACACTTTGCCCGTCCTGCATCCTAAATGCGTAACACACTATAAATTACAATCTCAATGATTTTGTAGTTTATTGCTTATCCATTGCTTCACATGTTTGAAAAATTTGTCTGCTCAACAACGTAAATGACACAATGAATGTTGTTGAACTGTTAAAATGAAACCCATTGCTACTGATAGTGTTTTACGCATTTAATTAAACTAATTACGCAATATATTAAAATACTGCGGGGTAACTGCATGACATGCTCGCAATCCCTATTCATTTTACAATTCAACAATATTCATTGCTTTTTAGGGTTCCGTACCCAAGGGGTAAAACGGGAACCCTATTACTAAGGCTCCGCCGTCTGTCTGTCTGTCTGTCCGTCGCTGCTATAACAACAAATACTAAAAACCAGAATAACATAAATATTTAAGGGGGCCACCATACAACAAACGTGATTTTTTTGGTCGTTTTTGCTCGATATTGATAACGGTAACAGGTAGACACTTGAAATATTCACAGAATATTTAGTTATATTATATATGCACTTTGAAATTAAATAATTAAATTAAAATAAAACAAATATTTAAGGCAAAAAAATCACGTTTGTTGTATGGGAGCCCCCATACAACAAACGTGATTTTTTTGCCGTTTTTATAGATAATGACACGGAACCCTTCGTGCGCGAGTCCGACTAGCACATGGCCGGTTTTTTACATTGTCGAGCAGAAGAATTAAGATGATGATGATAAATGAGAATGTTTGAAACATACCAAGCGATGAATTTCCTTTAAAATATTTAGTACTAGCTATGAGCCAGCGGCTTCGTCCCCGTCTAAGTCGGAAATAATCCCACGGGAACGTACTATTCACAACTATTCGACAGGCTATCGTGTCGAAAATGACACATTTCGATTACCTGATTTGCCTAGCTCCAGACATCAAACAGCTCAGCTGCCGAAAGATTAGCGGTCGTCTATTTGATTTTAACTCACAAATTTTCGGGTTTTCGATTTGTTTGTCATTGATTGATATCCCATTCGGCACGGAAGCGTATCGGATGGTTGTGAATAGCGATGCTAGTAGCCTACTCCGAAGCGATAATCCGAAGTATCGGCCGAATGTTCGGCCGTTTCTCGAGTTCCAAAGTTTCCTTATTTGACTTTGAATCCTTTCCCGACTTCAAGTCACGTTTTTGACTTTGACTTATTATTTCTTTGACCATCGTTTATTTTTTCTTTGGCCGTAGTCAGAAACCGGCTGAAGATTCGGCCGATACTTCGTATTAATCTTCGGAGTATACCCCCAGGTTATAAACTATCTGTTCCAAATTTCATCCAAATCCATTCAGCCATTTTTGCGTTATTAAGCAACAAACATCCTTTTTTTTTTGGGTTGGAAATTATCAAATAACTTCTCCCGCTCTGGGCGGAGCGGGAGGGCGTGTCAGACTTTTACTGACTAAAACCCACCCGTGTTCCTTCATTTGCCTGTGTGCCAGGGCCACGATATCCTTTTCGGACAAACTCGCAACCCTGGCAGGCATTGGCCCTAATGGACCCCGTCAATTCGTGCTGACGTCTCTTTGAGGCGCGCATGGAACACAACGCGCCGTCGACCCGGGCCTGGTCCTTATCGGACGGCGAGCTACCCATCGCTCACCGTCCGCAAGCCCGCGCCTACGGTGGCCGGAAATTGGCCTGCGACTCCCGACGCCCAGGGCGTCTCCTGCGGCGACTAGGGGCGCGAGGGCGCGAACCCTGCCTCTCCCTCACGCGTTCCGCCTCCTCCTTCGCGAGCATTACTGCTTCGCAGAAGGAGGTGACGGCCTCACATGCACTCTCGCTCCGAACCATGGCCTGAACCAGGGCCGGACGCGAGGGATCGCCGCCGCCGATAGCCTCCGTGAGGACACGGCGGTGCTCCGCCCAAGCCGGGCAGACCTCCACCGTATGCTCCACCGTGTCCTCCGGGCGATCCACACAGTGGTGACACCCGGGCGTTTCCTCCCGCTTTATCCTGAACAGGAACCTCCCGAAACATCCATGTCCGGTGAGGACCTGCGTCAGGCGGAAGGTGAGGACGCCGTGGCGCCTCTCTAGCCACTTCTCAAAGAGGGGACTTATTACCGCAATAGTGGCGTGCCCAGCGCTGGGTTGCGACAATCGCACTCTCCATGTCGCCATGAGATCTCGCCGGAGCTCTGTCCGCTGTGCCATGATTTCTCGCGGCAGCGGAGTTTCGCCCCGGCGTTTCGCCTCCTCGCGACACTCCCCGGTGTGCGCAAGGAATTTTGCCTCCAGATCCCATGGCGGTAGTCCGGCAAGGAGGCTCGCTGCCTCACGGGAGACCGTGCGGTAACCCCGTACCAGCCTGATGGCCATGGCCAACAAACATGTGAACACATTTACAACATTAGTAAGATAGTGATAGAAGAGTGAGCTACGCAGTGAGAGTAGCGCCCCCAGGCTCAGCATTACCCCAGGTATCAGCTCAAGCAGTCATTATTCCAACCATTCCAGAATTATTTCTATCTCTTTTATTTCTCTGCCCATTTCTTTGTTTTTGGAACGAAGTTCTTTAACGCGGCTTGCGTTAGGAGTTGACTGGCAGAAAGCGTCACGAAACGAAAAGCGGTATGGCCCCTTCATGCCACTTTCTCACCCTCTGACTCTTTTTATTTGTATATAATAAAGAAACAGAGGGAGAAAGTATGAATTGAATAAGGGTTTTATATATTATTTTTGACTTTATATTTATTTTCGTCATGGGTGTCGTTTTCATGGATTTCGAGGGCGCTGACAACGATTATAGGATCAAAATCAAAATTGAAAATGGTGCCAATAAAAGAGGTCAGATAGATTTTGGAATGAGGTTCTTAACGCAAGCTTGCGGTAGGAGTTGACTGGTGGAAGTCGTCACGTAAGGAAAAGCGCCTAAGCTCTATGCGACTTTCTCTGTCTCTTTCTATTATATACGAGAGACGTGCGTGCGAGTATCGAGATTTGAGCAGACGCACATTGTTAGCGGCCGGTGGTATTAATACTGAACTGAACCTCGTTCCTGACGGGAGTCCCCCGACCGCAGACGTTTTGTGTCTCCGCTATATTAACCCAAGCACGTTACACGCAAAACAGCACAGATTACATTAAATAAATAAATTCCCTTACAAAGCTAAACAACCGTCTGTCTGCAACAGTCGTCTTCATGCCAGCCATTTGCATTTAATTGACTATTACGCTGAAAGGTCACGACGCGGAGCTCTCCACGGAATATATCTAGAATTGTAGACTTCTAGTGTTTCTTGAAGTTAAAATGTCACTAACCTGGTATGGTGAAGAATCTACTAAGTAATTTAAATAATTCTAGTAGAAAAAGTAAAGTGTAGGTACATTTTAACCCACTTAAAAAAAGGAGGTTCTCAGTACGCCGGGTTTTTTTTTTAAATATGTTCTTAGTTTTTTTTTTATTGAAAACTTTTTCAGGCGCGCTGAGCTCTTTTTGGGTGAACAAAAATCATGGAACTCGCGTCATCGTCACCGAACGCTAGCTCGACGATACAAAAGACTGCCCCGCATGTTTTTTTTTCCTTAATATGCTCACACATCGCACATGGTTTGTTTCAAGTGTTAAGTTGGGATTAACATTCTTTGAGTGGCAATACTTAAATGTAAGTGTGGCGAACGAAAAACGAATCATAAATACCATTAAGGGTTAAACTATAAATAATGTACACTCGCAGAACGAATATGTTAAGCAATTTTATCAAACATTTTTTTTTCTCATAGCAGAGGAAATTAAGTATAGAATCATCTGCCTAGCCTTTACCCAACATGTTGGGGTCGGCTTCCCGTCTAACCGGATGTAGCTGGATACCAATATTTTACATGGAGCGGCTGCTATCTGACCTCCACAACCCAGTTACTGGGTAAAACGATAACCCTTGGTAAGACTGCTTGTCAGACTATGGCTTCAGACTACACCCGTAACGACTGTCCAAGATCCGCGAATACCAGCTGGGACTAACAGCTTCACGTGTTTTCCGAGGCACAGAGGGGGTCTTGATATATAATGAATGGTCACCCATCTATCAAATTAAGTATAGAAATATGCAATCATCATCATAATTTCAGCTGAAAGACGTCCACTGCTAGACATAGGCCTCTCCCAAAAGGGCCATAATCGCCACGCTTGGCAGGCGGGTTGGCGATCGCAGTATGGTGTTAAAATGCATAGAGAACGCTGCTGCCCATTCTCTAGTAAGTTCGTTAGTCGCCTTTTACGACACCCACGGGATGAAATAGGCAATAAAGAATTGAATTGAATTTAAAGTGTAATTTTCATTAATAGTGATTATTACAATAACGTAGTCGGAAAAATATTAAGTCTCATGCACGGTTAAAATTACTTAAATGTGCTTTACTATCAGAGGGGCAATTCCCGTATTTTTAAGAACCTTCACGTTCTGATCTCAGTTTCAATCTGTCTAATAAAACCTATAAAAAAATATAATTCATAAATAGAATCAGTAATTTACTTAAGTGTATTTACAATAAATAACTGATAAAAAAAATCGACCTAAAAATTTTTAGGTAACCTAATTTGTTTCGTACCTACTTTTGGTTTCATTTTGTTGATTTATTTCGTGTGTATATAAAAATATTATTTAATAATTATTTTGAGTTAATTTCTTTTGAACTCATTTTTTTTTCAAATGAATTTTATTTCATGAATAGAAGTATTATACATTACATACCTATCCTATTCATGAAATAAAAGTCATTTGAAAAAAAAAATGAGTTCAAAAGAAATTAACTCAAAATAATTATCAAACGTCTAATAAATAATCTGTGCGAGTCCCAATAAATGCTTTTTCTTTTCTTTCTTTCTTTAATATATCTACATTTTATGGGCAAATTTTGCATCGATTGATGTTCGTCATCGATTGTTGCGGAGACGAGATTGCGACTTAAGCGCAGGCCACACCGCCAGCTAGCGGGCGGGCGGGCTAGGCGGGCGAACATCGTTTCACCTCTTTACATACTTCGGTTCACACCGCGAGCTCCAATATTTCGAGTAGTTTGTATAGTTTCCTTCGTTCGCTTCGCCCACCCGCCTATCCCGCCCGCCCGCTAGCTGGCGGTGTGGCCTGCGCTTAAAATTGGCCTTCTGCTTTTTGTACTGTATGTTTAATAAGTTTATTAGTTAACTGTGTATATTAAAGCTGCGTGACTTGACATGCATCCAACAGCTTAACACTTTACATATTCATATTACTTTGGAAGCTTTTACAGTGCTTCTACTTAAAAGATAGTGGCGCCGATTTTGTGCACAGAGACCAAACTATAGTCAAGAAAATCGCTACCTTTTATTAACAGGCTTAGATATAAAGAGACAGAGATGTTTTAGAGCTATCAACTTGTTTTAGTCTTTCGTGGTATTATATAAACTTGTAAATGTAGAAGCTTTAGCTCCATTTCATTTGGAAGCTCTTAGAACAGTAATTATGACTAAACTAAGTAACTTTTAGATTTCTTGAAGTTCTTGACATTTTAGACTTGATTTTGTTAGTATTTGTGTTCATAACGATCCTATTTTGTCTAAATTCAAAGTTAGATTGAGTAACTTGAATTCTAAATAACTTTAATTTAATTACTCAGTTATAATTAAACTGTCGAATTCAATATTATGTTTGTTATGCCTACTCAATTACCTTTGTAAAGAGAACTGTACCCTAATTGCGTAAGGCAGTTTGAATCGGAATTGGAATGATTTTGAAGTATATTGCTAATCCATTGCTTCATATGTTAGAAAAAGTTGTCTGCTCAACAACGTAAATAACGCAATGAATGTTGTTGACTGTCAAATTGAAAACGATTCCTACTGATAGTGTGTTACGCAATTAGGCCTCTGACTTAGGCCCGTATTTATAGAACGTTACTAGTTTACTAACGTTACTACGAACTTACTCAAGCATTACTTAAAACTAAATTCAACCAATCGTATGGCTTGAATCTAGTTTTAAGTAATGCTTGAGTATTGAGAAACGTTCTATAAATACAGGCCTTAGTTAGGGTATACCACCTTGCACATTTTTAGGGTTCCGTACCTAAAGGGTAAAAACAGAACCCTATTACTAAGGCTCCGCCGTCTGTCTGTCTGTCCGTCTGTCACCAGGCTGTATCTCATGAACCGTGATAGTTAGAGAGTTGAAAACTTCACAGATGATGTATTTCTGTTGCCGCTGTAACAACAAATACTAAAAAACAGAATACAATAAATATTTAAGGGGGCTCCCATACAACAAACGTAATTTTTTTTACTCGTTTTTGCTCGACATTGATAACGGCAACAGGTGGACGCTAAAATATTCACAGAATATTTCGTTATAAATAAAAAAAATATTGTCTAGGGCCGTAGGGTTATAGTATTACATCTTCCTAAGACTGTTAGTAACATGCAGGAACAGTAAAAAAAAGAAAAAAATCACAAGAACATGCTCACAGAACAAGCTTTGTTGCCAACGTGTAGCTTGATAAACCTCCCCATTGTAGGCCCATCCAGTCTCTCCGCAAACACCCTCAGAACGCTGTTGCTGCTTCCCCTCACTCGGGATATTACTGAGGAGTAATAAGAAGTAGTAATAAGAAGACTGACTTACACGTCAGTCTGCGCATCAGCGAACATACCTGACGCACTACAGTAAGGTGGAAGCCCCAACAGCGCCCTGAAGGCATTGTTGTATTGAATGCGTAGAGCACTGTCTGCTTTTAGGGTATGATTATCCCAAAGGCTTCTGGTATAAAATGTTTGGCAGTAAGCCCTAACAAAAAGTTAATTTCACATATATTCACTTTCAAAATAAATAATTAAATTAAAATAAAAAAAATATTTAAGGGCTCCCATACAACAAACGTGATTTTTTTGCCGTTTTTATAGATACGGAACCCTTCGTGCGCGAGCCCGACTCGCACTTGGCCGGTTTTTTTAAGTTAACGTCGTCGTCAAATAGTAGTGTAGAGACTATTAAAATTAACTGGACACGAATTCAGACTCCGACTGAAAATTATTTAATGGAAAGGGTTGATGAGCGGTAATATTGTAATTATTACAACTCAATTATCATAGCAATTTGTTCTATTTTTGTTTGATTAATCAGTCTAGCCTAGCCTTTTTCCCAACTATGTTGGGGTCAGCTTCCAGTTTAACCGGATGCAGCTGAATACCAGTATTTTACATGGAGTGACTACCTATCTGACCTTCACCACACAGTAACTGGGTAATACGATACCCCTTGGTTGTCAGACTTTTGGGCTTCTGACAACCCCTAACGACTCTCAAAGATCGACGAATAACAGCTCCTCCTTCTACTTTTGTTTGATATCAAAACTAAACAACAATATTTTATTCTAAAAACTATACCTGAACCCAAAACACCATCATCCATGAAAACAACCACCTCGATTAAGCAAACGCGGCATTCAAACACCCGCCAGATTAAAAGGCATTTGGTGTGCAAATAAAACGGTCGGGACGTTATCAGGCGCCGCTCCATTCAGCGTCGCATAATGTCGGGACGTGCGCCCGCCACAGCGTCCGCGGCGCGACTGACTGGCGCGGGGCCAAAATGCTCCATAGACCATAGACACGCGGATATCATTTACTCTATGATGTTTACTTAAAAATGTATTTTGTTTGTTGTTACAGGTACTTATTTCAACACGGCGGTCTCCAAAGATGATCCGTCATCAAGAAACAAAGGTTTTTCGATCATTATTTTTTATTGTATTTAGCACTGTTGCCCACTGAGTCGTGTCGTTCGTAGTTTAGTAGACAAAAGGTGCTGCTCTTATTGTTCTGTTTCCGTCGATGCAATGTGTTTCGCCTCAGTGGGTTACATGCATAATGAGTTTAATTAGAACGCTTTGGTTAGGCATGTTACAGCTGATTGAACATTTGTTATAAGTAGTTAATTTTGATTAGAATAAGACGAATAATTATGAAAGCTAATAGTTCTGCGAACAGTAGACCTCCAAGCTTTTTTGCAACAATTAAGATCCACCTATTCTATGATTTGACGGCGACTGACCTACTTTTTTTCCTATAAAAAAAACATGACAACATTCAATAAGTGAAATTCAAATTTTTAAAAACCAGAAAAAATTATATTTATGGGCCAGCTTGAAAAATGAACTAATAGGTTTTAATTGTCAGAGGTAACGCTGCGGCCTAGTTTTTTGATGAGATGGTGGTCCTTGGTGCTCCATCAATGCCTACATATTAGTTAAAGAACCGCGCGATTCTACTGGTAAAAATCTAAAAGTGAGCAATTTACTGCATTTTGACGAGCAGTTCTGCTCATCACGCCGAAGATCCTCATCAGAGCTTCACCAAATTTATATGACACCAACTTAAAGTTACTAACTTTGAAATAAATAAGAAACATCGAAATCGGATCTCATAAGGCGGAGATATCCAGTAGCCCCCTTTTTGCCCCCTTTTGTAGGAAGTATAACCCCTACAATCAAAAATCCCCGGCGACAAAAAATTGTATAAAATCGTAAAACCTGTATATCATGTTTTGTCCAGATCGGCCGTAAAAAACGACCAGTAGAGAAGTACCAATAAACTGACAGAAGAAAGCAAATTTTGCCAGACTTGTTATGTAAAATGTTTTTTTTTTTTAAATTTATTTAAAGGGCTTTGTCGCTTAGCGACCTAAAATGTTAACTTCTTCAAAACCTCCTTAATTAGAATTACATTTCTACAATGATTACCAATACGAGTAATATCATGCAAACACTCCCGCTATCCTCCTTTACAGAAGTATAATTCGGAGACTCCTCGCACCTCCCAGGCGGCGGCGTTGGCAAGTCTGGCAACTAATACCGCCGAAATGAAGCTTCATTATAAATGAGGCTGGGGGCGTGTGGCAGCCGGGACACTTTACTGTTGCTCTTGTGTGGCGCGACTTTTTTTAGTGTTGTCTGAAACAGTCAGAGAAATGTATTGGTTAGCAACCACAACAGCAACTATCAAATCAATTAAAATTGCCCGCTTATTCTACTTCCTAATCTTAACTATATAATATTTATAAATGCGAAAGTGAGTTTGTTTGTTATGCTTTCACATTAAAACGGCTGAACAGATTTGGATGAGATTTGGCACACGGGAAGACCATGACCTGGATTAAGACATAGCTAGGATACTTTTTATTCCCATATTCCCACGGAATCGAGACTTGTGCGGGTGAAACCGCGGGGCGCAGCTATTAATTGTGCGAGCGCGAGCGAGTGAAGCGTCTTTGCTTCAGGTGTGCCAAAATTTGCTTTCCTCTGTCAGTTTGTTGGTACTCCTATACAGGTTGGTTTTTACAACCGATCTGGACGAAACTACGAGTATAAGTTTCGTCCACAGGTTTTACGACTTAATATAAGTTTTTGTCGTCGGGGATTTTTGATTGGAGGGGAACTTTCTCCAAAATGGGGCCAAAAGGGGGCTACTGGATATCTCCGCCTTATGAGATCCGATTTTGATGGAACAAGGAACCCTTTTTTTTTTTGGGTGGGAAACTATCAAGTAACTTGCGTGTCAGACTTTTCTGACTAAAACCCACCCGTGTTCCTTCATTTGCCTGTGTGGGGCCACGATATCCCTTTCGGACAAACTCGCAACCCTGGAAGGCATTGACCCTAACGGACCCCGTCAATTCGAGCTGACATCTCTTTGAGGCGCGAGAGGAACACAACGTGCCGTCGACCCGGGCCTGGTTCTTATCGGACGGCGAGCTACCCATCGCTCACCGCAAGCCCGCGCCTACGGTGGCTGGAAATCGGCCTGCGACTCCCGACGCCCGGGGCGTCTCCTGCGGCGACTAGGGGTGCGACAATCGCACTCTCCATACCGCCGGAGCTCTGTCCGCAGTGCCGTGATTTGTCGTGGCAGCGGCGTTTCACCCCGGCGTTTCGCCTTCTCGCGCCACTCCCAAATGTGCGCGAGGACTTTTGCCTCGAAATCCCATGGCGGTAGTCCCGCAAGGAGGCTCGCCGCCTCACGGGAGACTGTGCAGTAACCCCGTACCAGTCTGATGGCCACGACCTTTGGGACGCGTTCAACCGCTGGGCTGGTCCCAGCCTTAGAGAACGCGCCCACACCGGTGCCCCGTAAAGGGCCATGGACCGCACGATACCCGCGTAGTGCCTCCGGCAGGAGGCGTTTGGGCCCCCTAGATTGGGCAGGAGCCGCTTCAAGGCAGCCCCGGCCCGCTCCAATCTGAGATCCAAACGTTGAAAATGCTCAACGAAGTTCCACCGGCTGTCAAGGACGAGTCCCAGGTACTTCATCGTCAAATCGACGCCGATGTGAACCCCTTCCGCCGTTATCTGGGAACCCGACAGTGGCGCGTTCCGAGGACCATAAAAACACATGGCCTCGGACTTGTGCAATGCCACCTCGAGTACCAATTGCCGGATCCTATCGACGATTGTCGCAACCCCACGTACCGCCAGTTCGGCCGCCGCCTGATGCAACCCCCCCTTCAACAAGGAACCCTTATAATTTCACCATGTCCGTCTGTCTGAAGTACTAGACAACTGTAATTTGTCATGGGTGTACATACTAATCACGCCGACAAACTGGTAAAACAAAATGATGAAAAAAAATTTTTTGGGTACCTCCCTTGCACGTAAAGTGGGGATGTTTTTTTTTCTCGTCTATCCCATGGTGTGGGGTATTGTTGCATAGGTCGTTCAAAAATATTGCGGGTCTGTGAATATCATTTTTCGATTGAGAGATCCTTTTGCGTAATATTAAGCTTTTAATGTGTCCATATTCTTGCCAGAATATTGTAGCCCTCGAGTAGCGCGTCTGTTGCCCCAAAGGACTCGTCTGTGGCTCGTAAGTGAACAACTGGGTCGCTCCCGTGTACATGGCGGTTTGATTGTTGCATACATGCTGGATTGACTTGCAGACGAGTAGTAGAATAAAACATGACGACGGTCACACTGTGGCGTGATAACTTGTAAAGGATAGTTCACATTATTGGTCTTTTAAGGCGCAGACATATAATTTTAGTGACTTTTAAATCTGTTATTACGCCTTCATTTATTTTAAACTAAAACGCACACACATCAATTCTATATGTGAATATTTAAGGAATAAAATACTTTATTAAATAAATTCAAAAAGTTATGTCCAAAGAATATAAACCGGCCAAGTGCGAGTCGGACTCGCGCACGAAGGGTTCCGTACCATTATCTATAAAAACGGGCAAAAAAATCACGTTTGTTGTATGGGAAAAATATTAAATATTTGTTTTATTTTAATTTAATTATTTATTTTTAAAGTGAATATATAACTAAATATTCTGTGAATATTTCAAGCGTCTACCTGTTGCCGTTATCAATATCGAGCAAAAACGAGCAAAAAAATCACGTTTGTTGTATGGGAGCCCCCCTTAAATATTTGTTTTATTCTGTTTTATAGTATTTGTTATAGCGGTAACAGAAATACATCATCTGTGAAAATTTCAACTGTCTAACTACCACGGTTCATGAGATACAGCCTGGTGACAGACGGACAGACAGACAGACGGCGGAGCCTTAGTAATAGGGTTCCCGTTTTACCCTTTGGGTTCGAAACCCTAAAAAACGATATTACAAACTACTTTAGATATTTTCATAATTTTTTTTTATGCTCAGACTATTTTATTATCTATAATTATATCAGTTTTTTTCAAATTTTCGTTACTTAAAATAAATATTCCCTTTGAAAACGAACGGCAGTGCGGCGGTGAGCGCGACGCACATTTGTAATATTAGTAGGTATGGCCAAAGTCAACGGCGCGGCGTTTACCCGACCCTTAAGACCTTGGAAGCTATGGCCTGGGGGTCTACTCCGAAGCGCTAAACCGAAGTATCGGCCAAATGTTCGGCTTTTTTATAACTTCCATAGTTTCTTTTTTTGACTTTGAGTCCTTACCCGACTTCAAGTCACAGTTTTGACTTTGGCTTATCTCTTCGACTGCCTTTTTTATTTTTATTTTCGCCGTAGTCAGCAATAGTTACGCCGTAGTAAAGAAAAGACCGAACATTCGGCCGATACTTCATATTTATGTTCGGAGTAGCCCCTCAGTACTAAATAAAAGTATCTAATGAAAATGTAGGCAAATGGATGCCAATTTTTTGTGCTCATTTATTCAATCACATGAAAATTGAATCTTATCTTGAATGTATTACTAATTCCATTTAGTAAGTGATTGCGTAAAGATTTATCGTGTACAGGGTTCGTTAACACCTAATTATCAGAAACTTTAGTCTTTTATATTTTATGGCCTAGTTAAGACCCCTTGATATTACTACTCTATCAATATAATGCCCTCTGATACTAATAAGAAGTCGTGTTGATGCCATATACCAAATATCTTTGCTTTAGAAAAAAAAACACTGGTTTTCAACGGTATTTTTTGAAGCAGTAATCGCGGATATTCTGAAACGTTGTTTTATTAGTTACAAAATAACATAACAACGTGCTCAGTAATGCTAATAATGGGGGTTGTCCTTGGGTACACTTGCATAGTGCATACAAGGATAATCGTCGGTTGGTGCCTCAATTATTAATACAAAACGTTTAACGGGCCTCTGCGAGTTGGCTTCGGCCCCTCGTACGCCTCCCAAAGGCCCGGGCCCCCAGGGTCCGAGAAATGTCAAAGACGACGACAATGAAGTAATACTGGTATAATAAGAAGCAAAGCAGACAAATTTCTTTGTAAATTTTGAATATTTTGTATTGTTCTAGCTGAAGCCACACGTCGCGATCTTTATTCCCTTTAGAAAACCTTTTAGATGGCTTAGAAACAGATAAGCATTTCAAAATTGATACTAGAATATTTACAACCCCGAATCACTTGTCCTTCTAGAAATCTAGATTCTAGAATATTGAACTTTATGACATCGTATCTCGGCTACTAAAAGTTTGTTTCTCGCGGCGTCAAATCTCCTGAATACTGTATTACACAAGATTGTTGTCTGTCACATAGCGAATGAATGAGTTGCTCTAGTTTCATGAGCCCCTGGTAACTTTGGTCTAGTTGTGAAACAGAGATCAAATGTGTTTTACATATTGTATGTTAGCTCAGTGGAAAACCCCAAACTAAAATACTAAAATCTGAGATTTAATAATGATTTAGTAATATGATCTTAGACAGTTGTTACGGGTCGTCAGAAGCCCGAAAGTCTGACAACCAGTCTTACCAAGGGGTATCGTATTACCCATAACTGGGTTAATGTGGAGGTGAGATAGGCAGTCGCTCCATGTAAAATATTGGTATTCAGCTGCATCTGGTTAGACTGGAAGCCGACCCCAACCTAGTTAGGAAAAGGCTAGGCTGGTGATGGTAATGATTATGCTTAAGAAACCTTAATGATCTGAAATAGCCTAAAATTAAAGGGTCATTAATACAGACACATATAACGTTTCAGCTTATGTCTTCGGGATGCCAATGTATCTGCGATCGGCTACTTCCATAGCCATTTACAATCAAGTGGGTCGCCCGCGCCGGTGGGTTTACCCCATCCATCATCTGCTTAGCCTTTTAGCAATTCTATTTTCGAATACCACTATTTTGAATGGAGCGATTTAGATTCGCAAGAATAGTTGTCAGACTTTCGGCCTTCTGACGGCCCGTACAGACTGTGAAAGATCTACGAATGACAGCCGAGACCAACGCCTTAACGTATTTTCCGAGGCATGGAAGTAATGGATCAGGACCCATCCACGGACTGACCTCGGTAAGCGTTGCTTAACCATGAAGGTCGATCCGTGTAGCTGTTACTATTAGCATATTAGCCATGAGTACCTCGTGCGTTTGCAATCTAATATCATAAAAATGCGATAGGAGGGCAGGATCATGATGATGATATTATTACTCACGTAGTAAATACGACTCTTTACTCGTAGTTCACAGTCGATGTTCCTGCCTAGCTCGCGTGTCACGTCATGCGTGATGTGAGGATTTTTAAGCTCTTCAATAAAACGGTTTACGCGTTGAGTGGAGTAAACGACGCGATATTATTTTATTGCGTCGGTTACTGTGTGTGTAATGTCGCGATTACATTTTTGATATTTGTGGCTGAATCTGTACAGTATGCAGTCGTAGGCAAAAGTAAACATTAGACCTGTAATTCCCAATTGGTTGGGCAGAGCTGCAGCCCACATTTCACTGTAATTTTGCCCCCTATTGTCATCAACCGGCTATTAATCCAACCTCCGAACTATTACTGATAAATTCCTAATGGACACACCTAATTGCAAAAGTTCTGCTTTGTCAAGCATTGTCAAGCAAAATTGAGCCGTCACGGGACGACTGGCAATGTGAAACATCGCCCTACCCACACATTTACACACTACTACATATAGACTGTATAAGTGTATAGTGGCCGATCGCCACGCGGCATGCGTCGCCCCGCCAGGAATCGGTTTTACGTGCGCCTGTAGATGTTTCACATCAAAAAACACAAAACTCAATGTTTAATGTTCATGGCCGGGTGAATTTTATTTCTAGCGGACATGAGGATACTTTTGACATAGGTAATCTCTTTATTTTTCTCACGCGAGCAACATTTAATTTTACCATAAATATTTTTTTTATTATATCCGCTAAAATTATAAGAATATAATATATGTGACAGTAATGAAGATCCTAATGGCTGCAGACGAGAACCAATTGACGGAATTCTTGTACCTAACTTCGACCGCGCCTTAATATCGGCCATAAAAACCAAAGTCCCTAATTCCGGTTATTGAGTTCGGATCATCTTTATGATGAGGATTCATAAAAATTATATTAAGACTATATTCTGCAGGGTTTTTAATACGATTTGGCAGTGGCAATTTTTGAAATTTTTGTTTGCTTCATGTCACCGATCCATTTACCAATTTTTTCGCCCATACTAAACTTTTTTTTTTAATAAAAATGTTGCTCCCACTTGGAATTTCTCCTGTATTGTGGGTGCGTTTACAATTACTTATAGGTCATACAAATATTTGTTCCGTGCGGGAATCGAACCCGGGACACGCAGCGCAGCAGTCAATCGCTTAACTACTGCGTCAACCGTGCCCGCGTCGGTTTAAAACATTGATGAGGCTCTTATTACATTCCGAGTAGAAGTATTTTTACTTAAACTTATTTATAGAAGCGATCCAATACAGTCAAATCGAATAAACATTCCACAAAAACTCCCAAATTCTTTCATTCAATTACAATTTATTACTCCATTCTACCCAATTTCTCGTACTACCAATGAATTCATAATGGAATGACCGTTTCAAACATTGAAGCGAGAATGTTTTATGTATACGTTGACGACATACTCGCACTTATGATTGCTTTAAAGTGACTGTTCAGGGGTCAACGCTACCTTCTGCGACCTTATGAATATGTTATCAAAGGTAAAAAGAAGGTAATAACTTGTTATTTGGGACTTAGGTTATTTATCGGTCCTTGTCGACGTGAAGTTGGTGCTTAGGGGTATTTGGTAAAAGGCAAGAGTAATGCCGATAGAGTTATACATCGTTGAAAAATGTAGATTTCGGTAATGAATCTTAAGGCTTGCTTAGCCTTGCTTTCCCACTATATTTTACTTTTTCATTGGGTTAAAAGGGTTACATAAATATGTGGAACGATATAGAATATCACGTTGTTATGAGCTCTGAATCCTAAAATTAGATTATTTTATATAAAGTAGGTACCTATGTAAGAATTTTGTCGTGAAAGCAGAATTGAGAGATATCATATCACCTTATATAAGATAACCTCCCCCCCACCTCCCTTCCTCCTTTTTTGATATAAGATTTCTCAGTATGTTCCTCATGTAACTTGCGTATATTTGCAAGACTAACTGAATTTATATTGAAGTTACTGTCAACACAGTGCAATCTCACATTTCTTACTGTTTGAAGAGTAACCAAAGGTATTCACATACTCTTACTACTTATATTGAAATAAGTAAATTCTGAGCTGCGGTCCGCACACCCCTCGGTGGCTTTGAGTAACAGAAATATATCCTTTGAAAACAAAATACAAAAGAGAAACACGAGTATTTTCCTTTTTACTAAGCTAACAGAAATGCAAAGAGGTTATAAGCAACGCAAAAATAACATAAATCCTAAGCGCTTGTTGTGAATAAACGAGAAGATAAAATGTCACCTGCGCTGAGTACCAGGGCTACATGAAACGCAGAAGCTCTTAATATAATTGTCAAACAAAACATTATTGTTCTGCCCATCCTCATGTTTGAACTACAGACGACCCTAGACTCTATTGTATCAACTTTAAAATTCATATTTGCTAATCACTTGACGCATGTTAATGATCTTCGTGCCCCCCATTTAGATGTTTTAAATGTCATATTACATTTTACGAGGAAAATATTAAGGTTGAAATTGCATTAGCAACTTACGCAGTTTTGTCTACGTTGAATGCATTCTAAATTGTACTTTATTCTCAAAATTATAAAGATGTATTTTAGGTTCATATTTTTATTGGTGTATTCAGTCTGGACTCAGGGGAAATAGTTCCGATAATGGTCAGCAAATATTGTCCTTCCTGAATCGTGTGTGTATGAATCCTTCATTAAATAATTGAATGTTCGCGGACTCATAATGAAGGATTCAGATATTAAAATGCTTAAATGCTTTTGCAATCAGTTTCTGTTGTTATATTATGTACTGCCCAACAGCTGAATATCAGTATTTTACATGAGGCCACTGCCTATCTGACTTCCACTCTGAAATTCTTAATCTATTTCTTCATATGTTAGAAAAATTCCTCTGCTCGACAACGTAAATAACGCAATGAATGTTGTTGAATTGCCAAACTGAAAGCCATTGCAATTATTAGTGTTATGTAATGATCCCTCTGATTTTACATAAACGATAAGATATTCTGAAGCTTTGCAAAAAAAAAAAACCGGCCAAGTGCGTGTCGGACCACGCACAACACGGATTTCGTAGTTCGGATGAATTTATCCCGACAGCAAACTTAACATTGTAGTTGAAAGACACGTTCTCCCATACATTCCAACTGCAAATTTAAGTTTGTACACACAATATAGAGTGATTTACAATGTTATTTTAAGGTTGCTATCACAAAAAAAAGCGTGTTTCGTCAATTTCTTATCTAATTGTGAGAAAGCTTGAAATAATTGAAACCTTAAGTTTGTGTAACTATAAAAGTACAGTTTTCGTGGTGATAAACCATTCGTGTCAGTCTCAGCACCTGTTAATAGTTTCATAACTATTGCCTCTCGAAAATGTAGCTTATTTCGCCGTTCATTTTACTTAATGAAGATATTGTATAATCATAAAATAAAATTTTGATTTTATCCCATGGATAGCTGAAGCCCAGTGTGTGATTTTAAAATTTCTTGATATGGGTTTGTTAAATAATAGGAAAAAATCATTACCGACATTGTTTTTTTTTTAAAATAGGTTTTATCAACATTATTTTCTGAGGCTATTTGTAACATTTTGATAGTTCTTTTTGCTACCTTTTTGAGTTGAACATGTCTGCTTACATAAACTATTTTTAGATTGTATTGAAGAAAAATGTTCCTAAACTCAACACGATATCGTCAATTTTGTGTGAAGAGGCAACGGAAATTATTTTTTACAATATAACCAAAATTTTCGAATAAAAAATTGTTACCAATGAAGATGAAGGAGTGATCTATCTGTGGCAATTATTAGTTACATTTGGTTTAGTTAGATTTTGCCGCAAAATGTACAGCAACACAATTTTTTTTCTAATTTTGTGATAGCGTCCTTAAAACCATATACTTCTTATAGGTTTTCCTGTAGTATAAAAATATCAATTTTCAGTATTTTTGTTTAAATTTTAGGCTCGGTAGTTTCGCAGATAAGTGCCCCGAATGGTCACTTTTCATCTATTTTCATAAATAACTTTAACAGTATCTATCTTAACATTATAAATATATATATATCTGAAATCCTTAGAATAAGTGCTTTCATTTGATATGTCACACGGCACCGTCTGCAAAACTTTAAAAATATTCTAATTTTATACCCCACTAGTGACCCCCATTAAAAAAAAATTATTTACGTTACACGTCTGTGTTTGGGTCACAGAAATTCATATGTGTACCAAGTTTCAACTTAATTGGTCCAGTAGATTCGGAGCAAATTGTCTGTGACAGATGGAAAGACAGACACACGAGTGATCCTATAAGGGTTCCGTTTTTTCCTTTTGAGGTACAGAACCCTAAAAATGAACTAAGAGATTACCATTATATAGTCATTACCTTACTATAAATTGTGAAGTGGGCTGCCGTTGTAAGACGGTTAAAATGCCACGGTGTATAGTAAAAATAACGAACGTGAGAGTAATAAAATCTATAGCATATATGAACTTTTCAACTCGTTCCTAATTATGGAGGACTTTAATAACATGAACGGAATTAAGAGTAGGTACGTTCGCAGGCAACTCGTGATATTGTGTTGTTTGCAGAGAGGGTAGTCCCACGTTGCACCAATTCGCTCGCCGCTTACACACTTTTTATTTGTTTGTCCTGTATTATAACAGTGAAAGCAAATATATTTTATGTTTTGCTTATTTAAAGAGTATTAATTATGAAGTCATAACAGTCTACGTGTTTGAATTAACTTAGCGAAGTAGAATGCTTCGCATAATTAAGAGATTGAGTCATTGTTTTCAAAATTATATTCTGCTAAGGCTCCAAGCGGCGCGGCGTCTAGAATTTATAATTTTAATAAAACAAGATAGTAACGTAGATGAGCGTAAATCTTGTTTTAGAGTTTCTTAACATGGACTAAACTTAGATAGATATTTCTTGACATTTTCATCTCTTAGCCGTAAGCGAAACTGCCTGACGCAACGTCAAAAGTACTGCAGTCAAGTAAATTTAATGGAGGTAAAAGATTCTAGAGTGTCTTAAGTGAATGAAATCTGTTTCAAAGATGTCAGGTCACCTAAAGGGTAGATAAGTATACCAAAATAGTAGAGGTATTAAATTCCATGAAATAATTTTTACTGCCTAAAATAGATGAAACATTTAATATTATTAGTCTTAACAGGAAAATAAACACAATCAGTAATTTTCGCAAAACATTTTTACGTTTGTTTCAACTTTGTGTGAAAGCAAACGCTGCCGGTCTGAGGCTACTAAAAGCACATTGGATTATGCCGGGTCAGGTATCCCTCGGGAGCCGTTGGCGGGAACAACACGTTTTATGTTGGCCCCACGTTGGGCGCCATTTCGCTCCACGCACAACTACCCGGTTTGATGGCGTAAATTCGTGACGTAGAGTCAACCGTACGTCCATGTTAATGAATTGACATTGACTGTGCTGTATTTCGTAGGAGTAAGGGTGCTATTCGTATTTCAAGTGTTACTGACGTACGGTACGACGGACGTACCATACCAAATTAATGTACAAACCGCGTTACGCTATTTGGTTTTATAGGAATGTATTATTATAGCGCGTGTGTTAAATGTTATCGTATTTTATTGTTTTAAGTGTATAATTTATATTACGTTTTGATAATATGCAAATAAAAGCAAACGAGATTGTGAGACTTTTATTGAGCATAATGTGTTTACGGTCCCACGTTGGGCGCCATCCATTCACCTTAAGCGCGTTGTGAAATAGTGGAGGCGTGGCCGCTCCGCAATAAAACGATTTGACAATAAAAACTACAAACTGGATTCAGGCGAGGATTAGTTTAGCCGCAATATTTTTTATTGTGGCAGTTTCGAAAAAAAATAGAGTGGTTTTGTGCAAAAACTTTTACCCATTTTTCGCAGATAAAAAGGCTGGGTTTTAAAACTTTTTTTGCGTCTCTTGACAATAAACCCTAATCGAAAATGTTACTCAACACAGCACCTATGTATATTTTAAACTACTTTCATCACGAAAGGAAATACTAGCAGACTTTATTTGCGTCCTTGTTTTAAAGCTTCGTAAACACTTACCTGAAGATTTCCCCCCAGCTGTAGTTTTACACGAACTTCGCAAATGAATAATTAATCTGAGCCAGGCGTCTGCCTGTCCTTATTGACCCAGTTCATTTTGACTCCACGTTATTTATTCATCGTTTCTGCTCTTAAATTACTGGAGGCAAGGAACATATTTCTTTTAGGAATATATTAGTAGTGCCTCCGAGGAGGGTAGTTAAGATAAACTTACAACTTCGAGCTTAATTTGTACTTTACTATGTTAATTTATAGTCGGGGTTTAAATAGTTGGAGCTCTTTATAAAATTAAATATCTTAAGCTTTTGGTTAAGACAGGTTTGTAATAGCTTTGAGAGATTAATAAATTTTTGTTTTCAAACAATAAAGTGCCATTTTGCAATTCTCATACTGTTCATTGTCACGGCATGTGATTTATTTATTCTAGCTTTGCTAGCAGCTCAATGAAATAACAATTATTCCATGTATACACATAATTCATAAGCCTTACCGTGAAACTAAAACAATGTGTTATTCATCATCATCATCAGCTCATAGCAGTCCACTGCTGGACATAGGCCTCTCCAATTGCACGCCATTCAGCTCGATTCTCGGCAACTCTCATACAGCTGCCATCAGCCACCCTGCGAAGATCGTCGCTCCACCTAGCCTGAGGGCGTCCTATCTTACGTTTGCCGATTCGCGGTCTCCACTCAAGAACACGTCTACCCCAACGGTCATCGGTTCTACGGCTAATATGGCCGGCCCATTGCCACTTCAGCTTGCTTATTCTGTGGGCTATGTTATTACAAGTGTTATTATATCGTTCTAAATTTATGTGCTTAGTTGTGTGTATTCAATCCAAATCGTGAGTATTTAACTAGTATTCAATTTTTTTTTCTCTATGGCAATTGGTTCTGAAGTCGACAATTCTGCCAATGTCAGATGTGAAATGAAAAAGAAAGTGTGTATCAATATTTTTAGGATTCCGTACCTCAAAAAAAAAAAAGGGACCCTTATAGGATCACCCGTGTGTCTGTCTGTCCGTCTGTCACAGCTGATTTACTCCGAATCTACCGAACTGATTAAGTTGAAATTTGGTACAAATTTTGGAAAAAATACAGAAAATAGTTCTTTACTTATAGATTACAGGAACACCTAAAAGAAATCTGTGATCTTAAAATAACATGGTAAATCACTCAATATTGTGCGTACAAACTTACATTTGCAGTTGGAATGTATAGGGATCATGTTTTTCAACTTCAATGTTATGTTTGTTCTTGGGATAAATTCATCCCAACTACGGAACCCTTCATTTTGCGTGGTCCGACACGCACTTGGCCAGTTTTTTAAATGAAAGGACACAAATTCTTAGAAATTAATAAAAATGTTCGATTGATACAGTACAAATCAGTATCGAAGCTATAATTTTTCTTAGAGGTAAGCCGAAGAAAAAGTTGTTCAGTTCTCATAACCTCAATTTATTCAAACATTTTATTCATTCATTTACTTTCTTAATTTAACGCCAGCTACGGTCGGAATTCTTTGTTTAGTCAAACAATTTAGGCATTTTTGTAATTGATTTTTTAAACTGGTACTAAATATTTGTAATGTGATGTGATTGATACACACAAGTGTAAGAAGACTGGTTGTTCCGAAGGGAAGCCGAAAGGAATCGGGTTGTATGGAGGCTGCGCCCCTGGTACAAATCCAAGTAGACCATGTAGGTCCTGAGCTATTAAAACATTAAAATAAACACGCCTATTTAACGTAACTTATACTAACAATATTAAATTCGCAAGAAAATTTAAAACTCATATAAAAAGTACACTTTGTAAAAGTAAGCTTATTACAAATTAGAGGATTATATCCAGGATAAGAACGCTTGGAAACATGCTGGTCCAGCTCCATAGGACAATCTGGAGTCTAGACAAAATCTAACTGATTGCTATTTTAATTGTATATTTTATTATTTTTATGACATTTATTTTACACTCTGTGATTACCTAAACTCACACACTGATTATTTTAGGAAAACTTTTTCTTTTTTTTTTTACAATGTTTGTAAATATGTGAGCACCATGTATCTATCACATAATTAATTTATCTCATTGCTTCATTATTAATTTTTTACCTATTGTGGTATTTTTATTCTAGGTACATCGTCTTCACATATAATTATATAATTGATGTACCAATACCAAATATTGTAAAACATTTTAAAAGAGTAACGGTGGAGTTTCTTGCCCATTCTTCTCCATACGAAGCTACCTTTTGGAAGGGGCGACTAGAATCAATTCTATTTTATTTGTAAATTTCGACGTTCAAAAGTGCCATCTATGTGCCTATTTGAAATAAATAATTTGACTTTGACTTCGCTCCGTAATTTAATACTTGTCAAAAGTATATTCCACATATTAGGTCGGGTTGGCACGGGATGTAGTTGAATGTCATTTCCGTGTTTCCTGTCCAACCCTCGCATTTCGGGAGCACTTTAAAAGGTTCCGACGCGCCCTCTTGACCAAACCCACTTGAGCGACCGCGCCGGGGGCGATGTGATGTTACATTCAGTACTGTCAACCGCACACTTGAGCTACGAAAACTGCCCTTAACTCTGCGCAATAAAGGTGCAATCAATGTAAAATAATTACCCTGGTTGTGTGTTTGAGTGTACAAGATCGGAGGGTAGGTTTGATAATTGAGTATGTATGTACATGTTCTGAAATTTTGAGGGTAACTTGCCAATTTGTGGATCTTGTGCGGGCATTAGAATTACATTTATAATACTAATCCGCTTATTAATGGCCCTCTATTTGGTACTTAGATTTCAATTAAAGGACAGCCTTTTCAGTCCTTGAAGGTTTTTATTGAATCACTAGCTGCGCCCCCCGGTTTCACCGCGTAAGTCTCAATCCCGTGAGTGTCGGGGTAAAAACTCTATATGTTAATCCAGGGTGTCAGCTACCTCCATACAAATATTATCATAATAAATTTTATCATAATTGGTCCAGCCGTTTGAGCGTGAAGAAGTAACAAACACACACACACTCACAAACTTTCGCCTTTATAATATTAGTGTGATAAAAAAACCGGCCAAGTGCGAGTCGGACTCGCGCACGAAGGGTTCCGTACCATTATCTATAAAAACGGCAAAAAAAACACGTTTGTTGTATGGGAGCCCCCTTAAATATTTATTTTATTCTGTTTTTTAGTATTTGTTGTTATAGCGGCAACAGAAATACATCATCTGTGAAAATTTCAACTGTCTAACTATCACGGTTCATGAGATACAGCCTGGTGACAGACGGACAGGCAGACAGACGGTGGAGCCTTAGTTCCCGTTTTATCCTTTGGGTACGGAATCCTAAAAATCGAGTCCCCTCCGTGCTTATGAGAGCTCGTTATCAGTCCGTCTGGGCCGTCATCCAAATATCTATGACATTCTTTATAACTATCAACACCACTATAAATGTGAATAATTAGCTTCCTACATTACATTTCACCGCTAAATGACATTCCACATACTAAACAATACAAATAAAAAAAATAAAAAAAAAAACATTTATTTTGGACCAAACACTTGTACACATTTTATAAACCTGCCAAACTGCGTGACAGTTTGTCGGTAGGATTAGCGCTCGTCTTAAAATATTTGGTTTACACAATAAATAGCATACTTCTTCATCTAAGAAGGTAGATAAATAATGACAAGTACCTAATATAAACGATTTCAAATTAGTAATCACACTTAGAAGTACACCCCATGGGAAAAACGCGTGAGTTTATGTTTGTGTGGTATGGATTACATCCACTACAACTACAGTAATTGAGGCGTATTTTATTTCCAGACTGACTGAAAAACATTGATGTTAAATGTATGTATATATTTCTATGATTAAAAACCAACATTGACATTAAAAACTCGATTACATAGACCACGCTGTGAAAATAACTGACTACTACAAAATTCCGAATCCCTTTACTACACAAAAACTACAAGTTCAACAAACAAAAATACAATTTGTTTGGTTTTAATCCCAAAACGATGAAAACAGAATAGGTACTTATTATGTAAACGTTATTAAATAAACACAAAAATCAATTAGTGTTGGTGAAATGAGACTCATTCAGACTTGGCGCTTAATTAGGAGGGGTAGTCGTAAAAATAATAGCTGCACTACGTCACGAAATAGGTATGTACAGAAGGTTGGCTCTATTGAGTCCAATTAAATGAGCTGGCTAAACTTCACAGAAGTCTTGATATTAATAATGACCACCGGTACCTTGGACCCTGTTCCCGATACCGGTGGGCTACTATTTTTTATATTTTTAAATGTTTTTATATTTTTTTTATATTTAAATAAATATGATTGATATGTTCTTATTTAAATAAAGGATATAATAATAATTTTATTTAGTGACACCAAAAATATTAACATTATATCAACCATATTGCGTAAAAAGTAAAGTAGGCTATAATGTAAATTGTAAATAATACAACATGGGAGCATCTGCAGCCGAACCAGGTGAAAAACCTGTATCTCGGCATACAGCGCCATACCTCTCTGGACACTTGGCATTTTTTAGCCAACATAACAGTTTTGTTAAACCTTACAGAAAAATTTAATTAATATACAGTATTTTAGTTATTAAAATAGCGAAATTGATAACACTTCGGTTTAAAGAAATTTATTTCTCAAAAAGAACATAAATAGTTCACTTAAATATGAGAAACTAAACAAAATATAATTGTCGTTCGAACGACGACGACGTGTGTAGACGGGAGTGAGAGTCGGTGTGTGGGTGTTTGCGCGTTAGTGTGCATATGTCTATGTGCTAGTATATGTTGAGAAGGTAGTAAAAAGTTGTCTAAGATGAAAAATTGCTTAAAGGAAACCTGGTTACTCTGGTACGATTAAAAGTTTTTCTGTCTCTTCAAAAGATGTTGTCAAAAAGTACTCTTTCACCTTATTTTTACACTGGGTCTTGTGTTTAGAGAATAGATGTGTAAGTGACAGTTAATTTTATTATAGATATTTAGGACCCAAGAATATTATAGAAAAAATGTTTGAATGAAAAACGTGTAAATGCGATGCGATGTGTGATGCGTGTGTGTGTGTGTGTGTGTGTGTGTGAATATTAATATCTAATGACGATTTGTTAGCTAAGTTAATCTGACACTGTATACTACAAACGAAAACCGGCGCACAGCGACTTCACGAGTGCACTTGCACTCGCTGTACGTGAAGCGTGTCTGTGTGCCTGCGTTTTTGCTCGTTGTGTGGAGCCAGCCTTCTGTATCTGTTTCGTGTCTACTTTGTGTTGCGTGTCGGAGCTACGTTTTATTACGAGAGCACGTTTAAGTAATGTGTGACGTCACTATCTTGTTGTGTTGAGACTTTATCTCTAAAGTTACATTGTAGTATGTAATAAAGGAATTTGTAGGTGTTTGTGGTGTCCATTTATAATTCACTGGTGGTCGCCCACTGCTCGAAATTCAATCCCTCTACTTACAATCTATATAGTACTTACCAATTCCATGAGTACACTAATTTCATGCTATTATAAACTACTAATTCCATGCTATTAAAAAATGCTTATTCCACGCTCAAGCTGTCACTTCTGTCACCTATCTATCTACACGTCATGAGGTACTATGTGTGTGTGTGTCAAACGCATGGTAGTGTGTGTAATCACACTAATATTGTGTGTGTGTGTGTGCATGTTTGTTACTTCTTCACGCTCAAACGGCTGGACTAATTTTGATAAACTTTTGTATGGAAGTAGCTGACACCCTGGATTAAGACATAGGCTTCTTTTTATCCCGATATTCCCACGGGATCGAGGCTTACGCGGGTAAACCGCGGGGCGCAGCTAGTGTATTTTATAAATTTAATTTATTTCTAATGCCTATTATATAAAAATATTAGCTTTTTGCACTCCTCCATATAAACTTTAACCGTACCAAATTTCATTGTATAAATATGCTGAAACAAGTAATTCTTTATTTCTTACCAAAAGCATAAATATTAATTTTCATTTCCCTAACTTAAGAAATGCTGGGTCTCCCATACAAACTTTCATCCCCTATACCACCCCCTTCGGGATTATTTTTGAGACAAAAAGTAGCCTATGTCCTTCCCCAGAATGTTATCTCCTTGCCAAATTTTATCGAAATCCGATCAGTGGTTTGGGCGTGAAAAGGTAACATAGAGACAGACAGACAGTTACTTTCGAATTATAATATTAAGTATGGATAGGATGGATATATAAAATATATATTATATAGTAATCTATAGCATGGATAGATACGACGTTTTGTTATGCGGTAGTAAAGTTTTCAAAAGTTTAGTTTGATGACTGCCGTATGTGTTCTCGGTCCAATTTCATGCTCAGTAGTAAAATGAGTTAAGTGTCTGTTAAAAGGCGTCGCTTAATTTAAAGTGTCATGCCAAACAGTAGTATAAATTATTGTCTGCTCGTAAAACAATTTAATTACCTCTTCCACAGTGACCATCGTAAATTGGTAGGTTATGGTCAACACCGATGTATTGTAGAACAGTTATTTTTAATTGTGTTTTCCTGTAGTAAAGACTGCGTACCGGAATACGTAGCGTTGGAAGGCCTCCCACAAGGTAGACCGATGACCTTGTGAAGGCCGGTCGAAGTGGCGATGCTTGTTGGAGGCCTATGTCCAGCAGTGGACGTCTTTCTGCTGAAATAATAATGATCCTGATAGTAAAGACTTAAGCCTCTAACACCAGTCCTGTTGTCTTTAGTGATACTCTCTTCTCAGCCCATAAAGGCTTTTTGCTGACCATGGATTTCCATGAAACAGTAACCGGTTATAAGGGTAAAAGTCTTTTACCCTTATGACCCTCTTTCTTTGCTGGCATTCACAAAAATAAATTGTACACAACTTTTCACTACTAGTAAGTAGAAATGTAGTGTCTGCGAGGGTCCGGTGTCCCACGGGGCTCGTTGGCTCCTCTCCGCATACAGAGGGTGCCATTACCGGGCCCCACGTTGGGCGCCACTAGCCGGCCGGGGCCCACGCGGGCGCCATTACGACCTATTGATGTTTTCTCAGCGAGCCCCTACGTGCGGATTGTTCGTTTATATTTACTTCAGTTGTTGAATGACGGTGTATTACGTGTTTTTTTCTCTCTTTTGAATGTGAAAAATGATGTTGGGGATGAAAAATGAATGTTATTTGTGAAAAGCAGATATTTTGATCATTTTTGAGGCGTTTTGGATAATAAATGTTGAAGTTATCAAGCAATGTGCTGTCACTTGAAAATACGGACAAGCAAATACATACATTTGCTGCTGAACTATGCAACGATAAACATAGCAAATATTCACAACATCATAAATATGAATATTCACTTTATTCAAGCTAGAGAGAAGACTCTGTTAATCCCTCTGAGAATAATACTGAGAGATTACAAATTTCCACAACATAGGTTTGATACAAAAGTTCGGGAGAATTCAATATGAGCTTCGGACTGAATCTTGCCCCAGGGACGAGCGTCGTTCGCTAGCAATGTTGAACTCTGGCCTGTATCGATTGATTTTCTGTATGTGTTCAGCATTACTATGTATGTTTGTGAGTTTCCAATGCCGTTTTATATTGTTATGTTTTTTTATAACCAAATCCGTATCGGAAATAAAGAAATTGTGTTAAGAATTTATTCTTAGGTAGCCACAAAACCGGGGAATGAAATACTGCACGAGTTTTCGGAATTCAACGCAAGAGCGATTTATTTCTGCCTCGTCCTTTGTGATAAAAACTCTTCGCGAAAAGAGTACTAATGATACGTTTCTTAGCCTATTGCAAACAGCTCACACTCAAAACAAAATCTGACTGTTATGCAAGCAAACCTGAATGGCTGAAATATAAAAAAGTAAAAAAAAAAAACACTACAATTCTATTTCCTTTAAGCCGTAGCCCTAGCCCCCTATTAGTGAAATCGTGTCGTCGCACGGAAGCGTCGACGCGTTGTTTGCAAGTTTCACATCGTCGGCGCCGGGAGTACCGATGTGCTAGTGATGGTCTGATGACTTATTGGCTTTCATAGCGTTTATGTTCCGTCAAAGGTTGATGGTATACGGGAGTGGTTTACAGAACTGATTTCAAGTGTTGGATTTGGTTTTGTTACTTGTCTGAGGAATTGTGATGGATTCTGAATCTTGTTATTAACTGAAACACAGAATAGAATTTAATTTTGTTTATTGTTTGTTACAGGTAATTACAGAAATATGCAGATGGTCAGCTTTCAAAGGTGTCACCACAAATAAATAAGTGTCACTGTAAGTTTAGATCTTAGGCTCACGCTAGGGTTCCTTTGTGTAGAGTACGATACTGAATACCAATCACCGCCCAGACATACCCAATACCTGCAACAAAAAATACTCTAGAGAATTCTGGGGTTGAAAGTTTAGATACTAAAAAGTGATATCAACTTGTATCTTTATATAAATAAAATATATAAAAATTGATTAATTTTATTATTTACATTAAAATGCTTATATACAATGCTTACATTAAAACATTTTATGCATTGATGTAAATAGATCTGTAGAGTATTATTTAATGGGTTTAACAGGAAAAACAAAAAAAGGATAAGTAAGCAAATATCTGTTCCGAGCGATAGACAATCTCAAGCTAAGCCGCAAACTTCATTGAGTCGTATATTAGATAATTGCAACCCATTATGACGCAATTCTCTTTTCTTTGAACACTCCTTTTATCGCAGTTCGCAATAGTTTTCTTCAAGAAGCATTTCTCCGGCTCATTAAACACGAGAAAAATCTTTTCTTTAACACTTAATAGTCAGTAGTTCGCAATACAATTAGAGTAATTATCTTCTCTGTTAATTGGTTAGACTAGAATTATTGCCTGGGGAGACTTTTGTTACCGTCTTTAGAGGAATGTAAAGAATCTGGGTTTATTAGGACTATTAGTTTTGTTCTTTAATTGGGATTGCCTTGGGGACATATCTTGTCCCCAAGGCTTGTCTTGGAGCACGACTTTCAAAGTTATTGTAATTTAAGATTGCCTGAAAATTCTCTCTTTCAGGCTCAATTTCGTAAGAGTTTCTAGTTTTATAAAGATCTCTCTATACTAAATATGAAAATCAGAGATATTGATCATGTTGAGGTAAAAAAGTCGAAATATATAATTTCTTTAAAGTAAACTATAATTGCACGATAGCCAATGGTTAAATAAATACAGCAATCATTTCCCAATAACAACCAAAAGTCAATCAAAAATTTTTCCACCATTAAAAACAGTTTATAAAACGTGCCGTTTAGTAGAACCTTCCGCCATATTTTAAAAGCGACAAATAATTCCGTGACGCGACGACGGTTGTTCGCCGAATCAAACCTATCAATTCGTGATACGTATTCTGGATAAAAACGGCGGCAAACCGCAGCCGTGACACTAATGTGGGGGTCGACGCACTGTCGGGGCGCGGGGAGGGGGTGCTGTTAACAAAGTTGTCCTGTAGACAAGTAAATTACACGTCACTGACGATTCAACGATCGTTATCGTCGTATGTCCCAAATGTTGCTATCCAAACATTTTTCCGTTTGATTTAATGGTTTCATAATAAATATTTGATTCAGATGTTTGGATAAACATTCGTTCATGTTTTGACGTTCGGTTTATGAATTTATTTAACTCTCGTATTTTATTTTTTCATAACGGAATTTATTATTAGAATGTTTATTAACTGGAGCAAAAAATGTTTGGCCATTTGACTTCAAAACTACCGACCTATAAAATGTTTGTTCATTTCTCTTGGATCGGAAATTAATTCCCGCTGGTATAGCCAACAAATTATACTTATTTTGTGAAGTCGTTTAGTTTTCTGGAAGCTCCATTATTCCTTTTATAAAATGAGAGCTGATTTATGAATAATGCATAGAATGTCGAATAATAATCAGAAGTATGTACTCAGAAGCAGCTGGTCTCTACTTATGTAAAGAACAGCTGCTTCGGAGTCGCATTGAATGTAACACAAATATTAGTCTGTATTTTTGTGACTATGATAGATGATGAAACAGAGAACATAAATTAATAGGTAGGCCGGCTTTGAGGAAAATATACTCTCAAAAAACACCACGATCGCAATGCGCCGTCATTTCCCTCATCTATCACTCTAGGTATTGAATACAATGTGTTTTTGGCAAGAAACGCTGCCATTTCAAAAATGTTAAATTATTAGGAAAATAAATTTTCATTCGACGTCTTTCAGCACTCAGAGTGTGCCCTAAAATCGTTCACGCTCGGAGTACAGCGCATACAACGATAACACGCGCCGTCCACGTGACGGATTGTGTACTTTCCTTTAATGCTCCCTTTACCGGCTTTGATGTTGTCGAGATCTTGTTTAAATTTAGGGATGTAATAACCGAATAAAAATTAATTACATGTTTGCGGCTCTTGCGTCCCTTCAAGGAAAATGGAGGCATACATGAAAAATGTTTTATTATTGAAGACTTCCTCTTGCTTTTATTCGTTTCAGCCTTCGTTAATTTTAAAGGAATACATCCATCTTTGCGCGGGAATTCATTACTCATCTTACCACAGGGTTTCGAAATGCAGGCTTATTGGCGCCCAAGTGGGGCCAGTCATCAGTCACCGCGGAGTGACGCTGGCATAAACACACTGTACACAAGTGACGGATTATGTTGCTACATCTCGCTTTAATGTACTCTCATGTTTGTGGTACAAAAAATATAAGGCTGAAAAGTTGGCGCCCAACATGGGACTGTATCAGTCATTGCCTTTTTGAAGATTTGGGTATATGCGTGTTTATTTTTCGTATTTTATTATTCAAACACATTTAAAATGAATGCAAAATGTTGTTTTAGATAAATATTCCCATATAATACTGCCAAAAATAATTATATGGGTCAATGTAACTTAAATTCCAAAACTATGAAACCATTTTTTTATCGTACAATACTCCGCTCGACAGAAAAGCAGTTTCGCGAAGTTTAATGTACTTCCAGCTGTCACCAAACCTGAAAGAACATTTATGGCTCAATATCACGCCATATAAATTGTTGTGAGTTACGCCTCCCGAAAAATCCCAACGAAGTACGGATACTTTTTATTTGGGAATGTGCATACTTTTTTGATAAAAACAGAGCAACTATTCAACGTTTGAACGAATATACCGTCGCATCTATTGAGATTAGGAGGGAAGAAATAAGGTTTTCTGATTATGATGAAGACAATAATGATTTACTTATACACAAACTTATCAAGCAAAGTCCTCGAATAATCGTTCATGGTAACGTCCTCCAAAAATAAGCATAAGTATCATCAATAATTTGTAGAGACTTTCGGTTTCCGACACATAAAAATTCAAATACGTGTGTATTTAATCTAGAAACATACAAACAATATTCCCATGTAAGTAATAACAAGTTTATTTGGTATCATAAATTCATAACTGACTCCCCCAAATTGTTAATTAGAAAAGTTTCCGACAATCGTCCCGGGATGCTTCCTCCATGTTTTTCCTCGGAACAAATTAGTTTCTGGTGCCAACTGTTACACAGTTTTTTGTCCTCAAATAATATTACAAAACTCAGTATAAACGTCGTGGGTTTATATCCCTTTTACAATCAGTTCATGCTACTTAACTTGAGTAGTGCGATAGACTGAATACCAGTCCACCGTTAATGTAAGCATATTTTACGCTCCAGCTATCTTGTCTTTGAAAACTGCTTCGATAGCTTTTTTATTTTGTTCTCTCAATAAAAATAATTATAAGCGAGCACGAAGGTAAATTGTCACAAACATTGTTGTTTTCGAAAAAATCAATAGAATAGTAAGTAGGTAACTTGTTAAAGATCGTTTGTATTACGCAAATAAATAATTATGTTAAAATTGTATCTAAATTAAACTAGGCCGTTCCCCAGACATAGATAAAATTAAAGCCCTAATTTATTCTTGGTGCGGTTACCCCCGAGTTACGTCACTTCACCCACTGGTCTTCTATACGGACGTCACAATATGGCGTCTATTTATTACCTACTTATTAATAGTCACCTTATTACACACCGGTGTACATCTTCCGCCTACACTACACCACTGAGGCGGAGGACATCGTGGAGTACGTGCGCCAGAAGACGAGGTACACGCCGAGGGCGCAGTTATTGGAGTAGCACCGCAACGTCAACTTCATGGTGTTCGTCGTGCGAGTACCGAATTGTTTTCTGTCCGTAGTCATGGAAGAAGACTTTTAGCCGCAGGGGAATGTGTTTCGTCACTTCCGCGGACAAGTACCACAGAACAGCACAAGGATAAGCTAGTGAAGTGCAACTAACATAGTTTAAGCTATATTTATTAACACAAGTTTTTGTTTTATACTTTATATATGTAAGTTTATGTCTATGGGCCATTGTAGCCTGAAATAAATATTTCACTATTATTATTAATTAATTAATGTAAAAATAAATACTCATCAAGCCTGTATTCCCTGTGAGGGGTGACTAGGGATGTCCTACTGCAGGCTACATTTCGCTGATCATTGTATGTCACAGAACGTAAAACATCACGCCTGTAAGCCCCGAAGTGATAGACGTGTACCTCCACATTTCGCTAGTTATTTTTAACTCACATGTAATGGGGCGCGAGCCTATTGCCATTCCCATCTTTTAAGTATTTCAAGAAACATTTTATTTCATTTAATTCTGCAATATTCCGGTCACCCAACAACTTTTACTTTCAATAAAGTAACAAAATTATCCCCCTTGCACTTCAATCGAGCTTTTAATATGCCTGTTAAGTTATAAATAATTGCTCATAAAAGTTATAATTCATGAATGAAGTGCAGTTTGTCGTGTGGCCGGCACATAATCGTGAAACGTCGCGTCAATATTGACTGGGGTTAACCCGCGGCGCGTCTGCTGCGAGCGAACGTTTGACATCGACTGGACAGTTTTTAGGCAATACTTTTTTTTTTAATGCAATTTGTTTAGCTTTTACCAGACTGTGTATGAATATTCAGTTTTGAGAACTAAAGTCATACAAAAAGCTTTGAAGTGTTATTTTTTATGATGTCATATTCTTTTGACTTTACAAATCAATGGAAGCTTGAAGTAAAATAATAACACCCGCACGGGTCGACCGAGGGTTAAGCTATGCTTGTCACGGTCGGTTCGTGGATGGATGACCATCCATTACATGTCGAGACCCCTCCGTGCCTCGGAAAGTACGTTAAGCCGTTGGTCCCAGCTGTCGGTCGTAGATATTTGACAGTCGTTACGGGTCGTCAGAAGCCCAAGTCTGACAACCAGTCTTACCAAGGGGTATCGTGTTACCCAGTAATTGGGTTGTGGAGGTCAGATAGGCAGTCACTCCATGTAAATACTGGTATTCAGCTGTATCCGGTTAGACTGGATGCCGACCCCAACATATACCTAAGTTGGAAAAGGCATGCAGATTGATTGATTGATTGGAAGCTTGCAGTTCATAAATAAATTACCGTAAGAAAATACCGTATTTCATTTCGAGATGATCATTAGTGCCTTGAAAATGCTTTGCAAATACTTCTGCTACTATAAAAAGCGTGACAAAATGTCTTGTCTCGTTAACATGAGATAGACCATATCTAACCAGGCCATGTCTACTCAATATACGAAGACGTCACAATAGCTCGAAGTGGATGCATCAATATTAAACGATGTGACTCCACACATTACTTCGTAGTTCAGTGAATGGAACTTCGAACGCTTTTGTAGTGAACTAGCTTCTGCTCGCGACTTTGTCCGCAAGATATTCCATGTTTTACGACCCACTGCGTCACATCGCATCGCCCGCCCGCACTATTACTTCGTTTTCGCTTAGAGTTCTTTCTGACTTTATTTTCTTTTTGCTCGGCTCCTAAATATCGTAATGTTAAATAAATAGCCTATAAACTTTCTCAAGAATTGGGCTACCAAATGCAAAAATATTTTATTTCAATCCAACTGGTAGTTTCAGAGATAGATACGAATAGAATAGACTATTTATTTATTTGCTCAGAATGTAGGTATTTACAATAAGGTGGTTACAATAACATTAAAGAATCCTTGTATGTACATTCTACCATTTTGGCATGCAAACATTGATGCAGTTCATCATAAAACATTAACACAACTAAAATTTATCAGCAAGAAAATCCGATACGGAGTAGTAACAAACAAACAACAAACAGTTTTTACCACTTTATAATATCACCATATCTATACTAATAAGTATAGATGATATAATTGAAGATTTAATGAGTAAGGAATTAAGATTCATTGTATTATCAAGAATATGTTCATAATATTGCAGGTTGGTACAGTAAAACCAGTATAAGCTGGCTTCTTATTCTACTGAAATTCCGTACTACACTAGGCCAGCTCAAGGTGATACTTATCACGTGCGGCCGGCTGTACGTGTAGACAGTAGCTCTATTTTCCAGTCAATTTAAGCTTAAAATACGAGGAATTTAGCTAGCAACTGTTACCTCAGAAGATAAATCGTCTTCAGTAACATGGTTTAAGAAAACATTTTTACGTACTATTTTCTGCAAAACTTGTCACATTGTCTACATACTGCATTGCTGAACAATATCAAGACATTGTTTTCTCTAACACTTAACTTCACACCTGTATTTAAAAGGAATAAACGGAAGTGCAAAGCGCACGTACACGAAAAAACAGGAAAGCCTATTGCCACCAGCCGGGCAAAAATCCAGACACCGGCACCGGTCCGTTACTGAGAAATAACTGTCTAATGGAAAAACTCTAAAACGACCTTGGAATCGAACCCAGGACCCCATACACTCAGCAGTCGTGCTCAGCGACCACTAGACCAACAAGGCAGTTAGCCCAGACGTGTCGTCGTGTAGTTTAAAACAAAAAGTTGTCAAATAAAAGTGTTCTCGCTGTAAACACAACGGTTGGTAGCCCTGCTCTAAGCGCGACTAACATCCACACGTGCTCTGTTTACTCTTTGTCCTCATTATGAAGATTGTGTGCAGAGTACACCTTTGTTTTAGTAAGTTGGCACTCTTGTGTGAGAGCGAGATAAACGGAGGGTTACGTCGGGAGACACGGCTTAGGTACTTATCGTTGTGAAGCAGGTTTATGGTTGTTATTAAATGCGATGGGGATTTTACTAACATAAGTTATAAGTATTATTTACTAACAGTTTATGGAAATTTAATAATTCTAAAATAAAATTATTCATAATAATATTATTTAAGAATATTGAAAGTTATTAAATTATTTATTTTTATTGCCTTGATGCAACTGCTGAGCGTCGGCTCCTGTATATCCAGGTTGGTCAGTGTTATTGGATTTTCGATAAGGAATTTCTCAGTGGCATTTCGGAGTGTCCGTTTGATGACAATAAGCTCTCGCCCTGTCACCATAGGGTAGTAAACCATAAATGATGAAACGTGAGGGATGTGCATGAAAATATTGAAGTTCCGGAGGCATACTACGGTGTTGTCCCACTGCTGCATCCTTTTTTGCATACAGAAATAGAACGCATTGCCAGATATGGCATTTTGGGAACATTTATACTTCTTACGCGGAAGCGGTTGGCTGGATATATTTTTTCCGCTCAGATTTTATTCCTTAGCCATTGTTAATATTTTTATTCAATTTCATCACTCGCTGCACACACTCCAATGCAACCAAAAGGGGAGCTTAGAAACATAAACATAAAGAAATGCAATATTAGATCGATGCAGTCAATTATTGCACATTGTGTGGCACGTGCGTGGGGCGGGATGGCGAGGGTGGCAAGAGATGGAGGATTCGGTCTGCAGTTTCGGAACGTTAAGATGATGCTCTGAATAAAATAATTTATGATAAGTGAAGAAACTTGAAGATAGCCTACCTAGGGCCGTATTATGAAGTATAAATGCCATTATGATTCCAGACCGAAAAAGGGACGGTGCTAGCGGTCATGTATAGATCCATCTCTCTCTTGCACTGGAATCATGATGGCATTTGTACTTCATAATACGGCACCTGAGCTTCCTAGGACAGGGTTGAGCTACGCGATGGCTAGTAGGTACATTCATACATGCGTACGCCCTGACTTTTGACTTTGTTTCGGCATTTCTTCTCAGGGATCAGTCAGCAAAAAAATGCCGGTGCTATGTAGTTTTAAAATGCTGACCAAATGACTTGTAAAAGTGTCTTAGAAGATCTACTTACAGAAACAAACAAAAAAAAAAAAAATTAAATTTCATTTCGTGAAGAAAGCTCATAAATATGCTAAAACGCTCATAAGCTCATAATTTACACATGTGGAAGCTTGTAATTAGCAATTTTCCTACCTACGAATGATTTTTAATTGTATTATTACTCTGTAAGTTTTCTGTAAATAAAATAAAAAAACTTTGCTCGTCGACAGGTGGGAAGAGAGAGAAGCCCCTGCGCAGCTTTTGTGCTCGCAAACGCTAGGATAGACCAACAAGCAGCCAAATTGTGGTTGTAAAAAAAAAATCTACCTATTTTTTATGACTCCAGTGCAGTGTGCAGTGTATAGAAAGGCGATGGATAGTAGACAGGGGGCCTAAAATGGACGCTTTGGCAAAATCATAATATAATATAATAAAAACTTTATTTCGGGTGCCATAGACCCATAAAAACCTTAATCTATAGTGATTGATTGAATGAATTAATGAATGAACATTTTTATTTGCCGTGACTCCCCACACCTATACAAGACATGTCACACGACCCACTGCTTCTGAAAGGGACAGTCAAAACGTACAGCAATTGCATTCAAAATGCCGTTGTTTCTACCCCGTATACGGGTCAGCAGGGACGCTGCTTTTTTGCTCATGATGGCCTGGAAACCATCAGTGCGCGCTTCAGCAAACATCCCAGACGTGGTGCACCGCCGCGGCAGACCCAACAACATTCTGAACGCATTATTGTACTGAGTGCGCAGGGCTCTGTAGGCGCGCGTGTAATATGATCTGTGTACAATTCATACATCCCGCAATTCAGCTGCTATTTGACTTCAGTATGCAATCCATAATTTGTGGACCATTTTACGAAACTCCATACAAAACTGTCAAACAGATGAATTGCGGGATATGAATTGTACGCAGATCATTGCCAAAGCGTCCATTTTAGGCCCCCAGTTCTTTTACATTGTCAAGGACGAGAAAATTATATAGGAAATAATAGGAATTTTAATGAAAATTTCCTGTGCATGTCCCAAATAAAATATTTTTCTTCTTTCTTTCTTTATTCCGTATAAAACAGTATTAAAAGGATGACACCATTGTAACAAGAAAAATATATTTTTAATAAAAAAAGTCTTTATCACAGGCATTTGTGATGAAAAAAACAGCCAAATGCGTGTCGCACAATGCAGGGTTCCGTAGTTGGGAAGAATTTATCCTAAAAACAAACTTAAAATTGTAATTTAAAAACATGTTCACCCATACAACTGCAAATCTAAATTTGTAATCGCAAAAAAAATATTTTACGTGATAAAACTACTACCGATTTTCGCGTTCTAACTCCGTGTGTTCCTGAGAAAAAGGGTATTGACAGACTGCCAGACAGACAACGAAGTGATCCTATAAGGGTTCCGTTTTTTCCGGACGAAACGGAACCCTAAAAATACCCAAGAATTTATGCATAGTCACGTAAATTATTTCCCAGCCGGGGGGCGGGGGTGCATTATGTTGTAATGTTATTATGAACAATATGTGGCAGTGTGTTAGGGGGTCGCGGGGTCGACCCCCAGTTGTCGGGAAGGAGCTATTGTTGTTGAGATGCTGGGTTGTGCTCGTGTTAAGTTTTGTAACACGCTCTAAGTAATGTATAGCGCTGTATGTTGCGGGAATGAGAATGCAGTGTAGGAACCGTTTCAATTATGTTTATTGTGAATAAAAGGAAGACTTTATCTTCCTTCCTATTCTACCACACTAATATTATAAAGGCGAAAGTTCGTGAGTGTGTGTGTATGTTTTTTACTTCTTCACGCTCTAACGGCTGGACCAAAACTTTGTATGGAGGTAGCTGACACCCTAGATTAAAACATAGGCTACTCTTTATCCCGATATTCCCACGGGATTGAGACTTACGCGGGTAAAACCGCGGGGCGTAGCTAGTAACTGTATAACGCCAGTAGCACACCTCCGCCGCGAAACCATCACAGCGAAACCGCAGTAGTTAAATTGTACTGGTTCGCGTCATGTTCCGCTACTCGAATCGGATGCGAGTAGCGAAACATGACGCGAACCAGTACAATTTAACTACTGCGGTTTCGCTGCTATGGTTTCGCGGCGGAGGTGTGGTACCAGGGTGAATGAGTAAGTGAGCTTGTTTGTTACGCGTTCACGCTAAAACGGCTGAACGAATTTGGATGAAATTAGCCACATGGGTAGACCATGACCTGAATTAGGACATAGGATACTTTTTACCCCGATACTTCCACGGGACCGAGATTTATGCGGCTGAAACAAATACTTGTAGCATTTTGAGAGAAACTTGCAACCAACATTGCTCACTTTTAGATTTCTACCGGTGGTATCGGCTGGTAAATTCATCATCATCCGCTCTGCCTTTACCCAACTATGTTGGGGTCAGCTTCCAGTCTAACTGGATGTAGCTGAATACCAGTATTTTACATGGAGCGACTGCCTATTTGACCTCTTCAAGCCAGTAACTGGGTATTACTATACCCAGCTGGTAAATTAATTGTTGCAAAAAAGTTTATGCTCGCGAGGTCTACTGTTCGCAGAACTACTAGTAATACTTACATTAACTTACAAAGCAAGTAGTGGTACACGAAATTGTGTGGGAAAACTGAAACTTAAGTTATTTTTCATTTTATAGTGGTTTTTAGGGTTCCGCATCTCAAAAGGAAAAATGGAACCCTTGTAGGATCACTTGTGTGTCTAGCTGTTTAGCCTGTCTGGCTGTTTGTCTGTCTGTCTGCTTGTCCGTCTGTCACAGCCGATTTACTCAGAAACTCAGAATCTACTAATAATAATAATATATATTTATTCAAAAATTACAAGGTATAAAAATGTGTACAGTTTTGCTTAAATGTAAATTATATTCTTATGAATTACGTGCCTGAACTAGGTAATCCTGTGTTTCAGGCGAAAAGTACTAAAATAGTCTTATAAAATACTACTAGACCGATTCAGTTGAAATTTGGTACACATATGAATTTCTCTGGCCCAAACACGGACGTGTAACGTAAATAAATGAATTTTGAATATGGGGGGTCACTTTTGGGAAGCAAAATAGAAAAATAAAAAATAAAAAAACTTTTGCAAACTGTACCGTGTACCATATCAAACGAAAGGGCTTGCTGGTAGGATTTCAGATATATTTTTTATAATTTTTAATTAAATACTTTCAAAATTATTTAATAATTATTGAATGTTGGCCATTCCCCCCTATATCTCCGAAATTACTGAGCCAAAAAATTTGGAAATATATACAGAAAATAGTTCTTAGATTACTGGAAAATCTATAAAAAGTCTTAAAATAAAATGGTGAATATCTTAATATTGTGCGTACAAACTTACATTTACAGCTGGAATGTATTAGCACTGAACATGTTTTTCAACTATAATATTAAGTTTGTTCTTAGGATAAATTAATCCCCGCTACGGAACCCTTCATTGTGCGTGGTCCGACACGCACTTGGCCGGTTTTTTTTGAGTCGGTCTTATATTAACCTTGTGAATGGACTGGGGATGAGTCACCAATTTTCACTTGTTTTCAAAGCTCAAACGGCATTTTTCTGCACTCCATCATTCAGGCTCGATGTCAAAGCCTCTCAAACACACAATACTCAAACATACACCTACCTGTTTGTATGTATGTGTGTATCATATCTGTATCTCAAAGAGAGATAAGCCCTTTATCATTGGACCCGGCGTTTGGGACTACATAAGTGGTTCATTCGCATTGTTCTTCATAAAAGAATGTTGGAGGTGAAGCTAGATATTCTGAATTGATTTAGATGTATACTCCATTGGTTTAGTAGTTAAATAAAGGTAAACAAATCATAAAAAGGGTTTTTATACAAGACACTTTCTTGTTTAAAAATACATTGTAACTTATAACCAAATTATATTTATTTTTTGATTTTTACGATATTTTCCTTGTATGTTTATTACTGTATGTTAAACTTTATCATATATTCTTAAACTACTCTTCGTAGATGTAACTGCTTGAGCACATTTTTTTTTTAGATTTATAACAATATTATAATATTTTGTAATCTGTCTATTATAAAGAGCCCAAAAAGACAGGTTCTCTAAACATCAACGAAATAGAACGTTGTTAAATTGAAGAGTACAACTGTGACGTAGCATGACAACTGAAGTGCCAGGTATTACGTTTAGTCGGTTAGTTGACAGCTCTCTCGTCACGTGGGTTTTTTTGTTTATCTTTTTTAACTACCTAAACCAACGGAGTATAGGTACATGATTTTTTAAATTCCATTGTTAGGTTTAATTATGGCTTAAGAACTTTATTATTCCTCATTAATAATAATTCACTTACTGAGAAACAAAATGTTGGTAGGTAGGTACTTATAATATAAATGTATATGAGCGTACAAAAACGACTTTAAAATTAAATTTATAATAATAAATGGGAAGGTAGTGATAAAAAAGTAAATATCAACTGATCACCAATCGGGTAAGCACGGATCTAAAGTAATTGTAAATGTATTATGGTAGATGTAGCATACATGGCAGCGTACTGACTAATAAAGATCTTTATTTAAGGGTTAAATCCTTGGGGGGGGGGGGGGGGTGGCTCAGTAATAACAGCCGCACGGGTCGATCGATCAGGTTAAGCTTCGCTTGCCGCGGTTGGTCCGTGGATCGGTGACCATCTTTACGTACCAAGACCCCTTCGTGACTCGGAAAGCATGACATTTGACATGGAACGAATTCGGGCAAATGGATGATAAAGGAGAAAAATATATACGTATTATATATAATATATTAAAAAATAACAACAGCATACACCACATTCAACGTTGATTTACAAAAGTATTTAGGACAGGATTTTCTTCATATTCTTATAACTTTAGCTTGAATAGACCAATAAACGAATGAATTTACTACAGTAAGATGGAGACATTGTGTTTAACAATCCTGATACCTTCTGCCATTTTGGCATGCTACAAATAATTATATATATATAAAAAAAACTTATTATGAATATAATATATCATTTATAATAATTCCTATTATTTAAACCCTAAAGCTGTTTATAATCAGTTAAAAAGTCCGATTCTTCCGTCCGTTTCGTTTGGTCTAAACCGACCTTAATAAAATAATGTCTATCCCCATCTCACACTCAGTTGCAGAAACGATTTTTAAATTTTAAAGACTACATTATATACTAATCTAAATAAATAAATAATTAATAATAATAATACAAAATCCAACTGAAAGATTATTTAAGAAATATTCATTCAGTAGGATTTTTTAACTTAGAGAGTTGTAATGGTGATTCTAATGATTATAATTCTGTAAAGCCATATTTGTTACGTCCACAAATAATATTTAGATCAACGTACAATCTGACACAGACCGGCAAAAAACCATTCAAGGAGTTAGATCATGATAAAGGTATCTATTAAAGCCCACCACAGACGTAGCTACAATATACATATATTATAGCAATACATATTACGATATATTTTTCATTGTAATCTTCGAGTGACCTCAGACGGAGCTATATATTATTTCTAGTACGCACCAAAAACTACGCAAAAAAAAAACAAAAGCAAAGTATATTATTATATAAATTACAGCTACGTCTGTGTAGGGCTTACCTCTTAACCTGGGTTGTACGGTTCCTGTTTAAAACTAAATTTGCTTTATTTTAAGCTAAAATTGTGGTACACTTGTAGGTACGGTTACTAACAGAACGCAAATGTTCACTCTTTTCATTCAATAAAGTAATTTGTTCCTGGCAATATTTTATAATGTCCTCTTTAGCTAAAGTGGCATTATTTATGTCTAATGTATGCAACTTCATTAAAGTAATTAATTCATTGGCGATAATGCTGCTTTACGTAATGAAGTATTAATGGTGAGCTTTCTGCAACTGAATGTCAATGTGAACCGGCAAGGGTGAAGCTCCACAACCCTACCAATACAAAATAAATAACCTCAACATTTCCATTCAACCCACGCATCTAACACTTATCTCCAACTGACCGGCTATCAACTATAGCCGATCGGCCACGGCTATCGGCCTCAATCGGCTATCGGCTAATATCTCGCCTCGTTGAACCCTCTCGCCCCACTATTAAGGGTAAGTTTCATCGGCGCGACTTTCACGCACGAGCGCGCTGTTTTTAATTTAGTAGATTGGTTGTAAATCCATTTGATCGCGATTTTAGACGTTTCGTTGTTGGCAAAGTCAAATAATTTATTCTTATTAATTTTTTACCTATCTTACAAGTTAAATATAACATGTGCACTGCTTATCCCTCGGGGAATACAAACATGATGATAAGTTATGTATTTAGACCCAATGGTAGACACTACCTCTAAAGACAAAAAAATCTGTTCCAAAAAATAAGGTAATTTATTAAAAAATGTTTTTTACTCCTAACTAGACCATAACACGTTATTATAGCAATATCAATAAGCTTAAAGAAGCCTCCCCAAACAAGCCAATCCTCATTATTCAGCATCCTGTAACTTATTACCAAATAAACATTCTGTATTTGCACTAAACATTACTACAGAGGGCACGACCCTTCCTCCTCTCGCACAAAGGAAAAACAACTTTATTTCCTTTTAATGTAACAGCGAAAATAGCCTAACAATTGTTCGTAATAATTGGGCCTTAATCAATATTACTGACGAATAAAAATATACTCTTACCCAATAAAAATAAGATTGGAATTGGCTTGATAAACTTTAGAAGAGATTGGCTTATAAACTAACAATTTTGCACAAAGAAATATCAACCTTATTTTTTAAAGCATTAGATACATTAGGTTGTTTTTACAAAGATAGTCGGAGAGCTAGGGTAGCCTTAGTTTTTGCTTACGTGTCGTACTAACAAGTGTGCGTGTAATGTTAGGGGAGGATGAAATTAATTGATCCCCGTGAGGGGGGGGGAGGGAGGGTGGAGAATGAGGACTTTCTTACTTAATTGTTTAGTGAGATAGGCCCGGGATTTAATTAGTCTGTGATTAATTTTAGGAGATATGTTGACGCATACTATTTATTTTGTCGATATTATTTTAAAGGATTAACAAAAATGTCTTATCAACAGTATCCGCTTTTAAAACATGTTGCCAAAGTCGGTTACAGAACTTAGCGATGGAAAGTTCCAAACCCACATCAAATATGTCCTTTTCAAAAAAGCATATTATAAGATTAAAGACTACGTTGAAGACAAGGAAGTTCGGCAATAATTCCTTCTACACGTGTGGTCCCTGGTACCTGGTATTAACGGCATAACTATGTAAATATCTATTAACTGCTACCAAATTACGATGTTTATTTTCATTTTATTGTTTTATGTAATTACTTGACATAATCTTTTCATTGTTTACCTACAATATTAATTTTAACTATTTACTAGTGGCTTTTTGGACAGGATATTAATTCAGATTTGTTACAGTTGTAATGGCAATCATGGCTGTTGGTTTAAATTGGTTTTTAATTTTTTAATAATATTTTATGCAGGCTGGATTTTTGAGACGGGGCAGTAAAGGTAGGTACTGTAATCGTTGTACTTTTTGAGACGTATTGATCTGCATTCACATTGATCAGAATTAACCGTGACGTATATCGATATACGGGAGAACATGTTTTTCAACTACAATATTATGTTTTTTTTGGGATAAATTCATGCCAACTACGGAACCCTTCATTGTGCGTGGTCCGGCACGCACTTGGGTGGTTTTTAGGGTTCCCTACCTCAAAAGGAAAAAAAACGGAACCGATATAGGATCACTCGTATGAGTCGGTATGTCTGTCCGTCTGTCACAGCCGATTTGCTGTGTGACTTAACCGGGGTCAAATAAATTTATTTTCTTTCTTTCTTACTCACAAAATTAGATAACAATGGTCTATTTTTCAAATAGAACTCCAGACCCTTATCTCCACCCTCTCCTTTACGCCTTACATAAATCAACAATATTGTATTCTTTAAAAACGCTAGTTAATAAATTAGAAGCTTCTCAAATGTCGCCGGATTAGTATTCCGTACCGTTTGTAACAGATAAACTTATTAAAAAGGGTTCCATACTATTTATTCACAGGGACGCCCGGGCGGTCCTATTATTTTTCTAATGACTTCTTAACAGAAACAATAATAAACCTTAACACCGTAAGAATAAAGTTTAGTTTTGTTTGTAAAGCTTTGTATTTCTCTGTGCAATGTAATTTCAACCTTATGCTGTAGAAATTAAAGATGCATCACAATGTAATGTCATAATAATGCTATTTAGGTGATAATATACAGTCTGGATAATTAGTTTTACGTGCAATCTCGCATAACGCTGTTCCATGCATTTTAGTCTTATTCAAAGGATTTTAAGCCGTATATCAAATAGTTACGGTAGAGAATCAGTTATGTAGTACTAACAAATAATGAATTTATAACGTTTTGAAGTGCAGATGAAGTTTTGCATTTTTATTGTCATTTAAGAGATTGTCGGACTATGTGAAGTTGTAAGCGTGTGGTTGTAAGTAAAGTGAAGCACGTCACTTTCTAACACGTGCGCACGTCACTTTCTAACACGTGGGCACTATAAAAGTGACTTATGAATTAAATAATGTGAAAATTGCTTCAAAATATGTTTGTTAGCTATTTTGGCAGACAAAATACGTTTAACAAATCCGAACTGTGCACTGTTACTGAGAATTTCTATAGAAAATCCAATAACAATAACACTGCCTGAACAGGGAATTAAACTTAGGGCATCACGAACAATGAGGCAGTCATATGGCGTAATTCATTAATCAGTGCTCATGGTATCTCAATTAAATCATCATTGTTTTGTTTTATCCGACAAGACTCTTGCCCATCTGTTAAC